>JAVMKO010000006.1:52240318-54640318 GCA_032164245.1 Sternotherus odoratus | reverse complement strand
TATTTACTTCAGGTTGGGGGGCTGTCTGTAAGTGAGGACTGGTCCATCTCCCAAGGTCTGTGAGAGTGAGGGATCGTCCTTCAGGATAGGTTGTAGATCCTTGATGATGCACTGGAGAGGTAGGTTTTAGTTGGGGCTAAAGGTGACAACTAGCGCCGTTCTGTTACTTTTTTTGTTGGCCCTGTCCTGTAGTAGGTGACTTCTGGGTACCCTTCTGGCTCTGTCAATCTGTTTCTTCACTTCAGCAGGTCACACCTTGCTGTAGTCACACAGCAGAGTCCATTTACAAGGGAAGTCTCATAATACTTCCCAGCTTTCATCTGGGGAGCTCAAAGTGCTTCATGAACATGAACGACTCCTCACAGGCTAGCGCTCCTGGGGTTCGGTAAGTATTGTCATCCCTGTATTTAAGACGAGGAAGCCGAGAGTCCAAGGGATCAAGTGACACACTTGGGATAATAAAGTGAGTCATGGCAGAGCTGGGGTTAGACTCTCATTTCCCTTCTGGAAGTACACAGAGACTAGATCCTGCTAAAATAATGTAGAGAAACCTTAAATTTTAACAGCCCATCAGCCATGTGAAGCATGTCAGGCTCTGTATTCTTATACGAACCAGTCCTTCTGGAAAGAGAAAGGAATCTCCCTGACAATAAGGGAGTCCGCTGGTTCCTTTCCATCACAAGTGCTCTGAGGGCTTGTTGGAAGAAAAGCTGGAATTGCTGCTGCCAGGACAGACCCCGCCTAAGAGATCAACAACACAACAGAAGGGATCTCCTCCACAACATGCTTTGTGCCAAAAATGTTTCATTAACGATATAAAATAGGTGACCTGACCCACCCTCTTGTGACACTGGCATTGCCTGTCCCTGCATCCCCTGGTGGAGATGTGATTCTCCTGTGTGTCTGACCAGATTTGCTGCACCATAAATCTCAGGTTCACTGTCAAATTATGAGAACGACCTTGGATCAGTGCATTATCACCTCTTTTTTTCATTCAAAAGTGTTTCCATTACTCACAAGGTACACAGGGATCACTTCCTCTTTCACAGAAACAGTGTACTCTTTAATGATTTACAATAGCAAATGTGGAATCACCATGCAGAAATTCGTTGCACACTTATACCCAATCATTTGATTCCTTAGACTGTATCCTTAGGGCACCACTTTGGCCTGGGTAATTTTCAATTTCAAGCTGTCTTGTGAGACCTATAGTACAGACTTCCTGAGATGAGCTGTGCCTAGATCAAAATCCCACAAGAACAGCCTTTGTTTTCCCATGTTCCTGCCCTCCTGATGGAATCAGGAAGTGTGAGATATAAGGCCTTTTTTGTTTGACTGGTTGTTGAGTTTTGGGTTTTTTTATGTTGGGGTTTTGTTGGTTGATAAAATGAACTTCACCAGATCCAGATCGTTTGAATTTGGAGTGAAACTTCTGGTCATTTCTGATTTTATTTCAGCATCCCCAGGGAGCACTTCTTAGATCTTTATGGTTAAAAATATCCAGATGCTGTGTTCAGCCAGTGTCTGCTTTAGCAGCAGGCACAGCTGTTTCTTGACTAAGTCCTGGCTAGATTTCAGTGTGGGCAATTACATTCACCCTCCCAAAATTCCTCCTGTAACATCAACTCTCGGTCACAAGGGCAGCATTGCCAAACCCAGGCTTTCAAAAATCATGAGAATGGTTTAAAATCATGAGATCTCTAAAACAATGCATTTGAAGTTCTGTTTATTTGCCTATGGGCTTTGGAAGCTTTAGAGATCATGTTTACAAGCTTTTCTTCACAACTGTGAGAGCTAGAAATTTACTTTAAAAAATACTACAAGCTGAGAGGCTGGTATATTCACACGATGCCACGGCCTGGGGGGGGGGGGGTTAAGAAAACCATCGCCTAACACAAGACTTGTTATAAAATCATGAGACTTGGCAACACAAGTTTCTGATCAACTTGGGGCTGGTTCTCCAGCAGGGCCTTGGGCTGCTCCACCCACAGCTGGTATGCTGGGTTGCTGAGGAAGCGCTTGGTCTGGCTGCAGTGGAGACACCGTATGACTGTCCAGCGCTAGCTGTGGCATCTTCTCTAGCACATCGTGGAGCTGACGCCAGGGACTAGGAGGGATGAGCAGGATTTGAAGATGGTTCTCTTCACTGACAGGTCCTGAATCAGGACGAGCCTGTGGCTGACACTGTGCTGCACGTGACAGTAGAACCATGCCAGCTCCTGGTTCTCGGGGTTCTGAACAAGGACACAGTGAGCCGCCTGGCAGAGGAAGCTGAGCCTTTGGAAAGCTTCTTTGTCCTTCACCTGCGCCAACATCGCCGGCGGGTGGGTAGGTGTCAGGCACATGGAGACACTAGCAGCTGCAGCCTCTTCCTCCCCAGCCCCCTAGGCTTTGTCAAAGGAGAATTTGGATGGATGTGTGGAGAGCAGTCTGTTGTGACAAGACAATTATTTTTTATGTTGTTAAATGGATATTTCTTGTATACAACATTCTGACAAGGGATGGATGAGGGGAACAGCTGTTTGGTTGTGTAACTTGATGCATTGGTTTGAGTACAGCACCTTTAGTTCTACAGGGTTCTGCAGTCCACAGGGACAGGCAGTCATTTTGCTTTCATTGCTGTGCAGACTGACACAGAGTTTTTCCTAAAACCCCAGCTACTGGAGTCATGTGAATATGTGAATATCTCAGCTCTCCTTTAAAAGTAAGTTTCTTTGGACTAGTCTATACTACTGTGCTATATCAGCGCAGCTGCATCACTGTAGCACATCTGGTGAAGATGCACTATGCTGACAGGAGAGCGTCTCCTGTTGACATTATGCAGTGTAGACACCACTTTAAATTGATGTAATTTACATCATTGCCAGTATGGAACCCATACTGTGGACCAATTATCTGGATCCTTAAAGTTGTTTTACTCTGGATAGGGGCCCAAATCAACAGGTGAAAGTGACTTTGTTTTCAAGATCAAATAAGGAACTATAAGCAAGAACTCACTGACATCCATTAGCTATACTGGCATTCTTTCAGCTTCTTTCCTTCTGAGCAGTTTTTACTGTTGCTAAATTGTTCTCCCAGGTGGTTTTTTCACAGGGTATATGAAATACGTGATGCATGTTAAAGGAGAAAAGAGCATCTCAAATAGAGATGGGCTTGAGCTGCAATATTCATCTCTCGATATAGGCCTAACTCCTCCAAAATGCTGGGACCTTCAGATCTGAGGGTTTGGTTAAGCCCATCATAGAGATGGGGCCAACTGTGAACTGGATTTGGATTCAAATTTCCCAGTCTACTAGGGGATGCCTGGCTGATGACTTGTAGTTCTGGCCCATCTCTAGTTTCAAAGGAAATGTGATTAAATTCAGTATTTTGTTGTTTAGACGTGGGAATTTATTGAAAATGAGGAACAGTGAGTGGAACTGCATCTGTCTCTTGATATGCTGCCGGCAGCTACAATAAAACTAGTCATGAAGGGCTCCACCCAGGCAATAACTTGCAGCACAATTTTCAAATAAAGCACGCACACATTTGAAGGGAACTGGAAATCATCCCAAATCAGGCTCTCTGTTGTGTGCACAGTTACAACTTTGGCTTTCAAAAGCAAAACAGGAAACTCATGAAGAAACTTTGAGGCTCAAGGGGTTAAATGAAATCCAACTCTCCTTTTCCTGTGCAGTAAGGATTAGTAACCAAACAGAAGCTGGGGAGAGGAGGGTGCTGGAGCTACTGATTAAGCTACAGAAGTAGGGAAGTGGAGGCGCAGCTGGGCTACAGGGTGGCTTTAGTGTCTCTGAACCTTACGCTCACCTTCAAACAAACTGATGCAGAAGGTAAGAGTTAGTTTTGCATTATGGGTTGCTTCTTTCCTCTCCTCTTCATCTCATTTGCCACTTTTCTATTTGTTTTTCCTTTGCTGTTTCTGGCTTTTTATTTCCAACTACTTTTATCAGTACAGTTTAAAGGGCAAGAGAGATGTTTGCTGAATGGAGTCCTGCGATTGCAAAATCAGATTTCCTGGCAGAGAGGGAAGGAGAAGACAGTCCATACATTCAGTGAATGTTGATCCCTGCTGCCCCCTACTCCCAGATTAATTAGTCCAGGGGTTAATATAATCTAACAGCCATTACTAACATTTTTGGGGGAGAGGGAAGAGGTATCAGTTAATGTTGGATGAGCCTAGGGGTTAGGTGCCTAAGCAGATCTTGCCATCATGAGTGTAGAAAGCACAATAAGTTTAGCAGGGCTTGTATTGGTATGAGAACAGTTACTAGTTTGTGGGGAAAAGTGAGCCCAGTCATTAGGCTGACTGAACCAGTAGATTCCTGTGCCTGTTGACAATTAATACTCAAATAACCATTACAATGGGAGACAGCTGTATGGATTGAAGAAGCACCTGCCTACTTCCAGAGGAAGGGCGTCTCTATCCTGATCATTACACCTGATCCTACAGACCTCTTCACAAGCAAGTAGTCCCACCAAAGCCAGTGCAAGGAAGGGTTTGCAGGATCAGGCCCCATGCTGACACCTTTTGTGGTTTTCCTGTTGCTAAGCAAGTGAACCTGTCAGCTGAGAGCGCTACTTTGGGAGTTCACTCTGAGAAAGAGATGGTAAAAAGATGACAAGTGCTGTGCTCAATCTAAAGGCACAGGATTTGCAAAGTGCTAAGGTATTCCCTGAGAAGGGGCCAGCTGCTTTAGGACTTACACGGCTCAGAAAACCCTCATGGCTGTCCAGCACGGAGTTCCCATGATCAGGAGGCACTAGACTTGGTATAGGAGCATGGGGAGAGGGAGGGAGGCTGGGTGGGTCTGTTTGTAAAGCTTGATTGAAAGTTTTTGATCACTCTGTACTCAGTGATCTTGGAAACTTTTGCACTACATTTAAATTGTATGCTTCCCATTTCTGTATTGCACCAGCGCAGGGCCCTTCAGCAAGATTGTCTATAGACAGCTTTGGGACTCGTACTCCCATTCCTACTTTGAGAGATGTGATCCCCTCTCTTTCGGTGATGCTTTTTGATCCTAGAGCGTTTCATAAATGGTATAGACACATGTCCAGTGAAATGCAGCTGTTTCTGGGGTGGAGGGCAGCAAGCAAGAGCACAGCCCACTGTACAACAGTGTTGCCCAGAAGTAGCAGGACAAACACTGCTCTTATACAAAGTGCTGGGGGATTTTCAATGCCTACCGAAACCATACAGGGCCATGATTTTAAAGTAGTAACTTAAACATCATTTAAAAAGAGAATTTGCTTTAACTACATTTAATATTTTTAATCTGTTTTAGTAAAATCAAATAAATTTCCACCATAGATGTTCTGTTTACTTTATTAGTTCTATCTGGTTAGACAATGAAGATGTTAGTTTCACTTTTTTTAAGTCACTTTCATTCTTGGATTCTCATGCAGCAGCACAGACTTGTGCTGACAACACTGCAGGGAGATGTTTTGTTTCTAAAATAATCCGATTCAATCAGATTTGAAATGTTTCTGATTGTCTTCAGTTTTGTAAACGTGTCTGTGTGTTTCTGGGTTTGGCTCACCCCCTTTTGGGTACAAGTGTTTATCAAGTGTGATGTAAGGGTTCTGCAGTGTCAGTTCATCTAGTTATTAAGGGGTTAGTTATCTTATAAGATATGCACGTGGACTCAGCTGGAGTGCATGTGAGAAGCTGTGTTCCAATTTGAATGATGTGCTAGGAAAGGTGATACATTGTTGCTGCCTCTGTGTTTAGTCTAGAGACCCAGCTGCTCTGTAGAGGAACTTGGGAATTGTTTTATTATTATTAAAAACACTTTAATTATGGTATTGCCCAAAGGCTCTAAACTGGATTGAGGCCCTATTGCTGTACAAACATAAGAAAGAGAGAATCCCTGTCCTGAAGGGTTTACTCATTAGGCTGCTAGTGGTTATTTCACTCTAAAGAGCCCTGTAAAAATGATACGCACTTGGTTAAAGAAATCAAGTCTGTGCCTTGTGATTCTTCAGAGCACAGCATGTGCAAACAGTAAGTCTCATAAAAGAATGAGCTGCTTCTGTGAATAAGAATAGCTTCTGTCATTACAGTACCTAGGATAGGAATACACACATTATCAAATCTCTCCTTTTAGGCTATAGACTCATCACCGGTTGGGATCAGGTGGAATAATGTTTCTCCCAGAGGCATAATACTGCTACAACACGAGCCTGAATGGCTTCTGCAATGTTATAGCCCTATAACCCAAGCCCTGGGCACTGGAACCAGGGGTGTGGACAGGGGGTCATGGCCCTCCCACTTTTTAACATGGGCGTAGTAGCCTCAGGCAGCCTTGGCAGAGGCAGCGCTTTGTGGTGGTGGAGCTGAAAAAGTGATCAGCTCCCCTACCACAAAGTGCAGCTCCTGCTAGCAGCAGCTGCCTCTTCTGGGGGGGGGGGGTTTGGGTTTGGGGTTGAAGTGAGCCTTAGTCCCCCAACCATGGGGCCACCTCCCCCTGCTTCTCCTCTTCCTCTGGGGCCCCTGGCCAGGCTGGAAGCTGAAGCCGGGCTCTGGTAAGAGCTGCCCAGGGAACCCAGGCTGCTGTGGGGAGCTTCGGACCCGCCACCTAGGGTGACCAGATGTCCCGATTTTATAGGGACAGTCCTGATATTTGGGGCTTTTTCTTATATAGTCGCCATTTATGCCCCCACCGTGTCCTGATTTTTCACACTTGCAATCTAGTCACCCTACTTCCACCTGCCTTGGACAGTGCTCACCTGGGGCAGAGAGATAGAATCATAGAAAATCAGGGTTGGAAGGGACCTCAGGAGGTCATCTAGAATTCTAGTCCAACCCTCTGCTCAAAGCAGGACTGATCCCCAACTAAATCATCCCAGCCAGGGCTTTGTCAAGCCTGACCTTAAAAACCTCTAAGGAAGGAGATTCCACCACCTCCTGAGGTCACCCATTCCAGTGCTTCACATGGGCTGACAGCTTCTCTCCGGGCCCCTGCCCAGAGCAGGTGGAGGATCTGGGGCTCCCCACAGTGGCAAAGGCTCCCATGGCAGCTCTTACAATGGCCTGGCTACGGCTATCTGTCCTGGCTAGGGAGCAGAGCCTCGGGGGAAAGGGAAGAGCAGGAATGGGGCATAGTTCTGGTTGTGGTGGTCACCCCACTTCTATGCAGGGTGGGCCTGAGTCAGTTGGCAGCTGTGGGGCTTTTATTGCAATGTAGACATGGATTCCTTTGAAGCATCCAGTATTGGTTATGGTTAATGGCAGGATACTGATGCTAGCTGGACCACTGCTCTGATCCAGTACATCCAATCCTAAATCCTTAAGGAGTCTCTTAAACCTGAGGGATTTACACACTGTTCTGTGAGGATAATAAAGCTGTCTCCCATTCTAATCTTTACTCTGCAGGAGCTCATTGTGTGTATATCCACCCAAAGATTCTTTCATCTTTGACTCCATTATTGGA
The DNA here is from genome assembly GCA_032164245.1 of Sternotherus odoratus. Taxonomy (NCBI): domain Eukaryota; kingdom Metazoa; phylum Chordata; order Testudines; family Kinosternidae; genus Sternotherus; species Sternotherus odoratus. Next base: position 54,632,885 of record JAVMKO010000006.1, on the reverse strand, counting down.
TCAGACCAATGGTCCGGCGGGGGGGTGGGGGGGCAGGCAATCTGAGCCTGAGCAGGACCCAGAATTTACCAATGTACATTGCCAAAGAGTCACATTAATACATCAGCAGACGACCCCCCCCCCCCCCGCATCCTCCTGGCTCCCAGCACCTCCCACCCAATGACAGCTCTACCAATCAGCACCTCCCTCCACTCACCTCCTGATCAGCTGTTTCGTGGTGTGCAGGAGGCTCTGGGGGGAAGAGGAGGAGAAAGGGCACGTCAGGCTCAGGGGACGAGATGGGAAGGGTGGAGTGGGGGCAGAGTCTGTGGCGGAGTCAGGGGTTGAGCACTGGGCACCCTCCGGCACACTGGAAAGTTGGCACCTGTAGCTCCAGCCCCAGAGTCGGTGCTTGTACAAGGAGATGTTTATTAACTTCTGAAGAGCCGCATGTGGCTCCGGAGCTACAGGTTGGCCACCCCTGCAGTAGTCCATCTAAATCCAGTATCTGGTTTCTAATCGTGACTAAAAGGCATCTCTTGGTTCTGAAGAGGGGCCTATATGATTGGAACTGGATGGTTAACTACACATGTGCGCATGCATATGTACACAACATGTGTTCCCGTTCGCTCAGGCAAATGCACAAACACACTCAACATGCAAACATATGATGTTGTCTGGAAAAACTGTACCACCCACGGATTGTTTATTTTGCTACTTAGTGCTTGGAACGGGGACTGCTGTGCTCTGGCTGCTACTGGGGAAGCAGAGTGATGGGTCTTTGCAGAACAAACAGCAGGTTTATTTTTAGATGACACCATTATCAGTTTTCTCTGATCACACAGTCCCATATGGGCTTTCTTTCAGATCACACTGCAGTGCCAGCAGTGATCTCATACTCCTAAAGCTAATTTTTTTAAAGTTAATTTTTAGCAACTGCTGAAAGGTGCTGGGCTGGCAGCCCTGGAGATGAAAGCTCTCTTTCTCCTAGCACAGGTACTGCCTCTTAACGTTTTTTAGTGGCATCAAAAGGATTTTTTAGTTCTGCTAGCTTTCGTCTCCTCCCACTTGCACAGCAATGTAAGACTGGTGTAACTCCATTTACTTCATCAGACATATGCCTGTTTTAAACCAATAAGAGAGAGGGCCATGCAGGCGCAAAGAGAGAAATAAAACAGTTCAGATGATTTTTAAGTTTACACTTGAAGGACTATTACAATACTTGTATGGTTGAGGAAATTGTCTTGTTGGGGAGGAAGGAATGGTTTAACTGGAGGTAGTTACCCAGCATCTAGACTCTAGTTAGCATCTCAAGAATTTTCCCAAAGTTAAATTTTTAAATGTCACTGTCTTTGTCTACATTCAGTGCTAGTGTTTAAAATCATGTTAGGTCATACACGTTAGCTAAAACTTTTAAAACACCACTCATTTTCCTATTCTATCCAAACCCCAAATTAATGATCCATAGCAGTATTAGAATACAAATGTAAATCCTTAGCTAGTCTTTTTCATTCTTTGTAATGCTTAGGATTTTTTCATTTTAATTCTCATCATGTATCTTCTGTATGTTTGTTCTGGCTTGTGGCAATATTAGTTGTCTAATTTTTTTACATAGTGTGGCAAATTGCCAGCACTATTACAATGGGTCCCACACTGTCTCTTCTTGTGGGGGGTTCCAGATGCCGTTTCTTGCCCCTGAACAGGATATTAACTGCCCCACTAGTATCCTACAGGAGGGGAGTGGAGAAGGAGGGACACAGGCCCTCCCTCCATTCCAGGTCCCAGACTAGGGGCTGAATAATTGAAATAACTATTCCTTCCTCTGGGCTACTTCCCTCTCTTACCCTTCAGCTTGTGGGGCTTCCTGCCCTCTCTCTGCACAAGCCAGATGGCCCTTTACCTAGGGTCTGGGTCATCTTAGCTCACCACAGCACTTCTCCAAACTCTCCTCTGCTTTCCTCCAAACTGCTCTCTGCTCCAACACTAATCCACTCTGCTTCAACTCCTTCCCCTGTCTGATTGAAGCAGGGGGTTTTGTCAGGTGACTGGTTTCAGGTGCCTTAATTTGCTCCAATCAACTTCTAGCAAACTTTCTTCCCTCTACAGGGAATAAGGATCCCCTCTAAATACTCTCCTGCTGCTCTCTGGCCATGCTGTATCACAATAGGGGAATGTAATAGAGACTTAATCAACATGTATAATCAGTGAGATTACTAAACTACAAGTTATAATTCAATCTTAATTTTTTTAAGGGTTTGTAATGGAATCCTGGTTGCAACCCTATGGAAGGCTTGTTGCAGAGGGCTAAATCTGAACCGATAGCTTATTATCTGCCTATTATTACCCTCATGAAATATTGTATCTTTCCTTGTAATCACCTTTTCTCTGATGCATAAGGCACACCTATAAATGTGTTCAGTCTACATCACTAATATAACTGTACTCTGGATTTCATGGGGTGGGAAAGACAAATGTGCAATTTCTGCAAAGACCTAGCCTCATTTCACAGTGTCATCCCACCCCTTGGCTGGGTGTGTGCGGATGAAGCCTCACAGTGGAATCCTCTTGGTCAGGAGGTGCTAGAATCTGACCTCGCTGACAGGGCTGGCGACAGAAATTTTGGGGCCCCGTACTCTGATCGTTTGTGCCCCCCCCGGCCGGTCTCCTGCCGCTCACACCCTGCCCTGCCCGGGCCTACGTGGGTCACCCGCTGGGTCCCGCTGCTCCGGACGCGACTCGCTGGGACGGGAAGATGGAGCGACGCGCCCCCTTAAGTCCGGGGCCCGGTACAGCTGTACCCGTAGTACCCCCCCTGTCGCCGGCACTGGCGCCCAGCGCCAGGCTCAGATGTCCGAAGGCGCCGGGAGACATGGGCGCTTGGGCGGGGCTGGTGAGCCCCCGCTGGCCCGGAGCACCCGGCTCCTCGCTGCACGTGGCTGGGCCGGGCTCTTAAAGGGGCCGTGCCGGTTGCACGTGGGGAGGAGGCCGCCAGGCGGGCGAGCGCGGTGGTTCCTCTTCCTGTTCTGAGGCCGGCCGGGGTGGCTGCGTTAACATGGCTCCCGTGGGCAGGGCCGCAGCCGCGAGTGGGATATTTAGCCCACGCGGGAGACGCCGGCTGTGCTTTGAGGAGCCATGGCTGTCAAGGGAGGGTCCGAGCCGCCCACGAGCCTTGGCTGCTCCCCTGGCTGAACACGGCTGGTACTCAGCGGGGTTTGTGCGAGACCCCGCCAACCCCACCCCACGCGTGCTGTGGGGGGCTGTGGGCGGGGCACTGCTCTGCGTCTGCTTCTCCCCTCCCCTTCAGTGCACTTTGTTCTGGTCATGTCACGTAGGGACCCACCCCCGTGACCCGTCTCGCCGGAGACGCCCATAGCCGCTGCTGCCGCAACTGCTCCAGTGCAGGAGGGCGGCAGGTGGAGCCAGGCCCTATTGTTGCAGCTTCTTGAAAAATCGGGACAGGAGTCGGGGGTAATAGGATCCTCTATAAGAAAAAGTCCCCAAAATGGGGCGGTCCCTATGAAATCGGGGCCTCTGGTCACCCTCACCTGGGCACTGCAGAGCCGTAAGCGAGGGCTGGTCTGGGGTAGCCCGGGAGGAGCAGAATTTGCTCCAGCTGAGCCCCCACGCAGCGCCTGCCCTTTGGCCACAAGTCAGAGAACTACAATCCCCAGCATGCCACGCGGCGGCGCCATCTTGCACTTTGCGTCACCGACGTATCACGGGACTGTCGCCCTTTATATACTCCACCCAGCCCCTCCCCCCCTCGTTGCTGTCGTTGCTAAGGGGGAGACTCGGTTGGGCCCACGCCATGGGGCCTGCGAGCCACCCTGCCCCAGTCTCCGCCGCGGGCGGCCTTCGCCTCCTGCTGCTGTGCGGGCTGCGGCCCCGGCGGGCCTGTTAGCAGCGGGCGGGGGAGCCCAGGTACCGGGGGCGGGCGGCTCTGTGCTGCGCTCAGATGCCCGTGGATGGGCAGGCCCGGCGACAAGGGGGGATGACTATGGGTACAGATGTGTACCGGGGCCCGGACTTAAGGGGCCCCCCCTTAAGCCCGGGGCCCGGTACAGCTGTACCCGTAGTACCCCCCTGTCGCCGGCCCTGCTCGCTGTTGGAGCTGATGATTTTTCAATTTCTCTTTTCACAATCCCTGTGTGGTGGGATTGAAACAAGCTTGTTGTCTGCCTGTCCACACCTGTTCCTGACTGTCAGGTCCAACAGTGTCTGCCATGAGTTACTCTTGATCGATTCTCCTAAAGTTGCGCCAAGCTTGGCATTGTTGTAAGAGTCCCTTGTGATAATGTGGGCAGCTTGGGGGGGGAGGGACTAACAGTGATCTAGATATAATCATATGTGTATTATGAACAGTTCCCCCGATCTCACCATCTTTCCCTCCCAAATTACAGGGGATTTAGGTGTCAGAGTGACAGGGTAGTGACTGGACACCTCAGTACTAACTGGGTCAGAAGCTTGTCTGGGTGCCTTAATACAAACCCACAAACATAGCTTTACTCACAGGGCTGGAATTGCCAGGCATGGTTCAGATCACAATTGAAGTGCTGTAGGGGTAGACAGGACTGAAATAGCATGAGGTGCTGTGGGTCAGGATTGAGATGTGTTAGCAGAACTGCATGCGTTCCCAATTGGCATAGCAGGCAAAGCTGCAGGTTGAAATTAAAGTACGTTGACAACTGTGCAGGGGAAATTTACAAAGCACCTGCGCTCCACCATGAAGTAAGAGAGTGCTTACTTTTGCTGCTATCATCAGTTTCTTATTTCAAGTTCAGAATTCACCTAAAATCTAAAAACGTAACAACTTCATTTAAGAAAAAAGTTCTGTCTGAAAGCGTGTTTCAGTGATGACTAATACAAAAATAAAATTACTTTCTTAGAATCCTGCACCTTTTTACAAAAGGTCAAACATCAACAAGTGTGGAAATGAAGTCAGGGGATCCAGCCAGTTCCCCATTGCCATGTAAACCTTTCTCAAGCACTGAAGTCACATCACTTTTTACCCTCTGGTCTCCCTAGTCATGCTCCATCCCTCCATTCTCTCCTAGCATTTCCAGCCAGTTTATGTACACAGACATTTTAAAATTTTAAATGTTGCTTTGTATTCAGATAAAAATAGCTCTGTCTGAGTGTGTCCCAGGCCTTAGCTTCAGGTAACAGGAGAGTAGGGAGGGAAACACAATACAACATCCTGCCATTTTAACACACGTTTGCTCGCTCTTTTTCTATACAGAGTATTTTTCCATCTTGGCTCAAAAGGAGTCAGGAGCAGGGTTTGCTTTGGCTTTGTCAAAAACAAAGAGAAATGTCAAACAAAGGACAGTTTGCTTCAGGCAGGGGAGAAAAGAAACAGCCATTAAATTAAGAAGTCTCCTGGATCCAGCTTAATCCTCCTGTCTAAGGCAGAGAATCAGTTTGTCAGTGCTTCCAGGCTTGGTCCTCAGACCTTCCCAACCCTGTTTCCAAGCAGGGGAGAGCTAACTCTCATAGCCCTTCTCCCAGCCTCTTTATGTCGCTGCACTAGTGAGCCCTAGTTGCCTACCTCTGTAGAGGATATATTCATGTGAGATTAGCCTCAAAGTAGTTTTCCACCACTCAGCACCAGACGTCAGGGTAGAGTCTGTTCTGACTCTGCTTACACTAGCAATGGTTGAACCTCAAAACCACCAGCGCTGGATAAGTTCAATGTTAAACCAGAGAGTCTGGATGCTTATCCCAGCCTTTTGGGACTGCACAGCTGAGCTGCAAATTTCGCCAGTGCCATCTCTCATGAGATTGGTGGGATCCCGTTCTGGCCAGGTTGGATTCACACCAAGCAGCCCCTCCTAGTATTCTGGCACTTCTGCTTCCAGGCCCACCCTTTCAAATCTCAAAAAGGTTCAGGCTGGGGCTCAGTTTGAGTTCTCGGGGTAGAGACAGTTGGCCCCGTGCTGCTAAATCCACACCCAGATCAGATCTTGTCCAACACTCAAGGTGTTTGGTTCTGGGATGTTGGTTTGATCCCTTACAGAGAAAGAAAGTCTTAAAGTTTGGCTCTGGACCCAAATTTCAGCCAAGTTTAAGAGTAATTGGATCCAAAACGCTAGTTCATCCCCTTCACTAGTCTAATCTGAGGTGTTAGTTCCAAAGATAGCCACAAAGTTTGGTTCCTTCCCGACCTTCAGCAATATTCAGAGCTGAGGTTTTGGTCAGGCCCGTCTCTAATTCTGGGCAAAGGTTCAGGCTGCTTATTTATGCTGAACTGATTCTTCGGGAGGGATAGCTCAGTGGTTTGAACAATGGCCTGCTAAACCCAGGGTTGTGAGTTCCATCTTTGAGGGAGCCATTTAGGGATTTGGGTCAAAAATCCATTGGGTGATTTAATTGGGGATTGGTCCTACCTCGAGCAGGGGGTTGGGGACTAGATGATCTCCTGAGGTCCCTTTCAACCCTACCAGTCTATGATTTTTATCCCTGGTCCTAATGTGACCAGGATTCAGCACTGTGGCAGAAATCATAGACTATTAGGGTTGGAAGGGACCTCAGGAGATCATCTAGTCCAACCCCCTGCTTAAAGCAGGACCAATCCCTATTTTTGCCCCATAGCTCTCAAGGATTGAGCTCACAACCCTGGGTTTAGCAGGCCAATGCTCAAACCACTGATGTTTGTATATGGAGTGTCCCAGCAACTGTTTCACATTCTGCTGTTGCTCTTGAAGGGAGGGAAGGAAGGAGGGGACAGGAAAGGACATGTCTTTCCAGCACTCAATGAAAAGGGTGTGTTTCTTGAACCAAAGGAAAGGTGTAATGAGTTATAATGGGACAGGAGGCACACAGGGCAGCAGCATTGGGCCAGTCAGTTCCCATAGCTTCAATTCACAGCCCAAATGTAGCAAAACTTTACTCCTCACTCCCAATGCAAGGAGGAATAGGAAATGAACAGAGCTGCTACTGTGATGCTGGTCAGCAGGAGTTTTAATTCTTACAGTAAGACTCCGTGTTAAAAGACAGAACAAATAAGTTTACTGAATCTGCCAGGCATGGCTAGGTATGTCACTGGAATTAACTGAAACTCGCACGGTGTCCTGTCCCAGCATGCAGAGTCTGCTTTCTTTGGAGATCTGGGATTATTCAGTGACTGTCCTGACTCTGGTTGTTCCGAAGTTCTGGTCAGGAGCATGGACACCCAGGGCCGGCGACAGGGGGGTACTACGGGTAGAGATGTACCGGGCCCTGGACTTTAGGGGGGGCCCCTTAAGTCCGGGGCCCGGGACACAGCAGTACCCGTAGTCGTCCGTCCCCCCTTGTCGCCGGGCCTGGAGAGCGGGGAAGGGGCAGGGAGGCGGCGCGGCTCTCCTCCAGACGAGCGCGCGTGTCCCCGGCAGGAGCAGTGAGCCCGGCCGGCGGCAGCGGCGCAGTCCGGGGGAGAAAGGGCGCGTGCGGGGGGGGGGGAGGCGGGGTGGAGAGCAGCAAGGGCAGCTCGCGCCGCTCCCGGGCTCGCGCTCCCTTAGGACCCTGCACTGCCGCCAGCCGCTGTCACCTGGGGGGAGCGCCGGCTGGGCTGGGGGGGCCCTGGCTGGGCTTCCCCCCCCAGCTGCTGTCAGCTGCGGGGGAGCGCCGGCTGGGCTGGGGGGGCCCCCCAGCCTCTGTCAGCTGGGGGGGGGGGGAAGTGCCAGCTGGGCTGGGGGGGCCCCAAACGATCAGAGTAGGGGGCCCCCAAATTTCTGTCACCGGCCCTGTGGACACATGGTCTTTCCTGAACATTTCAACTGAGGGAGGCATTAGAAAAACAAGTTTTGTTGCGGCTCTTTTCACACAAGACCTGAGTCCTATTTCAGGGTCGCTCACTGTGCAGGATTCACTTGGGTCAAGAGAGCCTTGTGCTCCTGTTCCACCTCTCTAGCCAGAGATGAGTGGATTGGTTGGGATGGGGAGACCAAAATAATCTCTCCTGGGAGAATGTCAAGGCCTACATTCTAGATATGAAGAATGTGAAAATGTGAATATCAAACACTTGACAGATTCTCATGTACAGTCGTGCATAATCCTCTACTGGTCCCAGAGGAAGTACTAGGGGCCTGATTCAGAGCCCACTGAAGTCCATCTAAAAAACCCCATGACGTTCCATTTTCTCACGATCTGCATAGTTAGCTTCTCAAGAGAGGGAAAATCCTCCTGCTTGTTTTCTCTGTTTCCTCTCCCCTCTACTCTTTTATTGGAACTCAGTGTGTGTATTAAGTATTAATATTAAAGTGACAGGCTAAAAATTATGGCTTAGGTCCATGTCTGTGCTTGAGAAGGAAGAGATGCTTTGGAGGTATAGAACCCATATAGCGACTCCTATGTCACCTTTACTTCCTGGGACTGGTGAAGAGAAAAGATGGCTTAACCAAGGCATCCTTGGATTATGACAATCAGTGCTTGACTTATTGGGAAAAAGTAAGGGGGCCTTGAATGTCAAGTCTCCTGATTTTATTTAAACAGCAGTGAGAAGTAAGGGGGCCATTAGTCAGAAGTGAGATACCCCTTAAAGTACTAAGGTGGCTTGGCTCCCCACTGGATCCCTGTTGATTCCTCCTAAAATTTGAGCACCGTTGACAATCCCCGGTGGCTGGAATGAGCCTTGTCATGGCTATTGTGGGCAGGGCACAGTGGGGCAGGGCAGTTAGAAGGAATGAAATGGCAGTAAATGCTCAAAAGAGGAAATTTGTTCTGAGAGGTATAAGCTGACATGCTAGGGCCTGTGCTGGAATGGTGAAGAGACCCTATACTGTCCTCACTACTAAGCAATGTCTCTGAGGAAACCTGGAAGCAGGAACAGCCTATGAGCTGTATTTACCTGCTGACTGTGCTAATGCAGTGAAGCCCTGTGACTTTGGAGTTTTGTAGACCAGAGGTGCTGCTGGATGGTCTTGGCAAATAATACTCATGCAGCTTGAGCATCTTAAATACGGGGCACCTTGCTAAGGAGCCCACACCTGACAATATATCTCATTTAGTAGGTGATCCTGCTGTAGCAATGTTCCCTCTAAACTTTCCATATTCACTTCACTCAGACTCTTGTATCCTGGTACAGCTCATATGGGGCAAATATTTTAAACTCAGGTGCCTAAAACTGGACACCTGATTCCATATTAGGCATCTAAATAAATGTAGGCACCTGACAATTTCCATGGACTTCAAAGGCAGCTGCAGGTGGTAAGCACCTCTCCAAAATCAGGCTAGATCTTTAGAGGCCTAAATATGGATTTTAGACAGTCACATTTGAAGATTTTAGGCATGAAAGATCCTCCTGTATTCTAAGACACTGCTCCTGAAACTGCTCCAACTCAGGGTGTCTGATGAAAAAATATTTAACCTGGGAATTTCCTGATTTTGATTGGCTGAAGTCAGAACATTATTATTTTAAATACCTTTAAAACAAAACCCTGTGTATGTTGTATGTATAAATGGGTGGGTGGGAGGACAAGAAACAGCATGTCTCCCCCTCTGCCTTCCCCTATAGTCCCTGTAATGGTGTTCTCATTATGCCACAGGCAAGTTTAGAAGAAATGCTGAGGATCAGTAATTACATGCTGGCTTGCTGTAGAGGATAATTTCAGTCTTCACAGTTGCCTTGATTTGTCTGGGCTACATAGTGACAAACTACCTTTTACTTGCCTTTGGTTTCAGTCCATCATCTTTTCCTGTTAAATCTCTATTTCACTCCATGGTCCCTTCCATCAGATCTCCCACCAGACCAGCCTGCCTCTGACCTGTGCTCCCCAGAGAGTCCTGGCCATGAAGGAGCAAGAAACCAGCAGTTCTGATCAATGTTCTGTTTATTCCACAGAGGATGATGAAGAATTTGTTCCTCCTGCTCACGCTAACAGTGATGCCACTTCCTGCATCTTCAGTAAGTTCAGCACCATTTCTCAAGAGTGGCTGTTACCAGGGACAGCATGACACTTGGGGTAGAGGGTTTCAACTTTGGCAGCCAAAGTGTTTGTAGAGAACTTAAGGTAATGGGTGTCCTGCTTGAAAATGACTACATACATGCACTTGAAGAAATTAATACTTGTCTATCATACACTTGATGTTGTATCTGTCCTCCATGTCTCCACCAAGGTGATGGGTTCCAGTCACCAGACACATTGAAATATATAAGTTAGTAAGTCTGTACGGGCAGTTTTAATAGTAAGTCACTGATAGAGATTCTGTGGCTACATAGAACTAAACAATCATGAGGTATGCCACCTAGACCTAATAGTGGTCATCGGTAGGGCTAGAACTCTGAACCTTCTGCTCCAAAGCTACAGGACTCTGCCACTTGAGATAAAGGAGAATCTTTATTAGCTGTCATAAGGATTGTGTGCTCCGCACTTCTAGCCAATAGCAGGGAACTGTATCACCTACACTTGAGCAGTCTGACTCTCTAGTATCCAGTGAGCAAAGGGTCCTGTCCAGCCTCTGAACTCCTGCTGCCTCCCCCTCCCCCACTGCCTCACCTCACCACCAGCGCTCTGGCCCACTGCTTCTACCGGAAAGCGCAGCGATGTGGCTGACTCCAGTGGGGTGGCAGGGTGGATAAGGGGCAGGAGGTCCTGGGGGCAGTCAGGGGACAGGGAGAGGTTGGATGGGGGGGAGGTGGTCAGGGACAAGGAGCAAGGGGGGCTGGATAGGAGTTGGAGTCCCAGGGGATGGTTAGGGGCAGGGGATCCTGGGAGGGGTTAGTCAGGGGGCAAGAAGCCTGTGGGGTTGGATGAGTCGGGGATTTTGAAGTTGGGGTAGTCAGGGGTTGGGAAGTGGGAAGGGGCAGATGGGGGCGGGGAGCCAGGCTGTTTGGGGAGGCACAGCCTTTCCTACACGGCCCTCCATATAGTTTTGCAACTGCCATGTGGCCCTCAGGCCAAAACGTTTGCCCACCCCTGGCTTACACACTGGGTGTCAGACAGGACAGATGCACAACACAGACAAAGGCCTCAGTGCGGACAAGCCCTAAAGCTGCTTCTATTCTAGGAAAGTTGGGATCAGTGGTAGTGATGGTGGAAGCTAGGACTGAGGTATTCTTTTTATCACTGAGACTCGGAGCAGAGGGAAATAACACGACAGTAAAACTGCCCGATCCCTGTTTACACTATAGTACAGCTTCCACCACTGCTACTGCATGTGCTACAGGAGACTAGAATGAATTTTCCTGCTGTAGACAAAGCCTCAGATGAAAGCCACTTTCTCATGGTCTTGCACATGAATAATCCTTCCCTTTTGGCCTTGCAGATTTTGATGATCATGCTGAGGTTTGTTTGGCACAAAATGGGCCTGATGTCCAGCCAGGCCTTTTCCTGGCTTCCATTTTTGCAACTGTAATTTTGTGCCTGCAAATAACTGCACCCTGCATGTTTTGCACCTTTTGGGCCATATTACAAACCCCTTACCCATGCTGGTGGCAATCCACAATCGTCAAAGCATTCCCACTGAAGTCACTCAGGCTATTCCAGTGTGTAATTTGATGGTGTCCAGATTGCAAATTAAGTTTCTTGTTGGAGTCTGTTTTTGAAGATTTTTTGTTGTTGTTGAACAATTGCCGCTTTTAAGTCTGTTTTTGAATGTTGCGGGAGATTGAAGTGTTCACCTACTGGTTTTGGAATGTTATAATTCTTGATGTCAGATTTGTGTCCATTTATTCTTTTGCACAGAGACTGTCCAGTTTGGCAAATATAGATGGCAGAGGGGCATTACTGACACATAATGGCATATATCAAATCGGGAGATGTGCAGGTGAACGAGCCCCTGATGGTGTGGCTGATGTGGTTAGGTCCTATGATGATGTCCCTTGAATAGATATGCAGACAGAGTTGGCACCAGGGTTTGTTGTAGAATTTGGTTCCTTAGTTAGCATTTTGGTTGTGTGGTGTGTATTTGCTGGTGAGTATTTGTTTCAGGTTGGGGGGCTGTCTGTAAGCGAGGACTGGCCTGTCTACCAAAGTCTGTGAGAGTGAGGGATCATCCTTCAGGATAGGTTGTAGATCTCTGATGATGCGCTGGAGAGGTTTTAGCTGGGGGCTGTAGTTGACAGCTAGTGGCGTTCTGTTACAGGACAGGCCCAACAAAGAAAGTAGTAGGGTGACATCTGGGTACCCTTCTGGCTCTGTCAATCTGTTTCTTCACTTCCCGCCTGCAACACCAGCTGCTTTGGGGTTTCTGCCTCGGGGTTTCTGCCGCAAGCTCCTGCCAGCTGAGGTCTCAGGTGAAGGAAACCCAGACTAGCAGCGGGCGCTGAGTGGGACAGGCGGAGACCCCCAGCTGGCAAGGAGGCAGCGGGGGGAACCCCAGAGCGGGGCTGGGCTGAGCCCCTCAGCCCTTTCCCTTCCGCCCAAAGTCGTGTCCCTTCTGGACTGGCACGCGAAGCTTTAAATTGGACTGAATAAATGAAGACTCGGCACACCACTTCTGAAAGGTTGCCGACCCATGGATCAGCACCTTGAGGATTGGACCTTCAGTCACTCAAGAAAATGACATGCAGATTATTATTACTTAGAATATCATAATATGCCATAGATGAGATTTTTCTACATGTGGAGGAAGATCTGGTCCAAGACCATTAACACCATTTTTTCTCATTGATAACCTCTTTGTTTCTCAGCTATTTATTATGCAAACACAGCAAAATCACATTCCTTGCTGAGGGCTCCATGCCCGGCAAGAGGGGACTCTCACAGTGATTCCATCATAGAAATAAACTAAGATCAACCCGGCAGAATCAGAACTTTTTTGCGTGTGTTGAAATAACTGTTCCCCCAACCCCACAATCACATCTCTCAACAATGGCCAAATGGAAACATTTGCCCTTGATTAGCCTTCAAAGGTGCAACAATACAAAGATAAACTTGATGCCATTAAACAGACTTAGCAAATAAAAGCATGGAACGTTATCTAAGAAATGCAAAGTACTATAAGATCAAACTGGATATGCGAAAAGACCTATGCAGTCTCTGGGAATGATTGTAGTTTTATGCTATGGATGTTCTATGTGCCTTGACAATGAGACATAGGGAACCAAGTCCATGTTAATCTTTTATCACTGAAGTTGATAGCCATGCCTTCTCTTCCAGCAAGTAACATTGTGCAGACTCTTGTAGCTAATCCTCCGATGTGGAGGCACTTTTCATCATCCCTTTTTTTGGAAATAAGATTGTGTGCCTGAAAAAGCAAGGTTTGTACCCGATCTATGTAGAGTCTAACAATTGGATTATTAGGTTCACTAAGCCCCAGAAATGCTTATTTTGGCTCACATAACTTTTTTTTTTTTGAGGCATTTCCAAGAAGGCATTTTGAACAGCAGTGTTCACAATATAAAGTTGCCAACATAGTGGAGAATAGGGCTGGTTAAATACAGTGCCCGATGCAGTTCTTTGAGAAACTTTTAGAGGGTCTGATTCAAAGCTCTTTGAAGCCAGTGAAAATCTTTCTAATGACATGGATTGGGCCCTAAATGCTGCAGAATAGGACCTTAGAATGTAAGTTCCTTCTTAGCCATAAAGTGATGCTATAATTATAAAACCATTGTGTCTCCAAGAGGAATTTTATGCCTGATACCTGCCAGTGCTGTCTCTGTTTGCAATATGTAGTGTCGTTGTAGCCATGCCACTCCCAGGACATGAGAGAAACGAGGTGGGTGAGGTAATCTATTTTATTGAACCATTTTCTGTTGGTGAGAGAGACAAACTTTCTATGAAGTTTTCAGAGAAGAGGTCTGTGTGGCTCGAAAGCTTGTCTCTCACCAGCAGGAATTGGTCCAGAAAAAGATATTACCTCACCCACCTTGTCTGTCTGAAATACACAGTCTTCTCTCTTTACTTATCTACCTGTCTGTCTCTCGTCTCCCTGAGCAGCTGAGCAATCCCCAAAGGGCCAAAACCAGACAGGTACTGCCAACATTCTCTACCCCTCCCAGTTAGGTTTCATGCCTCCTCCCCTGGTCTGTTTGTATCCTGACTGGTTCATGGGCTCCTTAGCTTAGAGCACTCTGTACATTGGAATTGCTCTCAGAGGCAGGGTGTGTACCAATCCTCAAAGGAACTGGAGGCATCTCTCTTACACTGCTAACTGGTTACTCTGGACACAGTTGTCTTTATAAGCAGATGATGCCACAAATCAGGTCAGCAACACCCTAACCCAGGAGTTATAAATGTTACGCTAAACTTAGAAATGACCTTAAAAATCCCACTTGGTTCAGAGCACACCAGAGGGGGTGCTAGCCCATTAGGAGCCATAAGCAGGAATATTTTACCCCCCTCCTCCCATACTAAAACACTATAAAAAGCTAATAGGTGGCCCCTTGAGCTGTTCAGGGCCCTAAAGCAATTGCTGAGTCTGTTTATGCCTAATGCTGGCTCTGGAGCACAGCAGCCCATTTGCTCTGCCACAGCCCACGGAGAGCATGGGACCCTAATATCTCACTCTCCTGAGTAATCTGACTCTTTAAAATTCTCCATGTTCCTGGAGTACAAGACATCCAAGCAGAGGAGGCAGTCGGCAAGGAGGCATATGTCATTCTACTGCTTTAACCATTCCACCCCTTGGACAGCTGCCCAATAAGGAGAGCTCACCAGGGCTTGTGTTGCTGATGCGTTTGTGTGTCAGACAGGGCAGTTCTGTACTGTGTTGTTTTCTCTGACAGGTTAAAGCAGGCTCTCCTAGGCACACCCATGGCAAATTAGAGAACTCTGTGGCTGTGTATTGCTGACGTCAGGAAAATGGAGCTGGGTGGTACACTAATCATGAACTTTGTGGATTCTGCTCGAGGGTCCAGCAGGGACAGGGGTTTAGTCATTGTGGCTGACAACAGATGAAAGCATACCAGAGGCTGAGCAGAGCAAAGGAAGGCTGTTGGGACAAAAACTGGATAATGCCATCTAGAAACAGCTCATGATAAGGATCTTATAATAAGAGGTTTCATATCTGTCATAAATAGACAGATCTATAAAATATCGATCTATTTATGTAAGTTTGGACACATGCACACACAAAACAAGCCCTGTGCATTGTTTGGAATATATGAGACTAGCAAGCCCACAATGGGAAACTGCCCCCTCGCTATACTACTCAGCAAGGGCTCTTTTACTGAGATCCCCCTTTTGCGCTGTGGCTAAACGAAGTAGTGTTGAGTCGGTGGTTGCTCCTGGGCTGTGCAGGCCCATAAACCTTACTGTAAAGCGCCCCGGGGATGTCAGGGAAGAAAGAACAACAATACTTGTATTGCAGAAATGCCTGAATATTTATCGCACGGGGCCATGTGCTAAGGGAGGGCTTGAGGGCATCTGCTGCCTTTCTACCCCCCTCCCAGTTATCTGATTCTCAGCTGTCCTGCATCAGGATTTGATCTAGACATTTTCTTCTTTCTGCTGACTGAAAGATCCTTTGTTTCCAGAGTGAAGTAATGCTGCTTCTGAATCAGCCAGCTGGTAGAGAGGAGAAACGCTGCAGAACAACAGAACTGTACCATGTTTCATTCATTTGTGTATATGGCAGAGGAGGTAGGAGGAGAGAGGAGTATACAGCACAGCAGGTTGGAGGATCAATTTAAGATTGGGAGGCCCAAAACTCCACAGATGGGACTATTCCTAAAATGGAGAGGTGTGAAGGAGAGCCAGACATCCAGCAGGTTATTTCTGACCGAAGGGAAATGCATGAATGAATGAAACATACCGATGAATAAGAGATCAGCAATGGGTGCTCTGGCCAGGGAGATATTGACTAGAAGGGGAAAGGTGCATGGAAGTGCCTGTAATGCAGAGAGAGCAGTTTCACGGAGTCAGGCATACTGTAGCTAGGATGAGAGAGATGGTCAGCACCAAGGAATTCATGTCAAGGGATTTGCATTGTAGACTTGTATTGAAACAGTTTAGAGAGGGTTGTACATAGCTTGTATGATGCAAACAGGACAGTAAAGTGCAAGGAGAAAGAATGACTCCTTCCAATGCATCCTTACAAACACTAGGGCATCACAGGAATAGGTAGAAAGAATTCAAGGGGATGCTGCAGCAAGACAATCATGAGTGTGATTTGGTAGCAGTTCCAGAAATCTAGCAGGATGATTCCTGTGAGAGTTGTATCAGCAAAGAGAGACACATTCTGTACAGGAGGGAAAGAGAAGGAGAGACAGCTGCGGGTGTTACACCAAGGACTTGTATACAAGCAGGGAAATATAGGTAGAAAATAAAAAAGCCATCTCCAGAAGACAAGGGGGAATTTACACACCTAGTTTTCTGGGGAAGGACTAATTTGCTAGTTTGCAAGGGCCAGGTCAAGCTATGGCTGGGCCAACAGTTGTACTAGAGATCTGAAACAACCATTTTAGGATCTGCCTGGTTCGACCCAACCCAGTAATTATTCTGTTTCAACATAAGAGCACAGTGAGCGATGTCATCATGATGCCAGCCTGCAACAGCTTGTTCTTCAGCTGGAGACCATTCCCGGAGTGCACCTGGAAGATGATGTCTGGGTTCAGGGGAATGAAGCTTTATCAAGAACACACATGCCTTCATTGCACAGGTGTTGCTGTGGCAGTCAGCACACAGGGGGTTAATAGCCTTTTGCTGCTCTTTTCTGCAAGGCTGTAAATAGTCTAAGATTTGATTAATACATGTGTACATATTTAAAGTACCAAGGAATGTTCAGGGAAGCTCTGGATATATTCCCAAAGACACTGTCCCCTTTGCACCCCTCCCTTCCTGAGCTGTACCCAATTTAGCTTGGATGGAGTCTAGGCTCTGGGGCCTTGAAAGTGATGTAGCCATTATCAGTAGGCATCCTGGATTCATAAATCCTGCCAGATAAACTCAATTGCTTTTTGGATAGAATTATGACATTAAAGAGCAAAAGAAATGGAGGGGTTGTAAAGACAGCTCCTGACTCCTGTTGCAACCTTTTATACCCATCTCAGCTCCATTGTCCTCTCAGTAGCAACACTGGCTGACTGCCCAAGTAGCACACTCAGCCCCCTCTCAAACACAGGATTTCCAAACAGAGCCCTATGAACACAGACACACAACCCTAGTTACAAACCTCCTTTCAATTACCATTCTAAATCCAGAATATATTATTGCTCCAGGACCCCCATCTCTCCCTGAGGTGCACTGTTTTCCCTCCTTCTTTCTTCCAATTAATCTCATCGTAAGTAATCTCCTTGCATACCTGCAATCATTATTCCTTCTCAGAAACCTTCCCCCCTTCCCCCCCGAGTTTCACATCCTTCTCTGTACAGGTCATGCTGACTACGATGAGCCAGGTTTCCCTCAGCTACATTTTTTTTTTTTTTTTTTTACTCTTCTGGGGCAATGTTCCCTTACTGACAGTGTTGCACTTAGTACCAATATCTTATCCTAGTTTAAAGTACCTCGATGGGTTCCCTTAACACCCATACCTCAATTATGCCATCTAGAATAAAAAAATGATTAGGACTATCAATGAGGATACCCAGAGCAAGGATAGTCAGGAAAAAACGTCCCTCCCTGGAGTCATATTGCAGACCACTGCGGTATAGCTGTGTAATGCCTTTCTCTTAAGAATCAGGCCTTGAGACAGGATAAAGGAGTAGATGGCACCGTTGATTTGCCTGGGATGGTGATGTCTATGTCAGGATATCTTTTCGCCTAATCTGGGAAGTAGTGCTTTGAGTCTAGAGCAGGGTTTTTCAAATTTCATTGCACCACAACCTCCTTCTGACAACAAAAATTACTACATGACCCTGGGAATGGGGACTGAAGACCAAAGGCAGGGGGGGCAAAGTGGAAGTCTGAGCCCTGCCCCCCTCCCTGGGCTGGGGGGGGGGGGGGCAAAACCAAAACTTGAGGGCTTCTGCCCTGGGCAGGTGAGGGCTGTAACCCTCAGGTTTTGGCTCCAGCTTTGAGCAGTGGGGCTCAGACTTTTGGCTTCAGCCCCAGGATCCAGCAAGTCTAATGCCAGCCCTGGCACCCCCATTAAAACAGGGTCAGGACTTACTTTGGGGTGCTGATCCACAGTTTGAAAACCATTAGCCTAGAGTGTTGGGAGAGAGAGGTAAACATCCCAAGGAGCTGGGATCCTTTCTAGGAGGCAGCTAAATGGATTGAAGGTGAATAGAGTTGGCTTGTATGTCTATGCTACAATAAAAGACATGGCAGGCCCAGATCAGCTGACTCAAGTTCACAGGATTTGGTCTGCAGGGGCCATACAATTTCAGTTTTGACGTTCAAGCCTGAGATCCTGTAGGTGGGTGGGGCACTAGTACTTAAGGATTTTTGTTCTTGACTCTTGTCTTTTTTCCTTACCCATTAGCTAGGGAGAAGGAATGGTAACACCTTTGCTTGATACAGCGTGGTGTAGTTGATTCAATTTTGCTGCTTTTGTTCTGTCTCACTGTGTTCGCTTGTATGTTTGGTTTTCCCAGGCCCGCAAGGCAAAGCGGCAGCTTGATTTCTGGGGGGGCTGGGGAGAATGGAGCGAGTGCAGCCGGAGCTGTGGTGGGGGCATCAGCTTTCGGCAGCGGCGCTGCTACTCGCAAAGGTGAGGGCTTTCTTCTTTTTATATTACTGGACCCTTTCTCTTCCCAGGTAGCTCAGGGTAGCTTTCTAATGTCTCTTGGTAAAATGAGCTTTCAATCACCTGCCAAAGAAAGTTTGACCTCCCTCTTATTCCCTGTATGGAAATAAGGCTAAATCTGTTTTCTGGAAGGTATCTCTAATAAGCAGCTCTCCCCCGAAATAGTTCATTGAGATGAAGTAGAATGTAATGTATATAAATAAGATGATCTGGGAGGCAGAGTTTGGGTCCAGAATGGGGCCAGATCCTTAGCAAGTGTAAATCATCATAGCTCAATAGAGCTTCACCAATTTGCACCAGCCTAGGAGCTGACCTTAGGTTTCTTTTATTAGTGTTTGGAGTGTGGCTTCAAAGCTGAACCAGGCTAAAATTTGGTTTTGGTGATGCCAAAATTGCATTCGCTTTTCTGTCAAAATTTCAGTTCAAATATCTTAAATCAAATATGAACTTGTCAAGCATTGAGTTGTATCCCTCTCCCTCCCATTTTGAAGAGTCTGGTATAGAGTCAGGGAAGACTGTTACCTCCCTTCCCTTTGGCCATTCTGTTCTTCCAGCTAATGAGTCCCATAACAGCAGGAATGTAAATGGCAGGGTGGTTTGAAGTGTGCACAAACTGACTTCATATCCATTGCCACCCCACCCACTCTTCCTACTCACCCCCAGGTAGACATGCTGTATCACACAGAGACATCGAGCTGTGTGTTAATAAAAAGCCTGACAAAGAATAAAAGAAACTGCCTCCACTAATTGGCAGGGGGAAAACGTCCCCAGAACATTTAAAAAGCACCCTGTGCAATACATAGTGTATACACTACTAGTATCTGTAACAAGATTACAGCAAGAGAATGAGCTGAAAGATGCCAGGTTCCGTTTTGTAGGAAAGAAATAGGATATCTTAGGTTGTTAGCTCTTTGGGACAGGGAATATGTCTTAATGCTGCATGCTGTGTGCAAAGTCCTGATAAATTCACAGTGTTACCTGGGAGATGATTAATAAATAGCAATGGGGATGATATTTACAATCTCTTCAGAACTACTTCCTGTTGTTTCTCTGTCTTTCAGGACAGATGGTGGGTCTAACTGCATTGGACCAACTCGAAACTATCGCTTGTGCAATATTCAGGTACAGTGCTCAGTACATTCTCTCCTTCCTGCTGCTTCCTGTCCTGGAGGAGCTTAATTTTCTTCAGAAGCCATGTGCTGAGCCCACTCAGTGCCAATGGGATTCTTCTCCTCCCCTGGAGCATCAGCGCTAGTTAGGCTGACCAGACAGCAAGTGTCAAAAATCTGGACTGAGGGACGAGGGGTAATAGGAGCCTATATAAGAGGCTATATAAGAGGCTATATAAAATTGGGACATCTGGTCACCCTAGTGCTAGTATTGCTGGTGAACACTGTTTACAAGGGGACACTCAGACGTGACTAGGCCCCAGGCTAGAATTTGTGCCCTTGTGCACATACCAACTCTGTCTGGTGATTGCAGCATGTAGAGATTAGAATAGTTACTATTATCTCACCTCAGTTTTCTGAAAACCCCAGTGTCTGCTCACTAGACTGAGAATTCCTTCTACTATCCACAGCCTATTCAGAGATTCCTATCACATACGGAGCATCAAGGTTGCATTTGAGAGACTGGGGAGCAGAGAGAGCAGGAAGACAATATGAGAAAACATTTAGGGCCCTGTGTCTGACTCCTGGGACCATGAGATGGGTCTGGTTTATTATGGACAACACCATGGAAAGGAACCAGGGAGCATTCATACTTACTGTTGATATTCATGGTTATAGCTTGGTAGCCATCCAAAGACCTTCTGTCTGGGAAGAAGCAGTTCCCTAATCACCTGCTTTAAGATAGGAATGAAGCTGGCTTGACCTGGAGATAGTGTAATGCACTGTCATGTGTCAGAGTTGCATTCAGGAGTGACTTTGTCATTGCCTGTCTGTGGGGGCAGCTGTGAGGAACACACCCAAGTGAGACCCTTTCATACAATCTCAGAGTTGGAAGGGACCTCCGGAGATCTAGTCCAACCCTCTGCTCAAAGCAGGACCAATCCCTATTTTTGCCCCATATCCCTAAATGCCTCATCCCTGGGGTTAGCAGGCCAATGCTCAAACCACTGAGCTATCCCTTCCTTGAGAACTCCTTTACTTCCCTCCTTCCTGTGATAACTCTGTGCAACTGGGTTCTCTCTTCCCTCACAGAGCTGCCCTGAGGGCTCCAGGGACTTCCGAGCAGAGCAGTGTGCTGAATTTGATGGGACAGAATTCCAAGGAAAGAGATACAAGTGGCTGCCTTATTATGGAGGTAACAGATACAAGGTTTTAAACTTATTTGATGTGGGGGTATTTGCTTTTGCCTGAAAGTAGGGGGCCTCTTCCTGGAAAGAGTCTTAAATGCATACGTGTCGGTCCAGAGTGGTCCTCTTCTGGAACAGCTATAGGTGTCTGTTGGAGTGGATCATCTTTCAGAACAATTGTGTAATGTGGACAGACCCCAGTTGTCGGCAGTAAGATGACCAGATTTTATGGGGACAGTCCAGATTTTGGGGGCTTTTTCTTGTATGGGCACCTATTAACCCCCACCCCTTGTTCCAATTTTTTCACCCCTCTGGTCACCCTGGTTGGAAGGCAGGACAAACTGGGGACCTCTGCAGCTTAGTGCATAACCCTCTAGCATGAGCTAAAAGCCAACTTCCTTTTAGCTAAGACTGTGGAGCAGACTTCTTAATCTGTCTCTCTCTCAGTGGTCTCGTGCCACTAGATGGGACAGAACACCCCACCAAGAAGGTGTGTGGGTTACAAGATCTCTGGGAAGGGCTGCTTTGGAGGCACAGAAATCTATAGCTCCAGCAACTGTTCAATACCTTTGATAATCAGTCAAAAGTTATTTCAGATTGGACCCCCCAAAATCAAAGCTCTTCAAGTTAGTTAACAGCGCTGAAAATCTTGTTGCACGTGATTTGCTCAGGGACACTCAGAGAACCAGGTCTAGAAGCAGGAATGGAAATCAGGAGGCCTAGCATTCTGCTCTAACCACTGGACTCTGCTGCCATATTTACCCGGCCAGCTCTGAGTTATTGGTTGTTTTTTTTTGTTTGTTTGTTTGTTTTAAAGCTTACCTGAAGAATTTCACTTTTTGCTTGTTGATATGGTACTGGGGTTCTTCTGTGTTAACATTTGTTCTGTCTCTCTGAAAAGCCTCATACTACATGGGAATGTATTCTACAGGAACTAGTCATTAATGTTAATAGCAATCCACTCCTCAGGACCTACTCCCACATCTTAGGTTCAGGATCATGGTACGTTTGTAAGGGATTAACCATGTCCTATGACGCTTGCTGTTTTCTTCCCTTTCAGCTCCCAATAAGTGTGAGTTAAACTGTATTCCCAAGGGAGAGAACTTCTACTACAGGCACAAGGAAGCAGTGGCTGATGGGACATCCTGTGAGCCAGGCAAACGGGATGTTTGTGTCGAGGGAGTCTGCCAAGTAAGTCATCCTATCACCTCATCCCTTTTCTATGAGAGAGAGCGAGAGAGCGTGAATGTCAGCCTTAGCATTTCCCTTTGTCCTCTCCAGCCCTTCCCAACTGATGCCCTTGTTATCTGACAACACAGCAAACCCATTTGTTTTTTGGGGAATTGAAGGAAGAATGGGGAGCATGTGCAGACATTTCTGTGGACTCTTGGGGCGAGTTAACCACCATCCCTAATCATCCCTTTTTCAACTTCACCCCAGAGCTATCTAGTTTATCTCCTCTTAGTGATCAGTCTAGGCCCTGGTCTTTTCTTTCTTCATCCCACCGCATGCCCTGGTTTTGGTTTAAGCACATTAATGTCATTGTTTTTGGACAGGCTGTTGGCTGTGACAACATGCTCAATTCTGCCAAGAAGGAAGACAAGTGCCTGCAGTGTGGAGGGGATGGCAGGACCTGTTACGAAGTGAAGGGCACTTTTGATGTGCTCAACCTCCCCAAAGGTACAGTAGTCTGGATTTTCTGTAAAGGTGAAAAGGGGAGAAGGACAGAGTGGAGCTTAGCCTCATTCTGACCCTTTGCGTGGAGCTGGTGGCGTTATCTGCTCGCTCTTTACTGGAGCCATTAGACCAGTACACTCACCCAAACCACCTATACAGCAGGCTAGAGCTAGAAAACGTACTGACCACCTTTGTCTGGGGGTCCCCTCCTAGTTCCCACTGCAGCCCTAAGGTTCTTCCCCCGTATCTTCCCCAGCTCCTAGTGTCTCCTGGATGCCACAACTCTTCTAAACGAGAGAAGCTCCATTGAACTGTCCCTCGGAGCATGCCTGTTGGAAGTGCTCTTTGCAATGGAGCTGGTTACCCAAGGTCTGCAGGACCCCCAAAAGGAGTGGGAGACTGGGACCAAGACTTGGAATCTGGCTCTCCAACATTTGGCTGAATCTGATCTCCTTCAGCCTAATGATTGCACTGGGATGAACCTTTGTCTGCTGAGTTTCAATCTGATGCATTTTGATATGTCCAAGATAGGAAACCCTTAAAATCAGGGTTTATAATGGAAGCTCAAACAGGCCCCTGACTGTATTATTTTCAGGGTACAATTCTCTGATAATGCTGCTCTCAGATGTATTTTAGCCAAGAAGTGGGTGGACTACTCCATGGGTGAAACAAATCTGGGTGCAGCCATCCTAAAATCAATGAAGATAAAACAGCTGGATTGAGATCTTTCCGGTTATCTCATAACTCATCCATGCAGCCACTAGCACAACTGGGCACAGCTCCTGCGCACATGGGTGACCCTCTCACATCCTCCATCACACTCTGTCAGTACCTTGACCAACTTCCTTCATTTTCTTCAGGTTACAATCAAATCTTCATCATTCCCATGGGAGCCACAAGCCTCCACATTAAGGAAGTTATGCCCAGCAGGAATTTCCTGGGTAAGACAGACATTGTAATGAGTTTATTACTACACCATAGAGATGGACTCAAGCCGCAAAATTCTATTCTGACTTTCAAACACATCAGAGTTCAGGAGCATATAGGGTGGAAGCTTGGTCCTGCCCCCTGCCAAGGGAGGAGCTGGGCACAAAGTTCAATTCTAAATCCAGGTTTGGATATTGAACACCATTAGAGAGCTAAGGGTGCTCAGACCTGGGACTCGGGGTTGGCTCAGCACCACTACTGTGACTCTACATACATGAGGATAAAAAGACCAAGCCCTGTTTAAACCTTCTGCCTGGAACTTCTAGGAGTCTGACAAACATGGCAATGTTTGGGTCTGGGCTTGTCTGTTTGCCACAAAGCTTGGTAAAGTCAAATCCAAACTTCTCCTGCCACCCCTACTTTAGGGATGGGCTCCCAGCACACAGGCCTCTTCTGGGCTGGCCAGTTCCCTGTGCATTAGACCCTATCTTCCCCATGCTCTAGTGATGGACTCCTGACATGCTCTTGGGCAGTACAAACATGGCAGGGTTTTCACTACGGTGTCAAAATGTTCTGTGCCACATTGCAACATAAACACTTCTGCCTACCAAACAGAACATGTAATAATCAGGTGGGGAAGGCAGAATACGGCAATGGCTGGAATGGAATCAATGGCAAAGAATTGGACCATGCCGTGAAAAAGGCTCACCGGGCAGAAAAGCCAAGAGCTAGCGCAAGACAGCAGGGAGCATCAGTGGGGCTAGAATGTTGTCACAGGATAATGATTTCCTACAGGGACTTGATTTCACTAGGCCTTTGTTGAAAGCAAACAGGGAAGGGAAGCACAGATGTTTATCTCCCGTGCAGAAGGTACTGAACACAAGAGGGCATTCATTTCCCATGAGTTACCATGTTTGACGCACCAGTTGCCACTGTCTGATGGGCACCGGCTGTTAGCCCAGCAGTTACTCACAGCTTTCAGGAAGGTTGCGGTGCTTGTGTGAAGAAGCTGTGTTTCAAGTGGCTGAACCAGGGTCTTTGTAAGTTGCTGATGTCCCGTGAGATCTAGGGCATAAAGCCATGTCATATGGTATCTGGTTGAAATGGTGTCAGCATGTCATGTGAATAGTGGATCTTCCAAACCATTCATCCCCCACCTCCTCTCTTGTGCTCTGTGGCTTTGTCCAGCCATCAAGACTGTGCAGGGGGAATACTATCTGAATGGGCACTGGACAATTGACTTCAGCCGAGACCTGCACATCGCTAGCACGGTTGTGCACTATGATCGAGGCTCTGAAGGGGACCTGGCCCCTGAGCTGCTTCACTCCAGGGGTCCCACCACTGAACCCCTAGTCATTGAGGTAAGCAGCTGTGTTTACCCTCCCTTAATAGTGCCGTTCCATAGTTGTTGGTCTTGGGCTGCATGTCACATTTTGCAGAGATGATGTGCTTGGTTTCTAAGGATGTCAGTAGATGACAGGAGAGGCAATACACCTATACTGAGCCCAGTGAGCAGGGATATCACCAGGGCCAGCCTTTTGATCTATGGGGCCTTCACCTGTAAGAAGGGGAACTATCAAGCCATGTTCACACCACTGTCTGCTCTGGTCCTGTTGCCAGAGAGGCAGTAGGAGGAGATCTGGTAGTGACTAGCTGTCTCTTCTTTCTGGTCAAGAAGCTAAAGAAGATAATAGGGGAAACTCGTGAATTAAAGATCTGGTATAGGATGGGGGTACCCAAGCAACTATTCATTATGTTTGTGCATAAGGCCAGCCCAGGATACCACCTGCTGCCCAATAGAGGAGGAGCACAATCAACCAGCTCTGAGGAAGATACATGTTCTCTCTTCATTGGAAAGAGTGCTCTAAGTCTTAGAGTCTAAGATGTATTAGGGAGGAAACAAAGCACAGAAAATAAATGGCCAATGAACAGAGGGGGGAGTTTACTTTGCTTGGCTCCTGAGGCAAGGGCAGGAAGAGTGGCCAGGAGAGAAAATATACTGTTTTGTTGTCTGGCTTTTACTTCATTCTCTTTCCTTCGCAGCTCATCAGCCAGGAGCCAAACCAGGGGGTGCAGTATGAATACTACCTGCCCTTGCGAGGGCACATCTCGGGCTACAGCTGGAGCTATGGCTCCTGGAGTGTTTGCAGCTCTGAGTGTGGGGGAGGTAAGAGGGTTGTGGGCACCCTCACCAGCAGCAGACTGTGCCCAATGCACAGCCAGTATCCAAAAGGGAAGACACTACCTGCTGCCATCTAAAGAGCTGTCAGCAGCCCCTCCCCCCAGGGCTGTCCCACAGAGAGATTAAGGATCATTGACAGCAGCAGTAGGCTATAAAGGGTCTGTGAATCGGAGGCTAGGCCGGGGATCATTGCAGGATTGTTCCCTACATTCTGTTCTTCAATGCTTTGTCCAGTCTAGTTTTCTGTGTTCTGAGTGGTGGTGCTCCCACTGCTTCCCTCGGGGACAGTTTTCCAGACGGACAGATCTCTCTGTCGAGGGTTTCTTCCTGACAGGCAGCCTACATTTTCTTTGGTTTAACGTCAGCCCTTTACACGTAGTTCTTCCCCCCTCGAGCCACCCAAAACACGTCCTCACCAAGCCCATCTCCTTGCTGTCCCACCCCCATGTGACTGAGCCTGCCACCTCTAATGCCTCCAAATGGAGCATCCGATCCATCCAGCAGAGAGGCTGCCGGAGCTCCCCTGTGGTCACGCCAGGTACACGTCAACACACTCATGGTTTCTCAATGAAAACCAGTTTCACGGTATGCTGAGCTCCTGCCTGCCCTTTCTCACCTTCTTTGCTGGTGGCCTCTGCAGTGACTCCCTCTCTTGCCCATAATATGCGTTCAAGGATGCCTCTTTGAAAGGTGACATCACCTCCCCTTTGGTTATAACCCTGGAATAGGGATGCAGAGTTGCCCCTTTTCGCCAGGGGCTGATCCACTTTCATTCTGGCTTAGCCTCAGCCTTGTTGGCCTGACCCACAGCTCTGCTATTGTAACGAGTCCATGTACTGCGGACAATGGACAAAATTACTAGATAAATGATGTCTGGCAGGGAACACCCTTCAGGCACCAGAATTAGAATCCTGGTTCTTGAAGTTCCAAAATACAGAGTACAAGTGTCTGAGCTAAAGGAAAATTCCTCTTCGGTCTCGCTTACGCTTCCTGTGGGCCCAGCCACTATCTAGGATACTTCTATATCCTCTTTCACCAGAGTATTTCAGCACTTCACAATCGTTTGTGTATTTATCCTCCCAACACCCTCCCTGAAGCAGGGTAATACTAAGATCCACATTTTCCAGCTGGGGAGCTGAGACACAGAGAGTCCATGGACCAGTAGAGAATTGAGTCCAAGTCTCTCAAGTCCTAGGCGACTGGACCATTTATTGGGGAACAGGTTGCATAGAGAATCTTGGAGTTGCACCTGGCCCAGTTCTCTCAGCAGCCTGCAGGGGTCCAGACTACCTCAGAAATGTCATTCCCCAAACAATTGCATTTAAATCCCTTTTATGAATGGGCCACTTTGACCAGAATATTCTTTTCCTTTTCTCCTTTAGGTTACCAATCACGCCTGGTGTTCTGTACCATAGACAATGAAGCCTATCCAGACTATATGTGCAGGGACAAACCAAAACCAGCCAATAATCGGACATGTGGTCTTCAAGCCTGTCCCCAGACAAAACGGTGAGACTTTCTCTTTCCACCTCTCTGGATTCTTCAACCCCTTTGTGAAATATCTTGAGACCCAGGGGAAAAAATGCTAATTGCCTTCAGCTTCTCCCACTGCCACCCCAGTCTGGAGCTGATGAAAGAATCCTACACTTCACATGTCAGTGGAAACGGGCGTTTCTAGAGCACTCAGGAGTAGGTGATACCTGAACAGTGACTGGCAGAACAGCGGTCAATGAGACTTAATGCCTTAATCACTTTAGAAAGTGGAATATAGACTGCTAAGTTACTTAGACTATGTCTACACTACTGTGGTAAGTCGACCTACACTACGCAACTCCAGCTATGTGAATAACTTAGGTCTACACTACGGGGGGTCGACGGGAGAAACTCTCCTGTCAACTTTCCTTATTCTTCTCATTAGGATTAGAGTACAGGGGGTGGGGGTTGACTGGGGAACGATCTCCTGTCAATTTGGCGGGTCTTCACTAGACCTGCTAAATTAATTGCCGGTGGATCGATCTCAGAGCATCGATTAGGCTGTAGTGTAGATGTAGCCATAGGCACTTTTGAAATGTTTTACCCAAGATGTGGGAATGGATTTCTGTCCCCATAAGGAATGGAGCTATGTGACCGGAGTCTGTCCAAAACCAGGGGCTCTCACTTTGCCTAGGTAGAGCTTGCTGGAGACATTATTCTAGCCAAACTGGGGGAAGGAGAAGGATTCATTTAGTGTTTATTCTTCCCTTCACTTGGAGCTGCAAATATAAGAGTGAAGGGAGTTGCTGCATTCCCTAGGTCTTGACCCTTTCTGAGAAGGCCGAGCCCTGCAATCCTTCCTCCTATGGTCCTCCCAGCTGTCAAGCTCCCCCTTCCATTGCACTTACCATTAATTGCCACATCGCTCCAGCATGGGTATCTGCAGCATGTACCACTTGATCACCCCGGGACACCCTGGTGTCACCTCTCTGTATAGCCAGTGGAATTAGTGTGAGGCCTGTTGGAACCCCTGTGTTTTGAGGGCATTTGGAGACCTGGGAACATTTCGGCCTACAAAATAGACTGTAGCTCTAGAATTCTATGTATTGCTTAAAGTCCTTTAAACCTTTGTTCTGTGTATAAAGGATATCTTACATCTATCTGCCGGGAGTGTGGAGCCACAGCGGAGCCTGGAGCTCTCAAATGAAGAGGTAACAAGGAGGAGATAAAGATTATAGAAAGAAGAGCTTCAGCTATTCTCTGCCCACTTCCCATGTAGAAATCTAGTTGCTTGGTGAACCCCACTGGGTGTTTTCATCCTTGGTGACGGTTTAGCACGGTGCTTTGCTTTTGATTCTCACCCTCCACAAATGATGGTGGAGGGTCCTGGGTTAACAAAAAGGGGGGAACTTTGCTCAGACAGTGGTGAGCCCTACTGGTGACTTGCTCTTCTCATGTGACTGTTGGAGGGGACAGTTCTTTGCATCTTTCTGTTTCTGACCCTGAAATAAGCATTGCCATTTCCCTGGGGCAAGACGGCTACTTTTCAAGATTTTGCTCAATTTTTCAAGATGATAAACTAATAGAAGGAAATGGGGTAGGCTTGCAATGTATCAGATTCTTTAATAATTAGTAGAAATGCCAAACTTCCTTTGTGGCAACCTCCAGTTTCCTAGGAAGCTCTTCTCCCAACAGCATGTGCTCCAGTGCAGGCACAAAAGTGTTTGGATGCAGTGTTGTTTGCATTCTTGGCAGCACAGTTATTTGCTGTGGCAGCACAGAATTATATCTTACGGGGAACAAGCACAAGGTTGTCTTTCCTCAGATTTCATCCTGTGGCACTCATTGAGATACTGTTTACTAAAGCTCATTTGGGAAGAGCTAGGTCCATTGTTGTTGGAAATTGTCATTGCCTCCTTTGAAGAGGTTGCCATCTGCTTTGAAGGACACTTGGGTTTAGCAGGCCAATGCTCAAACCACTGAGCTATCCCATCCCCCCCACTTGCATATGCCCTTTGCAAAAGAAACCATTCCTTGACATTAAGAATATGAGCAATTCTTTAATCATTTTAGTCTTTTGTCTTTTGGGCAAGATAACTGAAAAGGTTGCAACAAGATGCTCTTATAGTATCTAGGTGCCTCGGATCTCCTTGGCCCTTGTCAGTTTGGTTGCAGACTTGTGTACGGTACAGAAACACAACTTGATGGATGAGGAATGGTCAGGTGTCCACACTAATACTATTAGATCTATCAACTGCCTTAATTGCAGGTGACTGTGAGTTGTTTATGACTGGCCTACAGTCATAGGTAGGAATTGATGGGGGTGCTCTTGAGTGGCTCTGTTCCTTCCTGGCTGAGAGGAATCACTAAATTATATTGGGAAATTGCTCATTGACCTGGAAGGCATTCTTGACGGGAGATTCTATTGTGTTGCTTCTCTTGCTCAGTAAGTATATGGGACCTGAGTGAAGTTAGTGAGGAGCATGGGCTGAGGGCTCAGTCTGGTTAAGATGGAGGTGGTGATGACAGGCTGGGGGAACAGGTAGGAGGCAATGGCAGAAATTATATTTACCCTCTTGACTAATCAGTGGAGCTGTTTTATCTGGAGCTCACTTGATTAACTGGGAGGTAGCTGATAGCAGGAAGTTTTCCATGGGCACTCCCTACCTCCGACTTTGGGCTCTACACACTCTGCGGTGGAGCACCCATGGAAAGAAAATAGTGGGTGCTGAGCACCCACTGGCAGGCCCCTCCTCCCCCTTAGCACATGCCGCTGCCAGCGGGCCTCACCAATCAGCTCCTCCCCATCTTCCAACCACCTCCCACCCTCTGCGATCAGCTGTTTGGTGGTGTGCAGGAGGCACTGCAGGGGAGGGGGGAGGAGGAGCAGGAGGAGGCAGGAAGAGACGGGAGGGAGGGTGGAATGGAGCAGGAAGAGGCAGGCCACGAGAGAGTGGTTGGCCAGAGGGACACATAATCTCCCCTTTTATATCATGAATCAGAGAGGTAGCCGTGTTAGTCTGGAATAGCAGAGGTAACAAAGAGTCCTGTGGCACCTTAAAGACTAACTAAAGTATTGGAGCATAAGCTTTCATGGGCTAATACCCACTTCGTCAGATGCAAGCAGTGGAAGTGTCCAGGGGCACGTATAGATAAGTAGGCAAGAACCAGGTAGGAGGTAACAAGATTAGTCCAATCAGCCTGAACCAGCTTGTTATCTCAAATCAGGGAGGGTGAGGTATTCCTCTAGCAGCTGAATTAGAGGTGTGAACTCGGAGAGAGGAGAAGCTGTTTTTGTAATTAGCAAGCCATTCAAGATCTAGGTTAATTGGACTGATTAACCCCTTACAGGTAAGGTGATTCTGTACCTCTGATGAGGAGGGATTTTATGTTACCGCATACATAAGGGTTGTTACCCTTCCCTTTATATTTATGACAGGGCCCTAGTGTGATGGCGAGAGCCCCTCTTCCTTTTATAAATAAGTAAATAGTGGCGCTCTAAGGGCACTACAGGGGCACAGCTGTAGACACGTCCTACATCGATGAACATGGTTTTTCCATTGATGTAGGTAATCCATCTCCCCGCAGGGGTGGTAGCTAGGTCAATGGAAGAGTTCTTCCAGTGACCTAGCCTCATGAACACTGGGGGATAGGTCAGTTTAACTATGCCACTCAGTATGAATGTTTCACACCCCTGAGTGATATAACTAGGTCAGTCTAAATTTTAACAGTAGAGCAGGCCTGAGGGGTCCCCAGACAGTCAGACAGCCAAGTGAGTAGCACTCAGGGGTTGGCTCCAAAGGGCTGCCTCATTGCCCACCTACGCAGTTCAACAATTGTTCATGTTTAAACTCAGCTGTAACTTTACTCCAGCTACATTTGAGTTTCTGTGTCTGGTAATGTACTGGTGATCAGCTCCACACAGACTCTTTATGGTGAAACTTAGCTTGTGTAGGCATCTGTTACTTTCGTGGCTGCCTCCTGGACATGCAGGTATTGTGCACTATCTCAAATTGCCACCTTCACCAATTTTCTTGAGTGGAAGACAAAAATATGACCCTATGACTTCCTGTGGTGGCTGTGATGGCCCTTTGTGCTTTCCTTTCTTTCTGTTGCTGATGTCACAACACAAAAAGAGATTCTCCCCTAACTGGTTGAACTCAGGATTTAAGAGTTAACTGTGGCCCTTTGGGCACCAGCTGTGATACAACATTTTCTATGTACAGAGACTTCCTTGCTAGCCCTCTTTGTTCATTGGTTCTGTGATGCCTTTCTGTTACCTACAGCTGGAAAGCCGGGGAGTGGGGAGCCTGCTCAGCCACCTGCGGGGGAGGTACCCAGACTCGTTCAGTTTACTGCATGTCATACAATGGACAAGGCTCCCTGGAGGTGGTGGAAGATGCCAAGTGCATGGCCTTTGCGGAGCAGCCCCGCAGCACACAGCCCTGCAACGTGCGACAGTGTACAATGTGGAGCACAGGGCCCTGGTCAGAGGTGAGTTTACACATTGAATGCAATGTACACATCTGACAACCACCTTCTGAGCCAGCACACCAGGGACTGAACCAGGGACCTTCAGCGCTAGAAGTGTGAAATGCTACAGCTTGAGCTAAAGAGACAGGTTCTCCATCTAAGGCTGCACTAATATAATAACCTGTAGCTTGCTCGTGTGTATCACTTTGCATCAGTAGATCTCAAAGCACTTTACAAAGAAGGTCAGTATCCTCATCACTGGGGAAACTGAGAGGTGAAGTGACTTCCCCAAGTCACTAGCAAGATAGTTGCAGAGTCAGGATTAGAACCCACGTCTCAGGCCAGTGCCAGGCAACTCTGCCTCCTATACAGCCGAAGAATGATGGTATCCCAGTAATGTATGCGTTAGGCTGCTTCTCCGATGGTTGCTCATACTGTATGTTTTGAAAGCTGACATCTATTTTGAAGTTGGGGAGCAGAGTCAGGAAATTCAGAGGTACCCTGGCTGCATTCCCGATAATAATCAGGGCCCTTCTTGCAGTGCTCAGCCAGCTGTGGAGAGGGTGTTCAGACCCGGACTGTCACCTGCAGAACCGAGTTGGGCTCTGAGACTCAAGACTTTGCTTGCCTGACAGAGCCTAAACCACTCCCCAGACAGCCCTGCAGCAAGGAGAATTGCATCCAGAAAATTGGTTGGCACATTGGGGTCTGGGGCCTGGTGAGTGTCGTTCCCTCCCGGTGCTCGAATCATCAGTTAACTAGTCCTCACGCAGTGCTTCTCACACACTGCGCTGTGATTGAATCAGTCCACAATCATGTTGGTTGTTGAGGCCGGGAGCCCGTACTCCTCCATTATCAGCTCCATGGCTCGCTGTCACAGCTAGTGTCTGCTCCAGAAACAAGCCTGTGGCAGCATGCAGCTGATCCATTGAAACAATCCACTCCTGTTGCTTCATTATTCCCATTTCTGTGCTACCATTATCAACATCACAGCTGCCCATTTGAATGTGACAGACAGAGTATGAGGTGGGCTCTATCTCTATTGGGCTGGTCATCATGTTTGGTGAATTGAAGTCTTTTTCTAAAGGGTTTGGGGTAACCCAGTTTAGACAGAGAGTCGCCTGCCTTTAGGTAGAGGGCCAAACTGTGTTTAGCCTGACTTGTGGTCAGGATCAGCACCAAAGCTAGTAGGCAATTTCCCAAACTCAATTTTGCCTCATGTGTACCAGCTCAGTTAGCCTGAACTGGCTTAAAAGATGCTAAGCGTGGTTCCTGGCACCATGTAGATGGGGTCTTAAGGCCAGGTGAGCCCTTGTGCCTTAATCTGATTCTGCCTGATACATAGGATTCCAAAAAAACCCGAGAGAATGGGCACTTGGGTGTCTAATTTTGAAAATGATGCCCTGTATCTGATTAACGGTGAGAAACGTCTTGCTGGGACAGATGTGTTACACAGAACTTACTCCCCATTCCCCGACTTCCTTACCTTCATTCCTGGCTGATGCCAGGCCCTCCCTGCCACCCCCACCGTACTTCCTAGCAAGAGTGGCAGTTCCAATCAGCTATGCTGCCAGAACCATCAAACCTGGTTGCTCCATTGTCAGCCCCATTGTAATTTGGTAACTAGCCCCTGGGAAGGGGGACTTTAGGACTGTGCCTAGCAGGGCTCTTGGACCCCAGTAACAGTCAAATTGCTCCTAGCCATGTTAACACTTCAGTGTTGGTCACACTGTCATTCAGCAGGCTGCCAGGGCCTATGCTTTGGCGTGTTTTGCCAGCAGCTAACCATGTTCCTGGTCAGCATGCCAGGCTTGTGGGGTTACTGCAGGGGTGGGGAACCTTTTTCCTGCCAAGGGCCATTTGAAGATTTACAATGTCATTTGGGGGCCGCTCCCCCCCCCAGGAAGCCCAGACCCCTCCCCCCCCCAGGAAGCCCAGTCCCCCGGAAGCCCAGTCCCCCCGCCCGCCTGTCGGCCCCCACGCATCCCTGGCCGGCGGATCCCCGAGGCGCTTCCCGGCCTCTTCGCCGAGCGTGGAGCCACCCCGGGCGGGGGTGGCTCGGCGAAGGGGCCGGGAAGCGCCTGGGGGAGCCGCCGGCCAGGGACGCGCGCGGGCCGGATGGAATGCTTTAGTGGGCCGTATAAGGCCCCCGGGCCGGAGGTTCCCCACCCCTGGGTTACTGTGTTCTGTCTCCCTGCTCTCTCACCTCATCTTTCTGCCCAAGTGTTCGAAGAGCTGTGACTCCGGCATCCGAAAACGCCAGGTCATCTGTGCTGATGGTGATTCCAAATTATACCCCCCTGAGAAGTGCCAGGCCAGTCAGCCGCAGACTCCAGCTGTGCTGGGAAGCTGCAACACTCAGCCCTGCTATCTGCCGCAGCGTAAGTGACGTTACTAGACATCTGGATTTTCCTAGGATGTTCCTGCTTTTGAATAAAAAGTCCCAGCATCCCGTGCCAGCAGGACTGGTTGTTTTAAGGCCTCTGGCCCTTGCCCGCCCATTCAGGCAGCTTTCATAGAGCAGCTAGTTTGCTCCACCTTCCTGTGGTGCCTGCTACCTGTGCTGTCTGAAACATGTTCATCAGACATATGAGCAACACCAGTGCCTGCCCCTTTTGAGACTGATGCTTTTAATTCCTGTATTTCCCTTGCCTGTCTGATGGCCTTTGTCCTGGCTGACACTGAGGATTGCATTGGGGACTAAAAGTGTGAGTCTCTGCCACTTGGGCACGGCTCTGTAGCTGGGGGCTGTAAGAGTCTCATCTCTGTGGATTAGGCATAGATGGGGGCACACAACACGCTGACCAGGGTGTTGTTACAAACACTTGCTCTCCATACTTCTCCCTTCTGCCATAAAGGGGAATCAAAGCAAATGTACCATAACCGTCCTATTGGGTCTATCACCACAGAACTAAGGGTATTGCTTTGACGTTCCATCCAGTCCAAGCTATCTATCAGCATGGATGCTCTGAGCAAACAAAATTCCTCATTTGGCTTCAGGAGCTTTGAGGTCTCCTATTGGCTATATTAAGGATATGATTCCACCCCCAAAGCCACAAGACCCACTCCTGATTGATTCATTTATCAAGTCTGTTTGACTTCAAGAAACAGCAGCCTAAAAATGAGCCCCAGAATTAGTTACCTGAAGTCTCACATGACAGAGCAGACAGTGTTTCACCATTGCTAAACAGTGCTAACCAT
Organism: Sternotherus odoratus; assembly: GCA_032164245.1. Taxonomy (NCBI): domain Eukaryota; kingdom Metazoa; phylum Chordata; order Testudines; family Kinosternidae; genus Sternotherus; species Sternotherus odoratus. The sequence continues at coordinate 54,598,131 of JAVMKO010000006.1, read as the reverse complement.
AGGCATCTTTCTTAATCCGTCTTACTGTCTCACTATCCACTGTTGGGCAATTAATTTTTGGCACACTGTGAGGGAGAGATTCTGTTGTCCAGAGTTAGAATATTACTCCTCCTGGCCTGAAAGCTAAAGGCTGCAGAGATGCCGCTGCCCACAGCTGTGTCAGGGCAGAGCCACTATTTGACATGTTTCAACATGTCATCTGGTTGGCTAGGGTCTTTCGCTCCCCCCTCTGGCCTTATGGGAATGTAGCAGTGGATTATGCAGGTTGACAGAAAACCATGCCAAGCTCCTCCCACACTGGGTCCTCCTCCCAGGAGTTGGAATAATTTTGGGGACACTTTACCCAATCTGAATATTTCTTCTCCTGTCCATGGCACAGGTGAATAAAGACACCTGTATTCACTAGTCCAACCCACTGCCTATATTCTGTCCTTTGTCCATCTCCTTTCAGAGGTTCCCAGTATGCAGGACCCCACAGGCTATGACATCAGCCGAGAGTACTTGCTGACCCGCTATGACCCAGACAGTGGCACTACAGGTTTGGAGCTCTTGTGTTTTCTTTCATAGTGTCCTCTCTATTTCCTTTCTTTATGTGACTTTCATGGGCTGCCAGGACTCCTAGGGCTAGGACCAATTTACAGATCCTTTTACATCTATATTGAGTTGTATCTAGATACAGATTCACAAAGGAACGTATATATGTGTGCATAAATCCCAGACTTTGTTATGGGTGGCATTAGGCATAGGGTAAATGGAGTGCTGCCTTGGAATTGTCTAGGAGGTTGCTAAGAGAATAAGTAGTATACTATGGTCCTTTGCCAGCAGGCCAGTCTCAAACCTTTCTTTGAAGAGTTCCCCTGTTTCCGCTCAGTTGTGTGCTGTAGGCATCTTTAGGTTTCAAGCCTGACCCAGCATCTTGAATTGGCAGCTCCAGTGTCTTATTTTGAACTACTACTGCAGCTGATGCAAAAAATATTTGGGAATTAAAGACACCCAGAGAATCTGGAAAAACAGGGAACCCCCTTTGGAGGAGAAAGTGAAACAGGTGGGGGGCATCTCAGGTGTGTTACAGAGCTGGGTGGGTTGGTAGAAGGAAGGGAGTAGCTAGCAAGTGATTTGAGGTTACTGATGCCATATTCAGACTTCACTAAGGTCATCATTCTTTCAAAGGCCAGTCCCTGTGTATACTAACTCCCCATTTAACATCCTCTTGCTTAATGTTGTTTTGATCTTGCGTTCCTGCTCAATTACAAAACATGCTCCATTTAAAGTTGTGCAACGCTTATAGGTCTTATAGGTTATCCGCTTATAAGTGCTTTGTCCACTGCTGGCAGTCCCCCTATGCCACCACAACAGCACTTCCTGCCCGCTGGCAGACACTGCAGATCAGTGCCTCCCCCCTCCTCCTGCTCACAGCAATCAGCTGGCTTGCAGCATTCAGGAGGCAGGAGGGATGGAGGAGGAGTGAGGACTCAGGTTCCCCCTCTCTCCCCTGCCTCCTGAACACTGCAAGCCAGCTGATTTCCACGGGTAGGAGGGAGGATGCAGCACGCCTTCCCCCTCCCTCCTCTGCCTCCTGCCCGTGGCAATCAGTTGGCTTCCCATGGGCAGGAGGCAGGGGAGGGAGAGGGAGCCTGCGTGCTGTGTCCTTGCTCCTCCTCCTTCCTCTTGAATGCCAAAAAACAGCTGATTGCCACAGACAGCAGGCAGAGGAGGGAGGGAGAGGAGGGAGGATGCAGCATGCAGAATAAAGGGGGGAAAGAAGAGGTGGGTTAAGGGTGGGGGCTTGGGGGAAGGGGTGGAGTGGGTGGGTGGGCAGAGGGTTGAGCCCCCCGCCCCTGGTGCTTGCAGCGTAGGGGAATCTGCCGCTGCGCAACGTGCTTCTCCCAGCCTACAGCACCTTCAGCCTCCTTGCCTGCCTCATTGTCTGCAGTGCCACTGGGCTGTGTCAGTGTGGGGTAAGGTGGGGAAACCTCCCAATTATAGTATTGTACTGTATGGCAAAAAAAAAAAAAATCCCCTGGAACCTAAACTCCTCCCCCCCCCCCATTTACATTCATTGTTATGGGGAAATTGGATTAATTTAAAATAGTTTCACTTAGTCACATTTTTCAGGGACATGACTACAACATTAAGTGAGGAGTTCCTGTATTGAGAAACCTGCTAAATACTCACCCTCAGTCACTTTATAATAGGAATATTTGAGGGGGGGGGGGGACTTTCCATATGATGTAGCTAACAGTATCTCCTGGACTAGTGGGAGGACAGGAAGAATATTGTTAGAGACCATTTCTTAAGGGTAATAGGTCACCTGGTAGCACAGTAATCTTAAGGAACCAGAATTCATTGTGAATGGGAAACCAAAGCTTCAGTCAGGAAATTCCCTGTGACTTTCTCCCACGTGAAAAATGTACATTAACAAGTCTATCCTCAGAGTCAGACTGCAGAGGACTCCTTCCACCTATCAATGTGCTTTGAACGGAGGCAGAGGAAAGAGAGACTGGATTTTGAGGCCCACCTGAAATGGGCTGCATGCATTAAGGAATTTTCTTTTCAGTTTATAGCAATGAAAGAACAATCCAGGGTGGCTCCACACACCATCAGCTCCAGCCCAGTGAAGACCATAGCTCCAACTTATTGCCTCTTCGTTGGGAATCCCACTCAAGCTCTTCAGGATCCCGGCAGTTCAGCTCCCATCAGGATATTGCCACAGGGACTGGCTTTCAGGACTGCTCCCAGAGCCCACATGGCTGCTGCTCAGATGGCCACACTCCAGCTTCTGGCCCCTTCGGGCAAGGCTGCCCCTTCAGCACATGCCATGAGAGCAGGTTGGATGAAACAATGGGGTTTGGGCTGGAGGAACCACCATCTATGACTGAATTGAGGTTTACAGGCTGCCTTTACTGGGTCAGGGTTCCAGATAAGACCGATTTTGCCAAAGCCCTTTGTCTTTTCCCTACAGGCATGGATGCTGCCCTGATGGAATATCAGCTGCCCAGGGCCCCAACAATGTGGGTTGCACACAATATTACAGTGATGTGTATGTGAACAGAAACAGGCCCGCTGCGGCCACCCCAACAGTAAGTGCCAGAATGTTCTAGAACCTTTTGCTAATAATATTGCGATCGGGTTGAAATAGCCCATTGTTTTCAGGGTTGGGCTCTGGCCCAAGAGGTTTTTGGCTCCTGTTCTACTCTTTCTTTATGTCTCCTGACAGTAACTCTGGGAAACTGATAGAGGGAGGATGCTAGAAACTCATTAAGCCAACATTCCTGTCTGCTGCCGCTCAGTGAGCCCCACTGGAATTCTTTCGTGACATGGGTTAATGTGGCCTCTGCAGCTTGTGCTGCCAGGTTGACAAGTGGAGCACCCCGTTGGGGGAAGAGACTCAATATTCTTTATTGAGGGGCATTGAACCAAACTCCCCCTCTCAAGGCAATGGGAAATCAGCAGCACTGCATGCGGAGAGAGAGGTGTTTGATTGTTGTGCCTGTGTTTGATGTATGGCTTCTGCCATTCTATGAGGCTACCTTGGACGTGATTGTTTTTTTCTGAGAATGTAATTTGATAGGTCTTTGCAGTGGGAGATGCTTGGTTCACGACCTGTGTAGACTCAGTTTGGGCTAACAAGGTGATTCGTGACCCAGAACAGGTTAGTGGGACATGCCAAAATGCAAATACGGACAGGATGGCTTAAAAGATACAGAGAGCTTCACACTTTGAAGTTGCCCATTTTAACCTAGCCTAGGTGAATAATGACTGAATTTCCATACCATTCAATTATCCAGTGGCCTATGTGACATGAGACTGATCTCCATCCCATTCCTCGTGGAGGGGGGAAAACACCACCATCACCGCTGGCAGTTCCCCTCTTCACAGTCTCAACAGAGTAGCCAAGGGCAGGAGTGGCCAAGAGGAAGAACTCCCTTCTTACCCATACAGTTGATTCTTTCAGGCACATTGGCGGGCAGCATAGGGAGACTTGCACTGCCATGGAGTTTGCTGTATCTGTTCTGGAGATAAGCAGAGAATCTCATGGCTCCAGCGCTGTCAGTCCGGCTCCCCTCACTGGCATGACACTTACTCATAGAAAATCCAAGTTGATAATGACTCCTTGAGCTACCACCAATGGTTCTCAAACTTTTTGTAATGGTGACCTCTTTCCCACACCGAGCCTCTAAGCGCGACCCCCTCTAGGAGTCAGGCGGGGCAGGGGTTTGCCTGCAGCCCAATGCGGCAGGAGCCAGGCTGGGGGGGGGTCTAGCAGCCCCCCGGGGCAGGGACTGGGGTCGAGAGGGGGTGCCTGTAGCCAGCAGGGGCTGGGATGGGGGGGTTCCAGCAGCCCCCCCCCCTCCGCCGAGGCCAGTGGGGGAGGGGTTTTCCAGCAGCCGAACGGAGGCACCGGGCTCATGGGGGCCCGGAAGCCTACCTCTGCAGGGGCCAGGGCTGGGTCGGGCACGTGGCAGTGCTGGAAGCCCGCCGCAGCAGGAGCCAGGGCCTGGAATGGGCTCGCGCGGCCGCCAACAGCCCACCGCGGCAGGAGCTGGGACCGGGCTTGCGGGGCCACCAGCAGCCCGCCGTGGCAGGAGCTGTGGCCGGCCTTATGGGGGCACCGGCAGCCCGCCGCGGCAGGGGCACAGGGTGCCTGCAGCAGCAGGGGCCGGATGCCAGCAGTCCGCGGCAACGTCAGGGCTCGCAACCCCCACAGAACTGGCTCGGAACCCCCAGAGGGGTCCCGACCCCCACTTTGAGAACCAATGTGCTAGACCAATCCAGTGGGCAAATAGTATGATTTCTCACATGTGCAGCAGCTGGTGCTGTAGCAGTAGCTGCCCAGTAACTTTTGACTTTGAATTCCTTTCACTAAGGCCAGCCAAGCTTTGTCCCAGCAGAACCCGTCTGATGAGTGTCGAGGTTCTTTGTATGGCTGCTGCTATGACAACATTGCTTCAGCTTCAGGACCTCAAGGGGAAGGATGCCTCAACAGACCCAGCCAACGTAAGTGAAGTTTTGGCTGCCTGCTGTAGAAATGTGCCTCCCCTGCAAGGAAAGATCTATGGAATGTAATATAAATTGTGAAGCTTTGGATATGGTTTTTCACCTATCCTGTAAAATGTAATCAAAAATAATCTCCCTGCAATAGGATTCTGATGGTTGGAAAAGAAATTAGAGAAATTCCTATCAACCCCTATTAACTTTCTATAGAATCCTATTGATTTCATCTCTGTTGGAGTCTATAAGACTTCCTCATAAGGGCCACTCTGCAGGCCAGGACTCACTCATGCATCTCCGCTTGCATTGATCCCTATCAGTTGCCTTGATCCATGCCAAGGTAGGAATCATCCTATTATCATTGGACCATATCCTACCCCCCAAACAATCCTGTTGACCCCAGTATGGTTTCAGGGCTATAACTAGGGGTTGAACATGTCACTTAGGGCTTCAGTTGAGGATCTTAAGCCACATCTCTGAGGAGGGGGCACTGCAGAGCCATGGTGCTCCAGGAGGCGCCCCAGGGAAATCGTGTCACTCAGTTTTGTTCCTTTAGCTCAGAGAGAGGGTTGTGTCCCCCTTCTAGGATAGGGCTGCTCGATCCCCCAGGATACCTGCTGTATTTGGCAGAGTAGTGTCAGGAGTGTGCTATTACATCACTTTCCCCAACCCTCTTCTTGAGTACAGGGACAGCCACTGGACGCATTTTTGCCCAGCCATTCCTGGGAAGGGACAACTTCTCACTCACTCCTCCACACCCCTACCATGGCCACTCGTAATCTGGGCCATAGCATCTGAAGCTGCTTCTCCGATGCATCCTGGCTCTAGGGAGTCAGAACAGTGCCTGTGAGCCAGCAGAAAGCCCAAGGTTCCTAGGGCCACGGGCTTACATTTATTCCTCTGTCCCAGCATGTGGGGGCCAGAGCACCCTGTGTTACCCTAGGTTTTGTGACCAGTTCATGTTCCAAGCCTCAGGCTGGATGACCTTGGAATGACGCCCTCCCTCCCTCCCTTTCCAGACCTATAGCAGGAACCTCCGAGCATACGAATAACTCACAATTGTGTAACACTGTGTTTGGCTAATAAAATCTAAATGAACACCAGCAGCCCCTGGGAGGTAGGTGGTGGTATCTCCATTTTACACATAAGGAACTGAGACACAGAGATGTGTGTGTCTTGTTCAAGGTCACCCCAGGAGTCAAGGGCAGAGTTAGGAACAGAACCCCAATCTCCTAGCTGGATGTGCTACCTATGAGATCCTTCTCCCTCCACAGACAGCAGCCTTGGGTAGCATGGTGACGAGGCTATTGGGGCTCTGTGCTCAGTAGAAAGGAGACTCCAGGAGTCAACCCTCAATATCAGCTCTTTTTCTTTTCTGTCATTTGTTGGTAGCTTATCCTGTCGAGTGTCTGCTGCCCAGTGCCCAGGGCCCCTGCACAGACTGGGCCACTCGCTGGTTCTTTGTAACTGCTGTCGGCAAGTGCAACCGGTTCTGGTATGGAGGTTGCCATGGCAACACAAACAACTTTCCCTCCGAGGAGGAGTGCATGCGGGCCTGCCAAGGCTCCATGGGAACAAGCAGCGTGGGGCACCAGCACCACAGGGGGACTTCGCACATTTACTCTGGCTCCCACTCACGAGAGGGAGAAGCCCACGGACAGCCACAGCCATCTGCAAGAGGGACTGAGAGTCATAGCCAAGGAGGAGGAACACGAGGGTCCTTCCATGTTGCCCAACCTGGACCTGATAGCCGTACAGCATGGCAGGGTGCAGGGCTGCACCACAGGGAGAATGGCTGGAGAAGGACCATGAATGTGGATATTCTGCCAGAGTCTTCACCAAGGAATGGCACATTGGTTAGCCAGCGTTGGGGCTCTGATCACTCTGTAGCTTCCGGGGAAAGGAGGATGGACCAATCAAGCCAGCTGCATGGGAGGGGGGAAACAGTGGTGTCTGGGCACTCGGAGAGGCAGCTAACTGTCAATGGGCAAGTGGTGCAGCATGAACGTGAGCAGTGGCAGAGTTCCTCTGGAGCAAAGACGCCCAGGGTGGATGGACTTGGGCATCGAACCTCGTCAGGTTCCACCTTGCAGCAAAGCTTGTACAGGTGATGCTTTTATACTACTCCATTGCAATACCAAAGCACCAAATGCCACTGCCATCTACAGGGAGAAATGTTTTCCAATCCACAACTAACTCACTCTCCTGAAATGTCCCGTTACAGATTACTTACAACAGCATCCCTGTGGAAAGCCAGCTGTCCACGTGATGGGGATGTCTAGTACCCACTTTACTTGTTCTAGGGCTCAGTCCTGCACATCTCATACAGCCATTGACTGTATTGGGTGTGCATTGAAGTATTGGGTGTGCAAGGAATGCAGGATTTGGCTCTTAATCTGCATCCTTTATATCTAGTGGGCACTTTACGTGGATCCTTGTTGGCCAGATCTGGCTCCCATTTAAATCAACAGGAGCTGTGCTTACTTACACCAGGGTTAAATTTGCCCTGTGTGTGATTTCAAGACTTTATTTTGGCATGGTAGGGGATCAGCAATGGGTTAATACTAGAGATGAATCCAAATCCAGATGATGATCACCCCACAGATCAAAGGCATTTGGATTTCAGGATTTGTTTCAATTGTATGTTTAGAGAAAACACTAGCTTTGTGTCTTCAGTGACCTGGATTCAGATTTTATTTAGTTCTCCCAGACTAGGGTTTTAATGGTCTCTGCCTCTATCTCATCAATTGGCTGTCCACAGCATTCAGCTTGTCAAGATTGGTCTTCTTCCCACAGGAGAGGTCTAGCCCTGGATTGCCGAGTGCAGTCTCTCAAGCTTCTAGTCTCTAACAAAGTTATATATAACAAACCTCTGGGTTATCTTAGCTCACTATTGTGTAGCTCCCATCCTGTCCTTAAGGGCTACTTTACAGGTATGTCTACACTGGAGCTAGAGATGTGATTTCCAACTTGGGTAGACATACCTGCACTAGCTCTGGTTGAGCCAGTGTGTTAAAAATAGAAGAGTAGCCACATCCATGAGAGGGCATAGCTGCCCAAGTATGTACCTATGATTTCAGACAGGATCATACATGGGCGGCGAGTCCCTCGTGGCACTGTGGCTACACTTCTCTGTTTAGTTAGCTTGCACTCTCAATCAGAACTAACATGGGTATATCTACTGAAGCTGAAGATTACACCTCCAGCTTCCATGTAGATATATCCTTAGAGAAACCAGAGTCAGGGTGGGGGAGCAAGAGATGGACACAGGGAGTGAAATCATCTCTCTCTCTCTCTCTCTGTCACTCTCTCTGTCAGAGTCATCCTGGAAGGAGCCGAGTCCTCTGTAGTGGAGGCAGCCTTGGGACAGACCATTCATCTTCTCTGCAAGGCAGGTTCTTCTCTCTTCCCCAGAGTTGAGTGGCAGAAAGATGGGAAGCCACTATCATCTGACAGGTAAGTCTGGTCCCATCTTGCAATTCCTGTTTTGACATCACAATCCCTCCCCTTGCCCATTAGAATCTTTTTTCTAGGACCTTCTCAAAAAACAAAATATAAACAAAATAATTTGGTAAACTGGAAAATCCCTTCCTAACTGAACCCTACTACTAAGTGATACCAGAACGGCCTAGGCATAGCAAAAAACAAATAGGCTGTTAATTGTTCAATGTGGTGCAGCTGAACACTTCTGTATCATCAGGTAGAAAAGAATTATCACATCGCCAACTCTCAGCAACAACACCCAATTCACAAGTGTGTTGAGTGCAAAGTCCTTTTCAGTATCGTCGGAAGATGGTAGAGTTGCCCAGGAAGTGCATTAATAGCCCACCATGTATATCTTGGGGTATCTTAATGCTATCAGATTGTGGCTCATCCCATTTAAAATTTAACCTTTTAGAGAAATCATTCTTAAATCTCAGCTTTAGAGGGTTTTCTAGGCGGTCTCTTGCAGCAATTTGTTGCCCATAAGTCATTTTCTATTGTAAAAACTAAGGTGGGAATATTGAACAGTTCCCAGTGTTGTTTTACACTGGACGGCCACACACTATGGCTGAAAGGGCAGCTTGGCACTTCAGAGGAGGGGACAATTTAAAACGGTCACTGTGTCTTCTCCCTCCTCTGTTTCCCCATCGCAGTTTCCTCTTTTGACCCCTGTCTCCCCTCCTGCCGTCCATTCAGTAGCCTGGGGAGTTTTGTATTCCAGTGATGAGAACCCAGCCATTCACCACAGGGAGGTCATTGCAGCTGTGACATAAACAGGCCCAATTGGCCCATCAGAATGTGGCTTTGGACAATCAGTACCCACTGCTAGGTTCTCGTACGTAACTACATGTGTTCTATCCGTAGGCATGCCTACCAGTCTGACAGTTCCTTGGTGATCAGCCGTGTCAGGGCTGAGGATGCTGGGATGTACACATGCATAACTTCAGATGGGAAGATGGAGAGCCGACAGATTCAGCTAAGGATCAAAGGTGACTCATTATCTTCCATTTAAAACTAGAACATTAATTCTTCTCTGTCCCTTTTTAAGAGTCATTGGTGACCGGAACAATTAAAGTCAGTTGCAGAGGCAACTTGTAATGGAACTTCTATAAGTAGCCGCAGCTGTGTATTCTGCTTAGGCATGTGCGTGCCCAGGTCACTGGCACTGCAGAACTTTACCTCGCAATACTCATAAGAACTGCACTTTCACCCTCCTGTCTTAGCCCCTCCTCCGGCCATGTAAGGGCAGCACCACGCCAACCCCCTCAGTTTCTTCTCATGACCCGTGGCTAGAATTGGAGCTCCATCAGGACTTGATAATTGCCTCTTCTGTTCATTCCCTCTGAAGCACCTGGCATTGGCCACTGTCGAAAGACAGGATACTGAGCTAGATGGACCATTGGTCTGACCCAGTATGGCCGTTCTAATGTGGTATTTTTCACCTCGTATTCTTGGTCTCGGTCTGAGAGACTTTTTCTTGTATGTAGTAGTTAGTAGTACCTTAAGTTTAGTGTTAGTATAATAATAATTGGAGGAGCTGGATGCCCTCACCAGGGTCCAAGTATTGTCCGTCATGTGGGAGGGCCATTTTGCAGATGACTTTAAAGCAGATTAAGACTTCCTGATGCGTGTGGTCACTACCCTGGATATGCAGGCAGCATTCCTGCAGGAGAATATGTATAAGCTGCTGGATATTCTCCAGTCATCGCTCCAGAGAGAGTAAGCATCCCAATAAATGAGTCTCTTCTGAAGCCTACAAAGGCACTCTGTTGCCTCCCACAGTGAAACAGTTGGAGAAGTGGGACTTCACTCCCATGCAGGATTCTGAGGGTTTCCACTTGCACCTGGCCCCTAACTCTCTGGTGGTAACTGAAGCAAAGGACAGGGCATGGTAGGGGAGGTACAAGTCTACCCCTAAGAACAGAGTCCAAGAGCATGGACTAAGTGAAAGGAAGAGTGATCTCCCCTTTTCCTGCAAATGCGCATCGCAAACTGGTAGGCATTGCTCTCCAAATATGACTGTCAATTGGGTGCCCATGTCTATGTTCAAGGGCAAGTTGCCAAAACCTTGTAGAGAGGAGTTTATGGTCCTCGTGGAAGGCCGTATAGTGGCCAAGACCTCGTTGTAGTCCGCTCTGGACGTCCTAGATGCCATGGCCAGAATTATGTCATGGGCTGTGACTATGAGGGCCTCATGCGTGCAGAATTCAGTCATTGAGCCTGATGTGCAGCAGAACATTGAGGAATCACCATTTGATTAACCGGTTTTGTTTTCAGGAAAAAATGACACAACCCTGTGCTCTTTTGAAGGCTCCCGAGCTACTTTACATTCTTTGGGAGTTTGTGCTCTCGCCCTGAAGAGAAGCCACTATAGTGATCAGCAGCAACACCACCCACAGCATTTTTTTCAGACAGTCCTTCCTTCATTTAAGGCCGCAGGACTATTCCCAGACGGGTCATAGATGCCAGAGGAGAAGATCCTCTGGTTCTGGGTTTAACCAGATGGCTCTCCTTGCTCTGAACCCCTGCCCAAGCGTCTAGCAAGTGCCATTTTGACTCGTGTCTGGGACAGCAATCTAGTGGTGTCCTCTTTTCCCCCATCCCCTCTGTTTGGGGACAGGCTGGCTCGTTTTTATGGTGCCTGGGATTCGATTACCGTAGAGAACTGGGTCCAAAGCACTGTCAGATCATGTTACACAATCCAGTTCCTCCCCATCCACGTACACCCTCCCTCTTTGGCAAGGTCAGTCCACAACATTTTGGCACCTGAAGGAGGGAGCTCAAATGACACCCTCATGCCCCCTCACTTGTCCAAAACTTTGAAAGGTCTCTTGTACCCTGCGTCTTTCAGCACAGCACTCCACCATCTTCGTGCGTCTAGAGCAGAGAGAATACATATGCACCAGCATTGGACACAATTTTCTACACTCTGGGTCCTAGTGGCCCCACCCCTCCCTCCAGAGTCTGGCACCTGAGGCGGTCGCCTCGGTTCACCTCATGGTAAGGCCAGCCCTGCTCTTCGGGGACGCCTCTCACAAGATACTGCTCCTTGAGCAGGTTCAGTCTCTATTGGCTCTGGGGGCTGTAGAGGAGTTTACCTTACAGCATCCGGGGCAGGGCTCTACTCACAGTATTTCCTGGTTCCCAAGCCCAAGGGAGGGCTGAGACCTATCCTCAACCTCCGTGACCTCAACAAATACAAAGCTGGTTTATATCCAGAATATCTTGGAGTGCGTGTTACACCTTCAATGTTACGGTCTGGCGCTTAGTTCATTGAGAGTCCACCTGGCAGCAATTCCAGCATTTCATCCACCCAGCCATGGGAAGTTAGTGTTTCCAAACTCCATGGCAGTGAGATTCTTGAAAGGAGTCACTCATCTCCGTCTGCTAGTTAAAGAGACAGTCCCTTTGTGGGACCTTAATACTGTCTTAGAGGCTTTTGTGGGGCCTCCGTTCGAACCTCTAGCAACTTCTTCTTTCTCCCATCTCTGTCAGCAAACTGCTTTCTTTATGGTGATGTCTGCAGGAGGTGGCTGGGTTACAGGCTTTTAATGGTGGAGCTCCCTTACGTACAGTTTTCTGAAGACAAAGTAATCCTGCAGCCACACCTTGAATTTTTATCCAAAGTGGCTTCCCAGTTTCATTTGAAACAAGCTATATACTTACCAGTGTTCATCCCTAGCCACGCTCCACCCCAGAGGAACAACATCCACTCACGAGGTGCCAGGTGATGTTTAGTTTTTTATCTGGACAAGACCAAAGCTTTTTGCTCCTCATCTCATTTGTTTGTGTCACATGCAGACCGCATGAAGGGTCAAGTCTCAAGGTGTAGAACTTCCTGTATCATGACAGCATGTGAAGTAGCCCAAGCTACACCACCTCAGAGGGTGCAAGCTCATTCCACGAGAGCCCAGGCAACATGGACAGCATGCCTAAGTGCCATTCCAAGATTGGACAGTTACAGAGCTGCCCCTTGATCCTCTGAACACACTTTTACGAACTGCTATGGCATTACTGCTGCGCCCAGATCAGATGCAAACATGGGGAAGACAATTTTGCAGTCCTTGTGTAAACAGACTCTGAGCCCCACCTCTATGAGTACTGCTTGCAAGTCACCCGAGTAGAATGCACAGCTGCATCTGCTCCAAGAAGAAACAAAACAGTTACCTACCTGTAAGTGTTGTTCTTGGAGGTGTGATGCAGACATGTATTGTATGCCCCACCCTTTGTTCCCTCTGCCTTGGAGTCTGTACTGCTGATGTTTGGTGCAAAAGAACAGAGGGGGTTGGGACAGTGCTGCCCTTATATGGGCTGGGGGATGGGTGGAGTGGGAATAGGGCTCCAGGGTGTGTGCTCCGCCCCGGCAAGTACTACTAGGCAAAATTCTCTGGCTCCAGTGCACTGGGTGTGTGCACACATCTCATTAGAGTACAGGGCTGTAACATGTCTGTAAGAACAACAGTTACAGGAAGGTAACAATTTTTTTCTCCACTGCAGCGTCTTGCTACCTTCTTCCATGGCAGTGGCCACAGCCTGCTGAGTGCTAGCCGTAATCCCAGCAATACGTTTCCTTGGCGCAGTGACAGCCGAGCGTTCGCACTGACGCCAGCAGTGAGAAATACTGCAATGCCAATCGTAACTGGAGCAGTGACTTGCCAAATGCCAGTCACCGCTCCAGCAGGACAAGCTGCCTCAGTATATGTTCATCCTGGAGTGCCATCTTCTCTCCCCTAACACTGTACTGGGTGCAGCGAGGGCTCTAAAGAAGGGGAATCCCACAGGCCTTGGTCTGAAATCACTGCCATGGCTACCTATCCTACACCACATCATGTTACATGCTCTGCTGGGACCAGGGCCGGCGACAGGGGGGTACTACGGGTACAGCTGTACCGGGCCCCCAGACTTTAGGGGAGCCCCGGTACAAAGCTGTACCCGTTGTCGTCCCCCCTTGTCGCCGGACCTGGAGAGCGGGGAAGGGGCGGGGAGGCGGCGCGGCTCTCCTCCGGACGAGCGCACCTGGCCCCGGCAGGAGCAGTGAGCCCGGCCGGCGGCAGCAGCGCAGTCCGGGGGAGAAAGGGCGGGGAGGAGGGGGGAACAGCAAGGGCGGCTCACGCCACTCCCGGGCTCTCGCTCCCGCTGCCACCAGCTGTCAGCTGGGGGGGAGCGCCGGCTGGGCTGGGGGGGGGGGGGGAGGTCGGCTGGGCTTCTTCCCCCAGCCGCTGTCAGCTGGGCTGGGGGGGGGGGCAAACTATCAGAGTAGGGGGCCCCCAAATGTCTGTCGCCGGCCCTGGCTGGGACAGACAATTCCACTCTGACTCTTGGTGCCTGTGGGGGATGCTGGAGTTTTGCCCAGAATGGGCCTCCAGGATAGGGAACTATTCACTATGCTTTTTTTAAACAGGTCATTTTTTATAATGCACATCTTAATAAAAGAAGCCTAAGCAGCCTCCTCTCACTCTCCAGAGGAGTGATCCCTCCTCAGGGAAATGGGGAACATCTGGCTTCTCTCTGCCATTCTTGTGTGGTAATGGCAAAAGGCTTCCTTACCTACCAGATGCGGCTGCATGCCCATTGAGGGAGGAAAGGCAGGACTCTAATATCCGCTGCCTGCATGGCTGTAGCTCCCATTAATAGGAATTGCAGGCTTACAGCAGTGATCAATCGGAGAACAGATGCTGCAGGGCCTTGGCTCCAGTCCCCCCGCTGCTTTAACTCTCCCAAGTTCACACAAGAGGTCATGGACGATGGATAGTATTATTCACATACAGCATTTTATTTTGAATAGAGGACCGTGGATCTCCTCTGACAGAGGGTATTCGAGGTCGGCTCCTTCATGGTCTGAATCACCAACACAGAGATCTCACCAGAGGAGTTAATACTGTACAGTCACCTGGTTCCTCTGTACACCAGCCGCGCATGTACAGGTAAGGCCAGCAGCCATCAACTGGCATGCCCGCTGGTATCCATGTGGGGAAGATCAGAGTGAGAGGTGCCCTCTTGCTTTGGGGGGTGGGGCGATGGGAGGTGGTGGGTGGATGGAAGTGGAGTTTAGCAAAGGTCCAAGCCCCATTACTATGAAAACGACAAACTGTCTTTACCTCACAGAGTTCCATTCATAACAACCATGTTCCTGGTTGGGGAGTACCTGGTGCCTGGCAGTAGAGAAGGGTTTAAATGACAGAACACCACTGGGGGCTGCCCTGGCTAGCAACTGAATTCATTGCCATAAGGAAAGAAAACAAAACAGGACTATTTTAAACAAGCTCAAACCAGACCCAGCACCATAGCTCCAACACAGCCCCACTCATCTAGGGTCTTGAAAAACAAACTGTCTTGTGATTCTTCTAGTCCTGACTGGTTCCCAATGGCGGGGTTGGGCGTTAGGCAAGAACAGCTGCTTACGTGGTATTTGGATACTTCTTGGTCCTGCTGTAAATAGAGAAGGGGAAAAACTTTGTATTCACCTTCACCACACAATTTTGGTGGCTCAGATAAAATGGAACCAGGACCTGAACCTCCCCTACTTTCAAGTTTGCAGATCCAAACCCCAGTCACGGAGGTCTGCTTAAACCCTCAGCCCAACTCTGGCTGCAAGCCGGAGGCAGAAGGTGAAGGTGTTAAACTTGTCTGAAGTTCAAGAAGGATTTGGTTTGAATTTTGAGTAAAGCATGAGGGTTGGTGTTTTCCCTTTACTCTAGCCTAGTTTGTCCATCCCAGCATGGTTCATCGCCCATCCCAAAGGAATAAAACAGTCTGATTTAGTCCCATGCTGGCTGCATCACCTGATCTTTACACAGACCGAAGAGGCAGATATGTTATTGACACAGGACACCAGACAATACAGCAGGGTAGGGCTTGATGCAGACATTCTCTGGAGGATGAGGTTCTATGGCTGGCACTATGTAGAGCTGGTGATCAGTTTAATAATTATTCCTGCCTGCCTTTAAAGCTATGAATGTATTCAGTTGTGTGTGGTGGAAAGGCACTTGCGAGTGAAGCTCGTTTGGTTCCCTGATCAGCAGTGCCTAACATCACTCAGAGTAACCTATTAAGTAAGCTTATGAAAGCTGACATTTTCTAGGCACAGAGCCAAAGGAATGCTTAGGAGGATGTGTATGTAGGTCTGCAGTCTCCAAAGCTTTAATGTGGAGACAATGCATTTCAGCAAGTCGCTCTCAGCTGGCTCCTGCTTAAACGGAGGCTAGTTTTTCCAGAAGGGAAGGGGTTGGGAGCACCAAGATTCTGATGGGAATGCAGCCATCCTCATTCCCACCCCAGGGAGACAAAGCTGGATTGATTTGCAAATGCTGAACTAGAAAGTCGCTGTATCTCTCTGTGCTCCTGGGGATCTGTATTGCAGATTAGTAATGGATAAGAATGAGCCTTCCGTGGTGGATGCCAACATTGGGGAGCAAGTCAGACTACCCTGCAGAGTAGAAGCTTCACCTGCTTTAACCATTGAGTGGCAGAAGGATGGGCAGCCTGTCTCCTCTTCCAGGTGAGTTCACATGGCTGTGTTGTCATCACAGGCCACCCTTGTGCATGCCAACGCTGGGGCTCCTGATGGATAATGATGGAGGCAGGCCTTGCACTGGTTTATAATGATTATTTCATCCAATCAGGGAACAGACAAAAATACCAGGTGATTTTAGGTGGCATGGCCCACAGTTTAAATTGTGAACATCATTTTCAAGTGAACAGCTGTGGTGAATAATTCACCAGTGAGCCAGAGTCTGAAATTTGTTCATATGCAAGATTCTCACATGTTGTTGGATCAACCAAATTAGTACACACCCAAAAAATCACATTCTGTGGGGAATTCAGAGAAAGGGGATAAATTCACCTGGTAGGTACAAGGTAGTAGAACATTTAAGGGGAACTGCAAGAGTTACTGGGGTCACCTTGTACTAGCTTCCCCCCCCCCGCCCCCCCAAGGATGGATCTGAGCAGTCTCTGAAGATCACAGCACTAGGATATATTTTTGTGTAGTGGCTGTGGGATTTGGTGGCACAGTTCCCCTTATTACTAATGGGTGTCGCAGACCATTTAAATCTTTGTGTTGCTGCTGAATGTTTGCCCAGAGGGTGTTAGCAGAAAAGTTGCTTAAGACCTCACCTGCAGAGCTGCTTCTAACGTCATGACCACACGCTCCCTCTCCCTTCCCAACACTCAGGGGAATTTGTGGCTTTTGTCCCTAGGCATAGGCAGCAGTCAGATGGTGCCCTGGTGATCAGTCGTGTTGGCTCTGAAGATGCTGGCTTCTTCACCTGCATTGCTTCAAACGGCCGTAACCAGGATCAACGGCAGGTCCAACTTCGGACTCTAGGTATCAAAAGGAGGAAAAGGTCCCACTCTATTTTGAGATTATTAAAAGATGGGAGTGGGAAAGAGCATAGAGTCAGTGCCCCAGCTGAAGTCATGGATTTGACCTCTATAGACCCTACTCTATGTTACAGTCATGTCACATTCAGCACTAGGCTAAGAGAAAGGGGTAGTTATATTGACTGCTTCCCCAATGGCTGTAAAGTCCATGGGTGACTAGAGTAGCTGTAGCTGCAGTGTGGAATTATGCTGCTGGCGAGTTCTGAGAAGAGCTGCTGACTGTAGGCTGACAACTGTACGATAGTGGTTCATTGAAATGATGTTAGTGTGGACAAGATTTCAGCAGGGGTGCAGAAGAAAAACCCAGGGGATTCCTGTTCTCCACCCCATCCCACAGGCTAGTGGCCAGCTGGAGGAACAAAGCTGGCTGAGGGCTCAGGAGTCTGCCCAAGTGTGGGCTGTGCATTTAGAGCCCCAGTGGAAAGACTTCTTATCAGTGGCAGTATAGAAGGGTCTTCCTGCTATTCATGATCTCCCCTCTGCCCAGGAGAACTGAGGATAACAGGCCTGCTGCCAAGCCTCACTGTGTCTGAGGGAGAGAATGCCCAGCTCCAGTGCATGGTGACAGGCAACAATGTGAACATAAGATGGTCAAGGTGAGCAGTACAACCCTTGGTAACAGCATTTCCCATCCCTCTATCCCCCCTGAATGGTGTCATTTATCCCCCACTCTAGGCATGGTGCAGAACCTGCATGAAATATTAACACAGGGCAGCCAATCAGTGCAGAAAGCTCTGAGAGACTCTCTCAAATCCCACCCCCCACCCCGCCGCTGCCCCGGATTAATCCTATTCTTCCCCTACAAAAGCAGGGCAGGACAGGTGGATCCTGCACCACATACAGGGTTTGGTGAGCAATTGAAGAAAGCAGATTCTAGTGCTAACGACCTAATCTGGAAGATGCTATGATGGATAATGGTGACATTTACCTTAGGAAAAAGTAGAGCATGAAGAACTCAGTATGTGCTTTTGTCAGACCTTTTAACGCTTCAATGGCCAGCAATTCTCCTAGCTTCACTAGGAGCCATTCTGTGCCCCATCTTCCTCCATCCACACACATCACCCCCAATTATGGACAGCTGATCACGGCAAGCCAACCACTCAATGCCATTTGATATCGGAGAGAAGCTGTGGTTTTACAGAGCATGCTGCTGTCTCTTCCTCACTTTGTTGGATTCAGGCTTTAAATATACCCGTAATTATAGGGCCCCTGGTGTGGCAGAAGAAGTGTTTACCTTGATTTCCTATCATAGAATACTAAGGTTGGAAGGGACCTCTGGAGGTCATCTAGTCCAACCCCCTGCTTAAAGCAGGAGCAATCCCCAACTAAGTCATCCCAGCCAGGCCTTTATCAAGCTTGACCTTAAAAACCTCTAAGGAAGGTGATTCTACCACCTCCCTAGGTAACCCATTCCAGTGCTTCATCACCCTCCTAGTGAAAAAGTTTTTCCTAATATCCAATCTAAACCTTCCCAACTGCAACTTGAGACCATTACTCCTTGTTCGATCATCTTCTACCACTAAGAACAGTCTAGATCCATCCTCTTTAGAACCCCCTTTCAGGTAGTTGAAAGCAGCTATCAAGTCTCCCCTCAGTCTTCTCTTCTGTAGCCTAAACAATCCCAGTTCTCTCAGGCTCTCCTCATAAGTCATGCACTCCAGGCCCCTAATCATTTTTGTTGCCCTTCTCTGGACTCTCTCAAATTTTTCCACATCCTTTTTGTAGTGTGGGCCCCAAAATTGGACACCGTACTCCAGATGAGGCCTCACCAATGTCGAATAGAAGGGAACAATCATGTCCCTCTATCTGCGGGCAATGCCCCTACTTATACAGCCCAAAATGCCATTAGCCTTCTTGGCAACAAGGGCACACTGTTGACTCATATCCAGCTTCTCATCCACTGTAATCCCTAGGTCCTTTTCTGCAGAACTGCTGCCTAGCCATTCGGTCCCTAGTCTGTAGCAGTGCATGGGATTCTTCCGTCCTAAGTGCAGGACTCTGCACTTCTCCTTGTTGAACCTCATCAAATTTCTTTTGGCCCAGTCCTCTAATTTGTCTAGGTCCCTCTGTATCCTATCCCTACTCTCCAGAGTATCTACCACTCCTCCCAGTTTAGTGTCATCTGCAAATTTGCTGAGGGTGCAGTCCACATCATCCTCTAGATCATTGATAAAGATATTGAATAAAACCGGCCCCAGGACTGACCCTTGGGGCACTCCGCTCGATACCAGCTGCCAACTAGACATGGAGCCATTGATCACTGGATGACGATCCAGCCAGCTTCCTATCCACCTTATAGTCAATTCATCCAGTCCATACTACTTTAACTTGCTGGCAAGGATATTGTGGGAGACCGTAGCAAAAGCTTTGCTAAAGTCAAGGAACAACACATCCCCTGCTTTCCCCTCATCCACAGAGCCAGTTATCTCACCGTAGAAGGGAATTAGGTTAGTCAGGCATGATTTGCCCTTGGTGAATCCATGCTGACTGTTCCTGATCACTTTCCTCTCCTTTAAGTGCTTGAGGATTGATTCCTTGAGGACCTGCTCCATGATTTTTCCAGACACTGATGTGAGGCTGACTGGCCTGTAGTTCCCTGGATCCTCCTCCTTCCCTTTTTTAAAGATGGGCACTACATTAGCCTTTTTCCAGTCATCCAGGACCTCCCCCGCTCGCCATGAGTTTTCAAAGATAATGGCCAATGGCTCTGCAATCACATCAGCCACCTCCTTTAGCACCCTCGGATGCAGCGCATCTGGCCCCATGGACTTGTGCTCGTCCAGCTTTTCTAAATATTCCTGAACCACTTCCTTTTCCACAGACGGCTGGGCAGACAGCTGGCTATCTTTGCCTTTCAAAAGAAGAGATGACAGGGGTTCTATCATTCACCTGAAAAATTAGTCAGTTCAAG
The DNA here is from genome assembly GCA_032164245.1 of Sternotherus odoratus. Taxonomy (NCBI): domain Eukaryota; kingdom Metazoa; phylum Chordata; order Testudines; family Kinosternidae; genus Sternotherus; species Sternotherus odoratus. Next base: position 54,578,363 of record JAVMKO010000006.1, on the reverse strand, counting down.
TGCCAAAGGAAGCCCTCAAACTTTTCTTGTAGTAACTGGCAGAATGGGCTTTCCACTACAGGAATGGAGTTCCAATGCGAGCGGATGGTCACCACATCCACCTGTCACAGGACGGAAGCCTGATTATAAACAACGCTCGGGCCAGTGACGAGGGATCCTACACATGCAATGCCTACAGGGGGAGCAACTCTGTCAGTGCCAGCACCGAGGTGAAAGTGATCAAAAGAAGGCCTGAAGGTGAGCAAGACGAGTTCTCTTCTCTCCCCCCTCCCCTCCACAAAATCACCTGGATTCATTCACACATTATTGTTCCACTTCTAGGCCTGTTGTACTTTGAAAGAGATGGATTAGAACAGTTTGGGTACTAGAAAAAGTGATTTGTTCACTTGCCTTTGCAGCCCTCCAATCAGGGTTCTGTGCCTGCCCATCACCCACCTCTCCCTCTCCTAACTGTCCTCACAAGGCGGGCACAGAGACCGGGCAGCAGGCCTGTGGGTTCTGTTCCAAACTCTGCCACCAGTTTGCTCTGTAACAACTGCTCTGCCACCAGTTTGCTCTGTAACACTGTGGGCAACCAGAAGTTGGCACCTGAATCCATCTTCAGGCATCTATAAATGACGTGCTGAATTTTCAGGTGGTGCTGAGTGCCCACAACTCCCTGTGCATCTGGTGGGAGCTGCAGGTGCTCAGCAAACCAGGCCACCCACTTTAGAAATCCTAGGTTAAATACCAGAGCCCAAGGGAACAGTGTGAAAGGTAGCAGAGACTTGTTTCCACAGTCAGCTTGGGAAGACAGGTGTTTATGGTGTTTAAAGACAAATAAAATCCTGCCTCTAGGTCCTGGCAGATCAACTAAGCTTTGGCTAATTCTGCATTTAGAAATAGAAATGTGTTTTATCTGACATTACACTACTACTGTGAGGCACTAAAAGCACTAATGCCCTCCCCCTTCCATTCCCTCCCCCATTTAACCTGTCATTCTCCTCCTGCCATTGTTTTGCTGCAGCTGTGGACCTGACCAGCGAGTGTGTTGACCAGCCCCATCTTGCTAATTGTGATCTGATCATACAGGCCCAGCTCTGCACTAATGAGTATTACTCCAGCTTCTGCTGTGCCAGCTGTTCTCAGTACCAACCCCAGGACAACCCTTCTCGCCGACAGGGATGAGAATCCGCTCTGGCCCAGTTCCCCAGAGATGGTGGCCTAGGAAGATTACTGGACAGGAGCAGGGACTTTGTCCTTTTTACTCCCAAAACGCACTCTAGGAGCCTTGCTCTGCTCATCACCCAGGTGGGCTGTTTTGCCAATATATGAATACTACTCAGTGTAATTGTTCAGAGGCAGCAGAGGCTCCACTGTCCCAAACTTATCACATCATCTTGTTTTCACACACACTTGCTACAACAAACAGCACCCGCCTTCATTCACAGAAGAAATGCTACGAACCAAAGAATCCTCTTTGACTTCTCTAAAGTAAGAGGCAGTGTGAAAGAGAGGGGGGGAGAGACTTCATGCAAGCAAGAGAAAGCTTTCCTAAAAACAGTCTGTGAGCCACTGGGAGGAAGACAACCACCATCCACTAGTACCCGGAGCAGTGAGGCTCCAGAGACAGTGTGGTGGAATGTTTCCATCTAAAAGCCTGTTGGCACCCAAGGGGGACAGAATATATTGCATGTAAACATGGTGTTCTGATCCCATGCCAGCCTTAGTATTTCTCTAAGACTATTTCCTTCATCCTAACACACTTTACAAACATAACTCCAGGCACAGGTTATTTCAGCCTCCACATGTCCTTTAGGACTCCACCCTTTTGGAGCATTGGAGGAAACCATTCCATCAGTGTGGTAGTACAGGTAAGGTATTCCACGTACAGTGTAAAGAAAACAGAAGCATTCATCATTCTGTGACCATCAAATGTATACACAGGACTGTGAAAAACCTGTGAGGTGCCTTGCTCAAGCCAAGACCAGGTAACATCCCAAAACAGAATTCTTGTCTCCTATGCTAGTGTATTATGTATAAAGCTTCCTCTAGTCTAGAGAGCATTACTAGCTTATGGAGCACTATCTCCTTGTTGCAATGTGCCTGCTGTAACTTGAGTGAGTGGTCAGCTACACTGTGTATTCCAGCATGTGTAGCAGCCCAACCTACTCAGTGTTACTCAACCTTTAGTATTTCATCTTTGATTCTACACTGGGCTCTGAGGCACCACTTTTATGCTAGTAAAATGGGCTCGGAGGGAAAACTGGATTTTGGTCAGTTCAATTGTCAAGGTGGGTTGTGGTGAATGGGTGCTGGGTACACACTGAGGTCTAAATCATCCATAATTTGCTAGGAGTCTCTTCTACTCTTTAATAAGAGTGAGCAAAATTTTACCATATTGTATCCATCACCTTTTCTCCTCCCGTGCAGGGTACTAAGCACAATTGGCCATCCCTTCCTGTAACAAGGCTTTCTGTTCTCCCAAATAAGGCAGCATTAAAGTCTGCATTCTCTTCCTAGCCTTGCTCTGTGATATTTAGCAAATCCCAACCCTTCTCTTCCTCAGTTTCTCCAACAGTGAAATAGGGATACCACCTGCCACCCAGGAGTGCTAAGCACTAACTCACTCAAGTTTGCAGTCAACAAGAAAATGTGGCAAAATATAAATGTGTAATTCAATTCCTAAAGCTTGCAATATTAAGATTAGTTTGAGGGCTGTGCATATGTACTACAGAGCACCAGCAGGAGAATGGCACTAGAGGCTATCCTGCCCCTTCTGTACTGTCCTGAAGGAAAAGTGAATGGAAGTTTTAGTGATAGAATGTTATCTAAAACTTAGTGATCACCACACTTCCCCCCAGGCTGAGGTGAAGAGGACTGACCACTGTAACAATTTGTATAGTATAGTGTTTGAAACAGATTAGCAAGAGTCAACCTTTGGTTAAGTTATACAATTATGTAGCACTCCTGCAAATGGTCAGTTATCCTGCAGCACAGGATCAGTGGTAAGTTCCCCTTGAAGTAAAGGCCTTTTTTTTTTGGGGGGGGGGGGGGGGGGAGAAGGAAGGTTAAAGCAGCTGATGTCACCATCTAGTTTTGCTGAAGTGGAGTCAGTTACATTAAGTTGCTCATACTATCTTTTCATTGTATAAAGATGGATGATGGCCAGTGTCGGTATAGATATGTGGAAGCAGCTGTCCAGGTATTTGATTTTTCAAATACAGTTTTATACACCAGCTATTTTCAAATGGATTCCTAAATCGAACTCTTACTTCACACAGTTTTAAAAAGACATACACCCACCTTACTAACTCAATGAAGATGCTCTTTCCCCTACCCATTTTATTCTCTTTGAGAAATATAAGATTTTGCTGAAGCTTTAATTGTATAGTAACCAAACTAGCAGATCGTTTACTTTTTTGGGCAGTCTCAATATCATGAAGTAAAATATGTTCAGGGAACAACATTAGTGGACTACAGGATCATATTCTGCTTGGACTGACATCAAATGGTAGGTGTAGTTATATCAGACAAATCTGAATTTTGTATTCCCCTTGACTGTGGATATCTACAAGAAGAATGAAAAGGGTCATGTATGGTAGCATTTGTATTTGATGATGCAGAAAAAGTGGTCATGCTGTATTGGAGAAATGGTATGTTCACAGTATTAGACAATGCAAGGGACAGAGTTAATGTTACACGGCCAATCTTAAACTCAGCATTGTCTGACTTGAGTAGTTAGCCATGCAATTTTAAAACACGCTAAACAAAACTTACCTATTTTTTAAAAAACACGAGAGAAAAGCAACCACTTGCTAAGTCTTGAGGAACATGGCCTAGAGCTAGGTTGGACATGAACACATCAGGTTGAGGCAGTCACCGAAAGTACCAATTTATCTCAATGGAAAAATAAAAGCACAAGTTCTCTTTACCTGGCTTTAGTATTTGAGATTAAACTTCTCTTATCTTGAATGATTGGATTCAGCAGAATGCTGGACTTTTTAAAAAAGGAAAATATTAGCCATTGTAGTGGCTTGTGTTTTATACTTAGATTTCCCTGTGCAGAGAGGCTAAGCACATTCACCCCCACTCTTATTGCACCACCACTCACCTTAATAGCATTGTATTCCATAAATATTTAAGCTGCTGCCAAAGAACCTCACAGAAAAATGGAGACTAGTAAGAGCAGAGATTGATTGCAGAGAGATTTCTCCAGGGGCTGCCAGGATCTTCATGCCTTTATGTTGGTTAAGAGAAAAACACCACCTCTCCTTTTTCCCATTCTGTTACATGAAACAGCGAGACTGTTAGCTTTGGGTGTAACTGCCATGGAACAAAAGGATGTCCACACCCTGGCAGCAAATAAGAGCTGAAGATACTCACTCTCATATGTGAATCACTGATGCAAATCAAGGATCTCACCAGGCAGTGAAAAATACAGAGTCTGATTTTCAAAATACTCAAAACTTAATTTGAAGTCAATGAGACCCTTGGATGCCCAGCACATTTAAAAATCAGGTCCAAGAGCTCTAGGTAACCAGTTTTAATAGTATGTAGAAAACATGAGAAAAGGAACTTAGCTGTTGAAAGAATCAATATTTTGTTTAAACTCAGGCACTGAAGTGGCTTCTAAGCCTATCAGGCAAGTAAGGGTATGAACTGAGTGCACAGGATATAAGAAAGTGTGCAGAGGGAGAAAGTATGAAAACAATGAAAACTTTGCAAAATACAAGTTTCTACCACCAACATTTATTTCTGTTAAAGCAGATTATAAATCATCATCAGTACAAATATAGAACTCACTTTTGCTTGTAAGGCCAAAGTTTAAAAGTAAAGTTAAAACAAGATGGATTTCACAAGTCACCGGAGGCAGAACTTGGAATAGCTGCAGCCCTAATCACAAGGTTTCACAAAAAGTTAAAAACCGAATCTATTGAACAAACACAAAATGGGTTCCTGGGTAGCCCCAGATTGTTGATATGGTTACAGTAAATCACAGTAGTGTTTAAATTGATAGAATTAAGACAAGGAAACTGCAGCAGTACATGAAAGAAAATATACATACTATATAATATTTAGTTTGATTCCATTAAAAAAGAATAGAATTTCCCCATGGTTTTCAAGCCATGGCAATACTGTTCTTTCATTATTATTTTTTTATTTAAAATTACTATATAGTGACTTTATTGGTCATGACTCATGATTGTTGTTGCAATATGCCACTTACAAATGAACTGCTACAAGAACAAGCTAGGGACCCATCTCCTCCCTCCCCCATATTACTTACAATAAGAATCAGTGATAAATCAATCTTATGTACAATTTCTTACATTCCCCCCCCCCCCCCTTTTTACCTTTGGCAAGATTACTTACAACTCATACAGCTTTTAATAGCCAGAACTATTTAAAATATTCTAAATGCATAAAAATAAAGATTTTGGCTTTTAGTCTTTACATATATATATATAATATTCGCTCTGTTACTCAAAATGGAAGCTCAACTTTTTCCACAAACAGCTTTTGCTGGGCAGCTGACAACTCCACCCTCTCCTAGTACATCCAACAACTCCTTCTACCACCTTAGAAAACTTTGCTTCCTCTTTCCTCCAAGGGAACGTTCACAATTCACAGAAAAGTAGAAAGATCCTAAAGGCAAAGGTAGATCATTTGATTTTCATCATGTGAGATCTCTTGATGTTCCAGAAAATGGGTTTCAGGACACAACCCACACCTCGAATCTCTTAGGTTTCCTCTGCCATTTAGCTTTCCAAGTGGGGAGGGAGAGAGGGAGTGCAGAAAGGGGGGTTTCCATGATTCCATTCTAATAACTGCAGAACAGGTTCATCAGAGGTTTCTCCTTCCCAGGACTGCACCCTCCTCATTTGTAGAGATTTTCGGTTTATCAAAATGTACAAATTAGAAATAGTCCTCTGCTCCCTCCATCCTGGCACACAAGCTACAGGACTGTTTAAAGTTCAATCTCAAACGTCTTCTGTAAATCACTTGAGAAGGGGTTAGTGGGAGATGGGTTAGTGCGCTGCTTCGACTTGCTTTCTAGCGCTGCCCACTGTGCTTCAAATGGATCTACCTGGTGAGCAGATGCAGGAGGCTGTAACTGCTTGTCCTCAGTGACCCATTTGCCACTGTCAACTCCATTGAGAGCTGCGGAGCCATTGTGCTGAGCAGGAGATTTGAAGAAGGGGCTGGCAGTAGCGTTGCTGGTTTCGTACTGGGGGAAAGTCTGCTGTTTGACAAGACTAGGTGACTGATGGGGATGGGATGCTGGAATGTGACTTGCAGTTCCAAAAACATTGGCTACCATCTGAGAAGGAGTGATTCCAACCACAGGCACACTGGGAGCTGAAAAGGTCATTCCATTTGCTACAGCATATGGCTGAGTAGGGATAAATGCTGGTTGCATCGGCGGTACCACACCAACTGGCACTGGCTGAGGAGCAACAAACGTGTTCACTGGAAAAGTAGGTGCTGGCTTGGAAGCTGCAAGGGGAGGCTGTACTAGTGGCTGTGGGGCCACTGGTGGTGGCGGCTGAGCTCGGACAGTCTTTGACACCTCTTCCAACCAGCGGTCTGCCTCCGAGGGAGTGCGTCTGTGAGTCGTCTGGAAGAGACTTGGTGAAGCTGCACCTGAGGAGGTGCTCCATTCAGTACCTGGACAGGAAAACATAGTGAAGTCGTTAAAACCTCAGTTGCCAGCTAGGTTCACCTCCTTATCCAAGCCGGTCAAAGGGTTCCAAAGATGTGTGTACTCAAATCCCCAGGCTGTCCACCTCCACAGCTTGAGAGGATGCTGCATCTCTGGCAAGCACATTTTTGTACCCAAGTGGCTAAGTATGCTGCTCTACTACATTCAACTCAAGTGAAAACTGACCTCTTCAGGAACTGGAAAACAGGCCCTGGGCAAACTGAAAGGCTTGGGTTGGGTTGGGGGTGGAGAGAACAACTCCCTTGTTCCAGAAGAGATTTTATCTAAGACATTTGCCACTAGCACTCCTGACGCTGGCAGCACTGAAGCACCCTTTTAAAGTAGAGATCTGATGTTGGTTTTCCAATGGGAGATGGGGGGAACGAAGCTGAGAGGAAAGCAGGAAAATGAAGCACTATCCTCCCTTACTATTTGCTCCTACTTTGATATAGGAAAGGGCAATTTAAGACTTCCCTGTTCAAAACAGAAGAGCTTTTGAACATGCCAGTCAGGCCTGGTGGACTCTTAGCCCTTGTCTATACTACAAAGTTTTGCCAGCAAAAGTTCTGCCGCTTTAACTAAAACTACTGTTGCATGTCCACACTAGCTCCTTGTGTTGGCTGAGTGCATCCACACTAGCAGCTCTTGCATTGACACAGAGCAGTTCACTGGGATAGCTATCCCACTGTGCAAATGGCCACAGGGTGCGATGGGAAGGAAGGGTTTGCAATGCCTCTTGGGGCAGGTACAGCATCACATGATGCAGGTTTCTCCATCCCATCATTTCAGGGGCATCCTACTAGATTGCCAGCCACTTTTCAACTGAAGTGTGTGCAGGGAAGGAGAGGAGAATGGTGTGTCTGGGGCAGGGGAGAGGGACACCCATCCCCACCCCAGCATCAGCCCCGACTCTGCTCAGCACAGCAGTCTCTCCTGAAGCAGCCCACTCTGCCTGCCTATAGTTCTAGGATTCCCACCCAGTTCTCCCACAGCCTCCAGCTCTGGGAGCTCTCTGTGCTGAGGAATGTCAAAGCAGCACAGCAATCTCTCCCCTCCCTCCCCACCTCCAGCAGCAGTCTGCCTGCCCCTGTGTTCCTAGTGTAGGACAGAACAAGAGCATTCCAATTATTTGCTCATGCTCAGCCATCAGATACTTCCTGGAGCTTTGAAATGGGGGGTGGGAGGGAAGTGAGCAAAGCGGTCATGGCAGGCATTGTAGGATACTGGTGGAGCCAGATATGTCAACAATACAAACAGCACTGTCTACACTGATGCTTTGTCACTAACTTTGCCACAAAAAGCCCTAAGCCCTAAGAGGATTTCATTTTGTCAGCAAAACAAAAATAGCTCTAATCATGTGAACACTTCTCCTATTTTGTCAGCAAAAGGCACTTTTACCACCAAATACTTTGTAGTGTAGATAAGGCCTTAGAATTTAAGCTATAGCAAGCGATGGTGGTAACAACAGTACCTTTGATTTTTTTTAAATTTAATTAGCAGGATCACAAAATCTTTTCCCTACACTTCCTATTCTTTATCTTGTTCTTCATTTTCCAAAACCATTTAAGTGATCGTGAATAGTGCTAGATTGGAAGCCCTGGAGACTAAAGTCTTATTCATCAACAGAACAAGCAAATGACAGGCAATTATATGAGCTCTTTCCACTGCCCATTAGACCCTAGCTGGGAGGAACAATCCCAGTTGGGTGAAGATGGTAGTTCTGTCACATAGCTAATTCAATCCTTGGTTTTTCTAATTACAGCCCACGGGGTGCTGATATCCTGCCTCCTAGAAATTCTGGCCACTCAGACCAACCACCAATTGTACACAGGCCAGGGTTTTAGGTGGCAGTAAAACTTTAGCATTATAACCAAGGCCAGACTGGAATCTGTGACCAAGCAACAAAATGCTCTGCCCCCAGTGACTAAGACTGAACTTGTTACAAATTCCATTATTCAGTGGAGAGTTCTCAGGGGAGGGATTATTTGAATATCCTTGCCCTGATGGATTTTAGGGTTTTTACAGGAAGTTGGATCTAATGGGACTAGGAATTCAAGAACACTTTAGGGCTCCTCCTAAGGTACTCATTTTTCATTGCCTAAATGTGGGACTGCAAATGTATTTTTAAAATAGTAGACATATTTGTATTGCATATATACACTCAAACCTTTGGGATGTGTATTTAACAACTTGCAACATTCAATAAAATAAACTGTACTTACTCTGACACCCTTGTTTTGCTCTTCCTTCTCTCCCTTCCTTCATCTCCACTCTTTTCCTACATCATTCAGTCTGTTAATCTGTGTCTAACTTTTCTGCAAGGTTCTCAAGATTTCAGCTTATTTTCCCTGGCAGTTCAACTTTTAACTCATTTCTCAACAGTTTAGATTCCATATCATTTCTCCCTCCTCCCATGTTCTTCCTTTCTTCCCTTTTCAAGGTTCCCTTCTTCCTCTCCCCATGCCAACTTTCCAAACATGAAGGAAAGGGGAACTAGAAAGGCAAGGAGGCAGTATTATAGTTCAAATGCTGCTTAGTGTTTTGCTGAAATAGAAGAGAATCTCCGTGAACAATGAGTTAACAACTATCTATTCTCTAAAATCAGGCAAAGAAACAAAGCTCTCTGACTTTGGCAGAAATAAGCGGAGATACTGTATCCACAGATCAAGAGTCTACTGCTGTCAATACACATGAGCTCCCTTGGTGTATAGGGCCTGGATTCAAGGATTTGTGGTTAATTCATTCCTGGATGTGATGCTAAACAGTTGAAAATATTTCAGTGGCAAAGTTAAAAACCTTGGCTCCCTGGGGGAAGCTATCAGAGCAGGAGTTTAGGGCCTGTTACGAAAGTTCTACAGGTAAAAAAACCCCAATCCCATGTAGACACATTTATTCGGATTTAAAGATGGCTTTTTCATTTAGCTTAATCCTGTTCCCAATCAACATAAATTATATAAAAAAGCCACTGGAACAAGAGTGTCCACGTGTGGGGTAGTTATACTGGTATAACTATACTGGTTTAAATTCACACCACATTTTATACAAAAATAGTTTCCCATGTATACAGGGCCATGGCTACCTCGAAGGCAGATCAACTGCTCAGGGGCAGCTTTAGTTTCCCAAAGGGTCAAATGACCATTAAAGACTGTAAAGCACCAGATTAAAACTCCCCTTATTTGCACCAGTAAAAAGGTATTTTAGGTATAGAAACACCACAGAAGTTTCTTTGCTCTGAATTACCACGACTTGATTTTCTTAAGTTGCCAAAAAGGCACCAGGTGCGAAGACAACTCCCAGTACAGCCTATAATCCCATAACCACCCAGTTCATGGCTTCCCTCTACCACTTGGGAAAAACCTTTCTACTTCCAGCTTTTGTCACTGTCCCCTCCACTCCTTCAATGAGACAGTGTAGCTGTCCCAGGGGCTCAATCACACTTTTGACCCTAAGTTCTCAGAACAACTCAGAAGACCTATACCAATCTTACCAGAGAATGTGGCTGCAACTCCAGTATTAGCAGCAGGAGCAGCAGGGGCATGAGCCCAAGGATTGGTTTCACGAACTGGCATAGCTGTGGGTGCTACAGCAGGTTGGGATGGTTTAACAGCAAGCACACAGAAGGCAGAGGCAGTGCCATTAACTAAAATGGGAGCAGACAACATCATTGCAGTTAATTCATGCAAGGCGTGCAGGTGACTGGAGGAAAGGGCCTTGTCATTCCTGCCAACATACACCACTTGTACAAACAGACATGACAAAAGCTTGTGTAAATTAGCTCAGTGTGGAAAAGGGACTAATTTACAGCCCATTCAAACTTTATAAAGCCAGTTATTTTAATAGTACCAAATCAACTATTAGCTACACAGTTGGACTGTGGATTTTCTAAAATCCTATCAGTAAATAAGCAGCTAGTTTTATGAATAAAGCCATTTCAAAGTGGCTGAAATAAAAGCAGGTATGAAGAGAGACTCAGAATAGAAGTTATTGTGGTGCAGTGCAAGTCACAGCAGAACACTCAAATGCAACTGATTTGGTTTTCTCTGTGCTTTAAAAAAAAAAATGAAGTTCTCCCATAATAATACTCTATTCCATTCATTGATTTCATATATACTAAAAATCTGAGGCCAGTAACACAATTATATAACTCCCACTCATCACACCTCATGTTAAAATGTCTCCACATTTTAGAACCAATTGTGGATTTGGTATCGTATTCATGCTTCATTTGTGAGGGGCCCTCTGTATCGGACTTGCATACCCTGGCACCACATTTAAGACCGCACTGCAATTCAGTAACCAGAATAGTAAGGTAGTCATTGTCCCCCCCCCCCGCCCCCCAAACCCCTGGATAGAATACAATTTTGGGGATGGTGTATGAATCATTTTGGGAGATTAAAAACAACACAGAGGAAACTGCCAGCTATATGCACATGAGATGAATAAAGGAGACTATGTCTTCAAACTGCAGATGAGATAATGGTTGTGCAAGAGGAAATCTGAGACATTACGGTGATGGCATGCTACTGGAAAGCAACATTACATAAACACAAGCATCACCCAGCATGTCCATGCAAGCTTAAAAGTTACAAACCTTGAAAGGCAGGAGACTGTGGTGCAACTACTGTGGTTGGTTTGGTCATAGGAGCAGAGGAGAATGGATCCTCTGACGGTGTGCTGAAAGCATTAGTAATCTGGGAGCACAGGGAGCTAATGCTGTCCACTTCCCCTTCCATCTCAGGGACTGAAAATTAAACACAGATCATTACTCATGGCAAGTTAAGGGATACAGAAAAGATGATGTAAATATTAAAGCAGTTAAATATATGCCCAAGTTTCCTTATCTCACAAAATATTCCTTCTGTTGACTTGGATAGCCTTATATGTAGATTGGGTTTACCACCCTCTCAATCCATGGTGAAGACTTGGCAGTTCAAATACAAAGCCATATCCAGCATATTTGGGGAGTTTTATCCTTGAGAGAATTTGGAGTGGAGTATTTGGTTTCCAGTTTTGAAGTGAGTTTCTCACAGCCTATCTCCTGGTTAATAGGACAGGCCATCCATTTTTAATATGTAATTGTATCAGACTTCGTTTCCAGGAAGTTCAGAAAATAAAGTTCTTATAGAGATTTGTTACAGACATAAGACAGTTGTAAATTATAATGTCTTATGCAATATATCAATGGCTCACAAAGCATCACATTCAAGATGCAAGATGGATATTACTATTCAAATGATATGCTTCAAACTGCAGGACAGCAGCTCAAAGGCTGATAAGATATGTTAGCAGTAGGTGTAGCTGCCATTCAGGAAATGATCACATACTTTGCCCTCTAAATGGTATTTTGTGGGACAGGCTTTCCTGAAAATGAAGCTGTAAGGAACACCACTGACAATTCCTTACTTGTATATAGTATTACAGATGTGACAGTTAAAGCCAGGAAATACAAAGTGAGGATGACATTTTCTCAAACTGCCTAGGTATTGTAGCTCATGTGATGTAATTCAATACCATCATTTGATATATAATGGGAACTCATTTTGATTGTGCTACATCCTTACCACTACGTCAGCTTAAATTTGTATACATTTTTAATAAAACTATGACAGTTAAGCTTTTATACATCTATTCCATAACTAGACTTGACCACATTTCCCCATGTCAGTATGTGTGTGGAAAAAGAGAGGTATTTTTGGCAAATGATGTTGAAATGTCAGATTTTCCATATATTCCTACTTGCAGTGCTCTCCAAAAGTGCCTCTGGATATCAACCCTACACCATTCAGTAGTACATGGAAGCAATGGAAGCAAAACAGGCGTACAGAGATTACAAGTGACATAAAAAATTCAGGAAAACTGGGCAAAAGTGAATGAGTGTACACCACTTAAATAGAACATGCTTAATCAAGACAGTACTTTATCAGGACACCTCTCACAGAACCCATTTAATCTGATACTGACTGGAAATCACAACTGCAAAAATGGGACAGTAGTAGAATAAATTCTTAACAATAATGTATTAGCTAGTACTAAGTTGTTCGTTATCAGATGTTAAACAGATGTGAAATTATTTGGCAACTTCTGCTTTAACATCAGAGCTAAAAGATGAAAAGATTAAGAACAAACGAAGACATGTAAATACTGCCTGTTTTTGCTGTTATTCAGTTGCTGTTTTTTTAACGTCAAGATGAGAGAGAGAGAGAGAGAGAGAGAGAGAGAGAGAGAGAGAGAGAGAGATTTTATTAACATATTGCATAACTGTCACTACTTACATTTGTATTGGGATGATTTAGTGTGAAAGCTTCTAAGTTTCATAGACCCTGGCACCACACACTACTGAAATACAGCCACTCCACTGTGCACCACTTAATATTAAACAAAGTTGTTTTCATTGGGGGAGGCAAAAGCATCATTTAACTGCTCTGAAGAATTCAGGGAGGCAGAATTGGACAGGGATCTCTAGGATAACACTTGTGAAGGTCACAGGATCTTTAATGATCACAGGTGGTCAAGACTTTAGTGTTGTACATCTCAAAAGTCGTTATTAGTACAGAGCCTCCGACCATCACACTTGGCTTTGGTTTAATGACAGAGGGAAGAGTGCCACCTACTAATTCACCAACACCTCTTCGTCAGCTTTTCTTGGAAGTCTCAAACACCAAGAACAAGTCAGTTTACCTTGTGCTGCAGATTTACATGTGAAACCCTAATCCCTTCCCTGTCAACATAGTTCTTCTGAGCCGTAACACTTTTGTCAGTGGCAGGCTATCTGAAGTGAAGTGGAAAGAAGGAACTGGTACATTCAACAGCACTCAGCAAGTTAGCTGCCTGGTTAAAACCAGGAGGTAAGAGGCATGCAGGGAAAGGAGCTTATGACTTCTGCGCTTTGCAACGGACAATGTTACAGTACAGGGGTTCTCAACCTTTTTCTTTCTGAGCCCCCCTCCAACATGCTATAAAACTCCACAGGCAAGATGTCACAACAACTGGTTTTCTGCATGTAAGATCCAGGGCTGGCGTTAGGGGTAGCACGCAGGGCAACTGCTTGGGGCCTCATGCGAAGCTACAATGCTCAGGCTTCAGCCTCATGTGGTGGAACTTCAGCTTTCTGCCCTGAGCCTCAGTGAGTCTAATGCTGGCCTTGCTTGGCAGACTCCCTGAAACCTGCTTGTGGCCCCCCACGGGGTCCCGGACCCGGGCTGAGAACCACGGTGGTAGAAGACATTCTTGCTTTTACCTGAGTTCTTCATGGGGAAGTCGGTCTTTCTTTGCACTGTTGAAGGCAGCTCATTTATACGCAACGACAACTGGCGTTTAAAGGGGGACATCTTTTGGCTAAGGGCAGGGAAACCTCGGAAAGAGCCTTGCCTGGCAAGTTGCTCTATAGGGGCATGCCTTCGTGGGATAGCATGCGGATGGTTCGCTTCTTTATCTAGAGAAGCAGTGATGTCAGCAGTGGGAGAGGTTGGGGAGCCAGGAGATGGGGCAGTATTGCTGGGTGTAGCACTGGGAGCTGCTGTTGTTTTCACTTCTGTTTCAGCTGTGAAAAGAAACAGAACACAAAAGTTTAGGAAACTGAAGCGCTGCTAAACACTTTCCCGGGTCAGGAGTATTGGTGTGTTTTCAGACGAGAAATGTGCTGTAATTATAGTTAAAAAATTGCCTTTGTGGACCAAAGTGTTAATATTACAACAGAAAAATCAGTTCTCTACAGCTGTTCATTTCACCATTGGCAACTGTTTTCACACACCTGTATCTAACACTAAGTAAGACCATGCACTTTACATGGGCAGGTGCTATGTAAACGTATATTCCTTTTTATCTGCTTGGTAGTGGTGGTGGTGGTGGTGGTATGTCAGGTGTTCCTAAACGAATAGCAATTCAGTTTTACTTGTGGCTCACCCCCCCTCCCCCCAAGAACTTGTAAGATTAAAAATACAGCCCCATACTTATTTTATAAACTCGTGCAAAATTGTGAAGTGAACAGCATATGGACAGAATTGTTAGCGTTACTTCTATTCAACTAAGTCACTAAAAATTTACATGTCCCAGAAAGTCAAAGTCTCTGGTTCATCTCAGAACAGGATTAAGAGGCAGATTCTTCTGTTGTATTTACCTTTCCAGTCACAGGAGGTGCCAGTCACTAGTTACTTTGAGCAGCTTTTGGTGTAAATGTAAGAGCACAGATGCTTAATTTTTAGTTGTGTCACTTGAAACCTACTTCCTGGTGATGCAGTGGACCAAGCTTAGTTTTGGACATGTAGAGGTTTAAGCCCAGATTAGATCACGAGTGAATGCACTTACAAACTAATGTCCACATATCAGACTGACAATACTATACCACTACAACAACAATTCCTCCTAGAAGGCACCCTTTATTAGAATATTAGATGCGCTACAACTCTAATGGATGGGATATGGTATAAAAATGCACCTCCCTAGCTTTGGCACAAGTCATTCATTTTTAGGAGAATTAAACATCACTATTTAAGTAGAGAACCCAACATGCACAGAACCCTCCCAACTGTAAAGTGCAGCTTCTTTCTAAGCATCTCTTAAAAAAGTGAATTTCTTCCAGGAGACATCAACAGAACAAATAGAAATCTGAAAGACAAACACTAGAAGTCTCCAGAGTAAAGTGGTAGTATTAAAAGAAGGAACGTACTGAGCTGTCCTGCCCCCTTCAATTCCTATTAGCCAGGAATTTCTGTGATTCATGCCTTAGAGTTACACTGGCTTCTGAGTTAAAGCTTCAGTTAGTAAGTTTTAAAATTGATGCATCAGGAATAGTGGGTAGCTGATGAAGACTACAAGATATATCAAGATTAAAGTTTAGCAAGATCAACGTAGAAGTATGAAACTTGTTATGGGAGTTATTAGAGATAACATTCTACTGAACTGTCAAACTATGGTCAGTACTACTTTTTGTAATACTACCAGTCTACTAGAAAATACAGAAGGCCCCAACTCATTTAAATTGTTTATTTGACAAACCCTAAAACATTCCAGAACCTTTAACACCTTTACTTCCAATCCCTCATTCTGACTGTGCAACCCCATTATCACTTGTTCATATGACTAATGAAGAAAAGGTGCCAAATGCAACTGACTCAAAGGATACCTTTACATCTCCAATATTTTCCCTTTGGGTATAAAAGCCAGTAGAGTTTTCCAGAAAACTGGACAGTGCCATCAAAATCAGAAAAAAAGATTTTTTTGGTCTAAAGTCAGAGATTAAAACTCATCAAAAATGGCTGGATTTTATATTTTATCCTTACTGTTTTTTTTAAAGGCTTTTTAAAATTTCCTGGACCATTTTCATTGTAAATCCTTTTATCCTGGGACCTACCATCTTCCCTCTACAAGACACCTTTTAACCTACCTGCTAAAAACAAACACCAAGTAGAAGCTTTTTCTAGTTGCATTCACACATGGATCAGTGCTTCCTGATTTTCTAGGGGGCATGTAGGGAAGGGAAGGCAGCTGGGATCATATTTCATATCTTTACACTGACATGTAATCATCACGTGATAAGCCTTGTTTTGCCCAGAACTGTAGGAGTTTGTGGGGAAATTAATCCTTTATTCTCTGCATAGACTATGAGTCACACTTGTACAGATTGCCCATGGTAAGCAAAAAAATCACAACGTGCAGTCCTTTACCTTTAGCATCCTGTATTTGTCTCATTATTTCCTCTCTTTCTGCTTGTTCAGTAGCTGTAGTGACCCTGAAAGATCCCTCTCTTGTGAATGTGGTTCTGCTGGCATCAAAGGTGGCAGTCACACCACACTCCTTCTCTCGTTTCTGCTTTCGCTCCAGACATGCTGCAAACGCACAGCCCACAGCATGACTCAACCGCTCCCCCTGTACAAGAAGACATTGCATCATATAGGAACTGGCACAACCATACATCCATGTTTTGTGTATTACTCAGTGATAAGTTGCCTTCCCCAAGACAAATCTAATTAAGGAGCTTCAGATAACTGCTAGGTCTGGTCATACTGCATGGGCTTAAATTAACCCTTTGTGTACAAAGACTTTTGTTACTACACAAACACTGCTGGAAAAGCCCAACATAAGAGATCTCCAGATATGCTGTTTAGTTCAACTGTTACTAAGATACTAGTGGAATAATTTGTCTTTGGGTTCAACTGTGCTCAGAGGAACTCTGTAAAGCCATTTTTTTTGGACTAGTGAGCACTCAAGTCCAAAAGTTGCCACTGTTACAAAACAAGAACATTTTCTGAGGGCTCTGGCTCACCAATTGCAGGCCTAACTAGTACTTAGAGGCAGATTTTTTGAGAAATGGTTGCCCGTAATATTCTCAAGACTAAGATTTACAAAGGTTCCACAACAACCTCAGCTTTACTAAACAAAGAACAAGGCTACTGTGATACAAAAAGGGAGCTTTCCCACATCTTATCCCCCTATTTAGAAAATGAGAGGCAAGGAAGGGAGGTTCATCACAACAGCAGTGAAATGCTAAGAATTTTCATGACTCAGTCTAGTTTGACCTTGGCTGGCCTGGATGTAGGCACACAAAGTGATTTTATTACTGTATGAAAAGCTTTTAAGTCCAATATTACTGCTAATCTTACTGTCCTAGAAGTAGCGACAGAAGTAACCTGCTTCCCAGTCTCCTTTAAATATTTATAAGCCAAAGGTGATCACAATTTATGCAGTTTAATTTTAATTCTGAGGATCAGAATTACTTTGCCTTCTATGTGTGTTTGCACACAAGAAGCCTCAAAAACACTACTAACAGGTCTATATTTAATTACCCTCTATAGAGTTTTTACCTCAGAGACTGTCATTTCTATTTCAGTTTTCAGCTGTATACATTTTCAGATACAAGTATCTTCTGTCTTTATTTTTAAATGTGTAGTTCTGTTCTGACTGCCTTCCATTTACACACCGTGCTGGGTACCATCTCTCTCCATAAGATGACTAGGCTACCACAAACCGGGAAGCAAACAATTCAAACAAAGAATTAGAGTTGCAAATAGTATACAATACTTTGGTTCAGGATAAAAACCCTTTGGAGCATATTCGCTAGGTAAATGCAAGTTTTATTACATACAGACTTCAAAAATCTGTATGTGGGGGGGAGCAGCTCTTCCTACTTCTAGCCACAGCAGAAGTTAAATTCAGCCCCTATCACACTCAACTTACTGTGTCCTTTACAGCCATGAAGCAGTGGCATATCCAGCGCCGGGTAGTGCCATCTCGACAGATATAAGAGAATGCCCTGTCAAAATTTCGGTCCGGAGCACAGAAGGAAACCTTCTCTATTGTCTGATCAACTATAAGATCCTAAAGGAAACCCCACCCACAAAAACAAGAGAGTGTAAACAGGTGCTTACTTAAATAAAACATACAGTAAGGAGAATCAGGTCTCTCTGAGATTTAGGTAGATAACATGGAAATTACTTGTTTTTTTAACTCCCTTGCTGCATTTTTGGAAGCTTGCTCATAAAATACAATGATCTGGAACTTCAGATGCACTGTAAATTGGATTTTCCAATATAAATTTCTTTATACGTTAATCTCTCATGTATCTCTACTAGTACATAAAGAGCATCAGGGTCAGGGGAATTCTGCATGTACTATGTGGATAGAAATGATTAGGAAAATGTGATTTCCTGGCAGATTAATCAAATACAGGATTCCAGGCTCACATTAACTGCTATGTTTAGTCAGATGAGCATAGGGTGCGCTGCAGAATAGGAACAGTAAAAATATACATTTCAAATTTATTTCCAGTAAGTAATGAATAATTAAACTGGTCATGTGCATGTAGGCCTCTCTTTCAGAGACCTGTACTTAGCCCTATTCTTTTTTGGACACCAAATATTAGAGGCATTTGGTACAATGTAAATTCAAAGTCTCACCTTAGTTTTCTCATCTACAACTCTGAGTCCATCTGCCGAAACCCACAGGACTGCCTTAACTGCCTTCCTTCCAGTCTTTCAAGGGAAGAAAAGGGGAAAACACAGTATTACAGCAATGTTATCAGATTGTACACCCACTTCCGCTTTCCAAGAACCACAATAGTTAAGTGCAGATGAAGTCCAAGTTCAGTAGAGATGCCCAAAGCCAGATACTCAAAATCAAACAGCAAAACATTCAGAGAACCAAGCCAAAGCCAGTCTTTCAGAAACACAATGCAAATGAGAGGGACAGGGGAAGGGAAAGGAATAGAACAGGTTAATACATTCATTTATAGGCAAAGAATTCAAGATTGAATTGTTCACCTATTTAAAAAGGTCAACCAAGAAAATTAAAAAGTCAGATAACACTAATGCATAAGGAGTTACACCACAGGTAGCTTCTATAGCACAAGTTTAAACAATGTAAGAATTCTTACCTGACCTTTCCACCACCCTAGCCCTCTCCCCCATTAATGGTGTGGCAGAATCACAGCTTCACTTTAAATCCTAGTATTAGAATCACCTGAAAAATGTTATTAGTGCTATGCACCTTTAACGCACAATACTTGCACTTAGCATTAATGCTAAATAGGTTTTTTAGCTATTAGCTATGCACTAAAAGTGCATTGGCACTTAAGACAAGTAGGATATACCTTTATTAAAATGTTTAATATGTCTAGAGAGCATTGTGTTACAAGATGAAAAGGTTAATATTTGAAACGGAGCACTTTGGCAAGCATCCAAAATTTGACTATGGGAGCTTCTACCTGCTCTGAGTGGAGAACACCAGAAACATGGGAAGCTGAGAAGAACTTGAAAAGCTAAAAGTGCCATTTATTTTTTGGATTAAATTGTTTCATTTAAGAGAAAATTGCAAAATACTGCATAACACCCTCATCGGGTGAAACAATTTTTCAAGAATGACATCTCATGTTGAAGATGGAGCAGTTTCTCAGTTTAGTTAAACACACCATTTTGTGGTCTTTACTGAGAAATGCAGCTAGAATTTTTTTCCCCAAAAAACATTCCATTTTCCTACTCATGACTTTAAAAAAAAAATTAAAGATCTATACTTCAGGTTTTCATGCCTACCTACCCTTTTCACATCTTGGCCAGATAAACAAATTCCCTTCTTCCTGGTTTGTTTTATACACAAGGCTTCCATCACACCGCAAGCGGTGAGACCTTTGGGTATCATCCCTCGGGCCACTGCAATGAGCATAGCAGCAGAAGTGTGGATGAATGAGTGATCTCTGGTGGCCTTCCTGTGTAAGAACTGCAGTTTTTAAAATGGTTCCTATATGGCTATATCACTGATTTCCATGAGTTACTCCGCATACATAAAGCACTGGAGCACTGCTGAAGTCCACGATTCAACCCAATTTAAAGCCAACGAATGTTCCATTTATGCAATACTCATTTTAGAATTACAGTGTATGGATAGCAAATTTTATTGTGTGTGCTGGTAAGCCTGCACTTGTATCACAGTGATCACATTATCAGAGGAAAGATGAAGTGGGGGAGGAGGGAGAAGAGGACTTTGCAGTTTGTTGTAATGACAACTGACTGTCCCCGATTTCTGAATCAGTGAGATAAAGGTGAAAGACCAGCTCATTAAGATAAACACTGATAATGGTACCTGGAACAGAATTCTAAGGAAGATACTAAACTGCGTGAAGAGAATGCTCACAGCATTCTTGACTCCTAACAAGGCACAAAGTTCAAAGAACAACTCCCATAATTAGTGGAGCAAAGTGAGAGGATTGTACCAATGGTCAGAATGGAGATATGGGCAGCTGTACATATGACACTTACTGTGTTAGCAATATTTGGGCCTGTCAAGACAGAGTGTGTGAACTATTGACTCCACCATGACAGAAGACATCCCATTCACCAGGCTATATAAATTAGTTTGTGCCAGTGACCCCTTTGCATTACATGAAGTATAATCAACAAAGTGCAAGTAAGCAAACGCCAAAAGTTATAAGTGTTGAAAGTACTAGACACACAAATGAACGACATATGCTGGATCAAAAGTCTCAACCTATGTTATTAGGGAACTCCATCTTGATCTCCACCAAGGATATATGAAGAGACCACAGCAGCCCCTCAACTCCACACAGTTTGGATTATTTCAATGCTGTTAAAGTTCAGGCTTCATAGCAATGCTAAATCAGATCTGCTCTAATTCAGTCTGGAATCAGTAGGAACATCACTTCTTACTTCAGAACACAACTTTATGACCAGCTTCGAACCTGTGGCAATGTGACAGCCACCATCTTGATCAATATTGGAGGACTGAACTGGGCACCTCCAGAGCTAAAAGCATAAGTCTACAAGATGAGAACTATAATAGATTTGCATTCTCTGTGGACCGGGCACAAAGGGATTACATGACACACACTGACCACTGGGTTACATCAATGCCCCAAAATGGACATCAGTAAGTAGGAGAAAGCATCAGGCTGAAGTTCAAGTTCTTCCCTAAAGAATAGTGTTTCTCATGGCAGTTAATATGTTAAAATTAAGAGGCAATGAGGAATTACTGAATCACATGTCTATATGCAAGTTTTGTGACATTAAAAGCTTTAAAACAGCAAAGTAAAACAAATCTTGACCACTATGCATCTAGCTGACCACTGAGACTCAGATACTGCAAAATAAAAGATCTCATTTTTAAATACAAGTTTCAAGCCAGTTAGATTAAAACAGATTTCTGAAGGTCAGCCAGCTAGCACTGCTTTAGACTAGAACAATATCTCAGGCTACATCTTACACTTGGAGCTGGAGGTGACACACACACACACTGGAGCACTCTGAGCTAGCACACTACAAACAGTAGTGCAGCCACAGCACCAGAGGCAGTAGCGAGCAGCAGCATGGGCTAGCCACTCTGAATACAAACCCATGTGGACCTCACAGATTTGTACATAGGGTGGCTAGCCCATGCTTCTGCTCACCATTGCTTGTGGTGCTGTGGCTACACTACTATTTTTACCATGCTAGCTCAATGAGAGTTAACGTATGTCCATGTGAACCTGGAATCACACTCCTAGCTCCAAGTGTAGATGTAGCATAAAGGTATATCTACACTGCAATTAGACATGCAGCTGGTCTGTGCCAGCTGTCCTGGGCTCGCGGGATGAGGGCTAAGCGGCTGTTTAATTGCCATACAGATGTTTGGGCTTTGGCTGCCAGGATCCTTCCACTTCAAAGGATCCTAGAGCCCAGGCTCCAGACCAAGCCCAAACATCTGCAAAGCAATTAAACAACCCCTTCCTGAGCCAGTTGGATAGGTCAGCTGCAATGTAGACATACCTTAAGAGGTACAAACTGCTTCCATTCATTTTGTTGGTGTGTCAACTCTGAAGTCTTAACTCTATACAAAAGTACACAAATAAATTTCAAATTTTTATGTATATATAGAGAGACATAAGAACGTCAATACTGGGTCAGACCCAAAGGTCCATCTAGCCCAGTATCTTGTCTTCTGACAGTGACCAGTGCCAGGTGCCTTGGAGAGAATGAACAGAATAGGTAATCAAGTGATCTGTCCCCCGTCGCCCATTCCCAGCTTTTGGCAAACATAGGCGTATGTCCCTGATATATGCATGCCTATACTTTACACAAATACACATGTGGCAGTGGTATACCTGTGCTGACCATCGCACCTGCGCTTACTCATCACAACTCCACCACAGACAAGTTTTATTTTAAAAATATTACACCCTTCAGGACATGAAGTTGTGTTGCACAGGGCTCAGAAAATGAAGCTTTAGGGACTATCTTAAAATCATAAAATGAAATACAAAAATTCTAATTTAAGGTGTACTACCTTGGAACCTTTTAAAAGTTAGCCACAAGTGAGGCTGTATCCCCCATCAGAAGCACAAGCCCTGACGGCTGAAAGATGATCTATTCATATGTAACTGGTCCAGGTCTGGTTTATCACATCAGGCAAGTGTTTTGCTTAGTTTTTTATTTATTTAAAAAAAGTGTGGCAGTTTTAAGCTCCTAGAAGCTTTGGAACCCCTAACAGTATGATTTCACTACCTGCCGGATCGGCAGGTAGCGATCGATCTTTTGGCGATCGATTTATCGTATCTCGTTAAGACATGATAAATCGATCGCAAAAGGCACTCCCGTCAACTCCGGAACCCAGTTCACATATTCACATAGCTGAAGTTGAGTATCTTCGGTCGATCCCTCCCCCTACTATAGGCCAGCCCTTACTTACAGTGGATGCTGATCAGTAGGGAATGTACAGATGAGTAGCCGAAGGTGCATGTTAAACACAATTTATTACAGATATTCCTGGTAAAAGCTATACTTTGTTATATGAAAAACAGATTTTTCCCCGAGATTTGCATGACTTTGATGTCATAATTTAGGCAGTTAACGTACCAATTTCTTAAATTCCTCTAGTGATTAAGATAACTGTTTTTAAATGTTGATAGAAGGCTTAACTGACTGAAAGGGAACCAAATCTTTTTCTTTTTGGAAAGAGCAAGATGAGAAACTGTAGCAAAATACTGCCTATCAGGAAAAGGAGTTGCTGAGTCTTATGGAGTTCAAGTATTTAGTAAGTTTGGTTTCCTGAAAGCGTGTGGAAGATATTGCTCTTTACGAGTTGCTGTGTGTAATTTATGTTCCTGTACCCAATCACATCTCTACTTTTGTATTATTTAGCATGACATTGGATAGGAATGCCAATATATAGTAAAGAGAAAGCAGACATCTTATTTAATGTGATAAATTTGTTGTTTTTCCCTTTGCCATTAGGTAAGAAACATTTGTAATTCTAAGCTGTAAACAGCACAAACTTCTAGTCAAAGCATTGTAGGCAATCTTTTCTAAACATTGCTTTTATAACAGAGCCGTCTAATTAAGATTCCCACATATGATACGTGGGCCTCAAGTCAGACACTCACTTCATTATTTATACCCATCATGGTAGAATGTGCATTTCCCAGTTAACAGGAAGAAATATGGATGGAGATGTAGCTGTTTCTGTGCGTGGCATGTACTGTGAAAGACTGTTACTTACCTCTACTGTAACTGTTCTTTGAGATGTGATACAAAGGTGTATTCTTTGTAGTGTGAGTGTGAGTGTCCAGCAGCCAGAGAATCTGGCCTAGCAGTAACTGTATGGCTGTATTCATGGCCCTCATAGCTGTAGTTCCTCCCACAGCTGTATGAGGGGGCACTATCCCAGGCTCACTCAGTTCCTTTCCACCAAAGGTCAAGCGCATAGACTCTGATGCAGAAGGGACAGAGGGAAGATTGTGGAATACCATTCTTCATCAAATCTCGATGAACTGTATTGTAAGTAACTTTTTTCTTCTCTGAGTAGATGTGCTCACCTATTCCATGTAGGTGACACAAGCTGTACTCACAGGAGATGGAGCTTGGAGTCTATTTAAACAAGGATTGCAGAACTGCTTTCCGAACGTTTGTCTGCGCTCTGGATGCTACAGTGGCATAATATACAGCTGACCAAATAGTAGCCCTGCAGACAACCAATATTCAAATAGAACTTAAAAATGCCATCAATGAGGCCTGAGCTCTTGTAGAATGAGGTTGCACCTTTTGTGGGTGCGTAGTCAAACCTATTTTGTAAGCTGTATTGATAGAGGAAGTTATCCTCTTAGAAATCATCTGCAAAGAGACTACTTGTCCCTTCATTCAGTCTGCATACAACACAGACATGGAAAATCATGAAGAGGTTTAGTCCAGTCCAAGTAAAAGGCTAGGCACTGCCTGACATCCAGCATGTGAAGACTGCTCTCCAGGGTTCAATGTGGAGAAGGAAAGAACATAGGTAAGCACACCACTTGGTTAAAATGAATTGAGAAACAACTTTAGATACAATCTTAGTGCGTGGCCACAAGGTCACTTTGTCTTTGGAGATCTGTGTGTAAGGAGGCTCTGATATCAAAGCCTACAACTCTCACACTCTCCTTGCAGATGTTATTGCTACCAGAAATGCAATATTTTGGCATAAGGAGAGGGGAAAAAAAGATGCCAGAGGCTTGAATGGCAGTCCCATCAGAGCCACAGAGGCTGTATTAAGGATCCACAAAGGAAATTTTCTCTCATTGGTGGGTGGAGTGGAGGGACTCTTCAAGAACCTTGTTACTATAGTATTCAAAAATACCAACTTCCCCTGGAAACACCAAAAATCACTGCCAGATGTGCCCTCAACAAACTAAATACAACTGATGACCCAACAAGTATTTCAAGATGCCCTGAACAGCCAAAGGATGATGGGTCGGATGATCAACTGACTTCAGGGGCATTTGGAGGGGCAAAGATGCAATCTGACAAAATGGATCATTTGGGTGCACAGTCATGTGACCCAGCAGCCTCAGGCACTCAAGCTGTGGTAGAGGATTGAGCTCCAGACAAAGGCAACAAATCATCTGAAAATGTCCTACTACTAGAATCTATGGGCCCCAAGGAACTAGATTTTTTGAATGATGATCAATGCTGACTTCCTGTTTAGGGTGAAGTCCACGCAGTCGAGTAAGTGTACTGAGATATGCATGTAAGAGGACATCTTCCCTGGAGTGTGGAAGGGGTGTAGGCTCCGGTTGGGCGTGCCGACTGGGATGAGTGCAGGTTCTGATCTGCGGATGAGGAGTTTGGGGTGCATGAGGAGGGTGCTCTGGGCTGGGATCAAGGGGTTTGGAGGGCGGGAGAGGAATCGGGCAGGAGCTTGGGGAGAGGCTCAGGGGTGCAGGCTCTGGGTGGCGCTTACCTCAAGTGGCTCCCAGAAGCAGTGGCACATCCCTTTTCCGGCTCCTATGTGGAGACATGGACAGGCAGTTCTTCATGCTGCCCCATCCACAGGCACCGCCCTTGTAACGCCCATTGGAGAGCCGGAGGGGACCACTGGAGCGGGGTCATTGGAGCCGTGTAGGAGTTGGAAGGGGGTCATTCCATTGCTTCCAGGAGCCATGTGGAATGGCCCCTGACCCTGTGCCCTGGCTGGAGTGAGAGCAGGGCAAGCCCCAGACCCTGCTCCCCAGCGGGAGCTCAAGGGCTGGCTTAAAACCGCTGGCAGACCAAATACAGCCTGCAGGCCACAGTTTGCCCACCCCTGACTTAAAAGATTGTTATAAAGAGAAGGGAGAAAAATTGTTCTCAACCTCTGATGATAGGACAAGAAGCAATAGGCTTAAATTCAAGCAAGGGCAGTTTAGGTTGGACATCAGGAAATAATTCCTAACTATGAGTGTGGTTAAGCACTGGAATAAGTTTCCTACAATGATGTGGAATCTCCATCATTGTAGATTTTTAAAAGAAGGTTAGATAAACACCTGTCAGGGACAGGGTCTAGGTAACCCTTAATCCTGCCATGAGTACTGGGGACTAGACTAGATGACCTCTTGAGGTCCCTTCTAATTCTATGATTCTATGATCCCTAAAGAACACAGTGAGACTTGTGGGGCAAGCAGACAAACAGTACTCTTGCCAATGAGGTATTAGCACAGCTAGTACTGCATATGTGGCACCCATCCCCAGTGTTGGGGAAGGCATTGATACACAGGTCAGCAGCAATACAGAAGCAGAAGGCAGAATTTCCTATGGACACAACATCAGTGCTGAGGAGTACCAGTGCCAATGAGGCCCTCGGTGCTGGGTGTGGCACTGGACTCAATTATATAGGCTGCAGCATTGATGGATTATATGTCTCTACAACATGACCAGATGGTGTTCAGATGGTGGAGGCTGTGGCCTCAAAAAAGTGCTGGACAAGTAGAGTCTGGAACAGACAGGCAGAGTAAATCTGCAGCCACCTGATATGCCACCGGCATGGAAACAGTCAGTGTCGGCATTGATGTCGTCAATACCAGACTCAACGGACACCCTAAACCTGGAACTGGAATCAACTGTATGGGCTCTCTGTGGTCTCAGCCTGATACCAACGAGTATTTGACGGACCTGCTCAAACCGGTGTGTTGAAAGTGGTATGGTGCTGGTATGTACCCTTTTTAGAAGATGAGGAGACCCCATGAGCTTGGAGATGGTCCTGATTAGTTTTATGGGACTTCTTCCTCAGCACCCACAGAGGGTGAATGGCTCCTCCGTGTCTTGGGGGAGATGCTAGCGCTAGAAAGTAGAGCACCTCAATCACCAAGTCAGAAGGTGACCACCAATCAGATGTGGCCCTCAGTGCCAAAACAGGCCTTACAGCCTGCTTGAGAACGTGCTGCTTCACGCTTAAGTCTCTGGCCACCTGGGTTCTTTTGGGAAACAACTTACAAATGGAGCACCATTCCTTAGTGAGTGCCTCACCTAAACCCAGCAAACAACTCATAGGCATCGCTATTCAGATCCCCTTCCCAAAAAAAGAGGCAATGTTTGAACACTGGTGAGGGCATCACGCAGGAAATAAGTATCCTAACTCATTAATTTCACAAACACGATCTATGGTATTACTGACTATATACACGAAGAAAAAACCCTCAGGAAATTGGGAGGTAAAAAATGTGAGGTGACTACTACGCAGAGCTCAGATTCCAGCCACGGATGGTGAGAAGAAACTGTGGGTGGGGAGCAGCTGGGGCAGCACGGCCTCATAGCTATGGGAGTGGCTACAGCAACAAGGCACGAGTGTCACCCCTGCAGGTACTGCTGGGTGAGATTCTCTGGCTCCAGTGCATTGGAATACATGGCTGCATCTACTCAAAGAACGTTAATTCTCCTTTTACTCCCCCATGCAAAGTGGAAGAAACTTCTGATCAGAGAATCCACCAAAAAAAGCTTACATTTTACAAGATATTTCAAAATCAAATCCTCTTGTCCTGTATAAATTAAAGCAAAGTTAAAACCTTTTAAAATGGTTTAACATAGCTGCTGTTCCCCATGTACAAAGGCGGCACAGATTACTGATGTCCTAAAAAAAATGGAATTTGATTTGTTAGAGGATTACAATCTCTGACCTATAAGAATGTGTGACCATGCAAAATAACTTTTGGTACAATACACCAACATGGAGTGTGAGTGGGTGGATGGGTGGATGTATATACATCCCCCCTCCATCTTAGACATAGGATCAGGACCCCTCGGGGGAGGGAGGGTCACAAGGTTATTACATGAAGGGTCACGAGATGTCAGCCCCCACCCCAACCCTGCTTTGCCTCCAACATTTATAATGGTGTTAAATATATTTTAAAAGTGTTTTTAGTTTATAAGGGGGGGTTGTACTCAAAGGCTTGCTATGTGAAAGGGGTTACCAGTAAAAAAACGTTTGAAAACCACTGTTATACGTTATCTTAATTTCAGTAAGAAAAATATATAAACAAAACCTCCTAAGTTTTTGCCCCACCCTCATATGGCCTTACATTATTTTGGTTCTCAGAAAAGGGAGGCAGAATACGGCTAGCTCTGTGCCTACCAGTATTTCTCCCTACACTATCAAAAGCTGCAGTTCAGGGCAGAGTATGGTTAAGTCTGCAATGATTTCAGGATGTGGACAGACTTCTAATACATCAATCTGGCTTCCATATGACCTACTCCAAATCTGAGCTCAGGAGACCAGAGGGGAAGTATTAACAGCATTACCAATCTAGTGCTGCGGTTTTGTCAGGGAGACCGAATCATTTAAAAACTGGAATTTTGCATATTTTGCACCATCAGCCGGACTGTCATTAGATTGTTATTTTGGGCTGCCTTTTACCCCGATTCTTTTCTTGACAAGTGTCATTCCAGGTCATCTCAGTCAGAAGTAGACACACTCTGAAATGGATTGCTGTGGCTTCTATAACACTCTGATCTATGACAGTGCTATACCAGGGATGTAACTCCTTATAGTGCAAGCACAAATGAGGCATTAAACTTACTTTTCCAAAGAAGCCTTTGAAGAACTTCCTTTCCTGGAGGAACAGGGGGGGGACAAGTCGAGTGCTATTACTGTAGGTAGCTAAAGTGTCCCAAAGTTTCAAACCAACAAGCACATACAAGAGTTGGGAAATGGAGGGAAAGTAAGGAGTGTTTAGAGCTATCCATAGAGGATGCGACAGGCAAATGTGAAAAATCCCATAAAAATGCAGGTAAACAGGTTTTACATGGAATGCTAAGAAGATCAGAAGCTACAGCCCCAAAACTGGTGAAGAGAAGGAAATGAACTCAACTGAACCTGAGACCCAATTCCATGCAAAGTGGTTATTTTGTTTGCAGCAGTCTCCCTGTTAAATTCTCTTTCGTAAGGTTATAAATCAAACTTGGCAGCAGGCATAGAGATTAAACAATCCAGATTATGTAGTTTAAGACCACTGAGAAATGTAAATTTTTAATTTTTAATCACAACTAAGAGATCCCTTCATACTAAAATGAGAATTCCCAAAACAAATGTTTGCAAATTGGCGAAACATCTACAATTGGCGGTATAGCACAAAGTTAAATACAGAGACACACACTTTTGGGACCCCATTTCCACTATAAACCAGTTTTTGGAATTTAGAACTCGGTCATAAAAAACCTGCTCTGGAATTTTTGGTGCCCACCCTTCTCTCATACTTCCCTATGTGCTGGGGGTCCTATATCCCCTACCAGGAATCTTGAAGAGCCTCTTTATCTGTGCTTTAGTTGTGCCACTTTCAAGATGAGTTTCCTCACAACACTCATTTTGAAGCCTTTCAATGTTACCTCTTTACACAAAAGAGGAACACTAGGCATTCATTGTACTTCCCAAATCCTCAGGATGAACAAGGCACCTCTGAAGTATATCCAACAGAGAAGTCTTCTCACAGAGGAAAGATGGTCAGTGAAATAGCTGAACTCCAGTGCTCTGCATATCTTCGCACTACGGGCTTGAATTTGGGTGTAGGGGTGTTAAACAAAAATGGACAAGTTAATCGGGTAAGATGTGAAAATTTCAAGTGTATTCGCCAAGCAATTTCATTCATTTGTATTTTACTGGCTTCACCTTTGGTGCCAAAATTTAACAAGAGACTAAACACTCAGATACATCTGAGGAAGGTACAATCTTCTTGAGCTACAACCCAAACACCTTCTCACTCATACCCCATGTCTATATGCATGTCCATTCAATAATTAATGGGAGGTTCCTAAAGAGCATGATGCTGCCTTTGCTATCCCTACAAATTATTTGCAGAGTTGGTACACTATGCCACAAGGTCATAGAATTATCCAAGTTATATAGATGAAAGATCTGTTAGATAATCCAGCGCATCTCTCTGCTGACAAAACATTGTGAGCCATCCTGTGGGAAACAATTTAATAGTATAGCAGTAACCAGCAGAGGATATCTCTATCCACAGCAGGGAAAAATCTCATCTCATTCCCCACTGCAGCTTAAGACACAATCTATACCAATGTTCCAATAGTTAAGTATTTTTATACTAAAGATATGTATGTTTATACATATCCTGAGATTCAAACTGATTGTCTAAATATAGAATTTTGTGTTTTAACAAAGCTAAGGTTGTGACACCAGGCAAGCAAAGCCAGGAAACTCAAAACTAAGGAGCATCAATCTTAACCTTGCATTTCCTGACTCTCACCCTCCTCACCCTACCTCCCCCATTCTCAGCCTGTAATTCTTTTCTGTAATTATTTAATGTTTACTATACATTTTACTATCTAAATGTACATAAATTATTTAAACTTGGAGTTGTTTTTACATAAAGTTTATATCTGCACAGAGGCTCCAAAGAAAGTTTTTTAAAAAAGCAAACACTCCTCTATTTGGATGGGACATACTGAGTATTAGTAGGGAAACTAATGAATTAATCACACTGTGGTGTACCTAATGAGAAGGGGCTGGATGCTGCTGCCAAGTTGAGTAAAATCTATTGCATTAAACTAAGTAACAGCTTTTAACTGATGTAGCAAAAGCTAGACAGATTCACCAGAAGAGACCTCATTTTACAGGAATAGTTAATCATTAATCTTGCTCTCAGCAAAGCACTTGTTAAATGGGAAATTTTTTTCTTTAAACACCCCATGAAAAAGTTAATGGAAAGAGAACATGCAAAATGTTTTTTTAAAACAGCACTAAGAGTTAATAGTTTAGAGATAACTAATGTAAGTTTTAAAAACAATTAAATTATGTTTCTTTTACCTGCTAAAACAAGAACATATGTTAAAAGAAATGCATCGTTTTTTTTAAAAATGACAAGTTAGAAACTGGTAGCACACACTAAAGCAACTTAAAACCAAAACACGTATGACACGAGACAAGAAAGTACAGTTGTGTCTTTGTACTGCCTCCTTGCACAGGAGTCACATACAGAGACTTGTAAGTTTAACTCCTGCATGAAGTTATTGATTTTGCAATTTGTACTATACATTTCTTTGACAGTAAAGCAGTTAAAAAAAAAAAGTGTCTGAGTATCACAACACTAATAGATATGCAATTTAAATCCAACATGTAATACAGCCAACCAACAGAAAAATGCAAGCCCCATTGCTCCCGAGAAGAATATTAATATGATGACAAATGGATGTAATGACCCCTTAACTACAAACAAGATTGCAGTGCACTGCATCAAAATAGGATGAGGGACTTCTATTGCTTCTAAGCAATTCTAACATACTTTAAGTGTCTATTCTACTGGACATGAAGTAAAATCATCATCCTGACTTTACGTGCAGTCATAGTATGTGCTAGTTATAGAAATTTCTTTGACAAATTTACACAGCGCTCCCTTTGAATTTTTCTTCAAATTTATTTTTCTAAACGTTCAACTACATCAGAACACGAAAGTACATTTTTAGTTAAGTAACCACTCAATCTTTGCTAGCAGGCAAACAATGCTCTAGTACTGTACTGCTTTTATCTTTTCCTGGCTACAGTACATCTTGTTGACGACTCATGGGAGGGAGATAGAAATTATAATCATATGTTTAGATGCAGACTATTTCCTCATCCAAGTGAGGTTTTAAGCAATTCAAAATACCTCCTTTAGATTCTTACAAGCAGAAAACCTATCTCCACTTCGAATGCTGCATTAAGTTTGAAAACTTGTCCACAATTTAAAATAATCTATCAGGCTATTCAGGTATTCAGACTACTTACAAAGAATATATTTATCTGTTCACAGGAAAAGCAGGTAAACCTTTAACTTTTATTCTCAATTTAAGTTTGGTACATGAATGGGTAGTTCAAGCAAGCGAATATCAGATATCTACTCTTATGTGGATTCCAAAGAAATAGTATGCACTGTCCTTTAAGAACTTTTAACTGGTACGTATTTCACTACCTGTAAGTTTAGCCATGCTTAACTGGCTTTTGGGCTTCAGGTTTTTAAAAAATACCAGAACAGTCCATTATGCACAGAGAAAAGTAAAAGAATAAGCTACACAACATATGTTAGCCATGTCACTTAATATACTAAGAGAAGGAGCTTAGACAACATCAGTAAGGGAAGTATAAGAACCTATATAGAGCAGGATAGGACAAAAATGAATACAGCTTGATAGTGTGGTCCATCTATATTTGTGTTTTTAGCTACATAAAAAAACTAAATCTGATAAAGAACAAAGTGCCTCATTTACATTATCATCTGTAACCTTGTTAGCAAAAATAGCAACCAATCACTGCTACACCGAATAAGAACAGATGGGGTGTACCTTTAATGTGTTGCTATAAATTGGCTAGGGCAGAAATGAAATAAAAGATTTAAGATGAAGTTTAATCAAAGCACTGAAATCAGTTCAGAAACTTTATAGCACAACATGAAGATAAAAAGAAAATCTATGACAACCCTCTGTTATGTGTGCAAGCAGAGAACATAAGAAACGTGAGAAATCATGTGACACTCCCTAAAAATGAAGTCTGGCAGCAGATGCCTTAAATTTGCAAAAGTGCAGCAACACCTGCTTTAAGTAATTTTGCTGCACTACTGAACATGAGCTCCACAAATTGCTTCACTGAAGAGCTTACACAGCCAAGATGTACAGGGGAAATGATAAAAGGGACTGGAGTTCTGTATCCATCACAGTTAGGATCATTCCTGAAGTGAATTTTATTTTCCCTCCTAACCTTCAAGATTTTTGAAGCCTGATTCCTTGATAACAAACTGACTGACTACTTCATTACTTGGCAACAGCACTACAGGATATAGATGACACAATCTCCTAAAGTGAAATGCAGGAGTAGAAAGCATTTGAACAAGTACAGTAAAACCTCCATTTAACGGACTAATTCGGGCGAGGGGGTGTCCGTTAAATCAAAAAGTCCGTTATTTAATAATAAAAAAAACCGAGCTGTCGGAGCAGCAGCCCGCCTGTTGCTGGGACCTGGGCGGCAGCCGGGAGCCGTCAGCCAGCCCGCCTGCTGGCGGGACTCGGGCGGGAGCCGGCAGCCCGCCTGCTGGCGGGACTCGGGCGGGAGCCGGCAGCCCGCCTGCGAGAAATGGATTTCAGATGCATCAGACTTGCTCAGAAATTTTGTCCGTTGCATCAGAAGTCCGTTAAATCGAGGTCCGTTAAATCGAGGGTTTACTGTATTGTTCACAGGGACCAAAGGTTTATAGAAGCCAAACCAAGAGCAGCCCACCATACGGACATCACAACCAGGTAATCTTTTAGGCTATTTTGAGCAGATCCAAGCTTGGCATGCATGAAGTAATGCTACTAGTCTATTTTGCACAGGAAAGCGGAGCTCAACTTAAGCAGTAGCGCTGTGTGTAATAAAGAGTTGATTAGGTCCCTTGTTTAAGGGATGCAATAGTACCAGAAGTGGCAGACTCCAGAGGGAGAGGCCATTCTTCATATCTAACCAATACCAGTAAAATAAAATCTCTTATGGACAATTCAGTATACATCACTGTTGTCTCCATTTTCTTTATCTAACCCTTCTTTGAAAATATCTACTAGCTACTACAACTAGGAAGAACAGACATAACTCTCTCCCCTCCAACTCCCAGATTAACATGTGCCTCTATAAGCACATGAAGGGGTCTTGTAAATGATCCAACTGTTTTTCTTACATAAGGAGAAAAGTGCACAACTTGAAACTGGAATGCTATTGCAGAATCAGCAACATCTTGGCATAACATTCCCAGCACATGAAACAACATTTTGATGAAACAGATATACATACAGATTTCAATCTCTTCACAGCATCTTCACAGACATGCATTCCTCTGGATTCATCCACTTCCACATGACCCAAGTACTGCAAGGAAAGAGAAAAAAGTTAGACTTTATGGAAGCCCCTCTGAATACTTACAAAAAGCCACTCTCACCTCCAACCCATACCAATCTAGAGGAGATGTTGAGTCACAAAATATTGGGGGAGTTGAGACTCAGATTTGCATTTCTACTGTATGGGAGACAGGAATTAGTGATCAAGTGCATAAGTGACTTTCTGTGTCACTCAGGCCTACACTGAATTGCACTTTTAAAGGTGATCCAGCACCAAGGTGGCAAACATTTACTAAGGGCTTGTCTTCACTACCCGCCGGATCGGCAGGTAGCAATCGATCTGTTAGTGATAGATTTCTCGCGTCTGGTGAAGATGCAAGAAATTGATCGTCCGCAGCGCCCCCCCCGTCGACTCCAGAACTCCAGCTCGCCAAGAGGCGCAAGCTGGAGTCGACAGGGGAGCATGCCGCTGACTGCCGCCGCCGTGAGGATGGCAGGTAAGTCTGCTGGAGATACGCAGACTTCAGCTACGTGAATCACGTAGCTGAAGTTGTGTATCTGCAGTCTATCCCTCCTCCCCCATAGTGAAGACCAGCCCTAAAGTCAAACCATCTCAAAAAGACACTTGCACTATGGTAAAGAGTCCTACCCATTATGCTCTTCCTACCAGTGAACAGAGTACTTTAAGACCTCGCACTGCCGTTGCAACATAATTAAAGTGTTCAGAGAAAGCCCCCAAAATAAGACTTA
The DNA here is from genome assembly GCA_032164245.1 of Sternotherus odoratus. Lineage (NCBI taxonomy): Eukaryota > Metazoa > Chordata > Testudines > Kinosternidae > Sternotherus > Sternotherus odoratus. Next base: position 54,543,878 of record JAVMKO010000006.1, on the reverse strand, counting down.
AGTTTACTTCAATAACCAAAGTGAAAAGTCTTAACCAGCAAAGAATATGGGAATGCTATATGATACTGTTAACACAGGTTACCATATCTTTCACTTCGCAATCCATTCCCACCATTTAATATTTTATTGCAAGGTATCTTTAAACTTTCAGTTGTAGAATTTCTGCATAACAAGATAGAAGTCAGTCATTGAGCTAAACAATCAAAGGAGTTTACCATTTCATAGGTATTAAGAAATGAAAAACAGAACAATCGGAGGACAACTTATATTTTAAAAATAAATACTTTAAAATTTATTAAACTGGGCATCAGAATTATTTTCATCTAGTATTACAAGCTCCACAAGATTTTTCCTTGTCAAAATACCATGCTGAAGATGTAGTGAAACTATTAAAGATTTTTTTATTATTAATAATAATATTAACTATTAACTTTACAGTGACCCAAACAGTGTTGTCAACTCATGACATTTGGTGTTTTTAAAGCCCCACCTCCTGAAGGCATCTGATTAGGCAGGAATCTCAGTTTTCATTTTTAAAAAGTTATTAATCTTAATGGTTGAGGAAAATGAGGGAAAATGAATAAAAAAAACACAACTCAAGAAATTCAACAACCAGAAGACAAAATACATTTTTTTAAATCTAGTTTTTATACCAATCCCATGCCCAACTCAAGATTTTTGATCATTGAGGCTTTGTCTACACTAGTAACTATGTTGCTCAGGGATGTGGAAATTCTAAGTGGAAAAGTGACAGTTATACTAACCTAACCCTCAGTACAGATGGCACTATGTCAATAGAAGTGCTTCGCCCATCGACATAGTTAGGGAGTGGATTACCTATGCCAACTCAGGGAGTAGATTACCTATGCCAACAGAAAGAGCTCTCTTATCAGCATAAGTAGCATCTTCATGAAGCACTACAGTGGTGCAGCTGCATCACTGCAGCCTTTTAAGCGTAGACAGTCCCTTACAGATGGCAATACTACAATTATGCTCCTCACTTGACCTTTGTGGAAACTTATCCAAGAAGGGAGAAGTGCCCTGCATTCATAAAACTCCCTAACTAGAACAGGAAGTTTAATTACTTAAATATGATATTTCTCTAAAAATGCATTCACATAGCAATTACAACACATTTTTAGTAGTTATAAATGCATGCTTCCAGGCACAGTTTTGTATTGCAGCTATATACAGACTGAGCTTCCAACTCAATCATAACTTGTATGACAATAGTAAAAATGCCTCTGAACCTTTTATGCTTTTGTCAGGGCTCTCAATCTGAACTCTGGGGTACAGAGATGTGGGAACCTGCATGAAAGACCCGCTACGTTTATTTCTACCAGCTTAAGTTAAAAACTTCCCCAAGGCACCAATCTTTTCTTTGTCCTGGAGGGTATTGCTGCCACCACCCAGTGACTTAGACAAAGATTCAAAAGGACTACTTGAAGTTCCTATTTCCCCAAAATATCTCCCAGACCCCTTCACCACCTTTCCTGGAGAGGCTTGACAATAATATCCTCACCAATTGGCAGAATGTGAGCACAAACCAAACCCCTGGGTTTTTAGGACACTGAAAATCAATCAGGTTCTCAAATGAAGAACTTTTAAAAAAATAAAGTAAAAGAATCACACCTGCAAAATCAGGATGGAAGGTAACTTTACAGGATAAATAAAAAGATTTAAAACAAAGGATACCCCTCTAGCCTTAGCTTCAAATTACAAAAAAAGACAGGAATAAAAACTCCCTCTTAGCATAGGTAAAATTCACAAGCTAAAACAAAAGATAGCAATGAAATGTGTTAGGTTATTACAGTGGAACCCCGCAATACCGCGCCCTGCTATAGCACAAATCTGCTTATGGCGGCGGCACGCGGCACTTTGATGTGCCGTGACCACGTTAACGCGATCGGGTATTTTTGGCTCCCGATCATTGCGGTATTGCGGGGTCCGACTGTACTTACAATTTCTGTAACTTTAGATGTATCATTTCAAGATCTTGTTAGGAAATGTATTTTCCTGCCCTGGTCTCCCTCTCTGTCCAAGAGGGCACAACAAAGAGAAACCCCCCCGAACCCCCCCAGATTTGAAAGCATCTTTCCTTATGGGTCCTTTTGGTCAGATGCCAACCAGCTTATTTGAGCTTAACCCCTTAAAGGCAAAGGAGGCATATTAAGCTATCTTTAGCTGTATGTTTATGATGACAGCTTTGCTTTCACATTTTCTAGGACTGGTGGCGCTGCAACAATGGGGAATTATCTGAATTTTGGTAATCTGACCAAACTGTGTTAAAAATAGGTTAGGGTGTAATCAATCTTTATAAGCAAGATTAGAATAAATTTCAGTTCTACTTCGAACTAGGCAGTTCTAAGTAAGGCAGAATTAGGCAGCATGGCCAGGACCAAAAGTATGCCAGCATGGTATCAGAGTTGAGTTAGTAAAACCACATCATAGATCCATGAATTTTGGCCAATATTTTATTTCTGAGGAAATGTCCAAGCTGCACTTATGGATACAGGATAGGCCAAAGCATCTTGGAACTATTTGTTCATTTAATTTACACTAGTGTAGGCAGAGTGTTTCCATCTACATAGATCCAGCCAATTCAGTCCCTGTACTTGGCAACTTGCCCCTTGAGCAGAAAGAGAAGTTGAGTAGGATAAACATTGCCTCACGTCCCACTTCAAAAGAGACAGCCATTTTCAAAAATGTTGCCAAACCTCTCCTTGGGAAGTCACATAGTGTGATTTTCACCAGGATTTTATTTAAGACAGCTCTGTCGTCGTTTTGAACACAAGTTTCACTACAAGTTTCAATAGCACTTTCACAGCAATGAATGGGACATTATTACACATCAACTGCATCTGCCCGCTCCAGAAGAGCACAATCCAGACATCATTCGACATCAGTCATCAATGAATTATAAAATAACTCATACACCTGTCTTTCCCCAAATGTATCTGGGTAGGGACAGAGAATGCACTTTTTCTACACTTGAACTTTGAGATCCTTGAACGAAAGACACAGTGTATTATTTTCATCATATCATTTTGACAGAAGCCAAAAGATTGAAGTCAATAGCTGCTATGATGAATGTTACAAGTGAAATTTAAAAAAAAAAACACATTTCTGCAGTCTTCGTTGTGCCCTACAGAACAAGATTTTTAAAAGATGTGTCTTTTCTGCTGCAAAGAACTTTTAACAATGTGTTATTGTCGTTAGCTAAGCCTTGAAGAAAATAGTTTCCAACTGAACAGTGGCAGCTGGTTCTCTCCATTCATTCATCTTTAGAAACCTTATTTCCAACTCTTAAAATGTGTCATTCACCTCCAGCTCAGAGGAGAGCCATACGACTCCCATATTTAACCAAAGCTACAAACTACTTTACATATCCCCTGATTTAGGCTATCATGCAATCATAAGGCTTCGATTTTGCTTCCAGAAACTTGGAAGGTAGCTTTACAATTCCCAGCATTCAACAGAACTGAAGACCGAAGGTGGGGGGGTGGGGGGGGGGGAGAATTGACTTTAGATTTAAAAAACAAAGTTTACCTTCCTGTCTGATCTTACATTTGAAATGTTAACAGAAATGGCTAAACATACCTACTAATGAAGCACTTATGGTTCTACAGACCTGTATTTCACATTCTGATTAAACAAACTGCTAATTAGATTAAGATGGGGTTCTCAAACTAGGGTTCGGGACCCTCGGGGGTAACGAGATTATTACATGGGGCAGTATGAGTTCTCAGCCTCCATCCCAAACCCGCTTTGCCTCTAGCATTTAAAATGGTGTTAAATATAGAAAAGTATTTTTACCTTATAAGGGAGGGTCACATTCAGAGGCTTGCTATGTGAAAGGGGTCACCAGTACAAAAGTTTGAGAACCACTGAGTTTAAGACATGGTCCGTTTCCTAAAATTTATTAAGAAAAGTTAATCTACACAGAGTTCGACATTGTTGGGTGAATGGCAACAGAATTAATTGAAGTTCTGTTGGCATTGCTGCAATATATTGTGCTAGAACCAACTAAATTCAGGGGGGGCACACAAGAAGTCCAATTCTTCTCTGCACAATCTTTCATTGTCCCCCAAAATGACCATTCTGGGAAGCATACAAAGAGGGAGAAACATTAAATTTAGATTGTCAAGTTCTTTGTCAAGGACTTGTTTTTCATTACACAAACACAATAGGCCTACACAGTATACAACAACATTCTATTGAATTTAAAAGCCTTTAGCAACTCAAAAACAGTGTGGATGGCAAAAGCTTAATGTGATTTTCTACAAAACAGGTACACGACTTCATACCAAAGTCTACACAGGGTGAAAGATTTTTTTGAAAGACAATAGAGAAGCAGCAAATTCACTGGTGAAAGGCAGTCATTGTTATAAGGATCATGGCATCTCTAACCTCTCTGCAAAAAGCTGGATTTTTTCCAAGTAATATGTAAATACTAAGAATACAGTGTTGAACATATTTCCATTTAGCTTCTAGGGCAACCAAACCAGAAATGAATCAGACTATCAACAACTTGCAGTCTTAAGATGATGCTCAATAGATTTTACTTTTTCACCAAGATTTCACTGCCCATGCCTTTACAGGAAGCTAAAATCCCTGTAGACAGAGCCCAGTTCAAACAATATGTTGTGTATAATACACGTTCCTAAGATGATACCACTGAAGGTTGTCCTAATAACCAGTCATCAAAATAATTTTAACTAGTGTATCTGAACATTTTCAGAAACCAATCTTTATGGGATGGATGATGGAGCAAGTTATTACCCTGACCCGTCCACTCTAAAGACAAGATTTAAACCTTGGCCTGTATCATAGGTGAAGAGGAGTACAGTGATATCAGGCTAAATAGAGTTTTTCCCCAAGATTTTAGATAATGCTGGGGCAAGACAAACTGGATCAGTCTGTCTTCAGTGTGAAAAATACGAGGCTTAAAATCTTGATGGGAACATGCAGGTTAGGATATCATGTATAGTCAAACTGCTACCCACATGAGATATTGGAGACGCTATTCTACTGCTCCCATTGAGCACATCATACCCACCACTTCTGAAGTCTCCACTTGGCAGAGGCCTGGGGATGGAATGGCAGATGGGTTGCAGATCAGAACCAAGACGATTGTAAAGCCCATGCATTTGCAATGTAGTAGACTCACGCCAGTGCTACAAGTCTCTAGCTTTATCCATAAATAAATCCATTTCTTCAAATCTGAATATTGGTGACATCACAGTAGAATTTTTGCAAGCCTTCCCGATCCATCACTAAATTTCCACCACTCAATAGCTGATGTTCCAGTGATCTGCCAAACACTATATCAACCCATCTTCTTGCTGTTTGTCCCATACTGCCATGACCCTCAACCTTGAGAAAGTAATGGAAGGAATAGTGATTTCAATCTCTCTGCCTAGTATGACCAAAGTACACACAGTTTGATGTTGGAAATCAACAGACAACTACTTCTCTCCAATAATATTTCTTAAGCATTTGTCTTTTTCCCCATCCAGGATACATGTAAGTCTTCGCCAGCACCACATTTCAAAAACTTCAATTTTCTTTTTGCCAGCATTAACTTTTCGTGATTCACATCCATAAATCACTAAGGAAAAAAAGTCAGATTTGTAGATTGAGATGCCATGGTTTTTCCACACTTTAAGGAAGGCTATAGCTGAGTCAGTCAGCCCTAGTTTTCTTCCAAATTATTTGGAACAGTCTCCTTGATTGGATATATATGATTTTGGATAATTAAATTCATTACTGCTTCTACAGCTTGTCCATTAATTGTGATGTCTGCTTGCATCATGTTTTTGTTAGGTAAACATGCATGCATTTGGTTTTCAATCATATTCAGGAATTGTTCATATTCCTCACTAACAGTTTTTACACAGACTCCAATATTTGTTGCATTGCATTGGTGGTTGTAGTAAAGAGCATCGTTTCATCATATTATCTGAGGTCAGTTAAGACATGTTCATCAATGGATATCCCAGCTCCTTCCACTCGGTCAAAACCTTCCAAGACTTGTCTCATAATAAATTCTGGGTATTTGTTAAAGAGACTTGAGACAAAATATACCCTTGTCTCATACTGCCCAGTGGAAAAACCACGGTGACCTACTGCCATTCACACCATGATCTCTTGGTGGTAGTGACTTCCAATAAGAGGCTTTAAATCCTCATGTTTGCCTCCAGAGATGCTTGTCTCAGACAGTATCACACTTTAAAGTAGTCAATGAGCACATGACGATGAATGGGTGATTGTACTCTACATTCTTCAATGATTTTACTAAGACTGTCAAACAATTTAAAAAAATAATAGCAAGTAATCATTTTAAAAAATAGTCACAATTAATGGTATGAACAATAGAATACCATTTAAATATTTGTGGATGTTTTTCTATATTTTCAAATATATTGATTTCAATTCCAAGAAGAATACAAAGTGTATGCTGCTCATTTTATATTTTTGATTACAAATATCTGCACTGTAAAAAAGAGGAGCGGCCTGACAGGCTGCACCTCGCTGCACTCCTCATGTCCTTCCTTGAATTCAGGGTACATCCTCTCATGGACCATTGCTTTTCATGATTCTTCCTTGGCGTTGGTGAAGGGGAACAGTGCAGAAAGAACAGTTACTTACTCGTAACGTTGGTTCTTCGAGATGTGTTGCTCATGTCCATTCCCAGATGTGTGTGTGCGTTCCGCGCATGCCCGGTCCGGAAAGCTTTCCCCAGCGGTACCCGTAGGGTCGGCAGGGGCGACCCCTGGAGTGGTGCCGATATGGCCATGCATATATGCCCCTGCCGACCCTCCCCCCGCTCAGTTCCTTCTTGCCGGTACTCCGACAGAGGGGAGGCGGGTGGGATTCGGAATGGACATGAGCAACACATCTCGAAGAACCAACGTTACGAGTAAGTAACTGTTCTTTCTTCTTCGAGTGCTTGCTCATGTCCATTCCCAGATGTGACTTACGAGCAGTCATCTCGGAGGAGGGTGAGGAGTACTATGAGTACCTGCTGACAGGATTGCTTGTCCCACAGCTGCGTCCTCCATTGACTGCTGCACGATGGCGTAGTGCGAAGTGAAGGTATGCACCGAAGACCACGTCGCTGCTCTACAGATGTCGGCGATCGGGACATGTGCCAGGAACGCTGTGGACGCAGCCTGGGCTCTAGTGGAATGCGCCGTCAGAGCTGGCGGAGTAGCATCCGAGAGGCTATAAGACAATTTAATGCAAGACGTAATCCAGGCCGAAAGGCGCTGGGTAGAGATTGGTGACCCTTTCATTCTTTCTGCCACTGAAATAAAAAGTTGTGGAGATTTACGAAAACACTTGGTTCTATCTATGTAAAAGGCTAATGCCCTCTTTACATCCAATGAATGAAGCATTCTTTCCCTGTTATCCGCATGGGGTTTGGGAAAAAACACCGGTAAGAACACTTCCTGGTTCAAATGAAAGGGCGAGACTACCTTGGGCAGAAAGGCCGGGTGTGGGCGCAACTGAACCTTATCTCTATGGAAGACCGTGTAGGGCGGTTCAGAAGTGAACGCCCTAATCTCAGAGACTCTTCGTGCCGAAGTAATTGCCACTAAGAACGCGGTCTTCCATGAGAGGTAGGACAGAGGGCAGGAAGACATGGGCTCGAACGGAGGCTTCATTAGGGCCTTCAGAACCAGATTGAGATCCCATGGGGGGGTTGGTTGACGTATGTGCGGATACAGCCTCTCCAAACCTTTAAGAAACCTGTTAACCAGAGGGTTACTAAAGACCGAAATATCATCGGCGCCCGGGTGGAACGCCGAAATAGCAGCCAGGTGTACCTTGACCGTGGAGAGCGCTAATCCTTGTTGTTTCAGCTCAAGGAGGTAGTCAAGGATGGTAGGGATTGGACAAGACAGGGGGTCCCCCCCCTTGTTCTGAACCCACAGTGAGAAGCGCTTCCATTTGGTAGTATAGGTTCCCCTCGTGGAAGGTTTTCTGCTACCCAGGAGGACTTCCCTGACTGAATCTGAGCACTGAAGCTCTGCTGGTTTTAACCACGGATATACCACGCCGTGAGGTGGAGGGACTGTAGGTTGGGATGTAGCATCCTCCCGTGGTCTTGGGAGATCAGTGTTGGCGACAGGGGAAGTGTTATCGGTGTCGCCACACAGAGAGACAACAGGGTCGAGTACCAGTGCTGCCGAGGCCAGGCTGGCGCCACCAGTATAACCGACGCTTTGTCCTGACGGGCCTTCGCCAGTACCTTGTGAACAAGGGGAAACGGGGGAAATGCATAAAGCAGGCCCCCCGTCCACAGAATGTGAAATGCGTCCCCCTCGGACCCCGGGCTGAGGTTGAGGAGGGAGCAAAACCTGTGGCACTTCCTGTTGGCCCTTGTGGCGAACAGGTCGAGATGGGGAAACCCCCACCTTTGGAAAATCGAGTGGGCCACATCGGGTCTGAGGGACCACTCGTGGCCCCGGAAGGAGCGGCTCAGGGAGTCCGCCAGCACATTCTGCTCTCCTGGAAGGTAAGCCGCTGTGAGGGAGATCCCCCTGGGGATGCAGAAATCCCAAAGGGCGAGGGCTTCCTTGCACAGGGGAGAGGAGCGAGCACCACCCTGTTTGTTTATATAGAACATCGCGGCCGTATTGTCTGTTAGGACCGTGATGTTCTTGCCCTTCAGATCCAACTGAAAAGTCTGGCATGCCAGGCGAACTGCTCTGAGCTCTCGTACGTTTATGTGGAGAGACAACTCTTCCTGAGACCAGAGGCCCTGTGTCGTGTTCTTTTCTAGATGCGCCCCCCAACCGAGAGCCGACGCGTCTGTTACCAGCGTCGCAGACGGTTGGGGTTTGTGAAAGGGCACCCCACCGTTCAGAGATGTGGGTTGGAGCCACCAGAGAAGTGATTGTCTTACCTTTACTGGAAGAGTCACGACCAGGTCGAGGGGGTCCCTGCGTTGGTTGTACACCTTCGCGAACCAGGCTTGCAGAGGGCGTAGCCGTAGCCTCGCGAACGGCACCACGTAGGTGCATGCCGCCATGTGGCCCATTAGGACCATGCAGTTTCTTGCCGTGGTCATGGGGCCCCGAAGTAGCGGGGAAATAATGTCCGCTAAAGCCTTGGCTCGAGATGGAGGTAGGAAGGCTCTTGCACATCGAGAGTCCAGTATTACGCCAATAAACTCTATCCTCTGCGTAGGAATGAGAGTTGACTTTGGTATATTGAGGATAAGGCCCAGCTTTAGGAAGATGGCCTTGATGAACGTGATTTGTCTTAGGAGCAGGTGCCTCGACTTTGCTCTGATGAGCCAATCGTCCAGGTAAGGGTAAACATGGATGCCGTTCCGTCTGAGGAACGCTGCGACTACCGCCATGCATTTCGTGAATACCCTTGGTGCTGACGAAAGGCCGAACGGAAGAACCGTGAATTGGTAATGTCGGGAACCTATCACGAACCTCAGGAATCGTCTGTGGCTCGGGATAATGGAGATGTGAAAGTAAGCGTCCTTTAAGTCGAGGGCGGCGAACCAGTCCCCTTGATCCATAGCAGGAATTATGACGGCTAAGGAGAGCATGCGAAACTTCAACTTCTTTATGTAGGAGTTGAGGCCTCGCAAGTCCAGGATGGGCCGGAGCCCTCCTTTGGCCTTCGGGATAAGGAAATAACGGGAATAGTAACCTTTGCCCCGAAATTCTTGAGGAACCTCCTCTATGGCACCCAAAGACAAGAGGGTATGGACCTCCTGATCTAGGAGTTGCTCGTGAGATGGGTCCCTGAAGAGGGACGGGCACGGGGGGTGGGTGGGAGGGAGAACAGAGAACTGGATAGAATATCCCACTTCTACCAGGCTGAGAACCCACTTGTCCGAGGTGATAGAGGACCATGCCTGGTAGAAATGGGATAGACGGTTCACAAACGGGAGGGAAGCTATGGGTTCGGAGGCTGGCTCGGCGTCCCCGGGCGCAGCTTCAAAAGTTCGGCCTGGGGCCAGGAGGGTGGTTATTCCCTGGCCCCTGAGGCTGGTGAGAGGAGGGGCGTTGCCGACCTCTACTATTACCTCTCCCGCCCCTTCGGGGTTGGTCCCTCCTATAAGGTGGTGCCTGATAGGGTCTGGCTGGCGGGGGCGGGGGAGCCCTAAAGGGTCTTCTTTGGCCCTGTGGTGTATGTAGCCCAAGGGAGCGGAGCATGGCCCTGGAGTCCTTCATGGACTGTAATTTCTTGTCCGTATCGATAGCAAATAACCCCTGCCTATCGAATGGCAAGTCCTGTATAGTTGCCTGCACAGGCGGGGGAATACCCGAAACGTGTAACCAGGCCCCCCTGCGCATAGCTACTGCCGTGCCCAATTGGCGTGAGGCCGAGTCCGCTGCGTCTAATGCGGCCTGTAGGGCAGCTCTGGAAACCACCCTGCCCTCTTGCACTATGGCCTTGAACTCGTGGGCCGATTCCTGGGGTAAGGTGCCCTCAAATTTGGTCATTGCAGACCAGGTGTTATAGGCGTACCGGCCCAGGGCGGCCTGCTGATTCGCAATGCGGAGCTGTAGAGCCGCCGACGAGTATACCTTCCTACCCCAGAGGTCCAATTTCTTCGAGTCGTGTGACTTTGGGGTAGGTCCTGTCTGGCCCTGACGCTCTCTGTGGTTCACTGCATCCGCGACCATGGAGCCGGGCGGTGGGTGCGTGAACAGGTACTCGTACCCCTCCCGTGGTGCGAAGTACCGGCACTCCACTCCTTTAGCCGTAGGTGGAAGCGATGAGGGGGTCTGCCAGAGGGAGTCCATGGTGGACCTGACCTTGCGCATGAAGGGTAGCGCTATCTGAGGTGGTGAGTCGGATGAGAGGATGTCTACATTAGGATCCTCCTCATCCCCTTTGACTTCCTCAGGCTGGAGGTTGAGATTTTGCGCCACCCTTCTCAGCAGGTCCTGATGACCCCTAATGTCCATGGGTGGCAGGTTGTAAGAGGAGCCCGCCACTGCGTCGTCCGGGGACGATGAAGAGGAGCCAGGTTGGGGGTTCTCCATCTGAACATCCTCCCCTTGAATCTCCCTGATTGCAGACTGAGTGTCCGATGTACCAGGCAGAGGGTCAGCCACATGTTCCTCCGATTGAGGCCTAGTGACGGTGGCAGACACCGGACCTCTCGGCACCGAAGGCCAGGAGGCTACTGATGGAGGTCCCTGGGCCTGATGGTAAGTAAACGGGGTCCAAAACGGCCATTGGGGAGGGCCTTGCTCTACCACCACGGATGGCTGCCGGTGCCGTCGATGGGAGGAGTGACGGTGCCGTGAATGGTGGTGCCGGGAACTATGGCTATGGCGGGACCTGGACCGTGACGAAGAAGCATCCGACTCTGATGAATAGTCGGACTGCGACCAGGGCGGTGCGGTGCCCTCCGGCGCTATGCCCCGTGAGTACATTTCAGGCTTCCCGGGAAACCTCGGTGCCTGCGGTGCGGTGGGAGCCGGTGCGGGTATCAGCGGTGCCATCGAGGTTGCCGGTGCCGCTAGAGCCGAGCTTGCCGGTACCGAAGTCACCGGTGCTGGCGGAATGACCTGAGCGACGGTGCGGGTGACCGGTGCCGGGATGGCAAACTGCGGTGCCGTGTCGACCGCGGTGCCCATGAGGTCCACCGCCGCGTCGAACGCCTCTGGGGTCGAGGGCGGTTCCAACTCCGGCACCTCGATTTCCCGAGAGGGCACTATCTCCGGGGAGATAGTGATAGGCTCCGGTGCCGCTATCGGTGCGCGCTCTGGACGGGGCCGTCTCACGTGCCCCGGAGCTGCTGGCACCACCGAGGGATCACCCGTGCCCTTGCGCACCGGGGAGCGCCCTCTAGATTATTTGGAAGGGACCGGCGACTGAGACCGGTGCCTTCTGGATAAGGAGGAGGATCCGTGCCGTGGCGACCGGTGCCGAGGAGTCTTCAGGCCCTTCGGGGTCGCGGTGCCGCGCACCGACGCCGGTGCGCTGCTGGAGGCGGACGGCTCCGTTGGTGGCTGGAGTGCCGACTCCATGAGGATTAACTTTAAACGAAAGTCTCTCTCCTTTTTAGTGCGCGGCTTAAAGCTCTTGCAGCTCGAGCACTTCTCGGTCTGATGGCCCTCTCCCAGGCACTTAAGGCAACGGGAGTGAGGGTCACTAATCGGCATGGGCTTGCCGCAAACTTTACAGGTCTTGAACCCTGACGCCCCAGGCATAACCCGGCGTCAGAGATCTAACAACTACTTAACTACTATCTAACACTAAAGAACTCGAACAATAAGAACAATTAACCTAAATACCTAACTACTAGAGAACAAGATACCGCTCTGTGACAGAGGAGTAAGCTGTTCCAGCTACCGCCAAGGACGGAAAGAAGGAACTGAGCGGGGGGAGGGTCGGCAGGGGCATATATGCATGGCCATATCGGCGCCACTCCAGGGGTCGCCCCTGCCGACCCTACGGGTACCGCTGGGGAAAGCTTTCCGGACCGGGCATGCGCGGAACGCACACACACATCTGGGAATGGACATGAGCAAGCACTCGAAGAAGAAAGACACATTCCACCAGAGGAGCACTCTGCACAGATGCCAAGGTACCCTGTGCCAAGTCTGACAGGCCTGACTCTGATGCTGGTCTGAGTGCAGCTTCCATCAGGATGAACCTTAGTCTAGTCTCTGTGTCCTTTTTCCAGATGAGGCTTGAACTGGTGGCAGATTTGGAATTGCTCACGTGTGAGCTTCCCCCAGACCGTAGGAATACAGATCATTCACCAGCATGGGCTTGCCATAAGAGGCACAGAGTTTGAAGCCTGGAGACAAGGGCATGCCCGACTCCAGGGACAGAGGATGTCCCTCTAAACAAATGTGAGGGGTCAATTATTTATACTACTACCAAAAGAAAAACTGAAGGGAACAAAACTTGGAAAGAAAGAACAACAAGACTTCTGATTAATGCCTTGATGAGGCAAGAGAAATCGTTTTTACAGGCAGTAAGAAGGAACAGAGAGAGGGTGTGGGGATGGCCAAGCAGTATTGTCTCCACAGCATAAGTACACTTTAACACAAATGCTCTCTCTCTGCAACATCCACTTATGGGTTACTGAAATGGAAGATCTTGTTTCTATTTTCACACTGTATCAGACTGTTGGGATCTTTGGAAAAAAGTCAATTTTAAAATGTTTTGTTCTCCACTGATGTTCATCAGGAAGCAGGAACACCCATTTAGATATAAACCCATAAACAGCACGCTTTCCTGAAGTAGTGCATTATTGAACAGTCCCCAAGAATTGTCTGACAGGATGCTCTCCTTCAACAGGGCAAGGTTATATTCACCTAAAGAACAAAATACAGTTCCACCCACCAAACTAAACTTAAAATTTGGTTTATCTTGTTTGCTCATAATGGCATACTTCCTGCCTGTATCTGTTAAATACTGGTTACCATCCACTTTACATCCCAAAGCTAATAAACCATTTTCCATTACTGCCCATCTCAATGCACAGTGTACTGAGACATGATCAGAGCAATTTACTACCATCATCAATAGATCTAGTTAACTTCTGCAATTAGAATTCAACTTCTCACCTTAAATCTGAATTTAAATATGAACTCCGTTATACACCAATGGAGCCAAGTAAGCCTGCACAGGGCAACCTATATGCACTAGTATTTTAACTCAAGTCATTTTTCCAATAGGGCCACCAAAACTATTCAATTCTACAAATTAGTTACAGCATAGATCAAGAAAATATGGCTTTGATAAAGCTCCAGCAACACTACATGATGTAAAGGATCATTTATTTGCTTACCTTTTAACCAGAGGATACTCACTTAATGTTGCATTGGTTTTAATCTTTGGGAACACATGTTCAGAGAAAGATAGGCACATCTTACAATTCTATGAAACAAACGTCTACCACTACAACTGAAGATCCTAAATTGCAACATGACTCTTATGACAGGTGAGAAGCCATTCATGCCAGTGCAACATGTAGTGATCACAGAAGCCATTTCACTTTGAGTTAATTCAGATGCCCAACAGACTAGAAGTTAAAAGACATTCTAGCTTTTATACCTAGCCTCTACAATATCTTATCAGAACTTTGAATCATGAGTGTGCTCTTTATGGCAGCCCCTCCCTTCTAATCTAAGGCTAAAACCCAGCATTTAACACAGAAAACCAAACAGCTGACATGCACATGCTTCAGAAGCCTCAGTATTTGGGGATACTATATATTACATTTTTAAAGGAGCCTTCAAATGTCATTTGCTTTTTGTGTACTAGCATGCAATCCTTCGGTGTCCATCACCTTAAAAGCTGACCAGTTTCTAGAGATTCCTGTGGAGCTACTTCGGGTATGTCTACACTGCAATAAAAGACCCATTGCAACAAAAAAGACTGACTGGAGTTCACAGGCTAATAGGAGATAAAGGCACAAAACTCTTACCTTAACTGGAAAGCTGCATTTTCCAGTGCGAACCCCTTCTTCATCTGTCTGCCACTGGTGCGGCCTACTAGCCTCTGGGACATAAACATCTTTCTTTCTCCTAAAACTCTGCCGTAATTTGTTCATTTCTCAGTTTTCACGTCCTAGAAAATGAAAAAGTATATTTCAGCAGGTATCAAAATTAAGTTCTTCCACAGTTTAGGCCCTCCAATATCACTATATGTTATTATGTGGAGAATTTGTGCTTCTAAAGAAATAAATGAAGTCTCTCAAAGGAAAGTGGCTTAGTAAACAGAGTCAGCTAGAGTTGGGATCTGAGAAGGCTCGGCTTGTAAAAGGGCATTATGCTCAACTAGCCAAGAGCAACATCAGATGGGGTAAAGGGATAATTTAGAAGGAACAAGCTTGACAGCCCCCTTCCATCCTGAAATTTCTAGACACCTCCAAAATAAAGTCTCCTTTGTGACCAGAAGGTTTTAGAATGCAAACAAAACAAAACCAGGCAAGCCAGGTGACACTTGCACATGCCTCTTTAGATCAAGGGGTGGCCCCCAGGAAGCATGGGGATTGTGCATCCAAATATGTGAGCTGAGGGCTTTGAAAGCTCATTTCAAAAGCAGTTTGAAAAGAGCATCATATTAAACTTATATGGAGAAAATTTCACAGTGGACATTTTTGCTTTTCAAGTAAAACTATTAGACACTGAGATGCATGGAAAGCGATTCACTTTTGTCTGTGTTTACAATTCTAGGCATCTAAACAGTTTAAATCCTCAAAAACACAGCTATCGCATAAC
Source organism: Sternotherus odoratus (assembly GCA_032164245.1). Lineage (NCBI taxonomy): Eukaryota > Metazoa > Chordata > Testudines > Kinosternidae > Sternotherus > Sternotherus odoratus. The sequence continues at coordinate 54,528,651 of JAVMKO010000006.1, read as the reverse complement.
TGAACACAGGCAGGGACTAAAAGTTAAAGAAACTTGCTGTCAACCTTGCTCCTAGTCAACCTAGTTTTCAGAAGAAATGTCAACCCCTTTCCATCTGCCATCACTAAAGCACCCTGGTCATTCCAAATGACAAAAGGTCTCAGTTTTGTCATTAACTCCTCCCATAAGCTTTGTGCAACTGTCACTTTTTGTTATAAATTAATATGGAAATTGAGCAAAACAGTTCTCTATTGTTTTACATGGGTGCGGTGATATTAATGAACCCAGACAAAGGAAACAAAATTTTGGATTGCATGTCGGTTTGTTTCCCTAGCATTCTTTATTTTCCTATAGCTTATTTTAAAAAGTGACAGTTAAAATCATCATTTAAAAACACTCTTTACTTTATCTTTATGATTCTAGATATAAGGCATCAAGCAGTATGCTTGTTCCTGGAATACGGAATGTCTCAGACTTGAATCTCATTGGAAGATTTAAGAAGCACTACAGATAAATTCCCACGCCTAACTTCCTTCCTCATACCACCAAACAGTCTTTCTTTGCAACAATGTCACTGTTTCCCAGGTTGGCTCTTGAAGATGAACCCTGAATCCTCAGAAATAAGAAAGAGCACTCATGAGGAATTAAAATGGGAGAGGAAGGGAAAGGAAAGAACAAGCATGAAACTGACATTTCCATAGCTGGTTAATGCTAGCATTGCCAGCTCTCAGGAATTTATCGCAGGTCACATAATTTTGCCCCCTGCAGCAGGTGCTCGCAAAAGGATGTGGAAACTTCCAGCCATCATGCAATTTGGGAGCAGAAAACCTGCACTCACCTTTTCCCTAGGAGCAACTCTCATTCCCTCCTCCCCAGTCCCTGCAAGTACCTTCTGTTTCCATGATCCCTTCGTTCCTCCCCACTTGCCCACAGCCAATTCTGACACCTTCTCCCCACTCCCCAGACTCAGCAGGTATATCCTACCCAGACCTACTTTTGACTACCCAACATTGCTCCACACCCTCCCTTCTCCCAGCTCTGGCTCTTGGTTCCCATGGACACAGTCTAGGCACTGGCAATTCCCTGCAACCTGGCCCCTCACATACCTTCCCTCTCCCTGCCCTAATGTCTCAACACTTACGTGTGGGGCTGGTACTTACTATCTGAAAAAAACCCTTTGCATTCTGGGCTTTTCAGCAAATACCTGCTGTCCTGAGCCTTCCCTACCCCCAAAGTACTTCTGCCTCTAACCTCATTGCCTCTCCCACTGCTCCATCCTTTAACTGCTCCTGACATAAGCCCAGCCTGGTAAACTTCTTGGGGGTGAGGTAGTTAATGGTCTTGATCTCCCTTCAGGCTTATGGGGTTACTAACCAGCCATCTTTTCCTTCAGGCCACCAAGGAAGCACACAGTGCCCCCACCAATCCAAAGGAGGTACCACTGGAGAGGGGACCCCTCCCATCCTGCAGGCTGGCACAGCTAGCTTCCACTTTTAAGCAGCTGAGTACTACAATACTTTGCCTCCAGGATGGTGAGGAATTATTCCCTGGGGAGGGGAGTAGCCCAAATATGGGCATGGAAGCCACCTGTCACTGAGAAAAAGCACTCCTTGGTATCAACCTTCAAGCCCTCTTCCACCTGCACTTAGGGGTCAACTGTGGGATGTGACTATTTGGGGAATTTGTCTAAGTGTTTCTCATGAATTCTGTTTTATCTCATGAAATTGTTATCATGGAATGACTGCGTAAACGAAGTCAGCCCTATGCTGTCCAGCACAACCTTGACAGCTCCATTCAAGTGAGAGCACCAGGGAAGGCTGAAGACTAGGGAAACCAGCCAGGTGTGCAGGAATGGGGGAGGGGGGAGAAACTGAGGGCCATGGCCGCATCATTTTTTACTCGCCTATTTGCAAGAGACTGGGGGGAGCGAGAGGAGAAAGCAGGGGGTAGACCTCAGAGGTAGAGGCAACATGAGGGTGGGACCACGTTTGGGCATCTGTTCTCCCCGCTCCCCCCAACAAAACATCTTTATGGAGCTTCCAGCACTCCTGAAGCCAGCCCAACAAAAGTGGTCTGCAGGGTAGGGGTTTGGAGCAGGGAATTTCCTTAGGAAGCAGAATAAAAAGGTCTTCAAAAGCAACAGAGCCTGAGGGTATATCTACACTGCAAACACACACAAAAATCCACAACATCCCGCCGCAATGAGTCTCCGAGCCCAGGTCACTTGATTTCGGCTTGTGAGGCTCACTCTATGAGGCTAAAAACAGTAGTGTAGGTGTTCCACTTAGCTGGAACACTTAACATGTTGCATCCGACAAAGTGGGTATTATCCTACGAAAGCTTATGATTCAATACTTTTGTTAGTCTTTAAGGTGCCACAGGACTCTGTCACTTCTGCAGATCCAGACTAACACAGCTACCTCTGATTCTTAATCAGTAAAGAATTTCATGATAGGGGGGTTGACTTGATTTTTGAATTTGTGGTTAGCAAAACTGAAAATTGTTTTTACTACCAAACTACTTCAAACAGCAGAGGAAGAGTGTGAACTACTATGTGATGTAACTAGAGCAACATCAAACATGGATTTGATTAGCTAAAAATAAATAGGATGTGGAAATGAGTGCACACTCAGCACTTGTGTGCAAAGATCACATTTCTTATCACAAACTCCACTGACGCTATTGACAAAGTTAATCACTCCAAACAAGTAACTCCTCCACATTCATGAAGCCCTAACTAGGTACGTTCAAAGTTCTTTGAATAATAAAAGAATGCTGAGTGTGCAAAGCAAACTGCAGAACCCTTCTAAAGAGGCTAGTAGAGTAACATTAAGTTAGAATTTTGCTTTACGCATGAAAACCCCTTTAAGATAAAACACACAGATTTTAAGAATTCCAGCCTCAAGAGTCTTAAGGAATATGAATTTCTATAGGAGCTTGGCACTTGATACTGACAGGTTATATCTAAACTTCAATATCAGACGTGAAGCCAGCCCAGGTCAGCTGATTCAGGCTTAGGGTGCTCAGGCAGTGGGGCTATAAAATTCCATTGTAGACATTCAGGTTTCAGCTGGAGCCCTGGGACCCTCCTCTCTCTCTCTCTCTCTGAAGGAGACACAGCCAACCACAAATCTGATGAAGATTTAATTTTATGAATTCTAATGAAAACTGGGGGCAGTCAAGTCACGTACAAATAGACAGCACTTTTCCCACTTGAGCTGGAAAGGAACATTATGCATTTTAGACCAAGTCTTGGATCGTGGGTAAGGTTTGTGAAACTGTTCAGGATGCTTTGTACTACCTGTTGCCCCACCCGTGTGGATTAAACAAATATGGAGTGTTTTCCAGCTCCCTTTGATAAAAGACAAACAGGTCACAAAGGCACAAAGCACCAATGAAGTTTTTAGCCAATAGAAAAGTAATTAGGAAGGTCATGTGAGAGGAAGCTCCCTATGCAATCCTCCTGTTTTGAAAGGGAAACCAGCCTTTTCAAGTATAAGCCCCTTGAAAAAAAATAGGTCAGATTCACTCAGACTCCTAAAGTAAACAAACTTCAACTAATGGAAAAAACAAGGTTTAAAATAGTTTTTGTTGAAAGGATTTTTTTAGAACTGCATTACTAGTCTAGCCTCCACATTACATTGCAAGTCAGTGCACATTTTATGATAATGCTCTCAAAGCAAATCAAGAAGAAAAAAACTGCAGTTTTGGCTACACCTATTTTAAGTTATGTCCATGCTCAGTAAATAAATAATGCAGCTGCCGCCTACCAATGGATCTTTTTTAATAGCTAAATGAGCATAACACCATCTCAAGCACAGTGACAGGTACGCTGCACAGAAATTAAAATATAAATAAGAGTTGGAGCAACAATCACTATTATTCTGTCTATACTATGCTTTGTACTGGAGATACTCAATGGTAGGTGTAAGATAGTCAAAAGTTTGGAAGCAAGTACTTTTTGCTGCTTTCTTATAAAGTCATCTCACATTTCTGAGCCAAGAGGAGATACAAACTGTTGCAATCTCATTGAAAATCTGGCAAGGGTAGTTGTACTTGTGTAACTGATTTGTAAGGGAAATAAACACTCAAGACACATTCTTCTACATTGATAGGAAGATTTGCATCCCAACATAAGCTTTGTGCTCTGTATTTTTGCCTGTAATAAGGTGTGGCCAATATTTTATATCTCAAGTTTCACAGAAATGATATTTTGATTCCACAAAGTTTTCAGGATTTTAGTATGCTATCAACATTGCAGAATAAGTAAACATGAAAAAATATGGCTGTATTTCTGATTTTCCAGATTTCACATTTTAATCTACAAAGAGTTTATAAGGTGAAGCAACAATCAAAGAGTGCTACAGTCTCTTACAGAACCTAAAGTTTATTGTTGATACTTTAATACAGAGGTGGGCAAACGTTTTGGCCTGAGGGCCACATCGGGGTTGCAAAATTATATGGAGGGTCAGGTAGGGAAGGCTGTGCCTCCCCAAACAGCCTGGCCCACCCCGTATCGAACCTCCTCCCACTTCTCGCCCCAACTGCTCCCCTGAGAACCATCAACCCCTCCAACCCCCCCCCCGCTCCTTGTCCCCTGACCATCCCCTCCAGAGATCCCCTGCTCCTAACCACTTCCCCTGAGACCCCACCCCATCTAACACCCCTGTTCCTTGTCCCCTGACCACCCCTCCAGAGATCCCCACCCCCTACCCAATCGCCCCTGCTCCCTGTCCCCTGACAGACAACCCCTATCCACACCCCTACCCCCTGACTGACCCACAGGACTCTCAGCCCCTTATCCGGCACTCCCCCCCCCCCCCCCCCGTTCCCCATCCCCTGACTGCTCCCCCAGAACCTCCCCCTATCTAATCCCTCCCCGGTGCTCCCTGTCCCGACTGCATTCTGGGATCCCTTGCCCCTTATCCAACCTCCCGGCACCAGCCCCAGTCCCCTTACCATGCCATTTAAGCGTAGTGTGCCTGATGGCTCGGCCAGAACGAGACACGCTGCCCCGCTCTGCTGGAGGAGCGCGCAGCCCCAATCCCCAGAGCGCTGCCCACATAGCGGCATAGCAGCAGGGGAGGAAGGACAACAGGGGAAGGGCTGGGAGTTCAGGGGCCAGACAGGACTGTCCCGCAGGACAGATGTGGCCCATGGGCCATAGTTTGTCCACCCCTGCTTTAATATTATTACAATATTAATTTAAAAGATTGTCCACAACAGTTTTTTCATGTCTATCAAAAACTGAAGATTTTTTTGGAACACAAGCCACTTCCTTGTGTCAAAATACTAAAGGCACAACAATAAAAAATTTGTTTGATCAGTGTGTGTGTGTGTGTGTGTGTGTGTGTGTGTGTGTGTGTGTGTGTATTTGAGTTTTATTAAAAAAAATAATCCTGTAAGAGACAGATATAGGCTAAAGAAAATGTTATAATCAGGTTAGAACAACAGTTTGCCTCCAGCCACATTGGGCTGCTAGCCTGTTTTTACCCTCCACAGGAGCACTTAAGTCACTCAAATATGGTTGTGATACACGGTGGTTCTCGCGCTTTAGCTGAGTTTGTAATGGAGTTTAGCGTGGGAAAAACTGACACTATCCCTTCCCCAGATCTACTGGGAAAGTGAACCCTTGTTACAATTAAATTTTATCAGCATCGTTGCAATTATTCTCCAGTGCAAGAATTGGTCCTTGCTTTTTATACCAAAAATCACTCTTTTTGCATGCTTCTCAGTGCAGAGGTGTTTGGGTGGGTTTTTTTTTTAGAATCCGTTTATTCTTTCTGGAGGGTTGGATACTGTAAAATATAATTAAATCCAGCTCTGTGTCAGTGATGGAAATGGAAGGATGCACCATATGAGCACTCACTCACTAAAGCATAGCAGTCCTACTTATGCATCACAGTATGACTAACCACATTATACATTACAGGACTTTCCAACCCATTTATCCTTTCATTACCAAATTAAAATCCAATAATGTACATGCAGAGGCAAACTTTCTGCTCTAAAATGACAACACATTTGCCCTTCTTTCCATTTTAATAGTATACTGCTTTAACAAATGTGGATCAACTCTAAGTATGTTTTGTATTTGGCTTTGAAATAGTAAAATACTTTTGCTTTTCATTTGGGTTGGGGAGGGATGGATGGGGGAGATGGAAGCAGTAATGGGTACACAATGAAGGGAGCAATCCTAAGTAACACTGTTTTGGTAGTAGCGGGTTGCACATAATGATTTTTGGGAGAGCTATCAAAAATAACCTCAGGCCTCTTGCTTCACAGAGCTGAAGATTGCACAGGTTGCAGAACTATATTCAGGTCAAAGGAATGGGGTACTCTGGCAGAATACCGCATGAGACTACTCATGAAAGTTTGACGGTGGCTGTCAAGCACCCCAGACACCAATATCCACGTATGAATTGTGGGAACAGGGGAAGAGTAAGTGAACTCTGTCAGGTTAGACCTAGGTACAACTGAAGAGCCTATGGTTGAAGTCTTGATGCTAGAACACAGAAACAGATGGCAAAGTAACAGTTGATTGGTCTAGTCCAGTGATGGCAAACCTTTTTGAGCCCAAGTGCCCAAACTGCAAACCAAAACGACTTGTTTTTTTTTCAAAGTGCCAACACTGCAATTAAACCTGAATAACGAGGTTTTAGTTTAGAAAAAACAATTCGTACAGTTTTTCAAACTAATTAACAGCTTTTGTTTAAAAAGAAAAACACAACAACAGAGCTTTCCATTAAACATTTTTTTTATTGAAAAAAAACAAAACAAAAAAACTGTACACACCCCCCAACTGACCCACTCAGCCCAGTCTCTCCCCCCCCAAACCTCCTTCCCTCCCACCCTCCCCCCAACTGACCCACCCAGCCCGGTCTCTCCCCCCCCAAACCTCCTTCCCTCCCACCCTCCCCCCAACTGACCCACCCAGCCCGGTCTCTCCCCCCCCAAACCTCCTTCCCTCCCACCCTCCCCCCAACTGACCCACCCAGCCCGGTCTCTCCCCCCCCAAACCTCCTTCCCTCCCACCCCCCCCCAACTGACCCACCCAGCCCGGTCTCTCCCCCCCCAAACCTCCTTCCCTCCCACCCTCCCCCCAACTGACCCACCCAGCCCGGTCTCTCCCCCCCAAACCTCCTTCCCTCCCACCCACCCCCAACTGACCCACCCAGCCCGGTCTCTCCCCCCCAAACCTCCTTCCCTCCCACCCCACCCCCAACTGACCCACCCAGCCCTCTCCCCCCCCAAACCTCCTTCCCTCCCACCCACCCCCAACTGACCCACCCAGCCCGGTCTCTCCCCCCCAAACCTCCTTCCCTCCCACCCACCCCCAACTGACCCACCCAGCCAGGTCTCTACCCCCCAAACCTCCTTTCCTCCAACCCCCCAACTGACCCACCAAGCCCGGTCTCTCCCCCACACCGCTTACCCCCGCTCCCAGCCCAGCCTTCCCCCGGCGCTTACTTGTTCGCTGGGTCACGCTGCTATGACCCAACTCCAGCGAGGCCCCAGTCGCTCCTGTGACGTCCGTGTGTCAGGTGATAGAGCGGGGGGCGTGGCTTCAGTGTTCTCTGGGGAGGGTTCTCCCCAGAGAACTGTGGGAGATGTAGTCTGCGGGAGCCGACGCCGTGCCCACAGTGTATGACTGTAGTCACGGCGTGCCCACAGAGACGGCTCGGCGTGCCGGCAGCGGCACGCGTGCCACGGGTTCGCCATCACTGGTCTAGTCCAATTTCCTTTATGACATACCAAATAATTGACCATTACCTGAACTTTGCAAAATGCTAACAATCAATAGCAACTATCGATAAGAATACAATTATTCTTTCCAAAAATTTTAGGATTTTGTTATTAGCTTATTAAACATTAAACTAATTCTGGCAATGCAGTTAAAATACTGGTAGCTTCCTGGCATCCTGCCCCAAAACTAGGAATGTCATATTCACTACATCTGAATAGTCATATAAGGATCCATAAATTGTCAAACTGTAGGTGGAGCAAGAAATGGTTTGGCAGATTTAGATATGCATTCTAACTCTAATTCAGGCTCAACATTTAATATTCCATAAGAGTGATATTTTCAAAATGTCAGCAGTGACATAATGCAAAAAGTTACTCCACACCTTTGCACATTAGACTGTCAGAAAAATAAACAGGTTTACAAGAGACCTTGAATATTCTTCTTGTAAGATAAAGATAGAGGATTAAATGCACTATAGGTGTAACTACTTCATTTACATATTGTAGCCAGTTGCCCACTTGAACCTGTGCTGAAAAAGGTCAGCCAGTGAGAGAGAAAACCCAAAAGGTATCCAGAAAGGACTATTCTGAAGCAATGTTCCAAATTATCAGATTCTACTATTTTTGCAAACCCGGTGACATATGGTCCTATATGAATCACTCCCATCTCTAAGAGGGAATTATTAGAGAAGCAATCCCCTTGCTTTATATGCTCAGCCTGAAATATATCTTAAATATTTTACCAGACAGATAGCTAGCTATGGTGTGCTGTGGAAGCTGCCAGACCCATCAAATGTTAAAAAGTAATTTGGTTTTAATTAGCAGTTTATATTATTCTAAAATGGATGTAAAATCTTACCTATGACCTTTGCTTAGCCTTTTGGGAAGCAGTAAGAGAAGTCAAAAGGGTTGAGTGGGCAAGAACCACACATGCATTATTAAACATCTTTCCTGGGATTATGATACAGCCCTATGTGAGCTGAACAGCAAACCAATAATAAAAAATAAATATCTCCATTTGATCCATTGGAAGTTTGGTCTGGTAAAAAAGTCATATACATGAGAAAGAGGAAATCAAATGCAGACGAGAGAGTTAAGGATATCCACGAAAACGTAACATTTTCTGACTAGTTAAAAAAGTGCCACTTTAAAATTACTTTTCAGAGCAGCATCGAACACACAAAAGGATAAGGGAGAACAAAGTGTGGTAACTTCTGTAATCAAAGCCTTTACTACCCCTAACTCCTTCACTTTACAAAGCCAAGGAGAACAAGCTCAATTTTATTTTCATCTCATGAATCCAAATTGTTTATTAAATTTCAATTACATAGACCCATGGAATACCTTTCAAGGCAATGGTGTTGAATAGGTGCCACAAAAAGCATAATCTGGCCTGCAGAACCATTATTAATGTGAAAAGATGGAAACAATCCAGCATGAATCAAGAACCAGGCATGTCTACACTACAAAAAGTTCTGTATGCATGGCTATAAACAGACAGGGGTGTGAAGAAAAAAAAACTACATAAAAGCTGACAGCTATTCCAGCAAAAACCCCACTGTAGATACAGCTAGCCAACAAAGGAGTGCTTCTGCCAGTATAACTGATGTTGTCCAGGGAACAAAACTTTTGTTAGCATACGCTGCATCTACACTAAGAGACTCTCGCAACACACAGAAAACATCTGCTTAAAGTGCAGTGGCATTTCAAAAAAATGTTAGGAACCATTAGGAAGGAGACAGATAAGACAACAGAAAATCATAATGCTCTACTATTAAATCTGTTGTGCACCCACACCTTGAATACTGAATGCAGTTCCGGTTGCCTCATCTCAAAAAGATATTAGAACTAGAAAATGTATAGAGAAGGGCTACAAAAACAGCTTCCATATAATTAAAAAGACTGGGACTGTTCAACTTGGAAAAGATGACTAAGGGGAGATATGATAGCAGTCTATGAATCATGAATGGTGTGGAGAAAGCAAATAAGGAATTGTAATTTACTCCTTCACATACCATGAACCAGTCATATAACAATTACTCATGAAATTAATAGGCAGCAGATTTAAAAGAAACATAAGGAAGTACTTCTTCACACAATGCACAACCTGTGGAACTTGTTGCCAGGGGATGTTGCGAAGGCCAAAATACAACTGGGTTCAAAAAAAAGAATCTGAAAAGTTCATAGAGGATAGGTTAGCCCATCAATGGCTATTAGCTAAGATGGTCAGGGATGCAACATCATGCTCTGGGCAGGGCCGGCTCCAGGCACCAGTGCTCCAACCGTGTGCCTCGGGCGGCAAGCCGTGGGGGGCAGCCTGATATTCGCCGTGAGGGCGGCAGTCAGGCAGTCTTCCGTGGCATGCCTGCGGGAGATCTGCGGATTCGGTGGCGGGGATAAGGAGACCGCAGGAGCCATGGACCTCCCGCAGAACTGCCGCCAAATCCACGGTGTACCAGACCACCAGCAGGCATGCTGCGGAACTTCCACAGTTGGGGCGGCAAAAACCTTAGAACCGCCTTGGCTCTGGGAGCCCCTAAACCACTCACTACTAGAAGCTGGGGTATAGCTCTCAACTAAATGCCCTGTTCTGTTCATTCCCTCTTAAGCATCTGACATCAGCCATTGTTGGGAAACAGGATACTAGGCTAGATGGATCATTGGTCTCACCCAGCATGACCATTCTTATGTTCATAATTATAGCTACACCAAGATAGCTCTGTAAACTGAACCATGTAGTTTAGCCCCAGACTGAGCTGACTGAGTTGGTAGTTTGCCAAGCCCATATTTAAAAGTGATGACTTGAGGTGCTAAAAATCATGAGACTGGTCTTAAAAAAAAAAAAATTAATAAATTGTGTTCTTATCTGCTTTATTTTAGGTCTTTAGGGTGTGTTCAGGTAATGTTGTTTTGCTCTTCTTTAAAGACGTAAGGGAGATCGGCATATTAAATGGAAGAAGAGACGCTCCCAACCACAGGATTCCAGCAATCTGGGCTTTAAGAAAAATCACCAAATACGGCAAGCCTCCAAATAAAAGCACACAAGTTAGCAACATGAAGTAAACCTGTGGGCACTGGGGGAGGCCAGTTACATCAACATAACAAATGACAGCATCTACACTGATGCTTTGTTGGAGTTTAAGTTTAAACTGCCACAAAAAGGTCTATGCCTCTCATCAAGGTGGTTTTATTTCAGCAACACAGATCAGTTTTGCCACAAAAAGTAGCATTGTAGTGTATGCACCTCCACTGTTTTGTTGGCAAAATCTGCCTTTTGCCAATAAAACTGTAGCGTAGACAGTGTGATAAGTTTTTTGCTCCTCAGAGGATCAATCTGATACATTTTTAAAAAGTCATTAATCTTAAATCCCATGTAAAATTTTACTCTCCACTTTTTTGACCAAATGAAATTATTCTGTATTTTCAAACTTTACAAAAAGCTTTTGATAATGGGGAGATTCTCCCCCCCCCCCCCACGCCTCCTCCCCCCTCAAAAACCCCCAGCAAGCCTGCCCACAAAAAAGACACAGGTTACTCCAAGACATGAACTCCATCAAAGCACGCTTCCCCTCATATGTCCTTGCACTGCTTGTCAGGTCAACATTTTTCAGTTTGAGCATTTGCTCCAGAAATGAAATGATCATCCAAGGTCTTGCTGGAGCTTTATTATAAGGGAGAGCTCATTGGCAGAAATCCACAGTCTTTCTGGAGTGTTCTAAATGTGTTTTAGAAGGTAACCTGTTCCAACCAAATTTGGATCGTGGTGGTTTCAGTGAGCTATATGCAGTTTTTCAGTTTCATGTGCAGGAAATAGAACTGAACACAAAGAGTATGAATTTTCATTCCTTGGGGCAGCCAACTGAACTAGCTAGCAGCAGTAGTCTGCATCACTACTTAGGAGGCCCAGAACCCAATGTACTAGGTCCCTAGACAGAGGGAAATTGAGACAAGAAACAGTAACCCCATAAAAGTGTAAAGTAGAGACACAATGGTCTTCAAAAGGGTTCTATATTCAATTCTTAGATCACAAGACTGTGGAAGACTGATTACAGAGGACAAAAATCTAGGAGCAACTGAAGGAGCAAAAAGCAGTTTTACCTGATGATCAAAATAATTGAAAATAAATTGACTCATTTTCCCAGAAGACTAAAAATCTACTAAAAGCTGCAGACTGTGTTACTAGGTTTTAATCTTAATTATGCTAGGACAGTGTTCACAATGTACTAGGCACTTTCCAGACATGAGAACACAGTACCTGCCTGGAAGAGTTTGCTATTTAATGTTTAAACAAGAATTTTGTTTTCTGAATGAGTAAATACATTAGCATTTTTAGGCCTGTACAATGCAAATCCTTTGCTTCATAACTCTTTCACAATACCTCTTTTTGGAAAACTTACCAACAACTTGACAATATTTCTCAAGTCTGTTTCCTTTAACAAAGGAAAGGAAATTGGCTAATTAATTTGAGATATCACATTTGTATCTTCCTCTATAGCCACACCTAACAGAAGAGAAATAATGAAGTAACCCAGCAAGCAGTTTTAGTCTTGTGAATAACTAAGGTGTTATTGTCAACAATTCCATCACCAGGTCCCCACAGGAGTACAAAATGTTTTCAGTGGTAGGAATCTAATTCCAAAAACAAGATTGGAGGGTCTTAAGTCATCCACACAAACTGTTAAAAATGAAGCGTCCAATAAAGGTAGGCTTATTGAATGAGATTAAACTCTGCACACCATAATCACTTTCAACATTCGGCTACATCTCTTAATAAAGTTTCATATAGCCTCAACATGTATCGTAATGATACACATTACACTCCTCATGACTGCACTAGAACATAAAACCTAAACTCTGATCTTAAACTTAATATAAATATATGGCTGACATGTACTGAAGTGCATTAAGTCCCCCTATCCACCCATGCAGAAGTTATGGGATCTGAATATAGCTATAGGGAAGGGGATGCTTACTTTTGAAAGTCATGTCATTTATTGATGTGTCTAAGTAGTATCTGAAGGACTAACTTTAAAAACCCTTTACTTTTTGAAGTCTTGGCCTAGATTTTTTGTGGCAGGAACTGAGAGATATTTCCAAAATGTCAAGTAGTCAGACCCCGCAATACTGCGACGATCGGGATCCAAAAATACCCGATTGCGGTAAACGCGGGGTCGTGCTATTGCGGGGTCGCGCCACACCAAAGTGCCATGCGCCGCCATCATCAGGAGCCCCGTGTGCACCGCGCTATAAGCAGATTCACGCTATAGCAGGGCACAGTATTGCGGGGTTCCACTGTATGGTATAGGAGAAGTTAATATTAATTATATTGGTTATAGAAAGCGATGCCAACTTTTGCAATGTTGTCATTAGTCTTGCAATATTTGTTGTTTCTCTTAAAATCCCAGCTCTTTGATCCAATTGATTTCATTAAAAAAATCGTAGCTTTTATTTAAGTTGATAGCTCTCATGGTTGTAGAGACGTCTGAAAACATTAACTGTAAAGGCTCAAAAAAAAAAAACGAGGACAAGCAAAAATTCAAAATGTATTGTTTAAGAGTCCCATGATTATTGGAGGCCTGGATTATACTTTTTGACCACTTATCAGGAGAAATACTGTTCTCAACACAAAGTTTGCTGCCCTCCTCCCCATCTGACAGGGATGCCAATGCTGTTTTCTCTTTCTAGTTCTCTCTCTCACAACCTTCAAAACAACTCCTATTCCTCCTTGTAAGGCCGCTACTATTACTGCATCTAGCCAACGTTCTGTAGCAGAAAGAGAAGGAAGGTGCATGTCAAGGAGCGTCTCATCACTTTATGGATAGCAGGGAGTTGGAAGTAGAACAGTTTGAGAATTTGACAAAAACTGCTTTTCACTGGAAAAAAATGCATATTCATCAGAACCAGAACTTCATGCAGGAACATACCACTTTCAACAACAAAAAAACAAATTCATCAGGAAAAAAGTTTCTCAGGTCCAGGATGGAATTTCTGATCCCCTTCAAAAAAAGCCTCTCCTCTCTCCTCCCCCCCCCCCCCCCCGAATATCCAGTAGCCTTATTGGTGGTCAGGGCACTCAACTGGGCTATGGAAGACTCAGGCTCTGTCCAATACAGATCATGGACCAGAACCGAAACTAGAGCATCCCAGACGAGTGCCCTTACCACTAGCAAAACAGGGCTGGGGGCTCCTCTCTAAAATCTTTGAAAAGTCTTGGTTTTCTCCCAGAGCAGAAGGAGAAAGTTTTTGAAATCCAAAGAATTTCATAGTACAGGAAAACTTTCCCCTCCAACTCTAGTAGCAATGACTCCTGACCTCTCTACTATACTTCCCCCTGGGGGAAAAAAAAATAAAAAAGATTCTGCCCTGCAGTTAAAACTGCAAATAAAGTGAAGTCTTGCACGACCTGTGAAGAGGTTGAGGCAAAAAAGGAATGCAAGTTCTCACTAATTTCATATCCTGCCATGAAAATCTTCTTCATAGCCTACAATTTGTATTTATAAACTGTGATGGATTGTTGTAATAGAGCCAAGATGACTAAGCTACCTACCTTCTCTAAAACTACACTCTTGAGTATAATGTTTGCCAAAATTAAACAGCTAGTCACTGTCCTGGGCTTGACAAGAAGGATACTAGGTAGAGAATCAATTGCTTTTACCATGAAATTGTGCACTTCTGGTGAATCATTTGATGTAAACCTCTAATTGTACAGAAACAACCATATGGCTCAATATCTGTACATAAAGCAATGTGAGGCAGTAATATAAAATAATTAAGGCTGAGGAGAAGATTTAGGAGGTAACTGGACTAGTCATCTAGTGGCAAACTGCCTTACAGCACAACATATCTGAATTAGAGCACAGCCACCTAGGAACTATATGTGGGGCTAGGCTAGGGTGACTGGCAGTCTCTCAAAGACTATGTTTTTGTATTATAAATCCAACTCTGCAAATATAAAAGGTCTTGATGCTATTGTCTAGCCCAGAGTGAGACTAGGGTCGCAACCGTGGAAACAGATAACTATTCTACTATTGCAGTAAGAAATCTAAGTATGGGTTGCTGAACTAATAATGCACTACAACTATTCAACTAAATATATACACTATGCTGATTCTTCTGACAACTCACCTGAGTTAGTGGTTGCCTGCAAGAGTTTAGGGTTGAATTACTGTGAATTTTTTGCAGCATGCCACTTAACTCTCACTTATCACGTTTAAATGCTAATATTGATCAGCTGGTATAATTTCCCCCCCCCCCCCATTATTTAATGGAGCCAAAGTACCAAGCAGAATCCAGTGATCAGATTTGTCAGTTAGCAAATTAAATCCCTGAGCAAGATTAAATCTGAGACTGGAGATTTGCTCTCCCTTCACTGAAGCAAGATTTAAATCAGTGTTGGTGGAATGGGTAAGTTAGCTTCATAGACAACCAGCTGAACTGTACTGCTCTGCTCACGTTTTTGTCAATGCATGTTTCATCAGGTGACCTAACTGTAACAACATATGGAGGACACATTAGAAGCCAGACATTTTACTGATACTTTACATCTGTGGAGAGTACTAAAAAGTGACTCTTCTGCTGAGACAGAAGTTCCTAATCACTCTGTTACTTTTAAAGAGGTCCTTTAGTGCAGTGGCTCTCAACCTTTCCAGACTACTGTACCCCCTCTCAGAAGTCTGATTTGTCTTGTGTACCTGCAAATTTCACCGCACTTAAGAGAATTACTTGCTTACAAAAAATCAGACAAAAATACAAGCGTCACTGTGCACTTATACTGAAAAATTGCTTACTTTCTCATTTTTACCATGTAATTATAAAACAAACAACAAGGAACATAAATATTATACTTTCATTTCAGTGTATAGTATTTAGAGTATCATAAACAAGTCATTACATGTATGAAATATTAGTTTGTACTGACTGCTAGTTCTTTTAAAGTAGCCTGTTGTGAAATTAGGCAAATATCTAGCTGAGCTGATGTACCCCCAGAAGACCTTGACATACCCCCAGGTAAGTCCTTACAAGATGCATGCAACAGTAAAAATTTGGACCATAACAGCTCAAAAATCTAGAGCCTTTAAGAGTATCAAAATGCACAGTACACAATTGTAAGACTTTTTCCTCAGAGGAAAAACAAGATGGAAAATTCTGTTGAATACAAAAACCTAAATGTACTTTTGTGAAGTTGGCAAGAATCTCATAATTAAGGATGACAAGCGATTAAAATTGTTTTTAAAATTGCAATTAATCATGCAACTAATCACTGTTAATATAATACCATTTATTTAAATATTTGTGGATGTTTGCTACATTTTCAAAAATATTGATTTCAATTATAACAGAATACAAAGCGTACAGTGCTCACTTTATATTTTTATTACAAATATCTGAACTGTAAAAAAAAAAAAATAGTATTTTTAAATTCTCCAGATTGTACTGTAGTGCAATCTCTTTATCATGAAAGCTGAACCTACAAATGTAGATGTAACAAAAATAACTGCATTCAAAAATAAAAATGTAAAACTTTAGCACCTACAAGTCCACTCAGTCCTTCTACTTCTTCAGTCAATCGCTCAAACTTGTTTGTCTGTTTACGTCACCTGACAGTAAGAACAGGGTTGTGAGTTTAATCCTTGCAGGGGCCATTTAGGGATCTGGGGCAAAAAAAATCTGTCAGGGGGACAGTACTTGGTCCTGCTAGTGTAGGCAGGGGACTGAACTTGATGACCTTTCAAGGTCCTTCCAGTACTATGAGAAAGGTGTATCTCCATATATTTAACAGGAGTTCACATGGCACTGTCGTAGCTGGTGTAGCAACCATGCCAGGTGTACTAAAGATTCATATGTCCCTTCATGCTTCAACCACCATTCCAGAGGACATGCATCCATGCTGATGACAAGTTCTGCTCTATAACAATCCAAAACAGTGCGGACCAATGTATGTTCATTTTCATCATATGAGTCAGATGACATCAGAAGAAGATTGATTTTCTTTTTTGGTGATTCAGGTTCTGTGGTTTCAGTGTCAGAGTGTTACGCTTTAGACTCCTGAAAGCATGCTCCACACCTCGTCCCTCTCAGATTTTCAAAGGCACTTCCGATTCTGAAACCTTGAGTTGAGTGCTGTAGCTATACTTAGAAATCGCACAAGGGTACCTTCTTTGCGTTTTGTCAAATTTACAGTGAAAGTGTTCTTAAAATGAAGATGTGCTGAGTCATCATCCAAAACGGATGGCCAGAAACACCCCAGTGCCCTGCCCTTCCCATGCCAGGTGCACCAGGTGTGTGCAGACAGGCTCTGCAAGTCAAGATCCAAGTGTGGAGGGGCTTGGTGTGGGTTGAGAGGGTTCTGTATGGGGCAATCTGGGAGCAGGCAGCTCAGTGGGGGATCTGGGTGCAGGGGGAGGTTTAGCTACACAAGAGCTTGTTATGGGACTCTGGGTGCAACAGTAATGGGACTCGGAAGGGGGTTCAGGTGGTTGGGGTTAGGAGGGTCTGGGTGTGGAGGGGATAGAGCTTGGCAGGGGTGTCAGTGTTGGGGGCTGAGTGGGGCTGGGCTCCAGGTGCACCTGGTTGGGGCTCAGTGGGGTGGGGATCTGGGCATAGGTGAATCATCGGGGTGGTGCAGGGGAAGTGGGGCTCATTGGGAGGGGGTTCCAAGTTTCTGGTGGGGTGAGGCTCAGTGGGAGGGTCTGGGTATGAGGGGGTCTGGATGCATGGGGCTTCGGCGGATGGGGGAGCATCTCCCTGTACAGCAGCGGTTCTCGAAGCGGGGGGTCACTTCCCGAGGGGTCACGGAGCCCCTGTGGCCGCCGTGAAACCGCCAAATTGATTTCTGAATTCAGCGGCTTTTCAGCGGACATACCCACTCTCCCGATTCTCCGCCGAAATGCTTGCGAAAGCGGAAGCAATCCCTTCGGCAGAGAGTTGGGAGCACTCTGAATGTCCGTTGAAAAGCCGCAGAATGTGGAAATAATCAATTCGGCAGCTTTTTGGCGGACACGCAAGGGTCGTGCCGAGAAGCCACTAATGAAAAAAGGGTCGCGGTTCTCACAAGTTTGAGAACCGCTGCGTACAGGAATCCCTGCCTCTGCAGCTGAGGAGTGATATGTGCAGGAAGCAGGGATATTTGGAGAGCTTCCTGCAGCTGGGGGAAGAAGTGTGGGGTGGGCCTGAAGAGGAAGTACTGTCCTCCCAGCCCCACTGGGACTTGTAGCTGAGCCTAGCACAAGGGTAGGAGCCAACAACCAGGTCTTCCCCAGTCCTGCCCCATAGTGATTTACCTCTCTGCCGGCTGCCCTGGCCACCCAAAACATACTGCTGGGAAGAGTCATATCTTGTGGCTTCCCTTTACTTCCCCATCAGAAAGTAATTTTCCTGAGAGGACGAAAGAAATCTGCAGGGAACAAATTCTTCACATGCAGAATTCCCGCAAGAGTAAGTTAGAAAACCATCCTTAAACTGCTCATCTGGTCAAAGGAAGAAGTAGTGTAAAGACTACTTCACAAGAAAAACGAGGTCAGAGCACCTCTGACCTAGAACAGAGTACTAAAACGTTTATCATACCACAATTTGAGGCCAGTAAATCCAGGTCTTGAAAAATAAACTCAGTGGGAAGGTTGATCTGGCAAGTGTGGGAGCTGGTTTATCAGCTTCTGCTGAATTTTGCCTGTCACTTAAAAAAAAAAAAAAAAAGCGCTTCCAACTTTGGAGTAGTAAAGACAAAACTTTTCAATTAACACCTGACCAAACACCAATAACATGCACTTTAAAGAATAAAATCCAATTAATGTAATTAACACATAGCAACACAAAAGGAATAACCTCTGTAATTATTATTTGGTATTTGGGTATAAGACAGGCTAGCAATGACAGTCTACATATTAGGCGAATCAGTATATTTTGGGGTTTTCTTTTGAAGTGTTTAGTGCTTTGGTACAAACAGAAAACCAGATTAATTCCTGAATACAACAGGCATATACCCAGCTGCACCAAGGTTCCCCCCACCATCACCCAAGGGGCATGCCTTGTTATTTGGAGTGACCGAATACCTGTAGTAGTATCAAGGGAACTGACAATACTATTCCCAAACACTTGGTTTTAGCCTTGCCAATATTTTAAATCTCAATATTCCTTAAAATAAGTTCACTAAGACTCCAAAGCAAGCAAACATCTATCATATCAGAATGCTGATGTTAATGCTTTACAGGTGCTCACCAGGTTGACTTCTCTGTCAAAGACAAGCTGACTAAACTCTTTAAATGCTCTTCTTCCCCACCTTGACCACAAGGCATTCTAGACAGATGGATATATTTGCCCACTTTCATGAACAAAAGAGCAGTGGTTTAATACTATGTGCTATAAACCTTTAGCAGCAGTGAAAGGACACCTGAACACTGCCACAGTTTGTAAATTAGAGATGTCAGGATTTGGAGCACCTGTCAACTGATCTTTAAGTGATATTTACAGCTAAGCCATTAGGCAAATAAAAAAATAAGCTCTCCCAATAATTAGTGTGTTCATCTTTCAAAGCTATCAGATCTCTCAAACTTCCTTAAACCCAGTCTAAAGTACACTATACAGTATACATCATTTAGAATGAAATCTCAGCTTCCTATTGAGATTTCATTCTAAATGATGTATACTGCAAAGTAACTGAATTTAGCCTCCAACTTTTGAAATAGTCAAGCCTTTCCGCTTTACAGTTGGAGAAGTGACTTATCCTACAGGTGTGTGATCCTAGGTAACAAAGACTGCCAGTTCTATTCTAGCCACTAGACCAAAATTCCATTAAAAGCAAATGCCTCACTCAGAGCACACTGTTGACAGACACTGGGTCAAAAACATTTTAGGTAACTGCAATAAATCAACTCTAAGTTAGGCATTTCCTGGTCAGTAATGACTGACTGGATTGAGTGCACTTAATTCTAGCCCATCATTAAATAATCAGGAAATACTCTTGCTAGCACCATTTAACTGGATGCTAAAAGTTCCATTTCATATTGAAGTCTGAAGAGAACTCATTCATTGTGAAATGTCTAAGAAATAATGGAAGCAGGAAGAAAACTTCACAGGATATTCATAAACTGTTCTAAGTACAGCTCAGAACATCCTCCCCATCTGTATAATGATCAACAGCAGCATTAATTTATTTCCTTAAAGATAGCCAACTGCTTGAGAAAGAAAACAAGTGATTTCTATTGTTTTAATCTATTGTAATCTGTGCAATTACACCACACTGAGGTGGAAACATGAATGATAGATACCACACTAGCAATTCAACACAGGTAGGAACCAATATTTCTCTTTTGTATATTAGAGGGGCTACTTAAATATAATTTTGGCTTTTTAGAGCATAACATCTAACCACTTAGATATAGTTTATTATGTAAATAAAACAAAGGATCCTTGGCTTCTGTGTCAGTGTTTATACAGAACAGATAGAAAGAAGGTTTTGGTCAAAAATATATCCATGCCAGGTGAACTGACAAATGAAGAGGTCTTCACTGCAGTTAGGGCTCTTACCTGTGTATTGCACCTAGCCCTCCTTCCATCCACACACAAAAACCATTTACTGGAATTAAGTGGTTCTTTCAACCCAGATAGCTAGCACAGTTAGAGATCTGGGTTAGCGCCTGGGATCCACTTTCACTCACACTGGTAAGTCACTCATGTTGCAGTGAGGACATGTTAAATCACTCACAAGCTACTAGCCCTCCAATACCATCCCAGAATTACCCATCCATGCAGTGTGCCCAAAAGGAAAGACATGTTCTCCCACAATTTACTGGGAAAGAATCAAAGTGCCTCAGTTACTGCATAACAATATGTCCCTAAAAGTACTGGCAACACACAAAGTAGAACGCAGCACCAGTGAGGAAGTAAATTCGTGTATGGCCTTGCAGTGTGGCTGCTCACACCCAGGCTAGACTCAGATCCAGTTGCCAATCGTCCAAGCTCTCTCTACAGTGAAGATATTGATACCATGGAAGGCATGCACCAAAGACAAGCTCCGAGCCTGGAAAGGAGATGTGGCTATTTGATCGTTTGAAACATTTGCCTCTCAACCTTCATTTTCATTCAGTATCAGAGGGAAGAGTAGTTGATGTCTCAGAAAGGCCTGTCTTTAGATAAGAATCAGTATCAGTCCAGTAAGGAAGACCCAACATTTTACTTATACATTTCAGAAAGGCTCATTGAAAGGATATGGTGTCCTTTTCCCTCTTGCATGAGCCAACACCAAAGTCATTATTTCCTTCCAATGGGAAATCACAACTATAAACCCCCATCAAGTTACTAACCGGATTAAGATTCCATCAGTACAGACAATACAGTAGACTCTCGATTATTCAGAATTGGGTTAACCAGGATGTGGATTAACCAGGATGTCTAAAAAATATGCCTAACTCGCAGGCCGGCTCTGGCTTTGTTGCCGCCCCAAGCATATACCAAAAAAACCCCACCGGGGCACAGGGCAGCCAGTGAACCAACACCCCCTCACCCCAGCGCAAGGTGGCTGGTGAACTAATGCCCCCCTCCCCATATTTCCTATGGATGGTGATTATCCAGTTTTTATTAACCAGGATTAATTTTTTTCCTATCATCCTGGATAATCGAGTCTACTGTACTTCACCTAACCAGCAGCTGTATTGTAGAAATAAGACTGAAGTCTGAAGGAGTGTTTTGAAAAATTGCTTATAGTAGCCTTAAGAATGTGCATAAAATTACTGGATCAATTTCTGTAAAATACCAAAAAAAAAAAAAAAAGATTGCTTAAGGTATCCATTGACACTTTCTGCTTAGTTTTATTAGTAAAACTCCTAAGAAGTGTGCTGTTCCAAAGAATAGCATATGCATACAGCCACATCCAGGGTAAAAGGCTTTAAAAACACATTGTAATCTAATATTTGCAAGCTAATAGTCACAATTTATTAAAAGGACATTGTGTCACTGATTTCACTATTTTTGTAAGCACTCACCACCTATTTGTTTACAAAAATCAGTTGAGTGTTTCTAAACGGATTGCAGGAGCCTTATTTCAGGTTTGAAAATTTTAGCTCCAGCTTTTAAATATATAAAGGAATAATACTTCTTGCTGCACAATTTTTTTTTTACTATTTTGCTTAGTGTAAAAAAAATATATATTTCAAAAAATAAATGGCCAGCTTACAGACAATCCTCTTAGTTTTGTATCAGCAGAAAGTGGGTCAGTTTTCTGCTCCAATGAGCATTTGATCACTATATTCTACTGCCTGACTAGAGTATCTGCTCCTTCTGGTAAAGACATTCTACTTTGTACTTTCCCTTATTTCCTTCATGGCAATTCAATCACAGGACACGCCAGTCTGACTAAATGTACTACACCATAGTGTTTTATATCACTGGAAGAGAAAAGAAAGCTTACCACTTATAAATCTTGTTTCTGATGATTTAGATACACAAATCTTTTAAAATCCCTTCATCTGAGTTTAGTTAAGGCAGCTCCCCTCCATTTGTCTGAAAGACTGTTTCATTAGGGCAGTCACCTTATCAGAGGCAGAAAATGATTAAGCTTTCTTAGGCCATGTCTACACAAGCACTTGTTGGCAAAGCTTTTGTCACTCAGGGGTGTGAAAAAAAAAAACACCCTTGAGCAATACACGTTTTGCCAGCATAAGTACTGGCATGTACAGCACTATGTCAGCGGGAGATGCTCTCCCCACCAACATAGCTACCGTTCGTTGAGCTGGTTTTATTATGCTGATAGGAGAACTGTCTACCATTGGCATAATGCAGTTACACAAACGATCTTACAGCAGTACAGCTGTGCCACTGAAAGCTTTTAAGTATAGATGTGGCCTTAGACAACATTTTCAAGCCATTATGTGGAAGTCCATGCACACCATAACAACACAGCCACACCTTGGAAAGCTGTACAGGCTTTTCAAATTGCCTTTCACAATTCTTGGTGTTATAGCTAGAAAGTGATCTTAATCTTGATTATTCCAGTTAGAACTGTATTATTTGTGTCAGACCCTAAAATTTCTTCTCAGAAGTCTTACTGAAAGATTCATTAAAATAAGACTTACTGCTATTCCACTCAGCTGCAGTGGTGAGAGAATTCCATTAATCAAGCAGCAGCATTATTTAGTAAAAACTCTCTCATCCCACCCAACACCAAAAGAAAGAACATTCCCAGAGGAAGTGGTGAGTTCCTGTTACAGTTCCAGCACATAAGAAATGTATCCTGATTAGAGCTAAAAATCCTCTAATTCAAAAAAGTCTGTCAGAGGAATCCTCTGACATCACATTTCTTCAGATAACTTCCAGTCTGCCCTAAAGAGCTGTATTCTAACATCAAGCTACAATTTATACATCCAAAGCCAAAGAGTAGTTATAAAGCCAGTAACAGCCTTACTAGTCAGACTATGGGCTTGGTTACACTGGCACTTTATAGCACTATAAAGCCTCCAGGAGCGCTATAACTTACTACCCGTCCAGACTGGCGAGGTACGTAGAGTGCTATAAACCCAGTTATACCGGTCCTGGTAATCTTCCCTTCCCCGAGGATTAACAGCTATTGCGTATTCATGGCTCCATATTATCTCCAGTCTGAATGGGTATTAACACTACAAGTTATTTGAGTGATCTCTGGAGACGTCCCGAACAGTTTAAGGCAATTGACGTCTCTTCCCTTTGTTCTGAACTCGGCTGGAGGAAAATGGAAGTACCTTTTCAGAGTTTCTTTCTAAACTCCGCTAATCAGCAACACAAATGTTTATGAAGTGAGCCTGTGTGAAAGAAAACTAGCAGGCTCTGAGGGCCTGATCGGCGGGTAGTAATTGATCTTTTGGTGATAGATTTCTCACGTCGTGTCGCCCGTGGCGCCCGTCGACTCCGGAACTCCACCTTGCCAGGAAGCACAAGCCAGAGTCGACGGGGGAGCGCGCTGCCGACTGCCGCCGCCGTGAGGACTGCAGGTAAAGTCGGCTGTAGATACGCAAACTTCAGCTACATGATTCACGTAGCTGAAGTTGCGTATCTGCAGTCGATCCCCCTTCCCCCCCCCACCCCGTAGTGAAGACCAGCCCTGAATTTCAAAGGAAATGTGTCTCAGCAGCCGAAAATCCACTCCCTCTCTCCGTCCACATACACACAACACGTTTCCCTTCACCCCCCTCGTTTGAAAAGCACGTTGCACCCAGCTGAATGCTGGGATAGCTGCCCATAATGCACCACTCCCCGTGCCGCTGCAAATGCCGAAAATGTGGCCATGCTATACCGCTGTCGGGTCTCAGTGTGGACACGCTATAGCACTATCTCTATGGGCTGGTCTTCACTGAGGGGGGAGGGAGGGGGATTGGCCGTAGATACGCAAATTCAGCTACGTTAACGTATCTACAGTCGACTTACCTGCTGTCCTCACGGCGGTGGCAGTCGGCGGCGCGCTCCCCCGTCGACTCCAGCTTGCACCTTTGGGCGAGATGGAGTTCCGGAATCGACAGGGGCGCCTCTGGTGATCAATTTATCGCATCTTGACGAGACGCAATAAATCGATCGCCAAAAGATCGATCCCTCCCCGACAAGCCCTTCAGCTGTATATAGCAGTTTTGGTTATACCTGCCCTTGTAAAGCTGTACGTTTTGCCCTGTGTAGAGGTGAAGGATATAAAACATTAGTGAAGATCTGAAAGACTAACTTGCTAGTTTATTTTAATTTGGTTGGCTGCTTCAAATGGAGCAATCTAAACATGTTCTATGATACATCCATTAAGAAGAGGGAGGTGTTGAACTGAACAGGACAAAGGTCTTATAGAAATTTTTTCCTTAAGTGAGTTTTGCACACATTCCACATTTGGTGGACTTTGAGACTTTCATAGTGATGCCTTCTGCTACTTAGTTAGGAAGGCATTTGAGAAAGTGTTAAGAGTGCACTTACTATCAACATACAGCTATATATCAACATTGCAACACTGTGTAAAATTTACAAGATCTTCATTTGTAGTGCAAATACCAGAGTTTCCATTAAAAGGTTACACCCTTAAAACTACAAAATAGCTTGCTAGGAAAGTAATAAAGGAGTGGAAAGGAAGGCTGTAAAAGGGGGCAGAAGGGAGTAAAAGAGGAGAAGAAATTGACAACATTATTCTGCTAGCTATTTCTTTTGTCTAGAAAGATTATTATGGGCTGGGTACATTGCTTACTCTGATGCAACTTGCGGAAAATGTTCTTACTTCCTGCTGCTGAAGGGAACGAAGAATGATATGCCTGTAAATTGTGACACTGATGTTTGTTTTGAATACAGTAGACTATCAGAATTACATACTGACCAGTCAACCACATACCTCATTTGGAACTGGAAGTACGCAAGCAGGCAGCAGTAGACACGCGCGCACGCACACACACACACACACACACACACAGAAAAGCAGATACAGTACGATACTGTGTTAAATATAAACTACTAAAAAAAAAATAAAGGGAACGTTTTAAAAAAAAGATTTAAAAGTTTCCTTGTTAATGCTTTTCATTTAAATTAAGATGGTTAAAACATATTTTCTTCTGCATAGTAAAGTTTCAAAGCTGTATTAAGTCAATGCTCAGTTGTAAACTTTTGAAAGAACAACCTTTACATTTTGTTCAGAGTTATGAACAACCTCCATTCCCAAGGAGTTCATAACTCCAAGGTTCTACTGTAGTTATATTTCTTGGTCTTAGTTCAGAGGGAAATATTCTATATTCATTATAGTCTATTTATTCCTGTGTAGTGCTGTACCATAGAAGATCACCAGCTCTGTTAAAGAGAAAGCTATGACGAGAGTTCTGTATACAGCTCAACTTTAAGGGTATGTCTTCACTACAGGACTAGGTCGATTTCCCTTGATTCGATTTTCTAAACTCTACTTTAGAAAAATCGAATCAGTGTGTCCCTACCAGGACAGCAGGTCGACAGTGGTCGACACTGTCTGCCCGTAAACTTTTGCAGGGGTTGACACAGCCCGCATTGCACTGTGGGTAGGTAGCCCACAGTGCCGGACCCCCCCGCCCGCCCAAGCAGCCCCACGCCGGACCCCCCCGCCCGCCCAA
Source organism: Sternotherus odoratus (assembly GCA_032164245.1). Classification (NCBI taxonomy): domain Eukaryota; kingdom Metazoa; phylum Chordata; order Testudines; family Kinosternidae; genus Sternotherus; species Sternotherus odoratus. The sequence goes on along the minus strand of JAVMKO010000006.1, from coordinate 54,502,864 downwards.
GGGGGTGTGACGAAGTGGGAGTACTGTGTGTGTGTGTGCCTCAGTTTCCCCTATGCATTTCTTAAGTGTCTATGTGAAGGGATAGGGGCTAATGCTGGAAGCAAGGAGGCAACGCCCTCCCCTCTGTGCATCCCTGGAAGCTGTAACCTGACCCCAGGTGGGGGAGGGAGGTCACGTAACACCTGAAGCCCGGGAAAGGAACAAAGGAGCAGGAAGTGGCTAGAGGGAGTGGTCAGTCTGGGTCTGGGTCGAGCTGGGGGAGGCAGAGAGAAGCCATCTTCTCCCTCTTGGGCCCGAGATGGATCCAGCGGAGGGCTCACGCTCTTTCGCTGCATGGTCTGTGTTGGACCAGATGAAAGTCATCGAATAGACCTGGGGGAGAAGCAGGAGCCCAGAATCTGGGTCTCACCTCCTGGCACACCCCAGAAAGGCCTGACTGAGGGACCCTGTTTGGACTGAGAAGCTGTGAGTTGGATGGTGTTCCTGACATCTCAAATAAACCGTCTATTCTGCTGGCTGGCTGAGAGTCACGTTTGACTGTGGATTTGGGGTGCAGAACCCATGGGCTCCCCCAGGACCCCACCCAGGCGGGCTTGCTGGGGGAAGCACACTGAGGGGCAGAAGGTGCTGAATGCTCCGAGGACAGACCCAGGAAGGTGGAAGTGGGGACCCCTGAAGCTCCTGGCCTGGGAAACAGGCTGTGTACGGAGAAGGGGCCCTTCACGCGGAGTCCGGTCTGGCTTCCTAGGGAGCGGTTCCAGACCATCGCCCGGGCGCTCCGTGACAGGGGGGTCCGGCGCGGGGCTGCTCGGGCGGGCGGGGGGGTTCACGGAGCTGCTTGGGCAGGCAGGGGGGTTCGCAGAGCTGCTTGGGCGAGCGGGGGTCCGGCGCGGAGCTGCTCGGGCGAGCGGGGGGGTCTGCGGGGCTGCTTGGAGGCTTAACGTCAGATGCCTCTTCACTTACTCAAAATAGACCTAGAGAAGTCGATTTTAGCCTTACTTCTCTCGTCAAGCAGGAGTTACAAAGTAGATTTTGAGGGCCCTTTAAATCGACTTTAAGGGCATGCCTGTGAAGACAGGTACACCTTTAGTTCGACTTAACGTCATTAAAGTCGACGTTAAGTCCTAGTGAAGACATGCCCGAAGTGTTCAAAAATCTGCACGGTTACTCAAATTGCCCAGAGTTTATTCAGCAATCTGAATTTGGGGCCATTTGAACAAGGAGTTCCCAATTTACAGCCCTGGGAAAAAACAGATTCTTAGAATTGACACGTTTTTTAAAAATGGTTACTAACGTTCCATAACTACTGTTCTTTGAGATGAATTGCTCCTGTCCATTTCACGTTAGGTGTCTGCGCTGTGTGCACTGTTACTTGATGTTTTTCCCTCAGTGATGTCCGTCAAACCGGCTCTAGGGCCCTCTGGAGCTGCACACTCATGTGCCAGCATAACGAGGGCCACCAACCACACATCCTCTCAGTTCCTTCTGGCCGGACAACTCTGACAGAGGAGTAAGGAGGATGGGTCAGTCATGGAATGGACATGAGCACCACCTCTTGAAGAACCACAGTTATGGAAGGTTAGTAACCTTTTTCTTCAAGTGCTTGCTCATGTCCATTCTACATTAGGTGACTCACATGGTCATCCAGGACAAGATCCTCTGGCCTGACAGTGAAGCCCTTTCATCCTTTCTGCTACAGCTCCAGAGATGTGTGGATTTGCAAAAGAGTCTAATCCTCTCAAGACAGAAGGTGAGGGCACACCTAACATCCTGCTCCCTGTCACTGGAGCCAACCACTGTCCCAACAGAGCCAAGGGAACTGGGAGTGATAGCAAGTTCCTGGCCACTGTGAAGGCCTCCAGGGTCAAAGGGACAGTCAAGTTGCTGGTACCACAGTGGCTTCCGGGTGTCAGTGGAAAGTCCTGCACTGGACTCAATGCTCTGAGTAGAATAGATGGTGCCACCATGGGACTGGGAGGAGTGGTGGCCCAGCATGGGTTGCACTGTGCTGCCTTCCCCACGCATATCTTTTTTTAACATCAGCAAGTGCCAAGTCAGTGCACTGCTTTTTGTGCTTCTTCTTTGGCATCGAAGATGGTGAATGGTGCCAGAAAGAACGCTGTGCCGGAGGAGCGCTTTGCACTGAAGCCGAAGTGCTCGGTGCAGAATCAGAGCAACTTGGTTCTGAGGGTAGTCTGAGAGCGGCATCCATTCATATAGCCAGCCCTTGAGCCTTCTCTCTCCTTTTTAGTGCAGGGATCTAAAGTCCTGACAGATCTGGCACTTGTCCCTCACATGGATTTCTCCCAAGCACTTCAAGCAACTGGAGTGCAGGTCACGCACAGGCATAGGTTTGCCACAGGAGGCACAAGATCTGAAGCCCAGCCCCAGAGGCATACTGGACCCCAGGGGGCAAAGAGTCCCTCGATGATAGGCCCTATCTGCAATAACTATTTACATTACAACATCTACATATATTAAAACAATGTTTAAAACAAAAGCTAAGAAACAGTCCAAAAACCATTGGGAAGAAGCCTTGCCAAAGCATGAGGGGTCGTTCCAGCAACCATCGAGGCTAGTAAGAAGGAACTGAGAGGGTGTGGCAGGCAGTACCCCTTATACTGGCACGAGTGTGCAGCTGCAGAGGGCACTAGAGCTGGCCTGACAGATACCCTTGAGGGAAAAATCTCAGGCAACGATACACACACCCCTAACGTGGAATGGACTTGGGCAAGCACTCTAAGAACTCATTTTTATGCACAGATAAAGATCAAACCAGGGCTGAGATCATCACACCAGATGCTTGCATGCCAGAAAATGGACAGATTGTAATTAAGGCTCCTTGTGTGTCACGGAGCAGTTTGAGTGTGGGAGGGGGCACAGGGCTGGGGTGGCTTTCACCTGGGAGGGCTCCCCTGGAAGTGGACAGCCTGTCTCTGCAGCTTCTAGACAGAGGAGCCAGGGGGCTCTGCGTGCTGTCCCCGGCTGGAGGCAATTCCCCCACAGCTCCAATTGACTGCAGTTCCTGGCCAATGGAAGCTGTGCAGCTGGAGCTTGTGGCTGGTGTCAGCGCACTGAGCGCCCGGTCTACCCTCCCGCTAGGAACTGCGGGGACATGCCGGCTGCTTCCAGGGAGCTGTGCTAAGCCCAGAAGGGAGCCTGCCAGCCCAGCCAACCCTCCCACTGCACAGCACCTGCAGTGCCCCACAGCCACCCTCTAGAGCACCCCCTGTGATGCCTGGCCACCCCTCTTCCCCCAGGTATAATTAGGGGTATATAGTACAAGTCATGGACCGGTCACGGACCATTAATTTTTGTTTACTGCCCATGACCAGTCCATGACTTTTACTAAAAATACCTGTGACTACAACATAGTCTTAATCATAATCCCTTACAGAACACATTCAAACCTGGATAATTTATGCTTAGGTCTGTGCATCTGAAAATCAGGTATATTCAACAAGGAACAATCTTGCATCCACCTCTGTATAGCTATTTTTCTTAACTGTTCCCTGCCAGAAGGGTCTTAAGCTCCAGGATCAAAGCCATAGAAACTAAAGAATGAGTTTTTAGAATACACATGCAACCATATTTTCAGAACTTGGATCACAACACAAGGCCACTAAATCTATACATAGATTACTCCGGAGGGCATTCTTGCCAAATTAAATAATCTGTGCACAATACTTTAAAATTCTGCATATTTTGTCAAATAAATGTGGAGGCTCCACCATGGCATTCAGAGGCACAGGCCACTAACTGCACAGAGATGGGAGATCACTGTGCTGCTCCTCCCGGAACACAAACTCAGCAGTGAGGCAGCACGCTACCCTAACACAGCACAAAAACCAGGTCTGCCCTAGAAACACCCCACAACCCTGGCCCCTTTGTGCCAGGTGCACCACATGTGGGCAGGCAGGATGCAAGTGTGGAGGGGCTTCCATGTGAGAGGATCCAGGTGCGGGTTGAGGGGATTCTGTATGAGGAAATCAGTACAGACAGCTGAGTGGGGGAGCCGAATGCAAGGGGGATCTGGATGCACAGGAGCTTATTGAGGGGTTGGGGGTGCAACGGTAAAGGGATTCTGCAGGGGGGTGCAACGGTAAAGGGATTCTGCAGGGGGGTGCAACGGTAAAGGGGGCTCAGTGGGAGGGGTCTCAGTGTGGGGGAGAGAGCTTGGCTGGGGGTATAGGTGGGAAGGGGCAGTAGGGGGTCCAGATACAGCTGGCTGGGGCTTGGTGCAGATCCGGGTGGCTCGTGAGGGTGGTGCAGGTACAGGGGGAGTGGGGCTCAATGGTGGGTGCAGGAAGTGTGGGGAAGGGGGGAAAAGAGAAGTTTGCAGATCTTCCTTCAGCTGGGGGATGGTCTGACCCAGCCCTGGACACTGTGCAAAGGAAGAGGAAGTCCTGTCCTCCCAGCCCAGCTAGGACTAGCAGCTGAACCTGGCGCAAGGTAGGACCCACCAGTCACATCTTTCCCAGTCTGTCCTCCTGCCCCACAGTGATTTACCTCTCTGCTGACTTCCCTAGGCCCCGAAACATATTGCCAATGATGGTTGCGTGGCCATTCTTGTGGCTTCCCTTTGCTTCCCTGTCAGAAAATCATTTTTACCAATTTATGTTCATAAGGCAGTAGAGGTGCCTCTTTGATAATACATACAAGCCTTCTGCCCTTTGGGCATCTGAGGTGTTATCTCAAAGCAATTTTAATCCTAAAAAAATATAACTGGCCTGATTTTGCAAGTGTCAAGCACCCGGCTCTTCCAGCATCATCCATGGAGTTGTGGGTTATCTATTACAGTGAGCACCACTAGTACAAATAGCAATTATACCAACTTATATATGAGTGCTGCTACTCCAATGGTGGCCACAAATGGTTGCAATCAAGCCAAAACCCCACTATAGATAACGCTATAGGTTTAAGAGTCAAATTAGCTAAATTGTCAATTTAGCTAAATTTAGCTAAATTCAGTTAAGCCAAACTAAGAAATCAGTTTCAAAAGTAGCAAATATTGATTTAAGACCAGCAAATATTGCTTTAATAACACAACAGAAGAGTGTCAGACAAATTTAAGTAAACTGATTTAGAAAGAATTAAATTGGTGCCATTTCTGTATTTAGACAAGCACTGAAATAAAAAGCTGACTAGAGACATTCTCCCCCAACTCTCACCTGATGTAGCAGAGATCTTGTCTGGAAATAACCACCCGTCCCCCTTCCAAAAAAAGCCCTTAGAACTGAGAAAGGACAGTTTATCATTACATATAGAAATCCTACAGCAGATGCTCAAAAGAGACAAACACCCAATTCAGTGGTCTAAGTCTTTGTTCCATAATCAAATATCTCTAAAATACATTCCTACATTAAAATCCCAGGACAAAATTACAGCATCAACTTTAGAGAACCAATTGGTATATTAAGTGTACATGCCTAAAAGTGATTTCTGAAGCAATGCAGGATCTGAGATGTAGTGTTTTGACAGCTTCTTTAACAGTCATGGACCACAAGATGTGCTATGCTCTGTATTCCTCTGCAGTCTCATGAGTGCACCATTCCCTTACTAGCAATAGGCCTGGGCCCTCACTTAACCCAAGAGAGATCCAGAGACCTGTAAACTGAATCCCTAAGCTTCACCACTCATTTCTGACCATGACTTCTTTAACAGGACCAGTTTGGCTTGATTCCAAAGCCTTCTCTCTTAGGAGCTTTGTAAACAGAAAATGTATGCAGCAACACAGTTCAGCTTTTAAAAAAAAAAAAAAAACCCACCACCACACATTTATTCATCAACAGGAACACAGCAGTCAGAGAAATAGGTTAAAAAAAGGCTTACATGTAATAATCTTGCCCCGAATTTGCAAGAAAAGAATGAAGTTTAAGTAACTGACTCATCCCAGATACTGCTTATCGGGAGAGACAAGACAATCCCTGCAGCATTCTCAGAGTGATCAAATCTCTCATTCAGCCATTGCTGCCTACCCACCCCTTCCTCTCTGGGACAGAGGACTTAAAATTTTGGTGTCCCCTTTGATCCTAGGCTCAAGCTTGGGGGGAAATAAGCCTGAGAGCCCGGCTAGACCAAGGCAGATGGGCACTTCCCAAACAACAGGCCTCCCTCCCCACATTCTGTTGAAGACTATTCTCTCTAGAAGCATCTTATCTGTCCCCACAGACACCTTTGCAGACTGGTTACCTGATCAACTGATCTTAGACATCTGCTGGTAATGCACAAGGAGGAACAGAATCCACTCGTTCTTAGCTGTGCATGCTCTGCAAGGCTAATAAAAGAGTAAAAATGTAATCAGTCATTAAAGTCAGAAGATAGGATTGCAGATGCATGAATTAGACCTATTGATTACTGAAGTGCCATTCACATTTTTCTCTGCAGAATCACACCATTACTCTGCTCTCTGGAGAATATCTTGCCTCAAGCACATTCCTGAGCACCCTCGTTCTAATGATTTTATAGTTCATTTGATTAAGTCTGTCCTTTCTAATGTTAGATGTTGCACTGCTAAAAGAGCTCCATAGGTGTCATTTGGTCTCACATGGCCTATTACAGCAGACTCATGTTTAAAACCATTTTAAAAAGCATCCTATTGATCTATTCTGCTTACACCTGACAGAACCACTACTTCCTGTGTGCAGTGTCAAAACTCTCTAAAAATTATCATCCTTTGTCCTGGAGTTGGTGAACTCTTTACTCATACACTTGTTTCTCAACGCTGACACTAGCAATATTGCTGATCAAAGTCCCTTGAGGCACTGACACAATCAGAATGTTGTCTAAAAACAGAAATATGGAAACCTTCCGGATAGAATTAAACAACTCTCACTTCTTTTGTAAGTATTAGGTACAGCGAACAATCCAGGTCACCCTCCTTGAATCTCTTACCACAACAGGTTAATGTTCCTCACTTACAAATTCCTAGGTCATCTTGATCACCCCACTCCCATTATGGCTTATTTATACAGCACCATTAACAGAACATTTTAAACATTTCCTCATTCAAATCCTTACTAGCTCCTTTTGTCCCTTCACATACTCTACTTCTCTTTTATCATGCTCTTTTATTATACCTGAAACCATCCTCTCCTCTGCCAAGTCCTCCCATGAAACTCACTTCAAGCAATTTCTCTTATATCCCTTAACTAACCTTCCCTCCGGTGTCTTTTGTCTTTGATATCTCTTAAGCTGTTTAGTGTGGTATGTTTTTCAGCACTTTGTAACCTGTATTGTAAATGATGTTTAAGACATGCAAGTCTAGATTTTTCAGTAGTTGTCCTAAATTAGGACAAGACTAGTCTTCTAGAGAAATTGATGCAAAAAATGAAGAACTTTTCATACAAAATATGGATTTTTGGTACACTTATTTAGATTACAAAAACGTTAAATTTGCTCTAATTTCTGTTCCACTGGGGGACAATATACATTCCAACTACTTACAAGATTTGACTGCTTCCTCATCCAATAATCTACTGATTACACATCCAAAGAACCATGAAGATGGCAAACTTCAGTGTTTGGTATCACCTAGCATGCTACAAACAGAATGTATCCTATGGCAACACAAGCAGCAGGATGGGTAGCAGCCCCAAGTACATACCCACCTGAGACCAAACGCCTTTATTCAGAGCATCCAGCACGTTCCACCACTGCAATTAGCATAGTAAAACTAGTGCATCTTGAGTGCTAGAGGTAACTGCACTCCAGGCTTGAAGTGTATACATACCCATATAGGATAAATAGCCTGCTTCTACTACCAGAGGGAAGTGGGTCCATATAACAGATTGAAACCATAATTATGCCCATCTTCTCCACTAAATGGGACAATTTTGTGCAAGTGTCTCTCTATAAAATGGCCACTAAGTGTAAAGACCCCAAAATAACAGCAATTGGTAGTAATTTTATATTGAAACACTTTAAAAATGAATTTGGATGTTGTGTTAAACATTTGTTTACTGTATTTTTAATTATTTGTATTGTTAGCAAGCTGTCACTTTAAGAAAAGTGTGAGCTACTTAATTGTACAGTGTGAGGGAAGCTTTGCCCATATGTCCTGAGAAGATAAAATCTTGTGTGTGTAAGCTCCAAAAAGAAAGACCAGAATTTAGGAAGTTATCTTTTCAAAAAGCAAGTATTATTCTTGAAGAAACATTAGCACTTATCAGGGAGCTCGATGATCCCTCAGGATGCTGCTAGCAAGTTACAGCCTCTCTCCTGGAGATCACCAATCCAGCCTAACTCAGAAGGGATTCAAAGTTGCTCCCATCTATAGGGCAGTTGGTGGGTCTCAATTGTACCACCTCAGTCAAACTTTGTCCCATGTCACCACACTTCATAACTGGCAGATTCAGACAGGTAAAGTCTTACAAGGGCCACAGAGACTGAACTGACCCTAAACGAAGTTGCCTTGCCAGCACCACCAAGTCGTAGGACGTTTGTCCTGCTGCGGAGTGTTTTTATTTTACCAAGGCTGTCGAAACAACCCCTTCCACAAGCAGTCAAGCCTCACTTTGAAGATGAAGTGTCTATGGTGATATGCAAATTTACCTAAATGAAAGTTAGGTCATTAATTTTCATAAATGTGTCACACATGGAGCTACTCAAAACCTGGTATCTATAGTTCAGAAGAAGGTGACAGTTTCCTCCTAAAAACCCAGCTAATTCTTTTACATACTGAATTTTTTCAAGAAATCCCCCACCACTGCACCAAGCGGCAGCAATGATAGAATCACTACAGCAGACTGGTGGCCACTAATTTTACTACTATCATCCAGACCTGCTCAGAATTAGAGGGACATGGAGTAAAAATGCACTCAGCTGGTCTGTGCTAATGCTTATCTCATTACTGCTACTGGTAGAATTGCGCAAGTGGGAAGTTTCCCTAAGAGCTGCTGTGTTAAGGAATCTTCGGTCCTAAAATAATACTATTTTTGACTTGCTAAATTCTAGGACTCCGTAATCTTGTGTGACAATGAATACCATACAAGTTTAAAAATAATAAAAGGAAGTAAGTTTTAAAACTTTCTCCTTGTCTGACTTGAGACACATTTATTTATATAAGCAGGACTTAAAACAAGGTCTATAGCACTCACAAAATAGAAATATCGAAGACCCCATACACACATTAATCATACAGCAGTAGTCAGAGTTCCTAGAAGCCTAAGTCTTTTCCTCCAGACACACTCTGGGAATGTCTTCATTTCAGAAGTAACTCAGATGACTGGCACCCAGGTCTGAGCCACCCAGATCAACCTAGTCCAGGTCTGAGCAGCCATACCCAAATTCTGCATCCGGAATGGACAGAACTTCTGGGCTCCTATCCCATGGCTCTGTATGTCGCAGTACCCTGAGCCACTGCGATTCTTTTCCAGTGAATTGTGGGAGAACTTGTCTGTCCTTCTAGGCACATGGGGGAATTGTAGGACTATCAGCACTCAAGTGATTTAACCTACATTTTGCTGAAAATTCTGTGCGCAAGTTACCAACCCAAGTGAAAGGAGCACCCAACCTTTAATCAATACCCCACCACGGGCCAGACAGCTCAAATTGAAAGCACCACGAAACTCAGGTTGAGAGAGCTTTGTGCATGGACAGGAGAGTGGTTAGGGGCAACATGCAAATAAGAGCCTGAGTTAACTCTGCAGACAAAGACTTAAATATTGCTACCTGTCAGTATAGGTTAAGTAAGCAGTGACAGCCCCTCAGGTTTCTCTAGGAGTTTGAGGTTCAAAATAACTGTTTAAGTTAAGAATAATAAAGACAAGGGTTTTGACAGACTGGATTTTCAGGGGTGATGAGTCAAGCTGAAAACATGAATACATTTTTAAAGCTTTGCAGGTTACCTTTAATGAATACAAGACACTGTCAGGACTATTGAAAAACTGAACAAGATATACGAAACGCCAAAAAATTCAAAAGATCCTAAGTTCCCATTTTAAAGAGTCTCTATAAGCTTTCACCATTTCAAACTTTCCATTACAGGACTTGGACACATCTCCATCTTGCAAACATTTTCCAGTCCAGCAGCAAAGGTGTAACCCTTTACCATAGTCTGACTCACCTAAGAGGTGCTGCAACCTGAATCAGAATTTCAAATTAATGTTTTTAAGTGAAAAACTTAGAAAAATGAAACTGAACTCAGTGGGGTTTTTTGGTTTTTTTTTAAAAAATATCAATTGCCTTCATACTCACTGCATTCTTCACTACTTCAGATGAGCTTTTTAACCTATTCATCCATTCTTTGAAGTAGGACAAATGTTTTAACAAGAAATTTGAGATCTATCCACAACCACATTATCCTTTGAATGTGTCTTTCACTTAAATTGCTGCTCAAAAAATTGAGAGAGTCGCATCTTAGGCGCATTTAACATGTGCGAATTCAGCTTTGCGCGGTCGGCAAAAACCGGGAAGAAAAATTATTTAAAAACTGCATCTGTAGTGCGGGCGATTCCACCTGCCATTCAGCTCAACAAGTGCTTCACTATACGCAGTTTTCGCTTTATGCGCTAACTGCTGAACAGAACCCCCGTAAGAGGATACTCACCTGTACAGGATCTGCACCTTCCCCCAAGCACCTGGCAGATATCTTTGTAATTCTCAAACTTGAGAACCACATCTGTAAAACTAAGCCCAGGTCTAAGGGATGGTCCCCACTATGGCTTAATGTCGACTTTAGCGACATTAAGTCGACATAAACCTGTACCCGTCCTCACACTGACACCATTTGCGTTGATTTAAAGGGCCCTCAGAATAGATTTCTGTACTCCTCCCTAACGAGAGGAGTAGCGCTGAAATCGACCTCTCTGGGTAGATTGTGGACTAGTGAGGACGCATGGGATGTTATTGGCCTCCAGAGGCTGTCCCACAATGCTCCATTCTGACCACTCTGGACAGCCTCACTGCTCCACTGTGACCGCTCTGGACAGCACTCTCAACTCGCTGCTCTGGCCAGGTAGACAGGAAAAGACCCAGGAACATTTGAATTACATTTCCTGTTTGGTCAGCGTGGCGAGCTCACCTGCACAGGTCAGTCGCCATTCAGAGAAATCAGCAGCACAAGCCGCCGTGCAGAGCTCAGCATCACAGGAGACCAAACAGAGGAAAAGAGCTCCAGCATGGTCCACGTGGGAGGTGTTGGATCTGATCGCTCTCTGGGGAGAAGAATCCGTGATGTTGGAACTCCGCAACAACAAACGGAATGCCAACATGTTTGCCAGGGTCTCCAAGGCCATGCTAGAAAGGGGCCACAACAGGGACGCCCAACAGTGCAGCGTGAAAATTAAGGAGCTGAGGCAAGCGTTCCAGAAAGCCAAAGAGGCAAACGGACGCTCGGGGGCCCCGCCGCGGACATGCCGGTTCTACCATGAACTGAATCAGATAATGGGGCCACCATCGCACCGGTCTCCATGGACTCCACCCATGGGATAATCATCAGGCCTGGAGGAGGATTCAGATGATGACGAAGGTGATGAGGACGGAAATATCATGGAGCAGCAGGAGGCAAGCAGAGAAACCCTGTTAGCAGACAGCCAGGAGCTGTTTATCACCCTGGAGCCAGTACCCTCACAGCCATCCCAAGCTGCTGCTACCCCAACTGGCAAAGGGACGTCTGGTGAGTGTGCTTTTTTAAGGAATTAGATGACTCATGATTTTTAAAGGAAGCATTAATGATTAACTTGCCCTAAGGACTTGGCATGCATTCATTGCTGGTCCCTTTTTACTGAAACAGTGTCTCAATATACTCTGGTATTGAGCGGAAATCCTCTATGGACATTTCCATGAAACTTTCAAGGAGGTAGCGATGAACCTTCTGCAACAGGTTTCTGGGGAGAGCCGCCTTATCTGGTCCACCGTAATAGGAAACCATCCCATGCCATGAAATTAGTAAATAGGCTGGTGTCATTGAGTAGCACAGCATCGTGGCAAATGGACCAGGACTTTGTAAACACTTTAGCAACATGCGTTCTCTATCTCTCGGAGAAATTCTAAGGAGAGATGTCATTCATGGTTGCCTATTTGAAATATGGACTGCAATTAGTAGGGAGACAGATGTTCCCAGCTATAAAGTAATCTTTCCCATCCCGTAGCAAGAGGAGGCAGGGATTTTTAGCTTGTCTGCTCACCGCTGCTTCCCCAGCCAGCCCGTAACGAGAGATTTTTGGTTTTGTTTTGCAGTTCGTGGTTCACTGGGAGCCACGCGGTGGGGGGAGGAGGGATCGACGTGGTGGGGGGAAAAGGGGATGGGGTTAGTCTGGAATATCCGGGGGCTGCTGTAAAGTATATGGCTTAGCTTACCATGGCCGGCTGCACAGTGATTTCAGTAGCCGTGTTGAGGCTGTCATGTGTGTGAGATGCTTCTGTGACTTTTGTGTGAGGCATCCAGTCACTTTTAGGTGCGGAATATGACCTTGTACAGAAATCATATCAGGCCTGTGAACACTGTGGTTCACCGTTAAATAGTACTCCCATTGTGATGCAAGAATGTATCTGTCTCAACCTTGTACCTTTCTTTCTTTGCCCACAACAGCTGCACATTTATCTCAGAATCCACCGTCCTGCCACTCACATTGTCCGTCTATCGCAGATATGAAAGCGTAAAAAGAAAACGCATGATGACATGTTTAATGAACTACTCCAGAACTCCCACGCTGAGGCTGCTCGGCAGAGTGAATGGAGGGAAAGATTGCTAGAGTCAAGAGCTGCAGCAGAAAAGCAGCAGGAGCGCGAAGAAAAGCAGCAGGAGCGTGAAGAAAAGCGGATGGATGCGATGCTCTGGATAATGGAGGACCAAAGTGACATGCTCCGGTGTCTGGTGGAGCTTCAGCAGGACCAAAGATCGCCTCTACAGCCTCTGTCTAACCACCTCCCCAAGTCCCATAGCTTCCCCACCCAGACGCGGGTTGAGAACCCGGGGGGGGGAAGCTCCAGGGACCGACCCACTCTACCCCACAAGCAGCAGCAGAATGAGTTTATCTAAAAACTTTTAAAAAGGTGCTGTGTCTTGGCCCCCCTCCCACATCCCCCCTCGCCGCTCCTCCACCACTCCGACTGCTGGTTTCCTTCCTCACTCACCCCTTCTGGGCTACCTTGCCAGTGATCCCCTGTATTTGTGATGAAGCAATAAAGAAACCATAATTTTTAAAACAGTGAATTTATTTCCTCTGCAAGCATCAGGAGGGGGGAGGGAAAGAGGGTGCAAGGACAGCAGGCTTAGGGCTGAGCAGAGCAAGGGAGTGGGTTTTCAAACGCCATCTTGGGCACTCAAACTGGTTTTCAAGGCGTCTCTGAGGCACAGCGCCTCCTGGTGTGCTCTTCTACTTTCTCTGGTAAGCAGCGGACAGGAAATTTGCCTCTGCCTCCCACCCCGCCATAAACATCTCCCCCTTGCTCTCACAGATTGTGAAGCACAGAGCAAGCAGCAATAACAATGGGCACATTTCTGTCGCTGATGTCTGAGCAAATCAGTAATGAACGCCATCGCCCCTTGAGGCGGCCAAATGCACACTGTCATTCTGCACTTGCTCAGCCTATAGTTGAATAGCTCCTGACCCCTGTCCAGGGTTCCTGTGTAGGGCTTCATAAGCCAGGGCATTAAGGGGTAGGCTGGGTACCCAAGAATAACGATCGGCATTTACACACACAGAGAAATTTTCTGGTCGGGGAAGAAAATCCCTTGCTGCAGCTCTCTAAATATCCTAGAGTTCCTGAAAACACGAGCGTCATGAACCTTTCCTGGCCATCCCACGTACAGGTCGGTGAAACGTCCCTAGTGGTCAAACAGTGCTTGCATGACCATAGAATAATAGCCCTTCCGGTTTCTGTACTCTGCGGCCTCGTTGTCCGGTGCCAAGATAGGGATACGAGTCCCATCTATAGCCCCACCACAGTTAGGGAATCCGATCACGGCAAAACCATCTATTGTAGCTTGCAGGTTTCCAAGGTTTATAACCCTGGGTAGCAGCTGCTCGACGATTGCCCTGCTTACTTGCATCACAGCAGACCCCACTGTAGATTTACCCACCCCAAATGGATTCACGACTGACCGGTAGCTGTCTGGCGTTGCAAGCTTCCAGAGGGCTATCGCCACTCGCTTCTGAACTGTGAGGGCCGCTCTCATTCTGGTATTCTTGCGCTGGAGGGCCGGAGAAAGCAAGTCACAGAGTTCCATGAACGTGCCCTTTCGCATGTGGCAGTTTCTGAGCCACTGAGAGTCATCCCAGACCCGCAGCACTATGCGATCCCACCAGTCCGTGCTTGTTTCCCTGGCCCAGAATCGGCGTTCCATAGCATGAGCCTGCCCCATTGCCACCAAACTTGCCAGATTGTCGGTCGCCCCACTTCCAAAAATGTCAGTGTCCATGTCCCTGCAGTGCATGTCCAGGTCCAGCTCCTCATCACTGTTGTCAGTTTCCAGAAAGCGCAGTTGTCTCCGGATCGCCTTCCTCTGCAGACGATGCAGCATAAAATCCACAACAGTGCGCAAGGTCTTCACAACGGCCAGTACTGCAGCAGTGGCATCAGCGGGCTCCATGCTTGCAGTGCTATGGCATTAGCGCAGCGTGGAGAAAGGGCGCGAATAATGGGATGCCTACCCACACTGCACCGCTCGAAATGGGGTTGGCGGCGCGAAAAAAGGGCGCGAAATTATGAAATGCCTACCCATAGTGCAGCACTCGAAATGGTGCCTGCTGGGGACTCCGGGAACTGTGGGATAGCTACCCACAGTGCACCACTCGCTATGTCGATGCTTGCCACAGTTGTGTGGACAGACATTGCCGACTTGCTGTGCTTTGTGGGGACGCACAAAATTGACTCTATACAGTCTGCTTTAGAAAAATCAACTGCAAGGAAATCTACCTACTGTTGTAGTGAAGACATACCCTATAAGTGGATTTTCTGTTTCATTGTCCGAGGTAGTTTGCACCGGTACAAATCAAAGGACCTACTTCTGTACCCAAGCATATGCTATTTTACACAGTAAAACATCTTGTAGACTTAAGTAACTGAGTTGTTATATGGTAATGCAGAATTAACTGGACAAATTAAAGATGACCGTCCTGGTTTTGGTTCCTATCTATAGCAAAAATCATGCTGGGGAAACACAGCTAGGGTCTTACCAAATTTACAGTCCATTTTGATCGATTTCATTACCAGGTTTTTATATTGGTCAATTGCACATTTTCAGATGTTTACATCTGAAATGTCATGGTGTTGAAACCATGGGAGTCCTGACCCAAAAGGAGGTCATGGAGGCTTTTTTTTTTTTTTTTTTGAGGGGGGGGGGGTGTCACAGGATTGCCACCCTCACTTCTGTGCTCCCTCTGAGGAGTTTCCTGCAACTAGGGAAGATGGGTCTGATCTCCCCTATGCTATGGGGAGCCTTCAGCTGCTAGGAGTCACAAAGCTTCTGTAGCCAGGGGACACAGAAGTGGTTCTGATCTTCTCTCCCACAAGAATGGCCTCCAGAGGAAGAAGTACCATCCCTCCCCAGCCTGGTGGCGTAGCAGCTGGAACCTGGTTAACAGTAGGAGCCCTACAGCTGGCACACCTCCAACCCCACCCTAGCCCTTAAATAGCTAGATTTCATGGGGAGGGCTGATTTCATGGTCCATGGTGCGTTTTTCATGGCCATGAGTTTGGTATGCCCCTAAACATAACATAATAGGGCCGCAACACTTGAGTCGACATTCTGTTTTGCTTGAATCAAATCATGTTACAGCCTGGGAGATTATCAAAGTATAAATTTCTAAATATTTTTATCTTTAAAATACCTAAACTACCAGAGTTTTCCTATAAGCGGCACACTGGTGTATACAGAAGGAAAGATGAGATCATTTAAGGGGCTCACTAGACTCTGAAGAGCGATTAAAACTGTTAAATTGAGAGAGAGAGACACACACACACTCACCTACCTTACCACATTTATAGCCTCCATCATCTTTAATATATTGTAAGGATGGCCAAAAAACAGAGTTCAGATACATCTACAATTTTAACTGTAGAGAAGGGAGAAAACTGTTTCCCCATTAGATGGGAAGAATCAATAGCAGCTCATTATTGTAAAGTAAGTGCTCCTGCATTGTCTGGTATCACCAAATAAAAATGAAAAAATAAGAACTTGGAGCTATTAGTCTTCACGCTAACACTTCTAAAAGATTTCTGACCATTGCTAATACAAGGTCAGTTTCACTCATGCTAATATCAGTGGGAGCACTAGCTGGGGGGGGGGGGGGGGATGCTAGCCTTTTAGACACAGTCAGCAGGGCTAGATGACAGTGATTAGAATGCCAGAAGCCTGTTTAATAGTTCTACCATTGCTACCACTCACCAGATAAACCTAGGATAGCTATGGTGGGAAATGAGAATTTTTTGGCAAAATACCACCGCCTTAATCAAACCAAGTCTACCTCCTCATTATGAATATAAATTAGTGCAAACCCTGTGAGAGTTTCTAGATCAGCTGCATTCACAGCAAAAAAGCGGAAACAATTAGAAGAGTGAAGCTACATGTTTCAAATTTTGCTTTTTGTGCAATTCTGACTTTCCCACTATGCAGCTAGAATAATGAACTATGAACTAACTGGGTTAGAAAATATAATGCAAAAATATGAAGGATAAACAACTAAAATATGACTACACACAAGTCTATAAATAGGCAAAAAAGCAAATGCAATTAACACAAATATCTTGAAGTTTTAAAAAAAAACTGATTCAACCGATAAAAGTTTGCTTCATACAACATCAGAGCAGAAATCTGTCAAGAGTACAGATTGAAATTAAATGCTTCCTTCACACCTAACTCACATGATGCACACTCTGTAGAGTGTGCAATTATGATGCATCATACTTCTGCTTCAAGTGCTAACATTGATTAGCACCTCAAGAAAGACACTGCCAATTGCTCCACTAATAGAGAAGTTAGCTTTGAAACTTCCAAGGCTTAATTAAAACCAACTTAGCTTATTTTTGCTTTATGTATCCATGACAGAGCTGTTTAAAACTAACAATTGCTACGCATTTCAGAATCTCTGTTCTCTACTGGGAGATCTTATTGGCAAGTAACCACCATGATATAACAAAGTCCTGTGGCACCTTAAAGACTAACTATAAAGTTTTGAAGCATAAGCTTTCGTGGGCTAATACCCACTTCGTCGGATCCAACAAAGTGGGTATTAGCCCACGAAAGCTTATGCTTCAAAACTTTATAGTTAGTCTTTAAGGTGCCACAAGACTTTGTTACCTCTGCTATTCCAGACTAACACGGCTACCTCTCTGATTCTTGACACCATGATATAGTAGTCTACATCGCATTTGCTACCAAGATAAGATCATTTGATGATAGGATACCCATGAACTACAAAAAAGGGCCATTACATCAAGGTGTTTAACTGTTGCTAAAGGCCAAGAAATGACTTGGGAGAATCTTACAAGATTTGCTGCAGTCATTTGTTATGCTTATAAAGCAGTTATTTTTTCATCTTTAGTCTAATAAACAATTTGAGATCTCAGAGTTAAGCATTAGTTTGATTAACTGTGGCATTTCCAACAACAGCTTCAAAACCGAAAGGAATGGAGGACTCAAACAGCTGATCCTGCATAGATGGGACTAAGACTAGAAGAAGAATTAGAGTTTATTATCTCTAACGGTCAAATGGATGCAGCAATCTAAGGTCTGGTCTACAGTATGTGATCTCGGAATTAGCCCAGTTAATTCGAATTAAAACCAATTCCATCCACACGACCAACCCGGCTGTGTCGATTTAAAGGCTCTTAAAAGTTCTGTACTCCACCTCAGCAAGGGGAGTAGCACTAAAATTGACATCGCAGTTCTGGATTAGAAGTACCGTGGACGCAATTCGACTTTATTGGTCTTCAGGAGCTATCCTAGAATGCTCCATTGTCACTGCTTGGATAACACGTTCAACTCCGATGCAGTAGCCAGGTAGGCAGGAAAAGCCCCGGGAACTTTTGAATTTCATTTCCTGTTTGGCCAGCGTGGCGAGCTCACCATCACAAGCAACCACACAGTCCCCTATTCGCAAACAAGCTACATCATGGTCCAAACAGTAGGTACTAGATCTCATCACAGTATGGGGAGATGAATCTGTTATGGCAGAACTACATTCAAAAAAAAAATTCAAATACATAAGCAAAAGTCTCCAGGGGCATGACAGAAAGAGTACAGGAATACACAGCAGTGTTGTGTGAAAATTAAGGAGCTCAGGCAAGCCTACCAAAAAGCCAGGGAAGCCAACAAGCACTCTGGGTCACACAGCCCCATACATGCCACTTCTACCATGAACTGCATGCAATTATGGGAAATGGCCCCTAACCACTTCCCCCAAGAAACACAGCTGTATCTGAAACTTCAGATACAAGATTCAGAAACGTTCGCTAGTTTGAAAGTCCTTGGCAAATAAATATCACAGGGAGTCAACTGCCAACAAAATGTTAGTTTTGTTCTACCATAAGTAAAAAGTTTGAAACACTGAAGGAGGTTAAACAGCTGTTTCCTCTTAAGTAATTTTGCAATATTACACTTCATAGCATGTACTGTACTTTGTTGCACTGTAGTTGAGGAGGAACTTGGGTCCAATCCATTTGGCATTTCAGAACATGTACCACACTAGAGACTGTTTCCAGGTCTCTATCCAGCTTTCTTCCCTACAGCTGGAAGAGACCTTTGTTTTTCATGAGGGAACAATAAGGGTCATATTAATCTGGCCTTTTAGTAACTATTGTTAACTGTAACTAAGGCTGCAAGTCTTTGAGGGAGGTCATCCCGTGACTTTTCGGGACCCTCATGATTTCTGCAGCGGCCAGTGCAGCTGACCCCTGGGCTGCCAGAGTAACTGAGGTGGCCCCTGGGACAGCCGCACTGGCTGCTGCTCTGATGGTCCCATGTAGCTGTTCCTGGGAGCTTCCCCAGAACAGTGGTCTGGGAGCACCAGCGGCGCCCCAGTCCAACACCCCACACCCAATGCAGCAGCAACAGCGTAACCCCAGAACGCCCACCCAACCCCAGCAGCGGTGGAACCCTGGGCCGCCCCCCCCCCCCCCCCCGCCCCGTAGCTTTGGAACCCTGAACCGCCCCCCTCCCCCCACAGAGATGGGGATTAGGTCATTGACAAAAAGAACCCTTCTATCAAAAGTAGTGTCTATTATATAGCACTAGAATGGCATAGCTGCAGCTCTATAGTTGTGCCTTTTCACCCCCTTGAGTCACATACCGTGTTTCCCCGAAAATAAGACAGTGTCTTATATTAATTTTTGCTCCCAAAATTACATTACATTATATTACAGCGAGAGGCAAAACTTGAAGTACGTCTTATTTTTGGGGGATGTCTTACTTTCGGGGAAACAGGGTAGCTATGACAATGTAAATTCCCAGTGTAAACCGGCCCTTAGTTTACAGCAAGATGCAGTATAACTTTACCCCCATACTATCCTGCCGCACACTAAGGGCTAGTTTGCACTGGGGGAACTTAAAAAAATTCACAGCCCTAAGAAATATATCTATGCTGACCTAACCCACAATGTAGACAGCGCTAGATGGACAGAAGAATTCTTCTATTGACAAAGCTATCACCATTCAGGAAGGTGGATTACCTACACTGACAGGAGAACGCCTCCCAACAGTGTGTGTCCGGTATAAAGGTATTTCTACACTAAAGGCACAACTATGGTGCTGTATCTGTGCTGCTGTTGCAGCTTAAGTGTAGACATACCCTAAATGTCCACGTGGACCAGGCTGCTGCAAACTAAAATTTCTGTACTGCCCTTTGTCAGGAGCAGATCAAAGTGCTCTAGCGACCTTCTAGTGGGCATCATTAGGGTTCCTGTTGACGCTTAATGTGCACAAGTTAGTTCAGGATAGTTAGCGCCCAGCTCACTGCAAATTGAGTGTTTGTGTAGACAAGCCCTTAATCTCATGCGCTACGACGACATGAGCTTTCTAGACAATCATGAAAACCCAAATGCCTGAAATTGGGCTCCAATATCCAAGGTTTTTATTTTGTTTTTTAGAAAGACTGTCCTGCAAAGTGTATGGGTCCTGCAGGTGCCTGGGATGTGGACCGACAGCACAGCTCCCAACCACCAGAATATCTATAGGAGCCCAAGAAAGCATTCAACCCTCTAAGGGTATGCATGCACTATAACAGCACAGTTATGGCACTGCAGCTATCGTATAGATGCTTTTTACATCCACAGAAGAGGTTTCATGTTGATATAGGAAACTCAGTCAACAGAAGAAACCTTCTGTAGACCTAGCTGCATCTACAGCAGGGGTTAGGTTGACCCAAATACATAGCACAGAGCACAAAATTTTTCACAGCTCTGTATAATGTAGCTAGGTCCAGGATGGATAAAAATCATTTTTTTTTTATCTAAATGAGCAGTATGGTGGTAATAATTAAATAACTGCATTGACTTATTTTGTTTAGGATTCTGAAGCTTCTCTACCGTCAAGATCACCATCATTTTCTAGTTTCAGAGTTATCTGCCAATGATAGTATTTCAGTCACATCATGCATGTCACATAGCCACAGAATATTTATTACCTGTAGCCAAAAAGCACACACTCCATCATCCAGAAACAACCAAAATTCAGTTTTCAATAAGAACCAGCAGAGTAAAAAAAGGTAATTGATGAAACAATTGCCCAGTTTATGCAACAAACTCTCCTTTCCGTATGATTGAAAACGCACACTTCATTAACATGGTTCAGTCATTAAGACCTGGATACAGTCCACCCAACCGGGCAGATGTTGCAGACAAATTGCTGGATAAAGTGTATGAAAGAAAAATAAGCAGTGTGCAAAAGATCTAGAGGGTAAAATTGTTAACCTGAGTCTTGATGGGTGAAGCAACGTCCACGATGATCCTGTTGTATGTGCAACAGAAAGGAATGTCTTCCTTACAGAAACAATTGATATATCAGAAAATGCACACACAGAATACTTAGAAGAAGCAGCAGTAAAAGCTATAACAAACTCTGAAAAAAAATTCAAATGTCTAGTGCACAGCTTGGTCGCAGCTTGGCAATGCTCCAGATATATCCAAGATGACAAGAAATTATGTAGAAGAGCATCCCAAGCTAATATATTGTTGCACTGCTCATTTGATGCACCTCCTCGCCAAAGACTTCAGTGTTCCAGAAATAAAGGCGAATGTTGTTGAAATTGCAAAATAATTCCATAACAACCATTTTGCAGCAGCTGCTCTGAAAAAAGTGGAAGGAACCAAGCTAGCTCTCCCACAAGACGTGCAATGGAACTCAGTAGTGGACCTTCTTGAGCACTATATCAAGAACCAGCCTAATCCGATGACAGTTTGTAAACAAAATAATGAAAAAATAGATGGCATCATCACAGCCAAGTTTCTTGTGTTGACCTGGCTGACAGTCAATTTAATGTTTGCTTGGGTTTTTTAAGATTTCATTTGAACTATTTTACTTATTTTTAATATAAGTCTGATTTTAAAAAACTTGAATATTTAACTAAATTCAAAAATTCATATGCTTGTTTTGTTAAGATATTATATGTTTGCTGCTTAAGGAAAAAAAACCAGAATACACGTTGCTGTTTTAGTTAAAAAAAATTAAATGTCTGTCTGGTGATGTTCTCTTCCCAATACAGCATGGCAAGAAAATCCTCCAAATATTAATGATTAGCATGCTGAATTGGAGATAGTTCATCTCCCAAAGGCTTCATAAATATTTGGTTATTTCAATTACCAAAGGTAATTGAAGCAATCATTCATTTTCTGACATAGCTGTAAAACTAATGGGAAAAGTTTTTTTTTTTTTAAATCACTTTAAAAATGTGTAGTGTGTACCTTCTAGAAATGAAACCTACATTTATCTGAGTTATGAAGAATGTGTATTAAAGTTATAACAACCAACAAGAATGCACTTTTATGCAGAAATCCATGATTAAATAGAGTCTTCCTGACTAAGTGACAAAGAGTCCTGTGGCACCTTAAAGACTGAAGTATTGAAGCATAAGCTTTCGTGGGCCAACACCCACTTTGTCGGATGCATGAAGTGGATATTAGCCCATGAAAGCTTATGCTTCAATACTTTAGTTAGTCTTAAGGTGCCACAGGACTCTGTCATTTCTGCAATTCCAGACTAACACGGCTACCTCTCTGATTCTTCCTGACTAGTGATTTAAAGGATGATTTAAACCAATTTGATTTAAATCAAATCCACCCTGGCTAGGTTGATCTAATTTTTAGGTGTACATCGGGCCTTATATCCCCACAGAAGTCAGAAAAAGGAGCAAGATCAGACCGGTGTTTATATAATTAGGTGGGAAATAAAGCCAGAGTACAGCAAAGCCTCTAGATTTCTCCTGACCCCTTCGCTCAGCTGGCAAAGCAGTGTTAGTAACAGTCTAATAGTACCTTTCTCCAGATCTGGACAGAAGACAGGCTGAGTGAGAGTACAGAAGCAATAGCAAGTCTTAACTCTCATCTTTGTTTACAAGGAAATAAGAACTGGCAGAAGGTACTTGGGGGAATGGCAAGAGAAAGTTACTCTTGAAATCCCATAGATGTTCCTTGTACCCAAGGGGCATGGCAGAAGATTATCTTTATTCCCTGGGTCCTTGTAAGGGGGCTTTGGAAAGAGAATTATTCATACAAACCTGTCCTGTTAACAAAGGAAATCTAACAAGTGTCGCACTCACCAGGAGCTTCTAGGGGGAAGAATATGCTCCAAAACAACACCTGTTACTAGTGATTAAACCTATGCAGGTCTCATTAGGCATCTTTGACATTACAAATTGGGGGGGTAGAGGAAGCAATTCCCACCAAAGGACACTTAATGACCCACATTTTTACTTTCATCATCATTTTCAAAAGTGAAGTTGACATTTGTGTAGTATCAGTGATTTGATTCCCTGTGTATCCCATGCTAAAACATGGTAGCTCTTTGCAGGAGTTCTAGAGTAACAGAAAATAGGGACAGGAAAAGCAAAGCAACTTTAGCTAGGGGCTTGTAGGTGTCCTCAGACAGGTATTACTCCAGAGCTTCTTTACTGTAACACCAGGCTGACTGAAGTATGTTTTCATTCTTGCATCATTGTGCATTTGGCAGCATGAGGCACCCGAGATTGCTTAAATTCAAAGAGTCAAAGGACGCTAATTGTCATACAAGGCAACTTGTTTGCAGTCAAAAAATCTGAACCAGAATTGCTGAATAGGGTGGTCAGAAAGGGATAGTGAGGGAAAGAATTTCTCTCACAAACTATTTTCAAGATCCTCTGAGAGGATACTCAGGTATTTAGTTAGAGCTTTCATGGCACATTCTCATCCTAACAGCTGAGAAACTGACCAAGCTCGTAAAAAACTGAAAAGTCCTGTTCCTCTTGTAGATGCGGGACAATGTCAGCAATTGTCATTCTGAATGTATTATTTCAATACTGTCAAATATCATTTGCTGAGGTTTCTGAAGCTCCAGATTCAAGGAAGCAAGCTTTGGTAAAAACTCTTTCAAAAGGAGCACACAGCCATGTACTTCTGGATCTTGCAGCTTTTGGGACAGTTCCAGTGAGCACTTCCTGGATCTTAACCTGTGTACACAGTCATTAAAATTAAGCCAGCACACAGGATTGTAATTCATCAGCACTGTGTCTCTCCCAGCCAGTTTTGTATCTCCCTGGATTTACCCTGCTGTCTGACAGCACTGATGCACTTTTTCACTTTGGATTCAACCTCATTCATATTTTTCCATTGAAGCCTTGATGGCAAGTACTTCTTGGTGGGGCAAAACAGTTTGGAGGCTGTGGTGGCCACACACAAAAATATCTGCTGGTGGCCACATTTGAGAAATGCTTCTCTAATGGCTAGACCAGGGTTTCTCAAACTGGGGGTCGGCGAGCGCTCCCCAGGGGGTCGCGAGCTCCTGCCGCCGCAACTCGCGGCCCCCACAGCGGGCGGGCTGGGAGCCGGGGCGCTCCCGGCAGCCCGCCCACGGCGGGGACGGAGGAACGGGGTGCTCCCGGCAGCCCGCCGGTGGCGGGGGCACACGCGCGGGGGGGAGGTTTTGGGGTTTTTTTGGTAATTCGGTGGCTTTTCGGCGGAGGGGTCACGCCGCGCCGCCGGATCACAAAAAGGGGTTGCGGTCTCAACTAGTTTGAGAGCTGCTGGGCTAGACCATATTAGAGCTTTGCCCCCTTTGCCAGTCTTTAGCACCTTTGAACCAAAAGGCCTGGTCCTTTCAGTTCAAGAGTAGATGATCATACAGGCACTGTTACACCTGCATGATTATTAGTGTTCATAATTTTTCTCTGACAGAGAAACAGAAAATTGATCCAGCTCTGTAGAATAAGATGGGTAGCCCACTTTTGTTCAGATAGGGAAATTAAAGTACTGTCTACTCTACCAAGAACTCTGTAAGCTAAAGCACTCCCTCCCCTGATCCCCAAATTCTGATCAACTTATGTACATCCTTTCTTCCAAAAGGATTTTTCCCCCTTGTAGAATTAGACAACTTGTACCTACCGCCGTGACAGACTGGTATCTATATTTACTATAGACAAGTCATGTTTCAAAGATCCCTTTAATGGGGGATTCCATCAGCTGCCATGACAGAAGAAAAAGATATTTCAGGTGCATATTCTCCAGAAGTGAAAAAACTAGAACATTACAGGCTGTTAAAAAGTTACAGGCATGGCCTTCAGATAGGCTATTGGAAGATCCCTGTCAGTGTAGTGACCCTTTTGTACAGTGCTGTTTTTCCAGGAGAGGTCCTTAAAAGATATTCATAGTTTTGCCATTCTCCCAAGCCAAAGGCTGCCTTTGACCATTTCTACTCAGTCTAAGAAGCCATGTAAGAAGTAGGAATGTAAAATGTTAAAGAGTAAGCATTAGTCTTACGGGTTAACCCGACTGAACCGCTAACCCCCGGGGCTGGAGCAGCCCCAGCTGTGCCAGCCGGCCCTTTAAACATTTAACTGTTTAAACAAAATATTTTGTAATTTTTTTTAATGGTTAGCTTTTTTAATAACATTTACATCCCTAGTAGTAATCAGGATTCTACATTCCTTTCCACAGGGCTAAGACCAAAACAATAACCAGGTCAAATGGGATAGATTTAGTACCCATGAAATATTAATGAGGCTAAGCAAAGACAAAAAAGACAGAAGTAGTGCTACATCTAACAAGTTACAGACCAATAGTTTCCTACCTCTTCCGTGGACTTGAGTGATCAAGACTGGTTTGTAAACTGTAGGAGGCGCAAAGCACAGGTACGAGTTTCTGAGATTGTTTCACCTGATGTTTCAAATTCCTGTGGGTAGGAGACACAAACAGACCCAAATAGCTCTCTGCAATTTAGAAACTCCCTCCCTTTCCCCTACCTCTTGGCTTATCTTCCTTCCATTACATGTAAAGTAACATTCATCTCTTTCAGAGACGCAGAAATAATACTTATGTAATTCAAACCATAGCAAGACCAACCAGAAGACAAAACATAGTTTTATGGTTAAGGTAAACACTCAAGAGATCAAGGTTCTAAACCACCAAAACTGTTTTGATAGATCAGCATTTTCATTTATCATTTACATGGAACAGACTCAGTTTGATTTATCTGAACCAAACAAAAATACTGCTTTTTTTGAAATCATATTTATTGCATTGTCTCCTACTTTTAAAAAACATGGCATTTTAAACAAACTAAAGACAGATATAAGCTATGCTAAATTTTTCAGCATAGGCTAAGTACACTAGAGTAGACAAGCCATTAGTGTCGTCTGTCTCAATCTTGATTACTCTGAAAACCTTTCCTCTTGCAAGTAAGTGTCACATCTACAGAAGCAAGATTCAGTTATCCACAGAGTAGTGGAATACAAGCAGTATTTTAATTATAATTAATGTTTTTTAATTTAATGTTCTGCTTCTGACAGTGTGCTGTCATGTGTGGGTACTGTCATGAAGTTCAATCATGTTCATGTCAATAACGTTGTCTAAAAACAGTTTTCAAACAGCGTCATTTCTGAGAATCAGGCTTTGCATTTACGTTAACAATTATTTCTGTAGCATTATGCATTTATACATCAGACAGACACATTCCCTACCCGAGATGGAGTTTATAGCTTCAATAAATATTTTTTTAAAAAAAAAACACCATTTCACCTAAAATAAATTTCTACCAAATTAATCTTTCAACCTTTCACTTTGCATAGCTATTTTTCCTTGGACTGCCTTGGGTAATTGTCTTGGTACCGAAATAAATTCTAGTGACCTTTCATTACCTGGACACCATAACTCACAGACAATCTCTGGAGTTTTCTTTATTACAACTGGATCCATGGTGAATTGTTGAGGCTGCTCAAATGCAAAGAGAAAAACTGAATAATTATCATGATGCACTTACTTGCCTATGCTCTCAAAATGGATATCTGCAAGATGTGTCTTATATTTTAGGTGGGTTTACACTGGTACCTCAGTTTAACTAGGAATAGTCTCAACTTCCCATTAACCCTTCAATATAGACTATTTACACATTGCCATGGGGTCTAAAAGCCCAAAGTCTGATCAGGGCCTCGCCTGGCACCATACATACTCAATTCTAGCAATATATTTAATCTAGAGCTGCTATTCTGTACTCAGTTATTCCAGTTTTCCTTTATAATATTGCCCTGCATTTACCAATGACACACTGTAGGTTCCAATTTCAGTTTTAGCAAACACCAAAGTGTATACAGACAGGAAGAGTATCTGATCAAGTATAAAAGTGCTAAAGAAAATTAGGCCTGTTAGAGAGGATTATTCAGGATGTTTACCTAAATGCAACAGGTTTTAATTATGATGATCGTAGTTCCACTAGGAGAAATACATAAACATATAGAAGTAAAAATCAGAATGTTAAGGCCTGGGAAAGCCTTGGACTACATACAGTTTGCCACCTCTTCAAATAAACTTTCCTAACTTCTTTAGATAGCAAAACTAACTGGCCCACTCTCAAATGGTACCAGCATCTTCAAGTTAGGCACCATGTTTCTCAACTTCTCTAATGCATAAAAGAAATTTTCTAAAGTTAAATTTAACACAAGTGATGACTTCTAGATTATAATACAAAACACAATTTATATCAATATTTGCAGACAAATTTCCTAACAAAAAAATTTCCATATGAATTACTATGTAGGAAGTGGTTTGGATATACAAATTACTCCAAGAGAATGGGAATAAATGCTGAAGAAACACTGGTAAAAGATGATTTTATGCATATATAGTGGACATGACTAGAATACTGATGTGATTTGTACCAGATATTACAGACTGTGGGATATCACAACAAAGCATCCTTTGGTAATCTTCCTGGGGCTTCCTAGTGGAAATGGGTATACCCAAGAAAAGTATTATTATTTATTCAGTACTCAAAAGTACATTCACCTGAAAAAAAAAAAAAGCATACCTGTCCATTTTTTAAATATCAATAGGCACTCCTGGTTTAGTAAAGATGAGTATGGTCAGTAGTTTCATTCAACTTAATAAAATTACCAGAAATGTGTCCTGGATGGTATACTGTAATATAACAGCACCATGTTAAGCAGAAAGATTTGATTATATTATTGCACAATATTTCTCTAAGCAAAATAGGTTTTGGTTGACATTTACTAGGCAATGATTTGCAACCTTCTAAATAAGTTTTTAAAAATATAAAAAACAGTTTAAGTGGATGAAGTAAGAGTGATCTAATTACAGCTACAGGACAAATCATTGTTTCTGAAGATGCCAGTTTATGAAAAGGTACAGTAGACTCTCGATTATCCAGGATGATAGGGAAAATATTAATCCTGGTTAATAAAATCCTGGATAATCACCATCCATAGGAAATATGGGGGGAGGGGATTGGTTCACTAGCCACCCTGCGCCGTGGGGATGGGGTGTTGGTTCACGGGCTGCCCTGTGCCCTGGTGGGGGTTTTTTGTGTGTGCGCTTGGGGCAGCAACAAAGCCAGAGCTGGCCCTGCGAGTTGTGTGTATTTTTTTTTTTTTGACATCCTGGTTAATCCACATCCTGGTTAATCCAATCCTGGTTAATCAAGAGTCTACTGTATGACAGCATGTAAACAAACTAAAGCAACTACCTGTACAGTAGGAAAAAAATCATTCTAAAATAAATGTAAACAAAAAAAATATCAAGTACTTAAGCAACTTGTAAAGAAATTAATTTAGCATCTAGGTTAGCCAGAGCTACAAGTTGCCAACTTCACTGGAAAGACTCAGACCTGGCCTACACTAAGTTAGGTTGACCCTGCTATTAATTTCAGGAGCACAAAAAATCCACACCCAAACAATGTAATTAAGCTGACTTAACCCCGTACTGTAAACAGTGCTAGGTCAACAGAAGAATTCTTCTATTGACCTAGTTACCAGTGAATTACCTTCATGCACTAGCAGGAGAACCCCTTCCATTGGCATAGGTAATGCATACTCAAGCGCTGTAGCTGTGCATCTGTAGCTAGACTATGTCGAAGATTTCCAAAGGGGTCCGCACCGCCATTCAAAAATTTTAGGGGTCCACAAATGAAAAAAGGTTGAAAACCACTGCTTTGTTTTCAAGTGGTAAACAAGCCCTATGCTGAGGGGCAGTATCACTGATTAGGCACAGGTAATGAAAAAAGCTGGATTCCAGATCCGTCTTCTCTTGACTTGGCATGTAGCCTTTGGAAAGTCAAAATCTCTCAAGGTCTGTGTGGATTAGGGGAAATGGAATTTTAAAAAGAGTTATCTACCTACCATGGAAGGCTAACTTGATTAACAATTTAGCACCTTTAGACTGTTAAACTAACTTTAAAAAACAAACAAATTCTCTCCACCCACCCCCAATCTACTCTTAGTTTGTTTTGACTAGGAAAAGTAGTTGAGTTGAGGTCAAAGAATTAGCTGATGTGCTAGAAAATGCTTCTGGCTCAATCCATCAATATAGAATTTCTGCCTGATGATGGTGTTTGTGGTTTCTAGATCTGCAGCTGGCACAGAAGCCCAAGATAATTGGATATTATACAAAAACAGCTCAGTTTAATAGATTATCTTGGCACACAGACCAATACAGATTAGTGAACAGAGAAGGGCTGTGTTTAGAACCCAACACAACAAAAATTCCCACTTTAATTCTTCAAGAAAAGGTATGCTGACCAGAAACAATTCTGAGCTGTTTTATCTCTCTTTTTGAAGATACACTTTTAGGCTAAGATTTGAAATTACTTGGATTTCACCTGGTAATCTGAAGACTGGTGAATCTGACTTTGAAGTTAGACAAAACAGTTTTCCAGCAATGCCCTAGATTTAATACTCGAGAACAGTGACTCGCAACCTTTCCAGATTACTGTACCCCTTTCAGGAGACTGATCTGTGAACCCCCAAGTTTCACCTCACGTAAAAACTACTTGCTAACAAAATCAGACGTAAAAATATGAAAGTTCCACAGCATGCTACTACTGAAAAAGTTCTTACTTTCTCATTTTTACCACATAATTATAAAATAAATCAATGGAAAATATTGTACTTCCATTTCAGTGAACAGTATATAGAGCAGCATAAACAAGCCACTGTCTGTATGAAATTTTAGTTTGTACTGATTTTGCTAGTGCTTTTTATGTAACCTGTTGTAAAACTAGGCAACTATGTAGATGAGTTGATGCACCCTCAAAGACCTCTGCATAACCCCAGGGATATACATACCCCTGTCTAGCAGGGTCGCTACCCCACTCCTAAAAGAAAAGGATAAAGGAAACCCTGCAGAGGCTGTGGCTAAAGAAAAGTAGTCCAGCAGAGGGCTGCAGCAGCAAGTGGAAGCAGCTGGGTCAGAGCAGCCACAGCTGTAGCTGGGTCAATTAGGGGCCAGCTGGCCATGATAAAAAGGCCCAGTTTGGTGCTGAGTTAGAGAGTCTCCTCCTCTAGCTGTGGAGGCAGACTGGCCTAGCTGCTGGGGATTTTAAGAAGGTACCTGGAGTGGAGCAAGGGGGGGGAAAGGCCAGAGGAGCTGGCAACTCCCCAGGCTGGCAGGGCCTAGTCTGTGGCCAAGAATGGGTACTGGGGTTGCAGGGGGCATCCCACGGGTAGGCAGAGGCAGCAGGCCAACCCTCCTTGCCTATGATGACTGGCTTATACAGACTGCAGTCAGCCCCAGTGAAAGGGGGCTAGATGGTGATTGGCAGTAGCCTAGACTGAGGCAAGGTGGGGCTCAGAGGGTTGGGGGTTCCCCAGGGAGGGGAGACCCAGAGTAGACTGGGGGGTACTGCCAGGGGGCAACACCCCAGGCAAAGGGCACCAGAGTCCAGCAAGAGACACGGGACCATAAGACAGCGAGACACCAGCCTGCAGGGGGTACTCTGTGCTGAAGACTAACTAATTCCCTAATGACCAGTGGGGGGCACCGCAAGGGTGAGTTGCCACTCTGCTACACCCTGGTTGAGAACCACTGCTCTAGAATAACTAAGAAGATTTGTTTCCTCTCTAGAACTCTGGGAAGACAATTACTTGGCTCCATACCTTCAACAAGAAAGAGGATTTAGACCAGGGGTCTCAAACTCAAGTGACCATGAGGACCGCATGAGGACTAGTGCACTGGCCCAAGGGCTGCATCACTGACACGACCCCCCTCGCTGCCTACGGCTCTGCCCCCCACTCCACCCCTTCCATGAGGTCCCGCCCCTGCCCCACCTCCTCCTCTGAGCATGCAGCTTCCTGCTCCCTCCTGGAAAGTGCTAGGCACCGCCAACAGCTGTTTGGCAAACAAAGCAAGAGCAATATAGGAAGTCCAGAGCTGGAAACACAAGCGAACAGACCTAACAAGAAATTACCAGCCTCAGATGATTCAAGCTTTTTTCAAATATAATATGCTCATAAATCTGACAGAAATTTCAGCCCATCTCAGCCTAATATCAATTAAAATTTTATCAAGTGTCCCATTCCCAAACTGATCCTCATAACCCTGTTTCCCATCCCCACTTATCCCCGTAACCCAGCTCCCTGTTCCCCAAATCTCCTCCCACTCATGCTTGTAGCCAGCTCCCTGCACTGCAGAAGGCTCCTGCGAAGCGCCACTGTGACGGTGCTGTTCCTGGTGGGATCCAACTGTGAGTGTCAGATCAGGACAGATTGCTTCCAAAGGGGCAACTACAGCCCAAAGCTGGGGTTTTTCCACACTAAGGCAAACCAACCCAGCCAAACAGAAAAGACTTTGGTTTCGCCTCACTGGCTAACCACAAGTCGCACAAGCAATTCCCGTAGACACTCCAGATTTCCAGTATCACCACCAGCAGCCACCTGTCCTGGGGACCAATGGTTATGAAAACCAATGCCCAAGAAAACTGTTCTCCCCAATTCCAAAGAACCAGGCCCCAGACCCAGGTCAATATACCAATCAGATCTTCCCACAAATCACGCTGTTGCCAATCCTTTAGAATCTAAAATCTAAAGGTTTATTATACAAAGAAAAAAGTATAGGTGAGGGTTAAGAAAGGTTAAAAGAAATCAATTACATGCAGTGATGGCAAGTCTCTTGGTTCAGTCTTGCAGCTGTAGAATAAACTGCAGGCTCAGATAAAAGTCTCTGGAATTCACCCCCTTCTAGGGGTGGGTCATCAATCCGTTGGTCAGAGCTTCCACGTGTAGCAAAATCCCATCCAGAGGTAGGTGCTAGCTGAAGGTTGCAGATTGAAGACAAAATGGAGGACGCTTCTTCCAGCTTTTATAGACTCTCTCTTCTGGGCCAAGACCCTCCTCCTTCTTTTGCAGAGTCCGGTTGCAAAATGGAGGTTCATAGCCACATGGTACAGTTACCAGACTCTCCAGGATTTAGTTTCTGACCAGGCAGTTGACATTCCTAGAGAAGCTCGGGTGTGGACAGGCATTTACAAAGTCCATTGTGTGGTTGATGTCCCTTAATGGCCCATCAGCCAGGCCAGCCAAGTTAACAACAGCTTGTCTGAGATTTCACCCAGCACCCAAGCATCAGTTTGAAGTACAGGCACCGTATATCCAATATTCAGAACTTTAGTTCCAAAAAAGATACACACATCAATGTCATATTCATAATCAGCCCTTCATAACCTGGTCATAGGCACCCATTATGACCCTCTGTACATAAGATTTGGTGCCACTATAGGACCCTGGTTGCACCAATGATCTATAGGGTCCCAAATTATTTCAGTAACGTGACAGCCACCCCAGGTTGTTCATTGAGGCCGCAGCAGTAACGCCTGGAAGCCAGGGCCTGGTGCTTCGCAGGAGCCCTTTACAGCGACAGCCATGACCCGTAAACCTCCCGCAGAGGGAGGCGGTGAGCCTGGCTTACCGTTCCTGGACACCGCTGCAGAGGGCTCCTGGGAAGCACCGCCCCAGCTCATTCATTGAAGCCACAGCAGCAATGCCTGGTAGCTGGGGATCAGCAGCGGCCCAGCCAGGCAGCAGAGAAGCCCCTCCCTCCCGGAAACTGCTATGGGGCAGGTGTCAGGGAGCTTTGCAGGCCGCATGTTTGAGACCCCTGATTTAGACTGTGGCATTTGCAACCCCAATCAGTTGTTGGTGTACAGAGCATTTGTTCTCCATTACAGAAACTGCTTCCTCAGACATTTTTTTAATCACAATGCTCCAAAACAGTGGGCCTGAAGGAATGAGGGAGTGGATATAAGTCACTGCCCAGAATCAGCTGTATACAGACAAGGTAACTCCAAGACGTCAGAACTCTCCAGTGTGTTACATATTAAGGATCATGTGCTGGTCAGCCTTTAATACAAAAAATAAAGATGCAAAGCTTTTTCCAGATTGTTGACAGCTGACTCAAGTTTTCATGGACTCCCTGCCAAACAAGGAGTATATCAGAAAGTATGCTGTGAAAGTCCTACAAAGTTACAAGCGTCTCCAGATTCCATGAAATGCCAGCTGATCCCTAGAAACCTCACAAATGTTAGAACAAGCTGAATAAATTAAATAGGGCTGTGTCTCCTGCTGAATATCAAAGCATAAATCTGAAGTTAAAATTGGGAGACTTTTTTTTTTTTTTTTATAAATTAACGTCTGCTATCTCTACAGCAACAACAAGGAATGGTAGACATTTCAGCCCTAAAGTGGTCCCTGATGCACTGTGGAATTAATTTGATCAAATATATTGGTCTTGTCTTCACCCAACATTAGCTAGCAGGTATTAGGCTCCTAGCAGCAGTTATAGTTTTAATGTTAGAATGTGAAGGTAAACCCTAGAATTTACCTACACAAATACTTATTTTTTCTTAGCATGGACATGGGTGTTGCCTGCATAGACCAAAGGTTATGCTCAAAAGACAACTTACTAGATTTAAAAGGGATAGTCCAAAATACTTTATACGAGTCCTTTTCAGATGACTGGATTTTCACAGAAGACTGAAAATGAACTTCAAGGTTCTGCAAACCTACTTTTTTAAAAAAGGCAGAAGACAACATTAAGGCTTTGTCTACATTAGGAAAGTACTGGTTTTCTAGTACTGCATCAGTGCTGGAAATTGAATGAGAGCTGTATTCAAGATTCAAAAGATCTTACCATTGCAGTGTTGCCAATTCTTGTAGTTTTATCACAAGACTCAGAACACAGAGTGTTTTTAAGGCCCTAACTCCACAATGAAAGTGATTATACAAGAATTTCAGCTTTAAAAATAAATAAATAAATAAAATAAATAAATCTAGTCCTCGTAGCTGTAGAGAAGAGCCTGAAAACATACCTTGAGTGAATCCCAAAGGCTCAGAAACCAGAGGGCAAATCAACATTTGTCATTTGGGGTGGGGGGATAGCTCAGTGGTTTGAGTATTGGCCTGCTAAACCCAGGGTTGTGAGTTCAATCCTTGAGGGGGCCATTTAGGGATCTGGGGCAAAAAATCTGTCAGGGGACAGTACTCAATCCTGCTAGTGTAGGCAGGCGGATCCTGCTAGTGTAGGCAGGGGACTGGACTCGATGACCTTCAAGGTCTTTCCAGTTCTAGGAGATTGGTATATCTCCATTTATTTATTTATTTATTTCAGTCTTAAGATTTATTTTTAGGGATCAGACATGATTTCTGAATGCCTAGGGTTGGCAACGGCTACAATAGTACCATGAAAACCATGGTGGCAAAAAGATATCTGAATTCTGTCTACACTAGCATTTGCACCATTACTAGAAAACAGAACTACACACTTTCTAGTTTAGATGCACCTTCATTTTCCACATGTTTAACTTAGAAAAGATAGGAAAGAAAAATAGTATAAGGGTCAAGCTAACATGCTTAAAAAAAAAAAGCATGGACATTGCAGCACAAGACAGTGACCGAAGTGCAAAAGCACCCAACCCCCTGGGTCTGTAATGAGGTGGCTAGCTTCTGCCAGCAACATCCACAGAGCTACTTTTAAAGCACTAGCTCAAGCAGAGCAAGTTTATGGCTAATCTCTGCCACCATGTCCACACAGAGCCAGAGTGCTAAAAATAGCAAATCAGGCTAGGGAATGTTGGTCTACCCAGGCTAGGAGGCATGCTCCCAGCCACAGTATAGACAAATGCTAACACTGAGGATTAGGTCAACCTAACTGCATCACACAGGATGTGAAATTATCCACAATCCTGAGCAATGTAGCTAGGTCAACTTAAGTTTTAGGTATAGACCAGGCCTAACAGTTTAGGAAATAAAACTCAAAGTGTATTTTGTGCAAGAACTGCCAATATGAACAAATTGAAGTGCTTGAGGCTAATTGCATTATTTTACCTGAAAAAGCATTCTTTGTTATGTGACCTTTGTGTTTTGTTACAGAATTGTTCTGCAAATCAGGGTTTCCATTGATGCTTAAAGCCACTATATTCAATAACAGATTAATGAAGTTCATTGTAGGATGAGATCAACCAAAACTGTTTAAGGATAATCAGCAAAGATGATTGATCTCACACTCCTAATTCAATTTATGTTTAAAGTTTGTTCACATGATTGGATATCATTCAAATGCTTTTTTGAGAGTTTCCACAAAGAATGGCCAATAAATGAAGGAATGGATAATCTATATTGAGTGGGAAAAGTAACAAAATGCTGTTTTTCTCTGATAAATTGGTTAATCCATTTAAGTTTATATTTTATGCTACAAGCAATACCCAGAACAATATTGTAGCTAGACTGTATGAACTTATCTCCCATTATAATGGTCTCTGTGCTGATGAGGACGTGGGTATAGCAAGAAGACCACAGAACATTTAAGCAACCATTTGTTATAACCAGATAGTTAACAAATGACAAAGATTTGCTACACTGGATGCCTGAATCAGAGACACTGAAATTAACCTTGGAAAACATGACAATGCACACATTAAACAGAAGTATAACCAGAAGCTCCCTTACAGTTTCATAAAACATTAATGAGCAAGTTACATAAATCTTGAGGATTAGCAGAATTTTAGATGACAGCTGCTGCAAGATATGTTAACTGTAGCTAGGGAGACATATCCTTTCATTCTTCAAGACTGTTCACTTTCATTAATACCACAATAAAATTAATTAATTCCTTGAAACAGAAGTTGCATTTAACCCTTGACCTGAAGTTTCCAGTAGCTAACTGGTTAATAATCAAAGTTAGCCCATAATTTCCTGATGTATCTGTTGAAATGACCACTAAGAAATCACAAATATTATGCACTTTGTACCTCTATTTCTGCTGCACTTTGCATTAAAAACACCCTGTACTTATTTCTGCACTCTCTTGCAGCTTATTACATGCACACAAACAGGCAGCAAAAAAGAGTTAATTGTGAAATCAAGAACAATGCTCCCCCTTACAGGGACATACACATTTTGAAATCTAGTCAGTTTTACATTATCTCAGACACCCAGTATATTTAGATCACTCTTACAGAAGTGTTTAAAAGATTTTAATCTCAGATTTATCAAAGCATATTCCAACCTCACTTTGTACAACCACAACCGCAGCAAGAGGAAAGGTGGAGGGGGGAACCCCAACGTATTCCTAGATTCAAGTACAACCAAGTTACTTGCCTTTACTTACCCCTACTACCCTAGACATCCACAGTCCTAAATCTCAGTATGGAGACACGTTTCACACAAACAACCCACACTGAGTGCAGGGCATAAGCACGCACCCTAAGAGGCGCCCCCTAGGTAATCTTGCTGGGAAAGCCCCCTTCACAAAGCCTAGAGATGGGCAGAACTCAGGGCCTAAAGGAAAGCCAGGTGCCAGGCAACCCTAGGAGAGGGAATCCGGAAGTTGAAACACTTCCCACTGGGTAACTCTTCTAACTAAACTGATGGGCTGGTGCCTGGGGCTCGGCGACCGCGGCTACCCGCCCCCCTCCGCTTCCTCCCTATCTCCAGGGGGCTCGGCGCCCCTCTTCTTCCTCGGGACTCTCGTTCCCTCCCTCTGCGATCCCCCTTTCCTCACCCCCCCCCCCCCAGTATCTCAAGCCAACCCCGCCGCTTTCCCTCGGGAGCTCAGGCCCGCACCTCCTCCAGCTGCTCGGGCCCCCTCCTCGGACTCCGGCCCTTAGCCCCGCCCGCCGGTCCTCGGGGCGCCCCTGCCCCTTCCCGGGGCTCAGGGCCTCCCTCAGCCCCCCACCCCCGCCTCCGGGGCTCGCCCTCCCTTCCGACCTTCCCCGGCTTTGGGGTCCGCTCCCCACCCCGAACCTCCGGCCCCACCCAGCTTCTCAGGCCCTGCCGCTCTCACCTGCCGCCCGCAGCCTCCTCCCTTCCGCGCCGCCTCGGCCGCCGGTCGCCACCAAGCAGCGGGGCCGCCCCTCCCGTCCCTAACAACCAGTCCCGCCCCCATTACTCTCCGCGCCCATCCGCATATCCCATTGGCCGGCCTGTCCACAAACCTGATTGTGATTGGGGAAAACAGATGCCTGTCAGCGTCTCGACCCCACCTCCCTCAGTATTTTATTCACGCTAGCGTTTGGAATCCCTCCCCCACGCCTTCCTGATTGACTCATCCTGTTGAGTCTGAGAGTCAGGATAGGATGGCAGGGATGCCAGCTGCTGCGATGTGCCCGCCTCCATCCCTCTCTCTTCTGCCGTAGAGGTGTATGTACTTGCTCCTATGCTGAGTTTGGTTGCACAGCAGGTAGGGACAGCGCAAGGAGGAGAGAGAAGAAAGTACCTGGACAGAATTAACTATCTGTTTGCTGGAGATAATTCGCTCGAGCAGTTCCTCTGTCCCCATAGCGCTAAGGATTCTCATGGAGGTTTTAAGTATTAATGTGCTCTTGGACTAAACTCCCAACCCCTTTCAGTTGTGTCATTGGCGGGAGGGGTCCGAGCGCTAGATAGGTTTCAAATTTAGGCAAGGTGGAACTATTAAAATATGAAGAGTTTAAAATGTATGAACTCAAATAACAGCCCATTTCACCCAAAACAATTTTCTTTGTTTGTCTAAATTTTCATTCTGAAAGGGGGCTTCAAATCAGGAATTTTAATTATCACGTGCTTTGATACAAAACTAGTTATTTTGTCAAAACCAAATTGTGTCATAAAATACAATTTTTGAGGTGCAGGAGTTCTAAAATTAAACTAATCACCTGCATATTCAATTTTACAGAAAATGTTGCCCATTTCTACTTGCCATATTTTTCTCAAAGTAGGTGTCACCATGCCAGACTCCGCATGTACTAGATAGCAGCCACCTTCATCCTCCTGAAAAAGGGAGGTTTGTATTGTGCTTTTTAGGCACACTACTGGGAGGCAGGATATCTGAGTTCTGTTCCTATCTCTATCACAGGCTTCCTGAATGACAGGTTACATGAGTGGTGTCTCCATTTCCCCATCTATAAAATTGAGATAAGATACTTCATAGGGGCATTGTGAACTGTTTTGATAACACAATAATAAGTTCTATAGAATACTTTTAAATAAAGAAGCCATTAATCCAGAGGACAGATTTTGACATACAGTGTGACCAGACCTGTATGATAAAGAGGGAATACTATATATTCACCCCACTGGTAGATTAACCCTTTTGGTTCTGCATTTTCAAAACCGTAGTCTCTCTTGTTCCCCACCTAAATTGAGGAAGCAAAAACCAGTGTCCCTCTCTGCAATCATTGGTTGCTAAATTCATCAAGGATATAAAAAAATCAAGCAGAAGCGACATGTGGTAATGTTTTGCATGCCATCTCTAAGTGACCCACACACTTGGGAGGGGTGTGGCCAGAATACATTGTGCAGTAGTTATTCTCATCTACTAAAGTCTTCTAGGAGGCTATTCCAGCCAAAGTATAAATTACAGCAGCCCAGAGCCTACAGCTGCCCCAAGAATAGAAGAAGTACAAAAGTTACTTAAAGCACCTCTCCCACCACTTTTTTCTGAACAAAGTATAGGACTGGAGCAACAGAGAATCAGTTCCACAAGGTTAAAAATGGGCATCCAAAAATGAGAATTAAAATTAGTCATGATTTATGAAATGTTGTGCTAAATTAAGCATCCACGGTCACATAGGAAATCGGTGGAAGAAGTGAGAAGTGAACTCAGACTTCCTGACCCTCAGTGCAGTGGCTTAACCACAAATTTATTATTTTATAAACATTAATTATTATATAAAAACATTAATTATTAAAATAATTCAGTACTAACATTGACAAAAGACTTATTTTTTCACTGTTCCTTTGTAGATCACTCAGCTTGGAGAGTGAAAAAAAGCTAGTTAGTTCACTTTTTACAGTCAGCTTCTAGTCACTGTCACATTGCAATAGGGTGACCAGACAGCAAGTGTGAAAAATCAGGACAGGGAGTTGGGGGGTAATAGGATCCTATATAAGAAAAAGACCCCAAAATTGGGCATGTCCCTATAAAATGGGGACATCTTATCACCCTACATTGCAATTATGATACACTAACACAATAAACCAATGGTTTGGATTCCAAGGACATGTGTTAACATCTATTTTAGATGTTTCAGCTGAAATTTTAATAAATCATGGAAACAAATCTATTGATCTTAATTTTTGTAAAGCCTTCTTTTTACAAAATCTAAAGCCAATTCTGACCTGACATGTCCCACAAATATGGTATGTTCCAGGTGGCTTTGGTTGAGTTCTACATACTATTTACTGAAGCTAGACTCTGGACTCACTATCACTAATATAGAATTTGAGATTAAGCATTGAGCTTTAAACCTGGACTCCAAAGGAATATATTATCTTTATGTCATGAGGTGACTTTCACTTCCGTAGGTGATGCCATACTTAGTTGGTAAGTATAAACCAAGGGTATTGCTATCAGAGGTAAAAAGAAAAAAAAAGCCGTAATATACACGATGGTTATATTCAATTTATACAATTATCTATCTTTAAGCCAGTCTTTAGATTTTAAATTAACTCACTGCTGCTTCTCTTCTTGGCTCTGCTAGTGCCACCAGGTGCTGAACTGTGCCCCCCAAGGTAGTGTTTTATGACTGAGAAGGGGAAGAAAGGATATGATGGAGGAAGAAAGATGCCTATAAAGGGAGCCTTTATTGAATTGCACTTTTGCTCACTGCAGTGGTCCAAGAGCAAATTCCTGCAGCATGTAGTCAAGCTTTATACAGAGGACTTCCACAGATGAGGGCAAAATAAATCTACTCTTAAAACCTCAGGTTGGAAGCAAAGCTCTGAAGCTGAAATTGCTTATGCTTTCTAGTGGTAATTAATGACTGGTAAAGTCTGCATAGTAGAAGAGCTAAAAGCCCTTTACCCAGTGGAAGTACTTTAAATTCCATTCCAGCCAGGGCCCTCCTTGGTTAAAGAGGAAAAGGTAGGATTTATACCCTGTCCCCAAGATCTTTAGAACATTTGCACAAATTTATTATAACTTCATGAACATACTGTACAAGCTCCATATTCTCACTGCAGTATGCCAGATGCCCAAATGGCTCACCACAGTATAGTATATAGTAGTATACTTGGTCCTGCCTCAATGCAGAGGGCTGGACTAAATGATCTCTTGAAGTCCCTTCCAGCCCTACACTTTTATGACTCTGATTCTGAATTGTTACTACATAAATCTCAGTTCTTTAATTACATTATGAATGGTGTAATGGGGCAAAGACTTAAGTGTATTCCAGTAAGGAATAATGTAACCAATGAAAACACCTTTATACCAGTGTAACTGTGTCCACACTAGGAGGTGAGCAGGGGTGAATGTTGTACCACTTTGACTATACAGTACTGGTATAGTTCAAGTGGTACAACTCATGTGTGTGGATGAGCAGTGAGAATTTTTCAAAAATTCGGACAGTTCCTCTAGCCTTAGAGCAGCCGCAACAGTGTTGGTAAAGATGTAAGCATTGTGTAAGCAGGCATTTTACCACCATGACATCAAACTGTGCTGTGAGCAAATCTAGATGACATAGTGATTAAAACACTGGCTTCCCATTTGCACTGCGATCACTGGAGCTGCAGTGATGCTAGAGGGATGGTGGGAAGATATCAGAAAATCCTTAATGTGTGCAATATCTTATAATCCTCAGTCATTTCAAATGGGGATGACTAAAATAATAGGATGTTTTCTTCTTAAGAAACTTGCTAAAGGAGTGAATGATAAATTAGTATACAGCAATTGGTCACTGTTACTACAGAAGGAATTTGAATAATTCCTGGGCCATGAGACATTGTTAAACCTTAAGGCATGAACAACACTTTTCTATCCCTGTCTATCCAGGGCTGCTCTTTGCATGTCCTCCATTGGATAAAAAATGGTCTGTGACACATGGCCAGAAAGGGTTAAGCAGCTTTCAGGCTAATTGACCCAGATTCAACCTTTAGTGTTAGGTTACACTACAAGGATTATAGCGCGTTTACCTGTTGCACTATATGGGACGCGCTATAACCATAGCGCTATAAGATGGGATGCCGTGGCCACATTTGCTGCAACTGCTGCGGCACAGGGAGTGGTGCATTATGGGCAGCTATCCCAGCATTCAGTTGGGCACAATGTGCTTTGAAAAGGAGGGGGGTGAGGGGGAACGGGGAACGTGTACGGAGGGAGACAAGTTCATGCTGTCAGTGATTTCTCTCTACAGAAAAGTAGCAGGCTCTGAATTTCACTCACACAGCCCCATTGGTGAGCTTTTCACTGCTTAATTACTTGAGTTAAGAGCGGAGTTCTGTAAAGGAACTTCCGCATTCCTCCTTCCCTTTGCAAAACAACACAAAGACGTCAAATGCCTTAAATGGCTTGTTAATTGCCTTAAATGGCTCGGAGGCGTGCCAGAGATCCCTCATAGTGTAATGACTGATTACACTTGCCATAACACGCTACAGGGAATACGCAAAAGCTTTTATTCCTTTCGAAAAGGTGGTTTACAAATAGCGCGATAAGCCCGTACTTTTAGCGCAAAATGTGCCTTGCCAATGTGTTCATTTCAAGAGTTATAGCGCTCCTGGAGGCTTTATAGCGCTATAAAGCGCCAGTGTAACCAAGCTCTTAGGGACATATTGGTATATGTTTGTTTTGTGTGTTTTTACATATATATTGTTAGAGGTTAACAATGTAACTGAGCAGTCCCTATCTATGCTGTATTTTGTTAATTCAGAGACCAAAAGGAGATCCTAACATCTAAATGATCTGTAAAAATAGTCATATCACTGTACTCATCCCTCTTTGAAATGTATAGCAAATCACCTGCAAATGGTGGAAAACAGGCAAGTGCCTTATGTTAATCCCTGTAGCTAATTATCCATGATGCTTAGAAAATAGGTCTACTTTGAAGTCTCCATGATTGCCTATTGTTCACCTAAGGACTCTGAGCTGTCAAAAGAAGGCCTAGAACTATATAAAAACTCTTGGGTCCTGATCCTTTTTATCTCAGATCTGCTTGATGCTTCATGCAGGGAAAGCTTAAGTCATAAGGTGAGCTCTCCAGTTCTATCTGGATCACCTTGAACATGAACATTGGACTATAACCTATGGATTAATTCTGAAAAAACTCTTTGCAACTACAAAGCTCACCATCACGACTATGCATCTGATCTCAAAACTGTATTCATGTCTATATGTATACTGATTTTTTAACCAATACTCTTTCTCTTTTCAGTAATAAGATGAGGAAGATTTTGTAGCACCTTAGAGACTAACCAGTTTATTTCAGCAAAATATGATGAAATAAACTAGTTAGTCTCTAAGGTGCTACAAAGTCTTCCTCATCTTATTTACAGATACAGACTAACATGGCTGCTAATTTTAAACCTGTCTCTTTTCAATAAAACTTTAGTGTAGATATTAATGATTGACAGTAAGCATGTATTTGGGTAAGATCTGAAATATTTATTAATCTGGGAGGTAATGTGTCTGATCCTTTGGGATTGGTAGAACTTTCTTATATGATGAATAAGATTTTCAGTAATCCTCATCATATTTGACTTGGGTGGCTGGGTGGAG
Organism: Sternotherus odoratus; assembly: GCA_032164245.1. Taxonomy (NCBI): domain Eukaryota; kingdom Metazoa; phylum Chordata; order Testudines; family Kinosternidae; genus Sternotherus; species Sternotherus odoratus. The sequence continues at coordinate 54,460,489 of JAVMKO010000006.1, read as the reverse complement.
GCCTGAGGCTGGGTGGCTTTAAGGGAACTGTGTTGTTAGCTTCTGGGTAACCAGTAAGGTATTATAGAAGCTATTTTCTGCTGGCTTGGTAAATCTAAATATTGGAATATCCACCAGCTTTGGGGATTGTCTGCCCCATTCTTTGCAGTTCACCCTAATTAAGTAACGTCAGTGTGGCTCCTTGGGACTGTTGTCACATAGTTTAAAACTGTTACCTTTAGCATAGTTTGCCCAAATAGCTTGACAAGAACATGCTTTGCACACATTAAAAGTCTATTGTGCTACTAGATGTGGGTGGGGTCAGTTAGATTGTAACCTGTGTCTCAATTGTGCATACGCAAGGTAATCCTATAGTGCAATTACTTCTTCCAGCTTCTCTTCTCTTTCATTTTATTATGTGGATTTTCCCCTCATGTACACTTACTCCTCCTCCCTCCCTTGACAAGCAAGAAGGCTGGAGTCTGGGAGTTTGCAGCTTTGTGTTTATACACTGGCTATAGAGACACTGCAGATGATATCTATTCAATATTACCAAGCCTTGGATGGCCTGTATTGTGAGCATAAAAATAACCTTAATAAATCCCAATAAAATAGACTGCAGGATCACACTGGGAATGAGACGTGACAACTCAACTGGGGATCCTGCTCACATCTTTTTCACAATTTCAGCTTTATCTTGCAAGTGTTTAGTACTTCCTTTTGAGAGGGGGAAGAAGAAGTTGTTTAGACTTCTCACCTCTTCAATCTGGTTATTTCACAGTGACCCTGTCCCTTTTAATTATTATTTGTATTAATTTATTTTAAGTGGACTGTTCAAATTTAGGGGAAAACTATTTTTTTGCTGGGGCACTGTGTACAAGATAACCAGGATTACAGACCACAATCAAACAGAGGATAAGAAAAAACACTGAGAGAGAAATGCAGCTGGAGATAGGCCAAGATTACTGGTAAGAGATGCTTCACTGAGTGAGTGCATTCATATGGAGGGGGTGAAGGCAGAAATTACTGAATAGCTCTTGAGAAACAGGCTTGTGAATCAGCTCTTAGTCTTGTTATCTGGCTGTGGACTTTACAGTGACAACAATGAGGAGCAGATTTCACAATCCTGCCCAGTGTCTTTACAGTGCTGACACAGCGGGTGTCATTGGGTTGAATGGAAAGGATTGTCAGGGCTCTGGTTTATGGAAACCTACTGCAGCAGACTTGAAATGTTCTTCTCCCATAGTGGGGGTTGCTTTTGATGCCAGAGCAAAAATGCTAGTGTAGGGTGCAAGAATGCAACTTAATTTGGCTCCCTAAAAGTGACTGGTTGGTATTAAATGCTTTGCCAGAAACAAAGAGAAAGTGCCAGGCCATTTGCTCTATAGTGAGCTGAGTAGGGCTTTTATGGGGAGGAAAAATAAAGCCTACTTTGGGCCTGTCAGATGCATTTCGACCCTAAAGAGGATGATCTTCCAGTTTGTAAAGTATAAAAATTAGACTGATCATGAGCCCAATCCTGCAAGGTACCAAGCATTTTCACTCCCATTAGAGAAGGGCACTCATACCCTGGCGAGATCAGACTCCCTGGAAGCTAAGTGTTGCATTTTAAAACTCAAGATTTCAATTCTCAGGACAACACATTGAATAGAGTTTTTAAAAGACCTAAATCTCTTTGGAGTGTCATTTATTTCTCTGTTCAGAAGCCACTTGTGGCTCTTTAATAAGTAGTTACTCAAAATGCTTTTATGTCCTCTTAAATAAAATGTGTGTGGCTCTTGGCAATGTGGCTGATATGCTCATAAAATTAGAGTAACATTGTGCTAAGCTCTAATTAGAATGTTTAATTGAAACTCCTGTTGCCAGTGTGCATGTGTGCAAGCAGCAGCTGAGAACTCCCTATTCATTCCCAAGAATTTCCCCTCTATTTATTTAAAAAGCTTAAAGTTACATTATTCTTCCCCTTTAACCACTTTTCTTGAAATATCAGTGTATGAATGTAAACAGCAAAAACAACTCTGAGTTCTTAGCCACAGATACCTACACTGGGTATTTGTGTTTACAGCTTTTGTGACTGGTTCTCTAGGCTCCCTTTCCCTGCCTGAAACCAAAATGATCTCTCCTGCACCGAGTCATTCAATGGCTGTCTAGTTCCAACCACTCTGGCTGCAAAGAGTCAAGTCGCCTGGTGAAACTCTGTAGCGGTAGATTAGGAGTCCCACTCCTAATTCTTAACCTGGCTCATTTCTGTTCCCACCCAAGCCCTGCTGCACAAGAAGAAAGGGGATATCCCCACAGAAATGAGCTCCAGACCATAGAGGTCCCTTAGTGATCTTCATAAACTCTGGCCTCCTGGATAGCCGCTGATTCTGCTGCATCTGGAGCTTTCCATGACACAGAGGAGCAGGCAGACTTTGGTCCTTAATGATGAGCCTCTGTGATGGACCTTGTTTTCCTGCTGTCCACCTTTTATGAAGCCAGGGTTACTCCAAACCCTCATGTGACACTAGTTTTGAAGCAGCACAAGCTCATTTGAAGATACGAGTGTGCACAAATGATGCATAGGATGCTACTGAGTGATACAACTGAGCTTTTTTAGGTGAACTGGTACAGTTGCCTGAAAAGGTTGCCAGAAATACTGGGTCAAATTAATTCCAGATAAGTTTGAACCACTATATCTACACACTATATCCAACATTAAAACTATAAGACATTTAACCATCCAGAAGATGCAGTAGGTAAAACTGAGCCTCACTTGAGGTTCATATTTTCCTCTCTCCCATAGAAAAGTAGTTAACTCCCTCTTTATTTCTGTCAATTATTGACATCAGAAAGGCTAAATCTTGAAACCAGATCATAGAAAACATTACACCACTAACTATGAGAGCTCCCTATCAATTTTAAGAATCAGAGAGGTAGCCGTGTTAGTCTGGAATTGCAGAAGTGACAAAGAGTCCTGTGTGTTAGAGAAAGTTAGCTCATGTAACTCCATTTTGAAGTTCCTCTCGGCCCTTGGCAAAAGGGCCAACACAGCACATACCAGAGAAAGGGGGGCCTCTGGTCACCAGCAGTTTCAAATACCCCCTAGACAAAGGAAGGGGCAGCCTCGAAACCACTAGGACAAGATAAGAGCTTCACGTGAACATTGGCTTGTGATCATCAGCCCAATACAAAAGGGGATAGGTGGGAGATAAGAAAATTGCCCTACTATAGGCTGGAAAACCCGCTGCATGAGATGTGCATGCCCTGCTGAAAAGTATATGATCTATCCTTTGTCTGTATTTCGGGGTCCTTTCTGATTAGCAGAAGGCACCACGCTGCGCTGCGTAATAAACCTGGTATTTTTGGTTAAAACTCTGCAGTTTGAATTGATTCCTATGCCTCAGCCTAGACTCGAACTCTGCGTGACTGGGGGGTGTAATTCGTAACAGTTTTCAAGCTGCGTGGCCTATAGGCATAATTCGCAGCAGTTTTCGAGCTGTATGTGACCCAAAGGTGTAATTCATAGCGGTTCCCTTGAACCGTGTGTGTGACCTGTAGGTGTAATTTGTAACAGCCCTCGGGCTGTGCGTGACTTGTGAGTGTAATTCGCAACATGTGGCACCTTAAAGACTAACTAAAGTATTGAAGCATAAGTTTTCGTGGGCTAATACCCACTTCGTGGATTCATGCAGTGGAAGTATCCAGAGATACTTTCCTGCCTCTGGATACTTCCACTGCATGCATCTGACGAAGTAGGTATTAGCCCACGAAAGCTTATGCTTCAATACTTTAGTTAGTCTTTAAGGTGCCACAGGACTCTTTGTCACTATCAATTTTAAGCTTCCAACTCCATTATTTTTCATTATAGCCTCATTTTGGGTCTTGATCATATATAAAAAAGGCTCATATCAATTGGTTTGGGTCTCGGACAGCTGAAAGCTGTGGTGACAGAAAATGACATATATATTAATGTTAGAGCGGAAAAGCTAGGTTCTGATCTTAGTTATAGTGGTATCCAGAGTAACTTCAATGTAGTCATTAAAGTTACTCTAGATTTCTTCTGATTCTGCAGAAGAATCAATTACACTAGACTAATTCCAGCAGCAATTCCCACATAATAATCTAGATGGAGAGATTTTTAAATGTCCTCCTACTGATCTATACTTAGCTGTCATCTACATTTAGTATTCACCCTGCTATAAAATCATGTAATATTACACACACACACACATTGCTTTCACCTTCATCACACACAGATTTCAAGACAACCTATCAGTCCTGCCAAGAAAGTTTAAATATATATATATAAAATGGTCTAAGAATTGTGTTCAAATATTCTGGGAGTAGACTATCAAAATAAGTGTGTGAAATATTATTCTTAACCTGCCACCTAGAGGCAAGGCCTCAAATATCCAGAAAATTAACAAGCTTACAGACAATAACTAAGGCTTTGTCTACACATTAAAATTGTACCGCTTTAGCTATACCAATATAGTTAAAGCAGTACAACTCCCCTGGAATAGATGCAGTTATGTCAATACTAGCACAAATACCCGGCGTTGCTCGGGTCTGTTGGAGGGGGGAAGGGGAGAAAGAGCTGAGCGAGTGCGGGGTCCGTTGGAGGGGGGAGAGAGCTAAGCGAGTGGGGAGGCCTTTGGAGCGGGGGTAGGGGGGGTGAGATTTTAAAAAATTTCGATTCTTACCTGAGGGGGGAGAGAGCTGAGCGAGTGCGGGGGCCGTTGGAGGCGGGGAGGGGGGAGAGAGCTGAGTGAGTGCGGGGTCCGTTGGAGGGGGTAGAGAGCTGAGCGAGTGCGGGGTCCGTTGGAGGGAGGTAGGGGGAGAGAGCTGAGTGAGTGGGGGGGCCGTTGGAGGAGGGGGCGAGGGGGGAGAGAGCTGAGCGAGTGCGGGGTCCGTTGGAGGGGGGTATTATTACATCATAACTATGTCATAGAGAACAGCAGCTGCCCAGCTGATGTTAATGGGCTTTAAAGAATTTCACCCCTAGGGGGCGTCAGAGGTGAGATTTGAAAAATTTTCAATTCTTACCCTGATTAGGACTCTAAAGTCTATAACTGTACCAAATTTCAAGTCTCTAGCTCAAACGGTGTGGAAGGAGTAAGGGAACGTACATACACACACGCATGCACGCATTGTGGCAGGGCGGGCCTGACCCAGCCCTGCTACCCCTTTAAGGAAAAAAAGCCTCTAGAAGCCTTCCCTGAGGGGAAGGCTAATTAGCCACCTGGGTGTAGCCCTGAGCTGCAGAGGGCTTAATGGGTCGCACCTGGCAGCCCCCTCAGGGGATAAAAGCCTGCCAGGGTGGAAGCCCAAGGTGGTGGTGGTGTGGTAGAGAGAGAAGCGCAGAGACAAAGAGCAAGGAAGTAGAGCTGAGGCTAGGAGCTTACCAGAGCTGACTGCTTCCTGAGGCCAGCCAGGCTGAGGGCTGGGCCTCAGCTAAATTGTATAGAACTGTATATTGGTGGTGGGGTTTGCACTGTGAATAAAGGACACTGTTGGAAGCCACAAAAGAGTCTCCTGCCTGTTGTGACGTGGGGGAAGAGCGGATCTCCTACAGCAGGGGTCTGCAACCTTTACCACTCAAAGAGCCATTTGGACCCGTTTCCCACAGTAAAGAAAACACTGGGAGCCACAAAACCCTTTTGACATTTAAAATGAAATAACACTGCATATAACGTTTTCTTTGCCTTTATGCTATGTATAAACAAACTATAATGTGTTGCATTTAGATCAGGGGTGTCCAAACTTTTTGGGAAGAGGGCCAGATTTGGTAAGGACGGTGAAGATGTGTGAGGGCCGACCCCCTCCCCCCCCCCCCCTCCGGCCGTGCTCTCGCTCTTCTTCCCTCCCCCTCCTCTCCAGCCGTGCTCTCGCTCTTCTTCCCTCCCTCCCCCCCCTCCGGCCGTGCTCTCGCTCTTCTTCCTCCCCCCCGCTCCGGCCGTGCTCTCGCTCTTCTTCCCTCCCTCCCCCTCCCCTCCGGCCGTGCTCTCGCTCTTCTTCCCTCCCCCTCCCCTCCAGCCGTGCTCTCGCTCTTCTTCCTCCCCCCCCCCCGGCCGTGCTTTCACTCCCCCCCTGCCCCAGCTTGCCTTGCCTTGTGCCCCGGCCCCGGCTCGCTCTTATCCGCCGGCTCCGCCGCGCTTCGCCTCCTGCCCCGGCCCCGGCCCGACTCGCACTTCTCCGCCGGCTCCGCCTCGCCTCGTGCCCCGGCCCCGGCTCCGCCTCCGTTCTTCTCCCCCCTCCGCCGCTCGCCTCTTATTGACCCCGCCCCTCTCGGCTGCGGCTCCGCGCACTGGTTGGACAGTGCTGGCGGGCCGCATAGAGAACAGTCTGCGGGCCGGTTAAAATTAGAACACACAGGGAGCCGCATCGGAGGGATGAAAGAGCCGCATGCGGCTCCGGAGCCGCGGGTTGCAGACCCCTGTCCTACAGCATACACCATTTGACTTTTTTATATATAAAGGATCTTTATACTGGTAAAATGAATAAGGCACCTCTATATCAGTATAACACTAGGTGTTGTATTGGTATAACCATGTTGGTAAAAAAATGACACCCCTGAGATAATTATACTTGTACAAAACCTGTATCTAGATCTGGCAGAACAGATAGAAGAGATCTTTTCTAGTGCTCTAAGTAAAGAAGACAATTGCCTACCTCTGACTCCCTCACTTCTCAAAAGCAGCTTTATAACCCACTTGGGTCTCTTATTTATCATTTCTATTTCTAGAATAGGATTCTTGTTTTTGCTCAGTTCACAGCAGCAGATGTCTTAAGAAGTCTCAAATACACTCCAGATTCCTTTGGGCTGGTCACAGTAGCAGCCAGCACAAGGACTACTGGGGCAAATCTGAAATCACTGGTACCTGCTTAAATGATAAACAAGGGCAGTTTCTTGAACTGGTGGGACTGGGTAGTCAGAAAGTAGCATGGTTTGGAACTAGACATTGACAAGTGACCATGGCATTCACAGTGCTATCCTACAATCACGCCTGACATAAATTTGTTGGCTATTTGTTTTTCAAACAACAAATACGTATTAGAAATTATGCCTTTACTGTTCACTGTGACAGAAGCTCCTTGTTGGTACTAATTGATTTAATTGTAGTGACAGAAACAAATCAGGCCCTTTGCAGCATGAGATAAACTTTAGCTGAAACTTTCCATCATTTGACTTTACACACCAAAATAAAGCACAATTTGATTTTTATATGTATATTACTAATACAACATAGTGTAGTCTGTTCTAATTAGAGATTGGATCTAGGGTTTTGATTCAGTCCTAACAACCCCAAATTATGAAGAACTTTGGATCCAGATCTGGATTTAAATTTTGCAGCTAGATCTTATTTCTGTATTATACTAAATCATGATTCCTGCTCTGAACATCCCTGAAATTTGGGTCAGTGTGGTTCTGGATACAGACCTGGGGTGCAATCCTGGCCCCACAGAAGTCAGTGGCAAAACTCCTACTGACTCCAGTGGGGTCAGGATTTCCTTGAATTTTGTATTTTAGGCCTATCTGTCCTGATAAGTATCCTACACAAGAGTCCTGTATACTTGTGTGAACTTGAGTTGTCTATTGTGTTTGTGGAGTGACTTTGGTATTCACAACTGCAAGAGGCAAATAACATTCTTTTAAGTAAGATATAGTGTATGCAGTTTCCCTAATCAAGTTTCCCCGACCAATGATCTACTAAATTGCCTAAATCCTGAATTACAGTAACCTTGTGCGATTGGAGTTATGGATCTCTCTTCCACAGAATGTTTTGGCATGCCAAATAGAGTAGGGTTTCTGTGGTGTGGAACAATGTGGTCTATATTAGGCCTGCTAATTGTACTTAGACCCAAAATTGTACTGAGCTCTTCAAAAATACCAACCTAGTGTACTTGACCTCTGCCTCACTGATCTCAAGAAACTATTCTTGTAACAAAAATATGCCAGAGGGGTATTCTTATATTGAAATTTATTACTGACTAGAAGGGCTTTAATGATTCACCATATGAACACACTGAAATGTATTAAAACTTCTTAGCCTCTTCCATCTGAATAGAGTCTTGATGGCTGAAATAACAATTGAATTGGAGGATAAGGGAGTGAAGTTCCCTTAGCATAGAATTAACCTTGTGTAATTGACATTTCAGAACAGGCAGTATTCCCTAAACTTGTGTAAGTTTACAGTCATTTATATCATCATTCTGGGGGCATGAAGTCCTTGGAGAGAACATTCAAGGATGAGTGGGCATGGGGATACTTTAGTACATTTGGCATAAAATGCTATGTAACCCCAGTCTTTGGCTCTTGGAATTCCTTAAGAGGATATAGCTTGTCATCTGGTGTCCTCCATCTCCATTATAAGCAGAAGTTTGGGTCTGACTAGAAATATACTAGACCTTAAATTCCTTTCCTGGTGGAATATAACCTTGTAATGTAAGTCAGTCCACATCGGGCTTTGTGTGGGTACAAAATAACTCAGCACAGCCCAAAATACTTAATGATACTTTGAAAAAACTTTTGTAGAGCTCTTTGTAGCACATTAATAGGAAGGTGGTTCCCAGCCAGGGAATATGTACTCCCTAAATACCTGGAATTGAGTCAAGTTTATAACTCATATGCCTTAGCCTCTGTCTCTTAAATACCTTCCTGTTTTACATTATTGGTGGAGGTTATGGTAAGACATTACCCAAGAACAGACATGAAACCATACAAGGCACTATAAGAATAAAAATTAGAATCTCTGTGTGAAGCCCATTCGATTAAAGGGACCCATGAGTAGAAATGCAGTCATTCCAGCTACATGCCAAGATGTTAGCATTGCTGGAAATCTTGTGTCTGGTGTTATATCTGATATTTTCCTGCTGAGCCTAATTTTACCTATCCATTTTAATTACGAGATATGCAGAAAAGGTAGCCCTTTTCATTCTCAAAAAGGGTATTATTAGATAATAATTTCTTTACACTGAACCACCATATTTTCAGACAAAAAAGGTTTGAGCAAATCTTTTTAGCTTCAAAGTTTGTGTCATATACATGTAAAAATCATTCCCATTGTGTACCATCTCCAAAGAGATAGATACTGATAGCAGTAGTAAAAGAAAGTGTGTATATACTTCAACTGCAGAGCAGGGTTACTTTACAGATCAACTAGTCATAGAAAAAAATTCCTGTTACTGAGCCAGAGTTCATGCTTCCAGCCAAAGGTCATACGCAGCTCCTAAAGTCTAACAGGATGTCTTTATGACTTTGGGGGAAACCAGACGGAATTCCTGTACCTTCTTCCTCACAAGGGGATATGTGATGTTAAACTGAGTAACAGTCTGGTCTCTTGTCATAAGCCAAACGGTCAGATGGATTCTTCTCCCTGAAAAGTGATCCTGATGATTGCCCCCTTTTCATAGTGTTTGACCGTTTATCCTTACATGATGACACATCACTGTGGTGAGATCCCACTGTTGATAAGATGGCTTCTCGTGTCCAGGGCCTTGAAGAGGTTTTCGCAAATGACTGAAATAAAATAATTGAAGTAAAATTTGAATTTAAGGCAATGATGAAATCTTGGATAAGGGACTGAGTGGCTGCTTCTTTACACTATCACTGCAGAAATATTTTGGGTCAAATGCTCAGATATATATCTGGTATGAATTAAAGTTTGAGTTGATCTAATTTGAGTTGCTCTTTTTACTGGAAAGTAATAATAATACAATAATACAAGTAATAATACTTTGCAGAACTTTTTATCCGAAAATCTCAAAACACTTTCCACACATTAGATGTTAAGGTCAGAAGGGACCCATTATGATCAACTAGTCTCACCTCCTGCATCGCACCGGCCATAGAATTGCACCAAGTTATTCCCAGAGGAGCAGTTTGGGAGCTTGTATCTTCTTTATAAGCTATACCATATATTTTAGAAAAACATCCAATCTTGATTTAGAGACTTCAAGCATCCACCATACCCTTAGGTAAGTTGCTGTAATGGTTAGTTGCCCTCACTTTTCAAAATTTATGCCTTATTTCTACTCTGAATTTGTCTAGCTTCAACTTCCAACCATTGCATCTCATTACACCTTTTTCTGCTAGATTAAATCTCTTCCCCAGGGAGTACTCGTAGATTGTGATCAAGTCATCTCTTAACCTTCTCCTGGATAAACTAAGTAGACTAAGCTTCTTAACCCTTCCGTTATACGGTATGTCTTCCATTCATTCTTGTAGCTCTTTTCTGAATGCTCCCAATTTTTTTTAACATACTTTTTGACACAGCATTCCAGAATTGGACATAGAATTCCAGTATTGGTCCCACTAATTCACATGAGAGATAAAACTGAACTCAGTGGGTTCTCTCACATGAGTAAGGCAAGTAGGATTTGACCCAGTCAGTAGCAGAACTGGAAATAGAACCCAGAAGTTCTGACTCCCATTCCCCTACCCTACCTGTTAGATATTCCTACCTCCATTCATTATAATAACATGATCTAATTTATTGTTTAGTGTCTTTCATACAAACATATCACTTTATATTTCAGAGCCAATTACAGTCTTTAGATCAGAGGTCAGCAAACTACGGCCCACAGGCCACATCTGGCTCTCGGGACCCTCCTGCCCAGCCCCTCACCTCCTGGCCCAGGAGGCTACTCCCAGCCCTTCCCCTGCTGTTTCCCTTCCTCCACAGCCTCAGCTCACTATGTCACCAGCGCAATGCCCTGAGCAGCAGGGCTGAGAGCGCTTGCCAGGCAGCGCAGCTGCAGACCTGGTGCTCTGTGCTGCGCTCTGGCGTGGCTGGTTCCAGCCAGGCAACACGGCTGCCTGTCCTGGTGCTCTGGGAGACACGATTGTAGTGGTGCCAGCCACTGGTGCTCCAGGCAGCGTGGTAAGGGGGCAGGGAGCAGACAGGGCTGTGGATAGGGGTCAGGGCAGTCAGAAGGCAGGGAACAGAGGGGCTGAATTGGGGCAAGGGTCTTGGGGGGGGCAGCCGAGAGGGGGGTTGGATGGGGCAGCGGGAGGCAGTCAGGGGCAGGGAGTTCGGGGGCCATCAGGGCAGAGAAAGGGATGGATGGGGCAGGAATCCCGGGGAGGCCGTCAAGAGATGAGAATCGGGCGGGGGGAGAGGGGGTTAGATAAGAGGTGGAGGCCAGGCCATGGGTGGCTGGGGAGGCACAGCCTCTCCTAACTGGCCTCCATACAATTTCAGAAACCCAATGTGGCCCTCAGGCCAAAAAGTTTGCCTGCCCCTAATTTAGATATTTCTGTAAACAAACAATACACATTTACAATTAGAAGTGGTTGAATTACTAGTTGACAACAACAGATTCAGTACATTTCCCTCCCCCCCTTTTATTTTCTTTTTGTAAATTATCCTTGAATAAGGCATGAATTTTACAAATTTGTTCACCAGTTGCAATTGTTTGATGATTAGTTGGTGCAAACAAATTTTAGTCTATGGTTTATTCATGAACTGGTTACTATAAGTATTCACTAATTCACACTACATTATTGATCACCTAAGTCCCATAGTATTGTTTCCATTCCTTGATCAGCAGTATATCTAGGCTTTATGGGAATGCCCTCTGTGGTAGTGTGGAAGGTTTCTTGGGTACAGAACAGAGAGGCACAACCAATGGATACATGACTATGCAAATTTACTGGTCACTTCAAGTCCCATATGTAGCACTTGCAGTAGCCATGGATTGGTTCTACTCATCTTCAGCAGCCCAGAGAAAGGATTCTGTTCCCTTAGCCTATGTGCAGAACCCATTTAAATTAGTTCTGCACAGGAAAAGCTTTGGCCCTTAGAGATATTGTTTTGGTCTGTTTCCTCTAATCATTGAGGAATAGTGCCTCAAGTTAAAGGCTGCAAGTTTTCTTCAGTTAGTATAACTAAAACTATAATTTTCTTCAATGAAAACTTAGATTTTAGGGAAAGCAGTAAAATTCATGGAAAGACTTTAAACCCACAGCATTTGTGGATTATTGTCCCTGCTCAGGAGTGTACGTGGGATGAATCACGCTTCATAGGCTGATCATTTCCAACAAATCACTTTCCTCTGCAGCACTGGGCACAGGTCACTTGGTAAGATTATCTCATGTATTAATTCCCTGCCATTGTAAGGGCCTCTGGCATTGATGCACCTTGGCCCCTCCTGTTCTCTGCTTGTGGCAGATAATAATTTAGTTTCCTGAGGACTTTAATACTTTGGTCTGGTTCTAGTTATTGGCTTGGTTCTTGACCTGTGAAATACAGGTGAGACTAGATGAGCTAGTGATCCCTTCTGGCCTTAAATTCCATGGTTCTGCATAAAGACATAATTCCAGCCAGGAATATTACAAAACGATTCATAAAGTGTTCACAATTCACAAGTAATGGTGTGCAAAAATGACAAAAATTATATTGCAAATTTTCACAAAATAATATTGGCATACTAGTTCTACACATTATTTCCCTGCTGCAGCATCACCCACTTGGGGGCCAGGCAGGTTTCACCACCTTCCCCTCCCTTACATGGGTTGGACTGCACCCCTCTATGCCTACAGGCTGACTAAGGCTCAGGCATACCACCTGTTTTCAGGGATAGCAAGCTTGCAGAAAGTTTGGTGGTGCCTAGAACTCCCACTCCCCCAGTCTGCCCCTCCACCTGCCTAAGGCCTTGGGAGAGAGTTTGGGTGGGGGAGGAGGTCTGAGGTGCAGGCCCTGAGCTGAGGCAGGGGATTGGGGTGCAGGTTCTGTGAGACAGTTTGGGGTGAAGGCTGTGAGGTGCGGCTGGGAATGAGTTCAGCTACAGATGAGAGGTTTAGGATGTGGGAGGGGACTACTCAGGAATGGGGCAGAGAGGGTGTTGGAGAAGCCAGTATTAAGGCAGAGATGGGGACAGGTGTGGGCTCTGGGGTGGGGCAGGGTTGGGGATGAGTTTGGGGTGCAGGCAGGCTGCTCTAGGGCTGGGGCCTGAGAGGACTCCAACCAGCCATCTCCCCGCTGGCAGCAGTGAGCTCTGGGGGAAAGCCCCTCCCCCCCCAGCACATTCACCCCACACTACTATCACTGCACGTGCTCCGAAGGCCCCTCTCAGGTCCAGGAAGCCCCTTCACCTCCCCTTTGGCGGGTGCCGAGCAAGCGGAGGGAGGGGAAGCTGCCAGCACATGTGCACATCCTCCCCTGCTGCTGCCCCTCACTGTGGCATCACTAGGGGTACGAGGCTGCCCCTAGCCCAGCATGGGGCAGGAGCAGTGACTGTAGATCCTGTGCTGGTGGCGGGTCCTGCCAGAAAATGAAAGGGTCTGAGGGGGAAGGGCAGGCTCAGCGGAGGCAGAGAGCGGGACATTAGGACCCTGCGGTGGCAGATGATGCTGGGAGCCAGCGGAGCAGAGTCAGCCTGGAGCTGCAGGGACGCTCCGGACCGGGGACACGTGGGGAGGGGACACGCGTGGGGAGAGCAGGTGGGGCCGGGGGAAGAGACCCGGCCCCGAACATTGACGCCGAGCCCCCGGGGGGTCCACAGAACTCGCTGCTGCCCCGGCCTGTTCCGCGTGAGCTGCCTGGAGTTCAGAATCCCAAACCCCCGAGGCGGCTGCGCCTTCCGCAGGCCCGGGCCGGTTCCGGGCGGCCCCGGCAGATAAGACGCGACACTTCCGGGGAGGAGCCCGCCTCGCTCCGCCCCCGCGGGGACAGATGGTCAAGCGCCCAGACCCGCGACGCTGCAGCATTCGAAGCAGCGTTTAAAGCGGCCCCGGGGGCGGGGCCAGAGGCGGGGCTCGCGGGTGACGTTCCTGACACGGCGCGCGCGGGGCGACGGGAGAGGCCGCGGCATGGAGGGCGGCGCACGTGTCTCCGCGCTCTGGACCTACCGCTCGGCGGCGGGCCCCGGTCTCCCGGTCTCCCTGCGGAGCAGGCGCATAAAGAAGCGGCCCAAGCAGAGCAAGAGCGGGGTGTCTGCGGATCGTCCCGTTCCAGCGGGGCCCGGGATGGGGGAGCAGCCCGGAGCTTCCCTCCCCGCCCGGGGCTCAGCAGGAGGGAAGCTGGGAAGGAGCCGGAGGGGGAAGCAGAGAGACGGGTACTTGGCCCCCATGCAAAGCCAAACTTCGGGGCTGCAGGGAATCCCCAGACCGCAGCTGGCAGGGGTGGCACCAGTGGGAGCAGGGAGGGGGGCCAGCTGCCCAGGGCCCCAGGAGTCCATCAGCGGCCCCTCACTGCATGGCCTTCTCCAGGAGCTGGGTCGGGTCCAGCACAGCAGGCAGCGGGCAGCCAAGCTGTTTGAGTGGCTGATTGCGCCCATCTCCCCACAGGAGTTCTTTGAGCAGAGCTGGGAAAAGAAACCCCTCCTGATCCAGAGACACAACCCAGCTTATTACCAGGGGCTCTTCTCCACTGCCACCTTCGATGCAATCCTGCGGGACAATGAGGTCCAGTTTGGGGTCAACCTGGATGTAACAAGCTATGTGGATGGGATGAGGGAAACCCACAATCCTGTTGGCAGGGCACTGCCTGCTGTCGTATGGGATTTCTACAGGAATGGCTGTTCCTTGCGGATGCTGAACCCGCAGGCCTTCTCCACCACTGTTTGGCACTTCCTCTCCATCCTACAGGAACAATTTGGGAGCATGGCTGGAGCAAACACATATCTGACACCTGCAGGCACACAGGGCTTTGCTCCACACTACGATGACATTGAAGCTTTTGTGATCCAGCTTGAAGGGAAAAAGCACTGGCGGGTTTATGGTCCTAGGGATGATACAGAGGTGTTGCCCCAGTTCTCAAGCTGTAACTTTGCTCAGGAGGTGATTGGAGAGCCCATTCTGGAGACCATACTTGAAGCTGGGGACCTGCTTTATTTCCCCCGGGGATTTATCCATCAGGGGGACTGTCTTCCTGATGCACACTCACTTCACATAACTGTTTCTTCATACCAGAGGAACTCCTGGGGAGATCTGCTGGAGAAACTCCTCCCAGCAGCCTTGCAGATGGCCATAGAGGAGGACGTGGAGTACAGGCAAGGGCTCCCTCTAGATTACTTAGAATATATGGGGGTCCTGAACTCAGATGTGGTTGATTCTCGCCGAGGTGCCTTTATAGAGAGAGTACAGAATTTGATAAAGAAACTGGTGGACTATGCACCAATTGATGCTGCAGTGGATCAGAAAGCGAAGTTGTTTCTTCACGACTGCCTCCCTCCCATGCTAACTGAACATGAAAGGGCATTGAGTATACACGGTGTTCCAGCCAGGTGGGAAAATGGAGATGTTCGTGATGCTGATATACCGATAAAGAAAGGGACTCAGGTACGGCTGCTCCGTCATGGCATCATTAGGTTGTGTAATGAAGGAAATGGTGTGCTGCTGTATTACACAACAGAAAACTCAAGAGTGTACCACAAGGAGGAGCCCAAGTACTTGGAGATAGATCCTGAGTTTACAGATGGTATTGAATTTCTGCTTTCTTCATATCCAAAGTATGTCTGTGTGGAGGCCCTTCCATGTGACACCTTGGATGATAAGATCTCCTTAGCTACCTTCTTGTTTGAAAAGGGCCTGCTGATTACCAAGAAACCTCTGGTGCCTATGTAACTGTCAAATTATGATCAAAATAAATATATTGAATGTTTCGAAAAATTCTGTTGTTGGCTACCTTACACTTACTGGTAAATTTGAATTAGGGGTCCAGATCTGAGAATCCATCCTGGTGGAACAGCTTTGACCTAGGTAGACAAATTAAACACTTTGTAAAGGATATGTACACAAGAAGTAGGTGACTAGCCTGTCCACAATAGCATAGAATTAAACTTTGTTTTCCAAGTCATATTAGTGCATCTGCAATACCCTCTGGAAGTTGTTTTTTTTATGTTCTTTACCTTTTATGCAATAAAATAAGGTGTAGCAGCCTGTGAATCCTGGCACTTTATAGTGGGGTGGCCAAACTGTGGCTTGTGAGCCACATGTAGCTCTTACAGTTAAAGTACCTCTTGTGGAGCCCTCCCTCCCATTCTCCATCTACCAGACAAGTTGGGAAGAGCTCATGGCTTCTGCAGTGGGGTGATGGGGCTAGGGGGTGATGGGGCTAGGGGCTTCTGTCCGAGACGACTGGTGCTTGCTAAGTGGGGGGCATAATTTAAAGGTTCCCTGCGCTCTCCATAACAGCTTGAGTCACACTCCTCTGTGCTGCTCCCAGGTGTTATCTCTGCATGGAGAGGCAGTGGTGAGCTGCAGGGAGGGACCTCTGCTTTAGCTGAATGTTCTAGCTTCTGTAAACCGGGATAGTGAAGAAGCCTCACTATCAACAACTTTTTTCTATGAGGAAAGATTTATATGAATGACTCCTTGTCTCCCTTTCTAATGACATTGGCAGTTTCCTCTCCACACACCAGAACCTCTTTACTCTGCACACACTACTCTCCTGACTGAGAAGTGCTTCTGTATGTGTTCTACTCAACACTGCACTAGCAAACTGTAGTAGGAAGTCAGTGTTCTTGCACCAGTGGGTAGAGAAACAGCTGTGGGTCTCTAGCTCACGTCTCTAGCTCCAAGTCTCCATATGGAAACTCTGAACAACACTTCTGAATGACCGCAGTTGCAGATCCTTAATCCTTGGCCACAAGGAAGTTAGACTAGCAAGCAACCTACTTCTGCTTGCATCACTGGATAAGCTCCCAGACAGACTTTATGCCAATGTGGAGTATCATTCCCGGTCCATGCCAGAACATGCTTTAGCATCCCCTATCACACCATGGGTAGGATTGTGGGGAGCAGCTAGGGTAGTGTAGCTAGGAGGTGATGGAGAGAGAATTCTCTACTGACTAGCTCCAACCATTTTAAAGCCAAACAGTGGGAGGTAGCCTTAGAAGCCCAGAGAATTTTTTAATGATTGAAATCAAGTTTTATATTATTTGAATGATATGTAGTATCTGCTGGGAGAGCTATTGAATGATTTAACCTCATCCAACTGAGTAAGTAACTCAAAAGACTGGTTTGATCTCTTCCAAAAGGTGATCCATGTAACACATCCCTTCTAATCCATGCACACACATTACCAGAGAAAGTGGATCCAAGGACAGCTATGAGGTTCTTCAGTATATCCTTGTGGGCAGAGCTATGCTCCTTTGCATGATAGATTCGGTTGGCTTCCTGCCACATATGGCCCATAATCTCCTCTAATTTCAGCAGTTTCTGGGTCACCAAGTCCTTTTGGCTTAGTCTGGAAATCTAGATAAAAAATGTGGAACCAGTTAGTCTGATGATAAATCTTCAAATTCTTAATTGCAAAATTCTATTTGAGTGGCATGAGCAATTTTTGCAGGCAGGCAAATAGCAATTAGTTTTTTCCATTATTAATCATGATAAAGGGGTGGACAAGTATATTTTTTGGCTGGACTGTTAAATCTTGCAACATTATTTTCATTAAGTCCTGGAGCCAGCAACTTGTGAGTAAGCACAGTGGATAGTTCTAGTTATGAGTATCTTTTGCGAAAGTGTGAGCGCCACATTTTCTTGCCCATAAGAAACTCAGTTGTTCAATCAGAAAAAAATATTAAATATGGGACGGGACTGCTATAGTTGCCGTGGCCCACAAAGAAAATCCACAAATGACTGTTTTTGCTTGATTGAATGGAAGAGCTAATAAATGTAAGGCTCCATATAGTGCACAGAAAACTAGATGCAAGTTTTGCAACAGTACCCTTGGTTTCTGTGGCATACTGGGCAGCAGACTGGAATTTCTGCAACTTCATATTAAAATAACAAGAATGTCCATTAAAAACTTTAATATGAAAATGAAAACTAAACCACACTGCTGTCATCCTTCTATTGCTTAAATATTAATTTCAGTTTTTTGCTTGGTCCTTTGTGGCTTTGTAGAAGTTGTCAGGAGAAATTGTGTAGGGGACAACTTGGGGTTTTGATACTTGGGATATTTTAGGAGGTGGTTGGGGATTATGGAATAAGCACACTGGCACTTTTGTCAGTAGAACTTTTGTTGGTCAGGGTGTGAAAAAAACCACCGCTGACCGATAAAAGCACCGATGTGGACAGCACTCTGTTGGCAGGAGACGCTCTCCTGCTGACATCGCTACCACCACTTATTAGGAGTGGTTTAATTATGCCAGCGAGAGAGCTTTCTCCTGCTGGCATAGAGGGCTACGTGGGAAACTTTACAGTAGTGCAGCTACAGCAATACAGCTGTGCCACTGTAAAGTCTCCAGTGTAGACATAACCTTAGTGAGACAAAGAGAATATGACTCTAGTCTTGTGGTCAAGGCAGCTGCCTGGGAGACTCAGAATCTAGTTCCCCTGCTCCCATGACTCTATAGTGATTTCTACAATGAGGTTTAAGATTAGCAGCCGTGTTAGTCTGTATCTGTAAATAAGATGAGTTAGACTTTGTAGCATCTTAGAGACTAACCAGTTTATTTCAGCATAAGCTTTTGTGGCTGATGAAGTGGGCTATAGTCCACGAAAGCTTATGCTGAAATAAACTGGTTAGTCTCTAAGGTGCTACAAAGTCTTCCTCGTCTTTCTACAATGAGGTAAGCCCTGTAACAGAACATCTTAGTGGCTACCCCACCTTCCTGAGAGATGTGGCAGACCCCTGTTCAAATCCTCTGGCCGAGGGGAGAAATGGGCATGGATCTCTTACATCCCCGGGGAGTGCTTTCACCATTACTGGCTGAAAGTTATAAGATGGACACCACCATCACTGCCTATTGGATCAGAGACCACGGGAGGTAGGCATTCCTCTGCCTATCTGGTTAGCTAGGAGATTGAGGTCTCTGGATGCCTAGGGAGATAGCAGTGTGCATGCCCAAAGACAGCTGGGGAACTTTTGATGCTTACAGGGTTAGCGGCTGAGCAGGGGTTTGGTGGATCAAAGTAGTACCAAAAGCTGAGACTTAGGTGCCTAAATCTGGGGTTTAGGTGCCAAGTCCCTTTGTGAGTCAAGGCATTACTCCCCAGTTAGCCTTGTTGACTTCTATAAACCTACTCAAGCTCTAAATGTAAGGTATCGTTCAACATAGGTAAATTTATCACAATCTGGTCCAAACCAATCAGCAGTGAAACAGCCAAAAAAATGGTTGTTTCAATTGTCATCTTGAGGTTTCAGAGTCAATACCCTAATGAGATGAATGGGGCAGTTTAGACTTTTCTTAAAGCTATTTGTGCAGTCCGGCTACACCAGGGGTCAGCAACCCGCGGCTCCGGAGCCGCATGTGGCTCTTTCATCCCTCCGATGCGGCTCCCTGTGTGTTCTAATTTTAACCGGCCCGCAGACTGTTCTCTATGCGGCCCGCCAGCACTGTCCAACCAGTGCGCGGAGCCGCAGCCGAAAGAGAGGGGCGGGGTCAATAAGAGGCGAGCGGCGGGGGGGGGGAGAAGAACGGAGGCGGAGCCGGGGCCAGGGCACGAGGCGAGGCGGAGCCGGCGGAGAAGTGCGAGTCGGGCCGGGGCCGGGGCAGGAGGCGAAGCGCGGCGGAGCCGGCGGATAAGAGCGAGCCGGGGCCGGGGCACGAGGCAAGGCAAGGCAAGCTGGGGGAGGGGGGGAGTGAAAGCACGGCCGGGGGTGGGGGGAGGAAGAAGAGCGAGAGCACGGCCGGAGCGGGGGGGAGGGAGGGAAGAAGAGCGAGAGCACGGCTGGAGCGGGGGGGAGGAAGAAGAGCGAGAGCACGGCCGGAGCGGGGGGGAGGAAGGGGGGGGAGGAAGAAGAGCGAGAGCATGGCCGGAGGGGGGGGAGGGAGGGAAGAAGAGCGAGAGCACGGCCGGAGGGGGGGGGGAGGGGGTCGGCCCTCACACATCTTCACCGTCCTTACCAAATCTGGCCCTCTTCCCAAAAAGTTTGGACACCCCTGATCTAAATGCAACACATTATAGTTTGTTTATACATAGCATAAAGGCAAAGAAAACGTTATATGCAGTGTTATTTCATTTTAAATGTCAAAAGGGTTTTGTGGCTCCCAGTGTTTTCTTTACTGTGGGAAACGGGTCCAAATGGCTCTTTGAGTGGTAAAGGTTGCAGACCCCTGGGCTACACAACACTGCATTGGGTACGTTGAGTAGACGTTTGAAAGGTTTTCAGATTCTGGAACACATCTGCAGACCACAGCAGTATAGTTAGCAGTGGACATTTGAGTGGGACAGACTGTGCTAGCTCAGCTTCTCCCCTGACACCACGCCCTCTTCCTGACTTTGGTGCTCCCAGACACAGGGCTTCACCTGCTGAGCTGGGCATGCGTGTGGGGCGGCTCAGAAAATGGCAAGGCAGAGCTGCCAGAGCGTAGATTTCTGAAGGACGGGTGCATAGCTCCGCAGTGGATTTCAGGTGCCCAAGTGATGCTCAGGGTCGCTGTGGCAGTATTACACCCCTACTGAGATTTGGGCAGGCCTAGATGCTGAGTGGGTGGGCTGAGGCCCACTCATGGCTATGCCCCTGGAATACAGGGGGGAAAGATGGAATCATGCAGTATAACCACACACGGCCCTGAATATATACTGAACTACATATAACTAGGAGAAAGCATTATTTGACCATTTTTTTAAAAATCCCAATTTTTAAGAAGGAAAATGAGAAATATTTCATATTCAGTTCTTCTGAATGTGGTTGTGCCTAACATTAGATAAAATGCTGTATAGTGCACATAGTATGAGAGATCACATGCACCTGGGACAGAGACTTGAAATTCCTCTCTGTGCTGACTTCTCTCTGAAGCAATATTTAATATTCCAATTCTGAGCTGTCAGTAAATTAATTCAAGGCTGAAGTATGATATGATAACAAAAAAGGCCAATGCAGTTTTGAACTGCAGATGCATGGGGGATTATGTCACAGTGAGACTTTATCTGTATTGGATCTTATTCCCCCACCTAAGTGATGTCATTTACTATCTCTTGACCAAGCTCTAATGGAACATCCACCCTCTAGCAGAGATGGTGACACCTCCTTCCCCTCAAATTTATTAGGTCTGTGGGGGAGGGGGGGGAGATCAGTCGCCTTCTAACCACCTCCAAATATGAAGTTGTATTCCCCTATCTTCCAACCAAAAGCCCTGACCACATTTCCTCTATGAGTTGGACTCTTAATATCTCTTCACCTCATTCTTGATCTTCTGAATCATTTCCTGTTCCTCTGTATGTTGAAAATTGAGAATCTTCACAGCTTTATTCATTTCCCTAAACAGAAGTGATAGAGGACTTGTTATTTATGCATAGCAGAAGCTTGAAAGAAAAGCAAGAGCCACAAAAGTAATGAAGCTAATGTGCTACCTGGGAACCAGCCAAGTCTTCCAATCCATGCTGCCTTCTCTCATTTGCTTCACATATACATGTGAAATGGCACAAGTGAGCTGCTGAAGGAGGGAAAGTGTTCCCAACTGGCATAGGTTGGCCCACCAGTTGGTCTGGGCTTCAGAGGGTTGGCGGGAGAGCGAGTAGAGAATTGCATAGAGGTAGCAGATGAGAGAGGGGAGCAAGGAGGTAAGATAGCCAGCTTTAATGAATTGTTAAGTGCGTCTGGAAGCAGTGTTAGTAACTCAATACATATGTATTCAAAAATGTCATTTAACAAACATATTTAAGGATCCCCCCACCATTCTGCATTGGTACTGAAGCAAAGTCATAGTATGTTAAGGGACATGATGCTGGGGCACATTTTCAGATGAGAAGTAAAACTGATGATCTTGACCACTTGTGGCCCTGATCTCAGTTACATAGGTATAGCTATGGTGTAACTGTTCAAGCCAGCAGAGTCACACTACTGTAAAACTGGCATCAGTGAGAACAGAACAGGACCCTGGTCTTTAATGATCTGATAGATCTTTTGTTAGGAGAGAGATGTGACAGTCAAATTCCAGTTAGGGCAAGAATTTTCAAGTGTTTTTCATGGCACGGAGCACTACGTAATAGAGAGATTTTCCTATGATACTTACCTTCTTGTTCGGGCCCTCAGAACATACCAGTGACTACTGGGACAATCATTTATATGGGAAAAAATAAATATTGGGAACATCCTTTTTGCTTCATTTAATGTTGGACAAAGACAATAGCTGACACCATTAACTTGCCAACTCTCCCCAAACCACTAGCAAGTGCTCCATGAATCACAGTTCAAGACTCGTGGAATTGAGGTATTTATATTGTCTCTCTTGAGAAGTTATGTTCAAATAGAAAAGAATGCCCAATCCTCCCAACCGTAGTAAGACATCCAACATCAGGTGTGGAATGGGCTGGACAAACTGAGTGAGAGGAGGGGTTTAATTATGGTACCCATGGAACTATCTCCAGAAGTCTTGGCAGATATTGATTCTAAGAGCTTCATGAAGTGGGTGTGGGGAGTTGGAATAGTGGTGTGACAGAACACTTGTGCCTCCTTCCATCTTCCCCCAACCCCAGCTGGCAAATGCCAGCTGCTTTGAAAGGTAGGTTTTGGAGATTGTGAGAAAGGGGTTAATGTGGAGGGTGACCAAATTAGTCTTTAGAAATATCTTAGCAGTTGACTCAAGGAGTATCTTGGGAGGAAATTATATGTTGCACTATCCTTATATGTTGTGAGGCTGCAGGGTTTATTAGGAAAGAAAGTAGCATCCCTCAGAAGGAAGGAGAGCACACTGCATGTGCTCAGAGCCCTGAGGGGTATCCACTGACAAAACCATAATGAGAGAGAGGATTTATTTTGCCCTGAGCATGTTTCTTTTGGAGCCTAACTACTTACTCTCTGACCATCTCGTTTGGCTCCAGAATCAACCTCTCCAATAAGATGGTCCGAACACTTTCATCCTGTAACTGGAGGGTGACGATGCTACGACAGGCCTCTCTTCGTACTCCAGGTTCCTCCTCATGATGAACAGCCCAAAGAAGATGATGTTTCAGCTGGGGGGTCAGATGGCCTATTTGGCCCAGTGCTGCCATAAAAGGGGAAATCAAGCGCTTTTCTTTGTTTGAATTTTTTCATGCTGGGGTTTGGTTGTGTTAACAGATATACTTCTATTTATTTGGATTGCTAAGGGCTTCCTGCTTGTGGAATCTTAGGAACATAGCCTTTGCCAAACAGGCAGAATAAAGCTCCAACAAGCACCTAATATCTCATGCTACAGACAAAGGTTAAAAAACAAACAAACAAACAAAAACCCCAATATGCTTTGTGAATTGTGCAGTGTTGCTTGGGAAAGGGGAAGAAGTGGGGATTCTTTGCTTACCTCTGTAGCAATCAGCTTATATCCTGAAGCATAGAATCTGATTACACCTGTTTTAGTCTTACTCCCATCTACAAATATCTCCATCATAATGTTATCCCATTCTTTTTAGATTTCCAGTCACAGCTTGATGTGTTCACATTCTAAGGCATCAAAATCTACAAGACTCAGCTTGCTGACAGTAACATTTAAAAACACTTGTTCCAAATGCATAGCTTTCTAAATTTCTCCCCCCTCTTGGCTTCATGTAATGATGAAAAAAGAGAGGAGTGTGGGATAGAACTCTGAGGAACCCGACAGGTGAGTATTCTAGAAATGGAGGAACAATCACCCATCACCATTTTCTGGGAGGTGTCTGGAACAAAGGGAAGCCCCATAAGCTCTCTTTGTCTGTTTCCCCATCTACAATACGGAGATAGTACTTGCCGTAGGGTTGCAAGACTTAATGAATATTTGTTGTGGACAGTAAGGATTTCAGTCTTAAATGGTATTTAAGTTCCTAACTTCCATTGATTTTGATGGAAGTTAGGAGCCTAAATACCTTTGAGGATATGGGCCAAAACTCCTCAGAGGAAAGCTGAGTTAGAAGTATGAAGGATATTATCTTTCATATGATTTTTTTGAGGCTAATCCTTTCTGGCCCTGGCAGTACATAGTTTAGAATTCTCAGTCAGCAATAATATTGCTTCCTCCAATTAATTTATTTTTAAAAACCAAAATAAATCTACTCAAGTCTTCTCCTGATGTTCTAAACCACTTTAAAACTTTCACAGAAGGGAGAGAGGGAGGATGCAAAGCAGATTGAGTTCATTTACTGCAGTGGACCCTAATACTTAAATATTGGTTATTAAGGAATTTAGAGAATTGGAATGATTGTTCCTCTTAGTGGATTGAGAAGTTTGGGGGTACCACAGTGCCCCATTTGCAAATCCACCAGTGAAAGAGCTTTTTCTCCTAGTAGGGAATCCATGGAAGTAGTTGCATTAAAAATGTTAAAAGCTTCTATTTGCTGGCAATGTAGCAGCGGTTCAGAATTTGTGCACTCTGTTAGACTAGTTTTCTATTGCAAAGATGCTGCTGTAGTATTTCTATTATGGTTAGAATTGTTGTCTGACATTAAACTGACATTAAACTTGCAGATTTTGAAATTTTAAATATAATTTAAATAACTAAAATATTAAAATCCTCACAATAAATAAAAAATATCCTATTAAAGCAACGGGTCTTCATCAACTAACTACAATACCTCTGATGGCAAAAGCCTTGATTTTCCAATGAGGGTCAGTCTGCATCATCTTAAAGAGGCACGTTAGCACCTGAGGTGGAAGGATATAGCTGTTAGTAGATATTATAATCATGGTTTATTAATTACTAGCAAAAATACCCGGCGTTGCTCGGGGTATTTGTAATTGGAAACTGGGATGTAAAAAGACTACCATGTTTTTTATTAATACAAATTTTGTTCAGACGTCTCAGCGTTGCTCGGGTCCGTTGGAGGGGGGAGAGAGGTGAGCGAGTGCGGGGTCCATTGGAGGGGGGTATTATGACATCATAACTATGTCACAGAGAACAGCAGGTTTTAACCTGCTGCCCAGCTGATGTGAATGGGCTTTAAAGAATTTCACCCCTAGGGGCGTCAGAGGTGAGATTTGAAAAATTTTCGACTTTTACCCTGATTAGGACCCTAAAGCAGTGGTCGCCAACCTTTCGGACCTCACGGACCACTAAACTCACAATTTTGAATCCCGCGGACCACTAACATGAATTTTTTTAAAAAGGTACAAACATCTATAAAATAATGATCATAAAAGTTCCATTTCATTAATATGAAATTCACTTGTTTAATTATAACAAAATTATTAGTGTGATATTTGTTGCTGCTTGTTTGAAATAAGTTTATGGATTCTTGGCTCCAATGACATCACTGCAACACGGAGAGCCGTTTGTATTTCAAGCCAACAGCGGTACTTGTTTTTGATTGCCGTAACAGATGAGAATGTCTTTTCACACAGATAGGTTGTTGCAAATGGAATCAAAATTTTGATGGCTTTTTCACTCAGCACTGAGTACTCACTTTTTACGGAGGGCCAAAAATGATGTCTTGATGAGGACGAGTGGAATTTAGCTTTGAGACTGTCGTCGGAAGGCTTTCTTTTTCTTTCATGCTCAAATTGCTATCTTCAATTTTCGCTGAAAATGGATCCATTACCCACATATTGCCATATCTGGGGTCCTCTTCCTTTGGGTAATAATGGCCAAAAGATTCTGTGAGCGACCACAAGTGCTGTTGAACAATGGTTATTACCTCTCAGTTGACATCCTCCTCTTTCATATACTCATCAAGATTCGGGAACATTTGCAGATCTTCTTCAGCCAACCACATTTACCATAGCAATATTTTCTTTTGAAATGCATCCATTTTACCTCGCAGTGTGAACACGTCCGTAAGCTGTCCTTGCAAGGACGTGTTTAGCTCGTTTAACAGTGAAAAAATATCTGCCAGGTATGCAAGCTTGGCTAGCCAATCATCGTAAACAAGAGATCTTGGAATTTCGAATTATTTTGCTGCTGGAAGAATAACTTGACTTCTTGGCGCAGGTCGAACAATCGGGTTAGTATTTTGCCCCTCGACAGCCATCTCACCTCAGCGTGAAGAAGAAGATGAGTATATTGAGAGCCCATTTCTTCACAAAGTGCCTCAAATATTCGAGAATTGAGCGCTTTGTGCCGAATTTCATTTACAATTTTAATTACATCAGAGAGTACTTAGTGCAGTTCTGGAGACATTCTTTTCGCCACAAGTTGCTTGTGATGTATAATACAATGAGTAAACAAGATGTCTGGGTGTCCAACATCTTTCACTTCTGTAACAACTCGTAAACGATGCCGGTCATGCTTGCGGCACCGTCTGTGCATATCCCAACACATTTCTTCCATTCAATACCTCAGAGCCGGTTGTTCTACCCAGCAAGTTGAGCAAACAGAGGAGTTCTTCCTTGAGCTCCCCTTGACACTCAAACCTCATAAAACAAAGGAGAACTGCCTTGTTAGTTATGTCTGTTGATTCGTCGGGTTGAATTGAATAAAAAGTTGAATTTTTCACCATTTCAATCACTGGATTTTCAATATCTTCGGCCATGTCTTCAATTCTGCGCTTCACAGTGTTAGCGGACATAGGAATTACTTTCAGTTTCTGGACAGCCTGTTTCCCCAAAACCTCTTCACAGGCTTGTAACAAGCAAGGCTTAAATAATTCTTCTCCAACCGTATACGGCTTTCTACTTTTCGTGATTTGAAGTGCTATCAAATAAGAAGCCTTTACTAGGGACTTATCTTCCTAAAAATTGCAAATAATGTCCAAATTTCTCCAGGGACCACCAAAATTTTCTCCACGGACCACTGGTTGGCGACCGCTGCCCTAAAGCCTATAACTGTACCAAATGTCAAGTCTCTAGCTCAAACGGTGTGGAAGGAGTAAGGCAGCATACATACACACACGCATACACCATTTGACTTTATATATATACTAGCGAAAATACCCGGCGTTGCTCGGGTCAGTCGGAGGTGGGGAGGAGGCAGACAGCTGAGCGAGTGCGGGATCCATTGGATGGGGGCAGAGAGCAAACCTGACACCCCCACCTCACCCCCCCGACCAAACCCGACACCCCCACCTCATTTACCCCTCGACCAACCCCGACTCACATTTTAACACCCCCATGTCTCCCCCCTACCAACCCCAACACCCCCTGACCAACACCCACACCTCACCCCTCCGTAGATCAAACCTGACACACCCACCTCACTTTCCCCCCCCAACCAAACCCGACACCCCTACCTACCACCACAAACAAACCTGACACCCACACCTCACTTACCCCCCGTAAACCAACCCCGACCCCCCTCCTCACCCACCCAACCAAACCCAACACCTCCACCTTACCCCCCCACCAAACCCAACACCCCCTGACCAACCCCAACCCCCACACCTCACACCTCACCCACCCAGACACCTTCCCACCCCCCAGACCAAACCTGACACCCCCCGGCTCACTTACCCCCCGACCAAACCCGACACCCCCACCTCACCCCTCCCCACCAAACCCGACACCCCCACTTCACCCTCCGACCAAACCCGACACCGCCACCTCACCCCCCGACCAAACCCGACACCCCTACCTCACTTACCCTCCAACCAAACCCAACTCGGGTCCGTTGCAGGTGGGGAGAGGGCAGAGAGCTGAGGGATTCTGGGGTCTGTCGCAGGTGGGGAGGGGGCACAGAGCTGAGGGATTCCGGGGTTCCGTTGGAGGGGGAGGGGGCAGAGAGCTGAGCGAGTGCCGTGTCTGTTGGAGGGGGTATTATGACATCAGAACTATGTCACAGAGAACAGCAGCTGCCCAGCTGATGTGATTGGCCTTTAAAGATTTTCACCCCTGGGGGGCGTCAGAGGTGAGATTTGAAAAATTTTCGACTCTTACGGTCATTTGGACCCCAAGACCTCTAACTGTACCAAATTTCAAGTCTCTATCTCAAACGGTGTGGAAGGAGTAAGCTTACATACATACATACATACATACATACATACACCATTTGACTTTTATATATATAGAAGATATAGGATCATATAAATGTGTGGTACTATACAGGATGTGACCCACACCAAATAATGAACAAGTCCCTGTTCTAAAGAGCTAACAGCCTAAAGGCACAAGTGAAAACAATACCAAACAGAACACACATACAGTCATACAAGGTAGAGATGGTGATTTGGGGAGAAGAGCCAGAAGACCCCTCCAAATGGGTTGTATTGCAGGGGCATACCAGGTTTGTGTTCATGAGGGATGGTGAGCAGTGTGGCCTCATGAGTGTTCTAATTTCTTCAGGCAGTCACTTATTCTAGTAAAAGTCCCCACGGCCCTCCAGATGGGGCACTGCTTCCTGCAGAATCCAGTACCTGCCTAGATAGTGCTAGAATTACCAGTCTGGTTTATTTTCCCTGCAACTGAAGGCCACCACCTGCATTTGATTTTATAGCGGGGCACACACATACTGTTTTCAAGAGCCTCACTTCCAGTTTTCTGCTCCGGGTTCTAACCAGGGACTGCAGAAGTGAATGCAAACCTGAAAAATTATGATTCCAAAAATTAATCAAACTTCTCCAAGCCTTATAGAAATTCCCATTTGATTATCATTCGGGGTGAAGTTTTGTGTAGGTGGGGTGAGAGGAGGCAGTTATTTTTGGCACAAAGTGGTTCATTGTCCACTAAGTCCATTTTATGTACCTGTGGGCAGATTCCCAGCATGCATGTTCAGGCCTAATATTTTGGAGATACATGGTTTTCTTATTCCATATGGGAAGAAATATTCGCAATCCACAATAATTTAACTCTTTATCACCATCAGTCCCCATCATTTTGTAAGCTAGAAACTATCAAAAGTGAGTGATGCACAAAAGTACATCCTGTCTTGGACAAAGGACACAAAAATTAGAATGAGCATTAATACATTTTTCCTTTGTGTTCAGGATCTTTATCAGTCTTTTTTTAAAAAATCCTACTTACCGTTTCATCTTTGATCCTGAGTGCTCCAGCTGTAAGACAAGCTTCTCTCCGGACTGCAACAAAGTCATTGGAGAAGCACTGAAGGAAGCCTGGGAGCAACTTTGCTGTCATAAGCTGTAGCCAGCCAATCAATGAGAGAGCTTCCACCTTCATCCGGCAATCTCCTCTGTTCAGCTTCACACTAAGTGCAAAGGAGTTTTGAATAAGCAAGTGCTGGGCCTGGTCTGCATGGTCCAGACAGATGCACACAAAAATGGGAGGATTATCCTGACTGGGCAAAGCCCCTGAGACCAATAACATCTCTATTCAAAGGTTCCCCTCCTGTTCACTGCTCATTAAAAAAAAAAAAAAAAAAAAAAGACTCAGCCCCTTTAGTCCCATTGTAATGAGTTCCAAAGCTCCAGTAACAGACCTATATTTAATGCTTCACATAGAATCAGGCCTGTTGTAGCATTGGTTACGCCCAATGTGAGCATTCACAGACTCCTTACTGCAGACAAGTGTCTCCTCTGGGTATAAAAGAGCAGCCTGTGAATACTTACCAATATATTCACGTATAAGCTAACCCACATGTAAACTGGACAGAGCCCATCATTTTGTAAAACTGAACCTAACAAAAGTGAGTGATTCATGTAAGTAGGCTCCAGAAAACTTGCCCCAAACTCCTTTCTCTTTTCAGCTGCTGACCCATGACTTGTCTGGCTTTCAATGTTGCCTTGGATCCCAGAGTTTTCTTTTCAGCCACTGGATTAGTTATTCCCCAACTCTGCCATCACCTCGTGGTCTCATGCTTACCAATTGGGGTGGTAAGTGGATCAATATAATTGATCAAATGTACAGGGCCCCATTATAGGCTGAGCCCATATTAGTGGACTGAAATGTTAATGTAAATATCTTATACACAAGTATATACAGTAACTGCTTTCCCATGCCAGTTTCTAGGTAAAGACAAGAACAGTCATATACATGCAAAGGGATGCACTTGCAATTATTATGGCTGTAATTATAAATAAAGAAGCCCCTAAATACAGTATGTATTTGAAAGCCCGGTTACAGTCCTAGATTAGGATTACAGAATATGCCATAATTCCAAATTATATAGTGCTGTAGCAGCCCTGTGGGTAGTCCAGTGCCAATCTAGTGTCTAACTAGGTTCCACCATTTAGCAAAGGAAATACTAGTCCAATTGTTGCTAGGTAGTGTTACACTGATAGTAAAAGTTACCAAGAAATTTGAGTGATGATAGTTCAGATCTCCACTTCCCCATAGCAAAGCTACCAAGATGGTTAACTCTCACCTGAGCTGGTCGTGGACTTCTTTCCCAAGCTTCATCTGCCCCAGTGCCAAGGCAGCTGCCTGGCGCACCTCCATGTTCCAGTCGTTCCACATCAGCTGTGCAAGCTTGTTCTTCAGGTCCTATACACAAGATCATCACAAGGGCTGAGATTGACTCACTGCAGCATTAATCAACCATCAGCTTTGATTCCAAAGACACTACTCGAGGATGGGATTTTCAAAAGGGCTCAGCACAGACCTAATTCTGCTGCCATGGACATGAATGGTGGAACTCATATTGGCCTAACTTTGTTCCCATTGAAGTCAGTGGGAATTTTACCACTGACTTACATGGAAGGAAAATTCAACACTGAGTGCTTTACAAATCCAACTGTTAATGCACTGCCTTCCAACAGTATGTGGTGAAGTCTGCGTCCATCCAGGCTCACACTGCCCAAGAACCCAAGGGCCACACTTGGAGCTAAGGCTTGGAGGGTGGTGAATGTCCAATTCCTACTGACATCAGTGGGCACTTGCAGGATTAGGTCTCAAGTTTGCATAAAATGATTGTGTCAAAATAAAACCCTAATATGCTGTGAAACATTAGGATATAGATAATATAATAGAAAATATATTGCCTCTATATAAACCCACAGTATGCCCACATCTTGAATACTGTATGCAGATCTGGTCACCCAATCTCAAAAAAAGATACTGGAATTGGAAAAGGTACAGAAAAGGGCAACAAAAATGATTAGGGGTATGGAACAGCTTCCATATGAGAAGAGATTAATAAAACTGAGACTTTTAAGCTTGGAAAAGAGATGACTAAGGAGGGATATGAGAGAGGTCTATAAAATCATGACTGGTATGGAGAAAATAAATAAGGAAATGTTATTTACTCCTTCTCATAACACAAGAATTAGGGGTCACCAAATAAAATGAATAGGCAGCAAGTTTAAAACAAACAAAAAGGAAGTATTTCTTTGCACAATGCACAGTCAACCCTTGGAACTCTTTGCCAGAGGATGTTGTGAAGGCCAAGACTAACAGGGTCCAAAAAAGAACAAGATAAGTTTATGGAGGATAGAGTCCATCAATAGCAATTAGTCAGGATCGACAGGGATTCAAACCCATGCTCTGAAGTGTCCCTAACCTCTGTTTTCCAGAAACTGGGAAGGGTGACAGGAAATGGATCACTTGATAATTATCTGTTTTGTTCATCCCCTCTGAATCACCTGACATTGGACACTGTTGGAAGACAGGATACTGGTCTACATGGACCTTTGGTCTGATGCAGTATGGCCATTTATATATTTGCTAGCACTTGGCTGATGACTAGAAACTTCTGGTTAAATTCCAACTCCCCTCCGCCTCCCCAAAAAACAACAACAACAACAAAAACCCTCTGCAGCTGATTGACTTGTTCTCAATTACACAGGCAGAATGGGGCTGTGACCACATTTCATTTGTTTACCAACTCTGAAACCTGTGCCTATCACATACGTTCCTAGGCATTGAGTAAAAGACATAACAGCACTTTGACTAAGCTCCTGAAAATAGACTGTGCACACCTTTAACATTTGCTATAGCTGGTTAGAAATGTTCCAGCAGAACATTGTTTAAATCTATAAGTAAATAGACTCCAGCTTCTGAAGGAACAATTTGGGAAAGGCGTAGCCAGGTTGCTAGTAGGAGGCACATTTTGTTGGTGGGAAGGAGAGGAACTATTTTCAACAGCTGCAATATGCTAACAGACTTTGAAAGTCACTTATGTCTAGGGAGTTTGAGGCAAGACTTACCTGGCTTACATACCCACGGATACGAGACAGCGCCCTGCAAGCCAAAATCCGATCTTTCCACTGGCAGCTGTTCAGTTTGGCTGCCAGTAGGGAGTAAACCAAGCTCTGGAAGAAGGGTAAGTTGTTTACGAACAATGCAGGGTAAAACAAGCACAGTGTGAACTGGATCACAAAGGAGGAGCTAGTGGAGAGGGCTCAATCACATCCAGAAGGGTCAGGGGCCACCCATACTATTTTATAGAAATGTTGCCTTATGCTACTTTGCTAACGCTATTGACGACACTTGGTTGGCTAGAGAGGGAAGGTTTTTATAATACACTGTATAGAAAAATCACCTAATAAAACCCCCCCAATAAAACCATCATGAGAGATGAGAAGAGGATTTTGGCTTCTTTAGAAAGACCAAAGTGAGGGTGATGAAAGAGGGTTAGAAGTCTGTTAGAATCTCTTGTTTTGTAAAGGAAGCATCATGGCCATGGCTCACAGACAGTTGAGGGGAGGAGATGATGAACTTTTGTACCTATCTTTTAGGGCCTGGGAAATGAAAGCAAGAGAATCTCTTGCTGTGGGAAGTGAGAGATAGATAAACAGCAAAATTGAAAAACCAATTTTATTTACTTTTATTTTATTTTTTTACTATATTTTCCTATCCAATAATAAATTACATTAAATGCAGAACCAAAAGGCAAGTTGTGCCTGTTCTCAAATGACTACAGCTATGTTCTACATTGCACACTTCTGCCTCCCCTCAGCCAGAGCCTTTCCTTGCTTCCGAAGTCTTTCACTGTGGCAGGGAAAGGCTCTGACAGCTTTGTGGGTGGAGTAAGAATCCAGAAGTGGGGAGGCAGCAGGACATACACTGCTAAAAATAACAATGTAGACAGGGGAGGCACTGCTTGGGCAAGTTGAGAGCCCTGGAGGGTACATACCCGGGAACTTACTTACAAGGTTCAGGTGTGTCTTCACTCACCTAAACAATGCCTCACCATGTACACTGCTATTTATACCAGGGTGGATTTGATTTTTTAAATCATGATTTAAATCATGGATTTCTACCTAA
This sequence comes from Sternotherus odoratus, assembly GCA_032164245.1. NCBI lineage: Eukaryota > Metazoa > Chordata > Testudines > Kinosternidae > Sternotherus > Sternotherus odoratus. Next base: position 54,427,658 of record JAVMKO010000006.1, on the reverse strand, counting down.
AAGTGCATTCTTGTTGGTTGTTATAACCTTAATACATATTCTTCACAACTCAGAGATAGATGTAGGTTTTATTTTTAGAAAGTACACACTATACATTTTGAAACAGTAATTTATTTTGAAAACTTTTCAGATTAGTTTTACAGCTATATCAGAAAATGAATGATTGTTTGGTTATTCCATTTACCAAAGATAATTGAAGCAGATATTTATGAAGTCATTGTGAGATGAACTATCTCCGGTTCAACAGGTTAATCATTAATATTTAGAGAATTTTCTTGCCATGCTGTATTAGGAGGAGAACATCACCAGGCAGACATTTAAATTGTTTTATTTAACTAAAACAACAACATTAAGTATTCTGGATTTTTTTCTTCAACTGCAAATATATACTATTTTAACAAGCATATGTTCCTCAATTCTCACATTTATCTCCAGACTTCTTCTCCTAGCCCAGACCTATTCCGCCACCAAAATCTTCTATTCATTGAATTTTTTGAAACATTGCACTGTTAGAGAGAGGTAAGGGATTGCCTTTGTGTACACAAATTTACAGAGGGACAATAGAGTTGAGGTCTGTTATTTCACACCTCTATATATTATTTATTTATTTTAAAACATTTTTGCTATTAACAATCATGTTACCTTTGGAGAAACACCTGGCGACGTGACCTTCAGGCTGATACCACAAAAATGGGCTACACCTGGAACCAGCTAGAGAGAATGGCCCAGGATAGAGGACTCTGGATATCTGCGGTTGGCAGCCCATACCCCGATTGGGGTGATGGGCATAACTAACTAACTAACTACCTCTGGAGACACAAATCCACAGTTTGAGAACTGCAAACTAAGCATCTCTGATGGTATCTTCTAGACTGAGCACTGCGTCCCATTGAGTAGATAGAAAGATTAATTTAAATAATCTATACCAGCAGATTGTGGGACCCAATATTAATGATTAACCTGTTGTATGTGAGATAATTCATCTCCCAATGACTTCATAATCCTTGAACTATTGGAACTCATTTACAAAACTTTTCTTAAATATTACATTAATCTATTGTCTCATATTATAGAATTAGAATTTATAATCCCTATTCGATGATGAGATATCTTTGAGCTATAATGTATCTTAATTAAAACTATCTTTAGATAGGTTTTTTCCCTCAAAACGCATTTTATCAAAAAAATCTGATTTAAATAAAAAAAAATCAGATAAAAAAATAACTGATTTTTATCCACCCTGATTTATACCTACGCTTGGGGAGGGCATGCAGCGTATGTATTCTACACACTGCTGAAAGGAGCATGCAATGTGAACATACCCTGAAAAGACCTGAGATAGAGCTTTGAATAAAGTAAGAAATAAACCAGAACAGAACACTCGGCCCAGTTATTTCTTGTAGAGTGTGAAAGTCACCCCTGTGCAGAGGTTCAAGACAAGGAGTTAAGTTGTACACAGGTCTTGTGCTGGACCTGTGCATGGGGTAAATTTCACCCAGGGAGACAGAGCCAGAAGGCAAGGCTGATTCCAGCCACACAGATCCTTCCTCTCTTTCTGTGGTCCTTCCCACCCTCCCCAGTAATGGTACCTACCGAGCGTTCGCTGAGCTGAGTTAATAGAAGACATGCCTGCTCCTCTGTGGTGCCATCGTTCTTATCAAACATCTGGGAAAGAATCTTCTTTACTACAGGGAAAGTGGCAATGCCCTCCAATGCCAGGCACTGTGCTGCTGCCCAGCTGTCTGCAGAATTACCTACCAACAAAGGGAAAGAGAGAGGAAGTTACTGAACAGCAGGATAGATGATGTCAGTGCTCTTCCCATAGCGCTTTCGTTAGTAATCTCAAAGCACGGAGAGTTCAACACCTTCTCTTCCCTGCAGCACTAATGTTCCAAACTCCCTAGTACAATACCCACGGTTGGGCAAAGCCCTGGGCTCTCACCACCCAGGTCCTGCAGAGTTGCCAAGCAAGTGGTGATGAGGGTGGAAATATCTTATGCCACTCAACAATGACCCCATTAATCTGACTAAGCAACTCTGATGTGCTCCCAAAGGAGAATTGCCCCGTCAGGCACTGTAAAACGAGGCCTCTTATTGGGTGGCAGGAAGTATTACTGGGGTTACAAGAAGTTGTGATGTGGGGGAATCGTATGGGATCCTTTGTGACCCTGTTTCTGATGTGAACACTCAGAGTAGGAAGGAGGGAAGGAGGGATTTATACTACATAGTGTGAGTCTAGCCTTCTAGCAGTGATGTCATGATTCCTAAGATTAATCAGGACCAAACTTGAACGAATCCTTGTTGCCAAATTCTGTTGCAAATGATAAATCCAGTAGTATGCCTACATGTTAGGCCCATACACCAAGTTTTCCATCAATATCAGGGGGTAAGCAGCATTAATGTTTAGCAGGGGAGATGCCTAACTGCTGTGCTCAGCACCAGGAAGGAGTGTTTAATGACTATGATTGATGGGTAGCCATGATTTCCCATTTCTATTGTTGACTGTTCTGGGCCCTTGTACTCGATGATTAAGTTATGTGCCTCTGTTTACTCTTAAATAAAATAGGACTGATACTTACCAACCTCAGAGGGGTATTGTAAACTGTAGTTCATTGATGTTTGTAAAGCATTGGGAGATCTTATGATTAAAGATACTAGGTAAATGCAAAGAGTTGCTATGGATTGGGCTAAATCTTGTTATAGGTCAGACATTGCTGCCGCTTTCCATCCAGAATAAATGTACAGAAGCCATAGTAACCTGGTACCGAAACAACAGCAATAGCATCCAAAACACAGGCACATGGAAACACTAAGAAGAAGCTGAATCATGTAACCTAAGGATCTTAAAATGGCAGGACTAGGCTTTGATTGGTGAAATTGTATGTGTGTGTGCGCACATGCACACCAGAGAGAGACTCAAGATGAACGGAAGCAAGACAGTCTGGGAGAGACAGAAACCGCATGTACCAGCACAATGTATGACCCTGGAAGAAGTCATAGAAGGGGCTCCTGAGTTTGAGCAAAGAAACCGTCTCCTTTAGTTTTTGCATTCTTCTCATAGACACCAACTCCATGGATTCCAGGGCTGGAGCACCCATAGAAAAAAATTAGTGGGTGCTTTGCACCCACCGGCAATCAGCTTCCCCAGCCCTAGTGCCTACCATCTGCCAGTCCCCACTGATCTACTCCCCCGTCCCCAACGCCTCCTGCTTGCCACTATTAGCTGTTCTGTGGCTGTTCGGCTGGGGGCAGGAGAGCGGGAACGGGGTGTGCTTGAAGGAGGAGGCAGAACTGTGTGAGAAAAGGTGAGGCCTGGGGCAGGGTGGGCCAGGAAGAGATGGGGTAGGGACGGGAACAGGCCCTGAGGCAAAATGGAGTGTGAAGTTGGGGGCCCCCCATGGGGCCCAGAGGAAGCCTGCGCTTGTGGTTCCTCATGTGTTTGGAGAAGCAGAATTTTGTACATTTCTAGTAAATAACAAGAGTGCATTAAATAAAAAACCACCACCAGAATCCATCATCAGTTCTACTGTGACTCATGCTTGGGTCAACAAACTCTCTCTATATAAAAGTCAAATGCGTGCATGAGTGCGTGTATGTACGTTCCCTTACTCCTTCCACACCGTTTGAGCTAGAGACTTGAAATTTGGTACAGTTATAGGCTTTAGGGTCCTAATCAGGATAAGAATAGAAAATTTTTCAAATCTCACCTCTGACGCCCCCTAGGGGTGAAATTCTTTAAAGTCCATTAACATCAGCTGGGCAGCTGCTGTTCTCTGTGACATAGTTATGATGTAATAATACCCCCTCCAACGGACTCCGCACTCGCTCAGCTCTCTCCCCCATTCCCCCCTCCAACGGACCCGAGCAACGCCGGGTATTTCTGCTAGTTATCAATAAAACATTAGTCCAGAAAATGGCACCAAGCAAGTGCCACTGCTTCAACTAAGCCTCTTAGAAACGACAGAGCATTAACCACATCACCTTTGAAATGTGACAACAAATTTACAAGGAGGTTCCTCTTTTAGTAGAGCAAAACTAATAAATACAAGACATTTGCTTCTCTGCATAGGAAAGTCACAGAAATATCTGCAGTTAGTTGTTGGGGCCACAAACTTCTTTCCAAAGTATCACTCAGGGTGTCAGCTGAGGGCAAGTTTTTTTGTATGCATCGTGGCAAAGGAAAGTTTTGAGTCTTTCCTGACAGGGTCTTTCTTGAGAGATGACAATGAGATATGTTTATGGGGAGCTTCTCCCAGATGTGAAGGGCAGCATGGGAAAAAGCACAAAGGTGTTTGTTTGAAAATGTAATAAGTGGGCAGTGGAGGCTGGCTTCACAGGCCATTTGGAAGCAAGCATCAACAGCTCAATAGTGAATAAGAGATGATAGAAAGGGTGGGATTGACTGTCAAGGGCTTTGAAAATAAAGACCAGTAGGTTATGTTTGATTCAATAGAGAAGGGGGAGCCAGTGTAGGGATGCAATAAAATATTGTTTATTTCCTGCCTAAAATGTAATGTAGTATTGCTGTGCACAGCTGAACAACTGCGAAGCCCCAGCCCAGGAAGTACTGAATTTCTTTCGAGGATTAACCAGATCACCTCCCTTCTGTCTTGAATTGGAATGATATGAAGTGGGTGCATGGAAGCACTGGTGGTTTAGCACATTACATTATTTTACAGAGGTTATCAATTCCAGTACCAGGTCCTTGGGGCTGGCAGGGCACGTAATGTTCAGAAGCAGTGCACTCCAAACTGGAACAGACCCCCTTCCCTCACTTTCCAGTGACCCACTCTGCTAATAAACTGAATGGCTCTGGCTGGTCCTAGAGCAGGGGTCTCAAACTCAAATGACCATGAGGGCCGCATGAGGACTAGTGCACTGGCCCGAGGGCCGCACCACTGACACACACCCTGCCCTCACTGCCCCGGCTCCGCCCCCACTCCACCCCTTCCAAGAGGGGTGCATGTTTGAGACCCCTGTCCTAGAGGGAGCTGCATCTAGCCTTCTCAGACTGAAGTATGTAGCTGCAAATCAGAGATTCTGAAGTTGATGAAGGTGTAGGAGAAAAGCAAACAACAGAGGAAAGTAGCAGTAAAGCTACTTACCATGTACCAGAGCTTCCTTCATGATCATTTGTGCCTCATTGTTCCACATCCCTATGGTGTAGTGGCACACGGCAGCTGCCATTCTCACATGGGCATTCTCATCCCTCAGAGTCTTTCTAAGCAAAGGCTGTAGTTCCACAGGCACATCCTCAATAACTGTGGCCTTTTCAATGCAATGTAGTCCTACAACTCAAGAAATAATGAGCTCTGAATAAGACAGCAGCTTCACTCTCTCTCCCTCTGTTACCCATACAGAAACAGCAACATATTTTCTATGCATTTGCCATAAGGAATGTTTGACTAAATGTTCAATTTACAAATATACTGCAGTATCAATACTCTGCCCTTCTCAAACACACCCCCTCTAAGGATCTCAAAGCATTTCACATCAATAATGAATTAAGCTTTATAACCCATGGAATGGTAGCAAACCATGATCATCCCCATTTTACAGTCAGACACACGGACAAAGAGAGGGCATGTAACTTGCCCAAGGGCACATCAAGAAGTCTGTGGAAAACCTGGGGAGACAATCTTATCTTCCCACTCCCACCTATGTGCATTAACCATGAGACCGTGGCGCCTCTCATATTTCAATATATGCAGGACATCACATCTGGAGCTGAGGCGACATGTCCAGAATTTATATATATTTGAAAATCAGATTAATCAAATCATTTGAATTTAGGGTACTTAAAACATGTCATTTATGAAATGGCTTTAAAAAACTAGGCCCAAATGGAGCATTCTTATTGGCAGCCAGTGATGTCATAGAACACTGCTTCCAATAATATTCAGTAACTTCAGGGGTCAGGCCATTCCCCTTGTTTTCATTCATAAACTATATTTCATAACAATATGATTCCTCACATTAACAGTATAAGTCAACAATGTCAAATTAGGCTTCTCTCACCTGACTCCTGACTGTCACTGTTTAATCTGGGTCGCTCCAACACTGCAGTGGCACAGGTTATTAGAGCTGTGACCCGAATGACATCATGTATATCTGTAAGGGCCCTGATTAAGCCTTCAACAGTTGCATTCTGCCACCTGGGAGCTGAGCAATAGAAAGGAAGGAGACAGGAAGAAAATGTGTTGTGATAACAAAGAACTGGAATCTTCAACAGATCTACCAACTATGAAAAGTCTGCCAGGGGAATTGGTGGAAGCCTCACCTCTGGATTCATTTTAAACTGGAGAGAGCACTGGAGAATATACAGGAGAGAACAATCCTAAAGTGAGGGGACTGGTATACATGACCTCTTGGAATCAAATATATTATTTATTGTTAAAGACCTATGAATAGGAAAGAGTTTGAGAGAGGTCATCAGAGACTGCCAGTTCCTCTTGCATGACCCACCAAGCAGACTAATGGCTACCGTCAGCCACTATTGACTAGAAAGACTGGAATTTCAATAAGCACATCTACTCACTCAGCTTCCAGGCATTCTTCCACTGCTCCAGCATAGTTCTGAGGATAAGTACATGCTGAGGTAGGACTTCTTTAGATTCCTTGTGCTCATTTCTCCCTCTTCTGGCCTTTGCAGGAGATGACTCTTGGCCCCTTTGTGCAAAGTCATCAGCAAGGGTAGGCAGAGCAATCCAACGGAAGGCTCCTCTCACAGGCCTCCGAGCTACTCAGACAACATTATTAGAAACAGATTCGGTCCAGCCCACTTTATCCCTTGCCCAAAACGATCAGCTAAGAAAGACCACAAACCTCAGTGCTTTTGAAACAAATTGTACAATCCACTTCTTGTACCTAGCCTTCTCTCAGTAGCCTCACTAACATTAAATATTTTAAAAACAAAAAAATCCCTTACAGAATAGTGGGAAGGGGGAGAAACAGAGAGATCTTATGTTTACTTCAGTAAATCTGTAGGGTGATGAGACAAAAATCTAAGTGGATGGAAAGATATAAAGCAGAACACACTGAATACTTTAACACAGGGCATTAAGGGTGAATGAAGACTTGGAAGTTGCCCTCTTTGAGCAGAATTAAGAGTTATATCTCAAACAGTGTGTTTTCCAGAAAAGTAGATAAGGCATTTTTCAAAGGGAAAAAAGGTGAATTTAGGGTTTGTTCAATAGCTCAGCCTCAGAAGACTGAAGCCGTTATACATTCATAGAACAGGTACAGCACAGGTCAAAGCAGTGCAAGGAATACTCATGTAATTAGAGAGGTGTTTCATCTGTCCCCATGAAAGCTTGTCCATGTTACAAGTCACAGAAAATTGCCAGTTGCATATGTTTAATAGAACTTGTTCAAGACTTGTCCTTAATTTTATGAACATTCCAATTGCACTACTTGTGCTTCCAGGCTCCAGTGAGCCTCCTGCATAATTCTGGAGGGGGTCTCAAACCACTATCTCTCTCCAAGTAAGACAGAAAAAAAACATGGACCCTCTTCCTTCTCTTCTTACTACTTGTTTCCCTTGAAATATTCTTTGGCATAGGAGAGGACACACTGAACTGTCCAGAAGACCATAAGTTCTAGATCCACCTCTTCTACTGGCTGATGTTAATTTTTCAAACTTCAGTTTTTATTGACTATGGCCTCACACCTATACTGTAAGAGAGAAGTCTGTATCAGTCCCTTTTCATTTTACAGAGGGAATGTGAAAGATTGCAAAAGGTCAGAGAGCAGGGAAGGAACGGAACCCAGCTCTCTAATATGCAGATCCTTGTCACATCCACCTAGTCACACTGCCTCTCTGAAAGAATCTGCCAAATCTATGTATTTTGGTATGCTGGCTGTAACAGGGAGCTACTCATGCATATATAACCCATTTTTTCAGTGTGCTTAAATATCCTCCTTAAGTGGCTATTTCATGGAGGATAACAGTCTGCTGCTGTTTCCAGATAAAGAGTTATTCCTTTAGCTCCAATTGTAGAGATCTGTGCTGTGAATCTAAAGTTCCTAGGGTCCAAAGTCTGCTGATGATTCTTCTGGGGGTCATTACAGTTTTACACGATATAATTTATTGTGGGTTCCTCCTCCATGCTTTTTATTATTACATTAAAAGATTATTAAGGTTGCAAACTTAAGCACTCAAAAGTTAGTAAGTGTCCATGTAACCTTAATTCTGCTCCTTTGTGGGTATGCATACAATTACACGATAATATATTATTACAGGACTTGATTCAGGGACAAGGGTCTTGCTGTAAAACAGTGGATGAGTAAAAAACCCTTGCTGAAAGGAACCCTTCACTTCAACAGACTCTGGCTACAGAAAGCCAAATTCTCTGCTCAAAAGACTGTCACCCCAGGAATCTATATTTGACCTGTGGAGGTTCCTCAAAAATCAAATGGAGCTGAGAAGTCTAACCTACAGCAGGAGTACTCATCTTCTTTCATACCTTGATCCCACATTCAGCTCCTCTCAACTAATACTGCTCAACTGTACCCTAGAATCCTTGGCACTAGGTTGTTTGGCACTTCAAAGGCTATACCACAAAAGTTCCACATTGTTTTATATGGTACTGCTTAGGAGGACTCAGCTGCAAATAACAATGCAAGTCTACTTCGATGGAAAGCCAGAGACAAGAAATGGGAGTGATTTTCCCTAAACAATCTCCTTTGAGAGTCATGGTCTACTTGTTAAGAAGCAGTTCTCTATTCAGTGGCCCCCAGGCTGGCACAGATCTCTTACCTGCTCCTTTCTGTGGCTTGAAACTCCAGTGCTCTGGAGGTCTCGGGAAGTGCTGCTGAAGGTGTTTGTAGTACTCATCGTGATTCTCCAGAATGAAGTGATCCTTCCTCCCCCTCTCATCTACCTGATGGACAATCTTGACTGTCCCTAAATGTACACAGGCACAAATAACTAACCTGGAGAGCTTCACTGTACACTGTCTGGCTTTGTAGATCAGAAATACATATCAAGAGAGGGATAAATCCATTATTTCTCACAGTACTTCTGAGAATGCTCTGGAACAGCTATTGTTGCTGCTGGGAGGGCCCTCACAATGTAGCCCAGGGAGAGTTGTAGGACTCAACTACAAATTAGCTGTGGCTTTGGAGCTGTTGGGTCCATTTCAGCAATGAACTTTACAACTTTGACCAGCATATCAACTTTGCAACAAAGCCAGTCCAGAGGTCAATTGACCTGGGGTCACTCCAGAAGCTAGATCTCTCTCCAGCAACACAGAACTGGTAGGCTAGCTACCCACTATTTTGTCTCCTTTAAATATAGATGAAGGTCTTTCCCCCCTGAATTCTCTTATCCTGTGGATGATGTGGCAGTTCACTGCTTCACAGAGTCTACACAGATAAGAGCACAGGGCTCATATGTTAGCCATACCAAAAATATTTCAGGGACTGCCCCAGTGGCCCACTCTCACCAATTTCTTTGGCTTTCCGATCACATTTTTCTTGTTTCCTTAAAATGCTTTTCTCCCCATGGTTGCTGTGTGAAAGACCCACATAAGCTACAGGGGAATCTAACTAAACATCCAGAGGAAACAGTGGATCGGACTATTCACAAAATGCTGCTAAATACACACAGTGAACAAAATAAAGAGAGAAAACATTTTCTTTAATCTTTTTTTTTTGTTATAATGATCTTCAGTATTACTTGTAACCATAACCGGGAGATTTTGGACTAAAGTCTGGTTAAATTGATGGTGTCCCTTTAACAATTTCCTACCTCAAGCTCTAGGCACTTGTTCAATTATTTAAAATACACACAAGGACCAACAAACATCTAAAAAACCCAACAACTTGACCATTCAAATCTGCCTCAATTGCCAAATGATAGAATACCAAGGAATACAAGATTATCCAGGTTCTTAATACTTTCTGTCCTCCACCTTCTCCCATCCCCAAAAGCCCAGGAAAATAGATAGATCTTTCAGAGCATCCTAAAAAAACCATCTGTAGGGCCAATGAAGTGAGTGAGTTTCAGAGTCAGGAACCCCTCATGGAGCAGAAAGCTCTCTGCGTGCAGTAGCAAACAAGCAGGCTGCCACATTCTGCACTAAGTTTTCCAGATGGGCTCAAGCTGTGGCCCACCTAGAGTGCACTTCATTATAAGACACTAGTGCTTTGGGATTAAAAGTGTTAACATCGTTAAATCAAGAAACTCCTATAGCTTTTGCAACAGTTGCCCATATTTTTTGGTTCATAACACTTGATTTAAAGCCTCTAATCCTGTGGTTCCAGGCTGCTTCCTGTGTACTCGGGCCTGGCCAAATCATCCATCCACCACATAAAACCATGCACAGGAATTGGACATTACCAAAGTAGAGCTCCTGCTCAAAGGCATTCTTAGTGGTATAGGAGTATTTCCCAACACGAGAGTTCAGCCGTTCCCGATTCTTCAAAGCAGATGCTGGTCTAAGACACTTCTTTCCTATTATATGAGCTGTACTGTTGGTACCAATTGGGTCATCTGTCCAAAGCAACCTCGGGCAGTAAGCAGGTACTCTGGCAGAAAAGAAACATGGTGTTGGGCTAGCAGTGGCTTATAGCGGGAGCAATTAGGGGCACAGTATGGGTAAGAATGTCCTTTTGCTGTATTTATAAAAAATTGCACTTAATATCCATTGTATGCTATTCGAGAAATATTCAAATAGCTCTCAACTCAGCATTCCAGGAATACTTCCATTACCGATCTCATCTTGATATGCTGTTTCATTACACAAACACTTTCTTCTTTTTTTTGCCACAGCACACACCCCTCTGCTTCATCCAGCACAGTTGGCTGGTGTGAAATGATTTGATAGTTTTTGCTCCCTGTTTAATACGCATTCCACAACCTCATTCCCTGCACTCACTTCATTGCCTTCTCACAAAGAAAAAAAAAGTCCCTGATGTCTTGAGAGGAGAGATGGGGATACATTTCTCTTTTGTGCACACTTCACAATTCTGGGAGATGCTCAGATAGGTGACACGTGTCATATCAAATACACAAATATAAGGCCATGCTGGCGACTCGGGGGAGGGAAGGAGGCAACGAGATCTCTAAGACAGATTTTAAATGGAATCCTTAGCAGGATACCTATCCATGTCGGGGGGAGGCTGTAAGAGAGGAGAGGGAAATGACTACCATAAACTGCTTGTCAAGATGGCTTCTTATGAGTGTGCACTGTCACTACACCAGATGAAAGGCCATTCTGTCTCAAAGACCAAGAATATCGCTTTAAACATTTCTGTTCCCTGGAGCAATTTCAAGATAATCCACTTCACTCCATGTGTCATCACAGCATTTTACCATCATCTGGGTGAGTAGAATCAATGAACCCATTTCTCTCTGCAGAGTACTTCTGCATGGAACTGCCAGCCAGGCTAAAAGCACCTTTCGGAGGAGGCGAGGTGAGCATCTGTAACAGACCTGGTCCTCACCCAAACCCACTAGAACAGAGGTGGGCGAACTACAGCCCACGGGTCACATCCGGCCTGGCCCCTGAGCTTCCAGATGGGGAGGCAAACCAAGGCCCCTCTCCCACTGTACCCCCTACCCCACAGCTGCAAGCGCACTGTGCCACCAGCCCTCTGGTCCATTGCTCCTGCTGCTGTGAGCAGCATGGTAAGGGGGCAGGGCAGGATTGAATAAGGGGCAGGAGGTCCCAGGGGGCAGTCAGGGGACAGGGGGCGGTTGAATGGGGTGGAGGTTCTGGGGGGTGGAGAAGTCAGGGGATGGGGGGGTTGGATAGGCGTTGAAATCCCATGGAGGCTGTCAGGAGGCAGGGGTGTGGATAGGGGTCAGGGCAGTCAGGGGAAAGGAGCAGGCAGCGTTGGATAGGGGGTGTGGTCCCGGGAGGTGTTTAGGGGTGGGGATGTGGATAGGGCTCGGGTTAGTTAGGGGACATAGAGCGGGGGGGGGGGGAGGTTAGGCGTGGGAGTCCCAGGAAGGGGGGGCCTATCTGGAAGCTGGGGTGGGGCTAGGGGTTGGGGCAGTCAGGGGGCAGGGGGGTTAGATAGGGGATGGAGTTCCAGGGGGAAGTTAGGGGAAGGGATGCTGGGAGGGAGCAGTCAGGAGGGGATTCTGGAGCTGGAGGGGTTGGATGAGTTGGGGATTCTGAGGGGGACAGTTAGGGGGCGTGAAGTGGGAGGAGGCAGATGGGGGTGGGGGCCAGGCTGTTTGGGAAGGCACAATCTTCCCTACCCGGCCCTCCATACAGTGTTGCAACCAGGATGTGGCCCTCGGGGCCAAAACATTTGCCCACCCCTGCACTAGAACTATATGTGTCAGAGCAATAACCAGGTTATATGATTCACCTTGGATCCCACTCCTCGACTGAGGATCTATAGGGTAGCACTTATAATGGCATCAGAAGAAGCCATGTTTTACCCCTCCATCTCCCAAAGCAAGAAAAGATAGCATGCTGGCAGTCACAATTAAATGAGAAGTCTTGCATCTCAGTTATTGCAACATGCTCTTCTCTAGCCTGGACAAATGAAAACCTCCCCTGCTCATATCCATTCAGAATGCTGCTGCAAACATCATTTTCCTAGCCTCTCATTTTGACCACGTAACCCCTCTCATTGCATCCCTACACTGGCTCCCCCTTCTCTATTGAATCAAACATAACCTACTGGTCTTTATTTTCAAAGCCCTTGACAGTCAATCCCACCCTTTCTATCATCTCTTATTCACTATTGAGCTGTTGATGCTTGCTTCCAAATGGCCTGTGAAGCCAGCCTCCACTGCCCACTTATTACATTTTCAAACAAACACCTTTGTGCTTTTTCCCATGCTGCCCTTCACATCTGGGAGAAGCTCCCCATAAACATATCTCATTGTCATCTCTCAAGAGAGACCCTGTCAGGAAAGACTCAAAACTTTCCTTTGCCACGATGCATACAAAAAAACTTGCCCACAGTTAGGCTGTTCGTGTGCTGAGACCAGTGCCTATCATGCTGGCTAAAATTGTCTTATTGTTTCCTTACAGCTGCCCCCCTCCCACCCGCCAACTATCTACCGGTATATCTATCTTTTGTCTCTGGTCTTATACTTAGATGATAAGCCCTTCGGGACAGGGGTAGTCTTTATGTTCTGTGTTTGTGCGGTGCCTAGCACAACAGATCTTGGTGCATGACTGGGGCTCCTAGGTGCTATGGCAATATAAATAATAAGATAAGGAGATGGGGGAAAGGGAAGGATAATAACAGCCTGACAATGAAAGATGTGGGTATTAGCTCACCTTGAAAAGCCAAAGTAGAGCTGACTGGGAATTTTCTAATGGAACATTTTTCTGTCAAAAAATGCTGATTTATCAAAATCAAAACATTTTGTGGAAATGTGTCAATTTTGATGAAACTTTCACAGAAACCTGCTTGTTTCCTCCCAGCTAGCTTGCCTCCTTGGTTCTTGGACAGTCTAACTGGATGACAGCTAGACAGCTTGGGCTCCTAGGGCTCCTGGCTCTGTGGCAACCTGCCTGGTGGCTGCCAGACAGACAGAAATCCCAGGACTTTCAGGACTTCCTGGCTTCTGGATAGCCCACCAGGCAGGCAGCTGAGGATCTGGGAAGCCCTGGGAGCCTTGGCTACCAAGCTCCCAGGAGCATCGGCAGCTTACTAGGTAGGCTGCTGAAATAGCCACAGCTCCCAGGGAGCCTGGGGAACATATTTTGTTTTGGAAACACCAATATTTTCCTGTTTTGGTGTTTCTGAAACAAAACAAAATGCACTCCCAGTTCCTCAAAGAATTTCTTGGTTTGGGATTTTTGAAGCATTTTCCAAAATGTTGACATTTTTCTGCAGAACTGGGAATGTATTTGCCACTCAGTTCTAAGCCAAAAGAGGGAATTGCATGTACTGGACTATTTTACCTGTTGAATGAGCCCTTCTGACCTGTAATAAACTGGAAGCAGTGTCTCTGGTTTCTTCTCCACGTGGCTCTGGGGACTGACTTCCTCGGCATCTTCTTCTGCTTGAATTGCATCCAATAATCTCAACTCGCTTTCAGAAGAGAGTTCATCCCGGATTCTGTTCCAATCAAACTTTTGTTTCTTGAAGCCATGGACATTCTCCTGAACCCAGCCACCCCAGGCAGTCTGCTGATTCACAATCCACTGAGCTGTGGATCTATTCAGCTTCTCCAACAGCATTTGCTCCCATCCCCGGGCCTCGGTCTTTGATTCTTGGATGTTATCTGTGGGTACTCGCTTTGCCTGTCTTCTGGTCATGGAGGATGATAACATTTCATAGGATTCTGTCAGGAATGTCTGTGAGGCAGGAGATTCACCAGGAAGAGGAGTAATAGGTGGCAGAGATGATTCTTTGAGTGAGCAGTCCAGTTTGGCTCTCTGTAATCGCTCTTCCATGGAGGATTTAATCCTGGTGTCCTTAGGTGGGGAAAAATTCAATTTCATATGGCGAGGTGGTTGCTTCAGAGGGTGAAGCTTGAATGGTTGTTGCCCTACTTTCTTAGCAATGGGTTCTTTCCTTTTTGGCTTTTGGATGATGTCAGAAGCATTGTAGAGATCCTTGAAATCATATTCTTTATAGGGGAGGCTTTGCAGTCCCCTGTGCTTCACAACTTCCTTGGAGAACCTCAGGTCTGTGGCTATCTTCAAGCAGTACTTTTTCTGGTAGAGCCTATAGTGCTGCCTGGAAAGGCAAAAGTCTTGCAAGGGCGTGGGGGCCTTTGTAGCCTGAGAGCTCACAGAAGAGCTGCTGCGTAACACCAAGCGCCCGGCTGGGTCATCGTTGTCCTCAGAGACGGTGACCCTCAGTTCAGCATCAAGAGGGAATGTATTATTGCTCTTGTAAAAGGCTGATATTTTCATCCTGCCAGCACCGGTGAAATGCCTAAGTGCAGCTGCTGACAAAATACTTTAAAACATAAAGATCAGTTTGAAGAGCTATGTTAATACATCAGCATCTCATGGTTCTCCAAGGCATTGCTGGAGTCCATCAAAATAATGAATGTTACAAAGAAGGCTACCCCAGTTTATCCCATTCCATCATGCAGGAAAGGGGAGCTCCACCGTAGCAACTTCCCCTGTTGCCAGTTGAAGCATCTTTTAACACTGAGGATGCATTCAGTTTGCATTTCTAGAAGACACACTTCCCAACCACCAGCTGGTGTGAAGTTGATTTGGCAAGGGAATAGGACAGCGGTCAGCAGTGGTGCTGACGGAGTTGGTACAATTAACTCCTTACTCAGCTTCAGCAAAACAATTAAATACATGCTTAAATTCCACTGAAAAGGGACTTAAGCATATGCTAAAGTGTTTTGTTGAACTGGAGCTTACATATCTGTGAATGATAAAGGAAGGACAAAGGAGAAGAGGAATGGAGAATGGGACATAGAGTGAGAGAGAAAAAAAGAAAATAAGCAAAGATCCACCCTCTTTCCCATTAACTTGTTCTCTTTACCCTTTGATACAGCCATTCCACACCACAGGCAGAGCACAGGCAGATGAAATTCACACTATTCTCACATCATCCTGCCTTGACAGACAGGAGCACCCATCTAGAAGTGAAAAAGCCTACTTCCATTATTACATTATTCATTCAGTCCGACCATATTCCTTCCGCCCCACCCCTCAATCAACACTGTTCTTCCATGTTATAAGAGTCTTTTGACTTTTATAGACCTTTTATAGCGAGTTGTTCCTGCATGACTGCTGACTTGATACCCTTGGAAAATGAAGGGCTTCCTTTGTCCACAGAACAGGTGGGAGTCATGGAAGCTTTCCCACCCTATCAGGATGCTTCACTCAAACCTGAAGGGACCTCTAAGTATCCCTACTCCATCAGCCTTTCTGCCTATATTTCCATTTGGAAAGCTAGTTTTGTAACAGACAGTTGTTCCTGCCTCTGGATACTTCCACTGCATGCATCCGATTAAGTGGGTTTATTAGCCCACGAAAGCTTATGCTTCAATACTTTAGTTATTCTTTAAGGTGCCACAGGACTCTTTGTCATTTCTGCAATTCCAGACTGACAACTCTGATTCTAGTTGTCCAATAGGATCTCTTGCCTCCAAATTCTTTTCATATAGTTCACTTCATCCACCCAGTGATAACAACTTTTGTTCACTACTACTCTCAGCAGGATTTGAACCACAAATATTGAGATGAAACACTCAGTGCATAACCAATTCCCTGAACCATCATACCCCACCTGATTTACTTTTCCTATCAGTCAGCACTCACTGTTTGGCTCATATGCTGTCGGATTTCACTGATATTACATATGAACTCTACTGAAGCTAGCAAAAAACAAAAATCACCACATAGAAAGGCAGGAAAGACTTTGTATTTACCTTATGGAATGGCTCCTACATTCTTGGTCTTGTACAAACAGGTACAATCAGCTATTCCTTGCATGCTAAATCTCAGTTTCTTTGACTCTCAAAGACCCACCCCCAAGCTGTTTACAGTAGTTGCCTAGCAACTAGTGATGTACTTCAGTTCCGCAACGTGTCATTTGTCCCTATAGACAGTTATTCATTTCTAAATAAAGCTCCCTATTTTTAAATAACGGAAACACTTACTTATTATTGAGAGCTACCTGATTTTGTTGGGGATTTTTAAAAATCTTCAATTTTACATTCTTTTATTAATTGCTGTTAGAGCCTTTTATGCAACACTATATAAGGTCCAATCAGCATTCCTACATAAATCTGATTTTTTTATGGGACAAATATTTGTGCTTAGCATAAAGACAGTGTATAAGTTCTCATTCAGAAAACATTATCTTTGGCTTTCCACTCCCCACAGTATTGTGTTAAATTATGATCCTATACAGACTGTAAATTCTTCAGGGGAGAGATTTCTTATATTATATATCGTGTAGTGCCGAACACATTGTCAGCTCTTAACAAGTGAAAAAATCAGATAGGAATAACCGCTTTAATTTTTTTTAGATTAATTTCAAGATAGGCCTACTTCATTTTAAAACAAAACTTGCCTCGCTTTTGTTATTACTTTTTATTTGTGAAGTTTCAGCAGTTTACATTTACAAATTGAGAGATAATCCCGGCCTTAAGTAGATTCCAGTCCAAAAGATGGGCAGAAAGAAGACAAAAGCACATTGGGAAACCCAGAGGACAGCAATAAATTATCTAAGAGAGATAATACTGGAAGAGATTTGTCCAGAACGAATACAACTATATAATCCCCTTTCATTGCAAAGGTGCTGACCTCTCACACGCTTACTGCAATTGCAATGACCTGACAGTCTGTTTGCTGTCTGAAAATAGCGTAAGAACATGTTCCAGTCACATTCCCAGTATGCCCCACTACGCCCCCCCAACACACACCTGGCTTGTGAAGGTATCAGCACAGAGATATTCTAGCAGATCTACTCAAGTAAGCCAACCCCTTTATGCCAGATTCTGCTCCCTTTATGCCATCTGAGAAGTGTAAAGGGGGAGAGGGCAGAACAGAATATCAGGCCTTCAACTTTCAGATCTTTCCTTTAAAAAACACATCTCTTTCAATTAGTTGACTTCCACTTCAGTGCTATCCATTTCTTCTCCTTTGCCTTGCCTTGTTCTAAAATGTGTTCATTCATTCAAAACATTTCACACTTTGTTGGTACTTTTACCCCTTCCTTCATTTGTTCTTCTTTGTCTGTCATTTCTTCTGTTCTTTATAAGATCTCTGGGACATGAATACTGACTTTATTTCCAGAAGGCACCATGCAAGCTTTTGTAGTGCTATATAGATATTTCATACTTCTCACGCAGGTTGACTAGCTCTGTTTCTAATAAGCAATGAATACATAGCACCAGGAAATCTCTTTCCCACCTTAAACTGGGTCTCAGTCTGCAACAGATTCATTTTCAGCCATGATCAACTGGAAGAGGTTTGCTTGAGCAGAATACAGTAAGGCTAGAGACAGGATGGAAAGGAGAACAAGTCAATTAATTCCTTCCAAACACTCTACCCTTCCAGGGAAACTCTAGTGGTTTGTCTACATGGTCAGTTACCTCAGTTTGCCATGCATTACAGTGGTTCTCAAACTTTTGTATTGGTGACCCCTTTCACATAGCAAGCCTCTGAGTGCGCCTCCCCCTTATAAATTAAAAACTCATTTTTATATATTTAACACCATTATAAATGCTGGAGGAAAAGAGGCATTTGGGGTGGAGGCTGACAGCCTCAGATTACAGGCCCTGTGACTGGGGCTGAAGCCCTTGGGCTTCGGTTTTGGTCCCCTGGCCAAGGGTGGCGGGGCTTTGGCTTTGCCCCACCCGGGGTGGCAGAGCTTTGGCGGGCTGAGGCTTTGGTCCCCCCTCCTGGGGTCCTGTAGTAATTTTTGTTGTGAGAAGGGGGTCATGGTGCAATTAAGTTTGAGAACTCCTCCTCTATTCAATTCAGTCCTCATGAAAAGGATGTACTAAGGCTAATGACTCTGTGTTCTTGGTTAATTTCTGGCCACACCATCCTGTAAATCATTTTGATGGAAAGATAGGTTGGTACTTCTTCAAACATACCCTACCATAATTATGCAGTGCCTTATTGCTATTTTTCCATTTCAGGCAAATAAAATAAAATAAATCTGTGTCCATACTGTGGATCATGGGTTTTAATTACTGTATTTAAATTTGTTGGTAGTGCTTCTGATAAAAGGTCTAGTCTCATAGTCTCAGAAATACTGTGATACTCCAACAACTGTATTGCCAAGAGCTTCATATAGGACTGGTCAAACTCTGAGTTTGCAGATTGGGAGAGATTATCAAAATTGGCCTTGTTGATGCCAAATTTGGCCCCTCTCTCACATGCAACAAGTTCTGACACTTTTTTTTAACTCTTTAGTGAGACTTCTCTTAAGATTGGTTTCTAGAGACCTGGGAGGCCCTGATAAAATCCTCATCAGGATTGCTTGCTGGAGAGTCACCCTGGAATGACATAGGTAGGTGGGTATTAACTCTTGGGATGTATGCTGCAGAGCACACCTGCACCCCAGATAATAAAACATCTGAAATTTCAGATACAGACAGAGCAACTACTGGGCAAACTACTGAGATTGTTTCCAATACCTCAAATCACTACAAGAAAGTATACATTTTTTAAACATTAAAAACAATTTTCAGAACGTTCTGACACTTTTTCAGTATCTCCATAACCACAAATGCAAACCGCCTCTCTCTAGAGAAACTGCCTCTATGATCTTTCCCTAGGAAGTGCTCACAATTTGGAATGCATCAGAGGAGCAAGAAACAATGAGGTGTAGTTATTTACTACATTATATAAAGACTCTTTCAAATGACACATTTAGTTCAGGGTTTAAACTACTTATGTTCATTCATTTTAATACTATAGCACAATTTAATTAAAACAAAACTTTGTACACATTTGTAAAAGGAAAGAAAGAAAATAATGCGAAGTAATTCAGAACAGATCAGAATGACATGGTGCCCCAACAACCAGAAGAAAAATAAACAATTCACCGAGCAGTCAAGGGTGGCGGGGGGCCCAGTTGTAAAAGTAATTAATACCCTGTTGTGATCAACAAAACTCCTCCTCCATATGGGGCGGACACTTTCGCAGGGCGGAGAGAGGGAGGAGGCTGCCATCAGAGCTACACTAGAGCCAGTCCCCGCCCCACCCCCCAGCCCTCACCCAAGCGCGCCCCCTGGGCGGAAGGTGCGTCAGTCCTCGCACTGCCCGGAGCAGCCTCATGGCAGTAGCCGCCCTGGGCGCGCTCCGCGGAGCGGGTACGTTCTGCGCGCGGAGGCCGCTGCTCCGATCCTGTCAGAGCGCGCTCAGGCGCAGCCCAGGCCGGCCACTGGAAGGCGCCGCCGCCACCATCTCCATGGCGCCCAGTGTTCAGTTCTCGCCCGTCTCACGCAGCCTGTTCGATGAGCCGCTGGCCATCGCGGTGCAGGGCCTGAGCCCGCAGCAGCAGGTCACCCTCCGCCTGTCTCTGCGGGACGAGGGCGGCGAGCTCTTCCAGTCCTGCGCCCGCTACCAGGCAGAGAGCAGCGGGGAGCTGGACCTCACCCGCTCCCCGGCGCTGCCGGGAGGCAGCTTCTCCGGCCTGGAGCCTATGGGGCTGCTCTGGTCCCTGCAGCCCCAGAAACCCCTCAGGCGGCTGGTGAAGCGGGATGTGCAGAGCCCTTTCTGCCTGGAGCTGGAGGTGTTCGAGGGCCACGGGCCCCTCCCCAGCCGGGTGCTGGCCAAGGGTGCCCACGAGCGGGTCTTCCTGCGGGACGGGGTGAGGAGGATCCCGGTGCGAGAGGGGAGGATCCGAGCCACACTCTTCCTGCCTCCGGGTGAGTAACCGGCCACTGCCCCTACGCCTCCCTCCTCGGGGCTCCAGCCGCAGTCTGCTGAGTCCCGCCTTCCACTGGGCGTCGGGATTTCCCGCCTCATTTCCAGACGGAGCCCTGGGGAGTCCCTCTTCCCCCTGCTGAATGTTAGAAACAACCGAAGTGCCGCCCCAAAGGAAACCCCCGCCGCAAAGCCGCACATCATGTGACTCCACTAGACAAAAGGAGTACTGGACTCCTGTTCTTTTTACAGATATAGACTAACAGGCCTGCTACTCTGAAACTCCACTAGACCTCTGTTTTCCTTTCCATAGCAGTATAAACACTAGGCGTTTTCAGCAGCTAGCTTCCAAAATATATTTGCAAATTATATTTGCAGCTTTGTTTGGTAGGTGGGGGGTGTGGTATGCTCACTAGGGGCTGATCTCCACTACGGCAGGGGGAATCGACTGCAGATATGCAACTTCAGCTATGTGAATCATGTAGCTGAAGTTTGCGTATCTGCAGCCGACTTACCGTCTGTCCTCACGGCGGCGGCAGTCAGCGGAGCGCTCCACCTTCGACTCCAGCTTGCGCCTCCCGGCAAGCTGGAGTTCCGGAGTCGACGGGGGCGTCGCACATGATCAATTTCTCGCGTCTTATGAAGACGAGAGAAATCGATAGCGCGCGGCGCCCCCGTCGACTGCGGAAATCCAGCTTGCCGGGAAGTGCAAGCTGGAGTCGACGGGAGAGCGCACTGCCGCCGCCATGAGGATGAGCGGTAAGTCGGCTGCAGATACGCAAACTTTAGCTATGTGATTCACGTAGCTGAAGTTGCATATCTGCAGTCGATTCTTCTCCCCCCCCCCCCCATAGTGGAGACCAGCCCTTAACCTTGGGGTCTTTCTGAAGTCTACAGTTGATTTTCACGTGCCTTGGGATCAATGGTAGCGAAATCCACTTTTTAATCATTTATACTTGATGAGGAGACTGCATCCTTTTCTTTTGCATGTAGACCTCACGGGTGGTGTCCAGAAATTTATCTAACATCAAAATGACCTGAATATAGGTCTTTCTGCGTAGGGCTGTACTTAATGGTTTGGATACAGAGTATATAAGATACCAACACTTCCCATGTCATACCATGGCTGCTGCAGGAATGTGTTGTGTGTTTTGAATTTAATAATTTGAGATTGTCATATAGGCTCAAATGGAATTATTTAATCAAAGATTAACAATCAGAGATTAGTACAGCACTACACAGAATACAGAAAGACATACTTTACCAGCCAACAGATGGTGAAGAAGGTAATTAGGTTCCCTCCTGTGTACCTAGTGGAATGTTGGCAGTGTTCATTCCCAATTCAAGTCCTCAAACCTTTGTCCTTTTATAGAGTGTGAGACAAAGAAACTCCTTTTTAGAGGGAAAATACCTTCCAATAATTAATTGCACTATATGTTCTGTTTTGACATTTTCATTGTACCTAATTTACTCATAGGAGTTCTCTTATGGTATCTTTAGGTTACATAATCGATAAGACAAAGGGAATTCTAATTTGGTCATTATTACTGAGAGCTGTGACAACCAGCAGCTCTTACTGAGTTTATAAACATCTTTCAATGGATCTTTATTTCATCCATTACAGAAAACATGTGCAATAACAAATATCCCTTATGAATCATCCAGTTTTGTTTATAGCATACTTCTGTAGACACTTTTAGTAGTTTGAGGACTATTTTCCCTGAACACCTGGACTATATTAGTAAAGGCAGGGTAAAAACTAGTGTTAAAAGATGACACCCATTCCGTTATAAAGTTATAAAGTCCCTTCACTCATTAGGTTTAATTGAATGACAAAGAACTTTTTAGTTTAAATATATGTAGGACAATAAATAGAAACACAGAATAAAGATGCATGTAATAGAATTAAGAGTGTTTAACAACTTTTATCATTTTTGTTTAATATTTAATAACACACGAGGGACTCCAGCTAACACTCACCACCTGATTATAAAAGGAAGGTAACACCGTGTTCTCAGTGAAGTCCAAGACTCTGAAACATGTCTTCTGCGTTGGTACACTAGATCTTGGATTTAATTACATGCAGGACTCATTGCAAGAACCACCTGTTTCTGAGGCCTTCTCTAAGGATGGGGCAAGGGGTAGTCAAACTGAGAGACAGATGAAGGTTTAAAGGAATTGGAGACTTGTGTCTGCAGTGTGGTTGAATTTTTTTCATTTTGCTAAATTTGATTGACTAGAAAGATTTCTGTTTTTTAACGATGTATGACACCTAAATCATAAGAAAGACGTGGGGGATATCACAATCAATAATGGCTTGTGTCAAATAATCCTTGTTTTCTTCAGTAATTACAAGAATATGTATTATTATCCAGACCTGCACATGACATAGCAAGCTTTCTATTTGAATCTCTGAAGTATTTAGTAGTGTAGCTTTGCTTTTAAAAAATAAATAATCTTAGAGCAAGGTAAAGTCCAAATGGTTTGAAATTTGAAATGTAACGGAAGAATTTTGAGCTAATTACATCCGTCTATTTGGTCTCCTACAGAAGACGGCCCCTTTCCTGGAATCATTGACATATATGGTGCTGGAGGGGGGCTTCCTGAATATAGGGCAAGCCTGCTGGCCAATCATGGCTTTGCCACATTAACTCTGGCTTACTATGGCTATGAAGATCTCCCCAAAGATATGAAGGAATTCCATCTAGAGTATTTTGAGGAAGCTGTGAACTATATGTTGCAACACTCACAGGTCAGTTTATTCATGGGTGTTCCCAAGATACAAGGAGTTCTCATCATAAGAGCAATATTTGATACACTGTTGCTGTGCTTAAAATCTCAGCTCTATCAAAGTTCATTGTAAATAACGTGTATTGGTAATCCTCTGACTGGTCAATTTGAGCTTTGCATTTTAGCTGGTACCATTTCCTGGAGGGTGTTTAACTGACACCCACCCACGAAATTCTACTAAAGTTGTATCAGTTTCTTTTGAGGGCTGTCATCAGAGATTCTTGAGCCCCCAAAAGGGGTTTTATTTTTAGTTTTTTGTAGATTGGTCATGACAGTATTTTTATGTATGGCAAGCTTCTGTGCTCCACAGTTCAAGGAAGTCCACAAACACTAAGTTATTGCCTTTTAGTGTAAGAAGCTATTATGGCCACTACTAAATGTTAAAATGTTTTATTCTGGGATGGCATTTGTTCCAGTATCTGGTGATCGATATTTTGGGGCCTTGTCTTTGTACAATTCCTAATAGCCACAACCACTAGAGCCACTCTAATCTACCCAGAAATCTATTGATAAAAATTCCCTTTCTCTCCCAGCATACTGAACACAGGATGCCCCACCCTCTTTGAATGCCATCAGTGCGTCCCTCCCCTGTTATATTTTCTATCATGATAAAGTTCCATACCCTTCATTTTTTGAAGGCCCTGCATAATTTTACCCCAACCTCCAGTTCTTTGAAGCCAGTGGAGTTGCAGCCACTTATGCTAGTGGTGAAACTGGTGGTGAAGGAGAGTAATCTTATTAAACTATGACACAGTCTTTAGTTAAATGTTCATATTTGAGTGTCTTACACTTGATGAGCACTCGGAAATCATTATGAAATTAGTGAACCTTGTTAAAATATTTGTAAAGGATTTCATTTGTCTCCAACATCATGCTGTTTTTTACTGTAGTGAATCTGCATTTATAAATGGAAAACATTATATAGGAAAGTACTCTGGAAGCACCGGTTCCATAGTAATGATTGAGTATTTTGCACTAAAAGCAGGGATTCACCTTTTTTTAAAAGAAGATTGCAGTGTATCCTTCCCAAAATTACAGCACTTATTCTTTGAATAAGTTCTCATAAATTTCTTTCTTTACAAGTACATTGTGAGTAACTTGAGATAAAAATTAATTAAAAATGGGCCCTTTAAAAAAAAAATCTGTGTCAAATTATCTTAATAGAATAATGCAGATTCTTCAAACTTCCTGAGTAATTAAAACTCACTGAAATCTTGTGCATCAGCTACAGTTGAAGAAACGTTCTCTGGATTAATGGTCATTTTTAGCCTTATTGTTAACTGAACATTTCTCCAGCAGCGGTAGAATAATGATGACGTTCTACAGAGAATTCCATGAAGAACTGGCCCCTTTCAAAATGGCTGCTCTCATTTTCCCAATGAGAGTGAAGCCAAGCTGCTGTCAGCAGTCACCTTGCTGGGCAGGGTGGAAAACATTTTTGGTGCCTTCTCCCAAGCAACTGAGAAAGGAGGGGGGGAAAAGGCGAACCAATCAGCAAAGCAAAAATGGCCAATCAATTGGAGTGGAGGGGAAAAAAGACAATCTGTGCCAGCACTCCCTGGAAGAAGGTGCCTAGGGCAACTGCCCCTCTTACCCATCTCTAGAACCGGTCATGGTGGCTTCCACCAATGACACTTTGAGAGGGGACAAATTGAATGTACAATATCTTTAAAAATTGGTTTACTCTCATCTGGGGCTGCAAACCCTATTGTGCACTAATTATAATTGTATGGTTATTGTATTGCATCATTATAGACTGGAGTTAAAGTTGTTTGGGTGCCTTAACTGTTTTTTACTATATCTTAATATGTTTGAATTTCTTTAAGTAAAACCCTAACTCTGAGTTTCCTGGGCTTGTAATACTTGGTGTGACAACCGCTATCTTACTTGACACCAGGATTCAACTTGGGACCTCCAGCATTCTAGGCACAAATCTATCTACCAATTGAACAAAAGAGCCAGGTTCCATAACTGGGAGTTGTAACCACTTGCATCCTCTTTCCCCTAGGCACAGTGTGGGAAGTATAACACATGTCTAGTGGGTTACAACAGCATCTCTGAAATGTTTTTTTTCTTTAAAATACCAATACGTACTCAGTCTTAACTCTAGCTTATCATAGTTTTTTATCTGGGAATCAATATTCAATATAGATATCCTCCTCTTCCCCTAACACACTGGATCTGAAAACAACCTAGAATATAGTTGTTTTAAAATGTGCATATCTGTTTGTAAGTTGTTTTTGAGAGCAAGCTCAAACCCAGCTACAATGCAAGGGACCCCATCAGTGGGTTATAATTAGAAGAGAGGTTGAAGCCATTCCTCAAGCTGTGATCTCATAAACTATACAGAACGGATCTGAGCTAATACTTGGATGGAAGAATCTATAATACCATCACTTTGCAATTTAAAAACAGACACTCTATCCCACTCCAGATGTGGCAGTATTCACTAAGGGTGAATAGATTTCTGTGAGGTTCATACAGTTATCAGAGTTTGAGCCCTTAGAGATTCAAATGTATAAAAGGTGCTATAGAAATATAAGACTATTAATTTTCATTCCATGCTAATGACTTTTCTTTCTTTCCCACTCAGGTTAAAGGTCCTGGAATTGGGTTACTTGGAATCTCCAAAGGCGGTGACCTATGTATCTCCATGGCTTCCTTCTTAAAAGGCATTACTGCCACGGTCACCATCAATGGCTCTGTGGCCAATGTGGGTGCAGCGCTTCATTACAAGGATATCACCATTCCACCTCTTGGCTTCGATCTGAAGCGCATCAAGATTGATAAATCTGGGATTGTAGATATTGTGGATGTCTTGAATAACCCACTAGAGGGGCCTGACCGTCAAAGCTTTATCCCACTGGAGAAAGCTGAGGGGCACTTCCTGTTCATTGTTGGCAATGATGATCATAACTGGAAGAGCGAATTCTTTGCCACTGAAGCCTCCAATCGTTTGCAGGCTCATGGGAAGGAAAAGCCTGAGATAGTCTGTTACCCTGGAGCAGGGCATTATATTGAACCCCCCTTTTTACCAATGTGCTCAGCCTCAATGCACCTGTTGATTGGCAAACCTGTGATCTGGGGAGGTGAGCCCAAAGCTCATTCTGTGGCACAAGTGGATGCTTGGCAGCAAATCCAAACTTTCTTCCACAAACACCTCAGTGGTAAAGAATGTGCAACACCCAAGCTGTGATACACCTGGCTATAGGGTGCATTTTATAGATAAAATTACTGGTTGTTAAAGTTTACTTGGGTAGAAGAATCTTTCAGTGAGTATGAAAGGGAATTTGAGTGAATAAATCTTTAAGCTGAATTTTTTTGTTCCTCCTCTTCACTGCCCAGGTTGCTCTGTATCTTAGGAGACCAGAGGGTTTTCTTTTTTCTCAGCCCATGGGACACAACCAACT
Source organism: Sternotherus odoratus (assembly GCA_032164245.1). NCBI lineage: Eukaryota > Metazoa > Chordata > Testudines > Kinosternidae > Sternotherus > Sternotherus odoratus. The sequence continues at coordinate 54,401,176 of JAVMKO010000006.1, read as the reverse complement.
TGCAAATCACACCCCAACAGTTGCAGATCAGTGCACAGTAGAGTTAACTTTCAGCCTGCTGTGTGGGAATTTAGCCATTACATACGATTCTCATTATAGTCTCGTGGCTTGGATTATAAGCAACTGAATTGAAATCCTGTCAGTCTGTTACTTCTGAATTACATTTACTTAAATTGTTTGTTGGGTTGGTAAGTTTCCAAATCCAGTGCCTTGCAAATCCAAGTTAAAACTGATTGACTATAACATCATCTTAGAGTTTTATGGATTATTAATAAATTTAAAATTAAATATATGTTTGAGGACTTTTGTGCAATTGTATTATAGGAAGTGCTGAAAGCAACAAGGTTAAGGTTGCCTAACATATTCCATTATAAGGCCCTGTATTCAACTGATTGTAACTTTGCCAGTCATCTGCCTGAGTCTGATTTTTTTTGTTTTCCAGCTAAAATGGGTCAGCCATTCCCAAGCAAAAGAGTAGTGAAGTTTTTGTTTTCCCTGTGTTAAAATATTACAACTATTTTATTCAGAAGTTGTAGTGCCTCAATGGTTTGGAGCAGGGACTCAAAATTTGGCAGGTGGATCACCCTAGTATCAGGGATATGCCTCTTGTTGATTTGTAAAAATCTGCACAAATTTAGCTAAGGGCATGTCTTCACTACGACTTAATGTCGAATTTAACGACGTTAAGTCAAAATAAACATGTACCCGTCCTCACATCCATGCCATTTAAGTCTATTTAAAGGGCCCTCAAAATCGACTTTTGTACTCCTCCAAAACGAGAGGAGTAGCGCTGAAATCGACCTCTCTAGGTCGATTTTCATCTAGTGAGGAGACAAACGAATTTAAGCCTCCGACCTCCGAGCAGCCCCGCGCCGGACCCCCCCGCCCGCCCGAGCAGCCTCGCGCCGGACCCCCCGCGACCATGTGAAGATTAAATGTGGGTAATATGGTTGGTAGTAATCTCTTCTAGCCTATCCATCACCATCTTTAAATATTAACGTCTGCTAACCAGCAGGCACAGCTTTGTCAATCAGCTGCAATATTTAAGGCTTGGTCTGCCCTCTTTCCCTCAGAGTTTTTCTAAGCAGGACAAAGTGGAACAAGTAAAGAGAGGAATAAACAACCTAGCTTAAATGAAACTCCCTGAGGGGAAGTGGAAGGCATGTAAGTGGAAGCAGAGAGAACTAGAACAAACTGATATACCTATGAGTGATTTCCAGTAGTTGCAGAAGTCTTGGAGTGAGCAGCAGAAAACTTGGAGAAAGGCTTCTTAACCTGTAGTGGAGCTTGGAGGGCTGCTCTTCCAAATCTGGTGCAGGCCCAAGTAAAGGTGCTGCATGAGTATAAGAAGGAAGATCCAATCAGCCACCTTACAAAATAGAGGGAGCACTGACTTAAAACAATCAGTGGCCCTAGCCACATTTCACATGTTGCGCCCGTGTGATGGTCCTGACCCTGGTTGTGATTCAAGCCTTCCCTGGAGTGGCAGCAAGTTTCAAGAGTTAAGATGAACAAGACATTACATTCACACTCTCTGGGGCTATTATTTCAGGCTGTCTGCATCCTCAGAGAGGCCAGTTATACTTTGCTCACATTTTCAAGTTTCTCTTGCACATATGAAAACTTAAAACATTTTTTAAAAATGAGAGCTGAGATTGTGCTTTCATAAGAACAGCCATACTGGATCAGACCAATGGTCCATCTAGCCCAGTATCATGTCTTCTGACAGTGGCCAATGCCAGGTGTCCCAGAGAGAATGAACAGAAGAGGTAATTATCAATTATCAGATTATCAATTATCAATTATCAGAATCCCCTGTCCATTCTGAACTTCCGGCAAAGAGTCTAGGGACACTTCAGAGCATGGCTTTGCATCCCTGCCTAACCTGGCTAATAACCACTGATGGACTTATTCTCCATGAACTTATCTAGTTCTTTTTTTTAACCCAGTTATAGTCTTGGCCTTCACACCATCCTCTGGCAAAGAGTACCACAGGTTGACTGTGACTCCAGAAGCTGATGGTTCTAGGCATGGACCTAGAGTGTCTATGCTTTGATATGACCCAGTGACAAGGCAAATGCCTCAGGCTTCAAATCCCATATTCTTGATATAATAAAGATAGAGACTAGTTGAACTTTTTAATAGGGCCTATCAGCAATGTTCAAAAGCTGGGAAGAGCCTGCCTGCAATGCTGGCCTGCAGCTTTGCCCATGTTACCACATTCCAGGCATATGCATAGCTTCTGTGATTTCCTTAATGGATGTGAATGACAGAAGTAAATGACCACTTATCTAGAATCTAAAGTCTCTCACATGGGGAAGAGGTACTAGATGGTTGGTAAAACAATGGGTTCATAAATAGTTCAGTGCTCCAGTCTGAAAGAATGCAGATGTCCAAATGGCTCTGGAGTCAAAGTTCATGGGGAAGTCAAACGTTTTTTTTTAAAAGTTACACATTTAAATAAAAGAACCAGGATTTTTTTCTGCTTTTTCTAAATCTTAGCAAAATCAGGAATATTGAGTTTGGGATTCTTAGGGTGCTGTCCCTGGACCCTGTGTGTAGGCTCCATCTTTCATAATAGCCTTCATCTATTTTTAAAAGATCATACACCGGTCTTCCCTCATAATGAGACACCAGAATCAAAGGTTATAGGTGGAAAGAGAGAGAAAAGATGGCTCAAGGCCTCTTTCTACTTTAGGTTTCCTCTTTTTGTCCTATTTCTACTTCCTACAATATAAAGTTGAATTTTGTTCACATCTTTATATATTTGGTTATGTACAGGTATAAATTATCTGCTACACTGATCACTGTGTTTTTGGATTTCAGTGCTGGACATTTTTAGGTGTCAGCTCCTTCTCAGAGGAATATTCTTTTTCTCAGAAACCTCAGTAGCTCACCTGTTTCCTTCTCAACCTCTAGTTTGTGGTTTGAGATGGGAAACATTTATTATCAGTACTTTTGATTTATTCATGTAGCTATGCTCAAAGAGTAGAAGGCAGAACTCTTCCTAACCACATTCTTGACTGAAAGTCTCAGGGTTGGGAGGGATCTATTCTGCTTTTCAGTTTAAGGAAAGCTGAAATCTCTCTCCATTTGTGCTTTGGCACACTTATGATTGATTGAGGCCTGGTCTACAATACACAGTTAGATTGCCTTGCATCGACCTAGCTATGGAAGTGTCTTCACTTAAATTTGGCTCCCACTGACATAAGTGCCCTTCTACACTGACTTAGCCCTGGTCTACACTGAGGCAGAGGGATTGACCTAAGATACGAAACTTCATCTATGAGAATAGCATAGCTGAAGTTGACATATTTAGATCGACTTATCATGGTGTCTTCACAGTGGTGAGTCGACTGCTACCACTTCCCCTGTTGACTCTGCCTGCACCTCTCACGACAGTGGAGTACTGGAGTTGATGGGAGAGCACTCGGGACTGATTTATCACATCTATCTATATATATAAAAGTCAAATGGTGTATGTATGTATGTACGTAAGCTTACTCCTTCCACACCGTTTGAGCTAGAGATTTGAAATTTGGTAGTTAGAGGTCTTGGGGTCCTAATGACCGTAAGAGTTGAAAATTTTTCAAATCTCACCTCTGACGCCCCCCAGGGGTGAAATTCTTTAAAGGCCAATCACATCAGCCGGGCAGCTGCTGTTCTCTGTGACATAGTTCTGATGTCATAATACCCCCTCCAACAGACACTGCACTCGCTCAACTCTCTGCCCCTCCCCCCTCCAACGGAACCCCTCAGCTCTGTGCCCCCTCCCCCCTCCAACGGAACCCGGAATCCCTCAGCACTGTGCCCCCTCCGATGGAACCCCGGAATCCCTCAGCTCTCTGCCCCCTCCCCCCTCCGACGGACCCAAGTTGGGTTTGGTCGGAGGGTAAGTGAGGTGTAGGGGTGTTGGGTTTGGTCGGGGGGGGTGAGGTGGGGGTGTCGGGTTTGGTCGGGGGGTAAGTGAACCGGGGGTGTTGGGTTTGGTCTGGGGGGGTGGGAAGGTGTCTGGTTTGTTCTCTGCCCCCATCCAACGGACCCCGCACTCGCTCAGCTGTCTGCCCCCTCCCCACCTCCGACTGACCCGAGCAAGGTGAGGTGTGGGGGTTGGGGTTGGTCAGGGGGTGTTGGGTTTGGTGTGGGGGGGTAAGGTGGGGGTGTTGGGTTTGGTTGGGGAGGGTTAGGAGGGGGGTCGGGGTTGGTCGAGGGGTAAGTGAGGTGTGGGTGTCGGGTGTGTTTGTGGTGGTAGGGGTGTCGGGTTTGGTTGGGAGGGGAAAGTGAGGTGGGTGTGTCAGGTTTGGTCTACGGGGGGTGAGGTGTGGGTGTTGGTCAGGGGGAGTTGGGGTTGGTAGGGAGGATACGTGGGGGTGTTGGGTTTGGGTGGGGGGGTGAAAATGTGAGACGGGGTTGGTCGAGGGGTAAGTGAGGTGGGGGTGAGTTGGGGGTGTCAGGTTTGCTCTCTGCCCCCATCCAACGGACCCCGCACTCGCTCAGCTGTCTGCCCCCTCCCCACCTCCGACTGACCCGAGCAACGCCGGGTATTTTCGCTAGTCTAAACATATGATGAATCGACCCCGATAGATCGATCGCTACACGCTATCTGGCGGGTAGTGTAGAGCTGCCCTTAGTAACACCACTTCTGCAACTGGTGTAGAGTCACAGTTGATGTAATTAGCTCAAGGCAGTGTCAGTGTTGCTGACTTTTGCTATTGCTGACTTTGACTATTAATGGCTTTCAGGAGCTGTCCCACAGTGCTCCACCCTGACACTACAATCAATTCAAGCATTCCTGGTGAGGATACACTGCCAACACAAGGAGCCAAAATTGCACACACACAAGTGATGTATACTGACCTACCTGAGGTCAACATGATCTTGTAGGGTAGCCATGACCTGAGAGGGTTTTGCCTCAGCAGTGCTTAATTTGTAATGAAACAGGTGCAGGGGCTCAAGCAATGGTTTTACTTTAACAACTGACCTGGCAAGTCTGGATGTACCAGGGCTATGATATGCCAAGCTTAGAGGTGCAGGTGTCTGGGCTCGGCAGGGGCACACATTAAGCACTAGTCCTTTAGCTCCTGGCCGTTGTGGAGGAGCTGGGCTTCTCTAGACGCCTGGCTGGGGCGTTTTTCCCTCCCCTCTTCTTCAACCTGCCTCCCCGCTCCATCCGGCGGGTTGTCCAGGCTGCGGCTTCCCCCTGTCTCCTCCCTCTCGCTCCAGGGGCTGGGCGCGCCCCCCGCCCCCAGGAAGCGGCTTTCCCGGCCCGCAGAAGGGGAAGCGGCGTCCCTGGAGGAGCCTCTGCGGCGGGACGGAGGCGGCGCTGTGTCTCTGCGATCGATCGAGGCTGCCTGGGAGCTCTCCTGGCCCGGCCGCTGCGGGCTGGCGGGCAGTGCCCGGCTCTGGGCCGCCCCGCGCCATGTGGCGAGTGACCAGGGCCTGGGCCGCCTGCTTGCGGCCCCCCAGGCCGTGCCGCTCCCCGGGGCCGCGCTCCGGCACTAGGGGGGCAGCGACCGTGGCCGTGGAGCCCGCCGCGGGGCTGGCGGACGAGCCGGTGGCGACCAAGGTGCTGGGGCTCGCCCCGGGGCAGCCGGTGACGCTGAGGGGACTCGTGGCGAACGAGCAGGGCTGCCTCTTCGCCTCCTGCGCCCACTACCTGGCGGACAGCCGCGGAGAGCTGGACCTGGCCAGCGACTCGGCCCAGGGAGGGGACTACACGGGCGTGGAGCCCATGGGGCTGTTCTGGAGCCTCTCCCCGGCCGGCATGGAGAGCCCCTACCTGAGGCTCGCGCCGAAGCAGATCAAGACCCCCATGAAGGTGGAGGTGTCAGTCCACCAAGGGCACAGTCAGCCTGGCACCATCCCAGGGCAGGTCTTAGCCAAGGGCACTGTGGAGAGATGGTTCACGGCCCCAGACGTGCGAAGGATTAGGCTGAAAGAGGGCAGCGTGAGAGGCAGCCTGTTTCTACCCTCAGGTGAGTGAGGGACGCTCTGCCGTCTGTGGGCTGAGGCATTAAATCTCCGGCCGCTTCCCTTTTCCTGCGTGTAAAGTGTGACGGTGACGATCACACACAGGCCTGTGTAAAGGGCTTTGGCATCCACTGACAGAAGGTGCTTGTAAGAGCAAAGTGTTGTTCTGTCTCATTTGATTAGTGTGGATGTGGGAGCGTGGAAGCATTTCTCCTGACCTAGAGTTCAATGGAAGTTGATAAGATTAGGCTATTTCATTGTGTAAAAATAATCTAGAAAGTGCTCCCAAGCCTTTATGATTATTCCAAAAAACTGATTTAAATAAATGGAAGATAAGTGGAAAATATAATTTATTATCTGAACACATTCACACTGGATTTCTGCTTGCACAAAACAAGATTAAAATAGTCCATGTCCTCTCACATACTGCAGCAAATTTACTTTTCCCCCCTCCTACTTACAAGGGGAATATTCTGTTATATTTCACAGGACACCCTTCATCTTTAGCTTCTGTTTTTATTAAATTTGCCATTAGTACCATTGTGGAATAGGAAAAATCTTCCATTTAACTCTTGTTCACAGAAGCTGAGGCAAAATGTTTGCCAGCCCTCCTGAAAACTACATCTAAATGTACAGGCAGGTTTACTATTCTATTTTGATTCCTCATTTTCTGCACACAGAGTAAGGAAGTCAGATACACATTTTATAAAAAGGTCTGCTTCACTTGCAATTTGTCCTGCTGTCATCAATGGTAGGGTGTAATTCCTCAGAGCCCCAATTTTGCCCATTGAAATAACTGATTTTTTTGCCATTGAATTCAGTTTGAGCAAGATCAGGACCTAATATTCTTGTTTTTCTCCTGTATTTCCTGCAGTCTGTATATAGTAAATTGGCAATTCTTTCTCCAACTGAAGAAAAGATATCTGTTTATTTGCTGCTGTCAATAAAATGGGAGACATATGTTTTGTTTTGAGATGTTCCATTCAATTTGGTACACAACCCAGTCTAATGACACTTATCTGTGCCAAAGCAGATTCCATCTGCAGCCTGTGCTTTTTTAAAAGAAATCCATGACCAAGATTTTCATAAATCAGTGCCTGAATTTAGGCTCTGAATTCCATACTTCAGTACCGATATGGGGGCTTGTCTACATGGGCAAATTGACTCACGTAAGTCACTTTATTCCACAAAAATTGGCATGCACCCAAATCAGTGTAATAATTTTTGAATCAAAACACTTACTTCTGAATAGCGTGTCCACACAGGGAGCTATGCTGGAATAGCTATTCTGGTCAATTTCTATGTGTATACAAGCCCTAAGTGGCCTGAGTTCAAAAGAACTGAGAGGCAGAAGCTCTCATTAAAGTTACAGTAAAATTGATGTTGGAGTCAGAGAGCTGCTTCCTGCTCAGCATTTCAGAGAGTCAGGACGTTTATATAGGCCTCAGGAGCCTCAGTTTTGGCTCCCATTTATGAAAATCATGGTCTGTAATTTTGGACCAGAGACTATGTACATTTGCTGTTATCCTGCTGCATTCCTCATGCTGAGAGAGGTTCCTTTTGGTTAAACAAAAGTCACCTACAACTTGCCCCCCCCCCTTTTTTTTTAGATTCTATTAAGGCTTCTGTGATTACCCCGGCTTGTATTGTGAGAATCCCAGAGGAGACGGACAGAATACATGACCTTAAAATGAATTAGTCTTCTGTTAGAAGGCTAAATTTACTAGCAAGAGGCTATTATGAAACATCATGGGGGAGGTTGGGGGGGGGGGGGGCGGGACATCTGTGGAGTCAGCTGTTTATGGTTTCCTCAAACAGTACCAGAGTGAAACTGACCTAATACTTGTCTGTTTCACAGCTACTCAAAGGTCTGATAGTAGCAGCAATGAAACTGATCAGTGATTTCCATTTTAATTTTCTGGTTTCCTGAATAACTTTATTGCTGAGGAAAAATGAGAATTGTTAGAATCATAGAAGTTGGAAATTAAAAAGAGAATTAGCTCATCTAGTCCATCCCTCACACTTCCCGATTTTTTCCTTACAACATATTTTCAGGTCTTTGTCTAATTGTAAACGTTCCAAGCAATGGAGCTTCACTATTCAGTAGTGTGAGTCTTGAGTCTCAGAGTTTCCATTTCCAAAATCCCTTAAGAGCCAAGAGGTCTGTTCTTCCATCAGTGCATTATATGTAACTCTCATTAATGTTAAGGTGCATTCACATGAAAATAGACCTGTTCCCTCTCCCAACTGTAGATCATTGCAGGAACCTAGACTTAAGTGGATCAACCATGACATCTGATGGCCAATCAAAGAAATACCAAGATTGCTTCTCACAGACCATGGGGACAGTATTTTCAAATCTTAGGCCAAAGTCTTAACTCATCAGGTATCCACTCTCTACCATGCTAGCAACATGATTAGAAAATTAATGCATGTCACTGTGCAGTAATTGTGACCCAGATCCACAAAGGCATTCAGGCTCTTTTACTTCCATTGATTTCCTAAATACTTTTGAGGATCTGGGCCAATGAGACTGGCTGCAACAATGCACTGGTTTAGTGTATAATCTGTTTCTTCAGGATGAGAAGGCAAAGCACATTGGGTGCAGTTAAAAAGTATGCTTACTTGTTTGAGCAGGAGGTCCATATAGCTGTAATGGGAAATATCACTAGTACTGATAACAGAAAACTTTTTCATGGTGCCTACTATATTTTGGAGTTCATTCTTTACTATATTCCCTCCAATGTGTTGGCCCGATAACAATATTATTGTTGTTTTTCTCATTTTTGTAGGGGATGGACCTTTTCCAGGAGTGATCGACATGTTTGGTGATGAAGGTGGATTGATAGAGTTCAGATCCAGTCTCCTAGCCACCCATGGGTTTGCTGCTCTTTCTTTACCCTATTTTGACTTTGAGGATCTGCCCCCTGTCATGAAGGATTTGCACCTCGAATACTTTGAGGAGGCAGCTAGATTTCTACAGCGTCACCCAAAGGTGTGTGTAATGAGATACATTCAGGTAGACACATTCCTTTGGATGAGGGGATTGGTGAGAAGACTCATCAACAGTTCTGTGTTGGTGGCAGCATGTGTGGGGGGAAGAACAACAGTACATTAATTTCCTGGGTACACTAGGAAATGGCAATTTCTGCTGGCCAGGTCTGAATGGTTATAAGCTAGAGTGCAAGAGTTCACAATATTTTACGTGAGTTGGCACCTCTTGTGTTCTCTGAAAAATCAGACTCAAACATGGGAAACAGGCTTGTGATTTTGGTCTGCTTAATAGTTTCCATTTGTAAGTTTCCAACATGAACTTCATTTTGTACAATGTTCCTGGAAGAGTCCACTCCAAACATATTTGATGTCGGTCTCATTAATGCATGTGCTTTTCTTTGCTTCCACTCTCTTTCTCCCTCTCTTTGTTTATCTGCAGGTGAAAGGACCAGGGATTGGAGTGATTGGGACAGGGAAAGGGGCAGAACTGGCATTTTCCATGATTACTTTCCTGCCGCAGGTGGTGGCTGCTGTCTGTATCTCTGGCTGTAGCTCCAATACAGTCACTGCTCTTCACTATGGTGAGCTGACTCTTCCTGGGCTGAACTTTGACATGAGCAAGATCAATATTTCTGAGACTGGTGTGTTTGATATTTTTGAAGCTCTGGATAACCCAATGGATCCAGCTAATTCCCACTGTCAAATCCCCATAGAAAAAGCAGAAGGTAATTTTCTCTTGGTGGTAGGAGAAGATGATCGCAATTGGAAGAGCTCTTTATTTGCTGAGATGGCAATTGAGCGCCTGCGCCAACATGGGAAGGACAACTTTAAACTTTTGAGTTATCCAGGAGCAGGCCACCGAATCGATCCACCTTTTCTGCCATTTTGCTCAGTAGCCTTGGACCGTGTCCTAGGGTTGCCCGTTCTGGGTGGTGGGGAGAGAAGAGCACATGCCCAAGCACAGGAACACTCCTGGGGGAAGATCCAGGAGTTTCTGCATTTACATTTGGGATGAACAACTCACTACCTGAAAGCTGCCTCTAAATTGCAGGAAGCTGAGAGCTGTGCCACCCAATGCAGTAGAAGACTGGAGGGATGACTTAGAAAGATGGAAAAGTTAAATGTGCATTTCTTGATCACGTGACAACTCAGTGGCAGGTGTAAACGCAGAGGAGGGTGAGGATTTGTTTAAGGTGGGGGAAGGAGCTATAGCTAGGAGTTTTGGAGAGAAATGGAACAATGGAAAACGTCAGGGTTCATGTTAGTAAAAGTTTCCCTATGCCAAGATCACTTTAGACTGGTAAATAATCACCCAAGGAAGGTGGTAGAAGTCCCCTTGCTTACAGCATATAAAGGAGCCCAGCAACCTGGCCAGGCCTGCAGAGAACAGCAGTAGAGGAGACTGGCCTGTACCTAAGGGAATAATGGCAGCCCAAGATAATAAGATTTTGAAATAGCCATGCCTTGTGAGCTGGACATGTTTGGCTCACTCTTTGGGACTTGAAATGTCTTCCATTAGTGTGTGTCCCCACAGAACATTCTATTTTAAATCTGTGACTGTTTGCTCTGCCTGCTTTGGAAATTTTATCTAGGATGCATACCTGAATACATGTCTGACACCTTGATGTTGGTTATCAGCTTTCAGCATGCACAGCCAATGACTCCTTACACTGCCAATTGGTTGCAGAGAAGAAAGATGAAGTGTTTTCAGTGCCTGCTAACAAGAGCAGTGGTGCCAGACATGATTTACTAGTGGGGTTTTCAAGAGGGACTCATCTCTATCTGTAGGGTCATCCGCTCTTGGGCTGGCAGCTAATACTTGATCAGTGGATAGTACAGTTCCACCGGATAGCTTGGTTAAATGCAGATTTGTTATTTGCATTGAATATTTCCTTCTTTCTTCCTGCAATTCAGTCTTCTAATTGTCTGTTTTTAAAGTAGTAACAACTGTTAAATGAAGAATGTGAAGAATCCAGTTTTTGGAATTGCCTAGTAATGGACAGTGACCATGAGTAGCCATTGGATTCTGAATGGCTGATACTGATAGTCACAATTGAGGGAGCAGATAGGTGATTTGAAAGAGAGGAGAGAGCCTGGCCAACAAGAGGCAGTAGAGTTGTACATTAAATGGCTGTTGTAAACAGCAACTAGCTTAAGTATCAAACAAAACAAAAAATCCTGGGATAATTCTCCCACAGCTGCCCAGGAGTGATGCAGCTACTGTGCCCACAGCTGCCAGCAGACTGTTTCCATTATGATTAATTTTAGGCTAGTGCCTCCCCTCTTGCCTTCTTAGGAGGCCTGCTCCCTCCCATCATCTTGAAGGAAAGGAATCAATTTCTTCAATATTCAGCCCTCAGCTAGTCCTCTAAAATAGTGGTAGTGCTGGAAGCTTGGTTCCCAAGTGCCACTGCCAGCACAATTCCCTTTCCGGGGTCCCTGTTGTCAGAGCATCTTAAAAGAGTTGCCCAGGAGGAAATGGAGCTTTGGTTTGTGACCTTGACTTTTATTTAGTGTTACGGAAACTTCTTTCCCTTTTCTGATCTGCTGTCAGCATGCTGGTGCTTGATGCTCATTAAACGCCATATCACACGTGTCCATGCACATCATCTTCAGTTCAGACATCATTCAATCAGCTCCACAACATACAACTTCGCTTGTGCTCACTTTCCCCCTACCACCTACACAACCAGCATGTCACTCTCTCCCAAGTTCGTTATGGTTGAATGGGTCTTGCAGGGGGCTCTGGTGCCTAAACCTTCCCTGAAAAGAGATGACAGCAGTAGCACAGTCCTGCAGCCAGCTCTGATAAGCACAGTAGTGCTCCCTGGACTTTTATTACTTCCTTTTCACTAAAGGTACTCCAGGTTCTGACCAGAGAAGGAGAAGTTCTCCATTGGGTTCCCCTATCTGCACTTTCTAACCCTCTTTCGCACATGTACCTCCACCAATTTAAGCCAGATGCCTGATTGCCTTAGGTTGGGCAGTGCTTCCTGCCAGCCTGTTTTGTTGTCCTCTCGGTGTTGCCTACTGAATTTCCTCTGCAGATCCACTACTGAAAGTTCCTGGGACAGGTTTCTAAAATCCAGTGCAATTCTAGTCAAACTGGGCCAGCCCAAGTCCAATCACTGGGTACAAGTCCAATCAAACTTATGGGTTCATGTATAAATAGATTCTGAATGTAGATATTGTTAGATTCTCTAATTTTAAATGACAATCACATTTTTCATTAATCATCAAAAAGCCAAAGTCCATTGTAAAAAAAGGGGGGGAGGGGTTAGAATGCACTCACTTTATTCATAAAGCAATATCCTTTAAAAGTTCATTTTAAAAACCACAATAAATGGGCAGTAAAACTGTTTATCAAAACATTTAATGTTGTGTAGAAATGTGGTTGCTTAGTTTTTTTAAATGGTTCCAATTTTTCAAAGGGGAGAAGGTAAAAACCCGAAAGCACTTAATACTATAAAATACATCTCACACTCAGACACAGATACTAATGACCAAAGAACACACAATGAGCTGTAGCAAATTGGTTGTTTATACAATTCAAATTTACAAAAACTCAGATTCTAAAATGCATCTTATTTACACTGCAGATAGAATATTCTAAACATACAGTATGCCTTAAAACAAAGTGCATGGCTGGGGCCATCTTTAAGGCCAGAGAATTTTGGTAGAATTGGTGTCTGAGTAACAAATGCACAATCAAGGATTTTGGGATCCCCAGCTCAAGGTAAAATCAATATTGGGGTTGCAGAATTGTTTCAGAATTTCATTCTGTCCAAGAGTGGCTATGGTTCCACCCCTGCACTTGGCTGATAATGCCATAAGTATCCTGCTTCAGCTCTGCTGACATTAGTGGCCAAATTCCTATTGACTTCAAAAAGGAAGCAAGATCAGTCCCAAGGTGTCACACCAACTCAGCTGATGGTTATGCAGTTTATGACAAACTATGTTGATTCAAATAGAGGTTTGTTCAACAAATTAAATAGCAATATGTATATTTGAAAGTGGGATAATGAGCTAGTTGGTGTGAATTGACTTATTTTGCAATATTTTATCTTTTTGCCTGTTTTCATGAATAGTTTACAATAAATTTATAAAATGTGTTTAGTGTTTTTTCTTTTAAAACAAGGGTTTAGGGGGAGGAGGAAGTGAAGGCACTGTGTGACGAAGTGGGAGTACTGTGTGTGTGCCTCAGTTTCCCCTATGCATTTCTTGAGCGTCTATGTGGAAGGAGCTAATGCAAAGCAAAGCCACTGCAGGTGTTAATAGGTGAAGCTGTAACCTGACCCCAAGTGGGGGAGGGAGGTCAGCTGAACCTGTTGGAGGGAGGTCAGGTGATACCTGAAGCCCGGGAAACCAAACAAAGGACAGAGGGACTGGAGGTGGGGGGAGTGGTGAGTCTGGGTCTAGCTGGAAAGGGGGAGAGAAGCCAACTCGCTCTCTAGCCCCAAGATGGATCCAGCGGAGGGCTCACGCTCGCTCGCTGTATGGTCTGTGTTGGACCAGATGGAAGTCATTGAATAAACCTGGGGAAGAAGCAGGAGCCCAGAATCTGGGTTTCACCTCCTGGCACCCCAGAAAGGCCTGACTGAGGGACCCTGTTGAGACTGAGAAGCTGTGAGTTGGATGGTGTTCCTGACATCTCAAACTGTCTATTCTGCTGGCTGGCTGAGAGTCACGTTTGACTGTGGATTTGGGGTGCAGAACCCATGGGCTCCCCCAGGACCTCACCCAGGCGGGCTTGCTGGGGGAAGCACACGGAGGGGCAGAAGGTGCTGAATGCTCCAAGGTCAGACCCAGGAAGGTGGAAGTGGGTACCCCTGAAGCTCCTGGCCTGGGAAACAGGCTGTGTACGGAGAAGGGGCCCTCCACCCGGAGTCTGGTCTGGCTTCCTAGGGAGCGGTTCCAGTCCATTGCCTGGGCACTCCGTGACACTCTGCCCATGATCCTATACCAAATATGTTTTTGCTAAAATAGTCAGCAGTGAAATAGTTTAGAGGGAACAGTGCTGTCAGCCCAATCATGGTATCTGCTAGCATCCCATCTTGGCCACTAGATGTGGTAGCGATGTCAGCCACACTAGGTGGGGGTTGCTGGCCTGTTCCCTAGAGCAGCTGCAAATGCTGGGAGTAAAGGGGGGCCCCAGCAAACTGCACAGGGCCTGTCGGAGGGCTGCTGTCTGCCCATCCTAACACCCATTACACACTTACCACGGACCACAGCACATGAGAACTGGAAAGACAATACCTGGTATCCCACAACACACTGTTCATGTCCGGTGAGTGTTGTCAAGTCTCAAGAAAAAAGCGGCACTACATTTCAAAACAAGCCCAACCCATTTCAGAGGGGCTGTTTTTATACAAATTTCATTATTTTTAAAAAAAGTAATAATGTATGAACACACAAATATATGTAACCTGTCTACCAGGTGGAGTCAGCAGCAATCAGGGCTAGGTTCAGTATCTAGGAGTTTTTCTTCAACATAAAACTGCCTCAAGGTCCCACCCAGTACCTGGGACAATTACAGCCTGTGGACTGCTCCCCCTGATGCAGCATTACCTTGGTCTGGAGACAGACAAGAGATGCAAACGCTTAAACAAACTGGAGAAGTAGCAAAAGGAAAGGTGCTCTAAATTCTTATATTAATATGAACTGTAATCAGTTAAAATAGTAGGCAAACAATTTTCAGAAAAATATTTTTTAAGTTCATAATGCCCCTTTTATTATTTTTTAACAGAAACACAAATTTAAACAAAACTCTTCTCCTAGGAATGCTAACAATAAGCAAGTATGAATGTGATTGGGCCCAGACTAGGAAGGAGTCTAGTCTGTGAAAGAAGCTTATTGGAACATCTCTGAGGGGGGGGGGGGAGATATTTCCTGTAATCAGCTTCTTAATGCATTAGACTTAGACTTGCATGTTTTGCTTTATTCTGCTTTGTGACTTATCTGGTATTACTTAATAAAAATCACTTTTTAATAAACCCAGAGTAAGTGATTAATATATGGGGGATCAAACAGCTGTACATCTCTCTCTCTCTCTCAGTGATATAAAGGACAATCAATTTATGGATGTAGCCTGTATAAGCCTTTTACAGAGTGAAATGGATTTATTTGGCATTTGGATCTCATCGGGAACGGTGTATCTGGGTGCTAGAAGCAAGTAACCTGCGGGGTTTTCAGTTAAGTCTGCAATTTTGGGGACACTGACTAGCCCCTGGGTCTGTGTTGCAACAGGTTAGTGTGTCTGGCTCAACAAGGCAGGGTTTTGGAGTCCCAAGCTGGCAGTGAAAATGGGCTCAGAGGTCATTTCAGCACATCAGGTGACAGTCCAAGAGGATCTCTGTGACCAAACCCATCATAAGGACCTCCACCAGTGCCAGGGTACAGCAGACCCATGGGGGAGAGGCACCAGAGACTCACCAGCACCCACAACAGAGGGACTCACTGTGGCCCACAATGCCCTCCCTTCAGGAGCTCCGCATGAGCATATCAGGGCATAATCCACACAAAGCTATTCCCCCCACCCCCCAAGAGCAGCACAAGCAAGCAGCCCCAAACCAGCGGCCAGCCATGCCACCCCATCTGCTGCAACAGAGCAGTTCCCCTCCCCCGCTCACAACTCCTAAACCAGGCAGCGATCAATCAACAAGAACAACCGTGCTGCCCCAAACCTACAACCCCTGCCCCCCAACCGTGCTTCCGCTTCCCGCAGTCCCGGGACAGGTGTCACCATTGCCGCCAGACTGGGGCAGCTGTCACGCAGCCCTCCACAACCCCCCACAGTCCCCACCCACACGGCCCCTCCTGTATCCCCTCCCCCCAGCTGTGCCACCCCCCACGGCCCCTCCTGCATCCCCTCCCCCCAGCTGCGCCACCCCCTTCCCCCAGCTGTGCCACCCCCCACGGCCCCTCCTGCATCCCCTTCCCCCAGCTGTGCCACCCCCCACGGCACTCCTACATCCCCTCCCCCCAGCTGTGCCACCCCCACGGCCCCTCCTGCATCCCCTTCCCCCAGCTGTGCCACCCCCCACGGCCCCTCCTGCATCCCCTCCCCCCAGCTGTGCCACCCCCATGGCCCCTCCTGCATCCCCTCCCCCCAGCTGTGCCACCCCCATGGCCCCTCCTGCATCCCCTTCCCCCAGCTGTGCCACCCCCACGGCCCTCCTACATCCCCTCCCCCCAGCTGTGCCACCCCCCACGGCCCTCCTACATCCCCTCCCCCCAGCTGTGCCACCCCCCCTCCTACATCCCCTCCCCCCAGCTGTGCCACCCCCCACGGCCCCTCCTGCATCCCCTCCCCCCAGCTGTGCCACCCCCACGGCCCCTCCTGCATCCCCTCCCCCCAGCTGTGCCACCCCCCACGGCCCCTCCTGCATCCCCTCCCCCCAGCTGTGCCACCCCCCACGGCCCCTCCTGCATCCCCTCCCCCCAGCTGTGCCACCCCCATGGCCCCTCCTGCATCCCCACACACCCGCCCAGCCATGCTGCTGCCCCTCAAAGCCCCCATCCGTGCCACCGCCCCCTCCACCACAGCACACACAGGCCCCTCCCCTTCCCGGCTGCGCCACGTTAATGATGCCCCCAAACTCCTCCCCCTCGCCGCAGCGTAGCACCCCACACGCAGCCGCAGTTACACGCCGTGCCTTGCGTGCAGTGCCGAAGGCGCGAGAGACAGAGACCCCGGCCGTGTCCTCCAGTGCACCAATGTGCTCAGCGACACAGCGGCGCTCTGCGCGGAGGAAGTGACAAAGAGTGAGCGCACAGCGGGCGGGACAGGTCATGTGATTTCCGGGATAGGGACTGTCTAGTTGCCGTGGTGTCTCTATGATCCTCGCCTTTACTTCAGCTGAGCATGCGCAGGAGACTAGCGTGCCATAGCAACCGGATCAGCGACGGTAGCAACCGTAATGGTGAGTCTGTGCAAAGGCGAAGCGGGGAGCTGGGGGAGGGGGCGGTGAGGGGGGAAGGGGAGAGGCGGGACCTGGCTGGGGTGGCTGAGGGAGAGAGGAGGTGACTGCTGGCGGGGCAGCGAGGCGGGATTGAGGAGACCTGGTTGGGGTGGGGAGGAAGGGGGAGCCGGGGGACCGAGTGGGCCCTGGCTATGGGAAGTGGGGGGAAGGGGCCTTGGGAGCCTGGCTTGGCCATTGGAGCATATTTCACTGAACGTGGCAAAGTTGGGCCCGACTCTCCGTGTTTCTCCACACAGAGAGGAGGAGCCTTTGCCGCCCTCCCCCCACGCCCCCCGTGTTCTGGGCCCTGCCAGGAGCCCCTTTGGCCCCCAGCATAAGTCAGAGCAGGCTCGGGGTTGTATTAACTTGCTCTCAGCTGCAACAGCATCCTGGACCTAGAGAGTGTTTTGCAGACCAGAATAGCCAGAGAGCAACTTGCTGTGGCTGTTCCCCCTTTCTCCTGACAGTGGGAGCTGCGAGGAGTGTTAGTGTGGAGTGAACTGCTTGGTAGCAGAGCCAACCCTTGGAGAGGTATAAATAGGGCAAAATGTAATCTGGACCGCTATCTCTAGGACCCTGAGGTTATTTTCTGCAGCTGTGAATGGTTGCTGTAAGGAAACAAATAAACCCAAAAAGGTTGTGTATTGGAAGGAGTTATTCCAGGGCTAGATCAGAATAGCAGGAGCAAATGATCTTCTTCTTCATCCTGGAGCTGCTTGAGTGACAGGAATCACCATCATTAAAATGCTGAATTAATAGATGTTTTGAAGACTGTAGTAAATACACAGTCTACTTTGACTATCCTGATTACAGCTCCCTTTCCTGTTAAATTCCATGTGGTTTTATTTCATTGAAATAACCAAGAAGAATTAAATGCATAGAAATGAGGATGAACCCCAGTTATGTATTTTCCCCTGGGGACATTGCTGTATGTGTTGAATTTAAGAAAATGTTCTGTAATGATCCCTTGTAAGAAATTTTATTTAATATTTTTCTGTTATATTTTACCAATCCTCTGTGTGTGTAGATTTTTCCCCCTTAGATTATTTGTTGTTGTTTTTGTTCCTGTAACATCAATGTGAGCTGTCAAGGGTGACATTTTCAGCCCTTCATCATTTGGCATAATCAGCAGTACAACATTTTGAATATTTGCCATGCCTTTCAGCAGTCTGACCTCCTTTAACCTGAGTCACTCTGGGAAAGCAGCCAGTTCCCAGGTGAAGGATGCCATGTATGGGGCTGGTTCATGTGAGATTTACAGCAAGGCTAGTTGGTGCACCATGCCTGGGATCAGTGAAGCCTTCCACCAGTAAGAAAGCAGGCCATATTGGTATTCTTACTGGCATGTATTTAAACCCACTCCAAGAATCCCTTATCTCTGATTCCCAGATGACATATTTCCCTGCTTCTGGTTTTCATCCTCACCATGAACATCAAGCCAGGTATCAGCAGTGGGAGAGGCAGGATGATTAGGGGTGCAAATCTGAAGAAGTTAGGAAATAAATCACCTGGATTATTTAAATTTAAAATTCAGTCAGTTTTTAGGCTAGAGTATGGGAAAGAAACTGTACTAGTCATCTTTTTGTTTAATGGTGTATGATACATATCAAGTGTTCATGCTGATTTTATTATGTCACCTCCCTTTGAACCAGTTATTTATTATTGCAGTAGCATTTGCATGCTACAATCAAGTTGGGGCCCATTGTGTTAGGTATCGAACAAGCATATAATAAATGACAGATCATGTCCCAAAGAGCTGAAAATCTAAAAGACGCATACTTTTGTTGGGTCATCTGGGGTCCTTCGCAGGGATTGATAGAATTGTGAGAGTTAATGATTGAAGAAAGGATGCAGTGTTCTTAATTCAAGAATGATTCTCAGCCCTATAATGCCCTTGGTGTTTAATTCAGCTGGTGTGGTGGAACAAATTACCAAATGTCTTTTAGGTGACTGCATATAGCTAAAGGCTAGATGGCAGTAGCTTAATCTAGATAAGATTGTGTTGATTATGATGATAGGTTGGGGAAGCAATTGGAAGAATTGGCGAGGTTTATATCTGCATCCCCAAATGAAGAAACATGTCTGCCAGTTGAGACATATGTTCACAAGTCTGGAATTTTGTTAGATTCTGGATCACTTTGACCACTCAGCAGTTTTAGCCATGCGTATGTTCTGTAGTCTGGCAAAAAGCATGTATACTTTCCTTTTGTATCTAGAGCTGCTGCTGCTGTTATCATCATTAGTTATTTGTATTACCATAATGCTTAGGAATCCTAGTCATGATCAGGACCCTGTTGTGCTAAGCTCTGTATGAACACAGAACAAAAAGATGGAACTTGACTCAAGGGTCTTACAATCTAACCTTTCTACTATTATAGATGCTTTAGAATCATAGAATCTCAGAGTTGGAAGGGACCTCAAGAGATCATCTAGTCCATGGGTGTCCAATCTTTTGGCTTTCCTGGGCCACATTGGAAGAAGACGAGTTGTCTTGGGCCACGCGTTATGCCTAGTACACACGAATTCTTTGTCACAATTCATTTTATGCGACATTAGAGTCCCCTCGCTCTTTATTTTATTAGTCAATTTTATCAGTTTTTCGGGTTTTTGGTCGAACTGTTTGCAATTATAATGCGAATTACGAATAATACTCCGTTATTTGTGAACGTAATCTCATAACATTGTAAGTTTACGATTTTGTGTTGGGCCGCATTCATAGCCGTCCTGGGCCGCATGCGGCCCGCGGGTTGGACAAGCCTGATCTACTCCAACCCACTGCTCAAAGCAGGACCAATCCTATTTTTGCCCCATATCCCTAAATGGCCCCCTCAGGGATTGAGCTCACAACCCTGGGTTTAGCCGACCAATGCTCAAACCACTGAGCTATCCCTCCCCTCTGCCCCCTGAGGGGATTGCCACTTTGAGATTTCACTAGTTAATATGCTCGACATGTGGGTTGCATGATGAGACCATTCAGAAACTAAAGTTAGTGAGAATGGGATAACTCTTGCTGAGTGGAGCATTGGACATAAAGTATATAACAATAGTGTTCTCTGATCTGTTTGGCTACCAGGAAATCTCTCCCTATGCTGTATTGTACAGTTAAGACAAGCAGAGGTGTGCAAGCTGGAGTCCTCTTGATTTTAAAGTGAGGAAGTAGTTGACGGATTGTTTTCTCTGAATTATTCTTGATGCTGAAACATTTCTCCCTCCTTTGTGCTTTAGAGCCTTGATTTTTTTTAACCTTTTAGGCATGTTACAAAATTTATTTATTCACTGGCATTAGGTAGAAATAGGTAGAGGATTTAGTGGGGTTTTGCAATGGCCTCAGTATGGTGGTGGGGTATTGCAGTAAGGTACCAAGTTTCTGCTGTTATTGTGGGTCAGTCCATTAAGTGAATATTGTAAAGTAGCTTTCACACTTTTTAAAAAAAATTGAACACAGTATGACTTTCAATGATTTGAAGTGTCTAGAAGCATAGGATAGTTGATGGAGAAATCAAAATAAAATAAGAAAATCTCACAGGCTACACCTGATCCTGTGTAGGGAGGACAAAGTTTTCCTCCGTATGTTTCAAAAAGGTTTAGCAAATTTCCAAAGCTTTGTGATAAGTGTGATCTGCTAAGGCATTAAGCCAAATTCAGCAGCAGAAACAGCAGAAACTTGGTATACCCCAATAGTAATACCCCAACCACCATATAACTCCTTTGGCTTCAATAGAGATTCACCAGGGATGCAAAGCACTTGGTCCAGTATTCCAAGTCCTGTACTACCCATGCCTATAATGAGCAGGCAAGACGAAGAAGATCTGCTTGGTCTCATGGGGAAATTGTGCATGTACAGTATGTCTGATCAAACTTACTGCACCACCTCTCAAATTGCTATTAGATGACTCACTGAATGAAATTAAAAGCAGCTTTTGGAAGGGGGTTCTTCATTTCTGCTTCTTAGGATTAGTTGTAGGCAGAGAGACCATGGCACTTAAGGGGAAAAAACTAGCTCTGCAATGAACAATTCAGCCAAAAAATTATAATGATTCTTCTTTTGATTTTTGTTTAGGCAAAAGCAACAACTATTAAAGAAGCTCTAGCCAGATGGGTAAGTACAAGAGAAGTATCTGTGGTTGTCTCAGTGGTACTCTGTGGTCTGAATCTCAGTTGTAAATAGGATGGCTTCATCCAGTTTGATGAATTCATTACAATAATGTAGAAAAAGTAATTTCCTTTAAACATCTGCCACTAAAAGAAGCTTCATGAAACAACATTATTTTATTAGTATCTCACTGAAATCAATTTCATTTGAACCCGTGTGCTATTCCTATTAAATTGTCCTGACCACGAAAGCTCTATTTTAGTGTCTGGCCTAACACTGCCAGATTGTACGTTGACAGAAGATCTGATACTACAAAGAGTTTTTTCTCTGCTGGATGTCTTTTGATTTTCTCTGTCTAATTATACTCTGTTCAATCTTGATCACCTAATTAGAATTTATCCCTAGCACAAAATAATCAAGGATGAAATCCTGGCCCCATTGAAGTCACTTGGAGTTGTGCCATTGACATAGTTGAGCCAAGATTTTATCTGAACAGTGCATGAAGCAAAAATTCCAGAAGTAACTTAAAAAAAGTCTGAATTCAAAACTAAGTCTCGGTTTAAAATGTTTTAACAGTGTAAATGTTAAAGATGAGTTACATTAGTATCATCCATAAGTGTTCTTTCCCATTCATGCAGATCAGTTGTATTATCCACCTTGCAAAGTTTAAATGAGCAACAAGTTTATTATATGTTATTCTTTTTCAATTAGACTTAGTATAGATCTCCATTTGTGGGATGTGCCTATGGACTAAGTGCCTTCACACTAAGTCAGGAGATCACACAATTATATCAGACAATGGTATGGAAAATAGTCCAGAGACTTGATCCAAAATCCATGGGAATTTTTCCACTGCCTCAATGTGGTTCCCAGCCAGTGGGAGTGTGGAGCCGGTGCTTGGGTCAGGGACAGTGCGCAGAGCACCGTGATCCCCCGCTTAGGAGCCAGACCTGCTCCTGGTCGCTTATGGGGCTCAGAGTGGTGTCCGAACACTTAGGAACTAGCCTGCCTTGCCCAGGTAGCACCGCCAACGGGGACTTTTAACTGCCTGGCTGGTGGTGCTGACCAGAGCCGCCGTGACCCAGTGCTTTACATTCCGCGACCCAGTACTAGGTCATGACCCACAGATTGAAAAGCACTGTTTTAGAAGGCTCACTGCTTGGTGTGGAGTGTATAGGCACAACCTAAGAGTAGGATAATAGAGCTTTGTTACCATGTTTGGATTTTCAGTTCAGGATGCTCCTTTCTTAACTATTCTGCTCTCTACTCCAAATCTGTGATCTTGGGAGATATGCTAGAATCTGACTGAGTCCCTTCTGGTTTCAACCTATGTCTCCTTTCATATGCAAGTTTATTTTGTTTACAATATAAACAGGTCAGGAACATTGTCAAAATAACAGCTAAGCACATGAGCATTCTGAGATTGAGCTAACCTCACCATAGTAGCAATAGCAAAGACCTTTGACAGCAAACACCCAGCTACAGCAGTAGAAGCAGGGGAAAGAGGGACAGCCTGGGTTTTCACACACCTCAGGACCTGGCATGTGGACCAAGTGGACAGGAAATACAAACAAGATTTAAAACCCTTTTTCTTCTGTTTTCTTGAAGATTGGGAAAAAAAATTATAACAACTGCAGATTTCAATCAGTCTCTAATTTTTTTGCCCTTTCTTTTCCTTCTTTGCTTTCTTTAGGAAGAAAAAAATGGTCAGAAGGCATCGGAGGCCAAGGAGGTGAAACTATATGCCCAGGTTCCTCCTGTAGAGAAGATGGATGCATCTCTGTCCACACTTGTCAGCTGCGAGTAAGTTCTGTTAAACAAACAAACAAACCTGGAAATAATCAATTTTTAATCATCACTTCTGGTTGTTTTTTTTAAGTCTAGGTTTTCTGTCCCCCTACATTTACTACCTCCTAGATGTGAGCAAAATATCTCTTAAATCCAACACCACTCCTTTCTCGTAAGCTCTGTTCTTTCTCCCACAGAAACATACATCTGTTCTTCCGTGTAGTAATATCATTGCCACTTACTTGAGAAGATAGAACGTAGTTCTCTCGGACATTAACACAAACTCGGCGATAGTACCAGTCCATTGAGTGGCGGGTTGATGGCGTTGAAGTGAATAATTTCTGTCCCATGTCTGGAGTCCACCAGGCTGTGGACAATCATATGATCCCTTTGAAGACTCCTGCACTGTTGTGGCTGCATAACCTCTTTGTGTGAAATTGTGAGCCAAAGTCTATACCACCACATCCAAATGCTCAGGCTTTGTCTAGGAACAGCTGTTCAGAAATAAGTCTCGAGGTTTAATCTCATATGGTAATGGTACCAAAATTCATTTGCTGTAGTATTACCTTCTTATCAGTAATGACTGACTTGTCCTGAGGTCCTGATCTCCACAGGAGT
Source organism: Sternotherus odoratus (assembly GCA_032164245.1). Taxonomy (NCBI): domain Eukaryota; kingdom Metazoa; phylum Chordata; order Testudines; family Kinosternidae; genus Sternotherus; species Sternotherus odoratus. The sequence goes on along the minus strand of JAVMKO010000006.1, from coordinate 54,377,752 downwards.
AGGAGTCCTAGTATTAGGGCCTAGAGCATCCATGACAGCTCATAGTGCTGCTGCTCCTGGCATTGGTCTTGACCAAAATATCTCCAAGAGAAACATTGTAATGTTAGCTCAATATAAAGGAGGAAGGAGGAGGACAAAATAGAGCTAATTGGTAATGTCAGAAAGAAAAGTTTAGGAAATATTGTAACCTGTCTTTGGTTTAAGTCAGGCACACAAAGGAGGATGCCACACATATTGTATAAAAGTGGTGTTAGAATCCCAAAAAAGTAAAATTTTAAATCTTACAGAGATGGGTGATTTGAGGAGAACAGGACTGTGCATGTATCCCGTGGTTTATTACGTAATAAGAGAAGAGTAAAATGTGATTTCATTCTAACAAAGTGTTATTTGTAAGAGGGCCTTCTTCTGATCCAGTGATTCTTGTTGCTCTATTAATGTAAGCTGTTAATTATTCTTGCTTTTAAAGGAAGTTGTCTCTGTCTACAAACTGCATTGAAAAAATCGCCAACCTGAACGGCCTAAGTAAGTGATATGTCAATGACTGATTGTGTTTATATTCTGGCTCTTTGGATTAGATATGTTCCATACCTTGTGACACATGACTAACTGTTGACATCCTGTTCGGATATCACCTTCCGTTTCCCTGCTTCCAAAAAAAAAAAACAAATAAAAGGGAGTCACCAGGAAGGTGGGAGACCTTGATTCCAGTCCCCATTTCACATCAGGCAAAATGGGGATTTGAACCCACATCTTCCCACATCCAGGTTGAGTGCTTTAACCAATGGTCCTTTGGCTATAAGGAAGCACTATTGTTTCCATTTTCCTTAAGGAAGTTCTGACTTGGCTGATGCATTTAACTCTAGAAGAAAGTTCAGAACTGTAAATCCTGAATGGTGGGGAGGCGCCTCCCTCCATCCTGGACTTAGGTGCCTAGCTCTCTTTGAGGGCTGAGGATTAGGCCAGGTTGAATAATTTAATTGTGTTTTACTTAATATCAATATTACATTGGGGAAAATCTTGCTTGCTGCAAAGTCTGGGATTTCTGAGTACAAGAATATTTAAGGAGTAATATTTTCCCCAGTTGGACATCATTTCAGGTAATATCAGTTCACCAATTTTATATTTTAACGTTTATAATAACTGAACAAATACTCAAAAGGCCAGTGTTAAGTGCTTTTGGAAAATTCAGCTAGATCAAGAGTCTTTCCATGGGAGGGGGAGTTTGGGAAATTCAAGGTAATATGGTTCCAGTAGGCTTCATGTTTACTGTATTATAAGTGGTATTTACTTTTTGTCTTCCAAGGACATCACCTAACCACCTTTTGATATTACACCTATCGTATTCTTCTCACAAGAAAGTAATGTGTCCAGGACTTGTACAGATCCTGGAATTTCATTAAGAATTCCAGTTCACCTGAATTTCTTTATGAAAGCCCATCTATTTCTCCTTCTCTTTCACTGCCTGTATATAGGCCTGCTGTCATCACAACCTTCCTTTACTCACAGGTGTGGCTCGCCAGGACAGGTCAATGTTGACCAACCCACAGCCCATCCCAACCACTCTAAATAGCCGATGTGCTTTCTCTGTGGCAGCCATTGGTACTTGAATGAAATATTCATTTGCCTTGTAATTAAATTGTACATACTGTATTTCTCATCATTGTGCAAACAGGAGAAAAACCAGATCAATAGGTAATTAATGCATAGTTCAAATGAACACCATGAGAAAGGGCCCTGAAATAGCCGTGGGAACTATTGATTAGAGGTTAACCTAACTAGACACTATAGAATGTTTTTGTGCATGCATACATCTGGAAGAACAGATGGCAATTAAGTTTCACAAAAAAGACTCTTTAATTTTGATAGCTTCAGGTGTTCTGGCACATCATAAGAACAATTCATGGCTGAACAAGAATAGGCAATTTGAAAATAAATCTCATCAGAGTGTCTCTATTGCTACTAGAATCTCACAGGCCAAAATAGTTGACCTCTTTCTAATCAGACACTGGTTGCTATACAGTAACATCAGGTATTGCCACCTATTCAGGAACTGAGTCTGCCTCCTTAGTAGTGGTCCCAATACCTCCTGGCCTGGGAAGTAAGATCAGGACCAAAAATGTAATCTTGCCTCACGCACATGTGCACTAGAACACCAGAATGGCAGCCTGTTTTGTTCAATTCCTACCTGGACTGGATGTCAACAGGCAGCCTACAGATGAAACACTTTCTAATACCCATATTTGAACTATCCACCCCACTCATTCATTACAATTTATATATAGAACAGTATATAATTTGCTTCTGATATGTAATTCTTCCTTAATGTAGCCTGTTCAGAATACAAATCTCTCTTGTCTGTGGTATACAGGATGTTGTCAGATTTCCACCAGCTCTTTTCATTTTAAGCACCAGTCATTTGTTAATAAGAAGGTCTTCTCCCTTCATTGCAGAAAACTTGCGGATTCTTTCATTGGGGAGAAACAACATAAAGAATCTGAATGGGCTGGTACGTCCCTTTTTGTAGTTTACGTTTATTAAATTTAGCAATGAAGTGCTATGTGATTCTTGCATCAAGACATAGGGGAAGGGTGATTTCCCTAGCCTTGCATCTCTCTTCACATAATTCAACCTTCGTGCCTAACCATTTATTTTGTTTTCTCCTGCTGCCATCTTTTTACCTTACTACATGTTGCTCATAATGCTTGGAGCAATGTCCCATATCTCTTGTGCCAGTCAACTACCCTCTCTTCATTGAAATCTCTCCTTAAAATGCCCTCCCTCTTTACAGACTTTAAATGCTAATCCACCAAATAAAACATTTAAATCCCCCAATAAGCTTAAGAGGAACATTTTTCTTTTAAAATATGCATTATTTGCGATCTATATTGTCTCAAACAGCCAACTTTTCCAGACCCCTTTGCTGCTGTTTTTGTTGTTTTTCTAACCTGGGATATGATCTTGTAAGGTCCTCTACACATAATTCCCATAACATGAGATTCTGCACACAAGCACAGTCCCTTAGATTGTAAGATCCATTGGGAGTGAATCTGCATTTTCTATCTATGTGTAAAGCACCATAAGCTCCAGTGGCATTATATGAATTATAACTTCTGCTCCCTTTCTTATATGAATCTCATCTCCTGCCAGAAGGTGCTTTTGGTATTGTTGTCCATCACTGCACACATTGGGCTGCCTTAAACCACATTGTGACTCTACCCATCACAGGGGTGATTGGCACACTGAACAATGGGATAAAAGGCATGTGGCAGAGAGGCAAGGGTAGAAATATAGATAACGAGGCAAAGATCTAGAGGAGAGGAAGCAGATTAGTGTCAATTTTATTATCACTGATAAGATGTCTTTATAATTAAAATCAAAAAAATAAAGGAAAGAGTTTGTTCTTCAAGAGCCTCTCTGCATTCCTGCTTGCAGGATATGGCTTTTTAAGGCAGTTCCCCCATGCAACACCTGGGCTGCTGTATCCCACAGGTGTGAATGCACAGAGGTGACTCTGAAAGAACAACAGTTATGGTAAGTAACCTCTCTTTCTTCTCTTGCTGGATGATTTCTGAGGACAGAAAGTGAAATTTGAAACCTGCATGCTCTTGTCTGAAACTATGCAATCCCTTATATTACATACTAAACCCTCTAAAATGGTTGATTGATTGTCATCATCTAGCACTATAGAATTATCTGCGTGCAGCTAAAATAGCTCCTTTCTTTCCATATGCCTTGAGTAGAACTCTGCTCTCTCTGCTCAGATATTCAATATATCTTGCTAGTGTCTTGATTTATTTTTCTAAACAAGCTGGGAGATTTATTTCAAAATTTTGGATTTTCTTTCCTTGAAGCTTTGTCATCCAGAATTAGGAACCTGCTTAAAAGAAAACAAGGAATATTGAAAGAGATGGTTCTGTTTGTTGTGTGACATAGTATCTGGAGGGGAGAAAGGGAGCAGAGATAATCTGGGAAATATAGGAAGATTTACTCTCACTTTTCTGAGAGGTGTTATCATTTTCCAGGAAGCAGTTGGAGATACATTAGAGGAGCTGTGGATCTCATACAACTTAATTGAGAAGCTGAAGGGCATCCATGTCATGAAGAAGCTGAAGATTCTCTATATGTCCAATAATTTGGTGAAAGACTGGGGTAAGCCTGGGCTCCTAGTTTCTCTTCTGACATTTTTTTACTGAGCATGGTGAGTGTGCATCAGCTGAGACAGCTTGGGTCAAAGTGGGGAAACTGGCTCCTAAAGTTGTGAGTGGGCAAGTTGAGCATGGAGCCTGCAGAGCTGAACAAGCTGTTCAGATTGCCTGCTCATACAAGAGAATTTTTAAAAAATGGAGAAAGTCTGTTTATTCACCTTCTGTGTCATGGGTTTGTTCTTTGAACTATGTATCTGATCCATTGCTTTTATCATCTGCATTCTTCATCCTGGTACCCAATTCATACCCAATAAATCCATATCCTTTCTCACTTATGGTTCCTGGCTGTGTCTGTGCAGGTATGGAAGGGCAGCCTTGGTGCAGATGTGCTTTTTGTGATCCACAGTCTGTTTCTAACATCTTTTGTGATTGCAGCGGAGTTTGTGAGACTGGCAGATTTGCCATTACTGGAGGATCTGGTGTTTGTGGGCAATCCACTGGAAGAGAAATATTCTGCTGATCAGCAGAGTAGCTGGGTCGACGAAGCAACCAAACGAGTGCCCAGGCTGAAAAAACTAGATGGTGAGCTTTAAGCAGCAGCTGGGTGGCATTTATTATACAAGATCTTCTGCTTAGTGTAGTGAGAACAGTAGGGTACTGGCTCAGTGCCTCAAAAGTAAAACTGTGAGATCTGGAGGAGGGGTGAGAACCAACTCAATGAGCAGAATTCTTTATTTTTCTGTTCAACACTTACTCTACTCTGTGTTCACCTCTGCACAAGCTAAATTGTTCAGCCATAGCCTCAACTTCTCCTGAGAGCGGATTTTTGAGTGTTTGAAAGAGGGTGAGAGCTGTGGAGCTCCTCTGAATTGGTTTCAGCCTTCAAAGTGACTTCATTTACAGCAAAGGCTGTTTAAAACTAGACCTGTCACTTTGCATCACTACCGCTTCAGAGAGGGTCTTGCTGAACTAGTACCCAGTCAAAGTATTCATAAGATAAGAGCATAACTTAGAGGTGAACTGAAATGTTTTGTTTTTTTGATAGACAATATTTGTTACAATTTTAAATCTCTTGTGGAATTCACGTGTTAATGATGAGACCCCAATTATGTAAGTGGGTATATCTCTTAACACCCATGCTCAGGATTCTGGGTTTTCCCACAAGAGATGGTGAGAGAGAAAACACCTAGATCATAGCAATGCAGTATGTTCTTTACCTTGATTCTAGGGCTAGGGATGTCATTAGCTCTTTCAGGGGAAACAGAATTCCAAGTTCTTGTCCTGGCAGGTAACAAAAGGGGAAATGATTTTCAAATGTTGTGCTTTGTTTTTAAACTTATGTTATGTTAATGGCTGATGATCATAAATCTTTCTGGTATTTATTTAAAAAGCAGCTCACTTTAAGGCAAATCTAAAGAGCTTCTCTGTTTGAATGGCTTCTAAAGGATGGAGAGTTGGTTGGGTAATACTGGACAGCATGTGGGAGAAGTCAGCAGGGTGGGCAACGACTGGGAGGTGAACAGTGGGGAGAAAGCAGTAGGAGAGTCAGGCAAATGGGTGAAAAATAGAGTATCTGTGTAGGGAGCAGAGGATGAGAAGTCAGAGCCTGAATTATTGAAGAGATGGGAGGAAAGAAGACACTGAGACATGGCTAGAGAGAAATATTGATATGAAGGATGGGCTGGAGCAACCGGTGCTGTGTGAGAAGAGTAGACAGCTGAATAGAGAAGCTGGTGTGAGGCATGTGTTTGTATGATCAAAGGGATAACCCTTGTTTACATAATGACACCAGTGCACTGTTAGAATGGCACACACCAACCTTTAAGAGTTAATCGGTGTTCCTCATACTCTGTCAGCACAAAAGCATGTACCTCCAAGAAGGTGTGCAGCTCTCCTCTTGGAATGGTTGCATTGTGTGTCTCAACACAAACACTGTGCTTCCTCCAGTGATCCAGTTGGGCAGAATGCTGACAACTCATTAAGGTAGTCATACTCTAATATACTGTAGTCCCTGCTACTCAAGAAATGGGAGCAACTGCATAGAAGAGACCTCTTCAACTGAGGCCTGGAGTAGTGAAGGAACAACCAACAGTTAGAATCAGGAAGGGAGGGGGATACTCACACATGGGAAGCTTGATTTGTTGTCTTCAGTTAAATGCTGTTTTGCTGGAGGCAGCTTAAATTCATTCTTGCTTCTCCTGTGCACTCCTTGTTGACTAGCATTAGTGGGCACTGTATCAGTGATTCTTAGCAGACCTTTTCTCTCTCTGGTTTAGGTGTCCCTGTTATTAAACAAGAAGAAGGTGAAGAAGGAGAAAACTAACACAACTCTTTCTTGTGTGGTATTATATTATTTAAGTTTCCGCAGAGCAATTCAGCACACAAAGCTTTTGTATAAATGTTTGTTTCAAAGAAAATCTTTGGGCAATTTTTTTTAACTAACTCATCTCCATACTCTCCTTTCCTCACCCAAAGAGTTAATTACCAAAACATGGGGACAACTAACTTTGTACATTTCATGTGCTCTTCTGTGTGGACTATTGAAAGTGAGATTGTCTGTCTGATTAATTTAATGAGAGACCTTAACTAAAGCTACATACTGATTTTTATTCTGATTAGTGATGTTTGTAGATCTGTCTTTCTGGTTATGATAGAACAGTTTTTCTTAACTGTCTGTGCAGCTGAACTTTTTTTTTTTTAAAATAATCATTTGAAACATGGAGACTAGAACAACAGTTTTGTTTTACAGACTCTTTGCAAGCTAGGCTTTGTGTTATTTTTTTAATACTGTCACAGGTGGAAACAGTTACTAACTGTAACTGGTTCTTCAAGATGATATGCAGATGTGTGTGCACACAGAGCCTTTTGCTTCACAGTACCTATAGAGGGGCAGTACTCGCATCTTGTGGCTGTAGGCCTTCCACTGGCTATATGAAGCGGAGCCATCCCGACCCCCATCAGTTCCTCCTTCTATAAGAGGAGACTCCGATGCAAAGGGAATAGAGGATGGGTTGTAGAATACACATCTCGAAGAGCCACAGTTACAGTAAGTAACCATTTCTTCTTCTTGGAGTGGATGCATATATATATTCAGTTTGGTGACTTCTAAGCAAGCAGCCCAGTCTGGAAGCAGGGCTTGGAGTCTACTGCAGTTGGGATTGTTTTTAAATCTTCCATCCTTCTGAGGCCTTTGTTCCCTTTGGAAGATGCAATAGTAGCGTAATGGTCCATAAAGGTATGTGTGGACAACCATGTGGCCACCCTGCAAATGTCCACTTTGGAAATATCACTGGGGAACGCTATGGACATTACTTGTACCCTCATGGAGTGAGCCTGTATCCATGAAGGAGGTGTAGCCAAAGCTATATCATACTCAGTGTTGATAAAGGATGTTATCCATCTAGACATGGTCTGTGTACAGGGTCACTTGCCCCTTCATGCAGGCTGCATGTGACATGAACAGGCGAGGCGAAGCATGAACCTATAGTCCTGTCAAGATAAAAGACTAGACATTGCCTGACATCCAGAGTACGGAGATGCAGCTCTTCTGGGGAAGAGTGTGACCTAGGGAAAAACACAGTCAGTGAGAAGGAACTGAGGGGGTTGGGGCAGCGCCACCTCATATAGTCTGGGGAGAGGCCATAGCCACAAGGCATATGCACTGCCCCTCTACAAGTACCACTAGGCAGATGTCTGGTCCAGCATGCTAGGCACACACCCACCGAAGTGGAATAGACATCTGCATTTACTCAAAGAAGAATCACTACCCCGCAACACTTCAAGAACATGTGAGACTGTCTTTTCTGCCCTTCAGAGCTCTGACGTTATCTGTAGCTCAGTAGGCCTGGTAGTTGTCATGGAAAGGCAGTGAATGGTCTAACGATCTCCTGTCATTAGCAGTGGACCTATAACTGATCATCTTGAATTGCACTGGAACTCAAAACTTCGTTACTGAGAAGGCCATGACTGTCTTTTGATATATTTATTTGGTTTTAAATGAAGCAGTGGAAACTCTTTGCATAGTCTTTGATGGCATTTAAGTACTTATTGGCTTTTTCTTTACATTGTTATAAGAAATTAGGCACTTTAGATTTGAATACATAGACTTTTACTAGCCAATAGCTGGCTTGTGGTACTAGCCTTAGCATGACTTTCGTTTTAGTTGAGTGATAAATGTAGTCTTTCACAGCTCTGGAATACTCTACTAAACTAAGGAGGTTGATAGCTGTTCAGCAACAAACAAGTAAGTGTTCAAAAGACCTGGACTTGAGGGTATTTTTATAAGCTTTGATGGCAGGGTATTTATTTGTTTCTAAAGCACAGATGTAGGCAGCCGACTAAAGGTTTAGGTAGCTGCTGGGGAAAGGACAAAAGAGATTAGAAGTAGGAACTGGAAAATAAATATTGATAAAGAGCTAAATTGCTTTGCCACATGGTGAGATCTTAGTGAAGTCCCCAAATGTGATAAGTAAATATTTTTTAAACAAAATGCATGAAATAATGATTAGAGGAAGCACTACTGACCCCTAGCAAATGGATAAAATGACCTAAACAGGCCTTTGATCAGCTCAGATTACTAAAATTCTGAGATTACTTTCCTATTCCTGGTACTAACTCAGTTTAATCAAATAAAAATGGCAGCAATGAGCATATTGCTGTATAAGGAGCGGAATGAGTGTGGGAGAGAAGCAGAGCTTCACTTGCAATTTGTCTTGTATTCCTAAAGTGGAAGATGTGGTTGGGTTTTTGGAATCCATGGTCAAAGATGGAAAGTGTTGATGCAGTTGGCCCCAGGCAACTGCAGTATTCTGCTCCTGTTCTGATAGGCAGTACCATTGCTTTTCCCCAGGCTAACTTCGGTAGAATTTCAGCTCTGACAATCAATTTCTAAGTGACCAGTGTGAAATAGACGACTACAGCAAAGCAATTCAATGCTATTAACTTCTTTATAGCGACTCTGTTTATTCCCACTGGAACATGTATGCCCAGTAATTGCAGGTAAGACTCGTATCTAATTTTAGGGTCTTTTCTTCCTTTTTAAAGAACAGATGCAAGGAGTCCTCTGCCTTTGACATTCTTCACCTAAGATAAAACTTTTCCAGACAGCTCAATGTGCTGCCTTGAATGCAGTCTGACTCTATTCTCAGTGGTCATCTTCTAGCCAATTTGACATTCAAAAGTAATTTTCTAGTTTTGCAGGATCTACTAGTGGTCAGAACAAGAAAACACTGGCCATAGACGATCTTGTTGGGAGATGGGCGAAGCTGGGAACTTTGTAGACAGCTAACTCTTGTTACCAGGCTTGTCATTTTGGTCCCTTTCAGCACTAAATTCATTAATGATTCTTTGGCCAGGAGGTGGCTTTACACATTTATTTTTAAATCCTGCATTGATTATATACTCAGCCTCTGCTGACATCAACTCTTGTGTACAAGAAAGGTAGGCTAGATTTGTGCCCTTGAATACTATAGTTATAATATTAGCATTTCTCAGTGCAAACCAACGCCTGGGTGAGTATGAAACCTGACTTTTAAATACTTCTAGAAAACGGAATTGCCAAGTAGGAAAGGTCTTCACATATTTTACAAACTACTAGGGAGCGTTGAGGAGGATATTCAAAGTTATCTCTTAAGGAAAGCATCAGTCAGTGGGGACCTACTTTAAAATTGATTCACTCCTAGTTGCTGAAATGAATTCCCTTGAAAGTCTTCCTGTCCAAGTTTCCTAAAATAACACATTCAGAAGCTGTTTGCTAGTAGTATGAGGTAGTTAACTGTATGTAGTTCTAGAATTTCTTTAGAGCGCTGCACAGCACTTCCAGTTTGGGTTGTTTGCTGCAGAGCCATGACCAGAGCACAGCTAGCAAAAGTGACTGTCAGGGGGGACATCTACTGTAGACACGATACACGATAAATTGATCCCTGAGCGCGCTCCCTGTCGACTCTGGAACTCCACCTCTGCAAGAGCTGGAAGCGGAGTCGACGCGGGGAGCAGCAGCAGTTGACTGGCCACTTTGTGGATGGCCACGTAAGTCGCCCTAAGATATGCCAACTTCATCTACACTATTTGCATAGATGAAGTTGCATATCTTAGGTCGACCCCCACCCCAGTGTAGCCCAGGCCTCAGAGAAGTATGCCCTCAGGCACACTGAGTTTTGAGGCTGCCTCTGGTGTATTCATGTAATGCTATTACCTTCTGTTTTCGGTCTCCTTCTAACAGTAGTGCATTCTCTGGCAATAGGTCTGAAGGAGGGGGAAATAGAGCTATCGTCAACTGTTTGGAGTTGCTAATACATATTTGAGAAGAACACACTCTCACGTAGCCTGTGAGTATGGCCATCCTCAGAACAGTGGGCACAGAAGTAGCCGTTTGGCGTTGTCATTTTACTTAAGTCACCAGTGGCATTAAACCAGCTATACCCTCTTAACTTCCTTTTCTGTGGATGAAGGGCAGGTATGAAAAACACTTTCCGATGCTACCCACAGTCAGGCTGGTTGATTTATCTCATGTAGAGTCGTTGTAGTGTGTAGGTACACAGACAGAATTTCACAAGGCAGCGGCAACATTTGAGAACAGACTAGAAAGGTGCAGAAGTGGGGATTCGCACAGTACATTGAAAAGATTTGTGGGATAGTCCAGGTGATGCTTACAGAACAAAGTGCAAGTCCTGCCCCTCTGTCTTAAACATTAACAGTATCTGTACAGCTGTTCTAACCATTAAGGAATTGGTAGAATAGTGATGGCCTTTTTGTGCTGCTGCTTGTGAATACAATGAAAATTCGCTGGGGTTGGGCATCTAATCTCATTGACATTAAAGTACATTTTATTATCCAATGTGAAATGGTAATTTAGCTGGAGTGGGGACATGAGGGGGATTAACATCCTTTCTGACAAGACCTGAAAATGTCAGACTTATCTGAGAGTGTTTGGTAAGGAACGCAGCAAACAGGTTTCCTTTACTGTCAGCTGAAAGTGTTTACCAAAAATCTGATTTTTTCCCCCTAACAGTTGGCAGGGAAGGCCAACTAAAGTCTTGCCTTGCCTAATGGTTTCTAGTTACTCTTATGAACAGATCAAAAGCAGCCCACTCACCAAACTTTACTTTTGCAAAATAAAGTGAAGGGCATTGATTTTTTTTTTAAAAGAAGATTTGCACTTTAAAAATGATGCACTGGATGTTGGTGGAAAGTACTTGCAGTATGGCAGGTATGTAGCCGTAAGGAGTAGGGGCTACTGGATAGGAGCTTAAGTCCCTTTCAGGATTGCCTTACTCTCTGATCTTCCATGTCTCACCACATCCATTATTATACCTAGCACCTAGTGATTTGATCATGGGTGAAAGGAGCACCTATGTAAAATTCTCAAGCCATGTGGAATCCTGCTCTCCCCCACTGCAAATATTGTGGAGGGTCTCCCCCCCCCCCCCCCACTGCAAATATTGTGGAGGGTCTCTTCCCCCCCCCCCCACTGCAAATATTGTGGAGGGTCTCTCCCCCCCCCCACCTGCAAATATTGTGGAGGGTCTCCCCCCACCCGCCCCCCCTTTTTTTTTTCTTATAGAAATTTGCTACAGTAAAACAGTGTGTCAGTAAATGGACGGGTGTTTCCAAGTCTCCAAGCAGCCAATGCATTCGGTGATTACACTGTAAACTGTTGCTAAAATGTGAAAAGGGAATTTAAAGCCAGCAGTGCTCAGTCTATGTGTGGCTCACTCAGATTACAAGAGGGGTGCTCGTGACTAGCCCAAGCTGCTGCACATGCCAGCACAGCCCCACTGCTATTTTTAGCATACTAGTGTGAACTAAGATAGCACTGCTGCCTAGTTGCACTGCGAAGCACACACCCAGCTGCAGTGCACACGAGAAGGCTCCACTTCTAGAACAAACTCCAAGTGGGAGAGCAGTTTTAACACCTAGTTGTTTGGTAATCTTTTATATACAAGCAATTTTGTAGCATAACCAAATTGTTAAACTTGCTGTGTATTAAGTTATTTAGGCCTAAATGTTACTTTGTGAATTGTTTATAAATAGTAATAAATGTTATTTTATAAAGAAAACGTGCTTCAATGTTTTGTGTGATTATGAGCAATAGTTTGGCTTAAAGAATGTATAGAACCTTATATCTTATCCTCCATTTTTGCTCACATCCCTGTCCTAGCTTTACAGCATAAAGCTTTGTCTTACTCTTCATCTCCTTACCCCTTTGCCTTTTGTAATAGAAAATGTGACTTTGGCCCAATCCCACTAACCCATCACCACTTCCCCTCTCACAGAAAAACCCTCCATTTAATATTCTGAGAAGATTATAAAATAGCCCGTAAAGTTTTACAGAACCCTGTTTTTTTTTCTTTAAGTTTATACTGCCTTAGTGGCTCTTGCAAAGCCAAAACTTCATACTTCTCCATTGCCTCCGGTTTCCTTCTAAAGTCTCCTCGCCATTAGAAAAGGTTTGCTAGAATAGCTATGGCAACAAATTGTTCTACTGAGGACACAGTTCATAACAGTTCCCTGAATTAACTAAGCTCTACTATCAAAAGCATGTTTTTGCCTGTATAACTCCTCCTAAACTCTGGGTGTTGATGGTATAAAAATGTCATTAACCAACATTACTAGATTGAGAACATTTTCAAGCTCAGTCCTGACCTTAGTAATCAGTCTAAGTATGGAAAAATACACAAATTAGGTGGGGAAAAGAGTGGGAATGGTTGATTTAACCAGTTGCTTCCTTTTCTTAAAGGATGTAGGTCCCATTTTGAGATGTCAAAATTTGATCTCTGACCCTTTCTAATGGTCCAAACTTAGCTAAATAAAAAAACCTACATAGTTTAACCATTTCAAGGCTACACAGTCTACTTTTCAAGGCGGACACTAGGTCCAATTTTGACAAATGTCCCTCAGCCTTTGACTACATTGTTTAAAAAGCCACACTATTTAAACAAGCAGTTTGTTTTGGAATCAATAGCAATTCTGCTCCCTCTGAAACAACAGTTAAATGAAATACCACATGTGCACCTTTAACCACTGCCCTTGATTAGATGCTTCCCTCATTTAGACCTCATCTACATTGGCACTGTAGAGCCATGTTTAAGCTATGTTGTAGATAAACCTTCTTTTAACACAGCTTGGCCATGTGCCATGGAATAAAGGTTTAAGTAATTACGCATTTACTATACAAGCCACAGGGGGAAGTAATTTAAGTTTAACTGTGTGAGAGACACCCTTGTTTATTTATTTATTAGCATGCCAGCAAGACACTGACTGTATAACATTTTAGTGATGCACTTGTTTTGGTGACTCTGATTTTAAAGAGAATCCAGGCAGTTAGGTGTTTATAGTGCTCATTGTCATTTCATCTAACTAATTACAGTAACTAAAGACTTTTTTTAAGCCACAGGAATTATATTTATGAAGCATCACAGCTAAGATGATACCAGTACAGGCAATGCAGTGCTGATTCATCAAGTAAACAAGATCAAAATCCTTCAAAGAGACATAATGATGTCATTTCCAGATAAAAGAACACTTGGTTATTTGCCAAAATGGAAGAGTTAAAAACAAACCCAAACCCGACACTAATGTAAACAAGCAAATTATGGAGCAATATGTAGTTGCAGCTGAAATAACTGGGTATATCTGCATCCTGCGCATTCAATTATCAAACATGGGAGATGTGTTGCTGCTAGCTCTAGGACTGCTTGAGGAAGCAAGTTTTTTCCAGCGCTACCAATTTACTGATCTTTCCTGGATTTCACACTTCCGGCACCAGTCACTGAAAAGGAGTCAAGCCCCCACCATTTTGTCTCCCCTACCACTTGGCACATAGCTGTGGTTTTAGGTGATTGTAATGCCAGCAGTAGAATCCTATCCCTTATTTACATCTTGAGAGTTAACCTGGAACCACTTTTCATGGACTTCTGGAACTGTGCAGTAGGCTCTCTCGTTTGCATACATAAACGGAAGGCCTATAATTTAGAACACCAGAATCGGCATCTCTGGGGAAAAAAACAGCACACTCCTAGGACCAGTGCTGTATTAACCAGACAGAGAATATGAAAGCAATTTGGTCCTTCTCTCCCATGCTGGGAGGGTGTTCAGGCTGGCCTGAAGAACAGCATTTTGAATTGCTTTACTTCTGGCTGCTTCAGGAGCAGTACTGTAGACAAATTCTCACTGTTAATTGCTTTCCTGAATGTGATTAAGTTGCTGCAGGTCAATATGTTGTCTTGGGAAAAAGATTTGTAGAGAAAAATGGAGACAAGCTCTTGCGGATTTCTTGCGCTGACTGGGACTGGCAAGAGCAAATGTGCATTTTTGGTCACCGATCATACAAGGCAAAGGAGACTTGTAACATGAACCACATTTAAAGATGCTTAAGACACCATAACAGCTGAAATACAGCCCTTTCCACCTTCTATCTTAAAATTCTCAACCAAAACAACAGAAACTTCATCTATACAACTTATTTTTAAACCTTATTTAATAAAAGGTTTAAAAAGATACAGAGGGACATTAAGTAAATAAGTTACATGGGTACATTACAATCACATCAGCAAGATTTCCTTTAGTGTATTAATATTTTATAAAAAGAGCACAAAAAATAAATTCAGTCTGGTCTATCACAACTGTACAGCAAAAAAAAGGTAAATATTTTATATAGATATGTACACTATTTTAATATGTAACAGTCTTTTTAAAAGGTGCCCTAAGCAGCAAACACACAAAAAGGCAGTGTCTGCTCATTTAAAATAAAAGTAATATACTTTTTATAATAAAGCATTTATACAGTAATTACAAAGGCTGAGACTGTTCTTGTACAGTACATCACCAAATGTAAAACAGAACAAAAAAGGACAACACACAAAAAAAACCTATTTGTATCAAATCTAAGATAAAAGGGAAAAATAATACACTTTGAGAAGCTGGAGAACATGGGAAGAGGTTTTTTAAAAATATGCAATTACAATTTATAAAAATATAGGCCTTCTCCCAAACTTAACTAGTTGGGATTTTCCAGGCTCAGCTGTTGATAAGACTCCCCTATTCCAGAAAGATGATTTTTTGTTGTTGTTGTTGACAGCTGGGGATTAGAATTTTGTATTTCTCCCAACAACTGACACCGGAAAGAATGTGGGTGAACGAAGCAGCTGAACCCAAATGGAAAATTTTACAAAAAATACACTACCTACGCAAAACAAAGCTGGCAGTATAGACACTGCTTCCTGATCTCTGAGAAACTTAATAAACTTCAAAAGAGTACACTGGAAGATAATACAGGAGAAAACAGTATGTGTGGGCATATTAGGGAAAAGAGTGCATGGGAAAAAGTTCTAGCTTTTTTAACTGACAGCTAGAATCAGTAAATTAGAGGTTTGCTTAAAAGACACTATCATGGGGCTAGAACATTGTCATAATATCAGGTTCTCCTGTTATAGACAAATACTGAAAGGAGACTAAGATATTTATGGACAAAATCTCCACATTTATTTTAAAAGCAGGAGACGCTTATGATTTTCTAGATGGGTGACTGGTAGAATGGTTACACTAGAAAGCAGGAAAAGGCATTGTAAAAAGGTGCATTCTGTGTGGCTTAGGAAACACTTGGTTTTGTGTCAGCCATTTTATTCTTAATCTTAGTGTATTATAACTAAAAGCTTCATCCAATTAAATTCTTAAAGTCAATAAATAAAGATCAGCCACCCAGAAATCTGGTTAGCTAACTTTAATTTCACATTTCAACATCATCTGGTTGAACAGATATTTTTAACAGACGCTTTAGGTTCAGATTTCAAAGTTACCCTTTACCTGCTATCAAATAGCTGTATTTCAACTTGTCTCTAGACATCAAAATGCCATGCTAGTAAACATATTTACCCCTCCATAGCCATTCAAAACACTATATGCCATTGCAGACTTTTTCATTTATTTCTTATTTTGTAGCATCTTGGTAAACTTGAGATACATTTGCCTCAGAGCCATGTTCTCTCGGATCAGTTTTACCTGTTCAGTCCAGCCTGAAATAACTGTGCTGAATAATTAAAAATGTGGAATTGCAGATAAATTTCAACATACCAGAGTTACAGTAGATTTGCTGTAGTAACAAACACACTGCTACAAAACTGAAATGCTGTTCCTATGCAGATCACACTAGATAGCAGGTGTAATACTGAGTGCTTATAAAGCCAGGAATAGTACAGGAGGGCAAAAGAGAAGATTTCCCACACACACCCTGTCAGTACATCTCAATGGCATCTAGTATCTGGCAGATTCAAATGGGTAATGTTTAAAATATGGACAAATGACTAATAGGTTTACATTCTCACTTGAACTCCAACAGTGAAAAGGCTAGTACTCTCTGTTTACACATGCAGAATTGCAATCTACAAGGGGATTTTGTTTAAACATTGCATTTGTTCCCATAGAAAACCCTCTCTGTTAAGCAGCCCCCCAAATGTACTAACTCTACCTATTTCATCTCCACACACTGAATTAGAACAGACTGTCAAGCTGCAAAAGATGAGGAGAGAAGAAATCTGCATGGATGTAAAAACAACCAATGCTTGATTCATTAATATCTAATAAATCACTAATTTTGTGCATTTAAAAAAAACCAAAAAACCTTTCTACAGAGCAAAATCAATCAGTGCTCATGTCTAGATAGATGTCCCCTGGGATAAGAGAAAGAGGTAAAGAAGATCTAAATAAGGAGCTAGTCTACTGGCTCCTAGAAATAGATAGTATCAGTGCAAGAACTTGCTATAAATCCCATAAGGAAGACTAAGTCACTGCATAGAACAATTGCATGATCTTGTTTCACCCTGTACTTCCTCACCCCTTCCCATCCTGACTGACCACTACCATCATTTACCATGTACATAGCTACAACTAGACTGTAGGTGGTTCGTGGCAGTGACTAGATTTATTTGTTCTTTAAAGCATCATGCACACTTTGGGAGCACTTTAAAAATACTAAATCATTTTACTCAGTGCATAATCAGGGAAGGAGAGTAAGAGCCAAAGAACTGTATTTAACTTCTGTTCAGAAAGGGGTAACAGGCATTTTGGGGGCACATTAGATGGCTTGTCCCAGAATTCCTGTCCTATATGGAGGATTTTCCACAGCAGAGCAGATTAATGAGTCATCTAGTTTGGCATCTTTACCTAGCTTCAGGAAAAGGTAAAGAACTACCTAACTAGCTAACTCTGTACTGTTCTCACTGGAAAAGCAAACAAAACTATTTTCTGACCCATACAATTTAATTAGTCGTATCTTAGTTTTCCTAGCTAGAAATTTTAGAGGTTTAGATATCCGATAGCCCTTTCCGAAGTCCTGCCAGGGTATCTGACACCATGATTTTGAGAGTAACTACATGGTGTAGTATTTCTTTGTATTTGTTCTATCTGCACTCCCCTTGAATTTAAGGGACTTCCCCCTTGTTCCATTATTATGGAATGAAGGGGAGAGACTAATAAGTTTCCCCTTATCATTTTAAATCAAGTCTCCTCTCCAATACAATGATCCTAGTGACTGCTCACTCTCTCAACCCAGATAAGTCCAGCTGTATTTCCACTTATCTTTGTTGCTTATTTCTGGGCATTTTTGATCTCCACTTTATAACAGGACAGAGTACTCCAGGTGTTCAATGTGATGGTATAATATGTTCTGCATTATTTTCAATCCCTTTTAAAATGCACCTAATGGCCTTATTTTCTTTTTAACCTGCTGCATTGCTCTGTAATTTCCCAGGGTCTGGCACTTATCAATGACTTTCCAATCTTCTGGAAAGAACTGCCATTAACTACATTGTAACCCTTTACTGAAATTTACATACAATCCTGAAAATGGATCATTAGCAGATGTGAAGAATTCAAAAGTGACTTATTTTGAGCAGAACATAATACACAGCTACTTGACTTTTTGCTCTCCTTGACACAGCTCTCCAACTATTCAGTTATTTACAGCGCTGCTTGGATAGCACAGAACATGCAGAGTGCCCAATTTTAAAATTAATATATTTGTTATTAATAATTAATATTTAAATTCTTAAAATTTGCTGCTTGACCTTTTCTTGTGAAAATTATTGGCTTTTGATTCTCTGCAGTTTGCTAACCAATAATTAATAGCAGGTTATTCCACATTAGATTACTTCACAGAGTGACAAATGGATTTTATGTGATTGCACATGAAGATCTGGATTCTGGACTGGAAGCCGGCTTTTTGATCCCCAAACTGGCATGAGCCCAGGCTAGTTAGAGAAGCTAAATATGCAGGTGGAAGGAGAGGGGCATTTCTTGTCCGTTAAAATGATTAACATTTTAAAAAATAGTAGCCAATTAACTATATTTTATTTTTATTATAAAAGGAAGAATCCTTCCTAACTAAGGAAAAGGAGCTGGGCAAAGATGAACAGCTTAACACGTAGGGTACAAAATATATGGCTTGAGGACTTAATTAGGCAGTGAAACAATTGTAGCTGCCAAAAAAGGAGATGATCCCAAGGTCTGTGGAGGTGGCTCTGGTGCCATGGGGCAAAAGAGCCAGGCCAGGCAGGTGACAGGCTGGAATCTGACCTGTATTACATTGTAGTTGAACAAGCACAAAGGAATTCTTTCCTGAAACTTATCCAGCAGCTTGGAGAGCCTGTTGCAAGTCAGTCAGATCAGGGACAGCCTGCTGTCATCAACTGGAACTAGCCAAGCAGCACTGCTCAGGAATGCACAGGCAATTAACTTATCTGACCATCAGGTGCCACTCCAGAACTGCATGTTGATTTGGTGTGTATTTCACTGGCACCAGAAACTGATTTAAACATTTTATTACTAACTGCTGCTCTTTGCTCGTACAGGTACGTGCCACATAAATATCAGCACACGATGTTCCTGTGGAGGTGGGAGTGAGAATTGGCTGCCTGCACGTGCAAATACTTTACAGTACTACGGATGCTTCACTACAGGGTGTTTTGCCACTAAATCCAATTTGCCTCTTCAGCTATTCTCCCGGGCTCTTGCCAATCTCTCCCTTTCTTCTCCCTACTCTTATAATGAAGGGCAGAGGCCATGAAAGGAGCCAGTTACTTTCTTCTGCAATGGATGCATCACAAGGAAACAACTGGATTCTTTAGAGAGACAAGGTGGGTGAGGTACTATCCATCTTGTATTGGACTATGTGTACTTGGACTATGTGTATAGTACTTGTGAGGTACTATCTATCTTCTGTTGGTGAGAGACACAAGCTTTTGACCCACACCCAGCTCATCAGAAAAAGAAGAGCTCTGTATGGCTTGAAAGCAGTGGTGCAAGTAGAAATAATTTCTTGCAAGTACTGCACTCCATTTGGGGGGGGGGGGGAAGCACCTGACCTTCCCAAGTGACTCCTCCCTGCCCCCAGCCCAGGGCCTCCATGCTCTCCCCACCCCCTCTGACACATCCTTTGTATATACAAACATCAACATGCTTATTCACTTTCCCCCAAATATGTAGTATTCAGTCAGTTTATATGGAATATGCGAGTTGGGTGAGGAGCCATTTCAGCCTATGTATGACTTATTAAAAGACAGAATTTAACTGCTTTATGGTACCCAAACATGGCATTTCAATGGGGGAAATTCAACTTCTTTTACAGGAATAGACTTCTGAAACTTTTACCAGCCCACAGAAGTGGTCCATAGTCATGCAAATAGTCCCATGATCAAATGATTAAGGGTTTACAGGACTAGGTTCCAAGTTTATAAATTGTTCTGGATGAAAGTGACAATGCCTGAGCTGTCAGATAAGCAGCAACTTCATTCAAATAAAGGTGGGTAAATGTGTGGTAAGTCTTAGCTCAGTTGCTAAGAGGAGGAACATATTTTCAGCAATGTTTTTGGCAGATTACGGAGGCAACTGGCTGGTTTAAGTCTGTCAGTGTTTCGTTTTATAATCTTCACTTACAGTTCTCTCACCCACAAAGCTGGAAAATGAGGCATTTGTTTTCTTTGTTTTGCTGCTGCAGTTCCAGTTAACAAAATGCATGTCAGACTAGTTTGGCTGCAAAGAATGCAAGGTACACTGGGGACAATGTCTGATTTCCATCAGGCTGCATAACTGGACTGACATCAGAATCTAAACAACCAGTGGTCAACGCAAGCAGAGGCATTTCTCTAATGATTTGGACTTGATATGATGCAGTATAGATGTCATGGATAATTTAGACCAATGGGGAGAAACAGCATCAAACACACTGTTTAAACACCTTTTGTCCCCTCACCCCTTCCGTGTTGAGGACTCCTAACGTAACAGCACAATACATATGCCAACAAACTTTAACAAACTTAAACAAGGGCTTGGTTTGTGTATGTATTGTGCTGTTAAAGCCATGTAAAGAATGAACGTCCTCCCTAGCCATGTTTTGCTCCTTTAAGGATCAGAGTACAGCTCCTCCCCGCCCTCCCCCCCGCCCCCCCCCCCCGGACAGGGGGCTAGCCCGAAGTCTTTCTGGTACCCCATACTCACTGAAACTCTCCTGGTCGAAAATGTGCCTCTCTCACCAACAGAAGTTGGTCCAATACAAGATAGGACCTCACCCATCTTGTCTAATATTCTGGGGCCGACTACACTGGATTATAGTTTTATGAAATAAAGGTATGTGAACACTATGTATATATGTACAGAGATTCTGTGCAATTGTAGCATTCAGCTAACCTATTTTTGCTTTCTGTTAACATTTTGCTTTAATACCAGGCCTAGCTGCGTAGACTTTTGGCTAATGGGGCCATCTCAATGCCAGCTCTGCATGAAGAGTCTATATGTCACTGGTAAGGGGCCATGATGGGATAGCCAAGCATTCTGTGCTGTCCAATCACATCAAAGGAATGAATGGAAGGACACGTAGCTTCTTCAGTGTAACTCTTGTGGGTGGCCATATAAAGGAATGGGAAAAGGTCAATAGGGAAATGGGCATCCCCCTGCATAACAGCCCTTTGGGGAAGGGAGTAAAGAAGCCTGAGGAAGAGACAAGTCCACCCTTCTCATCTCTGTGAGGTGTGCACAGTGCAAAAACCGTGTCTTGGGTCAAGTCTCATTAAACAACCCTGCTCCCCCCTTTTGTAATGCATTAAAGCCAGATGTGATTGTTAGAGACCTTTCTTCAGTAAGTGACCCAATAATTACTTGGCTTCCTGTACCCAATGTGGCCAGATCTTTAATTTTTTTGGCTACTCTTATCTCACAGGATGTTATAAGTCCACTACTGAACTCTTAACAAAACAGGAAATATCAGGCATCCCCTTGCTAAAGAAAATGAGAAATCTCCTCTCAGAGAGGAATAGGGTGAGTTGTTCTTCATCCCGCCCCTTCACATTTTGGTCACACAGTGACTCAGAGTATCTCATATTTCCACAGACCTTGCTATGAGCCTGGATAGGACACAGAGAAGAAAGCAGGAAGGGCAGTGACAGAAATTTGCTCTGGAAGGAAATCACTATAAAACACCGGTGTCACAGTAACTAGATGCAGACAGTCTCAGGGCAGAGCATCTTTTCCTTGTTCAGATCTGGAAGCTTTTATACTCAAGAGTCTCATTGATCTGCAGGAGAACTAAATTCTGCTCCTGATGACATTGTTCTACTACGTACCTCAGGTGCCTTGATAAATAAAATAGAAATCTGATTTGTAAAAAATATCCACGTTCACACAAATCTCTTTATCCACGGATTTGGCTCAGTCTATACTGGCAGGGTGAGGTGCAGAATGTGGGATGAGGAAATGGCAGCAATGGACAGAAGACCAGTATAACTCAGTTCAGATAAGGAAAGTGCAGAAATGGAGGCAAACACACCGAGAGAGAGGTGAGGTCCAGCCTTGCTACTCCCTCGACTTCCCCTGGGCCATGGCTAAATCTCCCCATCCTCGTCTGAGCTGCCGCTGCCACTGCTGCTGCTCCCCACATCACTGCTCTCCTCCTGCTGCGCCGCCGCCGCTGCCGCTGCCGCCGCCGCCTCCTCTTCCTCCTCTCGCTGTTTCAATGCTGCTGCCTTCTTCTCCTGTTCCGCGTGGCTCTTCATGTGAGCACTACGGCTTTTCACCTTGTAGAAGACCCTGAGGAAGAATACACACCTCAACACACACGTTTGCTCAGTCTCCCCATACCACCTCTTCTCTCTCTTGCCAAAGGGGCAGCTGAATCTCTGGTTTGAAGTCAACAGACTACACAGAAGGACCCTGTATCACCACCAAGATGGAACTACTGCAACTACAACTGCTCTCACTCCCGTTCCGTACGCAGCAGTGTGGTGCAGTAGCTGGAGCACTAACTTAGAACTCAGGAGACCTTGGTTCTGTTTTTGGCAGGAGAATTGTGTGCTGCAAGTCATTTCTCCTTTCTGTGCCTTGCTTTTTCCTCCCACCCTTTATCTGTCATGTCCATTTAGATTCGAAGCTCTTGGAGGCAGGCTCCATCTCGCTCTATGGATCTGTACGCTGCTGAGCAATAAGGGCCCCCAATTTTTTAGGCACTACTGTAATACAAATAAATAAGCAAGCAGACAAATAATGACTAGTGCCCCCTTTTTGCACTTCTCCCCCAGGGTCAATGGTTTTCACTTTCTGCCTTTTGTGGTTTCCATTCTCTCTCTATCCTCTTCCCCCCTGCAATAATTTCTCAATTTTAGTGGCACTAAATACACTTGAACGCCATTAGGATTCTCCTCCTGCTTCCCCCCTGTGAGCATCCAGGCTAGAAATACAGCAGTGTGACTTCTCAAAGTTCTGCTATTTCATGGCCTAGCGTAGAGGTGTCCTGCCAGCTAAGTGACTCCCCCATACCATGGAAACCTGTCACCACCACCGATGATTGAATTAGACAAAAAGATGTCATTCTTCTGGTTCTCCCCAACTCCTCACCATCCCACTTCTATATTTAAAACTGTAAGGAACTCCTGGTATTATGAGGCTCATTATTCTTTGGGATTAAGCAATTTAGGCAGCAAACTGAACTTTCTTGGCTGGAGCCACAGAGGGGAGGTAACACACCTATGATATGCACAAGAGATATGTGCAAATTTTATTAAAGCATTTGTTCACCCCTTACCTGGCACCTGCTGCCATAGTAACGATAATGCCCTACATGCCTATAGAATTAGTCATCTGAAAAGTTCTTAAAGTGCTTTTTCCACTATAGAGGAATCTCTCAACACACCAGTGAATTGTAAACACTGCTGAGGTGGAACATGCAGCTGTTTAACAGTGCAGAGCAACACTAAAGAATACATGGGAGGTGCAGAATGTGATCATCCAAGTTGTTCTCTGTTCATGGCACTCGTGCTAGTATGCCTGTGATTCTACTATGGGACCTTTGACAACCTCAAGTCATTAAGGACCGACTGTTTTTAAGCTCTAATCTGAAAAACAGCACCAGTGGTGATAAACTGTTCATATTATTGCCACCATTTCCAACAATTTATTGTACAATATCTCCACAAAAACTGCTTCTCAAGCTCATGTTCCTTTTGGACAATGTTCCTGTGATTGTTGTTGTCAATGCATTTACTCTTACCTGCCACATTTTTTACATGGAAACGTGTTCTCCTGGTTCTGAGCTTTACTGGTTGTGTCTGGTTTTGGCTTTGGTTTCCGTCTCCTCCTCTGTACTGGAGGAGGAGTCTTTTGAGACTTCAATGTTGCCTCCTTGGGCTTCCTTACAGTCCTACTGCTGGCTTCCCCTGAGGCATTAGACTCCTCGGTTCTTGAAATAAGGACCTCATTGACCTACATGGCAAAGAGACCGTTGTTACAGCCAACTGAAAATGAGGCATCTCTGGACTAATGACTGCTGGCTGAACTCTCACCCCACAGTATTCCAATCCAAGCCATCCCTAATGAGAAACTCTCTCTGGTATTTCTAACACCAGTTGTCCTCCCCTCCGAGTACCAGTCCCAGGGAATTGTGTAGGATTTCATCACATTCCCAGTCACCACCTCTCCCCACCCATCAAGTCATATAGAACACCATCTAGATCAGCGATTCTCAAACTTGTTGAGACCGCGACCCCTTTTTATGCTCTGGCGGCCCCTCGCGACCCCTCCCCGGAAAAGCCGCAGAATTAAAAAAAAAAAAAAAAAAAAAACCGCCGACACCCCCCCCCCCCCCCGGCGCCCAAGCTCCCCCCCCCCCCCCCCGGCACACCTCCCCTCCCCTGCTGGGCTGCCGGCTGCACCCCGGCCCCCAGTCCCCGCCGCCGCGGGCAGGCTGCTGGGTCCGCCCGGCCCCAAGTCCCCACTGCCGGGTGTGCGCCGGGTCCGCCCGCTGGGGGGACTGGGGGCCGCCGCACAGCCGGGAGCCCACCCACTGCGGGGACTGGGGGCCGGCTGCGCCCCAGCCCTAGTCGCTGCAAGTTGCGGCGGCAGGAGCTCGCAACCCCCCGGGGGGTCGCGACCCCCAGTTTGAGAAACCCTGATCTAGATGCTGGTAATACTCAGAGTTGTTCCAGTTCTGGCTCCTTCCACCAGGAAAAGTTAAGCTGAAGATACTTTGTCTGGAATGGTCTATTTTTATTCAAATTTTCCAAACTGTTAACCCATGGGGTGGGAAAGACTGGTGGGGAGCAGGAAGTCCATGCAGCTCAGTGCAACACTGACCACTTCGTTGGCTTGTAGTGTCTGTGTGGCCTTAGGAGGCACTGTGCTCTTCTGGTCATCCAACTCTTCCTCCTTCTCAGCCACCTCCTCCACGTGCGTATCTTCCTCACTGTAATTCTCCTTTCTGGGAGGAAGGACACGTGCAAACCTATGGGAACTCTTCACAAGAAGAAATGGTAAAGGGACAGAGTCAGTATTTTCTTTTAGCTTCAGCTCTATGGCAGGTCAAGATAATTATGTGAAAAAGGATAGGAAGCTGGGCCTAGTGACTTGTCTCTGCTGATAAAGGCAGCAGGTGAGACACACATAGGCCATGTCTACACTTACAAGCTTATAGTGGCACAGCTGTACTGACGCAGCTGTGCCACTGTAAGAGCGCTTGTGTAGCCGTGTTATGCTGACTGGAGAGTGCTCTCCTGTCACCATATTAAAACCAGCTCAACAAGCGGCAATAGCTATGTCGGCGGGAGAGCACCTCTCACAACACAGCGCTGTGCACACCTGCACTTATGCTGGCAAAACTTATGACATTCAATGGGGTGTTTTCTCCCATACCCCCAGCAACAGAAGTTTTGCTGGCATGAGTGCCAGTGTAGATATGGCCTTAGAAACACAACAGTTTCTATTCAGACCATTACTTAAGGAATCTATGCAATAGTTAGGATCATATTTATTATTTCTTGTATCGATGTAGCATCAGTAAAATTATAAAGAATGAACTGTGATTCAGTCCATGAAGTTTACATTGGGCTCCGAAGCCAAAAGTAGGAAAGGAGGTTACATGGTTACCTTGATATCAACCTCAGCTTCATCTTTCATAGACTTCTCATTAGTGGCATCAACGTCCCCAAAGATTAAGGTCCCATTCCGACCAATTTTCACTTGTTTTTTGTATGTGTAGTAAAACTCTACACACTGGGCCACCGTCTTGGTTTTTATCTGGTGTTTAAAAAAAAAAAAAGAAAGAAAAAAAAAAGCAAACTCCTTTTAAAAGGTGTATTAATATTCTTTAAAGGTGTAATTACAAGTCATATTAAATTGTAATTTTCGTTTCCAACAATATCTTTCTATTATATGAAAATTGTTTTAAGTTCTTTACACTGTGTTACATTTCCCACAAACCTTTTCTTTAGCCTCCACTGGTTATACTTAGTAAAGGTGCCAGCATCTAGCCCTCACACTGAGCACCATTTTAGGCTGAATAGTCCCACAAGTTTCAACCAAGCTCTGAGTAGCACAATACACTACCAATCAACACAAGGATTGCAGAACTGGCACTGGGACCTGGTTTACACTAGGAAATTAGGTTGGTATCACTATGTTGCTCTGGGAGTTGAAAAAATCTACACCCGAATGATAAGGGTCATATTAAGGCAGGGGCTTTAGTGGCTGCAGCCCAGGGCCCCAACTCAAGGGTGGACCCACAAAAATAAATAAAGCTCAGGCAGCTATCTCCAACTCCAGGCCGCTAAGGCCAATGGGAGCTATGGTTGCAGGGCTTGTGGGGATGGGCAGTGAAAAGACACGCTGTGTTCCCCCCCACCCCCCCGCAGGGGTCACAGAGACGTGCTAGCAGCCATCTGCTTCCAGGAGCAGCATGGGGCCACAGCATGCAGGCAGCCTGCCTGAGCCCCGCTGTGCCGCAGCTTGGGAGCCGCCTGTGATAAACGCCTTCCTACCGGCACCTACATCTCACCCCTCCTCCTCTACCCCAACCTGCTGCCCCAGAACTGAATCCCCTCCTGCACCCAAACTCCATCCCAGACCCTGCACCTCCTCTTGTACCCCAACCCCCTACCCCAGCCGCCTCCTGCACCACAATCCCTCACAGGAAAAATATTTGTATATAGGGGCCCTACAAAATCTAATAACCTGTCTCACAGAAAAGCTAATCCGGCCCTGAGAGTGACACAGTTAAACCAACTTAACCCCTGGTTAGACAGCATTACGTTGATGGGAGAATTCTCCTGTCAACCTACCTATCGCCTCTCAGGGAAGTGGAGTCCCTATGTAGATACCCCTCCAATCAACACAGGTAATGTCTTCACTGAAGCACTACAGCAGTGCAGCTGGAGCAGTGCCACTGTAGGGGTTTATGGGTAGACGAGCCTGAGGATATGCCTACACTGCAGGGAAGGGCGTCTCTCTCAGCACGGGTGGACACGCTCTAGCAAGCACACTAAAAATAACAGCGTGGATGTTGTGGCTCAGGCTGGAGCTTGGGCTCTCACACTCATGTGTTCCCCTAGACTTAAAAGCCCGGGCTGCAGACTGAGCTGAAATTTCCAGAAGCTATTTTGAGCTCATTAAGTTCAAGCTCTGGTGGTGAGAGTCTGTTTACCCAGGCTGGGAGGCTCGCAACCAGCTGCAATGTAGACATTCAAAAAGAGAAATGGGCACTCCCTAAGAGTATCTGCAACATTGCAAATGAGTGGTCAGGCCTCAGAGGTATTTAATTTCCAACAGCATATTACCGTATTTTTCGCCCTATAAGACGCACTTTTTCTTCCCCAAAACGGGGGGGAAAAAGTTGGTGCGTCTTATAGGGCGAATGTGCGCCCCGGTTCCCCCCTCCCCGCCGCGGGCGGGCTGCCGGGAGCGCTCCCGGTTCCCCCCTCCCCGCCGCTGGCGGGCTGCCGAGGTTCCCCCCTCCCCGCCAGACCAAAAAAAAAAAAAAAAAAAAGGCTCTCCCCTCCCCGCCGCGGGCGGGCTGCCGGCAGCGCTCCCGGTTCCCCCCTCCCCGCCGCGGGCGGGCTGCCGGGAGCGCTCCCGGCAGCCCGCCCGCGGCGGGGAGGGGGGAACCGGGACGCTCCCGGCAGCCCGCCCGCGGCAGCCCGCCCGCGGCGGGGAGGGGGGAACCGGACGCTCCCGGCAGCCCGCCCGCGGCGGGGAGGGGGGAACCTCGGCGGCCCGCCCGCGCGGCGGGGACGGGAGAGCGAAGCGCTTTTTTTTTTTTTTTTCCCTTTCCTTTTTTTCCCGGCTTTTTCATTAAAAACCGAGGGGGCGTCTTATAGGACGGAGCGTCCTACAAGACGAAAAATACGGTAGCTAAGGAACAACCCAAAAGCCAATCTAACAGATAGGGAGGAAGGCTTGCAGAGCTTTTCAGTTCTGTACCCACCTGGGAACACATGATTATCAGCAGACCCAGGAACGATTACACATTTTCTATCTGTGTTGTGTTTGGCGGCAGAGTATGAACTTTTGTTAATGCCTAGGCTTTCACAAGTTAATACAAAGTTTTGCATATTTTATACTAGCAGAAATACCCAGCGTTGCTCGGCCTCTTTGTAATTGAAAACTGGGATGTAAAAAGATTACAATGTTTTTTTTAAAAAATACTGAGCGAGTGGGGGGCCGTTGGGGGGGGGGGGGAAGAGATGAGTGAGTGCGGGAGCCGTTGGGGGGGGGGGGAGACGGGGCAGAGAGCTGAGCGAGTGCGGGGTCCGTTGGAGTGGGGGGAGGGGGGGAGATTTTAAAACTTTTCGATTCTTAGCTGAGGGGGGAGAGAGCTGAGCGAGTTGGGGGGGCCGTTGGAGGGGGGAGGGGGGAAGAGAGCTGAGCGAGTGTGGGGGCCATTGGAGGGGGGTGAGATTTAAAAAAAAATTTGATTCTTACCTGAGGGGGGAGAGAGCTGAGCGAGTGCGGGGGCCGTTGGAGAGTGTGTGTGTGTGGGGGGGGGGGGGAATTTAAAAAAAAATTTGATTCTTACCTGAGGGGGGAGAGAGCTGAGCGAGTGCGGGGGGCGTTGGAGTGTGTGTGTGGGGGGGTGAGATTTTAAAAATATTTCAATTCTTACCTGAGGGAGGAGAGAGCTGAGCGAGTGGGGGGGACGTTGGAGGGGGGGAGGGGGCAGAGAGCTGAGTGAGTGCGGGGTCCATTGGAGGGGAGTATTATTACATCATAACTATGTCACAGAGAACAGCAGGTGTTAACCTGCTGCCCAGCCGATGTGAATGGGCTTTAAATAATTTCACCCCTGGGGGGCGTCAGAGGTGAGATTTGAAAAATTTTCGATCTTTACCCTGATTAGGACCCTAAAGCCTATAACTGTACCAAATTTCAAGTCTCTAGCTCAAACGGTGTGGAAGGAGTAAGGCAGCATACATACACACACGCATACACACACACACACACACACACACACACACACACACACACACACCATGACTTTTATATATATAGATTTATTCATGAGAAGTTTGAAAACGACTCCTGACTTTCTTTTTTTCCCTGTAGCTTTCCCTCCAATGAAAACAGTTTCATGATGGGTCCAAATGGTAGGTGGCATTTACTAAAAGGACATTTTCACAGTCTCTAATTTTTATAGAACACTGGAAGTAAAACTACTAAATATTTCACCAATCACATAATCCATTTATTACTCCTGGGGGGATTCTGCACCAAAAATTTAAACATTTTGGTCAAAAAATTAAATATTCTGCAAAATTCTGCATATTTTGTCAAAATAATCCAATATAATCACACAATTTCCCCTAGTTTTGTTAATTTATTTAAACTATAATACAGAAAAAAAAGTCACAATAACTATTCAACATTTCCTAAACACATGAAAGTTAAGTTACAAACACTTGGGAACGAATACCCTGCATTCCAGTTATAATCCTGGATTTTCATTTAAATTACATTACAGAACGCCAGCCAGCAACGACAACAACAAAAAAGTAGAATGTCATTTTAAATTGCTCAGAGACTTTCACACATAAAAGCCACACAGTTTTGCTCATCATTGTCTTGGACCTGGCTGGCTACTTTGGGAAGTGCTTGCTTCTAATTATCCTGATCTTTTATTGACTGCTTGATACATGTTTTATTTGTCCTCAAACACTTTTTTTTTTTTTAAATGGGCAAGTAAAATAAATCCTGAGCTGTGAACTAACCCCACTGTGCCACTTTGCCACAGGAAAAAAGTGAGAAAGCACATAGATCTTCCTAGCTGATTCCCTTACTATCATGTATAATACGACTCCTTTACATCACTCTGGCAATATAGGGGGTCTTAAACCTTTTACAGGTTTTATCCTCCTGGGGGAATTGACTGAGAACGGAAACAGTTAACGAACAACAGGAACATCAACAATGTTACTACACAGGCAGGCTTCTACATTTCTGCCTGCAGAAAACAGCCTTCCTAGTGCATGATAAAAAGACCTATTTGCCCACACCCCTGGTGAACCCCAGTAGCAAGCTAGAGGGACAGAGTCTCTCTTGCTTATTGGCAGGTGCATACACCCAGCCCCAGCCCCTGATGGTGATCAGCCTCTCCCCTGCAGGCACACCCAGCTCCTCTCCTCCTGCTGTGATCTGCGTCTCTGAGGTGCTCCAAGGCCAGGAACATTGGAACTGACATCGCCTAGACTACCAGGGAAGAGGCGTGTGTCCCCCTGCAGATTTCTTTTGAATCTTTCTGCATGGGGGGGCACAGAATTCTGTCAGGAGTAATCTATGGGCCATTTTACCACAATGGTAATTTTTCCCATTCAGGTTTTGTAACTAGGCTATTTGAGTGTTACTGGAACACTCCCATCACTTTATAAATATATTCTGTGTAATTGATCTGTGCCCTGGGATAAATGAGGGAGATTGGATTGATTAATGGGGGGAGGGGAAATCAATAAGTAGCACTGTTTTCAGTTTTTGTTTTGTTTTAAGTTTAATCACTCCAAGGAAATGGGGGTGGGGAGGAAAGAAAAAAAACCACAGCACCTAAAAGGGAATGCAGTATATTTTGTGTTCATGGTGTCACTATCAGCACTAACTGCATCAGCTCAGGTCAACCCTTCCACAGTGCATTAAATAATTGGCAGAGTAACTTACAAGTTTCTGGACCAGGAAAAAGTCTTTCTTGTAGACTGCAATGCCTTTGTTGAAAAGCTTCTTCTCCTCAACTTTCCACCTGTCCGAACCTATAAGTAAAGAAGTCTAAACTGAAACCTATTTCATTTCAAGCTTTTATTCATCTAGGCGTTTTTTCTTTAGGTTTCCTTTAACTAAATCCAGCTCAAACTATATACAGTTCATTACACATCTGAAGTAGTCTTAGTACAATAACACTCTTGCACCTCCAACAAGGAAACACACAATCCAGAATGTCCCTTAGCCCTCCCACATTCTTTCTTTATCCATTCAGGCACAGTGGTATGTACTCAGGTAGTGTCAAAAGAGCTGTTGTACTTGTAATGTCAACAGACGTGTCATTTTTATGCACTAGAGATGGAGCTATTGAGCTTCTCTCTACCCTCACCAGACCAAGGTCTCCCAGGTCTGCGTAGGGCCATCCTCAGTCATGAAAGATACTATCTTGCAATTGGTTATATACTGAATGAGGATACAGAGACAGCTGCATCAGACATTGCAGTTTTGCTTCCATAGGGGCAACAATGAGATGCAATAACCTGCTTGTGTCTGTACTCTCTAATATCGTACTGTAAGCAGCATAGGTTACTAGCGACTGGAAATTCTCCCACTAATACTCTCTCTCAGTTCCCTGCTATGAATTCATGCCACAGAAGTTGCAGTTCCGAGATTTGGACAGTCCTTCCATCAGCCATAAGCTTCCCTTCTGTGATCGCTCTTTGTGAAGACATCTAGTCCCTTGACAAGCCTGTGTCTACAAGGGTGGTTCAGTGAGTAATGGACTTGTGGTGTGTGCAGCACACTAGCCAATCCTAAGTGTCATGACAGCTGCAAGCAAGAATCCCTGCAATTCACCACTGCACTCATCTGGGCAAGGGATAATGTCGGACTCCTAAAAAGCTTCCCGGGGGGGAAGGGGGGGAAATAAAAAAATAAAAAAAATAAAAAAATAAAAGAAGTATGACACTATATCAATATTAAAAGAGCAACAACCACCACCATCACCTGCTGTGCAAACGGGTGAAGGAGGATCAGCATACCTGTGTAGTGATAGTCTGCCAGCGGGTGGTGTGGCGATCGCATTGGCCTCTTCAGCAGCAATTTGGTCAAAGCAGCCTAAGAGACAGTACAATAACAGAATTAGCTTCATGTAGGACACTAATTTATACAGGTATTACAACAAAGAGCATCAGGCAATCCCCTTAGTATCATCCTCTACAAGCAGGTTAATTGTATTAAAAGCTCTCTTTCCCATCCTATGCTCAAGCACTGGGAACAACAAAATGTGTGTCAAGACACCAGCATTCTGTTCTTGACTCTCCAGTACCTTGGGCAAGTGACCTCACCTCTCCATGCCTCCACTTTTCCATCTGTAAATTGGGTAAATATTACTCACCTACTCTAGCACATAAAAAGGTTTTGAGAGACATGATTATTACTCCCACATATGAAAGGCCCTACAGAAGTATTATCTTGGTAATGATAATCCCATGTAGCATGTGCTCTCTTATAGAGCCAGTTCCCATTGGCCTCCACTCCTTTGCAGATCCAGGACATCAGTGAAATGTGTTTAGAAATCTCAGCTCACTTGAGTAAACAATATTCCAAAATAAAATGGAAGGATCTCTTCAGCAGAAGAAATTTATCTCAGGGACTATAAAGCCACTCAATTGTAGCCACTTTTTATTTGAACTATAGCTACCATTTGTGCTGAAGTTAGATAAAATTATGATAAGCTGGTGCACGAAACAGCTACACTTTGCAATTTTACATCATTTACCAAAGAACTCAAGTGTTTTGTAAACATAAATGGTTACAAACTGCTGCAAGGTAGGTAAATATACCCATTTCATAGATAGGCAAAGAGAGGTTAAGTGACTTGCCTGGGGTCACAAAAAGAGTCAGTGACAGAAGCAAGAATTGAACCCAGGAGTCCTAACTCCCAGTCCCATGCTGTAAAACCAGTAGGCAATGCTCCCTCACATG
This sequence comes from Sternotherus odoratus, assembly GCA_032164245.1. Lineage (NCBI taxonomy): Eukaryota > Metazoa > Chordata > Testudines > Kinosternidae > Sternotherus > Sternotherus odoratus. The sequence continues at coordinate 54,345,134 of JAVMKO010000006.1, read as the reverse complement.
AGACTTGGCTTCCAATTTAGATGGACAGTGAATTTAGTTTAGCAATCTCAGCCACTTGATCCCTGCAAGCTAAAAACAGAAACCACATACAGTCTGCTGCAGTTCAACATTTTTAGCAGTCTCTGCTTAGGAGAGGCCAAAGACTGAAATAGCGAGAACGGTGCAGGTCAAAATAGAGGTGCATCAGCAGAGCTGTGTGGGATCACGTTTGGAATAGTGACAGCAAGAGGTGTCTGTATTGTATTGTCTGTATTCTATATTGGCAGAACTGTGTAGTACTTTGCAAGCTTCCTTCTCTCAAATAAGCTTCTTGCTGGTGCAATCAGTCCTTGATTATAGTGAGCATTAAGGTCTCTTCCCACAGTCCCAAGAGATAGATAGAAGATTGAAGAGGACTCACCAGAATGTTTCCCTTTGCTTCATGCAGGATGTGCAGCGCCAGCTCCTGATTGGTACCAGCCCCAGGAAAAATACTTGAACAGGCGGCAGTTAGCAGATTTTCCACTATTACCAGGAAAGTGCCATCAAACCAAAAAAAGGGATGGGGTGGAAGAAGCAAAAGATCAGATTAAGAAATAGAAAAGTAGTTGCTATTTTCCCCCATATTCAGTGAGTTTGGTTGGTGAGGGTCTCAGCATAGTTTTCGATGAGCTAGCGCCCATGTCTATCTTATGCAACGGTAGGATTTGCATTATTTTATCCTAATTGGCCCTTTCCAGTCAAAATAGAGAAACCAGGAAAGAACACAAGATTGAATGATCACAGAACTTGAACTCACTCTCACATTAAGAAAGGACGGTGGATCCAGGTGATGTTCGGATATAATAATGCAGGGCTAAGGGGAAGGGAAGAGAGCCAAGACTGAATTAATCTCAATGTTGAATTTCCCTTTTATTCAGGTGGGGGAGGAGAGGGGGAAGGTATTTCCTCTCTAAGTGACCATTTAAGAACATTATCGGAGGAAGGTGAGAAAATACAAATCTGAATGAATGTGCAAATACCATTTCCTTCTTTTTTCAGAAAAGGCTGGTCCAAGTCACTGCTTCAGTAAGTGAACAAACCCAGGATTCAGGCCAGTTCTACCCTACATAGTTTTGTTGGCATAGCGCTGTTGGCCATGGGGGGGGGGGGGATCACATTCCCTAGCTGGCACAGCTATGCTAGAAAAACCTCTAATGCAGAGGCCCAGGTATGTCAAAAAAGGCAATTTTCAAAAGTCTTTGGCCAATCAAAAAAGAAAGTTTTGTTTCCACTTTTTGGCATTTTGACAAACGCAAAGGAAAGGAGGACCGCGTTGACAAAATGGATGGGGAGAAAGCGGTGGTGCCAACTTTAGCCCACTTGTTGAAGCACTCACATGGGATGTGGAACCCTGAGACTACACTATGAGCGCCACAGCTACACCGTTGTAGTGTACACACTTGCTATAGTGATAGAATAATTATTCAAGAGACAGTAGCTAGGTCAACAGAAGAATTCTTCCATTGAGATACCAATGTCTATACTGGGGCTTACATTGCTTAACTAGATCTCTCAGGTCCCTGAGCAACGTACAGTAAAACCTTGATTTAACGGATTTCGGATGCAACGGACAAAATTTCTGATCCATATCAGACCGCGACCCCTCCCGGCTGCCGCCCCCCCATCCCGGCAGCGGGCGGGCTGGCTGCCGGCTGCCGCCCCCCATCCCGGCAGCGGGCGGGCTGGCTGCCGGCTCCCGGCTGCCGCCCCGGAAGCGGGCGGGCTGGCTGCCGGCTCCCGGCTGCCGCCCCCCGTCCCGGCAGCGGGTGGGCTGGCTGCCGGCTCCCTGTGGCGGGCGGGCTGCTGCTACGACAGCTCGGGTTTTTTTTAATTAAATAACAGACTTTTTGATTTAATGGACACCCCCTCGTCCGAATTAGTCCGTTAAATGGAGGTTTTACTGTAGTGTCAATTTAAGTTTTAGTTGTAGATCTATCCCTAGATGGAATTCCCCCCCCTCTGCCTGATGCAGAAATGGGATTTGAATGTGGGCATTCCCACATTGCAAGAGAGTGCCCTAGCCATTAGGCTATAGAATATTCTGCTGTGAGGCACTCTCCATTTCTCCACTTGTTCCACTTTTTATAAATAGTCATTGGAGCAGGGACTTGAACTCGGCTCTCCTACCTCCCAGGTGAGTATCCTAACCACACTGTCGTCATTCTCATTATTTATTTGGCCATGAATGACTATAAATTGCCACTGTGAATGACAATAGCTAGCCATTTGGCCAGAGAAAAATGAAAATGACTCTACGGTCTGGTAGTTCGATCATTCCCCTGGGAGATGGGAAACTTGCCCCTGCCAGGAGCTGTGTGTCTCCCCCGTGTCTCCCTCCTCAGACACCAATGTCCCCAAGTCTTCCCTCCATGCCAGGTTCTCTATGTAAGCCCCATTCCCCCATCATATTCCTTTTCCCTCTCTCTGGGAGAGGGATCATTTAGGTATCAATATTTTTCAATTGTATTGGGAGGATGGGTAGAGCGGAGATGGGGGCTACTGTTAAGCTGAAAGGTGTCAATAGGTGCCATCAACTGGTTCTTTGATCTTCAGACAACTGAACAGGTGGTTGAAGCTGTTGGATGTTAACCAGATGCTAGAACTTCATGTATCCCCCATTTCCCTCTTTCAGTTCTTCCACTTTTCATCAAAATCTATAGGGTTCTGTCCACTAGAACATTCTATGAAATTTTGGAATTGATCTGATACAACATATAAAAGTTACATTAGACACAAAGAAATGCCATAGAATTGAAGGAGACAAGGCAAGTAAAGTAATCTTTTATTGGACCAACTTCTGTTGATGGAACAACAGGTGCAAAACCTTCAGCTGTATGATCAATACTACCCACAACACACCTTTCAAGATTTATGGGTCCGACACATGCTTATTGTAACGTATTGCATACCTTATCCAGTGCATCAAATGCCCCACTAACTACATCGGTGAAACCAGACAATCACAATGCTCTTAAATGAAGTCACACAGAAAAAATGATACAAGACAATACTCCTATCACTTGTGGGCAAACTCTTCACTTGATATTTGACCTTTCAATGCTAGTGCAGGTTTCCCTTGAGGAGAACACCTTCAAAAGGTGAGCCTGGGAACTTATATTCATAACTCTGCTAGACATCAAAAGCCATGAACTTAACAGGGACACTGGCTTTATGACTCATAACAATTTGTAACACACCACACAGCCTCCCTACCCTTAACTGGCCACTTCAAACCCTTCATGCAAAACAATCTAACTCCCAATTGCCCATTTCATTTCAAGTGTCTGTCTCCCATGTTACCTCTTCCATTTAACAATCTCTCCCAATTTGTAATTAGCTCAGGCCTGGTCTACACTAGCAAATTTGATTGGTATAACTAGGTCACTCATGGGTTGAAAAAATCCACACCCCTGTGTGATATAGTTAAACAGGCCTAAACCCCCGCTGTAGAGAGAATTCTCCCGATGACCTAGCTACTGCCTCACTGGGAGATAGATTATCTGCACCAAGGGGAGAAAACCTCTCCTGTCAGCGTACGCAGTGTCTTCACTGAAGCACTACAACAGTGCAACTGCATCGCTGTAGCATTTTAAGAGTAGACAAGCCCTGAGACATTCTGCTTCCTTCCCCAGACCTGAAGAGCTCACCATAGCTCAAAAGCTCGTACCTTCCACCAATAGAAGTTGGTCCAATAAAAGATATTACCTCACCTACCTTCTCTCTCTCATATCCTGGGGCCAAAACAGCTACAACAACACTGCAAAACCAGAGTTGAATGTAATGCCTTGCTTCACTCAGCCAATGATCTAATTTGTTCCTTCTGGCCTTTCGGATCTATGAATCCTTGTTCTCCATAATTTTCCACAAGAAGTTTTCAACAGAACTCAGTGAAACCTGACACTTGATCAGTAGTATGAAGCTATTTAAAATGGAGCCTAAGGTAGAGGACACAAGATAGGTGCCTTCTAGATATTGTGAGGTGATCATTGTCAAAACTGCCACTTTTTGAGGTCCATTTACCAATATCTCCAGACCCCTACCATTCTCTTGAGTAGTTTTGTTGATTTCCAGGTCCCCCCATGGCTGCCACACCACATCCGCCTTATGTTTGTCAGCTGATGCCAAAGAGCTGTCTTGGAGCACAGGGATTTCTGCTTGAAAACGGGATCCCACATTGATTCGCCTGGGAAATGGAGAACAAATAAGGACAATGACTACCTCACAATATCTAGAAGGAACCTATATTCTAAAAACACAATTGATCCCAAAGAGATGAAAACACAGGCAACACGATAGCCATAAGACAAAAACAACACTCAGTAACTACTACTGCTACTTCAGTCAGACCTAAGACGGTGACCTAGAGGCGAAAGGTTTGGTGCCCTATTACCAATTTCTTGTGTTGTTTTATTAACTATGTTGTTTTATTTAAGAAGAGGGTCCCTTAGAACTGCTGAACTTCAACTCAGTCTCTAATCTGAGGTCTGATTACTTTCAAAGCACCCAACTAATACAAATCAAGAACATTCAAGCAGTATATTAGGTTCTAGTAGTTTTCCCTTGGTTCTCTTAGCTGACCAATGTGCAGGACATTGGTTTTTTTCCACACTCCTGACTGACATAGTTATGCTGATATAAGTTTTAAGTGTAGACCACGCCTCATATTGGATGGTATTTGCAAAGGTGCTGAAAATGGTTCCATCTCATGTACAACAGTAGTCAGCACCAGTTGCTATAAGCTGTAGAATCGCCTGAGAGTAGCAAGATAAAGTAGGGAGAAAATGATTATTGCAATTTATATTTTTAAGATTAAAGACTCCCCTTTGTTTTGCTAACTCAGTTACCATTATTTAAAATAAAAGAAAGAAGAGAAAGCCCTGTGAATTTGGAGCAAACGCTCCAGTTACCTGAAGCTGGTTACATTCTGAAAATTAACGATGTTTGTCCATTCTGTCCTTTGCCTTTCCTTTAAGAAGCAATATTTCCTAACTCTTAAAAAAAGTATACAACATGCATAATAATGTTTATGCATGGTGGAATGACACCGTGACCCTGTCACCTTTAGCTAACTACAGCAGTTCAAATTCAGCACAGCAAATGAACAGTAATGATGGAAAATAGCTACCATTGTGGCAACTGTTCAGTGGACCATAAGAAATTCTATTTAGTGCATGGATCATCAATAGATTTACTCTGCCTCCATTTTAAAAAAAGAAAAACCTACACTTTTAATAAAGACATTCATAGGAGTGAGTTTGTAAATTTCTTAAACATAAACCAACAAAGGGTAACCCTACAGCACCTTCCTATCCTCCTAAATCTGTAAGCCAGGTAAGGAATACATGTTTGCCATCAAGTGAAGAGGTGAATTTTGTAGGATTGTACTGATACTTACGGTTCAATGCTGACTGGGGTGGCTTCCCCCATTACTGAAAGGATGGGAGGGGTGACTTCTGAACTACCTGTAAGACAAGAAACAGACTTGCTCAAAACTCATCAATTTTATGTTTGGGGCAGACATGGAAGTGTGTGAACACCACATCAGAGCACAGACTTTCCATCACACAAAACAGGTACTCAACTGCCAAAGAACAGTAAGCTGAAGAGTGATTTTTTTAATTTTCACCCAACCATCTCATTCTGGTCCACCATTTTCATCACAGTATCACTCCCATCCCTTAAAGCAAACTCACTCTCTCTCTCTCTCTCATACGACAACTCAACTAATCCCATGATTGAGAGAACAACTAGCCCGTTCAAGACTAAATCTTTTCTTTAGGAAGTTAGTAGGGGTTGCACGAGAACAATGGTGGGTTCATCCTAAGTAACATCTCCAAATATGGCAGCATCATATCTGCTACATCCCACTTCCCCGAGTCTTCCAACAGGAAGCTTCACATCAAGCTATCCATAACTGTCTAAGAGAGCCATAATTTCATTGGTGTTGGCACTCAGCCTCCCACTCCCAACAGGATAAAGAAGGGAACTTACTAGATCTGAGCAAAGTTCTGTGAGTACTTTTAGGGGTCATTGGAGGTGGGAGTGAGTGACCGCTAGCAGAGAGGATTGCATTGAAATACAGTCCAGACCCTTCTCTCACTGGGCTGAGAATCGGTGGAGGTGTGTAAGGAGGTAGCTCAAAGTTCCTATCTGAAGGGTGATCTGCAAGGCGGACAGGTGAGCGTAAGTGGCTCTGATATGGAGTGATGCTGGAATAGACTGGAGGGACAATGAAGGTGCCTGCTTTCGGCGGTATGAAGAGTGGCTCAGGTCTTGGGCGCTGCTTTGGTTTCCGGGCAAAGCCCTCTGATTCCTCCTTTGGAACAGCATCTTCATGCTACAAAAAAAGAAAAACAAATCCCTTTAATACAACCTTCTAAACCAGGGTTCTCAAAGTGTGGGTCATGACCTCATTTTGATGGGGTCACCAGAGCAGAAAGCCCCAGTCCAGAGGTCCACCGGAAGCTGAAGCCCCAGCCAGCCCACCCACCTCTCCGCAGGCTGAAGCACTGAAAAAAAAAAAAACAAAACAGGTCCCATCTCACTGCTGAAGATGACCTCCATCTTTACCTCAGCCACACAGAGCTCCACTTCAAGGATTTGTCTTCATCAATGCAACCTCATCCCTCCCACTAGGTGCATATTTATTTTTTAACTACTGGATATAAAGATTGTCTTGTGATTGTATTGTGCATTAAAATATTTAGTGGCGACTTTTCGTTGATATGACCTTGTAATGCATTTTTTATTTAAACCACTAACTATTCTGAGTAACACAGCGCACAGGGGTTGTGCAGTATTTTTTCTTGTCAGAAGCAGGTTGCGGAACAATGAAGTTTGAGAAATGCTGATCTAAACACTAAATTGTATTTTAATGATGCCTTCAGATTGTTTAAAAAAATTCAGTGAGATGACATGCTCTGCAGGATAAGAGCTGGCTAGGGCTGCTTAAGAGGCACTGCGTGCAGCCCTAACGGAGAGGGGGACAACTATTATTTAGCCACAACACTTCTGGTAGATTATAAAGTTGCATTTACAGGCTCCTGACAGAGGTCCAGTCTGATGCTGGGTTAGAAAGATGGCAATTGTAACACGATGGTCATGAAGGGGGAAGATGGGATTTTTAACAGAACTCTGACACACACAGATGACCCCACAGAGTGAGAGGAGGAATGAGTCACACTGAATGATAGAACAGAGAAAAATCTGAAGCTCTGTTCTCAAAAGTCTGCAGCTGTTTAGGAACTATATACTATTGGTCATCTCTCCAGCCAGCAAAATTATCTACTATAATCCTTTATCTCAATCTCTGTCTCCTGGCTAGATGCAATATTAAAATAAATAAATAAATAAATAAATAAAAAGTAGATATTGAGGGAATCCCAACAAGGGATTCTCATAACATCATGGTAGCCATGTGAACAAAGATCCAGTTTGGGACTTAGAATCCAAAGACAAGTGCGTAGTTTTACAACTCAAAGTTACCTGTGCATGAATGGTAAAAATGTCCCTTATTTAGATCATAGCTCTGCTAAATGAAGATCACTTGAATAGAGCAAGCTTCCAACAGCAAACACATTATGTACTCAGAGACACACTGTCTACCTTCATTTCCTCAGATTTTTAGTGGGCATTATTTGGCTATTTTAGTACCAGCAATAGGCCTCAAAAAGCCAACGGTGCTCCACAGATTAGCCATCAAATGGCAGGGGTGCACATAAAATAAAATAAACCTCTACATACTGGACTCAGATATGAGCTCTGGATCAAATTCAGCCAAAGAGCTTTCAAGGTTAGGAGACAAACTACTCATTCACAATTAAAAATTGATTCAACAGAAAGGATGAAGCTGGCTGGGCACATAGATCCAGCAGACTTCAGTCTCCCTAGGTCTATTAACATGACCATACCTGGACCGAGGTTTCCATGTTGGAGCTGCGATTGGACCTTCTTCGGGTGACTATCACAGAGGGCTTGCGTTCAGAAAGACCTCGATCATTTGCCAGAACCCTCTGGAGTTTCCCTTCATCACCCTTTTCCTTCCCAATAGCTTGCAAGTCGTATTTCCTCACAGGCACAGACACAGGCATGATTAGAGGCACAAGGCTGCTATCTTCCCGGGGTCTCTTGGAGGCTTGTGGAGAACTGGCAAATTCCAAAACACTTTTGGCTGCTGCAGGTGCTTCAGCCACCACATTCTTCTTCTTCTTCTTATCTTCTGAAGTATCTAATTCCTGAAGACAAGAAGAAAAAAAATCCCACATGCACCTTAAAAGTTTTAGATCACCCACCTTTTAATCAGACAATATGTCACTTTCATTCTCTTATTTCAGGGTTCCATGGTATTCCCAACATATTCTCTTAGCTGGAAAGTACTCAGTACTACAATACCTGGGGAAAAGGATACTTTATCTGAACTATCTTCCAAAGTTGCAAAACTATTTTAGAGTTGTCCCATTTATTTCAACTGGTGTTAGAAAAATAGTATCAACTAGTCTCCTGATCCTTCATTCCCCCATCCATAGTTTCATATTTTGTTTTCCAGATTGACTTATGCCCTGCACATAACTTCCCCAATACTTCTCCATAAGCACATGGGGAGGTATTTTCATTATTTTGGGAACATCTGTATATTGGGAGTTCCAATGTCACACTTCTGATCCAAATTGCTGAACTGTAACATATCTGCTTTCCCCAGTTCTCCCTCTTCTTTGAGAGCTCATATAATTGAATTTCTTGACCAAAGAACTAAACTGACTTTTGTACTATATTTTATCCAATGAAAATGTACCTTACTAAAATGAATAAATTAACCTCTTTCATCAGCTCTGTAGTCCTCTATCCTTCTTATATATGTTCTTTGCACAAGCAACAACAATGAGGTAAGATGCCTTTTGGATTTGTGCTCAGTAGGTTTTCTGATCAGCAGACTGGAGTCAACAGTGGAAGCAGCAATTTGTATTGTGGGACAGAAAGCCACTGGAATAAAGAGAGTGGGGAGCAGACCAGATGCCCACAACAAACATATGCCTTCTCTCTCTCTCTCGCATCCACCCAGTGATCTGCTGTAGTTAAACCCATAAAAATGTAGGCTTTGAAAATCTCATCTTGATTGTATAACCTTATCTAGAATAGTGGGGTGTACAGAAATCCCTTCCGTTTGGGCCACTGTGGAATCAAACCCTTTTCACTGCTCATTGGGAAGAACAGACAGAATCAGTCATAATATTGCTCCCTTTTGTCCTCAAGTTGCGAACCATAGCAATATACAGGCATGACTAGGGGTGAAATTTCTTGTTTCAGCTGTCAAATTCTATTTGATCCCCCCCAAGCCTTTTCTTAAATACACAAGCAGATCTCTCTATCTGCACTCACTGTGCTGGTGATCAGATTGTGTGTAATGCAACTCTGCTTGAATAAGTATAACCATGCTGTGTGTGGGAGGGAAATAGATAAGCAAAAGTACATATTTCACATTGCTAACTACTCCCCAGGTTTCTACCAAGCGTGCTAACAAGTAACTTGCTCAACAGGAATGGCGCAGCAAGGAAAAGATCATCATGTTAACAAGGTCAATTAACTAACTGATGAAGGTTTTTGTTGGTCTTCTGTGAAACAGATGAAGCAGCATGTGTGCACTTCCCCTGACTGCTCACAAAAACTGAATACACTACATGCCTCTGTATAAAGTGAGCAAGCAGGAGATTATGGGGCAGAAATAGCAAAAAAGAAATCCAATGATGCTTATGCTTCAAAACTTTATAGTTAGTCTTTAAGGTGCCACAGGACTTTGTTACCTCTGCTATTCCAGACTAACACGGCTACCTCTCTGATTCTTATTTTCCTTGTCACTGTTCTCCAATACACCCCTGCAAAGAGTTGTATATCTTGACATCCATGCTTTGTTCCCCACCACCTCCACCTCAGTCAGCAACGAAGCCTCCAGAGAAAAGGAATTTTTACCTTATAGTATCAGAGGGGTAGCCGTGTTAGTCTGGATCTTCAAAAATGAGAGTCCTGTGGCACCTTATAGACTAACAGATGTATTAGAGCATAAGCTTTCATGGGTGAATACCACTTTGTCGGATGTATTCACGGATGGATTCACCCACGAAAGCTTATGCTCTAATACATCTGTTAGTCTATAAGGTGCCCCAGGACTCACTGTCGCTTTTACTTTACAGTGAATCCCTCAAATGGGAAGACCATTCAAAGCAAGATTGGAAGACAACATAGCTCTCAGTTATGCCCCTTAGTTCTTGGCCTCCTATTTCCTCATCTCATCATGTGACATGATACTATTCAGCTTACAGCTATGGGAACACTAAGGGCGCAATGAAGTGATTGCTCTTACCTCTTATTCACCAAGAGATAGCACGTCTTCCCCAACAAGCCCTACAAAAGCTCCTCCAGGCCTCTGTCCTATAGGTTAGCCAGATTTCTTCATGGCAATCTCAACTTGGAATTTTAAAAATATATTTCATTTTTTAAAAATATTTTAAAATGAAGGATGTTAAAGAGGTCACCCTTCATGTTTTGACTGTAAGGATTAGTCAAGAGAGACAGATTTTAAGAAGTTTCAGAGTGGTAGCCATGTTAGTCTGTATCAGCAAAAACAACGAGGAGTCCTTATGGCACCTTAGAGACTAACAAATGTATTTGGGCTTGAAACAGGCCATAAGAAACCAAGCCGAGTATATTTATACCTGTTATTCTAAATTCTTGATCAGCTTGAATAGCTAACTAGATTTTATTCTGAGTGCCCTGGTTAGGAATTTTATTCAATACCAGTGGAGTAAATTCCACTGCTCAGGTAGCCTCACAGCACTATGAGGAGATCACTCTCATACATGTAAGAGTTTCAGTAACCAGGTCCCCTCCACCCCCCACTACCATTCCAGAGCTGACTCTGCAGTAGTATACTCTGTCTCTCTTTGATTAGATTGACTTCTCACACTATTTTTCTCTGAGAGGTGTATTTTTAGGATGTAATATAGTATGGGGGCTATTTTAGAAATACTATATTGGTCAGGATGTATCCCTTACCATGTCTTTTTGAAGAGAAGCCAGCTCAACAGCCTTTTGTGCCAGAGTTAGCAGGTTGGCCTCTTGAGAAACACACCGTTTTCTTCGGGTGCTCTGGATCACACCACCTCTCACCCCCACAAAGTCATTACTTCTCTGAGTGCTTTCTTCGGCCATTGCCACTTGCTTCTCCCCATCTCTGCCATTATAGGATGTGGCCAGCCTCTCTGTGTCAGGCTGGTTCAACTCATTACTACTCAGAGTCTCCTTTTGTCCCAGAGGTGTCCTTGTGGGTTGTGGATAGCTACCCTTGTTGTGGCCCAGAGCTTCAGTCTCATGCTGAAACTGAAGTCTCTGCTGCTGGGGTTGCCAAGGATGCAAGAACAGATTGCTAGCTTGTTCCTCTACTGGTTTAGAAGCCAATATTTCTCCCGAAGAAGTGGATGGCAAAATACCTTCCTTGGAGAGTCTCCTTGATCTCCTTGGAAAAGGTATCTGGGTTTGAGGTAGCACAGTCTGTTGGCTTTGCTCTGTTAGGGCTTTCAAGAGTTCCTGGTTCCTCTCCGGTTGCTGGTACTGGTGGGCCATCATATGATGCTGGGGTGCTGTTGCTGCCACATGGGGCTGTGCTATAGAAGCAGCTTGCTGGAGGTTAAAGGCTTGTGTGGCAACCTGTTGCTGCTGTTGTGGGTAGAAGTTTTCAAACAGTTGCAGCTGGGGAAGAGACTGTTGTTTCTGCTGGGTAGTAAAGACTGGGTTGGAGGAAGTTGGGGCTTGTTGAAAGACATGTAACAATTCAGGAAGGCCTTGCTTCTGGCCTTGGTGACCGAATGCAAGCTGGAAAGGTTGTAAAGGTAGAGTCTGATTCTGCTGCTGCTGCTTCTGCATCTGGTGATATGAATTCATTTGAGCATGCTGCCTGATTAGTGCTTGTTGTTCCAGCTGAGCCTTCTGGGCTATCATCTGCTGAACAGCAGCATCTCCATATATTTCTAGCTGCGGCACCACCATTTCTTTTTCCTGGCTTCTTTTCAGAGCTTCATGATGGCCATAGAAACCTGGGGCACTGGCATTGTGGTGGACTCCTTTCTGACTGTCCCCATAGACCACACTGTGGTTCCATCCCGCAGGTGAAGACTGCCAACTGGAATCAACCCTCTCAGACAACCTGCTCCCCATCAATGAGTTCTGCCATTTGACAGCAGCCAGCTGCTGCTGCGACATCATCATGGAGTCCCCTCTATCTTGAGTATAAACAACAGAATTCATCAAGGCAACATTGTTGGAAGCAGCAGTTAAACCCCCTGCTTTAGAAAGCTCCATAGTTTGTGAAACAGGTATTTCCCCTCCATGTCCATAGTACTGTCCTTCCTTCAGCTGCTGTTGCAGTTCTTTCGATGGCATAGCTACATCCTGCTCATTAAAATATGCAATCCGTTTCCCAGCCCTCTTGTTTGAAGACTTTTGTTGAGCCTGAAGATTCATGGTTCAGTCTACTCCCACTTATACACACAGATTTACAACCCACCCATCTCAGAGACTGGGGGAAGAAAAGACACCAAATGGTTCACTTTTCTATCCAGTAATACGTTTCGTACAAGTCCAGGTGGAAGTGCCTCCGCCTTTTTTTCTTCTGTGCGTCTTTCCCTTTCTTCTTTCTGCTCTTCTTCTCTGCAGTTCAGAGGACGCTGGAGTCAACTTGATCACAATGCCTGAAACAGAGAATGAACATTAATGAGTCACCAGCAGGGAGCACAAAACAGCAATAGGACATCAGATGGCATATACACCCACAGAATCAGCAAACAGTAAGGTGTGTGCCTCTCACTCCTTCCAAAGAAATCATGATTAGGAAATTTTTATCCAGTAGTGAATGGAGTGGAGGAAGATAAAATGGATCTGACCCTCTGTAGAGTCTAACTGATTTATCCCTCTCAAAAAGAAATTTAAAAAAAAATCAGAGTACTTTTGCACAAGAACAGCAGTTGCAAACAGCACTTCTGATTTAAATAACGAACACTTTAGCTCAAGGGTGTCCCAACTTACGACACAAAGGCTGCACACAGCCCACCACAACATTTCATAAGGCCCACATCCTGTATCAACACAATATACTACCGACCAATTCATCAGTGTTTTGTCATCACGTTTACATCATTTTAGTTTATCCAAGTGTATAAATAGACAATACCATACTTAGAAACAAACTATCTAAATACACATGAAACAAGATGAACTTAAAATAGAAATCAATACAGGTGACTAATTCTTATTAAAATATGTAGGGTCTGTTTGGCCCACACAATATTGTGTTTAGGTTTATGTGGCCCTCCTGTGCAAGAAGATCAGGCACCACTGCTTTAGCCCACCCTGAAGCCATTTCTGTTCAACATTCCCACCTTCCTCACTTCTCTCCCATCAACCCATTTATTTTTATTGAATTTCTTTCCTGTAAACTGAAAAATTTGCTTTTAATTCAAACCCTGAAAAAACAACTTGCTAAAACTAAAAAAGGCAAACAATTTACATGATCTCAGGATTCCCAAATTTCCTTTCTGAGATGGTTAAAATAAACCACCACCAAAATCTGCAGCTGAACATGAAGGAAAGATGCTCCATTCAACAATGTGGGAGGGAGGAAAGTAGCCAGTAGCAGTATTGTGGAAAAATCATCTTGCTTCTGCAGCAGCCTATCAGCCAAGAAATCCCTTAACAGCTCACCAAGTTCCCTAGGACTAATAGGCAGGACCTGCCCAACTCGCTGGACTAGTCATGTCTTTTGCAGCAGTTGGAAGTTGCTATCTCCGCTAAGGGATTTCACACTGAATAGTGGTTCATGAAGAGTCTGGAGGCACTTTTAATGATTTTCAGACTAACTATCAAGTATCTGTTAGTATACAACAGGAAAAGAAGGTCCCTCAAGCACATGAATACAGATAATCAAGGATGAAAAACCACAATAAAAGGAAGCCATCTTCTATGGCACATACTCCAGAAGGCTCATGGACTGGCACATCCTCTTAAAATGTGTGCTATTAATGACAGCAGTGCACCTTAAGCCTTGGATAGGCATCTTCTTATTATCTTAAACTTAAATAGATAAAAATACCAGCTCCCAAGTAATGAAGCTATCACAAACCTAGATATCATGCTAGGTCATCAGTATTCTCATACAATCAGAGAGGTAGCCGTGTTAGTCTGGATTTGCAGAAGTGACAGAGTGTCCTGTGGCACCTTAAAGACTAACTAAAGTATTGAAGCATACGCTTTCGTGGGCTAATACCCACTTGGTCAGATCTGACGAAGTGCGTATTAGCCCACGAAAGCTTATGCTTCGATACTTTTGTTAGTCTCTAAGGTGCCACAGGACTCTGTCACTTCTGCAGTATTCTCATAGATTCATCAAGTAAGTCACTTTTTATAAAAGAATTATTTCAGAAATGTTTTATATTTAAAATAAAATAAATACTACTATTTGTATCTATCCATCTACAAAACCAGTCTCTCTTAGCAAACAAACAAACAAACTGTTCAGGCCACAGAGGAGAGAAAATGCTAAATAAATATTATAATCTCTAAAATGATCTAGAACAAGTTAATGCCACAATTCCAAGGTAAAAAAAAACTTGGGGCCTACCAGGACATGAAGTGCCACTAATCTAGTGGAAAACTAGGAATCTTCACATTCCAATAAGAAATAGCAACTACTTATACCTCTTATGAAGCCAAGACTTTGGATCTTAAACTTGTCACTTGCCCACTCCTGAATATCACCTAACCTTGGGTGAAAGTAACGAAGTCTCTCTCCTCCCCTTTTTCGGGGTGTGGGTGTGGTGGGGAATGGGCAGGAAGGCACAGAAGAGATGAGGAAATTCTGCATTTGGAAGGGAAAAGAAAAAAGTTATGGCTAATGGTGTAAACATTAAAAACCTAAAAAACTAAAGTATTTTAAATGGCAGCTGTTTGAAACTTAGTTTTGGAATTTACTAGTAATCCTGGGAAGATGCATTTTGGCCACAAATCCCAAGAGGCAGTGAAAGATGCTCAGAAAAAAAAAACAATTGTGAATATTACTACTACATATGGGATATGATGGTGCTTTTACTGTATTTCTTTTTTTAAATTATTATAAATTATTATCTACCTTGTACTTTTAAATTATTTAAATCAGATTTTAAATTTAAATATTTCCTTTTTAAAAATAAACCTGTTAAAATTAAATTAGAATTCATGACTACCTATGAGGTGTAAATTTACTATCATTTATTAAAATAATTTTAATGTTGATTCTGCTTATTTTCAATGAACCTCCCTCAAATTTAGTAATGAATTAGTAAGAAATGAGTTAAAGTCTGCTTTTTTAGACATAAAACCGGAGGAAAGCATTTAACCTTCGAGGTCAAGCTTTATAAATATGGTATACAATATGTCACATACTACAAGAGACATGTACTCATCTTCAGTCTTTAGAACTGGACTAGTGCTGGTATTTACTTTTTCCCAAAAGTCAGTATTTTCAGTGTCTGTTGCTTAATGGAAGATAGAATAGCTTAAATAAATACTCTGCAATTATTTATGTTAAATAGAAGGAAGAGGTCCCAGGAAGAGAGTAAATTTGGACCATATCCTTTGTGAATGCTCAATCTATCTGTAGGATGACAGGGACACCACCTGATTATACAGTCTACATCAGTAGTCTTCAAAGTGGGGTGCACACATCCCATGGGGTGCGCAAGACCCCCCACGGAGGGCCGTGGTGTCCCAGCACCGCCGCAGGATCAGCCCCGGGACGCCATCGAAACAGAAGCCTTCTATTTGTGTCCCACTGAAATGCCGCTGAAAGCGGAAGCTTTGTATTCAGAGGCATTTCAGCGGACATACCCCCGGGCCGGGAGAGGACTCAAGAAAGCGGAAAGGGGCCGCGGACCAAACACACACTTTGAGAGACGCTGGTCTACATCACACGAACACCAGTGAACGACATATGGCCAACTCACGGTTTGCACAGTACACGTAAGCATACAGAACCCAAGTTCTAGATTCCAGTTCAGCCTCTCATTCCTGGCCTGTGCTGCAGAAGCTGATCTGCATTTAACAGTTTTGAGGACAAATACATGGAGTCTCTTGGGGGTAGAAAACATTTATTTGCAGTTGCTCTTCACATTTCCTCACCTCCTTCCCATTGTGAAAAGTCTGAATGACAGCCCACAAACTGACTCTACTATCTGGCTTGCACAGTGACCACAACCTTCCTTGTACTCTCAAAGAGAAATGAATGATGATTGCAACAAGTTGAGAACTGTGCTCAGTTTGGTTTTGGGTGGTGGATTTTTGTGTTTGGTTGGTTTGGGCACTGCTAAAATAAGATTCACCAAAGTTCAAAGCTCCCACCTGTGGAGCTGAATTGGTTGTAGAAACAGGGAGTAAGAGCAGGAATCTTAGATGCAGACTAGGAGACCATAATTCCCATAAAATAATGGGAATGGGGAAAAAAGCACAGAGGTTCTTGGGAGAAGGGAGAAAACACCATTAAAGAGCTCGTCTCTTCACGAACATGCTTCCACACTCAATAATATTTAACATTTAAATGGTGTTATTTCATCCCAGAGAATTACAAAGTGCTTTACAAACCAAACACACAATTTACACTCCATCCAGGATCACTTCAACCATTACAGAAAAGCAGCCTTCTTTGGGGTGGCAAGGAAGCAAATGACACACACATGTTGTGCTGTGTAAGGGGATTCTTGAGAAAGGAAAAACAGGGCCATCTCTTATGCAGTCAGCCATGCGATTTTAAAAACCCACACAGAGCAGACAAGGCATTTTCATTATTATTAAAGACCCCAACAACAAGGTGCAATAAAATATTTTATACATTAAAAATAGAAGTTAAACTGGATGTTTCCCTCTGCCCAAGGTCCTGTAACCTGAATCTCCTCAAACCTCACATGGCTGCAGAGTAGATTTTAAAACTGGGAAGGGGGGAGACGGGCATGGGGTTTATGCAACTTCTACCTTCAGTCTATACCAGGGGTTGGCAACCTTTCAGAAGTGGTGTGCCAAGTCTTCATTTATTCACTCTAATTTAAGGTTTCACATGCTAGTAATACATTTTAACATTTTTAGAAGGTCTCTTTCTAGAAGTCTATAATATAGAAATAAAATATCATTGTATATAAAGAAAATAAGGTTTTTAAAATGTTTAAGAAACTTCATTTAAAATTAAATTAAAATGCAGAGCTCCTCGCAACGGCAGCCAGGACCTGGGCAGTGTGATGCCATAGGTTGCCTACTCCTGATCTAGACCAAGCTTGGCTTTCCTGCAAGTGGAATCACAACTTGCTGTTTCAGTGAGAACTGACTCACTTCCTCTGCGTGTTTTATTGCTGTTGTCTTCCCTCCTCCTCCTCCTTCACCCTGGCCATAAGCAATGGAACTCTGCCACCTAGTATGACAGAGGCCAGGGCGTTCCTTCCTTCAACCAGCACAAACTCACTCAGCTCATTTTCCAATCCCCTTTGTACAGCATAAAAATAACTCCAAAAGAAATGAGACACAGGAGATGGAAATATTCTCTTTTTAAAATGCTAGGAGCACACAATGTAACTAGTCAAATATGTTCAGTGAAACCCTGAAAATCCACATCCCACAAGATAAGAGATGCTTTAAAATGGAACACAGGCTGCAAACATGAATAGCTCTTGGACAAAAATAATAAGTGTACATTGCTTAAGAGTATAAAAGTGTTATTTCCCCCTTTGTTCTCTGCAGAATTGTTACAAATTTAGCAGCACTGTTTAACTACAGTGTATAAGGTTATACAAATAATAGTGCCTTATGATACTACTATACCTTCCAGAGCAGCTGCAGAATATTTGTTTTGGGGGAAAAAAAATTCAATTCCTTTGCAGTTTTCCTTCCTTTGTCCTTTTTGAATTCCTATAGTGATGACTATTCAAATCTAGCATATTGTTATCTGTATGAATTCATCTAAAACCTTAGCAATTTCCTGTCCTCTTGCTAGTGTTGAACAGACTGTTCTCAAACCAGATACCTGCCCTACCCTACTTGTTCACTGGTTGAGAATCCCTAGTAGAATTTCTTTCTGACTTGCACTTACTGTTAGTTAGAACATCTAGCAAACCCTTCCTATTTTTTCCCCACCTGCTTCAAAAACCATCAATTGTATTAGTTATTTTTAAGCAATAAATGAAGAAAATCCTTCAGATCTCAGGTTTTATCTTACGATGTGATCAAAGCACGAGGTTTTAAAAGATTTGTTGCTGCCTGCAACAGATATCAAAGCTTGAGGACCTCAATCATGAACAGCAAAGGGGGTGTTGCAGTGAAAGAGAGAAGAAAACCCCCACACCATTACTCAGCTTTGCATCATCTTCCCAATAATTCCACCAGTCATGCAATACCAGTGAAGTGAGAAACTGAAGGAAACATAACTGGCTAAAACCCAATCCAGATGGAATATTGATGTGCAAGGAAAGTCTTTTTTTGGAGACAGGTAAAAATTTGTCCTTACCCAACACTGAAGGTATCTGTCTTAAATATGGTCGAGTCATACTTTGGGTTCCATTCAGCTCCTCACTACTCCTAAAGGCCCGGAAAGCTGCCATGATCAGAAATGGCCTATACCTTCTTAAAACTAGTCACACGTCTACAAATGAACTTCTACCACTAACCCAAGAGGTCACCTGGAACATCCCCCTCAGCAGGGCCAACCAGAAGAAACACATCCACTCCACTGGTCCACACACTGCATAACTGCCAGTAAAATGTTGCTTTCAGTTCAAGATCCTTGGCTTTTTTCCAAGCTCGGTATGCATAACACACGCACCCCCCCCCCACGACCCCCACCCCCCCAGATTCTGTCACAAACTGTCTCTCCCTCCACCTTGCTCTCTTGACCCAGCCTTGTGTTAACATGCCCAGTTTGGGACAAATGTCCTGCAGTCATTGTTCAACTAAGAAAGACTCCTCATGTCCCACTTTCCTGGAGGCTCCCAAGGGTGGGACTGATAGTACTCAAAATAGAAAGATGTATTTGGCACTGGAGCTCTTTGAAAAGATCACTGCACATACACAATCCCAACCCTCCATCCCCCTTTCTTTGGAGCCTATATTTTGAGAAAGTGGTAGGAACTGAGGTCTTGCAGGGCTCTTATAAAGGCTTGCACTGCTTAGTTTAGTTTCCTCTTTTCCTCCTGGGAATTCGCATGCCTTATCTGAGGTGCTCTAAAACCTGGCAGTAAGAGCCTGGGGTTCTCAGAGAAGCACAAACAATTCATACATAAACCTTACAGGCCATTTTTATATACAATAAAGCAGCACAAAAGATCCTTTGCAGGCAATCTTTAAAATAATAATAATCTATAGCATAAGATGAAGCAGGTCTATGTTCAGACTGTAGCATCATTGCTCCCAACTGGCAGCTTCCACTGCTGAGCTCTGCTGCCCCAATGACTAAGCAGGCTCCCCTCCCTGATGTACGGGGATGACCTCATATCATCATCATGCTCAGTTAATTTTTTTTTACATTTCTCCACAACAGTCATCCTGCAGTTGCATTAAGACAGGTTTCTGCAACGTATTGTTAAGTGTAAGCCTTTCTTCAGAGGACTTCAGAGGACTTCTTTCCTGACAGGACTTCTGACAGGACTTCTTTCCTGACAGGTTTCTGCAACCTATTGTTAAGTGTAAGCCTTTCTTCAGAGGACTTCTTTCCTGACAGGTTCATCTTGTGCCTCCCATTATACTTTTATTAGTATTTTAAACTTCTAACACTTTTTTCTTACTACAGGATTCCCCCACCAAGGAACTGTACACATTATAAACACATAACACCAATGAAACACTGCAACTTTTGGGGTGGAGGGCGGTAAACAACCAGGATACAGCATAATATTGGGGACAGAAAAGAATTTTAGTCAAGGACTGTCCATCAACTCATTGTGAACTGCATTCCTCTCTCCCTCCCATACCCAAAATACAAGGACAAAGAACATCCTATGCACCCTCTCAAGAAGAGTTCAAGAACCCCCTGTACCTGATATGGGAAGAAAGGACAGAGGAAGGTTATGTGATCAAACAACAATACACATAATCAGATAGCTAAGAGGGCATAATTTAGCTTCTGTCACATGGTAAATAATTGTGTTCTTCGATCAGTAATGGGACGACAAGCATAAGAGGGAAAAACTAAGATTGACATAGAATTAGAGAATATTTCTAGACTTTAACATTTAGATTTTTTGAACTACAACTTTATTATTTAATGTCCATATTTGTATCCCAATTAAAAGGCTTCTTCACAATTTTCTTCTTTAAAAGTACATCATTCTAATAATAATAATATTTCACATGAATAGATCATTATTTCCAACATGAATTCTATTTTGGAAAATTTTGACTGGAAATGTACTATTGCACCCAAGTTCCTCCTAATTTATTTAAATAGAGAGATACTGTTAAATGGAAAACAGTATCGCTCTCTACCATTTAATATGCCAAGTTCCTGACCTCACATTTTGTAATGACACTCTATTCGCCAGCTCTTCTGTTGAGAGTCTCCCTGCAGTCTTATGGTCTCCTCACTTTCACCTTTTGTTCCACCTGTATTTGGCATCATAAGGAAATTTAAATGCTATGCATCACTGAGCCGCTTTAAGATGTTTGCCTACAACTATGAGATCAGTAGTTTTCAAAACTTTTAGGCTGCATACCCCTTTCTAAATAAAGTAGTCTACTGCATACACCCATCTGAGATAGGGTCATAATATAGACTTTTTTTCCATAGGTATAAGGTATAACACAATCCATTGTCTGCCATTACAGGATTTTTCTCACGTACCCTGACGTGAGCTCATGTACCTCTAGAGCAGGGGTGGGCAAAACTATGGCCCATGGGACCGTCCTGACGGAGCTCCCAGCGGGGAGGCTGCTCCTGGCCCCTCCCCTGCCTTCCTCGCTCTCCCGGAGCCTCAGCGCACCACGCAGGAGGGTGGTGCAGCATGTCTGGCTTCAGCCGGGCCGCCAGCAGTGGGGTAAGGGAGCCGGGGGGGGGGGGGGTTGCATAAGGGGCAGGGAGTCCTGGGGAGCAGTCAGGGGACCGGGGACTGTTGGATGGGGCTGAGGTTGGGAGCAGGTGGTCAGGGGACACGGAACTGGGGGGAGGGGGAGGAGGTTTGCTAGGGAGTGGGAGTCCCAGGGACCCGTCGGGGGTGGGAGGGTTGGGGATTCGGGGGGGGGGGTGAGTCAAGGGGTGGGAAGGAGTTGGAACTGGGCAAGGCCAGGCTGTTTGGGGAGGCACAGGCTTCCCTGACCCAGCCCTGCGTAGAAGTTTTCAATCCTGATGTGGCCCTCGGGCCAAAAAGTTTGCTCACTCCTGCTCTAGAGGTATGTGCACCCAGTTTGAAAACCACTGTATTAGACAGAAGACCCCAATACTGAGCTCTGAGAGATACTGCATGGCTTCGCCTAAGAAAAGTGGATGAAGTATAGGGTGTCGAAAATTACAATAAAAATAGTAGTGGGTCATCCTCTGTTTCACCACTAACAGAGTCCAAGCTCCTCCGCTTTACAAATTATTTCATGCAATACTTCATCAAAAGCCTTGCTGATGATACCTAGTTAAAATGCCTCCATTGCTTTATCCACATCCTTTTTTTTTTTGTCAGACCCTTAAAGAAACTCTATCAGATTAGTCTGATGAGATTGGTTTCTCATTCAATCCCCTTGCTAGCAGCTGCTGAGCTTACTGCTCTCCTCCTTAAGAAGTTCAATTTCTGTCTCTAGCGAATTAATCTAAAAATTGTTCCTGGAATCAAAATCAGATGTACCAGGCTACATAGTTCTCTGCTTCCCTTCTAAGGCAGAGTGATTGCCTCAGATACAACCTTCCTCCAGCCTTAATAATTAGCACTTCAAAGTGCTTTTTATTAGAGGATTTCAAGGCATTTATGACATGTCGGTAAAGTATCATGACCTACATTATACTGGATGAGAAACTAAAGACAGAGGGGTTAAGAGAGATCAGTGGCAGAACCACGAACAAAATCCTGACTATTAATCCTCTGCTCTATATACTATAAAACACTCCCTACATTTACATATATAGGTAAGTACTGAAATAACTCTAAAAGACAATAAAACTATGATTTTTATTAAGCCACTTTTATAAATCATAGAAATATAGGGCTGGAAGGGACCTTGAGAAGTTATTTGGTCAGCTCCCTGCATTGAGGCAGCACCATCCCTGACAGCATTTATCCAACCCGTTCTTAAAAACCTCCAAAGAACGGGATTCCATGACCTCCCTTGGAAGTCTATTCCAGAGCTTTTAGTTGCAAAGTTTCTCCCAATATCTAATTTAAATCTCCCTTGCTGCCGATTAAGTCCATTACTTCTTCTCCTACCTTCAGCAGACATGGAGAAAAACTGATCACCGTCCTCTTTAGAATAGCTCTTAATATATTTTAAGAGTGTTATCAGACCTCCCCCGCCCCCCAAGTCGTCTTTTCTCGAGACTAAACAACATGCCCAGTTTTTTTTAAAAAAAAGCCTTTCCTCATAGGTAGAGTTTTCCCAAACCTTTTATCATTTTTGTTGCTCTTCTCTGGACTCTCTCCACTTTGTCCACATCTTTCCTAAAGTGAGGCACCCAGAATTGGACACAGTACTCCAGTTGAGGCCTCACCAATGCCCAGTAAAGCAGAACAATTACGTCCTGGGTCATATGTATGACACTCCAGTTAATACACCTCAGCTGTATAATATTGTATAGATGAGCAATGAGCCTTAAGTGATCAGGGTTGGACTATTTACACAAAGCTACTTTTATGTTGGTGTTGAAGGGGAATAATAGACTAATTCCTCTGACATACAGAGAAAATGGATTGATCCAGGAGCTAACAACAGAAAATCACAGTACAATTCATATCCCTTGCCTGGCAATTGTGTTCCATGGCACTATGTGGAAGACAAAAGGTCAGTTATTTGGTTCAGATCTCTCCATTCATGGTCCAGAGCCACAAGCATTTAGGGGAATTCATTAAGAGAGAAAGAGAAGAGGGATTTTTTGTATTTGCTGTTCCCTCTAGCCAGCAAAGAAAATGTAGTTATTTCTGAAAGGAGATCCTTCCAGTCCTCAGGTGCAAAGTTTGTGGCTATGATGTAGGATACCAAGAACTAGGAAGCAAAGCAAGGGAACAGATGACATTCTAAGAGCTTCTACATGAGAATAAATTAACTCTGAGGAGGTGGGACACAGAGACAATACCTGTAAAACTACTAGCCTCAAAGGTGAAGGAAACAAGGTCAACTCCATAAACACACAAGGAGAGTGGAAGAAAAAAATTAAATCTTCTCATTTTCAAATGGGAACAATTCCCTCATCCACCAACACGAGGGCAAGTGTAGATGCAAAATGTGGCGCACTGGTGTTAATTCAATAGCTTTTCATCACTGAAGACTTAGGATAGGTCGTAAGCAAGAAGAATGTTCCCATCTGAGCCTGCTGTAGGTTTATCATAATTAAATCACCATCTATTGTGACACGTGGATAGGAAGTGATGAAGGCAGGCATGGGAAGAATGAACTCTGCAGAGCGTACGGCACAGCCTCTGCATACCTTACACCTAGCCATGAAATCATGGCCTCACAATCACTAAAATTCTACTCCAAAATCCTCTCACACATTTTCAAGTGTTCTCTTGCAAGCAGTCAGTCAACACCAACAGAATTCCTGCAGACTGAACTCATCCAGCCTTTCCTCCCACTCACCACCCTCAGACTCCTAAAAGCAGGAAGGACAGCAACACAGCATTCTTTCAGATCAGGAAGAGAAGAGAGAGAGAGAGAAAAAAAAAAGAACTATCATTATAAGCTGTGTAAAGTGATCTGGAAGAGAGCTGGGTCTATCTTATCCACCCGGGGCATGGAGCAACAAGGTTTGCCGGGGCAATCAGGCACTGAACATCATACCCTTGCTCAGAAAGCAAAAGAAATTAAATCCTGCGTTAAATTATGCCATCCTCCCAAATGCCTCATCACCTTACCACAGGCAATAAAACCTTTCCAACAAATATTTAAAAGGCTTCAGTCTAAAGAGACACGTTTTTCAGGTGCCCAGTGCAACAGAGTACAGACAACCTAAACTCTAAGTGAAAGAGACGCTGACTGGCAGGACTGCTTCTAGCTTTCTAAGGGCCCAGTGCAGATAAAATACACAGGAGTAGTGTAGGCCTATGGCTGCCATTCCTGACTGAAAAGGATAATTTAAGCAACTGCATTAGGTGAGAGTCCTGGAAATCAATAAAACATTTTGAAAAACAGGAATGGAAGAGAGCCCCCTTGGGAAAATATTGCACAGCACAGAAGGAACTCTCCAGTGCATGCATATGTTCGGAGGATGCCAATGTAAGGGGAAACAGTTTATGAGAGACACAGGCAATATCGAAGGGGAGAAATAAGCATTCAGGAAGTTTAACCACCGCAGCACTGCTGTACACAATGGCTACAGGGCACCAACAACAAAAATTCAAAATGTATCCCCAATGTTGCTTTTCATGTACTTGACACACCCTTACTGCAGAAAGTAATGATGCAGTAACCTCTCAAGCAGCCAGAACAGGCAACTGGCGCACCTACGAGGCACGATTTAAAGATACTATTACCACCCTTCTCATTTCTTCAATCTCACTCACAGCCTGGTAATAAACCAACAAAACCCCATTACGCAGATGTACCAATCAGGCTCTTTAGAGAGAAGTTCAGCAGCCCTGTGACGACAGAGAGAGTAAGAAGAAAGCTATCATACAGCAATCTACAGTGGAACCCCGTAATACCACGCCCACCTACAGCGCGAATCCGCTTATAGCGCGGGAGGCTTCCGATGAGGGAGGCACGCGGCACTTTGATGTGGCGCGACCTCGCGTTTACCGCGACCGGGTATTTTTGGATCCCGATTGTCACAGTATTGGGTATTGCGGAGTCCGACTGTACCTAGCCATTTGATATAGGATCTTCAGGAAAATTAGAGATTTAAACATCAAGAATATTGCTATAAATGACCAAAATGAAAAATGAAAGTGAATTTCAGTGGGGAATTACTGTTTTGAAACAGTAAGTAAAAGTGATTAAAAATCAATGCAAAGAAAAATAAGTACCAAGGATAAACTTTACTTTGATAAACATGAATCAGAATATGGAGAAATTAATTTCCTTATTTATTTTGTTTACATCACATCATCATTACTTTTGCCCTCTACCAGCAAATGGTGGTGGTGAAGAGAAAGGAAAGCGCTGAAAAGGAATTATAAAACATGTGTTTTAATTAGGCTGGGTTTTTTTGTTTACATGTAGCTTTTTTAAAAAAAAATAATAATCACAATTCCGCCCAATCATGCACTCCAATTGCCATGTTGGCCTATCATTTAACTCTATGAATATACTTTTATTTACCCATTAATTTCACTGATATCTTCCTCATTCCTTCCAAATACTTTGATAAATTCTAGCAACGGGCATGTTCTAAAGAGAGAATGCCTGATGGGTTTGGAGGGTCAGAAGACCAGCAGCTGCACCCCAGAATAGGCTTCCAGACAACAGCCCTATACAGAGGACATTCTGTACTTTAAAAGGACATGTCAATGTGACCTGCTGTTGTAGTGTTTCTTATACCTGTTTGTAAAGTATGAAATTATTCAAGGTTTGCTTTCCAAAAGGCTTCTGGGTTTTGTTTTGGAGGAAGAAAAGCAACAGGAGATGGATTTTAAGAAAGCAGTGCTACAGTGTCCCGGTTCTGAGCTCAACCCACACCAGCAAACCAGCATAGGATGCCCTGAGCTTGTGACTCAGCTCACAAGAACAAAACAACATGCATGCAAAGGAAAACAAACTATATTAGGGAAGCATTTGTGTTTCAAGCTTATTACAAACCATGTTCAGGAGAAAAAACTAGATTTTAGGGGTGACAAAGTCCTTTCTAGCAGCTACAGACAATTTAGAAGAATTAGCACAAACCAGATCCTCAGTGATGTTTCCAAAACGACTAAATTGAAATTTTGCCAAATCTTGCATGATAATAACAACAAAGACTGCTGCAAAGCATCAGTTTATTACCTCATAAATAGGGCCCTATCAATTTTATAGCCATGAAAAATGAAAATCATGAAATCTGGTCTCCTGCCATGAAATCTGGTCTTTTGTGTGCTTTTACCCTAGACCAGAGGTGGGCAGACTACGGCCCGCGGGACTGTTCTGCCCGGCCCTTGAGCTCTCGGCCAGGGAGGCTAGACAAGGAGCAGCAGGGGTTGGATGGGTTGTGAATTCTGAAGGGGGGCAGAAATTGGGAGGGGGCAGGGGCACAGCCTTCCCTACCCAGCCCGCCATGCAGTTTCACACCCCAATGCGGCCCTCGGGCAAAAAAGTTTGCCCACCCCTTACACTATACAGACTTCATGGGAGAGACCCGGATTTCTTAAACTAGGAGTCCTGACCCAAAAGGAAGCTACAGGAGGGTCACAAAATTTATTTTAGGAGGGGTTGCAGTATTGCCATCTTTACTTCTACGCTGCCTTCAGAGCTGGGCAGCGGAGAGTGGTGGCTGCTGACTGAGGACCCAGCTTTGCAAGCAGCAGCATAGAAGTAGGATGACAATACCATATCATGCCATCCTTACTTCTGATCTGCTGTTGGCAGCGGCTCTGCCTTCAGAGCTGGGCTGCTGACCAGCTGCCGCTGCTCTCCAGCTGCCCCTGCTCTGCAGGCAAAACCACCACCAGCTGCAGTGCAGAAGTAAGGATGCCAATACCATACCATGCCCCCCTTACTTCTGTGCTGCTGCCTTCAGAGCTGGGTGATGGGAGAGTGGTGGCTGCTGAGGGCCCAGCTCTGCAGGCAGCAGCACAGAAGTAAGGGTGGCAATACCATAACATGCCATCCTTATTTCTGCATACATCAGCATGCAACATTTGGCACAGAGGAGAAAGCAGCCCACATAAACTGGGTTATAGTGGGCAGGAAAGGGGCAGGAGAGACGGCACATCCATTTATATGTACTAGAGAACACCACAGTACACCACTACACTTAAGTAAAAGTAGGTCTCTGCCATTTGTTTTCCCTAATTAGCTAATGTTTGTAAATTGTAGTGAAGTTGAGAAGTGCTGTCAGTGCCAAATAGTATTATCTGTCATCACAAGAAATAACATGATGTGAAGAAGATTGTGCAGCCTGTGGTGGGGCATGCAAACACAGAAGCGAAGAGTTTAAGAGCATTGTATGTTGTGAGACTACAAGAAGTTAGAAAGCGCAGTGCTATTCTTTTCCTGTGGAAATGGGTTAACATCTGCTAATTGTAAGGGCTTAGAGCTATTTTAGACTCTTCTGTTTGGAACCGTCAGGGAAGGCAGTTGCTAGCAACAGAGAAATGTTTACTCCAGCATGCAGGATTTTCAGACAGCTCTATAGTCAGAATAGCAGGGAGCTGGTCAAAATGCTCTCCTTACGCTTGCACGCATAGCTGACATAGCCATACTTCTTTCAGCCAGAGTTTTTTCCCAACCGCAAATAAGCCAGCTGTGGAATTGGACATGCCCACCAGACATGACCAAGTCACTGGGCCTTTTTGCACTCAGAAAAATACATGCCTGACTTTGCAGGATTGCAGCAGGAACATACACTGCAGGGTAAATCTTTATCCCTTCTCGACCTTTTCTGTCATCTGGGTCAAGAGTAAGAAACAAGACAGACCTGGGTGTCCACTCTGCATGAAGGATCATACTTTGAATGTTGATCAGATTCCTTCCCCACACAGGGCTTTGTAGAGGCAACAGTCTCCTCTGAGGGGTGAGGACAGAAAGCTGGAGTAACTGTACTTTCCATTACTATGAGAGTCTCCTACTGGCTGATATGGGTCCAAAATTCCATTGCTGTTAGTTCACAGCGGAGACACTCTTCTAATCATCAGGTAGCATTAGCTGTTGTTGTGTAAGACAGAGGTTAGGACAATGACTGCGAGGCTAAAAGCACAGAACACATGTCAAGAGATCTGGGTTCTATTCCCAGCCCTGCCACAGACAGTACTCTCCAGTAATCATTTCAACTCCATTTCTCCATTGGCAAAACAGAGATAATACCTGTCTCACATGGATGTTGTGAAACTAAATATATTCAGTGTTTATAAAGTGCTTTGAAATTCCCAGTTGAAAGGTGCTATTATTTTTTATAGCACCCACAAGTATGCGAGGCACTTCTAGTACAAATAGACAGGGATTATTCCCCAGAGTTTACAGTCTAATTTTAGACATGATGCAACAAGTTGGGGGTAATCAAACACTAGGGAGTAGACAGGTGGAAGGACAAAAGGTTACACTAGTAAGATCACACAGTTGCTCATTAGTCATATGTGTATCTTACACCAGGTCTTCACTAGAAAATCGTATGGTTTCAGCAATTGGTTTAGCTGAACCAACACTGGACACAGTTTGCCTGTGCATACACTTAGACAGATAGTGGCCACCACTAATTCAGCTTAGCAAACAATTGCTGAAATTGGTGCAGTTTCCAAGAGCAGACAAGACTGTAGCGGTTCAATTCAATTTTCTAAAACTGCTACATAAATAGTGTAACTTTTTAAAAGTATTGTTGGGAAAAAGTCTGAAGGGATTTAGCTGACATGAGGGTAGTGGCTGGTAGACTAGAATGTTTGTGGGAAATGTAGACAAAGGATTATCAAAACTGTCACTTTTAGTAAAGCAAAGGAGTGATGCAGTAAGGGGCAAAGTCAGGTAGTTATGCAGGATATCAAATTGGACAGTGCCTATGACATGGTCAGGCCAACAGGTACTGATTGTTTCAGTAATTGCATTTTAAACGCTGTGTTTTAGATGGGCAACCAGCACTGTGGAGGTCAGATTATTAAGAAGTGAATGCGACAAATTTTAAGCCTGGGCGGTATCTTCCTGGCTATAAATTCAGAATTCCCCACTTCCTCAACACCCAAAACAACCCCTCCCCCAACTCACACACCAAAAGGGGGGGGGGGGGAGAGAGAGAAGTACACTAGAGGAAGAAAAGAGCAGGTGGTTGGAACCAAAACTATCAAAAATAAAGCAAATTTCTGACCAATTCTGTAGCAGATAATTTGTGTCTTATTAAACCACATTCTGAATCCACACACCAAGAACTGTGCAAAGGCAATATCGGCCTCAAACCTATTCAGAAAAATCAGAAGTTTCCGGCAAAACAGACTTACACAAGTTCCAGCACAGAAATAAACCACTTGCCCTGCACTTACCAATATTTCAGGAAAGAGTAAGTTTTTACAATTGCATTTGGAACAAATTTTCTCCTCCTGCAAACCTTTGCAAAAAGTTTTAAATCAACCATCAGGGAGGATAAAAATCAATGCTTTTTTTAAAAATCAGATTTTTAAAAAATTTAAATAGGTTTTTTTCCTCAAAGTATTTTATTAAAAAAAAAAAAACCAATCCAAAAATGGTTTTAATTAAGATATACTATAGAATTATAATTTATAATCCCTACTCCAGGATGAGATATCTTTGAACTATAGTATAAGACCATCTATTCATGTAATGTTTAAAAAAGTTTTATAAATGAGTTTCAAAAGTTCATGGGTTAAGTACCCAATCTTATGGGTTTCCAGGGACTTCTGTATAGATTATTTAGGTTAATCTTTCTAGCTACCCAGTGGGACTCCGTTCTCAGTCTAGACAATACGATCAGAGATGCTTAGTTTTGCAGTTCTCAAACTGTGGATCTGTGTCTCCAGAAACAACGTGCTTGTTAACAGCAAAAATATTTTAAAATAAATAAATAAAATAATATATAGAGGTGAGAAATAACAGACTTCCGCCTTACTGTCCTCTGCAAATTTGTGCACACAGAGTCAACCCCTTCCCTCTCTCTAAAAGTGCAAACTTTCAAAAAGTTCAATTAATAGAAGATTGTTGGGGGTGGAATAGATCTAGATAAGAAGTAGTCGTCTAGAGATAAATGTGAGAAGGGAGGGATGGGCAGTAGAAACAAAAGTGAAACTGTCTGAGCAGCATATTCCAGAAGTCTTGAGGTCTTTCTGAATGTAGCCTTCATTGATTTGACAACATCATTAGAAGGGAAAACCTATAATGGTAGCAGGCTGTAGAAGAGATCCAGCCTGGGAATATTTTAATGAAGTTCCTCTACCTATGGGTAAGACAGGCATGCATGCAAAATGCAAACAGTGCAACAAGAAATGCAAGGCCTGGTTGCCTGAATGAAACAACATCATGAAAAGTGTTCAACACATCTTCCTCCTGAGAAGGAAGATGATGAAAGGAACATGTCTGAACATACAGGATCTTCAGGTTGGTAAACTTTTTTATTTCATACTTCTTTATTAAGGACTATTCTTGAATTCTCATGTTGGATCAAAAAATATAGTTGTTACTTTATAGCGCTATCATTTTAGATAGAGTTGTGATAAAAAAAATAGCTGAAATAGGCAGATCTTCCTTTTACAATTTCACCTTTGAAGTAATACTGAGTGTCAATGAATGCAATGAGTAATACTAAATGAGCAATATGGTAATAAAAATTAAATAACTTAATGGACTTATTTTGTTTAGGAGAATCCATCCTCAACATATAGGATTCTGAAGACTCTCCACCTTCAAGACCACTATCATTTTCTATAGTTTCAGAGCTATCTGTCAAAGATAGTATTTCAGTCACATCATGTATGTCACAGCCACAGAATATCACCTGTAGCAAAAAGAAAAACACAAATCTCCATCATCCAGAAACAACCAGAGATAAGTTTGTGATAATCACCAGCAGATTACAAAAAGAGGTAATAGATTAATAAATTGCACGGGTTTGTTTATGCAACAAACTCTCCTTTCCGTATGATTGAGAACACACACTTCATTAACATGGTTCAGTCATTAAGACCAGGATACAGTCCACCCAACACAGCAGATGTTGCAGGCAAATTGCTGGATAAAGTGTATGAAAGAGAAACTCAGCAGTGTGCAAAAGGTCTAGAGGGTGAAACTGATAATGTGAGTGTTGATGGGTGCAGCAATGTCCACAATGATCCTGTTGTATGCGCTTGTGTGACAAAAAAAGGGAACATCTTCCTTACAGAAACACCTGAAACATCAGGAATTGCACACACAGCAGAATACTTACAACAAGTAGCAGTAAAAGCTATAACAAACTGCGAAAAAAATGCAAATGTCCAATACACAGCTTGGTCACACACAATATTGCAAACGTATCCAAGATTAGAAGAAATTTAGAAGTGAGTGAAGAGAATCCCGAGCTAACAACATACAGTTGTAGTGCTCATTTGATGCACCTTCTAGCCAAAGACTTCAGTGTTCCAGAAAAAAGGCTAAATGTTGTTGAAATTGCAAAATACTTCTGTAACAACCACTTTGCAGCAGCTGCTCTGAAAAAAGTGGGAGGAACCAAGCTAGCTGCCCCACAAGACGTGCAATGGAACTCAGTAGTGGACTGTTTTGAGCACTATATCAAGAACTGGCCTAATCCAATGACAGTTTGTGAACAAAATTGTGACAAAATAGATGGCACGGTCACAGCCAAAGTTCTTAACATTGTGCTTAAGAGAAACGTTGAACCCATGCGGAGTTCCCTGAAGCCTATTTTTGTAGCCTTAAATAAAATATCCGTTTTATTGCTGATGCTATTGAAATCTGGAAGGAACTGAGTGAGATCTTAAAAAGAGAAATATGCAATGACAGAGTTAAATCACAAGCATTAAAAAAATCAAACGGAACAAACACTATTTTTCAGCTCATTTTCTTGCAAATATTCTCAATACTTGGTATCAGGTTCAAACCTTAACTGCTGAAGAAGAGAAGGTGGGTATGACATGGACATCCAGCAATCATCTGTCCATAGTGCCAACTGTAATACATTTCAGAGCTAAGGGTGAACCATTCAAGAAATAAGTGTTTGCAGATGATGTTTTAAAGAAAGTCAAACGAGTGAACTGGGGGAAGTCACTTAAGCACTAGGGGCTGGTCTCCACTAGGGGGGGAAATCGACTGTAGATACACAGTTTCAGCTACGTTAATAACGTAGCTGAAATCGACGTCTCTACAGCCGACTTACCTCCCATTCTCACAGCGGTGGCGGTCGGCGGCGCGGTCCCCCGTCGACTCCAGCTTGCACCTCTTCATGAGCTGGACTTCCGGAGTCTACGGGGAGCCGCTGGTGGTCGATTTATCGCGTCTTAACGAGACACGATAAATCGATCACCAAAAGATCGATCCCTGCCGGCTCAAGTGGAGACAAGCCCTAGGATTCAGAGACTGCTGAAGTGATAATCTCACTTAACAGCAGTAGCTTCCTTTGACAGTGTAGAAAGAATATTTTCTTCCTTTAGACTAATTCATTCCAAATTGAGAAATCCTTTGGGACCTGAAAAAGCAGGAAAGCTTGTTTTTCTTCTCCAGATTATGAACAAACAAAAAAAAGAAGGTGAAGACGACCGAGTTAGCTGCAGGAGCCAATATTTTAAGTTTTTCATATTGACCTGGCTGACAGAGTCAATTTAATTTTTTTTTTTTTAAATCTCTCATTTAAACTATTTTGGTTAAAAACAATTTTAACAAAAACAAACCTGATTTTAAAAAACTTCTATGTTTAACTAAATTAAAAAATGTATATGCTTGTTTGCTGTTGAAGACAGAATGTTGTTGTTTTAGTTAAATAAAACAATTTAAATGTCTGGTGATATTCTCCTCCTACTAAAGCATGGCAAGAAAACCCTCAAAATATTAATGATTGACTTGTTGAATTGGAGATAATTCACCTCCCAATGACTTCATAAATATCTGCTTCAATTACCTTTGTAAATGAATTAACCAATCATTCATTTTCTGATATAGATGTAAAACTAATCTGAAAAGTTTTCAAAATAAAATCACCGTTTAAAAATGTATAGTGTGTACCTTCTAAAAATGAAATGTCTATTTCTGAGTTGTGAAGAATATGTATTAAAGTTATAACAAACAACATCCAAATTTACATATGTATGAGGGGAAATATTGCCAGGGGTTAATCAGTTAATGTTTCTAAAGCACTCTGACGTTTTATTCTGCACTTCCATAGCTCCGTCCCTAGAACTTGAAACAATTTACAGACCATTTGTGAATTAAGCCCTGCAACATCTTTGTATTGTTACCTCCAAATTAGAGATGAAGAAAACTGAAGTACATAGAGGTTAAGAGCTTGATTTTCCATGGTGCTAGCTAAGCACACAATTCCAATTAAAATCACAGGGAGTCATAGGTCCTCCTCACTTGTGAATACCTCAATGACTTGGGAAAGCAGCTTGGTGAACAATATGGCAACAGACTCCAGCATCTAGCTCTAATCATTAGACCACTTCCATGTAAAGTAGCTAAGTGTTATTATAATAAAGTTCTTACATGAAATTTATATCATTTTGCAAACTATAGACCAAAAAAAGATGAATCATCCCATAAGGGTCACAAATTCCATTAGAACCTGATCCTGCTTTCACTGAAGTCAAAAAGAATTTTGCCAAGACTTCTACAGGAGCAGCAGGAGGCCCCTTTCAATATGACCAGTAATTTAGAAGAGTGGTGAAGCAGGGATTATATTTAGGAGTTCCTGGCTCCCAACATCCAGTGCTCATTCAGACCATTTTAGAAGGTGTTAGGAAGAGGAAAAACATCTCTATTCTGATCATATGTCCTAAAATCTAGAAAATAATATGGAGGCGTACATCTTAAAAGAAAAATCTAGCAAGCTCATCCTACCCTTGAGAACATAGAATGGTCATACTGGCCTGGACCAGTGGTCCATCTATTCCAGTGTCTGGTCTTATGACAATGGCCAGTGTCAGATGCTTCAGAATGGAACAATTATTGAGTAATCCACCCCATCATCCCATTCCAGCTTCTGTCAGTCAGAGGTTTAGTGACATCCAGAGAACTCTTCGAGTCAGCTTTTAACTTAACTATTTTGAGCAATTTCATATCACCCACAAACTCTGCCACTTCATTGTTTGCTTCCATGCCGATCATTTATGAATATGCTGAACAGCACTGGTCCCACTATAGATCTGTGGGAGACCCTGCTATTTACCTCGTGTAAATAATAGACTATTATGATATACTACTTCGGCATAAATTTCAACATTTTTCTTTAACCAAAAAAAAAAACAACAACAACAACAAAAAAAACCCAAACCCACAAGCCTGGCTATTGCTATCTATAGAAAAGCGCTAACATCATTATGACAGCTCTATGACCAGTACTTTAGACTCGTAGACTTTAAGGCCAGAAGGAACCATCATAATCATCTAGTCTGACATCCTGCACATTGGAAGCCACAGAACCTCTCCTCTCCATTCCTGTAACAGACCCATAACCTCTGCCTGAGTTACTGAAGTCCCCAAATCATAATTTAAATACTTTGTGCATCAGTCCTTCAGTACTCCCTTTATATTTTTCCGAAAGCCAAGGAAAATGGAACCTAAAACGTCTGAGTGAATTTAGTGTTCATAAAACTAACATTTATCAGGGTTTAGACAGAGCAGGCTGACTTTTTTTTGCAACCTTACCTGTTGCTGCACTGCCACTGCACCTCGTTCCTAAACTGTAGCAGCCACTATTGTAGGTACTTGCACGCCCCTCGTCACCATTGTATCTGAGCACCTGAATCTTTCATGCATTTATCTTCACAACACCTATATAGGGTAAAGAAGTGCTATTATTCCCATTTTACAGTTGGGAACTTAGGTACAGAGTTGCTAACTAACTTGCCTGAGATCACACAGGATGTTTGTGGTAGAACAGGGAACTGAATTTAGGACTCTCAAGATTTATGCTAGCACCTTAATCAGTAGGCCCTCCTTCCTCGGTTATCCAGTCCTAGACCTCACCCATAGCTCTGCTAACGTACCACTATGCTGCCTTGAAACACCTTTTCTATTCCAGCCTAGGGCCAGTGTTCAGCAGGGACTGTCACTTGTACTAAACTAGGGATACGGTAACACTGTATTGCAGATGAAACAAGTTTAGAATGGGTACTACCAATTTCCTTTTGCCATCAATGGACCACAACAGACATACTAGGCTTTTAACAGGAGTAATATACAGGGGGCACCTATCAAAATCCAGGAACATTAACTAAGTCCACTCCATAGGACCACAGCTTGTGCACACATCATTCATTATTCCAGTCTCTCCTCAGCAGGAGCTATGCCTTAATTTTATCTGGGCAGCCATATGTTCTATGGACCAATGTTAGATAATCTGACCAAATCCTTGCTATGAATGCATTTACAATGTAAAGGGGAATTTTCACTTACCTAAAAAGTTAAAACAAATTAGTTTTAATTATTTAACAGCTAGAAACACAGATCAAAACCTTTTAGAGTGTAAGAAATGCACTTTGATATTATTTAAGAAAGGATAAAAAATGTTTAGTTATAGCAAGATAGTGGTTTTGAGTGAGTGATCAATCTTGACTGTACATTACCCTCAACTTCACCACCTACTTCCCTAAACCACTCCAGAAGACGACAGAATAGTTTCTCTCTCTCTCTCCCGCCCCCACAGTGCAATTGCAATCTTTGAACCACCAAAATACACAAACTAGCTTCCAAGCCCCAAGGAACTGAGATATGTTAGAGCTGAATGTTTTTAGAGTCCAGTGGATCAGAGCCAAATATGTCCAGCTTCATAATGAGCCACACTGAAATACAGGCCCTAATCATGTTCCCAAGCAAATGGTAAAATTCCCACTGATTTCAACAGGAACAGCATTCAGAGGAATTTAATGTTCTAGGGGTAGGAAATCATTGCAGTTACCTGTCTTAAGCACTGGTTCCTAGCTTGCATATTTCTAACCATAAGTAAACTGACCAGCAAAAATGTGTAGGTGGTTGAAACAAACTGCAGATTACCCCATTGGCTGCTGCTCTGTCCTTATGGAATGCTGAAACCAGGTGCCTTGCATGCTAGTGTTGAGATATGAAAGTGATATTAAGTACTGAAATTCGTTTCCTTGCACACCGTGTCTAAAATTTGGATACGGGCTTGCAGTTACTGTAATCAAATACCTAGGAGCATGGAAATTTCAGAACCTGAGCCAGAAGCACTGACCTACAGAAAGCACAAAACCTCTTCCAGGGGGCATGAATACCTATCAGAAAACAAGCAAGACATGTATAAATAGGGGTTAGGACATGCCAAAACCCACCCAGCTTGTCACACTTAAGAATCTGTACTCAAAAGGTCAAGAATTAGGATAGTAGTGTATGGGTCAAAATTAAGATAAGCACGGTAGAGATTTGGGAGACTGGGGAGTGAGAACATCTTGTATGGCTCTGACTTCTACTAAACATAAGTCCCTCCCGTTAGTTAACACTAAGTGTACTCTAAAATGTTAAGACAAAAAGAGGGGTATTCATCTTAAATTGCACGCAGCAAGACTGCAGCAGCTGTCAAATAATGAACAGCAGCAATGCAATTTGAATCACCTCTCTGCCCTCAGACCATAAGCAACTCCCCCACCCAAAAGGGCAATTGATCACATTTCACTAAAATGAGTATTAGCCAGAATTCTCTGCACCAAGTTTCCACACTAACAAGGCAGCCTTCCTGTTGAGGCAGTCCCTTAGCAGCACTGAGCTGCGTAGCTGCACATACGCAGCTTGCATGCATTATACAGACAACAAATAAATAAAAATACAAAGCAAACAAAGTTACCAAGCATTCAATCTCCCCATTTCCTCCACCCCCGGCTCCTTGCTGCAAATCTTCAGGCTTGCAAAAACCACAGCCATGATTCAAATAGCCTCCACGGTGTTCATCCTAGCCTCAATCGGAGCAAGGTGCAGGACTGCGCAGGCCCTTTGGACCTTCTAAGAATCCTACATTTCAATTTACCTCGTCCTAATAGGAGACGGACACGGTCACCATTATGCAATGGAGCGATTTCTCTCCTCTCTCTTTGCTTCAATTCCCAAGAAACGACAAAAAAGTGCTTTCCAGACACGATCCTCAGGGCTCCTGGGAAAGAAGCAGGAAGTTCTCTTGAAGTCAAGAATATCCCCTGAAGTGGTCACTCCTCAGCTCGCCTTCGGTGCACAAGCAAAGCGAAGTCCTGCACTGTACTTGGCTGAAATCTACAGCTCCTGTTTTTGATTCTCTCTCACCTCCAGTCCCACGATGCAGTGTCAGGATTGCATGGCTCTGACTCATCGGCTGAGCTCACAGCTTTAAAAAAAACCAACAAGGCGGTGGCGGCAGCAGCAGCGAGGGAGGGAGGGCGCTTTCTCCGACCTAAAGGATTGCACAACTCCCAGGCAAGGAAACAAGAAGCACCCGCCTCCTGAACACACATGCCCTATACAGAACTGAAACCAGCTCTTCCACTTCATCAGCACAACTGCCTAAGTCAGGAGCCATCTCTCTCCCGCTCCCTCCCTGCTCAAGCAGGCCTGGGCCACTCCCACTTCCCGTTGCCATATAAGGCAGTGAAAGGGTTTTAAAACCACCTAGCAACTCCACAGAACTGGGGATTTCCAGCATGTTTTAGCCCAACATAATAGCTTTCCCTTTCTCACACATCTACTGTTTGAGTTGCAAAAAAGCATCCAGTTAGCATCTCTTCAAACCCCACCAGGTTTGACTTCTGGAGAACCTTGTTTTACCCACAAAGACTACACATGCAGTTTCTCTCTCCACTAAGGAAACCTTTCTTTGCAATTTGTTATGTTCAAAAGAGTTATACATGTGTTAAACAGAAATTAAGCTATTACAACTGATAATTGGGGGATTTGGGATGCATATCAGAGACAAAATAGTTAGCAGGCCATCTTCTGGAATGTTATGCTCACAAACCAATTCTGTTTACAAACTCCAGGTGCAGGTAGGTGAGGCAAGTGAAAGATGTCCGTACATGTGGAATAGATAGAGCATAACTCGGTAGCACAGGAAATGGGACAGTGTCAGATCAGAGGTCTCAGCAGCTCTGTTGCTGACTCACTGTTTAAGTGCCTTACCTAAAATTAAACACTGACATTCAGCACTGCCAACCCCAAACATTCAAAAACATAAATTGAGCCCCCCAAATAATTGTGACACTGGCTTTAAAATCATGACAATTTCAAAATAATACAGTATATATTTTGGGTTGCTTATTTTGATTTGTCCTCTTGGTTTTGAGCTTTTAGTATACACTTGGAGCACATTTTTAAGATTTTCAAAGCAACTATGAGGGCCAGAAACTCACTTAAAAATATACAAAAAACATCATTTGTCTCCAGGGGCTGAGGCTTTAAAAAAAAAAACATTAAATGTAAAATTGTGAACATTAGCAAAACTGGTTTCCTGCTTTGTAAGACAGATATATCGATAGACACCTATTTAAAGTGTTTTGAGATTTACACAGGAGGAAACCTAAGTAGTGGTATTACTTTGAACCTGAAACTACTTTTAACTATTTTTTGTGATTGATTAGATTGTACAGTAGCTATCACTTTAAGTAATTAATTGTTCTCTTTGTTTTTGAGTACCCATGCCAATTTTTGTGGTTTTCAGAAGTATATTTTCTTTTCCCTGTTGCTGTGTAAAAAATCCCAAACTACAGGAAAAACTGACTATATAAAGAGAACAGTGCTGCCAAAGACAGCAAATAAAACAAAGAAATATTTGTTACTATTAGGATGACCAGATGTCCCGATTTTATAGGGACAGTCACAATATTTGGGGCTTTTTCTTATATGGACACCTATCAGCCCTCACAATGGGGTTTTGTGCAGGCACACGGGCTTCCCTAAAGCAGCTTGCAGACTGAGGGCCTATGGCTGAAGAATCTGACATGTTACCACTACCGGTATTTGTTTTAGGTATTTAAAATTTGAGGTCAAGCACAGACAACACTTCATTTCCACTATTGTTGCAATGTGCAAGAATGCTGCAACTGAGAGCAGAGTAAAATGTCCTAGGATAGACTATTAGAGGGAAGAATTAACTAACTGCCTTGTGAACCTTGAAGTATGCGGGTTTCTACAAGCATAGTTTATCTTGTACCTGCATTCTCCGTTCACGTTGCACATTCAGTACAACATGACAACAGCCCAGCATTTACCACCATTTATTTGGGGCCTTTGGAGCCCCAAAGAGATCATGGGAACAGAACTTGTTCCACAAGGGAGGGTACAGCCTACCCAATAACGTTTTTCTGAACTGCATACACTACCGCCTACAATTTCAAATGCAATTACAAAAGCATCTCCTCTAATTAATTTCAATATTTCCTTCTTTCTTTGTGGGACATTATAGAACACCATAAGGGAATGAAGCATCTCATGGAGTGCCCGGTTAGGTACATAGTAGGATGTGAAGTGCTGTACAAACAGAACAGAAAAATGGTCCCTGCTCTAACCAGGTTAAATCTTAAGTAGAAGACAAGAGACAGCAGATGGATATAGATTGATGGGGAGTACAAAGAAACAAGGAGACAGTACTGGTGATAGGCAGTGGCCTCTGCACACCAACAACTTAACGGCTATCAGGTTTTTTGTAGGCATCGTGGCAAAGAAGAGTTTGAAGAGGTATTTTAAGGTGGATAGCTTTGTTGATACAGTATAGACATCTGTACTGTAACTAAGTGCAATACATTTTTTTCTGCAACATACAAGATCAACAAGTAACAACTATGACATGCTGAATGCAGCCATTGGCAGAAAAATGCAATTCAACCTCTCAGCAAAGCTGGATAAATGATTTATTTAATGGTAATATTTTGGCTTCCACCTTGCTGTGAACATTGTAGTACAGCTTCATGCACAAAGTTGTGTTTAAAGTAGTACAGTAGTAAGTAGAGAAGACGTGTAGACTTTCTCTATTAATAATTGTCCATTAATGATTATTTGAAACTTACTCCCTGCTTTCAAGAAATTGAGGGTTTGTCCCACCCCTTATCTTATTTATAATGTTTATTATAAATAAGAAGGGATGTTTCTTATTACGTTTTTTAATACTTAGAAACATCAAGAATATCAGTAACTAAAAAAGAAAATTCCCCCTCAGTTGCTCAACTTTCATTTCTCAACTCTTGCAATGGCATACTGTTGCTAGCTCTCTAGTCAGAGTCTTTGAAAGGAGGAAGACCTGCAATTCTGATACTAAGAAAAAAAAAAAAGGACCCCTTCACACACACAAATATTTCAGGCTTTTCATATATTATAATGAAGCAAAAAAGGACACAAAAACGCAACGCCCCTTCAACCCTCATGTAAATAACCTTTAACATTATTTCCCAATTGTTGTACCTTCTGTACAAACTAAAATCTTGGCCTGTCTCTCTGACATCTTCTTGTGGATGTCTAGCCATCAGCTTAAGCTCAACACAATTAAAACAGGGAACCTAATCTCCCTACCACCATCCGAAACCCTCCGCACTACACTTAAATGGTAGTGTAGATATGGCCTATGTCGTCAAAACTTAAGGTTGTTCAAGTGTGTGAACACAATCATACCCCCGAGAGACAGTTTAGAGGGCATAAGTGGCAGTGTGCACAGCAATACATCAGCGGAAGAGCTTCTCCTGTCGACACAGCTACTTGCCACTTGCGGAGGTGGTTTTATGTCAACAGGAGAGCTCTCTCTCTACATACCAATGTAGGTGCCGATGGAGTCTGGTGCCATCATTTGCTCTGTGCGGAGGGTCTGAATAGGTAGCTGCCACTGGCCTGATGATACCAGCTCAGGTGATTATACTTGCCCTCCTTGGCCCTGGTAGACAGTATTGAAGACTGTCCCTCAAAGTCCAGGGATTTCTGGCACTGCTAGTACTGGCAGAGAACTCCTTCAACTAAATGATATTGAGCTCAGAGGTCAAGGTTTTGGAGACTGCAGATCTCATAGGAGATCTGGGCTTCTTTGGAGCCTCCTCAGAAGCCTCCAATGACTTCCTGTTCTTAGGGTAAGCCTGCAGCAAGATGGAAGGGGCAGGCACTGGATCTGTCTAAAAAGTGAAAAGTTTTCTTTTGCTTCCCCCCTTCCCATTGTCCCCGTTTTTAATTGACAAAAATGGGAAGAGGAAAAGGTGAGGGTGGGGGAGGACTGGGGGGAAAAAATAAAAAAGTTTAAAACCCAGAAATTTTCCATAGAAGTTTTTTCAAAACTGGTGTAACAAAAATTGCTTCAAATTTTCCACCAAAAAACTTTTAAATCAGGGCATATGCAAGAATACAAAAGGTACCCACCCTGCCTATCTTCGCTACTAATTCTTCAGTGACTCACTGCGAACCTGTTTTGTTTTAATTTGTTTGTTCCCTCTCCCAGAGTTATTTATTTCCAGAAACTAGAAAGATAATGATAATGGAACAAAATAAGTTCAGGTAATCAAATAAGTTCTACTACACTCTCATTATTTATATTAATTTAATTACCTATATTATGCTATTTATGCAGCACCCCCAAAGTGCTTCCTGATCTGTATATGTATCACACCAACTGTACATGCAGCTGCTTCTGGAGGCTATGCAGGAAGCCAGCTTGCCACATGCTAGACAAAAGTGAAGCAAGAATAAACATGGCAAGTGACAAGCAGGCAAATCCTACTCTTCTGAAAAGTGCTTGGTCATTAAATATCTCAGGTTAGAAGGGATAAGCCCTCTGTTTTTTTTTTTCTCTTTAAATAAGGTATCCTCCAAAAGATCCCTCAGGGTAAACTACATTAAGCGCCAATCTGATGCTTGGAGCACCCAACTAGGTAGGTCTCAGTCTATACAGTTATCTATTAATGTATGTAATATTTACTATTTTTAAATAAAATATTCCTTTAGTCATCCTAGATCTCCTGTACTAATTTCCAGCAATGAAGGAGAATCCACATATTGCAACTACTTGGTAAGTAAAATGAACTAACCCAGTGACATGTTACCAACCAACCAGAAAACTCCAGAAACACTTTCCAAGATTTCCCAGCCCCAGAGCAACACAGGCCAAATTCATACATAGTGCTCTGCCCTGGGGATAAGTGAGAAAAGCAATGATCCCACATCATCACATTGCATTTACAGCAATTTTACACAAGAGGGAAGGATGCTGGTGGCAAAGGGTGTTTTAAGCAAGGGTATGTTAGCAACACCTGAAATCGTTGACTGACCTGGTCTTATCTTTAGAAATATAATTCAGCATACAAGTTATAACTCAAGAAATGCTGGACATTGGAGGCAGTTTTGCCAAATATTTTTTCTTAAAATTATGCAAAACACATTCCCAAAATAACACAACATGCAAACTAACCAAGACCATTTGAGAGGTGAAGATCTATGTGCAATACCTTTGCAGCAGTAAGAAACCCTACAAACTAGGGTAAGACAGGGCAAAAGTAGCTGCACCATGCACATCTAGAACATTATATAATTAATAGGTGTGTATGCATGTAGTGGTAGAGAGTAAGTAAGGGAACTTTTCATTTACACTTTGGAGAAGCTATTGGAAGCAATACCAATGAAAAAAAATTACTGAATTTTGAAAATAGCTTTCACGTGTAACAAGCGGGTCAGCACTCCCATTACTGTAGCCTCAATTAGTTTGTCCCAGTGATGGTTGATTGAACAGTTAGCTAATCAGAAGGAGAGTGTGAGGAATTAACCCTCAGCTGACTAACCTGATAAAAGCCAGGAAGGGAGTATTCCAAGGGGTAGGAAAGATAAGTATGACAATGTGGCGGCTAACAGAGCCTAGAATGAAAGAGCTCCCTAGAGAGGGATATTTTTTCCTTCTAGGGCCCTAGTAAAGAAAGGCTGAAAGATGTAGGGAATTAAAATTGAAATGTTCCACTATACTGGAGTGGGTGGAGGAATTTAGAATAAAATACAGCCTGAACACTACAAGAAAGTGTGTATGAGCAGTTTCTGGGGCATCAGAAGACAAGGACGGAGAGAGCATTGGGGCTGAGGGTGGGGATTTTGCCTGTGTAAGACATGGGAATGTTGAGACACAAATAGATTCAGCTTTCTTTCAAAAGTAACTTCCCAGATACTTCTGTAAACTATTAACCAAAGAACAAACTTACTCCATGCAAACTCATGTCAGCTCTCTAAACTAGGAATTTAGTGCTGGAAAAGATAAGCTTTCCTCCTCCAACCCTTCCTTACCAACTCCACTGGATGAGTGGTGATAGTTTCATGTAACAGTCAGCCAGGTGCAGAGAGTTTATAATGGGGAGGGGAGAGTTACTGCAAGAGACTGCAGTTGTTACTGTCAGTTTTTGACCCCGTTTGTTGTAGTATTCCCATCCACAGAGTGCAAAGTATATGGTCACCAGCTTGAACATCAGTGCCATGCAGAATACAATTGAGCTGTTGTTCAGACAGTGCTTTCCAGCAATCTTTCTCCTTACCTATTTACACTCAGCTTTAATGATATAAAAGGAAATATGAGGGTATCTATGATTGCTGGAGTAGGCCACACAACCACACAGCACCTCTTGCTCTGAGTGGGTTCTGAATACAACCGATAGCTGTTCCCAATAAAACATACGACCCACTTAAGTAGTTATGGATCTGCAAAGTTGCCAATCAGTTAATTTTCCCAGACTAATCCCAAATTGAATGCGGAGATCTCCTGTCTCACAAACCTATTAACTTAAAAGATTCTAAAGTCACTTTTGTTCGCTGCACAGCAGCCACACTATGACTTTGCATAAAGATGTTTTTTAAAAAAATGATTGAGACTAAGACAAGAACATGTCTGTTCATATGACAAATGGTTAAAACTCTATGGTCTTTCTATAGTTGTCAGGAGGAAAAGATGACAGAAAACCTTATGCATAGAGATGCATAGTCTCCCAGGTCATTTGCTAAGCATTTCATAAAGCTTTTGCTAAGATACCTGCATTCACATGATTATACTCCTTCCCTTTGATAGGGCCACAATGTTCTGCCAATTTATCAACTCCCAAAAATAAACG
Organism: Sternotherus odoratus; assembly: GCA_032164245.1. NCBI lineage: Eukaryota > Metazoa > Chordata > Testudines > Kinosternidae > Sternotherus > Sternotherus odoratus. Next base: position 54,301,074 of record JAVMKO010000006.1, on the reverse strand, counting down.
TGTTGAGTAACTAAAGATGTCAATAGATTTTCACATTCTCCCCATGCAACCCACATTGTACAGCAGGGATGATTACTCAAATACAACTAAATATTTCATACTTATTCATCATGGAATATTTTTCAAGCAAACTCTGTCATTTTTAAATGTCTCCATTGTAGCTGTCAATAAAAAAGTAATTTTATTTAAATTGTGAAGGGGTTTCCTCTTCTTATAAATGTAAGTCACAGTGAACTGTTTTCTTGAATTATTTCTTGAAGTGATTTTAGTGCTTATGAAAACTGACAGACTGTGGACGCTAAAGTCCTATTCATCCTCACAGTGGGTATGTCATGGGCAGCTATCAGGGGCAGTGGGTCAGCCCCTGTTCAGGGAGGCTAGACCTCTGGCTCTGCCCCTTGTGCCCTAGCTTCCCCTCACCCCCCTTGCAGCCGGAGCCCCATGGTCGCCCCCCTGTGGCGAGAGGAGTCCCAGGCTGGCTGGAGCTGCCCCAGCTGTGCCGTGCCTCCCCTCCTGAGACCCCAAGCCACCCCATGGGAAAAATATCTTGTCTTTTTCCGAAGAACTTGAGCTTTTGATATGCACCATAGAGGTTCTGGGGCAACTGAGGAGACGCTATGCGCTATTCAGCTTCCTGGGTTCATCCGTAATCTCCCTGGAGGCCGTCGAGATTACAGATGAACCCAGGAAACTGAATAGCACATACCGCCTCCTCAGACACCCCAGAACCTGCATGGGGCATAATAATAAGCAAAAACTTTCCCCACGCAAACTGCCAAAACCCACAACTGGGCATGCAGTGTCGGGGCCTGTGCCAGGGGAGGGTTAGCCTGACCTATTATACCCACCACCTATGGCTGCAACTGTCCAAATACCTAGGCCACTTTGCCTCAGTGTGGACCTGGAGGGATTATCCCCAAACAAAGGCAGCAAGATTGCTGAAGAGCTAGAATTGCAGCAGATTACCACCACCAACCAGAGGCATCCTTTTCTTGAGAGATTTTTTTTTTTTGGGGGGGGGGGGGGAGGAGGCGGGCGGAAGGTTATTTGTTTGTTTTGTTTGGTTACCCTGCAACTCTGCCAGTCTGCTGTATGTGAAAGTAGGCAGGGCCCGATTTAGTGTAGTATTTAAATTTTGGATTCCAACTGCATGCTTAGAATGAGAACCAATACCCTGATTGGTATTAAAGGGGATATTAAAATAGTGGGTCTCAATATTAATCTACACTGATGGCATCTTTTACTATATTAGTTTTTCAATTTAATGATTGACACTAACAGACTATCACTATGTTGTATAAATCCTAAAGAGGCATAATCAACAGTAATTTTGTATTCACAAACCATAGTTACCCAGGGCAGTTAACTTACTGGTTTAGTCCTGCCACCAAAAGAGAATTTATGTTTAAAAACACCCAAAAAGATAATCCAATTTAATCCAAAGCCAGTTACATATAGCACATTAATACACGTCCTCCAAGCAAAAAGTGTCTTGTGATTATGATTTTGTTCTATTATCCATATAAACCATCAGAGTACACTGGTCCTTTAAATAAGCTATCCTCAGGCACATGGTCAGCAGTTGTTTATGTTGACAGGTATTTGGGATTGTGCCTTTGGTCTCACACCTGCCTAGCCATACCTGCAGCAAAGGTGCTTCATGGAGAAAACTATGAACTCCTAAAAAGCAGCAGCACATCCAGATGCCAAATAAAAACCTAACTTTGCCCTCCAAAATACCAAGAAAGATTCCTCTTAATAGTTGTGTCAGCTTCTTTACAGAGAGGCTTGGCTGAGTTTCTGGTCTGTTCTATGCTCCTGGGATACATATGGACAGCACATAAGCAGAATAACTCATCCAACTCATCCTACAATGGCACTACACACTACTTTGGAGGATTTGGTTTCTTTGCTCAGGTAGCTTTATTAATGGTAATTATTTATAAAAAGAATCTCAAGGTTACAAAAGAACTATACAAATAGAGAGTCAGACCTGGGTCTTTTCCTGGCTCCATTTTGGCCTAACAGTGCAACCATAACTCCTCTGTGCCTAGGTTAGGATTAGGGTGTAAAACGGAGATCACAATGCCTATTTATTTTTGTAAAGTCTTTTGAGATCAGATGTGACTATTATTAGTTAATCAGAAACACATAAATGAAAGAAAATCCATAGAAAATATCATCAAGGAACTGATTCAACAGGCACTTCCCACTCAGAACTACCAATCCAATCAATGAAAGTTCTGTGCACAGAGAAACTGCAGAATCAGGCCCAACAAATGGATCCTACACTGCACCACTACTACCCCTGAGTACCATGGCCAGTTTCCAAAAGAAGATCCTGGAGTTATTCCAGCTGGGAAAAGCACTGGGTCTCTGTAGATGTCCTGAGCCTTCTTCTGAGAGTGGGCAGGGCCTGATCTGCATCAACAGCCAGGTCCACACATTCCACCTCTTTCATGGTAGTCATCGTCCGGCATGGAGTGTGCTGGTGCACATCTTCCTCCACTGGCTTAGAAATAACCAACAGCTATTTTATCTCCAGCTGCAGCGTCTGCCCTGAAACCTCTCCAAGCTGCCAGTCTTTTACTAGGGCCATCTCAGAACTTGAAAACTAATGTCAGCAGCCAAGTTCACAGTGGCCACTGAGGGAAAAGACCTCCTCACAGAACCCCTGCTATGCAACCCACACCCTTGTATGCTGGTGTCAGGTGTCACGAGAATCAAAGACCTTCTGGACTACCGCAAGAGGGACTGGGTGGAGCGCATGGTGCATGGCTAGTGCACGGGGTTGCCCACCTTGCGCATCCCCTGTCATGTGCTCTAGGAAGTGAGGGCAGCCTTGCCTCCTGCTTCTCTTACTTTTCTCAGGCAGGCCCTGTGGGAGGGTGCTCCCTGCCCACCAGAGGTCCTCACTGGATTCTTGCTTCATGAGTAGTTCTCCACATCAATACACAACCTGAGTAGGCTTTATTATGCCATCCAGCTAGTCCATCTCTGAACCGCACACAGAATACATCTGTACACGCTCATGCTCCATACTACCCACTTCCTTGCCCTTATGTCCCACCCCAACACCAAGTGGCAGGACTTGCTGCCACTTGCAGAGGGCAAGGGCCCAATGGACCAGCTTGTTCACCACCCTGGTCCCACATCCCGGTGAGGATATTAGTTGGCGGCTCCTACCTGGAGCCATGAATATGGGTGTGTGGTTGTCACAGTTCATGGATTCCTCTAACACCTTCCCCTTCTACGATGAGAGGGAGACCCTGGCACATACCTATTAGAGTGTGTCAGACTGCAGCCCCTCTTCTGGCTCCTCCAGAACCTCTTGCTGAGGTTCTGGCTGGATTTCTGTACACATCTCCTTATATTTAAACATCCTGTCTGCAGCCCCACAAAGCTGCAAGATCTCATCCACCTCCTTCTGGCACTGGTCAAGATGGCCATTGATCACACCAGGAGGAGGAAGCTAAATGTAGGGAGTGCTTTATGACTCTGGGGCCTGTTTCCAGTCCTTTGTATCATGTTTTCAAGAAAAGTTCCTATGGGCACTGGCTACTATATATTTGATTCCTTTGTGGAACAGCAGGCGATGTATGGGGTTCTTTGTTCAGTGTCCCCATCTGGATCCCTTGTTTTGGCCCGATAACCCTCACTCCCATTCATGTTTTTTTAATTTCTTGTGCCCCCCTAATCACTTGCAACTAGGGGGGTTGCAAGTAGTTCCTCTCCCTGGACTGAGGGAACTGGCCTCTAGTTGTGGGAAGACCTAGGCCCCCTCATCCTAATACCTGCAATAGGTCCACCACACCATAGGTTATTTCCTGGCTGGTTTTTGACCAGCCTGGCTGGTTTGTTTATGGATTTACCAGTTGCCAGAAAAATAATTTTATATGTAATTTTTTATGTGGATCTACAGATTTGCATTATCATCACAATACACTGGTATATCTAATGTTAAAAGTTTGTGTCCAGCTAAAGATGTTGCAGTGTTCCCACTTCTGCAGTGTGATAATATTATTTTCTTAACATATATAGATAAGATTAAGTATCTGTCTATATACTATAAATGGCTATTGAGGGGGTGGAGGGGAGGTTAGAGTTGTTTTGTGGTTGGGGTTGTGGCAGGCTTGCCTTGTGGGGAGAGTGGGTGCTGGGTTTTTTGCATCTCAAGGATGGTAACCCTACCACACCGCTAGTAGCAAATCTTAGGTTTTTAAATTTTAGAATAGGCTAGCACAAGCACTATGTTTTCATACATTCCAAGGCCAGAAGGGATCATTATGATCATCTGATCTGACCTCCTGTATAACTCAGGCCAAAGAACTTCCCCAAAACAATTCCTACACCATATTTTTCAGCTAAAACATTAAATCTTCATTAAAAAGTGGTCAGTGATGGAATATCCACATGACTCCTAGTGTAATGACAAAAATAAACAAAACCAGAGAATACTTCTAAAAATTGCTTTCAAGGTTTTATTTTAAGTGGGGTGGTGTTTACAGGTTAGAGGAAAAGTACATGTCTAGCAGTTTCAAATCTCAGATGAAATAAATATGGAACAAAACCAAGAGCTTTAAGAAACGTAATACAATGCAATAAAACACAAATGAATTGGTTAATCAAATCATTTCCCAATTTGTCTAATTTATCAGAATTAAAGCTATAAATTTGAGACTTTCAAGTGAGAGTTTTGTAAATTGGAGCAACAGCCTTTCTTTTATACCTTGTAAAGTTGTCCAATATCATCCACAACATCTAATTTCACTTTTTAGGACTATAAGGAAACTAAACCTTTTCTAGATTCCAAATCTTCACCTGTTCAGAAAGATGATAAATGAGCAATTGATGTTGAAGAAGGTGATATTTAAATATATTTATTTGCCATTGTTTTGAGTTTATGGGGATATGTTAAATGGTTAGGGTTTCTTTTAATTACAGTAGTAAGATTCTGTGAAAACCTGAGATAGAATATTTGCAGCTGCTTGAGACATGCATCCTCTGCTATTTGATGCATCAGGTGTGGGGGTTTTACCCACTAAGGGGCAAATTGTGATACCTTTACTCATACTGAACAGTACTTTACAAATAGTCCCACTGACTTCAGGGAGATTACTTGGGGAGTATGGAATTGTTCAACACGAGTAAGGGTATCACTCTAAACTGCCTGAGTTTTTACATTTGAGTATTTCTTTGAATTTGAAATACAAAGAATAACCACTCAAACTTAATAAATCAAAAATTCTTTACAGAATACAAAAAAAATCAAATTCTCACATTTCTCTTATTGTATGCAGTAACAGTGCTCTAGCCACTGCAGAAATTTTTTCAATAATCACAAGTAACATACAGTGCAAAAGATAGTTCTGCAGAATGTTGTTTCTGGGATATTCTGTCTCCGCTAGGGGGGGGGAAAAAAAAGGGATGAACATACCAGCACCAAAAGCAGAAGTAAAAAGACTCAAAACAGCCCTCCGACTTCAGGACCTATTATTTTGGTGCAACGGGAAAGAAAAAAAAATCAGCTCTTAAGTGCCTCATTCTCGCACACAGCTTGGGACTCAGGGAAGTAACGTTTTTGACTGAAGGCCATTTCAATTCTGAGACTAAACTAAAATGGTGCTTTTTGCATAAATGACACAGACACCATAACAATATTATTTATTTGTGATAGCACCATGTGCAATATATGGGCCCTATCAAATTCATGACCATGAAAAACGCATCCTTGAACATGAAATCTGGTCTCCTGCCGTGAAATGTGGTCTTGTGTATGCTTTTACACTATACTCTACAGCGGGGTGGGCAAACTTTTTGGCCCAAGGGCCACATCCAGGTGTGAAACTGTATGGAGGGCCAGGTAGTGAAGGCTGTCCCTCCCCAAACAGCCTGCCCCCCACCCCCATCCACCCACTCTCACTTCCCACCCCGACTGGCTCCCTCAGAACCTCCAACCCATCCAAACCCCCACCCATTTCTCATCCCGAGTGCCCCCTCCCAGAACCCCATCCAACCCTCCCTGCTATGTGACTCCCCCAACCCCTATCCACACCACCACCATCACCCCCGCAGGACTCCCACACCTATCCAATCCTCCCCTGTTCCCCATCCCCTGACTTCCCCACTGAAAAAAAACACACTCCCCCATCTGACCATCCCCTGCTCCCCGTCTCCCCCCTCTCCCGACCCCATGCCCCTAATCCAACCCCCACCCCCTTACCATGCCACTCAGAGCAGCAGGAACTCGCAGCTCTGTTGCCTGCCCAGAGCCAGCCACCCTGCTCTTGCAGCTGTGGGGGAGAGGGGACAGCAGGGGAGGGGCCAGGGGCCAGCCTCCCCGGCCAGGAGCTCAAGGATGGCAACACGGTCTTGCAGGCCGAAGTGTGCCCACCTCTGTTCTACAGATTTCACAGGGGAGACCAGACCATTCCACCCTGAATTCTGTGCTGCTGCCTTCAGAGCTGGATGGCCCGAAAGTGGTGGTTGCTGACTGAGGGCCCAGCTCTGCAGGCAGCAGCACAGAACTACGGGTGACAATGCCATACCATCCTTACTCCCACTGCTGCTGGTGGCGGCTCTACCTTCAGAATTGGGATCCCGACCAGCAGCCGCCGCTCTCCAGCAGCGCAGAAGTAAGGGTAGCAATACCGGAGCCCCCCTAAAAGTTTAGGGATCAGGACCCTTACAACACCATGAAATTTCAGATTTAAAATAGCTGTAATCATGACATCTGCAATTTTAAAAATCCTATATGACTGTGAAATTCACCTAATTGGACCATGAATTTGGGTAGGGCCGTAGCAATGTACTTGCCAAACACTCAAAAAGGATCAGTTCTACTTCAAGGATTTCACAGTCTAAGAAAAACAAAAGTGCTAATCCTATGAATAGTACATTAAATTTCTTAGCAGCTTTTATCCAAGAATGTCAAAGCCCTTTACAAGAATTAAATTAGTTACGTTTCACAACAACCCTGTGAAGAATCTGAGGCACAGAGATTGTGTTACTTGCACAATATCCCAGTGTATATGACTGATTATGTATAGGACGTAATGTCTAGAGCTGGTTTGGAAAAAAAAATCAGACTTTTTTATATCAGAATTTGCCAGTTTGTTTAAATTGCAGCCACCAAGACAGTTTGATTTTGACAAAGTTCCAACAGAATCCAGGCAGGGTTCAAAATCTACTTGTTCTCCTCCCAGCTTCCCTACTTGACAGCCCAGACTTTCAGGTTCTGTGGCTTTGTCACAGCCTACCAAGCAGACTGCCCTGGAGTTGTACCTCCATCCCCCTTTGCAGAGAATTTATAAATGTTTCAGTTTTATTTTGCATTAGAACAAAACCAAATATAAAACCCTAGAATTGCTCCAAAAGCATTGTCAACTCACCAAATGTCATATACAAAAGGTATCTTTCCAACAATTGTGATGAAAAAAAAATGGAGAAACAATAGATTAGTATATTGCCAGACTATGCAAAATGGCCAACTCCTGTGATTATCAAATTTAAAAGATTAACTAATTCATGACAACTTAGTAATAGGGACGAAAGATCCAGAAGCTCAAATGAGAATGCTAAGAGATCTTACACTAACTCTACCAAGAGCTATAAACTTATGGAAAGCTAGTGAACAAGCTCACATCAAAACAAGGAGTAAGTGAAGGCACCAAGAGATAATTCACTAAGTAACAAAGGGAAAGCATGAAAATAGAAGAAAAATACACAGCATCCCCAACTGACCCTGGTGCAAAGTATTACCTTTTTACCACCAACTACCTCATTACTGTCGACTACTATTCAGCCCTCTAAAAGCAGATGAACTATCAGGCACTACCATAGGGGAAAGCAAGCATTACAGCAGCATGGGATCCCAAAACTGTGTAGTTTCAGACCACAGTTGACCAACAGCAAAGTCATGCAATTTAACTGGGAATGGGAATTCACTCATATCACATCATCACCATACAATAGCCAGCCAAATGAGAAACCTGAATTAGCTGTTAAATATTGATAAGATTCTACTAAAGAAAGCTGCAAAAAGCAAAGAAAATATATGGCAAGCTATTATTGAATTAAGAAACACTCCCACAGAAGGCCTTAATAGCAGCCCAGTACAAAGTCTGATGTCAAGACATGCGTACCTTGCTGCCCATAGCCCCAGCATTACTATACTTGGCAGTGGTGGAAGGAGTAACAGACAAAAAGGAAGAGACATGCAGACCAAAACCTGCAATGACTCACAAGCTAAAGACTTTCCAAAACGACAACAGAAGATCCTGCCAAAATCCAATTCTTTCCTTGGGCCACATCATGCAATTGAAAGCAAGCAACATGTATTGAATAGATAAATCCTCATTCGTATGACAACATGGAATGGAGATATATTTAATTGAAACTAAAATATATTCACTCACTATGAACGCAAGACATAGATGTGGAGAACAGAGAAATATATACTGCTCTGTGACTTGATCATCAGGAACACAGGCTCACAAGCGACTAACAGATATTGGAAAAGATTCTCAACACACTACATCACCAGAAGAAACAAGTCACACTTGCTCCACCATCACACTGCCTGCAAGTTATACACAAGACTATGTACAAATGTTAAAACATAAAAACCAAAACAATAAAACAACACTGCTAGACAAGGCTATTTTCCAAGCAAGTGAAGAGTTAGTCAAAAAATATGTTGATATTAAGTTTATATCTATATATCTATGTATATTTCAGAGACTTTAAGGCAGTAGGATATGTTAAATACATAAATTAATTATAGTATACATTTTCAATTTTTCTTTCTGAAATATATGTGACAAAAAGTATGTACCAGATAGCTTCCCCATAGAAGCAGCTATAGTATGATTATGTCTAGGGTAATGTCAAGGAACCTAGAAAATTCCACTTTCAGGAAGTACTTTATGAGAGGAGAGCATATGTAGAGAAAGGAATGAAGCCTGAATGTTGCACTGTCTTGGCCAGGGGTGGACAACCTGAGCCTAAGAGGGATCCAGAATTTACCAATGTACATTTCCAAAGAGTCACAGTAATACGTCAGCAGCCTCCCCATCAGCACCCTCTTCCTCTCCCAGACCCTTCCGCCCCTGCAGATCAGCGCCTTCTCCCTCCCCACACCTCCTGATCAGCTGTTTCTTGGAAAGCAGGAGGTTCTGGAGGGTGGGAGGAGGAGAGAGATCACGGCAGGTTCAGAGGAGGGAGTGGGAAGGCATGGAGTGGGGGCAGGGCCTATGGCAGAGCCAGGGCTTGAGCAGTGAGTACTCCCCAGCACACTGGAAAGTTGGTGCCTGTAGCTCCAGCTCTGGTGGGTGCCTATACAAGGAGCCACATTATAACTTCTGAAGAGTCAGACGTGATTCCGGAACCATAGGTTGGCCACCCCTGGTCTTGGCTCTGTCTTTTTCTATTCAAACACTGAACGCACAGCAAGTCAGTGACAAAGCTAGGAACAGAATCCAGGAGTCCTGCTTCCCAGTTCCCCACTTTGTTTAATCACTAATATTTACATTTAAGCAATAGTGCCACTAATTAAAATCAGATAACTCAAAATTAACTATCAAAGAACTAAAAATAAAGGATGGGGGAATGCAGAGGGAAAGTGTGTTATATGCTTTTTTATGTGTCTTTCAGAATAGCTTATTTTTACAAGTTCTAAACTTATCTGGATTCTCCCCGTCTATTTTAACTTTATACTTAAAAAAAAAAATTACAAGTCTAATTTCATGCTAAAAACACTAGCTGTCAAAGCAACAGGTACCAGTGTAATTTATTAGTACATGGCTGCTTGTCAGATTCAATGGTGATAAAAAGATATGTAAATTCCACAGTATGTCAATACAGCTTATGTAATATAGAATAAATAAAATAAATCATTGTCTATCTGAGTTTGAGGTGTGGAAGAGAGGCAGGTTGTCACAATTTAATCTAGACAAGACTGAGAATGCTGGCCCGTTGGGAGAAAGCTGCCAGAAGAATTAGTAGAATTGATCTCAGCATCCCTAACTATGTGACCACTGTCTATTAGAGATGTGTAACTTAGGTGTTTGATTAGATCTTAGGCTACTCCTAGATGTCCAGGTAGTGGCTGTACTCAAAAGCACTTTCTTCATTTCTCCTGGTGAGAACCTTTTCTCTCTGTTCTCACCATGATTAGATGGGTGCAATGCACTCTAGGAAGGGCTACAGCTTGGAACCATTCTTAAACAGAAGCTAAGGAGAATGCCATGGTCTGCTTATTAAGCAGTTTCATGGATGGAAACACACTCCATCAGAGCTCCAGGAGATGCACTGGCTGCTAGTGAGCTCCCACATGGAATTCAAGGTGTTGGTATTCAACTTTATAGCTATAGATGGATTACCAAAGAAACCATCTCTCTCCAGGGGTCTCACACATACCCCATAGTATGACTTATGCACAACTGACAGACTTCTTGGTTTGGTTTGGATGCAGGGAGTATTAAAGTCATGCTAGAGGGAACATGATGCAGAACATAACCAAAATCTCTGCCGCAGACAATCTCCCTTTGCCATATTGCCACAATCCTGATCAGTGGAGGTGCTGAAGAAGGCAGTCCCTGCAAATAGAAAAGAAGTGCTGGCGATTGTGTTCGCTGTGAGAAGTCCTCTGTTTTGGAACTCGCTCCTCCCCCCTGATCTGCCAGAATTTGTTAACCTTCCAGGCATGTGTTGCAAAACATATCTTTTCTTCACAGTTATGAGGAGAGGTGAATTCACAGTTGAAGTGATTTGGGTTTCTTTTTTTCATATTACAGTACTGGGAAGATTTGTGATGTTAAGGCAAGATGAAGAGTCCTTTGCATTTTAATTTAATAGAATTAACACTTATTTTTTATAACTGAATAAATATAGCAGCAAAAAATTACTTAAAAAAAATCACACACAAAAAATGAGAGGAAATGAGATATAAAAATTATGTCAAAGTTTACCCTATCCAAAAATCATTTTACTCTATAACCATTTTTTTATTTGATCAGCTGGGTGAAAAAAGATATTATGGAACAAATATCTATTAGAAGTAAAAAAAAAAAAAAAAAAAAAAAGCAATGTAGTTCAAACACAATTAAGCACTGACTAGTACTAAAAAAAACACCCAAGTGTTTGGCATTTATTTCCCCAGGGGATGAGGAGCAGAACTTCAGGTAATGAACTCTGGAAGAGTTGGCTGTATATTTCCTCACACGCCACATCCGTCCTCTCCCCACCTCCCTCCCTCATTTTCATAATTAGGACCTTACCAAATTCACAGTCCATTTTGGTCAATTTCATGGACATAGGATTTCAAAGATCATAAATTTCACTATTTCAGCTACAGTAAAACCCCGATTTAACGGACCCCGATTTAACGGACTTCGGATGCAACGGACAAAATTTCCGCTGCATCCGAAATCCGTTTTTCGCGGGTCCCACCTGCGGGCGGGCTGGCTGCTCCCGGATCCCACCTGCTGGCGGGCGGGCTGGCTGGCTGCCGGCTCCCGCCTGCGGGCGGGCGGGCTGCCGGCTCCCGGGTCCTGCCTGCGGGCGGGCTGGCTGCCGGCTCCCGGCGGGTGGGCTGGCTGCCGGCTTCCGCCCGGGTCCTGGCAGCGGGAGAGCTCACTGCCGGCTCCCGCCCGGGTCCCAGCAGCCAGGACCCGGGCGGGCGGGTTGACGGCTCCCGGCCGTAAAACCTCCATATAATGGACTAATTCAGGCGAGGGGGTGTCCATTGTCAGCCGAAAGTCTGTTATTTAATAATTTAAAAAAATTATTAAATAACGGACTTTCGGCTTTAATGGACACCTCCTTGCCCGAATTAGTCCGTTATATCGAGGTTTCACTGTATTTAAATCTGAAATGTCACGATGTTGTAATTGTAGGGGTCCTGACCATCTTCCCTCTAATTTTTCCCACGCATGTGTGGAATGAATTTTGTTACATGCACCAATACACACATCACCTCCATATTGGTGCACATAACAAAATTCATGTGGTGGGGGTGAGGGATTCGGCATGTGGGAGGGGGCTCAGGTCTGGGGCAGAGGGATGGAGTTCAGGGGGGGTGAAGGCTCTGGCTGGGGGTGCGGAAGGGTTTGGGGTGCAGGCTACCCAGGAGCTACAATAGGGAGAGAGGACTCCCTCTAGTTCTCTCTCTCCACAGAAGCACCTGGGCTGGGGGGGAGGGGGGACGGGTGCCTCCCCTCCCCGGCCGGTCTGTGCTGGGTCTGGTGCAGAAAGCCAAGTCCATGCTGGGGGAGAGGCATCTCTCCCAGCCGCAGCCCTGAGCCCCTTTGCGGGGCTTAATACACAACTACGCAGCCGCACAGCTTAGCGGGAACTTAGGTCCTGACCCAAAAGGGGGGAGGGGGTTTGCAAGGTTATTGTAGAGGAGGATGTGGTATTGCTACTCTTTATTCTGCATGGCTGGTGGTGATGGGGAGGCTGCCTTCAGAACCGAGCAGCTGGAGAGTGGCGGCTGCTGGCCAAGATCCGAGCTCTGAAGGCACCAGGAGCAGCACAGAAGTAAGGATGGCACGGCAAGGATGGCACGGCACCCTTACTTCTGCGCTGCTGCCTGGAGAGCTGAGCCCTCAGTCAGTAGCCACCAATCTCTGACTGCCCAGCTGTGAAGGCAGCAGTGCAGAAGTAAGCGTGCCATGGTATGGTATCGCCACTCTTACTTCTGCCCTGCTGCTGACAGGGCGCTGCCTTCACAGCTGGGCACCCAGCCAACACCCACCACTCTCTTGCTGCCCAGCTCTGAAAGTACTGCAGAAGTAAGGATGACAATACCCCGATCTCCCTAAAATAACCTTACAAACCCCCAATGCAACTTCTTTTTGAGTCAGGACCCCCAATTTAAAAAACATTAATCTGCCCCGTGAAATCTGTATAGTATAGGGTAAAAGCACACAAGAGACCAGATTTCATGATCTATGATGTGTTTTTCATATCCATGAATTTCGTCAGGCTCTATTCATAATAAAGTCCAATAAAGTTGAATGAAAAAAGCAAAATCTTTCTAGAGGTTTCTTGAACCATCCTAGAAAATCTGAATAGACAATTATATTCTTGTTATTGATTTGAATAGAATGGTTCAAAAACTGTACTATTTTCTTATGTATTCAAATCTAGTCCCGGATTCTGCAAAGATGTATGCACATGCCTAACTTCATGCATGTGAGGAGTCCAACTGGCTCCAACAGACAACACAGTTTTGTAAAGTAAAGCATATAGTTAAGTCTCTGAAGGATCAGCCCCCCCCCTCCCCCGTATTACACACTCTTCTGCATGTAACTATAGTAACTCCTTGCTTAACATTATGTTCCTGAAAAATGTGACTTTAAGCGAAACAATGTTATGTGAATCCAATTTCTTCATAAGAATTAATGTAAATGGGGAGTTAGGTTCAAGGGAATTTTTTTTCACCAAAGAAACTATATATACACAGAGTATATGTTTTAAATTTAAACAAACAATTGATACTGTACACAGCGATGATGATTGTGAAGCTTGGTTGAGGTGGTGAAGTTAGAGGGTGGGATATTTCCAAGGGAATACCTTACTGCTAAATGATGAACTAGCTTTAGGCTGAGCCCTCAAGGGTTAGCACTTGTTGTTAATGTAGCCTCACACTCTACAAGGCAGCATGAAAGGAGGGAGGGGAGACAGCATGGCAAACAGACACACACACCATGTGTGAGAGAGAGATGCCCACTGCCCCTTTAAGTACGCTGACCCCACTCTTAAGTACATTGTCTTTTTAAGTGGATCAGGAAGTTGAAACAGCAGCTGCTGCTCCAAGTTCTCTCTGTCTCTCTCAGTCAGTGTCCCCACCCTGCTGTATATGGAGAAGGGGTAAATGGTGTGCCAGAGCAGGGGGGAAGGAGACACCCTGATATTAGTCCTGCCCTTTCCCCGCCCCAACAAGCAGGAGGCTCTTGGGAGCAGCTCCAAGGCAGAGGGCAGGAGCAGCACATGGCAGTGGGAGGAGGACCAGCTAAACTACCAACAATTGATAGCCTGTTGGGCGGCTACTGCACAGGGAATTTAGGGGGTCAGGGAGCTGAAGGGGGGGGGGCCTGCAAGTCCACTCTGGTTCCAAGCCTCCACCAGTTAGCTCCAACAGGCTGCTCTTCCCGCAAGCAGTGGACAAAGCAGGCAGCTGCCAAACAACTTTATAAGGGAACATAGCACAACTTTAAACAAGCACATTCCCTAATTGATCAGCAACTTAACATCAAAACAATGTTAACCAGGACAACTTTAAGAGGAGTTATTGTATATGCCTATGAGTCATCTCATTCAGTATCATGAGATTATTCATGGCAATAAAGCTACTTATCTGTGTAAGGATTTGCAGGATCATGGCCTAAGACTTCTTTCATATGAGTTGTAAGAAAACAAAAGATTTCAGTGAGAGCTGATCTTTCTGAATTATAGCACAAGCTACTCAAGGAAATAAGCATTAGTGACGATTTTTTTGTCTTTCTTTCTGGAAATAGTTTTGATGTCAGAACACGTGGGTCTCACTAAATGAGTCAGTAAGGAGGAGCAGAATGAAGAGAAATGCACAACTACATAACGGTTCAATCATGCACTGATTACAATACCTTATTTATTTTAATGTTCTGGTGGTTCACTGAAGTAACAGTGGCACTGTTAGTGGGCCTACCATTTGACCTACATATTGTGGTTTATAAGTCATTTGCAAAGCTCAAGTAAATTTCTGCTTAAAACAAACAAACTCAGTGCTCTTTGTTTAAGAGAACTATGTATCATTGCATATGCACTATTTGCTCGATGATGGGGAAAACCTACAGTAATAAACTAATGTGTATATACAGATTAAAGGAATTGAATTTCTGATAGAGCTGAAATTTACCCTAAACTTCCAAGACATTATTATTAAATAACACTCCTCACTTCTATAGTTTCTTTTACCAGGGGAATCTCAAAGCACTTTATACACACAGCATCCACAGAGTAGAACAGTATTATCCCCATTTCATAGGTGAGGAAAGTGAAGTAGAGTTCAAGGCCAAATTTCTCCAGAAGTGGCCTCTGATCTTTGGTGCTCTAATTTCTGAGTTCTTGAGACACTTTGGAGCTGATTTTCATAGGTGTGAAGCACCCACAACTCTAAAATTAAATCACTGGTAGCTGTGAGTGCCCAGACTTCTGAAAAGCTCTATGGTGTCTCAAATTGAATACTTATGAACTTAAACACCCAAAATTACACACCACTTTTCATAGTCTTAGTCAAGGAGACTTGCCTAGCATCATATAGCAAGTCAGAGGCACTCAGGAATAGAATCCAGAAATCCTAGTTCCCAATTCCTTCCTCTAAGTATGAGCCAACACTACATATAGAAAAATGAGGTTCAAAATTTTTTATTGAAAACAATCTATATTCCTCTTAAGTGCTGATTTTCCAAAGAACTGCTAATTTTACTGTATGGCTCAAACTACCATTGCTCGACAGTATTGCCTAATCCAAATATTTAAAAAATCATTACTTAGGCCCCTGCAAAAACCATGAAATATTTTTTAAATCATGAGATTTTTTTTTAATAATAAATTGGGGGGGGGGTATTTGTCTCTTCGTTTTTGTGCCTTTAGGGTATACTTAGGTCATGTTTTCAAGCTTCTCTGCCTCCAGGAGGGCTAGATTTATCTTTATTTTATATAATACTAGCAGAAATACCGGGTGTTGCTCAGGTCCGTTGGAGAGGGGGAGGGGACAGAGCGCTGAGCAAGGTGGGGGTCCATTGGAGGGGGGTATTATGACATCATAACTATGTCACAGAGAACAGCAGTGCTAACCTGCTGCCCAGCTGATGTTTATGGGCTTTAAAGAATTTCACCCCTAGGGCGTGTAAGAGGTGAGATTTGAAAAATTTTAGATTCTTACCCTGCTTAGGACCCTAAAGCCTATAACTGTACCAAATTTCAAGTCTCTAGCTCAAACGGTGTGGAAGGAGTAAGAGAACATACATACACGCACACATCATTTGACTTTTATATATTATATTATATAAAATAAATCATAACAAATAATAATAATGGAAACAGATTCTCCATTATCAAAAGATTCCTGGATCTGAGTTTATAAGAACACCACTGAATATTGTCAGATTCACAATAAAATCACCAGAGTTGGGAACATCCATGTCTCTATTACCACTCCTCTTCTGAACTTTTTATTTCTTGTAGCAGAATATGCATACTAACTACCTCCTTTGCTCCTCACTCTACCAAACAACATGATAGCTGAATTGCAACCACTTTTTAATTTTAATCCACTTACTTTTCCTCACCCAGTATGTAAGAGACAAGGCCCTGACTAGAGTCACAATTGTACAGCAGAAATCTACACAAAATCCACCATACTACTAGCAAAACTGACTGCTTAGTATCCTCTGAATTGTCAGAATGCAAGTCCACAGATTCAATGAGCTTTCAAAATCTTTACAAGTTCAGACATTATTATATGCATTTTCTGTGGTGTTCATCAAATCTAGGACTCCTGTAGTGGCACCAGTTTCCTGTCCAAACTGGTGGGGTATTGCAAACAACTTAATTTTCCTCTCCTCTCTTTGATTCTCAGGTGTTTGGTAATATTTCAGGGAGGGATCATCAGGTCAAAAGGCAAAAAGGAACTCAGCAGTTTAGTAAGGGCTAAATGTTCTTTTTACTATTTGCAATGCAAATCAACTTTTTGTTCCACACAGAGATCTTGCACAATAGCCTGTGTATGCACAGTACTTCCAACAATGCCTTCCTATGCAATCACATTGTAATTATACACTCACACATACAAGCTGTGGCTGCTATGAACTGCAGTATCACCCTCTAAACAACTAATCTCAGTCTCTGTATTAGGACATTTCTTTTCTGTTTTCCCCTCCCTTTGCTGTTTGCTCAGTGCTTTGATGCAGAGAACCTTTGCACTGCTTACAAACCAGTAAACCTGTATTTAATCAAGTTATTATCCTGTCTATTATAAAATTATCAACTATTTGTTTTAGAACAAATGCCAAATAAGTCTACAAAAGCAGTGTGGAAAAAATTCCTGTAGGTTTGCAACCTTTCAAGGCTTTATAAAGCGAAAATAAATCTTTGTTTAAAGTGTATTAGAATAAAGAGCTTGTATTACATAAGACATTCACATATGTGCGTGGGTGTATTGTCAGCTTTTACTAGTAAACTGCAAAATATCAGTCCTTTGCAGTTACAGTCAGATGAAGAATTGCACAACTTAGAATGCAAGATTGTCAAAAACAAGTTAATAAGTTTTACAAAATCCAAAACTGTTTAAATCTCGGTGATATTTATGATCTTTGCAAATCAAGAGCGCCCTTCTGTTTAATTTAGAACTTCAAAAATAATAATTTAGCTTCCGCCTTCCTTCCTACATGCACAGGAGGCTTAAAGACAGCACTTTCCCCACACTTTACACATTGCAAAGGCTAATAAACACGGAACATTTAACAATCTTGCATTGGGATTCCGATACGGATCAGATGGAAACTTTAAACAGGAGAAAACAAATATGCAAGAGACGGCTTCTTAAGTGTGTGTGTGTGTATGGGGGAAGGAGGGGAGTTTGCAACCCCATATTTTAGAGCCTTGATGTGACTTTGGTGAAAAAGAAACACACACAGACACACAAAAGAGCGAGCGAGAGAGAGAATGACTTTGCAGGGCCTTTTTTCAAATTTATTTTAAAGGAAATTAATCTTGACTGTTTTCAAACAGAAGAAACAAAAGTTGTGTTTCTCATAAAGAAAGGAACTTCAGTAGTCACTGCACTTCTGCTATATTCCAGTCGCTTTCGCCTGGGCCCCCGAAGAGCGAAGTCAGCTGCTCCTGTCATTTGGCAATGCTGATGGGGGGATGTCAAGGCCACATAAACGTTTCGAAACTTAATAGCAGATCTCCCTCTCTAGTTCTTTTCGTCTCATCTTGCACCAAATAACCATAGACCAACCCACTGATTTAAAAAATATATACTATTGACACGGAAACAAATTAACACCAAAAATAAAGCTGCAGGAAAGAGGGTGGGGAGTGGAATTTGTTTGCTCACCTTGGAAGCTAAAGGCACCAGCTCTGTTTTCAGCTCTGCTACTCCAAGAAGGGGGGATGAAGATGAAACAACTAACAAACAAAAATTTTGCTCCTTTCTCTCTGGGGCTCATTAAAAGCGTCACTTCCTCATACTGTAAGTGGAGGAGGCTCCCAACGAGTTCCTTTAATTCAACTCCTCCCTCCGGCTCCTCTCACTGAAGCTGCAGTTGAGAGTTCTTCTAGTCGGGAAGCAGCTCCTTCCTCTCTTCCACCCTTGATTAGTGAGCAGCTCTGACTAGCTAGAGTGATCCTTGCTGCCCTTCTCACCGATTTTAATTTGACCTTCTGTGCTTAGTATTTGTCACTGATTTGTGAAGTAAAACCTCACTGTGAAATGCCGCTCTCTCATACTTGCAAAACTCCTAGGTTATATAATGTGTCCTGTCCCCAGCCTTCCCTTTAAGATTGTAGTCTATTTACTTAATTTTAAAAGGAAAGATTATAATGAGCTTTGTTTTATGGAGCTACTTGCCTCAGAGAATATATTTCCCAGTTTTCTCTTCCCTCCCTCCCCCATCCTAAAGTAAGATCAAAAGTGGGGAACCATAGAGTTCTGGGTTTTTGACCAATCTTCAGAACATTTCAATAAATGCTGAAGGTTTCAAACATCTGAAACTTTCTAAAATAATTTTCTTTCTGCTACAGGAAATTGTTCTCTCGGATTTCTCAGTGGTTCACATGCAGTTCTGGAATATAACCCTTTCTGTCACCCTGGCCTGATTAAAAAAATACTGCGTGCTCACAAACACCCTCACTCTGCTCCACTAGGTCAGGAAGTGGTGTTCTTTTTCCATCATCACTCCTCCTTTCATTAACCACAAAGAAGACTTTCAATATATAAAACAATGCTTTGGAAAGTGTTAAAATGATCAGAAAAATCATCCTGTGGATCATATGGAAAAAATATACTAACGAGTCAAATCAAAATTAAGATGGCAACATTTTGTGAAAAGACTCCAGTATATCCCTTTTTCTCTCACTTTTGAGCACTTGATGTTCCCACTCCCATTTACTTTTCTCCAGGCTTGGGTCTATCCAGCACACAAAGGTTAATAAAGAATTACTGTACTCAGACCTGGAGATTTTTCTCATCTCTAGTTTACATAGGTTTGTAATGTACAAATGATACAGGCAAACAACTCTACAGTGGGTTTTTTAATTTCTTCAATGGCAATATAATAATATAACATGTTCCACCAATAGATCTCAAAGTGCTTTACAAAGTAGGTCAGTATAATTATCTTCACACTATAGATGTGAGAAACTGAGGCACAGGGAAATGAAGTGACTTGCTCAAAATCACACAGCAAGTTATCAGTGGATCTGGGAACAGTAATCTGGTCTCAGGCATCCCAGACCAGTGCTCTGTCTATTAGACCACACTACCTCTCTCTTAGTGCCTGTACAATAATGAGAAACCCAGAATGCAATTCTATCCAGGCATGCTGACGACATAGTTTCTTACTAAAGACAGCCTTGCTCCACTATAGTCAATGGCAAAACTTCCCTTAATTTCAATGGAGCCAGAATTTCACCCATGATTTCCTGGTTTAGTGTTACCTATTTTTTTCCAAATAGCAAATTTTTTTTCTCATTTAAATATTTGTAGTATGTACCTCTTGTTCCAACCCCCTCCATGAAACATTGTACCAACAATAATATAAAAAAGTTAGTTTTCTCTAGCACCATTAAGATTCACTATCCAAAAGTTCTGTATAGATGAAAATGATAGTTCAGTGACTGTAACCCAGTGCAGAAGGAATTATGGGTGGGATCATGAAAGGATTTATGTGTTGGAATGCTGAGCCTGACAGGTCATAACTTTTAGTAACCTAAAAAAAATCACAGGAAATGATCCAAGTTAGATGCTTGGACTCCTTGCTATACAATCTATGAGGAGAGATAGGTGCCTTAGAATGCAATTCACAAAAGCAAGCTGCATAAGATTGTAAAAGGGAGATGCCTACCGGGGGGGGGGGGGGTGCTAAGCTTAGCTGCCCCCTGTTAGAGAGAAGAACCTAAGTCCAGGCAGCAGAGAGATACTGATCTCTGTTGAGCAATCCACAAACAAAGGGAAACCAGCTGCCTGGAGTCAGGCAGCATAGGCTCTTTTGAGGAAATGGTTAGGCATTGCCTGATGCCCCACAAAAATGGCAGAGAAGAAGCTGCTGTTGCCACCATCCCCACTTTATAACTTTTAGGCCAATGTTTAAGCACTCACCCAGGCTGTGGGAAACCCAGGTTCAATCCCCTCTCTCTGCTAGAGGGGAAGAAGGGATCTGAAGAGATATCTCCAATTTCTCAGGAAAGTGTGTTAACTACTGACCTATGGGATAGCCTGGTATGGGGGTTCCCTGAGCCTCTCTTAATGAGTGATTGGAGCAAAGCAACTGGACCAGATCCCACACAGCTGCGTAGCCACTGGAGCACAGTCACTCTCTCTCTCATGTACCATGGATAAATACTTATTAGTCATTGGGTCAAATAAAGAGCAGAAAGACGACTCTGTAGTCCAGAGATTAGTGCATCTACCTAGGAACTGGGTCAACTCCCCCTGTTTCAGTTACACTTTCCTTATTTAGCCACATTGGAAGAACTTTGGAAGAAATGGGTGACCAAACACTTATAGGCCGGCAGCACTGTGCATGCTCAGCCGCTGAAACATAGGTACCAACTACCAACTCCAAGAGAACATTTGGCCTGAAAACTTAAGCACCAACTAGAGTGACCAGACAGCAAGTGTGAAAAATTGGGACGGGGATGGGAGGCAATAGGAACCTATATAAGAAAAAGACCCCAAAATCGGGACTGTCCCTATAAAATTGGGACATCTGGTCACCTTAGACCAACTGAATGTGGGCACCTTCCAGATTTTGTAGAAGTTTTGTGGCTCACAGTGGAGCCAAAACCGAAACTTAGGCACCTAAGTCTGGGGTCTAGGAGCTTAACTACTTTTCTGGATCTGGTCCTGTGTGCTTAGCAATTGCTCATAGAACAATACATAAAGAAGCAAAACCAAACCTGTTGTAAATGTGGCGAATCCAATGGGAGGTGATACACATTGGCTCCAGGGTTGAATTTGCCCTAATACAAACTAGTAAGGTGTACTCTTGTACATTGGAGTTATTACCTGTTCTTTTGCAAAAGTGTCATGGGAGCTATATATTTCATGGAGAATCTGAATGGAGATGGAGAGAAATTATTTAAATTTAATTTAGTTCATTTTAAAAACAATACCTAAGCCCTCTAACCATGTTGGAACATGCCAGAGCACAGCCCTGCCTCCTAGCAAGGATAAGTGAACAGCACTTCACCTGACCGAGTTTAATTAAGTGAAATATTTGTGTTGTGAACTGCAATGCAAAACGCCACAACATAGCAATGCAAAAGCAACACAGTGACAGAAATGACATGATCCTGCTTTATAGGTGTTAATATTGCAATGCCCAGAATGTGTGTGCTCTATCACCTTTTTGGATAAATGTTAATAGGGCTATCCCCTTTGTACTACTACACTATCTAAGTTTGAACTTATCACCTGCTGACCCAGAGCCAAGGCAACACAGGAACCACAAGGACAAAGTTCAAAGTCACCATGACATGGATATGTTTATTCACTAGTTACTTAGGTGAACTATATATAAGGCTTTATAAAGTGTTTTGTAAAGGTTTTGCCACCGTGCACTATTACATAGCTCCCCTACTCCTCAGTCTCTACTTTTTACAATATAGTTTTCATTGCAGCAGCTGCTGTTATTGTGCTGTCCTCTGTTGCTACAATTTGCAAGGTTTGCGTATGTGTCAAACTATGACTCTACCAATATAACAGTAACAAAGCTCAATATATATGTACTCCCTATTAGATCATTTATTTTATTACTAAATTAAAACATTTTAGCAAATGAGAACATTTCCTAGAAAACATATAAAACCCCTACATTCTTAAGCCAGTATAGGCATATTCTGTGCTGTAATGATGTCAGCTCTTATAACCTTAATAAATTATGCCAAGTCAGAATTTGGATGAAAGATTTGCAGCATATACCTGCAAAAAGTGAAGCTGATATTCAGTAGGTGGCACTCTTTGCTCTGAGTCAGAGCTGAGCCAATGCCTCTGCATTGTGGGAGAGGATGTTGTGCTACAAGAGATGCTATTCTTTGAATGACAGGTAAAATAAAGGTCCTGTCCACTTATGATCCCTAAAAACAGCATTACACTCTGAACGAGAAGTAGTATTAAACCCTATTGTCCTCACCAAGTTCTAACTCACGTACTTGCATTCTGCCTACCTAAATTCCCCCTACATTTTCTATTGGATATGGTATTCTTCCTCAGTTCATACCATAAACTGTTGTTTTGAGTCATCGCCTTGCATTGTTAAATAGTTGCCATGTTCAGTCTTACAGGTGTATGGGAGAAGTGTTCCTTCTATTTTCTTTACTTAAATTAAAAAGATGGAGGCTTAATTAAGTGATTATAAACTGCTTTGAGATCCTCAGAGGAAAGGTAAGATAGAAATACAAATGATTATTGCATTTCATAAACTTAGATTTTTACAAAGTTGTTTGTTTTTTAATTTCTGTTTTTAATGTTTAATTTTGAGGTTGATGATTTAGGAGCAAATAAGTATAAATACTAAAACACAAAAATTCAGCTAAAATGATAAATGTTTAGCTTTCCTTTAATCTGCTATTACAATGGAAAATGCTTGTAAGAATATATTATCTGACAAGATACTTTATTTTTATTACAGAAGCTAGATTTTCATTACAAGTCCTACATCAACACTTTCCCCCATCTGTATCAGAATTAAACCAATCCAGTTACAATTTTACATGTGTAATTTTATACTAGGATATAATTTTCCTGGGAATTTTGAAGAAAATCTGCAAAGATATTTGGAAATGAGCAGATTCAAAAAAAGAGTTGTTTTCACCTTTTGCAAAGTTTCTTAATATTAATTTTGCTCCTCATATCTCAAAAATAGCTTGGGACAGAAACTCTAAATTTGTTTTGTTGGCTTCAGCAAGGGACAGTTTATTTGTCTAATCTGAGGAACTTTACTATTTAATTATAAGAAGCAGTTTATGCAAATCAGAAACAAACTGGCTCCCTTAGAATCATGATGAGACCTTGCTAGATATGAGAGAGGGAATAAACCACACTGACATATGTCACATCACTTAATGCACTACTAGAGGTCCCTAGGGATGTCTCTATTTGAACAACTTGCTCCTCTGCATCTGACAACTTTCCCCCAGTCCTTAGTTTAAAAAATCCTCTACAACTTTTTTCATTTTATGTACCAGTAGTCTGGTTCCATTCTGGTTAAGATGGAGCCCATTCCTCCTGTGTGGAGGCTATTCCTTCTCCAAAAGGTTCTCCAGTTCATAATAAACCTAAATCCCTCCTCCTACACCATTATCTCAATCATGTATTTAGACCTTGCAGTTCTGCCTGTCTTACTAGCCCTGCATGTAGAACTGGAAGCATTTAGAGAATGCTACCATTAAAGTCCAAGGCTTTAATCTCTTACCCAGCAACCTAAATTTGACCTCCAGGACCCATAGACGCCAACTTTCCCCAGCGCCGGTGTGGGCTCGCGTCCCTCCCCCAGCCCCACACCCATTCCAACCCCTTCCCCAAATCCCCGCCCCGGCCCTGCCTCCTCCTGTGAGCGTGCCACATTCCCCCTCCTTCCTCCCTCTCCTTCCCTCCCTTCCTCCCTCACTCCCAGGCTTGCCGCGCCAAAAAACTGGTGCGGCAAGCTTGGGAGGGAGGAGAAGCGGAGTGGCAGCTCGCTCAGGGGAGGAGGCAGAGTGGAGGTGGGCTGTGGGGGTGGGCGCGGGGAGCCTGGCGATCCGCAGGAAATAACTCTGTGGCTGGGGTGGGAGACACAGGAACTTCTCCTAGCCCCACCTCACCTCCGCTCCACCTCCTCCCCTGAGTGCGCCGCCACTCAGCTTCTCCTCCCTCCCTCCTAGGCTTGCTGCGCCAAACAGCTGTTTCACGTGGCAAGGCTGGGAGGGAGGAGGGAGAAACAGGACTCGACAGCGCGCTCAGGGGAGGAGGCGGAGGAGAGGTGAGCTGGGGTGGGGAGCTGCCAGTGGATGCTCTGCACCCACCAATTTTTCCTCGTGGGTGCTCCAGCCCCGGAGCACCCACGGAGTCAGCGCCTATGCCAGGACCTCTCTCCTACCTTTCCCTATGTTATCTGTACGCATATGTACCACAACCACTAGCTCCTCCCCAGCACTACCTATAAGGCTATCGGGATGTCTCCTGAGATCTGCTGCCATCACAGCTGATAAGCAATTCACCATGTGGTTCTACCAGTCTTCACAAACCCATCTATGTTTCTAAGAAGCAAATCCCGCACTATTCTGGTCTGTCTCTTACTAAGAACTGGACACAGTAATACCAGGGTACAAAATATATAGGAATGACAGAGTAGGTCATGTAAAGGCAAATAAGGTGAATATCTTATATGAATCAAACTATACCATAGAATCTGTAGAAATCTACTACTGACCATCTGAAGGTGATGGTGATTGTGAAGTGCTAGGGGAAGTCAGAGAGGCTACAAAACCTGAAAACGCAATAATAATGAGTGACTTCAACTATCCTTCTATTGACTGTGTAAATGTCACCTCAGGGCTGAATGCAGAGATAAAATTGCTAGACCAAATAAATTACTGCTTCTTAGATCAGCTAGTCCTGGAACCAACAAGGGAAGAGGGCAGGGCCATCCTTTGGATTTATGGGGCCCTACACAGTATTATTAAACTGGTGCCTCTATGCCTGATGGCAGCCCGGGCTCACAGCCTGGGGCAGGGGAGGGATGAAGCAGCAAAGGATACCAAGTCACTTGGCTTGCCTCACGGCAGTGAAGAATCACAGTTCCCCGCAGAGAGCTCTGTACCCTCGCCCTCATGCAGAATGCATGGTGCCAACGCCTTCGGCTCTATGAATATAGCCCCTGCCTAAGTAGACTGGGTGTGCGGGAGCCAACGCACTTTTACCTGCTGTCATGGGCAGTGGGTGAAGCTGCTGCTTGGGGAGGCTAGCTCCCCAGCCCACCTGTGGCCCCACCAACTCCGCCCCTACTATGCCCCAGGCCATGCCCTCTCTGCATTGTCTCCCTCCTCTCTTCCCTCCCCCTCCTTGATCACTTCTTTCCAGTCAAATCCCTGAACCCAAATGAAGCAAATGACATTTGAAAAAAACACTTCTGCAATTTCTTTCTAAAGAAAATGGAGTATGTTTTCCACTGCATGCCAGAAGATGAAGACTGGACATACAGAAGGTACCTAATTAAAAGCACTAAACTTGGGAATAATAAAATGTCAGTCATGGGTTTTTTGATATATCCTGAAGTTTGTCAGCTGTCCTGCTGAATACAACATTAAATATTATGGAATACATGATGCAGCTCTTCTCTGTTTTATATTTTCTTAATGAGTATTTCTAAGCTGATTTAGTATTCACCAAGCCAACATCCAGACTGTCAGTTGTAACAACTTTGCATCTGGATGGAATACTTGACCCTGATCTTGTGACAACAGGTCTCAGTAGTCTGGAAGCCTGATATATGGTTGTGAGCACATCTGTAATAGGTCTGTTGGCCACAACTTCTTCAGCAAGTAGGAAGCTATGAAAATTAGTATGACCTGGCCTTATCTGGCCTTGGAAATTACTGTAGGGATTAGTAGTCAGTGGGACAGCATAAAGGAGGCACTGATTCCACTCTAGAAGGAAGACATCTGGCAAAGATCCCAGGCTCATGCCTCCTCTAGAACAGAAGTGTGTGAGAACTTGGCATTACCCTTGGTGGCAAACATGTCTATTACCAAATACCCCCATTGATGAAATAACAACATGTGTAGAGGTAAAAATCCTAAGGCCATCTTGGATCCTCTAAAGGATGAATAGGCATCTATTTTGACCTGGGTGACAACATCCACACCGATTTGGGGCCTGCAATGTCAGGTTGCCAAGATGGTTGAGCGCTACACTACAACCACCTCAGAGCTGACCTTAAGAAATCTCCTTGTCTACTTCTAGTGAGCATGGGCAGACATTGCAGGCCACAAATCAGTGTGGATGTTCTCACCCAGGTCAACCCCCATCCAATTCCTTTGCCTCCCCCGTCCCTGTCTCTCTTTCCCATTTCCCCTTAGGGATCTTTCTCACAAAAGCCAATTACAAAATGAAGTGATTTTGCTTTGTCTAGGAGCCATAAAAAAGATTCAACAGGAATACACTGCCACCTCAGATTCAGGATAATAAAGCTTGCCTCCATTATTCCATCATTTCAGGCTCTCAACTGGTTTGTGGCTTTTGACTTACAAGACACGTACTTCCACATTTCAATCCACCTGGCCTGTAGGATGTACCTGAGATTTACTGTGGGGCCTAATTACTATGAGTACCTTTTGGACCTTCCAAGGCACCATGAGTGTTGCTGTGATGGCAGAAAACCTGAGGGAAAAGGGCATCACATCTATCTGTATCTAGCTGACTGTCTGATCAGAGGCAGATCATAGCAGAAAACTTTAAAAAGCTGTGCGCCCCTTCTCTGTTTCACCTGCTGGGCCTCCCGGTGAAATGGTGAGAAATCACCCTTCTCATCCCATTACAGATGACGGTGTCAGGATATATTCCACAACAGTGAAGGCATACTTAGGACAGATTCTTCTGATTTCAGTCTTTACTGAATGTGGTGATACCTGGCTAAAGCAGTATGGACTTGCCTCATATTATTAGGCCATATGTTCACATGTACATATATGATGCCATTTGCCAAACTTTGCCTTAGGCCTCTATAGCTCTGGTGTGCAATGGAGGAGGATGACTAGGGCTTCCTAGAATAACATGATCCCCTTCTGAGCAGATATTCTGCTTGGTGACCATGGAAATAAGACAATGTTCTCTGTCTTTGAGGTGACTGTAACCAGAAAGGCTTACAGTACAGCACTGGAGTTTAAATACTCAGGATCTGAACATGTCCATTGAATCCTTCAGGTGAGGTACTTCAATAGGTCCATGGCATCAAAAGTAAATCCTCAATTCTCCTTTGTACTTCTGAAGGAATCTCAGGTTCCTGTAGCAAAGAAGCCTTGTGCATTATGACCACTATGGCCATGGACCAAGTAGCTGTATCAGACTTGTGCATTGCCACTTGTAACACTATTTTGGCTCTCATCTACCTTTCCTTCATTATGTCTTTTCAGTTTTTCCTTACATTCCTTTTGGGGCCTTCCTGGTGGATCAGGTTCTCTCATGGACTTCAGACAATGAGCAACAGTGCTGGATGCACACAGAAATGTTTGAAGCCCTTGGATAGGACTTGGTAGTGCTTTTCCACTTGCTTCAAAGTTGCAAAAAATGTAAGTACACAGGACTTGAGCTTCACAACACCCACTTGAGCTTCACAACACCCACGTGAGGTGTCAGATACATTTGATTATTTCTATGTTACAGATGGGGAAAATGCAGGTACAAAAAGATGGAATGATTGACTGATGGACAAACACCAAGTTAGTGAGTGGTTAAGTCATGTGTAGAACCTAGGAGTTTTGACTCTCATTTCTACACTACCACTAATCACATTTGCTCCACTGAAATGAATTAGAACAAGGCCTATAATGGTGACACGGGTTTAAGCAATCTGAACCAGATGGGACTTTTTTTTTTTTAATATACTAAAGACTACCTATGACACCAAGAGTTGACTTTGCATAAAAGATATTGCATCTTACCTTTTTGTCCTAAAAATACCAGGTCACATGAGCCTTTTATCCCAACCTGCTATCAAGATGAGATGTAAACTCTTAGAAAACCTTAGAAAATCTGTTGGATTATTTGCCAAGCAAAGCAAAGCCCTACTGTCACAACTTGATGGCATTGCTCTGTTTGACTATGGACAAAATAAATTAGTACACACTGTATCAATTCTGCAAAGTGGAATGAGGATAAACTAGATGACACTGAGGACTTTTCTACAATGAAGATTTAGTTTGAAGAAAGTTGGGGTGTGAATCTGCCTTACACTAGCTTTCTGCAGACTGTGGATCCTGCTGATGTGCATTAATAATTTATTAATTTACCTTAATCTATCTCTCTTTTAAATTAGACTAGATCAAAGAAAACTAACAGAGTGTTAATGTGCATCAGTAGGGTCCACATAGTCTGCAGAAAGCTAGCGTGGGGTAGATTCACACCCAGCCTGCTGCAAACTAATGGTTCATGCAGACAAGCCACCAGCCTTTTCTATTCTATCTCTGACTCTAAAATTGATTGTAAGATTATATCCATCTTTCTGCCTAGAGACTATGTATCCCACACTTCTGAGTGGAGGACACCTGGTACTCACCCTATGTTGCCAATTGCCCCTGAACAATGGGAAGATATGGGAATAATAATAGCTTTGAATTCAATCTCTCAAATAGACTGGAAATAATTTACACTTTAATCCCTGAATGCAAAAGAATAAAATGAGGGGGCAATGAGTGGATAATCCCCACAGACAGCATGTAGTAGATATATTAAAGCACACAACCACCTGTTTTGGACATGATGAGTTAAAGGTTAGGTGTGATTTCTTAGTTTAATACTGAATGGCTAGACAGGCATAACATACTTTATAACCACATTAATTTTCTCTTGTGAATTATCATTTTATTCATAAAATTACACAAATATTTGTTACAGAACATGTTAAGAGAGATATACCACAGCTTAATTCCACTCAGTCTTGTATATTATTATAATTATACCAATTTACTTTTTTGATGGTTGAAGCAGTTGAGATATGATGACATCGATTTATAAACCTATATGCCAGAAACATATCACATTAGTTAAACTCCACCAGCAAGAATGTTCAAGACCCATTATGCAAGTGGTATGGTAAGCCATTCTCCTGAAATGCCACTGAGCAGGACAGATATGTTGCAAGGGATCTCTCTCCCCAGGCTATTACTGCCAGTAAGCATTTTTGGCATGAAGCTGCTGGTGAAACTAATAGTGAGTGTTGACTAGTCTTCTCTGTTACTTAAACATCCTTGGAATTTTGCTGGTGTGTAATGTACTGTGATTTTGCAGAGAGAATCCATTTTCCAAAATAGCTCATATTTCCCCTATGAAAATGTAGTATAATTTTAATAAACCTGCTATACTTGTATTATGCTATGTGTTAATAAGAGTAATCTATTCTATTTGCTTCAATATAATTTCCCTTAACATTATTTTCTCTAAATTGTAATTGTCTATGTATTTCCCCCCAAGCAGTTACAAATACAATTATTAAAGACAAGAATGTACACTTTGAAAGATCAGATTAATATGTTGATCACAGATGAACTAGGAATTGCCAATGATATAACTCTTTACAGCTGTCTCAAATGATTTCTAATTTGCTAGCTCTTAAACATGCTTTAGATTTTGTTTTCCTCCTTTGAAAATGTGAGGTTGAAAAATGAAAAAAAATTTTTTTTTCATGCCTTGAAATCAATATACTATTTAATTAAATCCTGTTAACCCTAATGCAGATTTTATAATGTGAACTATATAATAATTGACCTGGTTACATGAAGAAAGCTACATGCTGTATATAGTATATATATCTTTTGTGTGTGTTTTCATTTAAAAAAATCCACAAAAGGGTTGTTCTTATGCACTGAGTGATAGGATCATTATGTAAATACTTGCATGTACTGTATACCATTGCCTAGTTTAATTTCCATTACCACTAGTCATTGAGATTATAGCACCTCCAAATTAATAGGGTGTTTTCCATTAACAGAGATCTCATAATCTTTTCCTGTTTACTTATATGAGCTGTAACATTGTTTTCTGATATAACAATCATAATTATGCCTGCAATAAGAACCTATACTCTTTTATTGCACAATGAGGCAATTCATTATTTCCTTACATAGCTCTCCTGCTTACATGACATACCAGTTTAAATACTACAGCAGCATCTCCAGCCCTAAAAAAAATTCCTCGCACTGTATTAACTAATTAGCATGCTTGGTTCCCATACACTAGGGTGGCACAAACAAACTGTCCACTTCGGCCTAAATTCTAATGTCATAGGCAAACCCAGAGCTTTATGAGAGCTGGGGGTGAGAAATAATCAATCACAAGTTCCATGAAGTCAGACAGTAGCTGCTCTTACAGCCAATGGCATGGTCAATGCACACTCTGAAGTGGTTGCATAGTCCAGTGGATCTGTGCTTTGCATGAATTCATTTGTCACAACCCTGGCCGGCCCAGACCACATTTTTCCAGAATAGTGGGCCACTAAAACATACCACTGCCATACAGTGTTATAATGGCATCAATGCTGCTTGAGCCCCCTTCGTATCAAAGGCATAGTTTTTTCAGCTGTTTTTAACCATAACCATCTTTATCTGGATTTGTACAGTGCATAGCATGGCAATGTACCTGGGCACCATGGTAATTAACACACCATTAGAATATAAATGTTAATAAAAAGTTTGTGTTTATAAGGGATACTCACACACCACAAGTCACTTCAACCACAGAAATGTGATGGCATGTAGTGTAAATGCACATCTCAAAATGGTACTTTTATAAAACTTCTGCATTTGTGAACAGTGGGATGTAATTTTATCCTAGATTATTAGGAGTTGTAGGCCATGTTATATGTAATTTTCCCTAGATTTTGCAATCACATTTGGTACATGATCTTGATATCACA
Organism: Sternotherus odoratus; assembly: GCA_032164245.1. Taxonomy (NCBI): domain Eukaryota; kingdom Metazoa; phylum Chordata; order Testudines; family Kinosternidae; genus Sternotherus; species Sternotherus odoratus. The sequence continues at coordinate 54,270,193 of JAVMKO010000006.1, read as the reverse complement.
ATAACGTGGCCATTGACACCTGGCTCATGAGACAGCTCATGGTGTCCGATACCATCAGGTGGTCCAGAGACATATACACGGAACACGTCACGGGACATCGCCAGTACCAGGTCGAGTAGCTGAGACCGACGACCAGGGAAACAACCCACCCCTCCTTCCCAGATAAACAGAGGCACGCTCCCCACCCATGTACTTATTGCCTGCACCACCACTGACTCAGACTTTCACTACACCCCATGGGTGGCACACCCGAACACACCTATAGACTGACGCTTTAAAAAACTCCCACACCCCAATCTGGATCTATGCTGGGTATGTGATATGCATGTGCCTTGTAAAACCTGTACCTACTACCTACAATCGCCCATAACCCCAGCCTAACTCCAGATGTCCAGTACCTTACCTATCAATCTGTGTATGTTTTCATGTTGAAGATTAGCTTTAATAAAAATTTTAACTCTGTTCTTATCTATTCCTCAAATGGATGCATCCACTCCTTTTGTAGTAACTGGCTGATAAATGTCACCCAATGCGGTTACACCCAGTGCTTGCACCGATCTGGAACTGATTTCACCAAAGGAATAACACACTTCAAGCTGTGAGCCAACACACAAGAATGGCCAGGCTCTTCTGGTGAGAGGTCACGTCAATTGGCAGGTCACTCTCCTGCCCCACAGCACATCCCTGGTGCCATCACATGCGGGTCCCTCGTGTTTCGCGGCCTGCTCAGTGCACAGTCACATCTGCGCGCAGTTATTATTCACCTTCGCCTGCCACTTCCATGACCGACTCACCCTCCGTCTTTCGCAACCACCACAAATGAACTGGGCGACTTTCAGCGAGCGCCTGGCGCACACACCCCGCCCGCCGCGTGCCCGGCCCCCACGGGACACGCTCTCTCGCGGCTCCTGCACCACACAACTCGCGGGCCTGGTTTCCGAAGGGGGGGGGTTCCACGCGCGCCAGTGACGGAGTGAAGCGAACGCACAGCCCGGGGCCCCGCGCTCACCCCGCCAGCCCAGCCCCTCGCTCCCTGGGATTTGGGCTCCTTCCCGCCGCCCCAGGAGGCCCCCCGCACCCCCCAGCCCCTCTACACCCGCCCCAGACCTGCACCCACGCGGCACCGCTCGCCATAGCAACGAGGCTCACCCCCACCCCGTCCCCGTCCCCGTCCCCGTCCCTGTCCCTCAAACACGCCCTTTGAACACTACTGGGGCGCGCCCGCCTCGCCCTTTTAAGCGGCCGTCCCCTTCACGGCTCTTTTAAGAGGTACGCGCATGCGTGCTGCGCGTGAGCGGAGCGGCCAAAGTCCTTGGTTTAATAAGCTGGCTGCTGATCTCGCGCCTAGGCGGGTGCGCACGAGACTCCACGCGGTGAGTATTGGCACCCCCAGGCTGCCGGCGCGCGAAGGGGGGTTGGTTTAGTACCCAACCGCCCCCAGCCGCGAGCTCCAGTCACTGTCAGCGCGCGCAGCCCCGAGCGTGCGGGGGCCGGGGGCGGCGCCTGCCTGACCACGCACAGTTCCCGAGCCCCCTGGCTCCAGAGCCCGGGGAAGCGGGCTCAGAGCCGGGCGTGGGGGCGGCGTTTCAGTCGAAAATCGCCGTCGAGAGCCGACGACCTGGCGGTGCAGGGACCGACCCCGCGGGCCTGGCTGCGCTGCGCGTGATGAGCTGGCAGCGGCTGGTTGGGGTGACGACGCCCGCCTGGCTCGCGGGAGGGGTCAGAGTCCAAGTGGCGGTGCGGGGGGGGAGCAAGGCAGCTCTGGTGTGGCGCGGGGCCCTACGCGTGCCGGGTCCTGTGGGTGTGGAGGGGCCCAACTCACTTTATACTGAAGAAATGTTGCTGTATGTCTTACAGATGCACAAAACACTTCCCCCAGGAATATACTGTTAAAAAAACCCTACGACAACCCAGTTCCTGTTTCTCTGCCCCTTCCCCACTGGAGCTTAGCTGGAAGACCAGACACCCACAATCCTTCCCCCGAGGCCAGCCATGCCCCCAATACACCCAAATCCCTTCCCCCCCAGAGCCTGGCTGCAGGCCTCCCCCAAATAGCCACATTCCCTCTCCCCCATAGCCCAGCTGTGCCCCCCCCCCCAGCCAATACACCCAAGCCCACTACCCTTGTGTGTGCGGAACAGCAGTGCCAAACTGCCTGTTCCTGCACCCGGCTTCGACCTTTGGTCCCCGCCACACCACGTGCCTACCATATAACCATGCCCCCCTGTTTTCTGGTTATGCTTTTGTGCGGCTGTGCCTTGCATGGTTTTAAACTGCGCCTTGCAGGAGGTTTTTCTGAGGCGTGGCCAGGAAGATAGCGGAGGTGCTGGCTTTGTTGGCGGGCAGTTTTAAGGGCTATCCCTCACCAGCACCCCCCAATGGGCCCCCACTGGCTAGCACCCAAAAACATAAACCTCCCTTATTGCCCACCCCCCCCCTCCCCACCTCCCAGACACTCATCCCATCACACTGTGATCCCTTCTCTGGCCACATTCACCAGCCCTATTGGAAGGTCTTTGGCTTCTAGGGTGAGAGCAACAAAGGGAGTCTCCAGACTCTTCAGCCAAAAGGACTAGCTCTGTGGCTCTCAGTGGCTGGGAAAAGTGCCAGTGGGAGCTGCCGGAGCCTGGAGTGGGGCTTGCAGCAAGGTAAGCATGCAAAGCCCCCCCTTCCCCAAGAGCCAGAGGTGCCTGCCAGGGGTTGAGGTAGGGAGTCCCAGCAATGCTTACCTGGGTTCTCCAGTCCTGTCCCAGGAAGTATCTGGCAGGCAGGTCCCTCTGGCTCTTGGGGTCAGGTCAGGATTGGGTCAGGGGGCAGGAGCCGGGTTGTGGGGGACAGGGTGGCCGAGGGCTCTCTGCCCCCTCTGCAAGCAGTCCAGTCCCTGCAGCTGCATGTTCCACGGCAGGGACCTCTCCCAAGGGGAGGGACCTGGCCATTTAGAAGCTGCATGGGGCAGTGGGGCCTGGAAAAGGTGAGGAGCCAGAGCCAGGTATGGGGGGATGCGCTGCTTGCATGCGCTGGCAGAGGGAGGGAGGGGAGGCAGAGAGCCCCCGGTCACCCCTCTCCCCCAGCCCCTCATCAGTGATCATCAGCCCCACCTACATTCTCGGGGGGGGGGGGGGCTGCTTGCACAGGCGCCGGCAGAGAGAGACCTGTCCTGACTCTCTGCCTCCCCTCCCCACAGAGTCAGCTGTGTGCTCCTGCCAGCAGGTGAGTGAATCAGCCGCCCTGCCGGCCGGAAGCAGTGGCTGAGGGTGCAAGGTCCCGAATATTGGGACAAAGGGCGTCCCGACCATACCTTGGTCGGAACGCGGGACAAGTCCCTTAAAATCGGGACTGTCCCAATGAAATCGGGATGTCTGGTCACCCTAGGCCATCATCTCTTTCCCTCCGAGCATGTGCGGAATTGCAGCTGCCTGGAGTCTACTAGCTCTGTGGATAACCAACAGTGTCTTCTATGACAGGTTCAAGAATAGCAGCCGTGTTAGTCTGTATCCGTAAAGAAAGCGAGGAATACTTGTAGCACCTTAGAGACTAACTAGTTTATTTCAGCATAAGCTTTCATGAGCTATAGCTCACTTCGTCGGATGCATAGAATGGAACAGAAGTAAGCTTCTGTGTGCAAGCTGGGCTCTGCCAAATCCTGTGGCCGCTAGTGGTGCCCAGCAGCACTGCAGCCCATTTCTGGGGCATGGAAGAAATTCTGTGCAAAAACCATAAATTTCTGCAGAATTTTGTACTGTGCAGTAGTGCAGAATTCCCATAGGAGTAATACAATGTATGTGGAGAAATAGATGCCTAAGAATGTGATCCACAATACCATCATGCTAGGCCGAGAGCTGCCAGAGCCAGCCAATGGGAGATGCCAACCATGGTGAGGTAAGCCCCACCCCTCTCTTGTAGATTCATAAACAGGAGCCCACCACCTAGAGTCAGATGGCTTTAGGAGCCTGTCTTGCTCCACACAAAAGGGGAGGGGAGGGAGAGAGGAGGTGCCCACCTAACTTTTAGCACAGTGATCATCTGGGATATAGAGACCCCAGGTTCAATTCTGCCCTCTCTGGGGGAGAAGGGATTTGAACAGGGGTCTCCCTACAGAGTCATTCTCAAACTCATGCTGGGTCAGAGATTGATTCAGTGGTAGAGGCACCCAACTAGGAGGTGGGAGACCCTGGGTCCAGTTATCTTATTCCAATCACTCTTTCATTGCTCATCCTAGTGCAAACAGCTTCAGCAGGAGAGGCTGACGGTGCATCACATCAAAATATCCCATTGCTAGGTAAATATTTTCTCCCCTCTCTCTGCCAGAAAGGATGGAATTGAACCTGGATTTCCCATGTCCCTGGCACTTCCTTGAGTGTCCTCCTCCTCCTGGTCTGATTGATGGCCATCTTGCCAGTGCCAGGGGGAGGTTGATATGGAGGTCTCGTGCCTCCGTAGGGTCATGGGTGGGGCATGCTTATACAAGGAGATGTGGGGAGAAATGCAGTCAGAACCTCAGCAGGTTCTGGAAGAGTTGGAAGAGGGGCTGCACCTGACACTTTTTACATAGATATGTTCCAGGGTCTCTCTTGGTGCAAAAGGGACAAGTGTCAGGAAACTGAACCATGCCAACCACATGCCTGTGCTCACAGCTCCATAGAGGAGCTAACAGCTGAACTCCCTGGAAGACTGAGGGACTAATGTAGAATACAGGCTGGGTCACCGGAGTCCCAGCTTTCTGCAGGTGACAGTAGCTGCTCCCCCTTGGTGTTGGGGCAGGACACAAGAGCAGGAACATGGATTGTGAAGCCTGGACAAGAATAGATGTTTTTTGGCACAGTTCAGAGATTGAATGCCATTCAACTAGTCCGCCTATTTGGGTGCTGCATTGAAGATCGGTAGCGGACTAGTGGGGTTAGACAATGTGTCCCAAAGGATGCCAGGGTGAGAAAAGATGGTCTCACAGACATTTGTTACTTGATAACTGATAGCAGTAGTAGGTTGTCATTCTCTACGTAGACCAGTACTAGATGACACGCACTCACTTTGCTAGTGGGTTGCCACAGATATTTGCTGACAGCAAAGGAATGAGACTCAGGCTCTGGAGGAATGTGTACTGTTGTGTGCATACAGACTCTTCTCACAAAACTTGTAGTTTAATAACTTTTACTTTAAAACATGAAATTCCACGGCACCCTGCAAAGTAAACAAAATAATGTGATTTTACCCAGCGAGCTCACTTAAAGGAGAGCTGCTCACTTAAAGGAGAGTTGCGGCAGCAGGAGCCAGGGACTAAGACTGAGGCCTTGGTTACACTGGCACTTTATAGCGCTATAAAGCCTCCAGGAGCGCTATAACTCCCTACCCGTCCACACTGGCAAGGCATGTATTGCGCTATAAACCCACAGTTATACCGCTCCCGGTAATCCTCCCTTCCTTGAGGAATAACAGCTATTGCATATTCCCTGTATTGTATTATCGCAAGTGTAAATGGGCATTACGCTGTAAGTGATCTCTGGCACGCCTCCGAGCCATTTAAGGCAATTGACGTCTCTTCGCTTTGTTTTGAACTCGGCAGGAGGAATGCGGAAGTACCTTTTCAGAGTTTCTCTCTTACCTCGGCAGATAAGCAGTACAAATGTTTACAAAGGAAGCTGTGTGACCGAGAAACTATAGCAGGTTCTAAATTTCAAAGGACAATCACAGACAAGACTCTCAGCCCATAGAAAATCCCCTCACTCTCTCCCTCTGCATACACACTACATGTTCCCCCTCACTCCCCTCATTTGAAAAGCACTTGTACCCAGCTGAATGCTGGGATAGCTGCCCATAATGCACCACTCCCTGTGCCGCTGCAGGTGCCGCAAATGTGGCCACACCAGGACATGCTATAACGGTATATCTATTGCTGTATATGGGTACAGCTATAACCAAAAGCGCTATAATCCTGTAAGTGTAACCATGGCCTGAGCTTCCTAATGAAACAAGGCTGCATATGAAAAAGCACATTATCTTCAACCTCAGGCTGCGATCTCATCTGCTTTCGTATGCTTAGCTGGGGCAGGCCTGGATAGTACAAGGAAGAGAGACTTTCTGTGCAAATAACAGACGTTGTAGGAAGGTGTGTTCATTTGGGGGTGCTATTTTAAGTAGGTGCTTAAGCTGTGCTCCATAGTATCTGAGCACCTTCCAACTGTGCATCAAGCAACATGATTAATGTCTGTCATGCGTGGTTTGTTCTTTCTCTCTCATCCTCTCCCCAGGGGCAGTACTGTGCTTGCAGCTGAGGGATTTGTTTTGTTTGTTGTTGTTTTTCCCTCTTCTTATGTACATTACATATTGCACCGTGTTTCTGAGAGACCCAAAGGCAGTGAGGTTTGTGATGGTCCTTAGGTCTTGTGGGATTTCATTCCTCAGACCAGCCCCCCAGAAAGCTCTGTTTGCTTTGAAGATGAGTTTGTTGTAGAGAGATCCATTGGGCCAGAGGAGAGGCAAGGCCAACCACGGTCTTCATCTAGAGGCTTTAGGCTTTTTTAACGATTCGGGACCTACGTGATTGAGCACCTAGAAAAAAAGGCCCAAGACCTTGCACTGGACTTGATATTCCAAGGGAAGCCAGCATAGACAGTGGTGGACAGGGTTGATGTGCACAAAACTTGACCCCTTCTGCTGTGTCCTCCCAAACCTGTCCCTGTCCTATTCCTTTTTCTTCCCTTACCCTGGCTCCTCATCCCAGCCAGTCCTAGTCTCCCCCTCAAAACACAGCATCTGAATCGAGGTTCTTTGTGCACCCCCCTAAGGCTCTTTGTCCCAATCTATTCCTCCCAACTTGGTCTGGCTCTTGTCCCATCTGAATTCAGATCAGGAACTGTCCTTCTCCTTCTTGCCTAAGCCCAGAAGAGACAGGCTCCTACTCTCGGTTCTGGTGCCCAGCTCTGGCCCTGGCCCTCCTGGAGTAGCCCAGAGTGGAAATTGCAGGGAATGTTTTGCTCACCTCCAGTAGGAAGCATGTTAGAGCAGACAGAATCTTTGGAGACTTTAGCTGTAAAAGTGCAGCACGCCTCTAATAAGCTTGCACAACACTGATTTTATTCAAAAATTTATAACTTGGCCAAATTCGGGTAAATTTTCCCAAGAATGGCAGAAGGCATGTATCTGTTACAAAGGCCCATCCTCTGCCAAATTTCAAGTCCCTGCTCCAAAGCAGGAGGCATTAGCAGAGTCGCAAAGAAAGAGTTGCTAGATCTTTTTAACATGGGAAACCTGCTTCTCCAGTCTTTCTTGGAAACAGTTGAACCTTTTTGGCTGACACTTTCCAGAAAAATTCAGCTTGGGACAGACACCCAGCATATAATACTTCAACCCTAGCGGTTAAAGTTTGGCAAAATTATAGGCAACTGAAAGCACCATCTTATAATGGGAAATGTTGGGGAACCTTAATAATAAATGGCGCTGCCAATGCACAAATGAAAACTAAAAAGTATTGACTTTTTTTCCAAAATGAAGCACACAGCATTGTCATTTCACTAATGTATTTTAGTCCTTTAAAATCCAGGTAACATTTTTAAAAGGGTTGTTGTATGCCTGTTTGCAAAAGCGGGAAGAGACATGGGAAAAGTAAAAGTAGGACAGAGAACATAGTTGAGACTCCTCTGGGGATATTGTTGTTACACTCTCTAATGCTGCTGCTGTAGCGTGACTCAAATGATCCTGGCATTCAGTCATGGCATTTTAACCTTGCCATAATGTATACTCTGAATGTGATAAAAGAACATTCTCAATTAATACCCTCGGTCCATTATTATTTGAAAAGTCTGTGTTAAAGTGTGTGTCATCTTATCCCAAAGAACAGAACCAATACAATTTTCCTTAGAAATGGCATTCATATTGACATGACACGTATTCAAGGCAGTAATGTAAAACTACTTTTTCCCCCACTTTTTAAAGAAAAATATTTTTCCTTTCAGTCCCTCCAAAAGATTCTCATAATTCCATGGTGCTAAAAGGTGTGACCCTATTTTTTTCTTATGAAGTTGCTTTTGATTTTTAATGTTGGAAGATATTGGTGCTTCATGTTACATTGTGATATTAATGTGTCCAGCATTTTTAACTTGTGTAACGGTTTATTGGCTTGCAGCCTGGAATAAGTGCAGTTGTATTGAGAAATAAATGTCCATCTCCATAATTATCTTTTACTGTGACAGCTGCCATACAGTGACACGTCAGTCACCAGCTTCCCCCTTATTCTCTCACCACTCACTGTATCAGGGAAGGTCTCCAAATGGCATTGCTGTACAAGTTTATCAACCACAGATCAGTACGCTGAACTCAGATATTAACAGTATTCCTGTCCCCCAAGAACTTCAGATCTTCAAATAAGTAACCTAAAATTTTGCTCTTTGCCTCTCTCTCTCTCTCTCTCACACACACACCTCTTCCTGTGCACTACTGTGAATGTCCTGTTTTCCTGCGTTTTAATATTTGTTAGTGATTTTTAAAAATGCATTAATGCTAAGGTGGTAAACATATGTTTAAATAACTTTAACGCTCACTAACACACTGGAATTTCCAGATGGGGCTGAATATTTTGAGGTCTGCACTTACTGTGTGACACAATACAGAGCAGGTATTGGGGAGAGTAGAAATACATATATATTTAAGAATTACTAATTGGCCCTTAATACTCTTTCCATTCTCATAACACAATTGCATTGTAACTTCAGAATTACAAAGATTCTCAAAAGTGTGCAGACAATAATTTAATTTCTCTTTCAGTTAGGCTCATATTAAAATAGCTGCATGATGTCTGTGGGTGAAATCCGTTACACCTACATAAAACCTGTTGTATTTAGGCTTTAAGTGGGTGGAGTGTGGAGAGATTTTTGGAGGTGAAATTCATTCCTTATACCCAAAACCCAGTACTGTTGAGTGGGGCTGCTGCAGAGACTCCCATGGCTGTTATTTCAGCCTATGGGCTATGGAAGTGACAGCCCTTCCATACTAGTTTTATGGGATGTTTAGACCACTGAGTCAGCATAAATGTGGAGCCCTTGACTCCTCCTTAGTCAATCCCATGGTAGTCCTTCATAAATGTTTATGCATTAGTAACATTGAGAACTATTCTGTGGTACATAGGAAGGCCTATACCAGCAAGCTCACTTGGCTGGTGTTTTAAGAATTCCACATTTCACAGTTTTGCTCCACTTGGGAACTGCAATATCAGAAGAAAACCAGATCTCAAGTAATTTTATTCTCATAAACAGCATTTGAAAATATGTCAAATAAACACAAATATTCACCTCATATATATGTCAAATCTAGATGGGAGGCTATGCATTTGGGTTTTTTTCTTTTTGAGAAGAAGCTAGAGGGACCTGCATATGTTCCTTCCTACCTCATTTAGTAGAGGAAATGTGCAGATTCTTGTTGTGCTCATTCCCACCCCATTTACTTATATACAATATATATATGCACACTTATTTTACTTGTTGTATTTTGTAATATAAAGACTTGAACAAGCACTCCGAACTAAACCGATGAGAGCAGAAAGAAAAAATTATCACAAAGTCTGATTAGTTGATCTCATCAACAAAATAAACATTGACATAGATATCAGCTATCATGTTTTATTTTTTAATGTCCTTGATGCTTATGGTGGTTACTGTTTATGGAGCTCAGCTAAGCAAGAAGTGTGTAATCCAGGTATTAGCAGTAGGAACATTTTTATTTTATTCTTAATCCTGGAAGTGCAGGAGATTGTACTTTTCTCTTTATTTATTAAATTTATATCACATCGATCACCATGACATTTTCAGTAGCAAAGACTCAGTCAGTGTTGGACACAAATTTCCAGTCCTCTATCTCATTCACGTATTGAAATGCAGGGCTAAACCACCCAGGAAAACAGTTTTAGTGGTGTAAAATTCTTCCTCACCCCTGACACTTCTCAGAAGAAAATGTGCTGCTGAAGCAAAGACGTGATATTTCTTCTCTCCTCTTCATGGAGAGCAATACGTGAGTTGCCTTACATTGCTGTCGCTGATCTTCTATTAAAAACATATCTTAAATGGCAATTTTTAATGCAATGTAATTATTTTTTTATAATATTCCCTTCACCTTATAATACGTCCCTTCACCTTAGATTGTTCAATGTAATGAGCAGTCTAATCTTATTTCTCTAGATTTAGCTGTATGTTGGGGTGTATGTTTAACCTCCCTTAAAATGGATATAAATCCATACTGAACTTAGAATAGGTATCTCAGTATTTTTCTCTCTCTCTTTCTGCCCCCCCCCCCAAATAGGGTCACTAATTGAGACGATTAAAGCAGGGTTTGTGGGTTTTGGATTTTTTAAATAAATCTAATTTTTCACTTTTACTGCTGTTTAATTGTCCTAGGTGTAAAGCAGACGAGGCTGTTTTATTTCCTGATTTCACATACTATTACAGTGGTGTTGCAATCACTGCAGAAGCTGTCTGTAGTCATTTGTGACTTCAACCACAGCCGCTGTCTTTGATACCACTTGAATGTTATGATCTCCACTGGACCCAGATTTGGAATTTAAATTGTTTTTCTCTGAGTTCAGATTACTGAATACTTCACCCTCAAAATGTTTCTCAGTAAGAAAATTCTATAAATGTGACGTGCATTTCAAACAGCTTTTGCTTTGCAGGGTCACTGGCATACAGCGTGGAATTCCTGCCAAAGTGATAATGATTATACAAAGAGTGGTGTTGAACTCACGTCCTGGTATGTATTTATTTCTAACAAAAGATCAGTGTATTTTGTATAATTGCATAAGACTCCTAAATGGGGATGGAAATGGAGGAAACATGAGATGTTTACAGGTACAGTAGTAATGTGCAATAGAAAAAGAGGTTTATGATAGAAGTGTAGTTATTGAGCCTGTCTAGGCAGTTTTCAAACTTTTAGGCAAGAAAAAACACAGTCCATATGTATCGGAGTTAGGTGTAATGTTAGTGACTCAGGGCAATAGCCAAAGGCACACTATCATTTACTGCTTTTTAGCTTTAAAATTTGTTCTCATTTTACTCTGCTGTTTGTAATTGAGTCAGGTGATTGAAAATAATATGCTTCTCTGCTGTCCTTTTGGCAAACATTGAATGTCCTCTTCCTCCCATGTTTCTAAAGAGCTTGAAATTTACATGGCTTTTGTTGTTTAGTTCTTTGCTTATGCACTTGCATCACTGGAGATGTCAGAACAACTCTTGGAATAGTGTTTATTAGTTTGCTGCTGCAGAGCCAGTTAACATTTTCTCAGTTTGGAAGTAGTTTTTGCAGGTAAAAATGACAGCCTTATCTCCTGTAGATAGGTGTTTCTCTAAAGTGATTGAAGGATCAATCAATGACCTAAATTTGTGCGGTTAACTCCAAAATGGCCCCAATTCTTAGATTTGTCTGAGGTGTACTTAGCATGGCCCTGGAGAGAAGCTTGCCAATCTGGGAATTACCACAGCATCTGGCCTTCTCTAATTTAAGCACAGTTGCTTATGGCCCCAAAGGGCTGTTGTGGCAGTGAGGACCATGTAAAGCAAGGGTCAGCAACCTTTCATTAGTGGTGTGCCGAGTCTTCATTTATTTGCTCTAATTTAAGGTCTCGCGTGCCACTAATACATTTTAACATTTTTTGAAGGTCTCTTTCTATAAGCCTATAATTTATAACTAAACTGTTGTTGTATATAAAGTAAATAAGGTTTTAAAAATGTTTAAGAAGCTTCATTTAAAATTAAATTAAAATGTATAGCCCCCCTGGATAGGTGACCAGGACCCGGGCAGTGTGAGTGCCACTGAAAATCAGCTCACGTGCCGCCTATGGCACTTGTGCCATAGGTTGCCTACCCCTGATCTAAAGCATACTGGCATTCTGGCCACACTATATTTTCCCTTGGCAAAACTTCTGAGGCCACAAAGGGAAGTAGTATAGAGTCCACCTGGGCAGATCCACCAGGTTTCTGGAAGTGGCACAGAGAGGCTGTATGAGACCAGAGAAACTGGCCCAATGCCACCTTTTTTAGAGTGAAGGGCTAATCAGAACTGTGTTGCTACGCAAGTCTGTCATCATCTTTGGAAAATAAGAAGAATTCAATTTATATGAGCCAAGTTTGGATTTGATCTTTGCCTTATTTTTCTAACATGCCCTGATAAAACTTTATAGCTCTAGTACTGTTCAGAACTTAGGAGCGGTGTTGGTTTGCTAACCTGGTTGTCCAGATTTTGATACAGTGAAGTGAACTTATACATGTGTATGTAAAAAATATTAGCATGAATAAATGTTCTGTCCCAAATTATATGTATACCTCTCAATTATAATTTCATATATCTTTTAATAACTATGTTAAATGAATACAATTAGTGGGTGTGTTTCGGTACTGGTTTTTGTTTATTTAATTTTTGTCAATTACTCTTCACAATTCCTAAATTCAGAATGAAAAATATAAAAACAGCATAATTCTTTTGTTACACAGGTGCAACTCAGTAGTATTGCATGTATGTAACTTGGAGCAAAATTAGACCCTATAGATCTGATTCCTTTCTCACTTACCCCCATGCAAATTAGGAAAAATTCCATTGCCATAAGTAGTTATACTGGTGTAAAGCTAGTGGGAGAGCAGAATTGGGACCAGCATTTTTAAAGCATCTCAAATCCAGCTGTCCTTACTTAAGAGCACGGAAATTGTCCTCTGCAGGCACTGACGTTCACATCCCACTTAAGTGAATGGGATTGGAGAAAAGGGTGAATTTACCTTTTCTGCAGTTTGTGTGTGGCTGAAGACTATTCTGCAAGGCAAACTGATTTAGATTGTCAAGCCTATCTTTGCAACAACAAAAACCTTCGACATATTGTTTTCCTTTTGCTTCCTATAGAAACTTAGACTAATTTGGAAAATTGATCTAAGAATAAAATGACAAAGATTAATTCATTTACTAAGGAGGTTAATTTTTTAGCCTCCAATTTGTTAAATGTACCTTCTGTGCAAAGTTAAAGTATTCTTGTTAACTTTTTTGAATGCTAATATGAGAAAATGCAAAGCTACATATGAGCATCATAGTTCAGTCAAAAGAAACTATGGCCATGATCCTGCAAATGCTAATGCATGGGTACTTGAACATAAGAAGTGCTGTATTGCATCAGAGCAATGGTTCATCTATCCCAGTATCCTGTCTTCCAAATGTGAAGTTAAGCGCATGCATGGATCAGGATTAAGGTTCTCAGCACCCTGCAAAATGAAGCTGTAAGTCACTTTCTCCCTTACTGAAAAGACACTTGGGAACATTTACAGGGGTACAGAAAACCCCTCATTTCTTTTGTTTCAGAGAAATAAATAATCAAGACATGCTATGTAAGAATGCTATGTCAGACTGGAATTTTGTGAATATTAGTCTACTAAAAAAGGAAGCAGAACATTTAAATAAAACGCCTCAATTTAAAAAATAAAGTTAGATGAAAGGTTTTATCACTGATTCATTTGGAGGTTTGTTTTTTTGCTTCACTTTAAAATAATTCTAGGTAAAAATGGTGTGCCAGTGGCAGAAAACTTCCGAGTAGAAGCGGTACCCCTACCAGATAAAATCACAGATGGACAGGTACGAGCTCGAACCCTCTACCTCTCTGTGGACCCTTACATGGTAAGTGAAAGAATTGAGACAGTCAGGAGATTTTCTAAAAATGATTTTACCTCAGTGCCAACCATGATGTTTTGTAGGAACTACACAAACTATGAGCCAAACTTATCCCTGATATAACTTCATTCACTTCTGTGGAGTTATATTAGGGGTGGATTTGGCATTAACGTGCCTGTAGCTTATATATAAGAATGGGGTTATATATAATCATGGGGTGTGACAGAAGCAAAAATCAGAATTTCCTGATGCTCATAAAAAGCAGGCAACTAGGCCCAGGCCCTCAGAGGTATTTAGATGCCAAATTCCATCGGAATACAGTACAGTAAACCCTCGATTTAACGGACCCCGATTTAACGGACTTCGGATGCATCGGAGAAAATTTCCGATGCATCCGAAATCCGTTATTCGGGGGCTGCCGGCTCCCCGCTGCGGGGAGCCGGGCGGGGGGGTTGACGGCTCCCGCCCGGCTCCTAGCAGCCGGGGTCCCGGGCGGGCTGCTGGCTGCCGCTGGGCGGGCTGACTCACGGCTCCCGGCCGTGATCAGTAAAACCTCTATATAACGGACTAATTCGGGTGAGGGGGGTGTCCATTAAAGCCAAAAGTCCTGTTATTTAATGATTTTAAAAAATTATTAAATAACGGACTTTCGGCTTTAGCGGACACCCCCTCGCCCGAATTAGTCCGTTATATTGAGGTTTCACTGTACCTAAATATCTTAAGATCTGAGCCTTATTTCCAAGCACAAAATTAATACACTTAAATTCTGTTTAGTTATCCAGTTTTTACTTGCATATATGGGGCAAGGTGCTCCTCTGCCATGGACGGTGTAGAAGGGAGCAAAGGAAAAACAAGCACAGCATGTGGAGGGGCCAGTGAGGCTGTCTCATGCTCCTGCACCCTCTACCAGTCCCTGTTAAAGCCCTTCCATATGAACAATATATAGATGGGAGCACTGTGGATTTGGGGGTGGAACTAGGCAGAGCCACCCTTAGCACTTTTTGCATAGGCATGTAAAATAAAATTTTCAGCCTTCATGAACAAAAAGACTAGACACACTTCTTTTTGGAATATAAAGAAAAGATGAGACAACCCTGACATTTCCAGATTCCCCTAGCTATAGAGGGCCTACAGTCATGGACAGCACCACAATTTTTGTCAAACTGAGTAGCAGCAGCTCTATACAGAATAGTGCCATGTTAATTTGGCAGAAATTCTAATAGAAAATCCAGCAGAGTTAGTACTGCCAGCCCACCACAGAATCTAGTACAACTATCTGGGGCTTAGGATTCACTCCAGGCTGCACTCTAGGCCTAGGATGTGAGACAGCAAGGGGCCAAGGACAGGAACCTGAAGGTCAGTCCCACATCTGTGTGCCATTAAAGGAGGTAGCAGCAGCACCATCCACCCACCCAACTAGCTCTGAGAAGAGGCAGATCAGGAATTAAGTGGAGGAAGGAGAGATGGGAGGGAGGCATGAAAGATGTGGCATTCCTGTCCCCCAAGAGCCCAGCTACCTTTCCAGCAGCAATTTATGATTCAACATCCACTTTCAGTGCTCAATTTCTAATGATAAAAATAATAAATTTAGGGTGGATAGGGCAGCTGAACTCAAGTGGCCCAGAAGGAAGAAGTAGGAAATCATATTCAAAACATAACCATCACATTTCATATTAAACCCATAATATCTTAAACCATCCATTCTGGGGTCTGTGTTGGTGGTCTACTAATAATGATTTGCATTCTCTTGGAGTCTCCAAGAATTAAAGATTAATCTTTAATTAAAGATTTTCATGCGATAAAACCTCCAGGAATATGCCCAACCAAATTCTGCAACCCCTACATCGAGATCCAGCTTTGATTATTGAGTCTGTGCTCTTATTCCCTGAGCTGGCAGGAGCTATGATTATGCAAGAGTAGTATTCTTGGCCCCAAAGTGGAGGAGTAACCCATGTTTCTCTATAAAGTCCTATTCATCCAATTCAGTAATGTTGATTCGGTTAGAAGAGAATCTCAAGTCCTCATTGGTTAGAGGTTTGTGTGTGTTTGTGGTGACACTACTGTGGAAAATAAAATTTCCTCCCTTTGTATGTAAGTGAAAGAATGAAAGGAGAAATAAAGACTTAAGAAAAGAAGGTGAAAATGGAGTTCTTATTTAAAGATTTTGGATTAGCCCTTTGTGCTTTGTTATTAAATGCATTCCATCCCAAAGTTACTGAACATGTAAAGGAAGCTCATGTACATCATCATGTGACAATCCTCTCATTAAAGTCTTGTCTTTTAGCGGTGCCGAATGAATGAAGATACAGGTGCTGATTACCTCCTGCCCTGGCAGTTGTCTGAGGTGGCTGATGGTGGGGGCATTGGGGTTGTGGAGGAGAGCAATCATGCTAACTTTGCTAAAGGAGATATTGTAACTTCTTTCAACTGGCCCTGGCAGACAAAGGTCATTCTAGATGGAAGGCTCCTCCAAAAGGTAACATAATGAAAAAAATTAAGTTGCTGTGTACACTCTTTTTCTCCATTTAAAAAAAATATTTTGTTGGAATGTGATAATTGATTCTGTTGTTTGAGAGATGTCAAGAACAAAGCAGTGCTAATAAAGCAAGCAGTTACTCCAAAGCAGATCAAATGATATTTGGCAAAGTCTACATTAATTTCTCTTTTCCTTGTAAGAAGCAATTAGGAATGCCTTTTCCTGCAACTAAGCAATTCAGTGTTGATGAAATTGTTAAATTCATCAGCATCTTCTCGGAGGCTGCCATAAAGGTTTGTCCATTAATCATGCAAACTCCAGGTAGAACTTTTGACACCTGATCACCAACATGTCTTATTACCGGTACTATGTTCTTAATTTAGCTGGTGTTGGTCCTGCTTTGAGTAGGGGATTGGACCTCCTGAGGTATCTTCCAACTCTAATCTTCACTATCTGTCTATAATGAAAATCTGCATTTTCACTATAGACAGAAAACTTCTGCAGCTTGAGGTAGAACTAGGCTTTCTGGAAACATTTGTTTTAGGACTATTTGTGTCATTAATTCAACTCCAAGATATTGCAACCCTGCTGTACCATCCTTCGGTCTGTTATGGGTGTAGCTCAATATTAACTATTTTCTGTCTCTGAACCAGTATTTGACCATGGCATAATTTTACCTCTTACCATCTAATTGCTAAAAATTGTTAAGTCTCTTGTGAGTGACTTTTGGTCAAAAGTATTTTGGAAAAAAATTCCTATTTATGTTCCACTTTTTGTAATCTTGTTATTGAAGTATTATAGTAGGTCTGACAACTAGTGTACAGCATGCTTTTGAATACTGGTTTATACTTTGTCTGAACTAAACAGCGTGGGTTATTTTGTACTTGTGTTTATTTAAAACTAGCAAAAATACCCGGCGTTGCTTGGGTCCGTTGGGGGGGGGGGAGAGCTGAGCGAGTGCGGGGTCCTTTTGGGGGGGGGGGGGAGAGCTGAGCGAGTGGAGGGGGTGTTGGAGTGGGGGGAGGGGGATGAGATTTTAAAAATTTTCGATTCTTACCTGAGGGGGGAGAGAGCTGAGCGAGTGCGGGGGCCGTTGGAGGGGGGTATTATTAAATCATAACTATGTCACAGAGAACAGCAGGTGTTAACCTGCTGCCCAGCTGATGTTAATGAGCTTTAAAGAATTTCACCCCTAGGGGGTGTCAGAGGTGAAATTTGAAAATTTTTCGATTCTTACCCTGATTAGAACCCTAAAGCCTATAACTGTACCAAATTTCAAGTCTCTAGCTCAAACGGTGTAGAAGGAGTAAGGGAACATACATACACACACGCATACACCATTTGACTTTTATATATATAGATAGATGTGGTCATCCTAAAATCTGCAATCAACAAATAATCCAGAATCTCACTTTAAATTTTTTTTATTGTGTAGCTTGATCCACAACTTGTTGATGGACACTTCTCCTACTTTCTTGGTGCAACTGGCATTACTGGGCTGACCTCCTTTCTAGGAATAAAAGAGAAGGGACATGTGACTCCAGGTGCCAATCAGACAATGGTTGTCAGTGGGGCTGCTGGTGCCTGTGGTTCTCTGGCTGGTCAGGTAAACAGGTTTAAGATTTGCAAGAGAATGAGCTATTGCGTCTAAGTTCTGTCTTGTGAGAGATGCCTTCTTGTAACTCCACTGATTTCACTGGAGTTATACCCACTTGCTTATTTCATCTGTGAATTGGCTCTCAGTCAACAGGGAGGGGATTTATTTAGGTGTACAACTTCAGATTCTTGAAACTGGGAGGGGAAAAGTTGAGTATGATGATTACTTTGTCACAGGCTGGAAAGTAAACAAACTGATTTACTGCATAGTAGTCTGCCCTCAACTTTGAATTGCCTAGTTGTTTACTTAATAATTTTTCTATATGAAAGTTAGTGTACCAGATTTTCATAGTGTTTAGTTGTCAATCTTATTGACTTTGGAATGTTATGATAAGGTACACTCTTACCAAATGTTGTGTTTAAGGCCACTGGAGTACTGATGTGTTCACCTCTGCATTAGGATGTATGGCCAGTGAAAAGCATAGTAAATACTTTCATGTGTTACTTTAGATAACATTACATAAGAATGGCCAAACGGGGTCAGACCAATGGTCCATCTAGTCCTTTTGACAGTGACCAAGGCCAGATGCTTCAGAGAGCATGAATAGAACAGGGCAATTATTGAATGGTCTAGTTCCTCCAGTATCTGGCAACCAGAGGCTTAGGGACACCAAGATTATGGACTTGTGTCCCTGACCATCCTAGTTAACAGCCTATCCTTTTCCTGTCCATTCTTTGTATTTTATTGATATACAGTACTTAAAAAGGTAGCAATATTATTTATCCTTCCAAGCTTTCTTCCAAGTAAGGTATATACAAAGCATCCAACAAGTAAACCTAAAACAAGTACAATTCAAACACGAACTGTTACACCACAGCATTTGAACAAGTACATAAAATTAGAGTATATTTACACGTTGATTTTCCAGTTTTTTTACTGGAGATCCAATTTTTGGAGGGGAAATTGGTGCTTGACATTTGGCAGTCTTAAATTGTATTCAACCCCTAAAATACTTGTGTCTGTAATTCTGTTGGTTAAAATTCTAGTGATTACAGGGTACTGAAATGTGGGCAGATTGATGGCCTCACTCTTTTGTTTATGGTGTTTTTGCAGATTGGCCGCCTAGAGGGCTGCTCTAGAGTGGTAGGAATCTGTGGAACAGATGAGAAGTGCTCCATTTTGGTCTCAGAAATGGGGTTTGATGCGGCTATCAATTACAAGAAGGGGAATGTGGCAGAGCAGCTGCACGAACTGTGCCCAGCTGGTGTAGATATTTACTTTGATAATGTTGGTGGAGACATCAGTGATGCAGTTATAAATCAGGTGATTATACCAGCTGTCCTGTTTATAACCCCCACCCCCCAAATCTTCGTGCATCTTTTGGAACGAGTAATATAAACCAGCCTGTATTAATTGCTGAAAAATAGGAAAATCTTCCCATCCCCCATGTACCTGACATACTGAATGTGATTGAGTCAAATTGTCCAAAGATCAGGGACATAAGCCTATCAGGGTGGACTGACCTGATGGTCTAGCAGTAGCAATTTTGCATTGTGATACAGGAGTTTGATTTCTACTTCTGGTGTCTAATCCCCTAACCAACAGGGACAAGGGGGTACCTTAGCAACAATGCCTGTCTGGGACGGTGATTACTGTTGTTTTTCAACTTTGAACATCTCTGGCTGGTTAAGGAGTAACATTGCTGGGCTCTAGTAGAGGGTCTTAACCACTCCTCTCTGGTAGTATCACCAGAGTTGGAAGTGGAGAAAATAGTGACACTTAGGCCTAGTCTACAGTACGCGATTATGTCAAATTTAGCCATGTTATGTTAATTAAAACTAACTCCGTCTACACGACCAACCCCGTTTAGTTGGGCTCTTAAAATTGATTTCTGTACTCCTCGGCAAGGGGAGTAGCGGTAAAATCAACCTCACTGGTTTGAGTTTGGGGTACTATGGATGCAATTCAATGGTATTGGCCTCTGGGGGGTATCCCAGAATGCTCCATTGGAACCGCTCTCAACAGCATGTTCAACTCAGATGCACTAGCCAGGTACCCAGGAAAAGCCCCGGGAACTTTTAAATTTAATTTAATTTAATTTCCTGCAGTATCAGAATCGCAAAAGAGCTTCAGCATGGACCGAACAGGAGGTACTGGATCTGATCGCAATATGGGGAGAAGAATCTGTGCAGGCAGAACTCAGTTTTAAAAAAAACACAACAGAATGGAGTGTGGGGACTGGGGGATAGCTACCCACAGTGCACCGCTCTGAGAGTTGATGCTAGCCACGTTACCGTGGACGCCCTCTGCCGACTTAACGCGCTTAGTGGGGACACACACAATTGACTATATAAAATCTCTTCCGAAAAATTAACTTCTATAAATTCAACCTAATTTCGTACTGTAGATGTACCCTTGTCAAGACTGTCATTGAGACAGGCAATGAAACCCTTCACTTAGGAAAACCTTTATTGTGATAATCTAGATCATCTGCTGAATGAGGCTTACTCAGTTTGAGTAATCGATTATTGTTTTCCCACCTCCTGAAAACATCACTTGGAGTTCCTGGGAAGGAGGGAAATGGATTATCATTCTTACTCAAGCTTTACTAGAAGAACCTTTCAGAGTATTTGAGCAATCTGAATGCTGCCAGGGTCAATCAAGGAAATAGTTGGGGAGAGTTAATTACAGTTGTTAAATCACTCCTGATAACCATGTTCCCTTACTATATATTATGCATTTCCAGGAATCTGTGACTCCTGGCAGCCCTTGAAAGCAGGTACCCTCTGGGATTTAGTGGGCCAGCAACAGGAATCAAAGATCTCCCATTTTTTTGTTGAGGCTATTCTACTGCTGGGCTAGAGAGCAGGAAAGCTTTTTTTCCCCCTTTTCTTTTCTGTTTTTAAGTTGGTGTGTGGCAAGGGAGTGTAATGTACTGAACTTTACATGCATGAGTGGTTGAGGAGACTCAGATTTTCATGAGTGAGAGACTACATTGACATGGTCTGCCTTACTCCTATTTCACAAATTAAAAGAATAGAGTAGAAAACTCACACTTACTAATTGTGTAAGACTGCAGAACAGATACATGGAATGGTTTTTATTTTTCATTACACAGCTGAGTATTTGCACTGTTCCTCCTTCCACAGTAAACATCCTCACTCAGTAGAGGAATAATCACTCATATTTGTTACCCAGTTAACACCTTGTTGAATTGTACATGTACGGTGGTCTCATACTCCCACTACTGCACTGTTTTTAAACCACCTGCTAGGCCATTACAGGCTGAATGAGCACATGTGTACAATTCTTCTCCCAATCTCCTCTTCTAAGAAAAATGACTTTGAGCAATATGCTTGTTGCATGATTATCATATATAGTCTAATGAACTTATTACAAGTTTGTGTCCTTTTGAGAGCAAAGAGTAGTTTTTCTCATTTCGTGTTGTCTCAAAACAGATGAATCAGAACAGCCATATCATCCTATGTGGACAGATTTCCCAGTATAATAAAGATATGCCTTATCCTCCCCCACTGCCTCCTGCCGTAGAAGAAATACAGAAAGCAAGGAATATCACTAGGTATATTTCTCCTTCCCCACCAGCTTCATGGTGCACTGAACACAGGAATTCATGTGTTGACTTTACATTCTCGGTATATTTGATCTCAGGAGAGGGACTCTGGACCCAGTGTAGGCATTTTTATGATAACACTGGATTACTGAGAAAGAAGACTTGGTGGTTTTGTGTTTTACAACTATGTGTATTATAAACATGTGGTGAGGAGGCCACTAAATGGGCAGAAGGGACACTGAGAATTGTGACTTAAGTGGTACTAACACTGAAGAATTTAAAGCATTTTAATTGGCTGATATGCCTCACCTGTGGTCACTTGCTTTATTATTTGGCTGTCTTTCAGTCTTTTTAATATGGGGAAGGCTCTGTTACCAAATGTTCTATAGCAAGTGTCTTGTCTCTGAGTGTACTTGTATCTGAGAAAATCACCTGCATTTTACAGTCACATATTAAGCTGATCCCTCTAGTACAGGGATAGGCAAACTTGTAGAGGGCCACATGAGGGTATGGAAATTGTATGATGGGCCATGAATGCTCATGAAATTGGGGGTTTGGGTGGGGGTTCTGGGGTGGTGCTGGGTGTTAGGGGTGCAGGAGGGTGCTCCGGGCTGGGACCAAGAGGTTTGGAGGGTGGGAGGGAGTCGGGTGCAGGCTCCAGGTGGTGCTTTCCCCAAGCAGCTCCTGGAAGCAGTGGCATATCCCCCCTCCGGCTCTATGCAGAGGCATGGCCAGGTGGCTCTGTGTGCTCCCTCCATTCGCAGGCACCATCTCTGCAGTTCCCATTGGCCTCAGTTCCCAGCCGATGGGTGCTTAGGGAAGGGGCAACATGTAGAATCCCGTCTGCCCCTATGTGTAGGAGCGGGAGGGGGGACATTCTGCTGCTTCTGGGAGCCATGCAGAGCCACGGCACACACAGAGCAGGGCAAGCCACCAACCCTGCTCCCTGGCTGGAGCGCCAGAATGGGGCAAACCCCAGATCCTGCTTCCCAGCTGGAGCTCGGGGGTGGATTAGAACATCTGAAGGGCGGAGGGCCAGATGCGGCCCCTAAGCCATAGTTTGCCCACCCCTGCCCTAATAGCACTCATGGACTTCTAGTCCTTCTTTCAATATTGTTTGAAATAGAGGCAGGATTACTTGTTTGAGACCACATTGTTTAATCTAAAGCTTTCATTGTACAGAATTGTATGAGCACACTTGGACAGTAGCTGTCTGAATTACTTCTAACTATGGCTAATGCTACTAATCTTCTGTTACATTTACCCACAAAACTGAAAAAAATTCAAAGACTTTTGAAATATATTGACCAGCCATTCTAGTTATTGAATCATCCTCCATTCTTTTCTTTCACAGGGAGAGGTTTCTGGTATTGAACTATATGGACAAACAAGAAGCTAGTATTCTACAGCTCTGCAAGTGGATCAAAGAGGGGAAACTGAAGGTAGGAACTGAACCTGTATATTTTATTGATAGACATGAGCCTTCTTTCAGGAAGACTAATTTCTTTGTCCATATCAAAATCACTTTGACTGCAGTGCCTCACTTTGGAGAGGGAAGTGATATGGAAGAGAATGGAAAGGATTTTCATAGCAGCACTGTTTTAGAAAGGGCAGTATAGCAACTTAAAATGTAGTTTTACAGCAGTAGAATAGGGTCCTTTAGAAGCACACATAACTGATGCCTAGATTCTACCATTTGCAGAGAAAGCCAAATCCTAGTTTTGTGACATGAGGTTTCTAATCCAGACTTGAAAAATCACTCTTTATTACTTTATGGGGCTAAGTGCCCTGTGTCCAGCTCTTTTCTCCTGAGGCTTACTGATGTTATGTGATTCCCCAACTGATCTGCTCATCCTCCCTGAACTTCACATTCATGTACACTCAGAGCTGCAGTAATGTTTTCTTTCATTTAAAGGTTTTATTAGCCTACAGGTTTACAATAATCTACTTGAACAATGTAGCTACTTTCATCTTGACCACAGACCACTTCCCCTTTGGAGTAAAAGTATATCTTTAAAATCTTTGTCAATTTCATGGCCCCTTTCTTATAGACACTGAATTTGGAGGGAAAACTAACAAGACCTATTCTTATTGACAGGTCAAAGAGACGGTGGTAAAAGGCCTGGAAAACATTGGAAGTAAGATGTTGAATCATTTTCTAGCATAATCTTTGCTGAACTGTAGTTACAGGACAACTTTCTCTCTCCTTTCCTCTTCCTCCAATTCAGATGTTTGTCCCTCTCCTAGAAAATGGTTTTAAAATTATTTGCCTAAACAAGGTCAAAATGTCACGTTGAGAGGTAAAATACACTGCACCCAGTGGCTAAAAACAGAGAGCCCCCCCTCCCCCCCAGCCTGGCAGTGTCCCCATCAGCCCTAGCGTCCCCTGCCCCAGGCAGGTGCGGTGCAGTGGCTTCCACAGAGAAGTCCCTGGCTGCAGTCAGCAGCCCCAGAGTTCTCTGTCCCTGGCAGGCACAGGGCTGCAGCTTTTCTCCCCTACTAGGCAACGGAGAGAAGCTGTGACCCTGCACCTGCAGTCCGGAGTTCTCTGTCCCTTGCAGGGCGGCTGCAGCTTCTCTCCGCATTGCCCAGCAAGAGAGAGAAGCCGCGGCCCCCACGCCTGCGGGGGACTGAGGAGGAGGACTTGGGAGTGATGGTGGTATCGCGCTATATCCAGGTTTGCATTATACTGAGGTGGGTTATACCAGAGCTCCACTGTAATGCTTTAGCCCCGCAGGGTCAAAGGAAAACCCTTGGTTAAAAAACTTTAGCTAAATCATACAGGGGGTGGGTTTAATTTTGAACCATTAGCTTACTGTACATCATGGATTTGTTTTAATGGGACTTGGCTAACTGGACAGCCATATTTCATATGCGGTTTCCCCATGCTTTACTTTTTATGTAAAGTATTCATGTTTATTTCTGAAGCAATAAATATTTTATAAGCTGCCTCTTCACCCCATGACCAAAGCTTTAAATAAAAGCCTTTGCTGTAGGTTCACCAGGCATATGCCCTCCTCTTGTGTCAGAATACGCCATGCAGACAACATGCAGTGCAAACAATAATTAAAAATGAACTGCTAGTGTTGTAAAAAAAGGTTGATCAGACATTTAAATGTTTAATAAATTAGTTTTAAGTCTTTGGCAACTTGTTGCATTCTAATATTATGGTCTCTTAACCTCCTGTATTGCGGGGGAATCTATATGTTCAGTCCAAAATTTGATTTCTCTTTACATTGTTATAATCCAGTAAAGGAGGCTCACAGGATCTTATCTAATGTTTTTGCTTTAAATTTTTTTTTTACTACATGCATAAATGTTTAATTAGTTTTATCCTAATAATGTGTATTATTCTTATTCTCTTATAGGGGCTTTCCAGTCCATGATGACCGGAGGCAACATTGGAAAACAGATCGTGCTAATTTCTGAATAAGAATCTTTGCCTTTTTGCGTGTGGCCTAACAGGAAAAATAAACTTGACTCTTATCTTGATTGCTGAACAAGGATTATTTTATTTAAATTAATCTTCCCTTTTGCTACATCAGGCACCAACAACTAAAAAATCCCTAAACTTGGATAGCAGAGATTTTTGGATGAAAGAGTACATTTGAAAAACTCTTCCATTGGGAAACTTAAATTTGTTTCTGAAGCCAGGCTGTATAGTACCTGAAATACTTCCATTTCATAGCCCTGAAAGACTTTTCCACTGGTCCATTTAATCCATTTCCTTACATATTGGCATTTTATATCATGCATACAAGTCATGACAGAGTATTATAATATGAACCCTAATTTACCCACACAAAGTGGCAACCTTCAGTTTGTACACCATTGTGAGTTTCATCAGGAATAAATACAGCTTTAAATTTAACGTTATGCTTAATGTTCATTAACATCTATTTGTTTTTTCAGGATTAAAAGAGGAAAAAATAAAAGGCTTCTTATCAGAGTTCTGTATCTCATCTTTCAATAGTTACGTTGAAACAAATTATGCTGAAATAAACTGGTTAGTCTCTGCTACAAGCGTGTAGCAGGCAGCAACTTCCCCTGTGGTGCATCCCGCTGGTCGTCCAGGGAATTAGCTTGTCCAGCATCCGGAGCGCCCTCTGCAAGCCGATGTCCTGCTTGCTGCTCTGGCCCCTTGTTTTACTTACGGATACAGACTAACACGGCTGCTGTTCTTAAACTAATGTTGAAACAGTGCAAGTTTCAGTGATTTAAGCAGCAATTGGATTGAAAGTGAAACTCAATTAGCCAGTTATCAGGGTAACTGGTTTTATGAATGAATGCTATCATTCACAAATCTTTACTTATTAAATTTACATTAATAAAGTGAACAATTGAAAACAATTTCATTGATCAGTTCTACACATGACACCTCAGTCATCAAGTCTTGACCACCAATAAGAGAAATATCAGTTTCCCTGCAGGAACATTCTGATAGCAGCTGAGGCTAAATAGTTAATGGTCTGAAATTGCACCAGTACTGAATTTTTGTGCAAGAGATTTTAATAAATCCTACTAGTTGTATTTACTTTATTAGTGAGTTGAAATACACAGTTTTTAAATTGAGGTGGAAGGCTGTCTTAGAGGGTCATTTCTATGTAAGAATTTAGTTTTAGATATATTACTGAGTGACTTTTTTTTTTAAAGTGATGAGATTTTCCCATTTCTCTCCATTCTTAAGGATTTGCCTGTTTCGCCGCACATCTTCGAATGTCCCATATATCAAGTAGACTGCCCTACAAATGAGAATTTTACATGTCTCCCCTTCCGACTCCATTAGCATTGCTCCTAATTTAGCAAAAGGCTTTGCTGCAATGTCCTTTCTCCTTAAGGCTGAAGATGGGCTGCCTTCACTGCATTCCTAAATTCTGCCAATATGGGTTTGAGGAATTCCACACCCATCCAAGTAGCAAGCTGCCCTATCCCCACTCATCAGATACCCTAATTTATTCAAAATTCCCATTTTATTCAAAAAAGACTTCCACCAAGGAAACTGTCCTTTACATTTATGTGGTGTAATTATAGGAGAGAGACTACAATCATAATAAAAACCCAGTTGAAATGCCATGAATGTCATTCTTTTTTTTCTGCTTCAGAAGTGGAAGGCAAAAATTGATTGTAGCAAAACTACCATTTTCCTGGTCCCAGAACTGGATTTGTCTGTCCAAAGTACAAGGCTTGTATTTATGAACTATTTCCCTTAAGGCTGTTTCCACAGAGTGAGCTGTTTATCTGTCACTGTGTGAGCTGACACATCTTATGGCAATAACATTCCTGTGGGAGTCATTTTGAGATAAAATATAATCCAGAAAATCCCCTGTACTACTTGCTTCACAGCAGCTGTTTAGTAATCTACTCAAGTCACCACCCTATCAATGGGTGATGGAAGTGAGGGATGACCCAATGTAAGATCATACTGCAATAGTGAACCTTTCCTTCCTAAAAAGAAGTTTGGATACCACAATATTTCTGCAGTCTGCTAGCCTATAAAGATGCTACCAGACACAAATGGCTAAAGAAGGAAAAAACAAAGAATTGGAAGTCTGAAGGAAATCTGAACAGGGTACCACTACAGCCTCATCAAGAAGCACATTTACATATATAAATCTTAGTTCTCTCTCTCTCTCTCTGTTTTAAACAATACAAGGTAAAATGTTTAAAGAAAGTGTCCTACATTACAAGCTATTAATACAAATCAGGTTGTCTTTATTTTAATTGCATACAACTTACTCTATGTTTGCAGTATTGTTGTAGCTGTGTTCTACATCTTCTATTGGTCCAACTTTGGTTGGTGAAAGAGACAAGCTTGTAAGCTACACAGAGCTCTTTTGCAGGTCTCTAACTTACACTATCTTATTCTTCAGCAGCCATTTAGTTTTGCATAGTCTAACATGGATCTCTGTTAATAAAGGATGACTTAACCCAGGTACATAAGACATCGAGTTAATAATGGCAAAGGGAGGAGGATTTCTTCCATGCTGGTTTAACTTAGACTGTGTGTGGCAGTCTCTAAGGTTTGAGCGGCCCCTGACCCTGCTAGACCACTGGAGTGGGGCCAAGCGGCTGCTTCCGGGAGCCCCGTGGTGTGGCCCCCGACCCAGCGCACCGGCTGGAGCACATACCCAACCTGGTGCCCCGGAGCAGGGAAAGCTCCAGACCCCGCTCCCCAGTGGGAACTGAGGGACTGACTTAAAATGGCCCATGGGGGGGTAGTTTGTCCACCCCTGAGATAGCTAGTTTAGGAAAGTCACAGCTGAGGGGTTCCTCCTCTCCCATGAGTTTAAGTACTGAGATGGGGAGGACTCTGTGTTTCTATCAGTGAGTTTCCCTTCTATGAACTGCACACATATCATCCCCTTTAAGTAGGCTCTCTGAGGGTGATCCGGTTCCTCTTCCTCCCTGCTCTGTTTTGAAAAAAAATCCGTGTTAACTTGGGTTTTACCCGTATGATGAAACATGCGGAAGTCGTAGGGTTGGAGTGAGAGGTACCAGTGCATAATCTGAGGGTTTGTAGCCTTCATGGTGTGCAGCCACCCGAAGGGGACAAGGTCCATGATTAATGTGAAGATGTTTCTCAGCAGGTAATAATGTAGGGCATCAATAGCCATTTCATGGCCAGGGCCTCTTTCTCTATTGCTGAGTAGTGTCCTGCGGAAATAATTTGCAACTCAGGTACACCTAGGACAGGGGTCTGCAACCCGCGGCTCCGGAGCCGCATGCGGCTCTTTCATCCCTCCGATGCGGCTCCCTGTGTGTTCTAATTTTAACCGGCCCGCAGACTGTTTTCTATGCGGCCCGCCAGCACTGTCCAACCAGTGCGCGGAGCCGCAGCCGAAAGAGAGGGGCGGGGTCAATAAGAGGCGAGCGGCGGGGGGGGGGAGAAGAACGGAGGCGGAGCCGGGGCCGGGGCCGGGGCACGAGGCGAGGCGGAGCCGGCGGAGAAGTACGAGTCGGGCCGGGGCCGGAGGCGAAGCGCGGCGGAGCCGGCGGATAAGAGCGAGCCGGGGCCGGGGCACGAGGCAAGGCAAGGCAAGCTGGGGGAGGGGGGGAGTGAAAGCACGGCCGGGGGGGGGGGGGGGGAGGAAGAAGAGCGAGAGCACGGCCGGAGGGGAGGGGGAGGGAAGAAGAGCGAGAGCACGGCCGGAGTGGGGGGGGGGGGGAGGAAGGGGGGGGAGGAAGAAGAGCGAGAGCACGGCCGGAGGGGGGGAGGGAGGGAAGAAGAGCGAGAGCACGGCTGGAGGGGAGGGGGAGGGAAGAAGAGTGAGAGCACGGCCGGAGCGGGGGGGAGGGAGGGAAGGAACGTCTTTTTTTCGGAGCTCAAAATGTTTTGTTGCATGCAGAAATGTAATTTTGTTTTCTCTGCAGTCGTTCATTGATTTCATAAATGCAACACATTATAGTTTGTTTATACATAGCATAAAGGCAAAAAAAACGTTATATGCAGTGTTATTTCATTTTAAATGTCAAAAGGGTTTTGTGGCTCCCAGTGTTTTCTTTACTGTGGGAAACGGGTCCAAATGGCTCTTTGAGTGGTAAAGGTTGCAGACCCCTGACCTAGGAGAACATAATTATTTATAACTCAACAGCACCCCCGCTGGCGTGGCACTAATCGACTCGTAATAGAATTCCAACCAACCCTCAGGACCTGAAAAGCGAACCAGACGCTGGGATGTTGAACCCATAAAGATTTTATTGATCTGTGACGAACAGAAAAGCAGGGTCATCTCAGAGCAGGGTCTTGCCACAGGATACAGAGCATAAATGTCATGCCACCACTTCCTGTTCTCCCTAATCTGATGATAAAAGTATTAGCTGTACAGCTTTGTACAATGAGTAAAAAGACCATTAGATTTTCATTAATCCTCATGTAGGTGGGTTCTGTTTCTGGACTTGTAAACTTTCTTCATTTTGGTGGCTGATTTACATAAGCAGTACTGGTGAGCTGTAGAAAGCAGTGCAAAGTACGCTGTAAATTGTGTGCAAAATACCAGGTTTCACATGTACAGTTAATTCCTCAGATTTTTTTATATTACCTTCTCCCTCCCTTTGGTAGTGCCAGTCATTGAGAAAAACATTAGAAGACAGAAAAGTGTCAAGGTTTAGAAATAACCATTTCATGTTTTTTTAAAAAGTGTTTTTCCTGCAAATTCTATTAATTTTTTTTCTATACATTTTACTTCATTTATTCTTTTGTTGATGTTTGAATTAGGAGATTCTTTAGTGTACAAAAGCAAAAAACTGCCCAACACCTGTGCAGATGAGATCTGTGCTCTTACTAGTTAGCATTCATTTTCATGTTCAAGGTACTTAAATTTTGCATCTCAAAACAGCCCGGTGAGGTAGACAAGTATTCTCTCTACTTTAAAGACAGGGAAAAGTGACATGAAGAAGCACAGTGGCTGTCCAAAGATATATACAAAGGGTTTGTCTACACTTCAAGCTGGGGATGCAATTCTAAGCTTGTGGAGACAACCTGTGCTAGCTCAATGAGAGTTAGCACACTTAAAACCAGAGGATAGTCCCTGCTACTGCTCACTCCACTACAACTATGTTCTATTTTTAGTGGGCTAGCTCAGGAAGAGAGAGTGCTAGAATGGCTCCTTGAGCTGGGAATGACATCTCCAGGTGGAAGTGTAGACACATATCCATAGAGTCAGAGCTGGGATTAGCTTCAGGGACTTCCCAACTCTAGTCCTGTATCTACACTATCCCTCTTTCTGATTCCTGGGGGGAAGGGATAGTTTAGAAATATGGAACACTTCATGGTTTTTATCCATAAAGCTCAAAGTGTATTATATCCACCAGCTGGAGAAACTGAAGAGTAGAGCACTTTAACCGCTTACGCTAGATCACACAGCAGGTCACATAACCACCATTTCTTTACTCCCACTCCTGTGCCCTAGTCAGTGGCCTACACTGCTCCACTTAGATCTTTCATCCCTGAAGAATCCTACCTCACAGTTCTTCTTTGCTGTGACTCCCCACTCTGACCATCACAGAGCCTCCCTTTAACACCAATCAACACAGCTCTTTCACTAGTCACTGTTGGGAGAGAAAAGGCAAAGACAGAGCACACTGCCTCTCTTTAGCACTGTCCGAAGAAGAAGAATAGAGCAGGACTTAGACACACACACACACACACACACATATTGAATTACATTTTGAGTTGCTGATGTACATGACAGCATGATACACATCAAGAAATGTTTTTAGCACAAACCACAGTGACAGTGTGAAGGCCACTGTCGCAGACCTATGTTATGGTCAATACAGTCTTTAATGACATCCAATCACACTGAGTGGTTTTGTAGACCCATGCGTAAACACTGAAATAAATAAATCAATAGCAGCGCAGTTCCAATAACGCATTATAAAGATCCACTCCTGCATTTTTTCCAATGTTATAAAATTAGGAATTTAATGAATTAAAATATTTTTTCCATTCAGTAATCAGGAAACAATTCTATCCATCAAACACACAGGTCCACTCTATACCACAGAAAACCCCATTACCACAAAGTTCTGAAGCAATTCAGGGATAACTTCAGATCTTAGCATTTAGTTGCTTGACTATGCTGAAATGCAGTCCTACAAACCTGGAGTTCCCAGCTTCACTCAAAAGAACTTTGAATACCTTCATCAGGTATCAAGAGCTCTGACAGTTTTTCATCTCTACTATGTAAGTTCTCAGCTCAGAAGAGCTTAGTGTCCAGGATTTGTGGATCAGAACTAGGGTCAGCACCACCAGCCAGGTCTTCATTGGGGAGAGGAAGAAAGCCAGAGTTCCATAGGTCCGTTGCAGAAAGTAACAGGAATAGACTTGCCAGGCAAGCAGGAGCAGCATGGTTAGGTGGATTGGCACAGCCAGGAAGTGCCTGACATGACGGATATGAGAGAAGAAGCTATGCCCCTGGCATCGTAGTAACAGGCACCAGCACAGGTAAGCCATCAAAGGCAAGTTAAAAAATATCATCTGGAAAGGCAAGCAGAGAGAAATGAGAATTTAAATGTGTCAGGAATGTTATACTGAGTAAGTCAGAGCATGGGAAGATACAGGAGGACACAATAACTATCCCATGGACTGATCTAGTGGCCACCAATAATGTTCCAGAGGGTATAAATCCTGGAGTTAGATTCTTCCACAGAGATTGTTGGTGACTGGGAAAACTGGGAAGGCATTAAACTCAGACTGGTGAAAGTGGGAGCTCATATCTATTTAACAATGAAACCTACTGACCAATTTGAAGTGTTTACAAAAAATCTTAACCACTCAGTCCCCTTGGATGGAGCATGGCTCAAGTGTGATGCATAGGACCAAGAGGAAGTAAAAAATCCTCTGCTTCTAACTGGTGTACAGAAGAGTCAAAGAAAATTAAACAGCGGGAAGGAAAAGAAAGAAAAGGTTGAGAGAGCGAGAGACACGCAATGTTGCGCTTCCTTTCTGCTCCCTCCCTAAGGCAGAGAAGAAGTAGTGTGAATGAATGATTGCTAACAGGAAACCAAGATTTACCGATGATATTTAAGAAGGTAACCAAAGGAGCATCAATAAGTCAAAACTTCACAAGAGAGTGGGCAAAAATTGATAGAACTCCCCAAAGAATGAGTCCCTCCCCACTTTTTACTATTTGGAGTTTTCTCCTGCCAGTTCTAAACCCTGTTCCTTCCTCCACTTTATCAGGCATTGATGATTTGGATGTGTTGTGTGTGTCGAAATATCACCTCTATAATACAGCTAAACTACCACAAAGGCAGTGGCAGCTACACTACTAGATACCAGTTAAAACTGCATCACATCCACCCTCTGTGGGACCCAGAAGAGTGCATACCCCCATGCAAATTTCAGCTGAAAATTTTAATCTGCTGTCTATGATTTCTGTTGCCCAGCTACACTTTGAAACAGAACAACAAGTCCACTGGTCTTTCAAATGTAACCAGAAGCCTGATGAAGGATTCTGTTTTCTTTTGTGGATGAAAGAGGGCAAAGAAGAGGAAGCTGAAGAGAAGAAAAAAGGACTAAGTTAACCAATGGCCAAAGACTCAAAAAATAATAATTAAAAATTAAAAAGAAAGCAAATAGAGTTGAGTTTCTGGAAAAAACACTTGGGCATATGTTCTGTTTTGTAGAGGGAAACCTATTCATTTGCATACTATGTTGCCAAGCGGATCTTTTCTATAGTGTTTTTAGTCCCAAAGGAGTGATGTTGTCAGAGAAGGAAAGGATGAGCTTTCAAATGCTCTTCTGGATCTTCTAATGGCTAGTTGTATTCTGTGTCATGCGAGAGTTTCAGCACTGACACACATTCAAAAAGAGATGCTGGAGTTTTAAGAGTCCCCTTTGGCAAATACTTGAGGCCAAGGCAGGGCTGGCTTCAGGTTTTCCGCCGCCCCAAGACGTGGGGGAAAAAAAAAAAAAAAAGCAGCAGCTCACAGACCTGCCACTGAATTGCCGCCGACAGCAGACGTGGTGGCGGTCGCATGGCCACTGAAATGCCGTCGAAAGATGCGCCGCACTGCCCCTATCATGGACGGTGAGCTGCCCCCTGATATTGGCTGCCCCAAGCACGTGCTTTGCGGTCTGGTGCCTGAAGCTGGCGCTGGGGCAGGGGCAAGGGCAAGGGCAAGGGCAAGGGGACTGTAGCAGGCAGCTGACTCAGCGCCTGCTGAGTCAGCCCCTGCTCCCTCCTTGCCCTGCAACAGCTAGCAGCCTCTGCAAGCCCGGCCTGCTAGGGGAGGCTAATTAGCCACCTGGGGGTAATCCTGGGCTGCAGAGGGCTTAATGGGCTCCACCTGGCAGCCTCCACAGGGATATAAGGCCTGCTAGGGAGGAAGCCAGTGTGGTTGTGGAGGTGGGAGATAGAGAGAGGTAAGAAGGAGGAAGGAGAAGGAGGAAGAAAGAGTGAGAGAAAGAGAAGGTGCAGGGAAATAAGCTCGCTGAGGCAGAAAGCCTGAAGGAGCTAGCTAACCCTGAGGTCAGCCAGAGACTGAGGGCTGAGCCTAAACCTGAACTGTGTAGGAAGCTGTATATAGGTGGTGGGGTGTGTGCACTGTGTATAAAGCAATAAAAGACACTGGTGAAGCCAAAAAGCAGTCTCCGGCTGGTATTTCGAAGAGGGCGGTCAGAGGCCCGCTTACAGGGACAAAATTGGTGGTCTGGTGTGACAATTTCTACGGGCATGTCTATACTACCCGCCAAATTGGCAAGCAGCATTCAATATATCAGGGATCGATTTATCACGTCTCATCTAGATGCGATAAATTGATCCTCGAACATGCTCCCCGTTGACTCCGGAACTTCAGCTCCACAAGAGGAGTAACCGGAGTCTACAGGGGAATCGCTGTGGTCAACCTGCCGCCGTGAGGCTGGTCAGGTAAATTGAACTAAGATACTTTGACTTCAGCTATGCGAATAGCGTAGCTGAAGTTGCATATCTTAGTTTGGAAAAAAAATAAATACCCAGTGTAGCCCAGGCCTAGGACTCTGATACTGCAAAGGAGAAGGGAGGAAGGAAAATACTTAAAATTTAATGAAAGAAATCCTACCTCACACACAAAGCATAGAAAAAAAATATTTCTAATGATCAGGAAAGGAAGAACAGCACTGATAATTAGCTAAACAAAGTAGGAAACGGGAACCTTGTTGACAAAATAGAGGAAATAAGAGCACCAACACATTAAGGATGTTTTCCTAAAAGATATGCTCTAGGAATTATTTGGGGGAAGTTCTATGGCCTGTGGGGGGAAAAAAAAAAGCCTTTTAACTGTCCTTAATCTGACATCCAGGTTACAATGCCATCTTTCCTGCAGTATCTCAAATGGCCTCCATATTTACCAGGCAGAAAGCTCCAGGGTTAGTTCACATTTCTTAACCCTTTGACTCCAGGACTACAATTTCACAGTCAATAAAGATAGGCCCTATAAAACACCCATGTTGAATTGGCTATACAGACAAAGAGCAGAAATGACTGAATGTGCTCCATGTAACCTACCAAATTCCACTTAAACTGTGGTCTCAGTTTGAAAGATCAGAGTCTTAACCACGTATTGTCACTTCTCCCATCTGCCACAACCCTCCTCCTCCACTATTTCTAAAATTCAAAGAGCTTGAAAAGATCTCACAGGCTAAAGCAGCTTGCCAATATTCATATCTAAATTCTCACCTGTAAAATTCCAACCACGAATGTCAAGCTGCCCTGCAGGAAATGTCCACCAACCATTACCCCAAAGGAAAAACAGGTGCCCACCTGGCCATCTATCACCTCGCCAATAAACCAGGGTCCTGTAGAGGAGGAAATAAATTCAACAGTAATAGTAAATACAATACAGAGCTATCCCAAAGCATGAGCTAGAATTAGGAAAACTACTTGTTTGTCTAGTGATCACTTTAGAATAAACATCGTCTATTGAGTCTGATACTCATTCCTGGATGAAACTAACAAAGCACAGTGCATCATCAATTGATGCCACCTGACAGCCTGCAATGAAAATATTCTTATATAAATCTAATCTCTAACAGTTCTGATACCACACAGAACATCTTGCTGCAGGTAGAAATGGTGTATCCATAGAAACTATGCTTCTGAAACACAGATCTTTCACCAGGATTACAGTGTGTTTATGCACTAATCTTTCACACCTTGATTTAAATCTGGCTTGGGTTACAAATGAAAGTGAACTTGGCACACTCAGTTTTAGGGAAAGACCAGACTAGGTAAACAGGGTGTTTCGAGATCAAGGCTGAG
Organism: Sternotherus odoratus; assembly: GCA_032164245.1. NCBI lineage: Eukaryota > Metazoa > Chordata > Testudines > Kinosternidae > Sternotherus > Sternotherus odoratus. The sequence goes on along the minus strand of JAVMKO010000006.1, from coordinate 54,235,181 downwards.
GTGCCTTCATAAGTTATAACATGAAATAGACATGCGATATGCTCACACTTTGCCAAGCCAAAACCAGGCCTCAGTCTTTTATTTTAAAAAGAATAAGTGAGCCCTGAGTTAAACAAAGTGAATTGGTTTTAAATATTCACAGAATAAATTTTAGAATACAAAGTCGTGACATTCTAAATTTGGAATATTTAACAAACAACCCTTCAGTTTTATTGTACATTAATTTTTTTAAGTCACAACACAGCATTGTAACCCAGCTAACTTCTTTTTTTATTTTATATATAATCTAAAGTTTTTATTGAGAAACCTCTGAACATCTCTTCACATTTTAAAAATTACAATTTATATCCTCTAGTATTCTAAGCTACATACCCAGAGCTGTATACAAATTCAATATCAGAACAGAGTAATAGAAGGTGTTTGTTTTGCTCAAGACGTGAAGTGAAAAGGAGGTCAGCATCACTAATCCTGGAGGCTCTGAACAAAGGAAGAAGTTAATAAAAAATATTAATTCAGAGCATAAAGGATACATATAAAATGTGTCTGTTTAAAACAAATTTACACACTGTTTAAACAGAATATATAAAACTAGTGTACACAGGACAAAGTGCCAAAACATAAGAGTAACGGCTCACGGCAGCCACCGAACTGCAAATCCCAGGATGCTGTTTGTCCAGGCCGTCTCTACAGTTCGCGGCAGCACACGCGCGGCGGCCATGTTCTGCTGCCGAACTACAACTCCCAGCATGCTGTTTGTCCGGGCCATCTCTACGGCTCACGGCAGCGCATGCGGGTGGCCATTTTGTGCCGCCGAACTACAACTCCCAGCATGCTGTTTGTCTGGGCCGTCTCTACTGCGCATGACGGCTTCGGACAAACATCCTCTGGCCTTTTATTATATAGGATAAGAAAAATAAATTAACAGAATATTGAGCAAGTTTTGAGTACCAATGCAAGAGAATAAACGGGCAGCTTCTCTAAGAACATAAGAATGATCATAGTGGGTTGGACCAATAATCCCACCAGCCCAGTATCCTGTCTTCTGACAGTGGTCAGTGCCAGATGCTTCAGAAAGAATGAACAGATCAGGGTGTCCATCTCCTGTCATCCAGTCCCAGCTTCTGGCAGTTGGAGGTTTAGGGACACCAGAAGCAAGTGGTTGCTCCCCCAACCATCCTGGCTAATAGCTATTGGTGGACCTATTCTTCGTTAATTTATCTAATTATTTTTTTAATCCAGTTATACTTCTGGCCTTCACAATATCCCCTGGCAATTAGCTCCACAGGTTAACTATACATTGTGTGAAGAAGTACTTCCTTTTGTTTGTTTTAAACCTGCCACCTATTAATATCAACAGTTCTTGTGTTATGTGAAGGTGTAAATAACACTTCCCTAATCACTTTCTCCATATAATCTAAGATTTTATAGACCTCTATCATGGAGGTTCTCAAACTTGTTGGCTTGGCGGCACTTTCTCTCCTCCCCATGGGCCGCCACAACCCATGTGTATCCTCCGAAATGCTGCCACATACAGCGCTTCTGCTTTCGGTAGCATTTTGGCGGACATGCTTCACAGGGTCTGCCTAAAAGCCACCAAAACCGGAAACATCCACTTTGGCGGCTTTTCGGAGCACACTTGTCCGCATGTCTGCCGAAATGCTGCCAAAAGTGGAAGCGTTCTATTTGGCGGCACTTCAGCAGTGCTTGGCGCTCATGACCCCGCGGGGGGTAGCAACCCCCAGTTTGAGAACCGCTGCTCTATCCCCCCTTCAGTCACTTCTTTTTCAAGATGAACAGCTCCACCCTTTTAAATCTCCTTGTATGGAAGCTGTTCCATACTCCAAATAATTATTGTTTCCCTTCTCTGCACCTTTTCCAATTCCAGTAATATTATATATATATATATATATACAAACAATATATATATTTAGATAGGGCAATGCAAACTGCATGTAGTATCCAAGGTGTGGGCATACCATGGATTTATATAGTGGCATTATGATATTTTCTGTTCTATCCATTTCCTAAAGGTTCCTAACATTCTGTTAGCTTTTTTGACTGCCACTGCACCTTAAGCAGATATTTTCAGAGAACTATTTATCATGACTCCAAGATCTCTTTCTTGAGTGATAACTGCTAATTTAGATCCCATCATTTTGTATGAATAGTTGGGATTATTTTTTCCAATGTGCATTACTTTTCACATACCAACACTGAATTTCATCTGCCACTTTGTTACATATCACCCGATTTTCTGAAATCCCTTTGTAACTTTTTGCAGTCTGCTTTGGACTTAACTATCTTGAGTACTTTTGTATTGTCTCTAACACACTTTTCCAGATCATTTATGAATATGTTGAACAGCACACGCCCCAATACAGATCCTTGTAGGACCCTGCTATTTAGCACTCTCTATTGTTAAAATGGACCATTTATTTGTACCCTTTGTTTCCTATCTTTTACTCAGTTATTGATCCATTTCCCTCTTATCCCATTACTGCTTAGTTTGCTTAGGAGCCTGTGGTGAGGGACCTTATCAAAGACTTTCTGAAAGTCCAAGTACTCCTCTATTGACACCCCAATCTGGGAGAGTTCCTCAGATTTGTCACCTAATGGAGTCGCCAGGGCTGGCTTCGACTTGCTAGGGGCTGGAGCTAAAGCCAAAGCCCAAGATCCACTACCTGGGACCGAAGCCCAAGCTTGGGTGGTGGGGCTCAGGTTACAGTCCATCTGCCTGGGGCTGAAGCATTTTTGGCTTTACTCTCCCTCCTCCAGCCCAAAGGGTATTGGGACTTGAGTGGGCTCAGGCTTCGGTCCCCTCTCCTGGGGTCATGTAGTAATTTTTATTGTCAGAAGGGGGTTGCGGTGCAATGAAGTTTGAGAACCCCTTGACTAGACCATATTTTATTTGACATATCAGAGGTTCTCTGAGCCCTCTTGGAAACAAAATGGCAGCTTCAAGAGACCGAATCAAGCTGAGAGGCGCTACATGCAAAGCTTGTACAGTAAACAGCAGCATAATTTTAATTAGGGTTTTTTTGCTGTCTTGATAGCACAGGATAAAATAGTGAATAGAGGGTGGAGAAAAAAAAATCAAAATCCGCTTTAAAAATACAGACAAAACACTGGCTCTTACCTTTGAGTGTTGGCTTTCTAAGATACCTGAAAATAAGGAGCAAGGTGATCTGAACCAGAACAATGAGCCCAAACAGTACTCGAGCCTGAAAACAAGCACAATTATTCCAATAAATCAAAACTTTAAATGGTACCTGTCTTAGTACAGCTGTGTGAAAGTGAGAAAAATAAATGGGTTACTTAAAACAGGTATTTTGAGATTCCTGGTGCCATCATATTTAAAAGTAACAATAAAACTTCAGAAACGAGAACTTGAGAAAAGTCAGTAAATTCAGGTTAGTTCTGGTTTCTATCAGAAATACTTTCATAGTGAAACAACACTGACTGTGGTAATTATAATAAGATATAGAGATATACCTATCTCACAGAACTGGAAGGACCTTGGAAAGGTCATTTGAGTCCAGTCCCCTGCCTACACTGGCAGGACCAACTACTGTCACCTGACAGATTTTTTGCCCCAGATCCCTAAATGGCCCCCCTCAAGGATTGAACTCACAACCCTGGGTTTAGCAGGCCCATGCTCAAGCCACCGAGTTATCCCTCCCCCCTACATTTATAATATAATTTGCAAATTATTACATCAGTTATAAGAACTACCAGTAATTAAGTTTCTGTATCAAAGCAAAATGGAAGAGGAATTTAGTAGTCAGTTTCATTGGTTTTCCAAGCTATTGGGATCACACACATGCTTTGCTTTCGTCAATAAACACAAAAATAAAAATTAAATTAAAATATATTTTACATAGGAAGACACTTATGACCAGATACATTTTCAGATTGCTGTGCTGAGTAAAACTACAGTTTTCTTTTAAGTGGCTATGGTGAACATCAGAGTTACAAATTTAGAGAACTAGTATCAGAGTTTTGAGACAGTCACAGGGCAACCTAAAGCTTCCTTCATACAATTATATTAATACATATTAATCCTAAAATTCTATCCTCCTGTTTATTCCAATTCTGGTCCTTTGTAAGGGTGAAATCCTATATCTGTTTAAATCAATGTGATTTTCTACTTTAATGGGGCCAGGATTTCACCTCTGGTCTTTAGCTTTGTTAAAGCCAAACTCAACATGAGCAGATGATGTAAAACTTCTTCCTATAATCCTGCTAGTGCACTTCTGTAGTAATCTATTTTCACTACTCTTCTTTAAATTTAGTTTGGGCTTCACTTTTCTGCAAGCCAGACTTGGTGGCTTCATTTTTGTATAACTACTCCTACAAAATACATACCTAATTCATGCACAAAACATGCATGTGTGCAAAACGGACAGCTTTGGAAACAAATGTGAGGTTTTTTTGCATGTGTAATCAGTGTATGTTTGTCTCTGATTGGTGTAACTTGGGAATTAAAGTCTGAAAATATCTGCAAAGGTTCTTATATGGCCCCAGTACTGTAATATCTGACCAACTCAAACATTAAATAATTTATTCTCAATGTGAGGTAGAAAAATGGCTCCGAACGTCTCTAGAGAAAGAAAGTATGACAGCTATTTTGGCTGAAAACACCCACCAGGATGTAGTGGTCTGTAAGGAGAATGAGAGATGACAAGAAGCCAAATCTGAGCGAGAGGTTTTCGTTCACAGCAAATGTATGACCTTGAGTGCTGCTCTTCCCAATAGCATCCTGATTGGGAATAAAACAGAGAAGTAATCAGATGTAAATTGTGCCAAACAAGTGTCTTTCAAACTACTTTCCAGAATAATTCAAAATTGCAGGTTAAGGCTCCTGGCTAGGATTGCTAACTTCTCTTTGAAAGATCTGATTAGTATACACTTAAACTGGCAGATTGCTGTACTAAATACATATTATTGCACAAGTATATTATTTTTAGGTGAATTATGACACTGTTGTTTTATGTTGCAAATAAATGTTTGACCCGGAGTTTATAATTAGGAAGTGTTGTATGGGAAAGGGACACTTTTAGAGACCCATCAACATGTAGAAGGGGGCTACCTTCAGCCAACCGTTTTTGCTTTTTGTACACTCGACTCCGGAGACCCTCATCTCTGAAACAAGCCTGGGGGCTGTGTTGTGTTCCATTTTTGATATTTTCTTTAGCTAAATTGTAATTGCTGCACTCTCACCTATTAGTCAGAGTATGGTAATAATGCATTTTCTTCCCAGTTCTGCTAGTATATTTATTCAACATAATGTGATGATTTTTGTTTGTGCATTTTTAGCATCGAGAACCTGTCTCCCAGGACATCATAAATAGGATATTTAACAAATTGTCAGGAGTAGGTAGTATGTTTTAAAATATAGCGGTGATTACAAGGATTTAAACTTTGAACAGTCTCATAAAATTGTGAATATTAAATATTAGACAAATTAGAAAAAATTATGAGAATTCACATTTTCTCCAGGTAAATAATCAGAGTTAAAACTTGACCTTTCTGCTCCTCCACTGGGACATTAGCTTTTCAGAGTATTCAGTTACTGGATGCATTAGTGATGTATGACTGGAAAGGACCGAAGTTCATTTTTATACAGCCCCATCCTATTAAAATGGTGGTAAATGCATATATTCACAAACTACTACTGGTAGATAGCCAGTCCCACTCAACCTTACTTACATTGTATCTAGTGTTTGTGCATGTGTGTAATGGGGCACACAAGTCCCACACTGGCAAGGAGTAGGGTTAATGAAGGCTTGTAGACCCACATGGTGCTACCCAACTACACTTGCAGCAGATATCAGCTGTGGAGTGGGGAGTTAAAAGGAGAAGGACCAGCTCAGTTCACAACTGGCCAAAAAGGATAGAGTTTGGCTTGTCCCGTGCTGAGGGAAACTTGGTTTCAGCCAAGAGTCCAAGGCAGCTTGCTGCCTGGACGAGACTCCTGGTGGATGAGATGACAATGTCCAGGGAGAATGACCAAAAGGACAGAGTTCATGAAGACGAGCCCTGCATAGAAGGATGAGGTCAGAAAGTCTTTACAGTAAAACCCCGATTTAACGGACCCCGATTTAACGGACTTCGGATGCAACGGACAAAATTTATGAGCAAGTCCGATGCATCCAAAATCTGTTTTTCGGGGGCTGCTTGCCGGCTCCCCGCTGCCTCCCCGGTCCAGGCAGCGAGCGGGCTAACGGCCGGCTCCCCGCTGCCTCCCCGGTCCAGGCAGCGGGCAGGCTGACTGCCAGCTCCCCGCTGCCTCCCTGGTCCAGGCAGCGGGCGGGCTGATGGCCGGCTCCCCGCTGCCTCCCCGGTCCAGGCAGCGGACGGGCTGACTGCCGGCTCCCCGCTGCCAGCCCGCCCGGGTCCCGGCTGCTGGGACCCGGGCGGGAGCCGTCAGCCAGCCCGCCCGGGTCCCGGCTGCTGGCTGCCGCCCGGGTCCCAGCAACCGGGACCCGGGCGGGCGGGCGGGCTGCTGGCTGCCGCCCGGGTCCCAGCAGCCGGGACCCGAGCGGGCGGCCTGACAGCTCCCGCCTGAGTCCCAGCAGCCGGGACCCGGGCGGGCGGGTTGACGGCTCCCGCCTGGGTCCCAGCAGCTGGGGACTTGGGCGGGCTGCTGGCTGCCACCCGGGTCCCAGCAGCCGGGACCCGGGCGGGCGGGCTGACGGCTCCCGCCCTGGTCCCAGCAGCCGGGACCCGGGCGGGCTGACTCACGGCTCCCGGCTGCCGTGATAAGTAAAACCTCGATATAACGGACTAATTCGGGCGAGAGGGTGTCCGTTAAAGCCGAAAGTCCTGTTATTTAATAATTTAAAAAAATTATTAAATAACGGACTTTCGGCTTTAACGGACACCCCCTCGCCCGAATTAGTCCGTTATATCGAGGTTTTACTGTACTGTCCTTATCTTGCTGTGTTACAAAGAGAGAAAAAGTTACATATATAGATGACTACACTTACCCAAGCCATTACAATCTCAGAATCTGAAGTACAAACGCCCTTAAAGAAGAGAGTTTTCTGCCTTACAGAAATGCTGTCTGTCTAGGCATGCATGGTCATGGTGAGACAGAAATTGAATTTCTCAAAACTATTGATTTCAATGCATAAATGTATACAAAAATGGAAGAGTTTGCTCAGTTTCTATTAGAGCTTCTTAAAGGCACAGTACTAAACTACAGCTTCCAAAAGGAGAACTGTTCCTCATAATTTATTCAAACAACATAATGTCAATAACAATTTGATGTTCTGTGATATAAAAAACGTTAGGTGTTAGCCTTTGACAAATTTTTAGATCAATTCCAAACAAACAACTTCATCTCCAAGGCCCTTCGATTTGGATCTTTGCTCTTAGTAGGCAAGGAATGGCCTCTTTCTTACCTGTCTAAAAATCTGCTTGAAGAAACATCCCATTAACATATTTCTTGTCCAAGTCAGAGTGTCACTCTTTTGAGGCAATCTTAAAATAGCAGTTTCTTGTTATTTGAAAAACCTTGTTTACCACTGATCTGATCTCCCCTTGTATTTGACATCAATATATTTTCAGTTTGAAGTTTAAATCCTTTTGTACATACCTTTAAATAAAGTCTCAATATTAGGGATTCAGACTTTTTCACTGAATAAATCTGATTTCCATTCTGCTGCCTGGCAGACAAAACTGGAACGTATGAATATTTATTTAAACTCAACTCATCCCTGGTTACATGATGCAGTATGTTGACAGTCTAGGACAGTGGTTCTCAACCTATGTATCACTGTGGGCTGCATATGAGGCCCACAAAATGTTACCTGTGCCGCAGGTTGAGAACCAGAGTGCCCACCACCTAACCTTCCCCCCCCCCCCCCCAAATCCCTATGGCCAGTGCCCTCCACCCAGAGACCCCCAACACAGAGTGGGGCCAGGAGCAGAGAGCCGGGCAAGGGGCAAGGACCCAACCATGGACCTCGCTGCATGGGGCTGGGTGGCAGCCAGGACCTTGGACCTCACTGGGTGGGTCCGGGCAGCACCCGGGAGCCAGGATCCTGCCACATGGGGCCAGACAGACTCTGGACTCCGCTGTGCGGGACTGGGCAGCAGCCGGGACCCCAGATCTTGCTGTATGAGGCCAGGCAGCAGCCCAGAGTCCAACATGCACGGCTGAGCGGCAGTTAGCATCCCGGACCCCAGAGCCCACCGCACAAAGCCAGCAGTGGTGGGCAGCCTGGACCCAGGGGCCCACTGTCTGGAGCTGTCGGCCGCCTGGAGCCCACTGTGGGGCAGGGCAGCCGGGAACCCACAGCCTTTAGCATACAGCTGAGCTGGGCTGCAGCTGTGTGCTAATTGGGCCGCATGCAGCCCGCGGGCTGAGAACCGCTGGTCTAGGCATTATAGGTTAAAGTAATTAATGCCAGTAGACAGCTCACCTGGACAGTCACAGATATGTGATGTAACCCTTCACTGTAGTTTTGAGGGTTCCACTTGAGCACGTAGAGAGGACCAGACACATGATAAGCATCCCCCAAATGAACTCCATCAATATTGACCTTCACAGAGGTGATGAAAGAAGGCGAGAAGACCAAAATTCTAAGAAGTAAAAACAAACAGGTTCATCATGAGATTTGCAGGAAGGTTTGTCATTACCCCTTAGAAACATTTTTTTGACTAGAGAAAATAAAATCTTAACAAAACTGTTAATACACATGGTATATGTGGTTCTGCTGAATCTATATATGACATCAATTCACATGATCTTCTCAAATATCTTTTTACTGAAATGAAAATTTAACCAAAGTCTGTGTTGGTGCCTTAATGGTAGCACAATGCCATGCAAGAGATTCAAGTGCAATTCTCAGGCTGGATTTCTGACTCTCTATATTGGCACCCCCAAGGAGAAATGCTGTGGAAAGGTGGCTTTTTTTTATAGTATTCAACTCTGTATACAATCTAACTTTGCCAAGGTCAGATGGTGCAAAGCTGGACTGTAGAATTGATGAAGTTATAGGTATCCTCAGGACTCTAACTGGAACAGACTTTGCTAGACCAGATAAAAGCAAAAGCAGATCCATTTATGTCAAATATTTCATACCACAATTGGCAGACTTGGGTGGACATGCACGCACGAGTACACACATGCATAGAGATTTTGCTGATGCTTGTTAATCCTTTTTAAAAGTTTTTTTTTTCTCAGCAGGAGTAGAATAATTTGGTTTATATAGCTCAATTTTATGAAAAATATTCACACCCAAGTATCTTAAACAGGAGGAGGCAATTTTAATTGATTTCCCTTCAGTACCGTTGCCATTTCAATTAAAGTGTCACAGTTTGCTTTTCCCTCCCATGGTAATTTTGTACCCTAAAATCTTTCCAAGTGCTTTCATTTCTGATAATACAATAGGCAAAGTGGCGTAGGGCTCTTTCAAATAAAGTAGACTATCATGCACATATGGTGAAATATAGCTGTGTTTTCCACCAGTTAACATATGAGGTATTGAGATGATACTGAGTTAGCTGGATGAAAGGTTCTAACAGGATCAGATAATTGGAGGGAGCAGGAATGGACAGCTTTGCCTGGGGAGTCCTTCCTAATAAAAAAATGCAACACATTTCTGTACGTTCTAATTCTACCTATACATGATTTAAATGAAGAGCCAAATTCAAATATTTTAGTGGTTTTAAGAGGAAACCCCACTCCCCGCATGAAAGGTCCCAGAGTCTAAGCTTCAGATAGCTCTTCTTGTTCACTGAATCTTGTTTTATTTAGCCTATGAATCTATATATATAAAAGTCAAGTGGTGTATGTTTGACCGCGAACTCCTCCCGCACCGTTTGAGCTAGAGACTTGAAATTTGGTACAGTTAGGGGTCTTGGGGTCTAGATGGTCATAAGGGTCGAAAAATTTTCGGATCTCACCTCTGACGCCCCCCAGGGGTGAAAGTCTTTAAGGGCCAATCACATCGGCTGGGCAGCTGGGTGGTGATGATGTCATAATACCCCCTCCAACAGACACCGCACTCGCTCAGCTCACTGCCCCTTCCTCCTCCAACGGAACCCCGGAATCCATCAGCCCTGTGCCCCCCCCCCACCTGCGAAGGTCCCCGGAATCCCTCGGCTCTGTGCCCCCTCCCCGCCTGCGACGGATCCGAGTTGGGTTTGGTTGGGGGGGGGGGGTCAGGTGGGGCTGTCGGGTTTGGTCGGGGGGGTAAGTGAGCCGGGGGGTGTCGGGTTTGGTCTGGGGGGGTGGGAAGGTGTCGGGGTGGGTGAGGGGTGTTGGGGTTGGTCAGGGGGTGTCAGCTGTCTGACCCCTCCCCACCTCCGACTGACCCGAGCAACGCCGGGCACTTATGCTAGTACTAACTAAAAGTCCTGTTACAAATCCTGCTTAAGTTCAATGTATAAGTTAATACTTTATCAAGTGTTAAGACCACAATTTTCATGCAAATGTCAGAATCCTGATTCACCATGGAGATTGTACTGCAAGATGTGCATCTCACTGAATCTCTAGTTTGTTTTTAAAATACAGATTGTAGACAAAGTTAACTGTTGAGAAGAGATTTCTTCCTCAATGATCTAGTTGAAAGTTTTCATAAGAATGTAGTGATTTTGGCAAGTAAGCACTTGTAAAATTCTGTAAAACTATTTGCATCAAGTGCTTTCACCAAATTAAGATGAAATACAGCTTTGGAAACGTCAGCAGGTGTAAGACCTTTTCACAGTTCTTATTTCTTTTCCTTTGTAAGTTTACCTTTTGCAAGTTATTTTGTATCTGTTGTTGATTCTTGGGATTCAGATGTCTAATAAGACTTGAAATATTAGTGTACACTGCAGACTTGTTTTTTATGGATCTGGCAATTCCCCAAATTCATCCAACAGCTCATTAGTTTTTTTTAGAGTTTCTTTCTTAAATTACTAAATGAGAAGCTTTCATGTTTTATTCCCTCAATCAAATTCTCTTGCTTTATTAAACTGTAATGATTTCTTCTGCCATTTTAAAGTTAATTTTCCTATATCCTTGCCTAATATAAAGTTATAAACATTCCCATCTGTGTGTGTGCATGCACGCACATGTGCATGCCCCAAGAAACCCTTAATGCCACCTGGCAAGGAGGTTAAAGGAATGTCCTCATTCTGGTACGTAAATTCTTGTTCACCAAAGATATCATATGAGGTGTCAAATGAAAGGAAGGGTCTCACTGGACCTTAATATCATTGTGAAATGTATGTACAGATATGCAAATAGTACATTTTAAAGTCTGTATTAAGGCAGAGTTGACAAACAGGTTTTCTGTAAGACTAGAGTTGTATATTCATTCTTTCTCTGTTGAGATGTAAATTAACCACTGTAAACCAACACAATGAATGCCTATTTACATATAAAGTCAAAAGGGAGATGTGAAATCAACAGGGAAGCAGCACAAAGGAAAAATAATCCATGGATGGTTATTCTGACTCTGAGAACAGTAAATATAAGTAGAAGGCAAAAAGACACCTCTATCTTGCACCTAAGAAGTAAGTATTGATTACATTTATGAAAATGGGATCTCAACCAACCTTGGCTGAAATGCTGCAGAGAACTTTGGGGGTGAGGTAAAGTTCTTTAGACAGGAGGTTCACTTGTTAAGTTTAGTCTCTAGAAAGCATGTTATAATTTTTGTAACCTTTGGTTTCCATTAGCCTTACTCAATACCTTCTGAAGCTTTGCTAATAAACGTATCCTTTTTTTCACTATAGATATATCTCAATGCTGTGATATTTAGCAATGTGCTGATCCTGAGATATTCATACACTGTTCCCTTGGGGACAGCAGACCTGGTATTCCTTTGAGTGTTCAGTAGATAAGGGACTGGACTGCTGGACACCACAGAGGAATGCTTCAAAGGAGCTCCAGGTCTGGGGTACATCTATTGTTAACCTGCAAGGCCGAATAAGGGCTGGCATAGCCCGGACGAGAGTGCTTGGGTGGCAAACAGACTGGTGGTATCAGAGAGTTGACACCAAGTTAAACACAAGCAAGTCTCCCTCATGGTAGAGGCAGGGGGAAGTAACAAGGTGATTCTCAGTCTTGGGTATCCCGAGAACCATGTAGTAACTGGCAATTAGAGATTAAACCATTTATTTCTTCCAGACTTTTTTTTTTTTTAAATCATCAAGAGGAAGCAGCAACAGAGTGTACCGAATCCCCATGAGAAGGTCTCATCACTGCCTTCCTTCTAATTTCTAAAAAGGCTTCCAGGGAAGTATATACTGAGTTCCATCCCCCTTCACCATATGGGGGGAGCACACACTCTCAGGGAACAGCTTACGAAGATAATTACTCCCCTCAGAAGCCCCAGTTACAATACCATTTTATAACTATGGATGTTTTAAGATAAATGCCTATCTGTGGAGGGAGTTGGAAAGGACATGCCCAGGAGAACGGGAGTAATAAGGAAACCAATTGTATTTTTCAGTATTCTTATAAATCTAGCTATATTAACAATATGCCACACCCGCATCGACTCCGCTTCCACCTCTCACCGAAGTGGAGTACAGGGGTCGATAGGGAGCACATTCAGGAATCGATTTATTGTGTCTACACTAAACACGATAAATTGATTCCCGATAGATCGATCACTGCCCACTGATCCGGCTAGTATAGATGTACCGTCAGATGAATACAACCAAATATAAAAACTGAAATTGGTAGATGCAGTGCTATATGGAGAGATTAACAACTATTATCAAGGACTGATTATGGGCCTAGTTCTGCCTGCTTTGATCACACAAATAGTCCTATCAACTTCAGTGGAAACACTTTCATGAGTAAAGCAAATGTAATGTGACACTCTATACCCTGGTTTTATCATATACTAACCATCTAGAGAATTGGATTTGGAAAGAAATGAACGTATGTTAACTTAAGATACAGCTACACTGAAGGGAAAAAAACCCAATACCCATGGCAGCAAATTCTCAGAGCTCAGGTCAACTGAGTCAGGCTCACGGGAGTTGCATTACAGAGCTAAAAACAGCAGTGTAGACATTCCTGCTCAGGCTGGAGTCCAGGCTCTGAGACTTCTCTCCCTTCACCAGGTTTCAGAACCTGAAAGGGAACATCCATACTGCTATTTTTAGCCTTGTAGCATGAGCCCAAGTCAAGTGACCTGAACTCTGAGGCTCGCAACAGGTGATTGGTTTGTTTTCTGCAGTGTAGACATACCCATATAGACACATCTACAGTGATTTAGTCACAGGAAAACACCCAACTGTAAAAGAACTTGTTAAAAGTTTCAAGAGACCCCAGGATACCTGATGTGGGTGGAGTGAAGAATTTTCACTAGTGGTTCATGAGGAGAGCTGCTATAAAGTAACGATTTAGGGTTGGTGATGAGAACAGCTGGCCATTCCTCAAAGTTCATATCTACAAAGCTAAGGAGGTCATGATCAAATGCAAGGATCCGGTACCTGATGATAAGAGGTTAAAACAAAACAATTTTGTTAATGTGGGCTATTGCAAGGTCAGAGAATTCACAAATTGCCCCAATCTTTTAAACGAGACTGATGCATTTATTTTCCAATTTTCTTGTGTGTGTATGTGTGTGTGTGTGGAATGGGTAACAGATGATACAGTTTTTAGACTGAGACTTTCAGATTCATTATACTTATTGTGGAAGCGCCATGTGCTGTCCCATAGTTAAGACTGAGTTGAGTTTTGACCTTGTAGTAGGTATTCAACCATTTTGCTATATATGAAGAATTATTAATTATTTGTATTACCATAGTACTTAGAGCTCTAATCATGGACAAGAAACCCACTGTGCTAGGTGCTGTAAAAGCACACTTATCCTCCCTAAAATCACGGCAGTTACTTTTTGAGCACAGAATGAATTTTCTGATAATTTACAAATCAATGAGTTAGTTTAGGAATTAAAATGGGGCCTTCTGAGATATTTATATCCCATTTCAGACAGTTCCTGTCTCACAAATTATCTTACTAATAGGCTACGGTGGATGCTTCATACTTCCATTATAGTTAAAACTCCCTGAAATTTTGTGCATAGGCTACCTGTGAAGACTTAAAAAAACAACCGACGTGATTAATGTTCACTCCTCCATCCTCCCTGACCTCCAATTCTTCATATCGAGTTTCCTCTTCAGCAGGAGCTGACAAAGTATGTTCTACTTCAGAAAATTCTAGGTAAAACTGCCCCCCTTTCAAAGCAATTGCTATCTCCTGTTGCTCTCAATGGGACTGCGGTCATAACTTGCCCACAATTAAATGCCCTTCTGAAATGGCCACAGGCTGCACATGAAGACGGCTGCGGGCTTCACTCTCACTAGGAACAATGGGAGGCAGTGGCCATTTTGAAAGAGGACAATACAATGAGGGTAAGAACAAAAAGGAGAAAATCCAATGTGTCTTTAAAAGTTATCTTCAATCTAATCTGAGACCACACATACTTCACACTAATTATATTGTTATTGCACGCTGTCACTACTTGACAAAATTTAGTTTGTTTGGGTACCTTAACTGTGCATTTCCACACCTCGACATGTTCAGATTTCATTTAAAATTAACCCGATCTCTGAATTGCCTCAGTTTTATAACGATTGGGTGTTGGGTTAATTACAACATCCCTGCATGACAGGATAGGAATCCTCAATGTGGGCCCTCATTAACCCTAAAGCTAATTAGGTTACCTGGGGTCACAAGTGAGAGGGAGGGCCAGGGTTAATTTAAGAGTCAAGCCCAGCTGGAGAAGGGCTGGGACAAGACTATAAAGCCAGGTGGCTGCAGGGGGAGGGGCTCCAGTTACTCCCTGGGATGAGTGAGGTCATCAAGGACAAGAAGAAAGTCATGGGGGAGAGTAAACCCGGATATCCTGTCCTGGAGTAAGGACTTTAGCAAGAGGCCAGGAGGGAGTGAAGTAGAGTAGACTCTGTGGTAAACTCAGAACCAGGCAAGGGAAGTGAGAAAAGCTGGGTAGGAACGAACCCTGGGAAACACCAACACAGATGGGGATTGAACAGACCTGGATTGTTGTGTATAGGGTCTCTGGGTGAGAACCTGGTGTAGTAGGTGGGCCCGGATTCCTGTGCTAGCCATTGATATAGTGGCAAAAAGCCACAAGCAGGGGTTGAACACATTCAGAAAAGGCATTTGGACAGTGATCCTGTTGGACTTTACTACCCTGAAAGGGGTGGACTGAATGGGGACTTGACTGGAGGGCCAAGTTACCAGAAGAATAACTACTGCAGAGAGAGCAGAAGGGGGCACCCCATGCTGTGAGAGCTAACTTTCCCAGATCTAGACATGAGGAGGTGCACCAGCAGTGAGTGAGAACCCTGTTACACCTTGTAATGTGTTTTACCCTAAATTACTTATATTTAGTTTGAATTTGTAACAGTCTTAACATTGTTTTTATTTTGGATTTTAATCCAGATTTGACCCTCAGTCTCCAGAGATTAAGGACAGCATGCCAACCCACTAGATGACATGGATTCCTTGCAATATCTACCACATTCCAGTTAGACTATTTTTGTTTTTGAAGCATGTGAATAGAACAGAGCTGATACAAAGTAATGACATTTTAAAATACCAATACTGATCTTTTAATTACAGCTCATGTAGCAATTTGTTATTGAACACACAGATATACACTAATTAGATTTCCTGTATTCTGTTTCTAAATATACAAAATAAGATAAATATAGTGAAGAAAAATGTATTTTTGGCATAATATATTTTAATTATTTCAAACTGTTAGCATAGGGGAAAAATTCCCAGTGTTGCATATGAAGGTATTTTTCAGAATCATTAATGGTAGGAGCTAATGCAACAGGGACATCATGTCTGCTGACCTCTCCACAAGGAATAAAAAGAAAGGGTCACCACTTCACCAGGTAGCGTCTGTGAAGAACATTTGCTTTTTCACTGGTGGTTTACTTACTTCCTATTTTTCATCCAGTCTCCCAGCTCCAGTTCCAGAGTGCCCTGAGGGTGCCGACTATGCAGGACTGGCATCAGCCCACCCAGTGTATGGAGGTGCCCACACAAATAGGCTGTGGCAGAGCTAGTCAAAAACAGTATGATTATTATTTTACTGGGAAGAAAATGCCAACTCAGGGTTGCTGATTGTTGAAGTGGGGTAATGCTGGAAATATACAGAAAGAGAAGAGAATTCTTACCTCATTACCATTCGTACTCCCGGGGATGGGGAGATGATTGTTGAAGTGGGGTAATGGCCAAACCAGATGGTTTGGTTACTGTGATGACTTTCTGTGGCCAAGGAAGATAGCTCTTCCATTTGACTCTGAAATGGCAGACGAATTTAAAAGGCATTTCATTAGCACTCAAGCTATCCGTATCCAAGAATCAAACAATACACACCACAAATCATCCTTTAAACTATAGAGTACTTTAAAAAAAAATCCTACAAAAGCATGTGCACAAATGGAACTTTCAGAACTGCTGTTATCCCCCAATTCAAACAAAGTAAAATGATCAGACATTGGAAAAAATAAAGCTACAGAGCACTCAAAGTACTCCTTTTACCTGTTCAGTGGCCAAAGCAGCATAAAGATCCGCATGAGATTTTTCCTCCCCAAGGAGGTTTTTTCCCATTTTGCTTCACTGTAAAGAAGGCATGCAAGTTGAGAGAGGTGACAGATGTCAGAGGAATACACTGAAATGGTGAGAATGTGCTAAAATGGAGAGAGAGCCAAGAAGCAGTGAAGGGAAACTCATTTCCACCATTAGAACCCTCACTTGTGGAGTCCCATAAGGATCAATTCTATCTCCAGTCCTTTTCAACATCTGCATGCAGCCATTAGGTGAAAAGACCCTTGTATCAGCAGTATATAGATGACACACAGCTCTACCTATTCTCTACACACAACCATATTGCTACCGCCAAGATGGTTCATAATATAAATGACATCAGCTCATGGATGAAGAACAGTTGGCTGAATCGAAGAAAGACAGAAGTGATGCTAGTGAGTAAAGAAAAGCATTTTGGAGAGTTTGCAGCTTCTGTTGGTTGAAACTACACACCGGCACCTGGCCAATTCACTCCATATTTTAGGACTACACTTGGATTCCTCACTGATGCTAAAGCTTTCATATAGCAGCATCTACCAGTATGTGTAATGCCATCTATCATCTCCAGTCGGCTAGAAGACTCTGCTCCATTCCATCAGATGGAGATCTGGCTTTATTTATTCTTATGTTTGACACCTCTCAATAGAGACTTTATTCATATCGTTGACACAACAACATGACATACACAAAACCTTCAACATTTAGGAAACTCCAACTAGTACAGAACACTGCAGCACGTCTCCTCAGGAACACGGGCTACCACAATCACATCAAACCCATTCTCCACGCCATATACGAGATTCAGAATTCTATGGAATCAAGTTAAAGGTCTTGCTCCTTATCTTCAAGGTTCTCCATCACTTGGGCTCATGATTCTAAAAGTTAACCTAAAGCTCCAGGATGAAAACAGGGATTGACAATTATACTCCCTTGGCACAGTTGAACTCTCTTCAACAAAGCAAAGCTTGTTTGTGTGGGGAGGCATCTTGGGAGTAGGTCTGAAAGAGTAGAATGAACTTCTCTAGAAATTAAGGACCAACACTAACCTTATCAGTCACTCCTCCAAGAGCCTTTTCTAAGATAAATAAATATATCGCAACACATACTTATTAAAAAACAAACCCAAGTCTCTATTTTGGGTGAGAACACACATGACAGCTGTTAAGTCACATCACTTAATGCACTACTGGAAAGTGCTCAAATACAATGGTGATGAGTGTGGTATAAGAATTTACACAAAATAAAATAGAAGCTTTGGGTTTGGTTTTGTTTAGCAACACTAAACAACATTTTAGGAGAATAAATGAAAAAGAATACTGTATACATCAGAAACTAGAGAGGGAATTTAGGGAAACAAAATGCAACTATTTGAATTGGAATTTGTCCTAAACATCAGGATTAATATTCCTACTCTTTCAAATATTGCCATAGTATTTTTGACAATCACCAGAGAACAGGACCTCAGTTTTACATCTCATTCAAATTGTCCAAATCTGTATACTTAGGATGCAGATCATCTTTCACAGAATTTTCATGGACTGCAGTACCACATATTCTCAAAATAATTGATGATGCTCATGCACGAACATAAAACAAACAAACAAACAAAAAAACCCCACAAGAAACATGTTTAACAAATCAAAAAGGACAGAACTGGGAAGGAAAGCATTTTTATTTTAAAGCTTCTAAGGGGCTAATACCAACATTGATGTGTAACAAAAACAAAAAACAAGAAACATAGGAAGTTCTTGACAGTACCCTTACCAAAAAAAAAAAAGCCTCTCAATCTGTGTTTTAGTATTGGAATGGCAAATTATTTCTTGCAAGAGAGAGAGAGAGGGAAAAAATATACTTTTAGAGCATGGATTAAGAATCATTAATTTTCTTAAGGAAAAGACAAAAAATATTAACATACTGTGATACAGCATGGCCAGAGGGCAGCAGGAGATTGTTAGAAGGGAGTCTTATTCCCTTTAGAGGGAAGAGAGTTTGCTATAAGTTAGTTGGAGCATCTGGAGCCAATTAAGGTACCTGAAGCCAGTCACTGGATAAAACCCTCCTGCCCCAATCAGATAGGGGAAGGAGTTGAAGCAGAGTGGATGGGTGTTGGAGCAAAGATCAGTTAGAAAGGAGTTGAAGCAGAGTGGATTGGAGTGGAGAGCAGTTTGAAGGAGTTGAAACGTAGTGTTTGGTGTTAAAGCAGAGAGCAGTTTGGAGGAACGCAGAGGAGAATTTGGAGAGGTGCTGTGGTGGGCTAAGACCACCAAGACCCTAAGTAAAGGGACACCTGGCTTGTGCAGAGGGAGGGCAGAAAGCCCCACAAGATGAAGGGCAGGAGAGGGAAGTAGCCTAGGGGAAGGAATGGCTAGTTCAAGTGGTTTACTGCTATCCCTAGGGCCTCTGGTCTGGGACCCAGAGTAGAGGGTGGGCCCAGGTCCCTCCCTCTCCACTCCCCTCCTCTAGAAAACTAGTGGGGCAGTTAATACCCTGTTCAGGAACAAGAGATGGTGCCCTGACTCCTCCCCCCTCCCCCAGAAGAGAAGCACAGGACCCATCAATTTTCCACAATACAAAGACTATTTTTTATATGAATGATAGAGTTTGATGTGTTGTAGCTGCATTGGTCCCACGATATAAGAAAGAAAGGTAAGTGAGGTAATATCTTTTATGGGACCCACTTCTGTTAATGAAAGACACAAGTTTTCAAGGTACACAGAGGAAGAGCTCCATGCAGCTCAAAAACTTTCATCAACAGTAGTGGTTCCCATAAAAGATATCACCTACTCCACTTTGTCTTTCTCATCATTTGAGACATTTTTCTTTTTTAAAAACAAATACCAAACCGTATATTACAAGTACCAACAGCTTGTGAACTGGAATACAAATTCTTCTACAGTACCATGTTTAGAATCCCAAAGAAATTGTATGGTCTCTTGGGGCCTGGGCTGAGGGTGGCATCCACACAGATGAATGAATAGTTTCCAAAAGGCGTCCTGTACACATAATGGAAAGAACCATCCTTATGCCAGGCAGAATATCTCCTGCCAAAACAAGATGGAAACATTGCAGTCAGAAAAGCTTGGAGCAGTGGCAAAAGGGAAAGGATATAGAACAAATGCAAGATTTTCCATTAAATTCCATTTTCCTATTGAGGTAAAGTCCACTCTAAAAATCTAATGGCACTGGAAGGTCTGTACTTCAAAGAGGACATTCTGACCCATGTACCACATACTAGAGTTAAAATAAGGTTACCACTCAAATGGTTACAACAAGGGTCAGAGTAAGTAAGTTTTCCCTGTGCAAATGGTGCTCTTTACAGATAAAAGACATGGACAAATGCAGGACACCAGGCAAATCAGCTGAATGACCAGGTAGCAGAGCCACTTGCAACCCAAATTAAGGGAGACATGCAGAGGAAACAAGTTGGGTTTCTATCCTGTGTTTGTTTTTGGTATACAGAGAAGGCCCTCAAGGATTTTTTTGGGGGGTGGGGAGGGAAAGAGTGGGAATTGTGCTCACTTCCTTAGAAATACCAGGAATGTAAAGTTTTGTCTTTCCTATGTTACTGGCATTCTTTCCTAGATGATTCTAATATGGACTATAAAAAATTTCAGTCATTAGCTGAAAGGATTTGGTATTGAATTGTTAAGTGTTTTCCAAACACCCCCAAAACAAAACAAAACAGCACACCACACAAAAACTTTTAAACAATGAATAAAAGTAACTTCCTCTCTCACTCAAGTTTAACTTTCCTGGTTGCTGTGCTGTCATAATCCTACCAGTTCTCCAGTCACCCAGAGTAACAGGGGGAAAAAACCTTGAATTTCTTATGTAAAATACAAGCAGATTAAAAAAAAAAACAAAAAAAAACCAAACCTTTCCCGACCTTATGGGAAGCTTTCCTTTTTACATTACTTAATACAACTGTTGGAATTAATTTACTCTAAAAGGAGGTTTTTAAAAATAGGGAGAGATGGAAATAAATTTCCCTGTTCAAGACATTATAAAGAAATGAGGTATAGAATATATATTGTGACAGACCGCAGTCTCCCCCCTCTCAGGAACACGCAGGAAACCCTTTTTTGCTCCAAACAGTGCTCTTTATTCCACAGTGCAGAACCCCACCACCAATATATACAGCTTTATACAGTTCAGTCCTTCAGCTTGCAGCTCTATCAACTCTATATAGTTCAGCTACAGCTTACAGCTCTATCAACTCTATATAGTTCAGCTCTAAACATACAGCTCTGACTAGCTCCAAACACACAGCTCTGACTAGCTCCAAACCACCACCTCACTCTATACCATCCCCACCACCCTGGGCTTCCTTCCTGGCAGGCCTTTTATCCCCCTGAGGCTGCCGTCAGGTGCAACCCCTGCAGGCTAATTGCCCTGCAGCCCTGGTGGCTGATTAGCCATTCTGCAAGGGAGGTTTGCAGGCTTCTGCTCCCTCTTAAAGGGCCGGCAGGGCTGGCTCAGGCACTCCTGGCCAGCACCCTGCCACAATATTTCTTCCTGGTATACAGGTGTCCTTAACACTAGATATTTCATCAATCTTTATTTAGAACTCTGCAAGTGTCACCTTTTTGAAAGAAAGCGAGGAATACTTGTAGCACCTTAGAGACTAATTAATTTATTTCAGCATAAGCTTTCGTGGGCTATAGCTCACTTCATCGGATGCATAGAATGGAACAGAAGATGCATTTATACACACAGAAAGAAAAATAAATAAATAAATAGTACATTAGCATACCAGTTCTAAGAGGGCTGTTAAATGTAGATGGGCCATTATCAGCAGGAGAAAAAAAATACCTTTTGAAATGGATTTCTGTGTCAGGTAAATTAACTTAGGAAATACAATCAATTAGTGTAATGAAAGAACCATTCGCAAGTCCTATTTAGCCCCTGGTTAGTTGTATCCAATTTGAAAATTAATTCCAGTTCCTCAGTTTCTCCTTGGAGTCTGTTTTGGAAGTTTTTCTGTTTCAATTTTTTTTTTCTTTCGGTGTGTACAAATGCATCCATTCTATGCATCCGATGAAGTGAGCTATAGCCCATGAAAGCTTATGCTGGAATAAACTAGTTAGTCCCTAAGGTGCTACAAATATTCCTCGCTTTCTTTACGGATACAGACTAACACGGCTGCTGTTCTTGAACCTTTTTGAAAGAGATTTTAGTGGTTTGCTCCATTAGGACAAGGAGTCAGTCTTCCAGCCAATGGCATTTATTAAGATGCTCAAATGAAAGTTGATTGATTCTATATGACATCTAAATTGTGCAAAATTCTACTATTAGCTGATATTTTTGTTTTTAATTCTGGCATTTTCTAAGTCCCATAGTATGTACAGGCTAAAGTGTTCATCAATTTAAATAAGGAATATAATTTGTTTTGTTCAATTAATGCACCCAGAAAACAGAATTTGTAACTTCCACTACTTAAAATAATTGTAAAAGACCAAAAAACTAGGGCTGAAGACAAGACAAAAACAATACCTTAAAAATAAGTTTACTGAGCACATATCAGCACTGCAATCAGAATGATCTTCTAATACTACATAAGACTTTTACCAAACTTATTGTTTAAGACTGCCTTAACACAGCACCTCATAAATTGCAAGAAGACAAATCTGGGAGTTTGATATCGCCACCCTAAGCAGGCTCTGTTTTTACTCCCACTTAGAGTATGGTGAGCAGATTTGAGTTTTATCCTTTATGTTCATGGGGCCAAGAAATAATAGGCACTGCCATTCTTGAGTTAAAAAAACCCCACCACATCATTTTGCTAATTCTTTGCATTCTAAGTACAATTGTTGCCTTCTACAATTTCAGTACCGAACAGTTAACAGAAGCAGGTAATGCTGAGAAAAAAATTACTTTCCCCTCTGCTTCCCCTGTTTTTGTTTTTAACATCCTGCAAGCTATAGTACTGTAAGGTGTGCAACAAAGACAATGTTTTCTTGGAAGTGTAAAGAGGCAGGGGATTTGTCTCCCTTTGACCAAGACGAAAGAATTATTGTTCTGAATCTGTTTAATTTGAGGAAAATGCTTCCATAATCCTTCATTCTACTCTTCCACCTCCTCCCCTCTCCCTCCCCACCCCTTAACGGTAATATTATTTAATTTGGACACCAGATGATTGAGCCTAATTCTCCAATATAACAGCCTGCCTTTTACTTATGCTTAACAGTGTTTAAGGATGTCAATGCAGTTTTTCAGTCCAATACAGGAGGCACCAGGAGTCTCATCTTTAGGACCTGCCACAACAGCAAGATAACTAAACATAGTTATAAACCATTACTAAAACAAAAGTAATTTATATTTAAGGATGAAACACTTTTCCTTCCCCCTCACTCCACCTCCGACACTGGAGTATTCAGAAACTATCAGGAATTATCATAGTACTTTCACATAATTTTATAATGATGGATTCAAAGTAGTTCACAGTGTATTGGCCAAATTTAGTCTTGGTGTATAGCAGGCAAGGTTTGATAGACATATATGCTTAAAACATATATGGGAATATCAATCCGTTTTTAAGTGGACAAAATGCAGTTACTTAATAAGGAATTTACCCAGTGCCAAAACAAGTCAGCTCAAATTTAAAGAGCAGAATTCAACCTCATCTCTCCTTCTCTGTGCTTTTCCAATCTCCTTCAGTAAGGATATATCTGTGACGTTGCACTCCATATGATTTTATGAAAATATGCTAATAAGTGTGAATATAATGCAACTGGAATATGCTTTGTGCAAAAAGTCTCTCATGCTGTATCACTGCAAAGCTTAAAACCTACGGAGTGTGATCATCCTATTTGTATAAATGTATCATTCTTGTATCTGGAACTATAAATATGAAATATAACTGATATCCTATTGTAATTATGCAAAGTGTGAGCCATTAATTGTGGTTTGAAATCTTGAAGACTCCCATTAACCAGGACAATTGACTGTAGATGAGTTCTGTTTACTTGCAAGTCTTCCTGAGAGTCAGGCCAGCAAGAATGAAGGCTTGGGGTCTCACCAGACATGTGACCACGTCATCTGGTACTGGGATCCATCTTAATCCTGGTGCTTTTCCATTTAGGAGGAGGGGTGGGGACCCAGACAGACACAAGATTCCTGCCTTGTGCCAAAGCTATAAAAGGGGGTGGAAAAGAACAAAGGGGGCTGCAGTCATAAGAAATCCCCAAGCTATCACCTAAGCTTGGAACAAGGACTATACCAGGGGAAAGGAGTCTAATCTGTGAATGAAGCTTATTGGAACATCTTTGAGGGTGAGATGTACCTGCATTTAGTTTCTTAAATGTGTTAGGCTTAGACTTGTGTGTTTTGTTTCATTTTGCTTGGTAACTTACTTTGATCTGTCTGTTATTATTTGGAACCACTTAAATCCTACTTTTTATACTTTTTGCTTATTAATTAACTCAGAGTAATTAATTCCTGGGGGAGCAGACAGCTATGCATTTCTCTCTATCAGTGTTACAGAAGGCAGACAATTTATGACTTCACCCTGTATAAGCTTTATACAGAGTAAAACGAATTTATTTGAGGGTTGGATCCCATTGGGAACTGGGTATCTAGGTGCTAGAGACAGGAGCAGTTCTTAAGCTGTTTTAGTTAAGTCTGCAGCTTTTGGGGGACATGGTTCAGACCTGGGTTTGTGTTTGCAGCAGGCTAGCATGCCTGGATCAACAAGGCAGGGTTCTGAAGTCTTAAGATGACAGGTAAAATGGGCTCAGAGGTAGCCTCAGCACATGAGGTGGCAGTCCCAAGGGGGTTTCTATGACCCAATCCATCACATTGTCTTTATAGCAGAGGTAGCCTGCATGATCTGTTCCCAGTTCTGAGCAGCTGGCTTCCCCCAGAGTTAAGGAGTAAGACTGCAAAGCTACCAGGTCTCAGTAGTGCTGCATCTTCCGTGTGTTTCACTAAGATTTGTGAGGAAATATCCCATGTTTTTGTGCTACGGTAAACTCAGCTGCTCTGATTCTTTACCACTGAGCTGTGGGAAAAACTCATCTGTCCTTCTGGCACATGGGAGGAATTGTGGGAAGGCCCTGGAGGATTATCTACACTCTGGTGATTTAGCCTGTGCTCTCACTGCAAGTGAAATTAGAACCTGTGTTCTAACCTACATGCTCCAGCTGTTTCAACTCACCCAGTTGAAAGCATCTCTAAATGGACAGGAAGGACCTTGAGGCAACAGCCAGATAAGACCCCAGGCTAATGCAACAGTAAAGACCCTACCTAGGAGGCTGACAGAATTAGAGTTTAAGCACTTATGTATCTTTCACACCTCTAGCCTACCAATGCATTGTTGCAATCCTACTTACTAATGGAGAATGATTTTCTTCTGACTTACATCAGTTGCTATTTATAGGGTTGTACATTTCTTGAACCATCCCACTGAAAGCTTTATACTTGAACCTCCAGTGTATTCTTTATCTCTTTCCCTCACCTGTGTCAATACTCATTTTCTTAACTCCCTCAGAGCTGATGAGCCAGCTCAGGTAGGATCCCTCCTGTTGTGCTGATGAAAATATTCTTGAAGATACAGAAGGGAACACCAGAAAAGGAAAAGGATGATAAGGAAATCCTTCTAAAATGTCAATGGCACAAAGGGTGGTCACTCAAGTGCTCTGGGGGAGAATGAACACATGTTCTGAGCACCTCCTAGTTAGGGCAAGAATTGTTACAGGCATTGCTATAAAACATATAGGAGGGAGAGATTAAAAGGGTGGGCAAAAGATATTCTGCCTTCTGTAGCAGCCCATTCAAATGTTAGTGGATAACAGGGAAAGATTTGGAGACTAAAACCAAACAGAGCCCTATGAGGGGAAAAAAAAAATCAATCAATCATGATGTGTAGAGGTGAGCTAAAAACAGATTATTGGCGGAGGTGAGCTAAAAACAGACTATTCCCTCTCTGCAACACAACTTATTTTACTCTTGCATTTAGGGACTCAGTGAGGTATTTAAAAAAAAAAAAAAAAAAAAAAAAGAGTACCTGTAGTAATTTTGGATGCTGTCCAAGTGTGGAATGTTGAACGAATCTGCAGGGAAATAGAAAAGGGACTATTCAGATGAAGCCAACTATTGCTCTTAGTCTTCTACTGGCTCACTGTTGGACAGCAGTCTCAGCAGACTTTGGCAGATTATGCTGACTGTAGTTTATCCCTGTTCTCATTGAAATTCATGAAGTATTGTTGCTTACTATGTGAAATCATCTGGATCTAGTAGCCTCCTTTAGATCTTTGTATTTCTGCATCTGGAGATACAGCTCATATCTTTGATAAGCTCAAACCACCAGTCTGGGTGATAGACTAGTGTGCTAGCTTTTCACCTCTGGAGACAGGTTAGGTCACCAGCAAATTTCTCTTTAAAGGCTTGTCTACACAAACACTTAGTTTATGACAATCTGGTGTGTAAATCTACCCAGCACAAGTTTGCCACGTGCTAAGTGCATGTGTGGAACCTACTGCAGTGGTAGCAGAAGTTCACGATACAGAAGACTACTTTCTTAGAGATTTGTGTAGAGCTCACCACAGAGCAGCAATGGTGGAACACCAACATCAGAGTTCTCATCAGCATAGAGAAATGCATGTCTAACAGCACCTAGTAGCTCACCACCTCCAACTGCTCCTGGTCAGTAGCTAACCAGTTTGGTATTGGTAGATCAATTTTCAGGATTGCTGTCACGGAGGTTTGTGCCACTATTAAGAGGATGTGGGTGACCCACATCAATGCACATGAGATTGATGGATTTGCATGATCAGGGCTATGAGTTATATAGCGGCCACTAATGTGGGGTGATCTGGAAAGGTTTATAATCTTTAGAACTCATTTCCACTTTATGCAATGAAAAAAAAGGGACTTTTGCTCCAAAGACCATTATGGACATTAACGGTGTTGTGGTCTCCTGTCATTCTGGGAGACACAGCTTACTAAAGTTATGAAGCCTTTTACTGGACATCCAAATAAGAGAAAGGAACTCCCGAGCAGCTGCAGAACAACAACACGGTGTACATTTGAAAAAATGAAGGTAACGTGTTGGTGTCATATGACAAGGCTGGATCCTTTTGAGAAATATCTGCTTCATATTATAGTTGCTTGCTGTGTTTTGCATAACATCTATGAGAGCAAGGAAAAGAGCCTCAATCAGGCAAAAGTGAAGAGACTTGTAGAAATGTATCACCATACAGTGATGGTGCCTCTGAAAAATGCCCCAGTTGGTCAGAGAAGTATTGTACTCCTACTTCGAGACTAGGATGTAGCACAGAAAAATGTAATGTAACCAAAAAAATTAATACTCTTTGTGTGATATTATTTAGGAATCAATGATATTAAGCGGGAGTTGTATAGTAATTCATCACTTAACGATATAGTTATGTTCTTGAAAAATGTGACTAAGTGAAACAGTGTTAAATGAATCCAATTTCCTCATAAGAATTAATGTAAATGAGGGGGTTAGGTGCCAGGGAAACCTTTTCTTTATTTATTTGTTTGCTTCCATTTTTGCTGCAGTTACAAAGGATTGGAAAAAACTTGACTGCTCATTTGGGTTTAAGATCAAAGAGAATAAAGTAGTCATAAGCTAAATGATTTACAAGTGGAAGTAGAGAAACTAGTTTTCAGTTTATCTTTTTCATTGGTCAAGAAGGTGTTATTTGTGAAAACTACAGTAATGTTTCAGAAACTCCTTCAGAAATCCCTTCTATGTGTCAGAGCTTGACCTATCTATGAGATTGTTTGTTTACATGAGTTCCTTTAAAAAATTTACTCAGTTATTAGCCAGTCAGCAATAAGAAGCAAGGGAATGCTTTCCTTCTTGTTCTCTAAAGGCCCAATCCTACAATCCCTATAGACAAAAACACTTCCACTGACTTCAATGAATTGAGCCCTCAGTTAGCAACCCTATCTTAGAAGTTCATAATATATAGCAGTATATTAATGAATATTAGCATCTTAAAATGGAAGGTTGCCTACAACTTTCATTTGACTAGACTAGGTTTCTTAATTCCCTGGGATTATTTGGCTACTTCATTCAACTATTAGTTTCTTGGCTCTTTTACCATGATTCCCTTTGATATCTATCCACTTGGTTTTCTCCATGACTCTTGATCTCTTCAGTATCAACTGGTAAGTTTGCCACTCCACTTCAATCTGCTCAGAGCCCAGTTTATCTTTTGTTTTGGCATCTGTCAAATCACCTGTAAATGCATAAGGCCAAGACTGAACTTCATGCTACATTCTTCATAAATCACACAGAAGAGCTATATAATGCAAGCATGCAGCGCACATGCGTTACACTCAACACAATGACAGGCTTTCTGTGAACACATTCTAGCACTTACTGCCATTTGGTACTAGATTTATTACTGTAAGGTAAAGCCCTCTTACACTATAGGTGCCCTGCCTTTGCTATTGTGTTTAACATGTCATAGCAGAACTCTTTAATGCCACATCATTGCCTACAAGCAAGAAAGATTTTACAAGAATGCATTACATTTTGAAATACTGTGGCAAAATCCTCAATTACAAATAATTAAAACACCTGGTCACAAAGGTAACTGCTACATTTTCTGGTATAGAGTATCAGACATCGTCCATTTCAGTATTGATTAAAATATGAGATCTCTCTCCCCCCTCTTTTGTTCACATTTTCATTTTACTTTCCCTATGAGTCTGTGTTTAAACCCTGCTTCCTTTACTTACATGATGCACATTGTTTAACTGTCTCTAAAAATAGATTAAAATGTTTCTGAACTGCTATAATTTATGCAAAAAGCTGTCTGGGAAGCAATTTTGCTCAACAAATAAGATATTCATTTATGGTACAAACTCTACCTAGTGACCCTGCTAGCACTTAAGATTCCGAGTCTTTCATACAGCTGTTACTGCAAAGTCTCCTCAGATCACTTAATAAATAATGATCCATATTGATAATTGTGACAGAACAGTTAAATAAACAGCTCATGTCTCTTTTATTAGTCCTGATATGACATATGGTCAAATGAACATGAGCAATGCAAATAAAAAATTATATAAATGAAATAGGGTTATTCTCAAAATATACACACATTAAGTTCCACCACCAAATCGGATGTTTGTTTTTTAGCCTATGTATGAAATGAGTTGATAGGTCTCAGTACAAATCCTAGGACTGATGTGCATTGGCAAGAACT
This sequence comes from Sternotherus odoratus, assembly GCA_032164245.1. Lineage (NCBI taxonomy): Eukaryota > Metazoa > Chordata > Testudines > Kinosternidae > Sternotherus > Sternotherus odoratus. The sequence goes on along the minus strand of JAVMKO010000006.1, from coordinate 54,206,417 downwards.
GAAAGGAAAACTTCAGAATTCACCCAATATGTGCACCATCTAGTTACAGTCAGTGGTGATGAGCACTCAAAATTCATTATTAACCTTCTGCTTGCACCTATAGAATAAATATAGACAATGTTACTTCTGCTGGGCATAGGAAAGTATCTTTTCTTGGACTAACAACTGTTTTTTCAACTGCAATTTGATTTTCATTAATTAAGATGCCTTAAGCTTTGACATTTTACTTTGAAAAGCTAGACCTTTTACTTGTCTGAATGTATTACCAAGGAAGGGGTAATAGGAAGAGAAATATAATTTCTGAATTGCTTACCTGTCACTAGAACAAGCACTGGTTGAATTATATCAATTGTTTCAGAACAGAACTTTTCAAAGTCAGGAACTCGTTTAGGATCCCGAAACTTACTGATGTGAATGTCTGATACCTACAGAAAGAATATATTGGATAAAAAGTATTGTATCACAGACCGAGAGACCCAAAAATATAGTTAGGGAGAGATCATTGCCAGAAACAACTCTAAAATGATTTCCAAAGCAAGAGCCATCTAAAACTAAGCAGGACTTGAGAATAAATTAGTAGTTTCATACCAGGACCTAAATAATTTTCTAGCAGCTTTGCTCAAAGATTTCTAAAAATTACCCATGCAGAGATCAAGTGACATGTCTTATCTCGGGAATGACAAAGACGATTATTAAAACAACTAAACAAAAAGTGTACTGGATCAATTAGAAATGCCTGCATCAATGTGAGGGCTACCCAAAAAGGATTATTAGACCTTTTATATATTTTGAATGCAGCTTTTCTTTTGAATCAAAACATTAAAATAATTCCACATTTTAAAATGATTCAGTTAGATAGGACTGAAAAAAGGCCAGACAGAACAAATTTGGTTTACTTTGTCAGAAGAGACTTTCAATCACATTTTTTAAAGCTAGACGTAATGGATTACTACACATTAGTCTTTCAGCTGAGGAGACCTGTATTCAAATCCTAAATACCTCACAGATTACAATTAGATTGCACATTTCATTGGCTCTTCATGGCCATTTGTCCATAAGGCAGGTTAGGACTCAAGTGCCTTGTGTGGAAGGTTGTGCAGTACTTGGCAACAATAAAACAGACTCTAATTCAAGTTATTAGTTCATTTTTATAAGAACCAAATTCACACAAACACTTATAGCCAATCTAAAAAGCAGCTGATAAATATTAAAAAATAGTCATAGCTTCCTCTCTACTTTTCAGCCATTTGAAGGAAGACTGCAATGATAAAAATTCTTATATCTTGGGACCTGATTCTGCAGTCCTCATACAAGAAAATCTCCCACCAACCTCTATGGGAGTTCTTGCTATATCAGAACTCGACCCCTAGACAGATAAATGTGCATTAAACAAATAATATTTGCTATATTTCATAGCTATTTAAAAATATTATAGTATCAGAGGGGTAGCCGTGTTAGTCTGGATCTGAAAAAGCGACAAAGAGTCTTGTAGTACCTTATAGATTAACAGCTCTTCGGGATCATAAGCTTTCGTGGGCTAAGACCCACTTCATCAGATGAATGTTGTGGAAATCTCCACAGGCAGATATAAATATGCAGGCCAGATAGCAAAGTAAATTCAATCAGGGAGGGTGAGGCCCACTTCCAGCAGCTGATCTGGAGATGTGAATACCCAGAGAGGAGAACTGCTTTTGTAACTGGCGAGCCATTCACAGTCTTTGTTTAGTCCAGACCATGTTGTCAAATTTGCAGATGAACTGGAGCTCAGTAGTTTCTCTGCTGAGCTCCAGTTCATCAGGTCTTCATCAGGTCTTCAAAGAAAAACTGCTGAACTCCAGTTCATCTGCAAATGCCACTCTATGCATCTGATGAAATGGGTTTTAGCCCACGAAAGCTTATGCCCTACATGAGTTGAAGAAAAGTAACTTAAAATACCTTATCTGGAAAACCCATAGAAGAGGAGTGGGAGGAAAAATAGGAGAACAAAATAACATTCTTGGTGAAGAAGAAGTAGCTCCAGCTGAAGTTTGTAAATTATTGAGCACATATAGGGGCAGATTTTCCCCCTAAACCTACCAGAATAAAAGTGAGGTGTCAAAGATAGCATATAGCTCAATTAAAAACAAAACAAACACATACATCAACAATAACTATGAGCTATTACAAAACGACAGGAACCTATTAATAGAAATGAAAAGTGAATGAATCATTACAAAAAAGAAAAAAATAATTACAAATAAGAGTATAACTGAACAACAGCAATACAGGACATCCCAGCTGAATTTATTTTAAGCACAAACAATTGGTGCACATTAAAACACTAAGTGCTGATGGATCTAAACATTTATATAATCTTATGGATGTGCACTGTACAACAGAGACTTGAGAAAAAATGAAGGTCAAGGAAAGATTTCAGATATAACTCAGTTCTGATGCTATCAATGAGTTTTACACTAAAATATTAATTTGGCATTTTTAGAAAGTTTAATTCATACTGGATTTTATATAAAAAGTGTTTTAACTTTTAATTATATTTAGAAGCAATAGCTAATATTAATTTTTGATTCTATGAAGGAATTTAACCATTTCCCTCACTTATACAATTCCTAGAACAGCACCACTACTGAGGGCAGAAGGACTCCGATGTCTCACGAGGGTATTAACCCTTGATTTAGCCGGATTAGCTCCCTCATCTTTGATATCTACTTCAAACAAAGAGACATAGTACTCCACCCAGTCTGGTAAACTGGTCAAGCCACATCACTTACAGTAAATTGAGAGACTAGGAAAAGGAAAGTATTTTCTAGTTTATCAGGGGAAAGATGCCAGAACTTAGCCCAAGGAAGATCAACACTGTCATCTTGCCAAGAATTTGAGAGCTGCAACAAATTGCAGACACACTCATCATTTATATGGAGCAGGGGTTTGCAACCTATGGCACGGGTGCCAAAGGTGGCATGAGAGCTGATTTTCAGTGGCACTCACACTACCTGGGTTCTAGCCACCTGTCTGGGGGGCTCTGCATTTTTATTTAAAATTAAATTTAGTTTCCTAAACATTTTTAAAACCTTATTTACTTTGCATACAACAATAGTTTAGTTATATATTAATGACTTTGTAGAAAGTGACCTTCTAAAAACGTTAAAATGTATTCCTGGCATGCAAAACCTTCAATTTTATTAGAGTGAATAAATGAAGACTGGGCACACCACTTGTGAAAGGTTGCTGATCCCTGATATAGAGGATTAACCCACATTAGGTCCTGGCAAACACCTCCACATGTAACAGGAGGCCAGGAGCCACACTTTGCTCACCCCAACGACATAGGGCTGGCACCTATGCTGATATTTTTAGTAACACCTCAATGCTGCTAAGAGATCTTGCATCCAGGAACCTGGACTTGCAAAAGTATTAACACTTCCGGGGCCTGCAAAAAACTTCAGCGTGTTGCGCCAGGATGACATTTCGATAGAACATTCCCCCGGTACAACAGGAGTATTATGCAAAGAGAACACCCCCCGACACCACTGGCATTTCACCGGGGTATAGGTGACACAGGCCTCCGCCTCACGACTCCAGGGCACAATCACCACTAGACCCGGTCAAAAACGGAGAGCGGTTTTGAGAGACTTTGAAGATGAAACGTAGACACGTCTAGTCCCTCGCTCTCCTGGCCGCGCAGCACCGCGGCTAGGACAGCCCCCGACGTCCCACCAGTCACTGCCACGCTGCTCTGCCAGCCCACCGCCGCGCCGCTCTACTCCAGGGGAACCCTTCCGCCGCCAAGGGGAGGCTGCCAGCCCAGGCGGCCACACTTCCCCGCCCGAGACATCGCCATGGTAACGCCCAGGCGGCCCCGCCCTACAGGCCTGGCACCAGCGGCCACCGAGAGGGAAGCGCCCCCCGCTGCCCCCCAACAGGGAGGCCGGGATTCTGCCCCGCCCCCACTCACCTGCACCACCCAGAAGAGGTTGGTGGCCTCTCCCCCAGGGGCCGGCTCCCGAGCGAAGGGGCGGCGCTGGCCCGGACGCTGAGACCCCCCCGCTGAGCCGTGCCAATCCAGGAGCAGCGCTGCCAGGGCAGCCGCCAGCAGTCCCGCCACCAGCCGCAGCATCCTCCCCAGCCCCGCCACCATTCACCCACCCGCTCCGGGCAGCACCTGTCGCTACGGCTGCTGCCTGCCCTTCTCCGGGCAACCCCGCCGGCTACACCGCTTCCGCACCACACTTGCCCGGCCAGAGCGGGCCCTCGCGCAAGGGCTTGTCAGGCCCCCACTTCCTCCTATCTATGGTCTTTTTGGAGGACTCCCGTTCCTCCCTGCGCTAAGCCTGTTCCCGTTGCAGTCAGTGCGGGAGGGAGGGGAGAGGTGCCGGTTAGTTAAATGGAACTATAACTCAATGCATTGAGTCCAGGAGGCCTGGCCAAGCCTCAGTACTGTGGGGGAAGGAGGCCTCCTTCCAGTGGAGCCTTTTTTATATAACTCATCATATTTTAATTCATGTTCTCCCTTATTGTCAGGCTGGTGGATTTTGCTGCAAATGTTTTATCTTCGGTTCAAAAATCTCACCGATCATGGTGTGAAATTCTCCCAAAGGTGTTGGTGCCAACTTTGTCCCCCTCCCCACTGGAGCCAAGAGTGAAAGTGGGCCATACAGGCCGCTATGGTACCGGTGGCCGCCGGTACTGGCCTTTAGGGAGATGACGTGAAAGCGCTGTCATGGCAAAGGATCCTGCTGCGCTTTAACTAAAAAATCTCCGTTTTTAAATTGATCTCATGAATTGGGGGCAGAGGGAGAGACTCATTTTTTTAATACTTGGAGTTGGCAATATTAGGATTCACGCCCTCTCACTTCTGTGTTACTTTCTTGCAACAACTCCCCTTGAAAAATGGTGGCTGCATGGACATTCTTTTAGAATTTATTGGCAACACCCCTTCTTGGACCAGGGAAGAAATGCTTCAAAACAACATTTGTGGGGATTTCCTTTGCTTGAGTGGCAGATGTGTTGAAGTTGGAATGCTTTTTAAACTTCTCTCAGAAACAATAATATCAATTTAGGGGTCAAATAGCCAGATTAAATTCACTTAAATCACTCTCCCCAGCATAGTACTTGGTAAAGCTTTCCAGTGTAGACAAGCCCTTAGTTAAGAAAATGCAAATCTCGGTATAAACAATCATATTCCTGGATAGGAGCAGCTTCTTGTTAATCAACTTAATGTAAACCAAAATCCGAGTGACCAGGGCTCTGCACTGGTTTAACATCACAGTGCAGCTTCCTCCTATGGACAAGCCCTGAAGAGAAGAGCAGCCTTTAGCGCCACAGCCCCGAGGAAGGGGTGTCAAGCAGAGGCACCGTTCGTCTATCCGCCACCCCGCAGCTGCTTCCATCTAAGTTTGCTTCCGCCACCACTAGCCGTACGAAACTCTATCCCCCCATCCTCTCCCCAGGAAACAGGAAATGGGATCAGATCTGAAAGCAAGTAAGGGCAGTGGCTTCAGCAGGTGTGACTGAGCAGGCGCAGATCGCTGGCGCAGATCGCTGGCGCATGCTCAATAGCCACCAGGTGCGCACACTGTCGGGAGGCAGATTCGGACACTACAGCTTGGCGCGTCTGCTTCTGCAACTTGTTTCCGGTCGGCTCGGTGGCGGAGGGGCGGGGCTTGCCTTGGCGGCGGTGTCAGTTGCCCTCAAAATGGCGGATGGAGGCGGTGGAGGAGCCGGATCAGGAGTGGCGGCGGGAGCGAGTGGCGGGGTCCCCGTGCAGCCCCAGGAGCGGGCCATGGTGAGACTCCTGCCGCATGGGTCCTTCCCAGGGTCACCTGGTAACCTCCGCGCGGACAGGCTGGAGTCTCCAGCGGATGGGAGCCCGCCCGCTTGGGGAGGAGCGGAAGCCCTGATCGCCTCCCTCAGGAGAGATTTGTACCCCTATCCGCTGGGGGGTTGCGCCCCGGGCGGGGAGTCTCCGCTCTGTGTGGACGCACTTACCCTCCCCACCCCTTTTCCTCATTGTCCGATCTGCGGTCAGTGGCAGTTTCCCGGTGGCACTATCCCATGCGCAGGTGGCCCCCGTGCGCTGTGTACACAGCCTAAGCCTGAATTAGGTGACCAGCGACCATCGATTGTCTTGTAGAGATGATCTTCAGTGAGAGGCGGAATAAAGTTTTTATTGCGCGGAATTGAGCTAAGGGATGTTGGAGATATTTTGCTTAAATGCAAGGTTCCCTCGGTTTAGAGTTGTAGGTGGGTACTCTCAACACTACCTTAAAACAAGCAGTTACCTAATAAACCTTGTATAGGTTTGGGTTACTAGTAGAAAGTAATATCTTCCTAAAGTCAGGTATTGAATCAGTTGAAAGTGATAAAATTAGATCATCCACCTCATCATTCTGATCTGAAGGTTGTCTTGGAGAATAATCTGTAGAAAGGCTCTGTGATTTTTTCCCCCCATCTTTTTAGATCTGCACAGCTCAAATCGGGAGGGGCCTATTTGTTAGAGGCAATACAATTCAAGCACCAAAGAAGTTACGTTTAGGTTCAAGATGAAGGAGGACAAATATTTGCTAACTTAGTTGTGGGTTGCTATATGGTATTCGTGTCTATATGCCCATAGAACTGGATCTTATTTTCTTTGATCAGCCACTGGAAAGCTGATGGCTTCACATGAAAATAAAGGGAATGGTATTGAATCCAAAACTTAAATGTAAAATTTTGCCTGAAAACACTAGTTTGAGACACTTTTTTTTTTTAAAAAAAGCATAATAGTCTGCTCTCCTAGAACAGGACAGTGTTAAGTGGGAGCTGCACCTTCATCAAGTAGCTATTTTACCTATTTATCTTATGCTTCTAAAGCAGTCTTTAGAACTCTGGAATTAGGTAGCAGTTCTCAAGCAGGGGCCTGTGGTCTTGTTGGGGGGCTTCAAGCTGGTTTCAGGGGTTCTTCCAAAATAGAGCAGAGATCTGACAAAATAAAGCAGAGATCTAGACTTGCTGGGGCCCAGGGCAGAAAGCTTGAGCCCTGCTGCCCAGGGTTGAAACTCAAGCCTGAGCAATTTAGCTTTGTAGGGCCCCCTGTGGTGTGGGCCCCCAGGTTTGCTACCCTCTAATGCTGGCCCTGGATTTTAATCTACGGGGTATGCAGAAAAAACATTGTGGTGGTAGAAGTGGGCTGTGGAATTGTTTATATCGTGTTGGGGGGGGGGGGGGAGGGAGGATGTCCTGAATCTTTTTCTTTCAGAACTCCTGCAATAAGGTACAAGAATAGCAGCCGTGTTAGTCTGTATCCATAAAGAAAGCGAGGAATATTTGTAGCACCTTAGAGACTAACTAGTTTATTTCAGCATAAGTTTTTGTGAGCTATAGCTCACTTCATCGGATGCATAGAATGAAACAGAAGTAAAATGCATTTATACACACAGAAAGAAAAAGAAAAGAAAGCAAAAAAATTGTACATTAGCATACCAATTCTAAGAGGGCTGTTAAATGTAGATGGTCTATCATCACTAGGAGGAAGATACACCTTTTGAAATGGATTTCTGTTGTCAGTAACTCAGGAAATGCAATTAATTACTGTAATGAGAGAACCAATCTCAACTTCTATTAAGCCCTTGGTTTATTGTATCCAATTTGAAAATTAATTCCAGTTCCTCAGTTTCTCGTTGGAGTCTGTTTTTTGAAGTTTTTCTGTTTCAAAACTGAAACCATCAAATCTTTAATGGAATGGCAAGGAAGATTGAAGTGTTCTCCTACTGGTTTTTGAATGTTATGATTCCTGATGTCAGATTTGCGCAGTGCCCCTCTGCTACGTACATTGGCCAAACCGGCCAGTCTCTACGCAAAAGAATAAATGGACACAAATCTGACATCAGGAATCATAACATTCAAAAACCAGTAGGAGAACACTTCAATCTTCCTCACCGTTCCATTAAAGATTTGATGGTTTCAGTTTTGAAACAGAAAAACTTCCAAAACATACTCCAACGAGAAACTGAGGAACTGGAATTTAATTTTCAAATTGGATACAATAAACCAAGGGCTTAATAGAAGTTCAGATTGGTTCTCTCATTACAGTAATTAATTGCATTTCCTGAGTTTACACCTTTTGAAATGGATTTCTGTTGTCAGTATCTTCCTCCTAATGATGATAGACCATCTACATTTAACAGCCCTCTTAGAATTGGTATGCTAATGTACAATTTTTTTGCTTTCTCTTCTTTTTTCTTTCTGTAGGTATAAATGCATTTTACTTCTGTTCCATTCTATGCATCTGATGAAGTTAGCTATAGCTCACGAAAGCTTATGCTGAAATAAAGTAGTTAATCTCTAAGGTGCTACAAGTATTCCTCGCTTTCTTTATGCAATAAGGTAGTCAGTGTCTAATGCTTGGAGCCCAGTCTATAGATCAGAAGACTCCAGTGTTCCACTGGCTTCTACTTTAACTAGCAAAACAACTGTTTTGTACGCTAAAGTAAAATTCAACCTTGGAAGAATTCATTTTAAATGTGGGTTGGGAATTCCAGCTGCTTGACAGAATAGCAGGAAAAAGCAGATTGTTAACATGATTGGTAAAATGCAGTAGGATTGAACTGATTGATATGATTCAACTCTCAGCCCCAAAATTCACAGAATAGGATATGAAATAGCAAAATAATAGACAGGGTGTCATTGGATTTAGATTAATCCAGATATTTAACTTAAATAATAACAAGCCTATTGCAAAGCCTAAATGAGAGGATTCCTTTATCATAGCATTTAGGAATTTCTTTTGATACTTTGTGATCTACAAATGAAAATCATCTTATAAAAGTCTGTTTGTGTTCCATTTCCATCCACACCTGTTCAGATATCCACAAGTAGCTTATAGAGAGGTGACCACCCTCTTCTTTGTGCGTTATATATACCATCTTTGTCTCTAAAGACTGTATCTAGACAAGTGCAATTCTCCATCTCCCAACTCCTTCCAAGGTAATGCTCATTTAAATGAGGTTTGGCAAAAACACCCACAATTCATTCTCTTTTCTTTAGGGCAAAACTGCTCACCATACAGTAGAGAGTAACTTTTTGAAAGGTCTTAGTACATTATGTGTGGAAAGACATTTGTCTGTTTTTACAGAAAAAGTGTCTGAATACAACATAAGATTCCTCTCCCAAGGATTCTTAGTGATGTGTAATACCATAAGACAACACTTGTATAAACAAAAAACCATATCCTTCTAAAGAGGCACTAAACTGACTGGTAGAACAAACCAAATGTCCTAAACAAATTATGGATCCTGCCTGAGCTCTTTTGAGAAAAGTTTCAAAATGAGAAATCCCCAAGTTAGTCATTTGCAAAGCAACACATTGAGTTCAGGAGGAGTAGCCAAAATCCAAATCCAGATGCTCGAAAAGGAGAAGTACCAAATGAGGAGGGAAAGAAAGAAGATGTTGTAAATGCAGCATTAACAAAGGCCAGGAAATATGGGGATAAATGCCATATAATAATACTCCCCAGAGACCCCATCTACTTCTGTACACTTGGGCTGTTTATGCTAGGTGCAAAGTTGTGTTTAAAACTGTTAAATTGGGGTAGCTAAAGGATTTTTTAAATCGATACTTTTTTGTAGTTTAGAAGGCAAAAATAATACTGTACTTTCACTTTATGCATTTGATAGTACTCTGTGTACAGACAGTTTCAGTTTCACTGCTTCCCTGTAGAATTGGTCCATTTCCCTGTTTGGGTTTTTCCCACAGCAGCAGAGGAGAGAGAGAACACTTTTAAAATATAGGGAAACGTGATTGTAAATTTTAGGGGAACTCAGGGAAAGTGTAGTTCCTGAAACTGCTGAAATTTTTGATAATCCATTACCACTGTTTTTGTTTTCTTCGTTGACTAGATTTCAAGTTCATATTGCCCACTAAAACAGTAAACTGTTCTGAAGTGATCCACTGCCTTGGCAGGGATATGGTATTGAATTACCTAATAGGTCTTTCTCTCTTTTTTTTTAACTTTTATGACTCATTACAGCTACCATTCTGATTTTCTTCATTTGCATTACTAAAATTCAGGAACTGGACATGCTTAGTTAGGGAATTGGAATCTCTGACAAAGTACAGGAAGGCCAAGAGGATTTGTGCTCAGATGCAGGAACAGGACTCCATGGGCTCTGAGAGAAGAGATCAGATCAATTGGAAGTCAACATTGGTACTACTATAGTCTGCTTTGCTTTCAGCTTCAGTAACTGCAACACTAGGAAGCTTACATTTAAAATATAGCATTGATCTTATGACTGTGATTGCATACAATGAAAATTGAAGGCAAATCTCTCATAATTTAAACTATGCTGGCTAGAACAATGATGGCCAATAATTTGTTTGCCACCATGTCATCTAACTACAGGGTTAGACTAAGCAGTGGTAAAAACACTGGTGGATAGTTAGAACTTTCACTACTGTCTGCACTATTGGTGGGAGATCACCTAAAGTTCTCAGTGTGGACAAGGACGTAGCTGTACTGATGTTGAAAAGATGAGGCACTTTATGGAAATTATGGAATGTAATCTGATGTTAATAGTAGGTGGGTCTAATAGCATTGCCTATTATTAAGGTTGCTCAGCACTTCTCATAAGAGCCTGTTTGCAGTTGCTTAGAACTTTGCCAGTTTTTACCATTTGGGCTGGAAATTTCTAAACTGAATCTGGTTCAAGTTGATTTTTTTGAAAAATTCCAGTCAAAATAGTTTAGCGGTTTCCAAGAACGAGGGTAGGGGGAAAAGTTTTATGTTACATTCTTGTCTTTGAAATGCTCTAATGCTTTCGTGCTTTGGAGCAGGGGCTTGACATTTGCCTAACGCAGGGGTCGGGAACCTTTTTGGCTCAGAGAGCCATATAGTAGCCCCCCCCTGCCCCGGCCGAGCCATATAGTAGCCCCCCCCCGCCGCCGCGCTCTCCTCCCCCCCCCCCGCCGCCGCCGCCGCGCTCTCCTTCCCCCCCCCGCCGCCGCCGCCGCCGCGCTCTCCTCCCCCCCCCCCCGCCGCCGCCGCCGCGCTCTCCTTCCCCCCCCCGCCGCCGCCGCGCTCTCCTTCCCCCCCCCCGCCGCCGCCGCGCTCTCCTTCCCCCCCCCCCGCCGCCGCGCTCTCCTTCCCCCCCCGCCGCCGCCGCCGCGCTCTCCTTCCCCCCCGCCGCCGCCGCCGCGCTCTCCTTCCCCCCCCCGCCGCCGCCGCCGCGCTCTCCTTCCCCCCCCCCGCCGCCGCCGCCGCGCTCTCCTTCCCCCCCCCGCCGCCGCCGCCGCGCTCTCCTTCCCCCCCCCGCCGCCGCCGCCGCGCTCTCCTTCCCCCCCCCGCCGCCGCCGCCGCGCTCTCCTTCCCCCCCCCCGCCGCCGCCGCCGCGCTCTCCTTCCCGCCCCGCCGCCTCCGCCGCGCTCTCTCCTTCCCCCCCCCGCCACCGCCGCCGCGCTCTCCTTCCCCCTCCGCCGCCTCCGCCGCGCTCTCCTTCCCCCCCCCCCGCCGCCGCCGCCGCGCTCTCCTTCCCCCCCCCCCGCCGCCGCCGCCGCGCTCTCCTTCCCGGCCCCCCAACTGACCCACCCAGCCCGGCCTGCCCCCAACGCCCGCCGGCAAACGGCTCCCAGCCCAGCCTCCCCCCAACGCCCGCCGGCAAACGGCTCCCAGCCCAGCCTCCCCCCAACGCCCGCCGGCAAACGGCTCCCAGCCCAGCCTCCCCCCAACGCCCGCCGGCAAACGGCTCCCAGCCCAGCCTCCCCCCAACGCCCCTTTGCTAACGGCTCCCAGCCCAGCCTCCCCCCAACGCCCCTTTGCTAACGGCTCCCCCCCCGTGCTTACTTGTTCGCTGGGTCACGCTGCTGTGACCCAACTCCAGCGAGGGAAGGAGAGGAGCGACACGCCCCCCAGCCTCGCTTTCAGAGCCGCGCCACACCGCCCCGCCCCCCAGCCTCGCTTTCAGAGCCGCGCCACACCGCCCCGCCCCCCAGCCTCGCTTTCAGAGCCGCGCCACACCGCCTCCCCCGCCTTGCTTTCAGAGCCGCGCCACACCGCCTCCCCCGCCCCCCAGCCGTCACAGCAGCGCCGCGAGCCAGATGACAGGCTCAAAAGAGCCACATCTGGCTCGCGAGCCATAGGTTCCCGACCCCTGGCCTAACGGCAGACTTTGTGTTGTGCCTTTTGCCAGCCCTGTGAAAATTTGCCCAATTTTGGCCACGTTACAAGCCTTTGAAAAAAATTGTAGTTCACATATGCTAGAGTTTAACAGCTAAAATCTCTCAAGAGTTTATCCTCACTGAGAATGCTCTAGCCCCTCACAGTTCTTAATACTGAGTAGGCTGTACATGGTCCATCCCCACAAAGGGGTTGAGCATGGTTAAGGGCCATGGAGGCTCAGAAGGACTATATTGTAATGGCTGCTCCCAACTACTTAGGACCAGGTTGGGGATACGCATGGGAATAGATAGCCTGTCTCTCCTGTGCTCTCAGTGAATCCCCATGGGCACCCAGGTTGAGTGAAGAAGGAAGCAGTCTGATTTGAATGCAGAGGGGCCAAAAGCCAGATCAGGGGGAGGGTAAAGAGTAAATGGGGACAAGTAGCCAAGGTGAGAGTGGGACAAGGGGTAGGGGGAGAGATTGGGGAATGATGATTGGGAATTGGAGACAAATCTGACAAGGAGCTTGGGTGTGATTGGGAGAATGGGGGTGGCTAGACTGAGACAAGAAGCCAGGGCAGGGGAAGAAGTGGGGAAACTGAGATTGGATGAGGAGTCCAGGGAGGGAGCCCGGGACTAGAAACCAGTGGGGGATGGAGAGACACATTGGCTGAGGACTTGGGAGCCAGGGTGTAAGGGTCACGTCGGCGGGGCGTGGCCCCCTTCCGCCGGTCTGGCGGGGAATCCTTGCTTCCGTGCGCGGTCGGCGACCCTGAGGTGAATTAGCGGGGTCGCGCGCCCTAACCCCCACCGCTCAAGGGGCGGGAGTCGCAGTCGCCCGGGGCTCAGGCCCTCTGGTGGGCCTATCAAGAGTCCCTGGGTTTGGGCTCAGGCCCTCTGGTGGGCCAATCAAGTGTCCCTGGGTTTGGGCTCAGGCCCTTTGGTGGGCCAATCAAGAGTCCAGAAAAGGAGGTCCGGTTCCTCAGCAGGGGCCCAGCAATAGTTCAGGACGGGCAGGCCCAGCGTCGGAGAAGGGGAGACTGCCACCCACCAGTGGGGTGGCAGGGGGGGTGCAGGCCCTCCCACTTCCACTGCGCCCCAGCCCGGGGCCCTGGCAGCAAGAGCTTTGCTGCTGTCAGTGGGGATCCTGGCCGAAACACACTGACATCGGCTCCAGCCCCTCCCCCGGGCTACTTCCGGACTCCCCTTCCCTGAGTACCTGGGCTGTTGCGGGGTCCTCCCCGGAGCCTAGCTCATGGGCTCCTCCGGGTCACTGTCCGGCGGCAGGTCGGGCAGATCCTCGGGGGCTCAGGCGAGCTCGGCCGGGGGCTCCTCTGGGTAGAAGGCTGTCAGCTGGGTTGGTGGCGGCGGCGGGCCCTCCTCCGGGTAGTGGCCGGATGGCAGGGTCGGCGGCTGGTCCTAGTCGGGGTCCGGCAGCGGCTCCCGTCTCTCTGGGGGTAGCGGGCTGGCGGGGTCTTCAGCCGGTCCTCCAACCGAGGGTCAAGCGGCTCCTCGGGGTACCGGCCAAGCGGTAGGGTCGGCGGCCTCTCCCAGTAATGGGGAGGCTGCTGGTCCGGCGGGTCCCGGCGCGGAGCCAGCCCTGGAGAGGCTTCCTTCGCCGGTGTCAGCTGTCCGCTGGGAGCCGCGCCGCCCCGTTACACGGGTTAAGCAATGAGATTGGGAATGAGGTTTTGGGGAGGGAGGAAGAGACTGAGACTAGCTAGGAAAGGAGATTGGATCTTTGTGTGGGGAGAGACTGAGTCGGGAAGACTGGAAAAAGGGACAGCGAGCTCCGAGCAGAAGACAAGTACTGGCTGGGCAAACAGACTGACAAGAAGCTTGAGGAATGGAAACTGGGAGTGGGTATGCAAGGAGAATGGGACTGGGGCAAGGAGCCATGGATGGGATTGACCTACGACTTGGATGAGGACAGGTTGGAGGGGAGAGGGGCAAAAAGTATCAAGTTCGGGGAGAATAGACAAGTCTCTGCCCATCACAGCACATTCCCTTTCAAAGCATGAAATGGAGCCCAGGATTCCAGAGTCTCAACAATCCGCTGCTGTCAGCGCACATTTGTGAAATCTATTGGCAAAGTGTGGCACTTCCCCCTCTAATGCTTGTCTGAGAGGATGACAAACTACTGCTGCTACCAGTTATTCTGTTAACTCAAGTGGTAGAAGTCTATGTGGTGAATCTAAATGTTCCAACCATATTTATGAACCATGAAGGTGTCAATATGGTGCCCCATGATTTTTCTGATTTTTTGTTTTTTTCAGTTGCTGGGAATAATTAAGAAAGGTATAGATAAGAAGACAGAAAAATATCATGTTGCCTCTATATAAATCCATGATACACCCATATCTTGAATGCTGTGTGCAGATGTGGTCGCCTCATCTCAAAAAAGATATATTGGAATTGGAAAAGGTTCAGAAAAGGGCAACAAAAATTATTAGGGATATGGAATGACTTCCATATGAGGAGAGATTAATAAGACTGGGACTTTTGAGCTTGGAAAAGAGGGATAACGCGAGATATGATTGAGATCTATAAAATCATGACTGGTGTGGAGAAAGTAGATAAACAAGTGTTGTTTACTACTTCTCATAACACAAGAACTAGGGGGTCACCAAATGAAATTAATAGGCAGCAGGTTTAAAACAAATAAAAGGAAGTATTTCTTCAGACAACACACAGTCAACATGTGGAACTCCTTGCCAGAGGCCAAGACCATAAAGGCCAAGACCATAACGGGTTTTTTAAAAAAACTAGATAAATTCATGGAGGATAGGTCCATCAATGGCTATTAGGTTTTATCTTTGTTAAAAGTGAAGATTTTTTTTTGTCTTTCATGTGACAGATTTTTTTAGTTGAGTCCACTAACAAGTTGTGAGCAGTCTCTTCATTCCATGTTGGGCTTCCACCCTTTCCAAATGTCAATGGACTCGTACCTTGCTTGATGTCCTAGAGAAAATGTGATTGAGAGAGGATCATTTGTGAAAATAACTTTGTATTTATGGGAAAAATGCATGTAGCTACTTCCTGACAAATGTATTTTTTGGCTTATGTGCACTAGAAATGGCTCCCACTTAAAAAAATAATTTAAGAATGGGAATACTGTGAAAGAAGGCATGAAGTTCAGAATTGAATAAAAGAAATCGAGCAGTTGGAGAGCACTGTAGGAGTCTAAAGATTTAGAATAGGAGCAAGTAGCAAAGCTGTATCCTGGGGCAAAATATTAAGCCTCAAAGGTTCTAAAACTAAATATAAACTACTTTCTGTTGTTTAATTTATCCTGTAAATGTGGATATGCATTTTTCCTGGTACACAGAACTTCAGATTGTTGAAATGGAAAATGATCTTGGTGTTTGTAGTAATCATTGTTTCTCCTTACATAGCGTCATGAACTTACTTTTATTTCTCCACTGATGTATTACCCCAACTCTAATTTTCTTTCAGTGGTGGGATGAAAGAGTTGACTTTCAGGCTGCCTTTTTGCAACAACTGGCAAAGTATGTGCCAAACATCTACTCTGCTGAAATGGACCCCTTGCTGGAGAAGCAGGAAGAAATGGCCCAGATAACAGTATTTGACCCTCTGGAGTGGTACTTGTTTGGGGAAGACCCAGATGTCTGCCTGGAGAAACTGCGGCAGTGTGGAGCTTCTCAGCTCTGCGGGAAGGTGTTCAAAGAGGGGGAGACTACATATTCTTGCAGGTAAGGCACTAGTCGTCATGAATATTTCCTGTGAGGTAATGCAGCAAGAATAGACTTTATAATATTATTTTTGCTGCTAGATGTATCCCACTAGGATCCTTCGGTAAGTGTGATAGCAAAGCAATTATCATAGCCAATCTACTTTTAAATTGAGCACAAATTGTTACGTGTGAGAAGGAAAAATTGAAGTTATTTCTCTGTGTGGTACTCGTATTAAGTTTCTTGACTTTAAATTGTCAATAGCTATACAGAAGACTTAGTCCCCAAAGCACAAGAAGTGTTTCAACTGTTGCATGGTTTGATTTACAGGCCTTTTATCCTATCTATTTCTTTTGTCAGACTCCCACAATGCACTAGTCTGGGGAGATCATCCCTTTTTTTTTTTTTTTTTTAAGGCATTGTGCAAGCTTGAAATAATTGTAAAATTTAACTATATTTGCTGATTTTTTTTAAAAAAAAGATATGCTTAATTTAGACTAATTAGGTATGTGAGATTAATCAAATTAAGATAGAAAAGGGTGAAATATAGTAGTTTGTAGTAATTTCCATTCAGTGACTATTTCATTATATGAGCCAACTATTATTATAGGTGAGGCTGGTAGCACTGCCTATTATAAGATTTCCTGACATTTCCCTGAACATTTCATCTGCACTGAGCATGCTCCATTCATCACCTCACCACTCATACATGTGACCAGAACATTCCAATAGAGCAACTGAATGTGCCCAATTTTGGGACCGCACAGGACTTTCCCTGCAATTGTACCTCTGGGCTGCTACAGGTCAGGCTATGGGCTGTAATCGAGAGAAGGGAGTCTGTCTCTACTGTGGTCTCAATAACTGCCCTGCTTGGCCCAGACAGAGTAGAAGCGGAAGCTCTTATTCAAATGCAAAGGGGATAAGAGCTGGACTAAGGTGAGGGTCAGAGAATGTAGACTGGGACAGGGAGCCTGGAGGGGGAAGGTGACTGGAACTAAAGGATGGTGGCTGGGGCTGGCATTGTAAGCAGAGGGAAACTGGGACTGGGAATTGGGGCAGGTAGAGGCTGGGAATGGGAGATTGTGGTGAAGGGGACTGCTAGACATTAGAGGAGGGACAAAAATTGGAAGAGGAACTGGCGGGGAGGGAATCAAGACTTGCTGTGGAGGGAGGGACTGTAAGTGTGATGTGAGACTGCAACAGGGATTCCAGAGGTTTGAGGCTACCGTTTTCTGGTCAAAGGAACTGGTACTGGGGTGAGAAGCCTGTGGAGTGGAGACTAGAACTGCCTAGGTGAGGACAATGGGACTGGGCTCAAGAGCTAGGAGTGGGGAACAGACAGGACTGGATAAGGTTAGGTTGGATGGTACAGGGCAGAAATGATCATGCTTTGGGGTGGAGGGCGGAAAAGTGGGTGCTCACTAAAGAACTCTCCCGTTCAGAGCCTGGAATGGATTTCATGATTCCAGAGTTTCTCCATTCCTCTGCTGTTAGCAAGTATCTGTGAACCCAGTGGCAAATTGTGTCCCCTTTCACTCCAACGCTGGTCCACATAGAGGATGACAACTTACTGTTGGTATCCATTACTCCTTAAGTAGCAGAAGTCTTTATGGTAGATTTAATGGTTCGAACCCTATTGATGACCCATGTGGGTGTCATTGTAATGCCAGATTATGGAATACCTGTTTTTGTTTTGTTTACAATTTGCTTGTTTTAAAACCTAGGAAATTACACACACAAAGAATGTTGTTAAGATTGCAAAGCCCAGCACTCAAATATTAGGAAATGCCAGATTGAAAGTTGTCTGTGCAACCTTATTCCATTGCTTTGTGGGTATGCATTATGATATAGTGACAGAGTCCTGTGGCACCTTAAAGACTAACTAAAGTATTGAAGCATAAGCTTTTGTGGGCTAATACCCACTTCATCGGATGCAACGGATTCCAGACTAACACGGCTACCTCTCTGATTCTTGACACGATATCGTTTGTTACATGTCACATACGATTATCTCCACTGGACCTCTACACTATTCATAAGAACGGCCATACTGGGTCAGACCAAAGGTCCATCTAGCCCAGCATCCTGTCTACCGACAGTGGCCAATGCCAGGTGCCCCGGAGTGAGTGAACCTAACAGGTATGATCGAGCGATCTCTCTCCTGCCATCCATCACCCCCCTCTGACAGACAGAGGCTAGGGACACCATTCATTACCCATCCCGGCTAATAGCCATTTATGGACTTAGCCTCCATGAATTTATCCAGCTCTCTTTTAAACCCTGTTATAGTCCTAGCCTTCACAGCCTCCTCAGGTAAGGAGTTCCACAGGTTGACTGTGCGCTGTGTGAAGAAGAACTTCCTTTTATTTGTTTTAAACCTGCTGCACGCCAATTTCATTGAGTGGCCCCTAGTTCTTCTATTTTGGGGACAAGTAAATAACTTTTCCTTATTTACTTCCTCCACACCACTCATAATTTTATATACCTCTATCATATCCCCCCTTAGTCTCCTCTTTTCCAAGCTAAAAAGTCCTAGCCTCTTTAATCTCTCTTCATATGGGACCCGTTCCAAACCCCTAATCATTTTAGTTGCCCTTCTCTGAACCTTTTCTAGTGCCACTATATCCTTTTTGAGATGAGGAGACCACATTTGTACGCAGTATTCAAGATGTGGGCGCACCATGGATTTGTATAAGGGCAATAAAATATTCTCCGACTTATTCTCTATCCCTTTTTTTAATGATTCCTAACATCCTGTTTGCTTTTTTGACTGCCGCTGCACACTGCGTGGATGCCTTCCGAGAACTATCCACAATGACCCCCAGGTCTTTTTCCTGATTGGTTGTAGCTAAATTAGCCCCCATCATATTGTATGTATAGTTGGGGTTATTTTTTCCAATGTGCATTACTTTACATTTATCCACATTAAATTTCATTTGCCATTTTGTTGCCCAATCACTTAGTTTAGTGAGATCTTTTTGAAGTTCTTCACAGTCTGCTTTGGTCCTTACTACTTTGAGCAGTTTAGTATCATCTGCAAACTTTGCCATATCACTGTTTACCCCTTCCTCCAAATCATTTATAAATATGTTGAATAGGATCGGTCCCAGGACTGACCCTTGGGGAACACCACTAGTTACCCCTCTCCATTCTGAAAAAGTTCCATTTATTCCTACCCTTTGTTCCCTGTCTTTTAACCAGTTTTCAATCCATGATAAGATCTTCCCTCTTATCCCATGGCAGCTTAATTTACGTAAGAGCCTTTGGTGAGGGACCTTGTCAAAGGCTTTCTGGAAATCTAAGTACACTATGTCCACCGGATCCCCCTTGTCCACATGTTTGCTGACCCCTTCAAAGAACTCTAATAGATTAGTAAGACACGATTTCCCTTTGCAGAAACCATGTTGACTTTTGCCCAACAATTTATGCTCTTCTATGTGTCTGACAATTTTATTCTTTACTATTGTTTCAACTAATTTTCCCGGTACGGACGTTAGACTGACTGGTCTGTAATTGCCAGGATCACCTCTAGAGCCCTTTTTAAATATTGGCGTTACATTAGCTATCTTCCAGTCACTGGGCACAGTAGCCGATTTAAAGGATAGGTTACAAACCCTAGTTAATAGTGCCGCAATTTCACATTTGAGTTCTTTCAGAACTCTTGGGTGAATGCCATCTGGTCCCGGTGACTTGTTACAGTTAAGTTTATCAATGAGTTCCAGAACCTCCTCTACTGATACTTCAATTTGTTTCAATTTCAGTAAACGGGAAGTACAGTTGTATATGTTCCTTATTCAGTATGCAGGGTGAACATCTATTTAATAATTTGTTTTATACTCCTTTGTTTTAATGTGTGGCCGTAGGCTGTATTTACTGCACAGGATTAAAATCCTGCTCTGAAGAGACAATTATTAATTTCCTCATGGGCTTTTTCTGTGATGGCTTTCACTGTAGTATCTGAGTGCTTCACAAACATTAATTTATTTTCACAACACCCTTGTAAGATAAGGGTATGATATGTCTATGGATAAGGAGCTCAGGCAAAGAGATATTAGGACCAAAATATCCACTAAGATTGGATGCCCAATTTGAGGCAGCATGACCTAACTTTTCTGTGTACTTAGCAATATGAAGCACTTTGTATGTTCAAAACATAGCTCCCATTGACTTCAGTAGCACCAGTGAGTGCTCAGCATTTCTGTAAATGATACCCAGGGTCTCAAGTCAAGCACCCAGAAAATGAGGAACACTCCATTAATGATCACCTGTGAAGTTTATTTTAAGTGACTTTCCCAGCAGTAGAGTAGAAACTCTGTGGCACTGGTAGAATCTAGTTCTCCAGGGCAGTGTTTATCTGCCTTAACCATGAGACCATATTTTCTCTTCCTGCAATCTACTGCCTCTATTCACTACACACCTTCCAAGTTCTGCATAAATGAGGCAGGGTCCTACAGATGGCAGCCTTCTCTAAACAGCAACAATTCATTTCCAGAACGGGTCTATCCGGAGCACTGAATGAGGCAGAGGCCCCATGAAAAAAATAGTATGAGCTCATGTAATTTGACTTATATCATAATGTAGAAACACTAGGGGGCTGAATTCAAGTTGAACTGGAAACATTAATTTTGGCATTTCCTAACCTGAGAGCTTGACTTTGAAACATTTAAAAACTACATTAAAAGAACATCTTATGTGTAATTGTATTAAAGGGACCCTTTCCATATTATAAATTGTAACTGTTTTGGAATCTTTTTTTATATTTACAGCCTAACACAGATGTTACATACCTTTTGCGTCAACTTTTTGCACTGTTAAGATGATTACAACTATTCAGAAACCACATTATAGACTACCCAGGAGTAGTCCCTAGCATCTTGTTGTTTTTTAAAATCCCTGTCCATGCTAGGCAAAGGAATACCTGTACTAGCAACAACTGTTGGAAAATGGTAGTCAAGCTGGTTTTAATAGAACCCTCCTTAAGAATTCTATTGAACAGAATATTGGTGTTGCTAATATGGTTCAAACCTAATGCAGAAGGGTTGGAACATTCATCATGTATCAATAGCATGAAGTAGCTGTGATTTGATGCCTGAAATTAATTTTTGCACCAGCCATAAAGGTTTAACTATGGCAGCAGTTCTCGTATGTGAATATTTCATTATTTTATTTTAGAATGGTATCCAAGTTAGTATTTTTGTTGCAGAGACTGTGCAATTGATCCAACTTGTGTACTCTGCATGGACTGCTTCCAGAATAGCATTCACAAGAACCATCGTTACAAGGTATGAAAATCTGTACTATAAAGTTGTACATGTTGCTATAGAGAAGTTTTCTTGTGTGTAATAGCAATACACGCAGATTATAAGAAACTTCAATTTCTACCCTCTGAAAATTACCAATTTGTTGAAATGTGTGCCGGAGCAAAAAAGAGCATGTCTTTCATAGATCTAATTATTGTTATCCCTTTTGACCAGAGCAGTTAGACAAAAATGTGCAGTTTAGTAGGTTGTTCCACTTAGGAGGGGAAATTGGTTGTAGTCAGATATTTATTTATTTATTTATTTATTTGCAGTTTTGTTTATTTACAAAGTCTGTACAAAGCCCTCTGTCTTTTGAACATGGAAGAAATCAAATAGCAGGAAACTGCTTCTTTAGCTCTCAGAACCTAAACACACTTTTTTAGCCTGCATGTCTGACCCAGAAAACTCTTCCCTGGTTTCTTCCAGGATCAGACACCATGCTTTCAGCTGCTTCTTCGGGCTGTTTCTCTGAGGGCTTGTCTCCCTGTGGGTTAATATGCACTAACATGTTTGTGCGCTAGTTCAGGGATCTCAAATTCAAATGACCAAGAGGGCCACATGAGGATTAATGCATTGGCCCGAGGGCCGCATCACTGACACCTGCCCTGGCTACCCCCAACCCTGCCCCCATGCCACCCCTTCTATGAGGCCCCACCCCTGCCCTGCCTCTTCCCACCTCTTCTTCACCTCCCCCTGCCAGCGTGCAGCTCCCTGTTCCTCCCCCCTCCCTCCTGGAAAGCGCTAAGCGCCTGGAGGTAGGTAGAGGAGTGGGGACATGGCATGCTGTAGCGGAGGGAAATTAATGACTATGATAAGTAACGCTACGATTTGGTCATGGCAGTCATGGATTCTGTGACTTTGCCAGACCTCTGTGACTTCTTCGGCTTCAGCCGAGGCTATGCGCCCCAGCCCTGGAGTGGGGGCTGTGTGCCCCTGTCCCATAACGAGGGCTGTAGCTGGGGCTCTGTGCCCCCCTCGCGGCTTCCCAGGGCCATGCGCGTCCTCCCTTCTTCCCCCCCCTGCGGCTGGGGCTGCACACCTGTGACTGGGGTTGGATCTGGGACTTTGAGCCCCTGCCCTGCACTGTGGCCAACTCCAGAGCGGGGGCTGTGCGTACCCCTGGTGTGGCTGTAGCTGCTGAGGGCTATGGTCCCTACCCACCCCCCAAGCCATCATGGCGAGGGGACTCGGCCTGTCAGTCCGCGCCCCATGAAACTCCAGTTGTCATTCCTCCCACCATACCTAGCCCTGCCACTCAGTTATTTTTAATAAAGTCACAGACAGGTCATGGGCTCTTGTGAATTTTCGTTTCTTGCCCGTAACCTCTCCGTGACTTTACTAAAAACAGTGACAAAATCTTAACCTTAATGATAACACACACACGCAGGCTGAACTAAGGTTGCACAGGCAATAGTAGTAATATTTGTAATTTATAGATTATGCTAAAGAAATTAACAAACAAGTGGATTGCTTATTAGATATAGAGGCCAGACTTAAATCTTGGACATGCCGTGCACCAAACATCTCTTGTTTTGAAATGATGTACAACTCTTTGGAGTGTTTATGGCTTTTTTGGGAATGTGGAAGAGATGTCTCAAACTTTCATTTTCATTGGTTTTGCTGTGCTAATCAAGCAACTTTTGAGCAAATCTGAAGAAGATAATCCAGTTCATAGGACTGAGACACTTGTTATAACTTACAGTTGTTAAAATCCATAAGTGATTACTTGTTCCCTTAGTAAATAACAACCAGAATAACAGTGCTGAAATTTCAGTTAAAAAGCTCATGTTTATAGAGCTTGGTAAAGTACTATAAATAGTACTTACAAAAGGACATGTTTGCAAGCTGACCTTGATAGAGGTTTCCAAACCCATATTTGGTAATAAAAATAAACATGTATGCAGAGGGACCAATGCAGTCTTTTCACTAGTCAGATCACTGCTGCAGTCTACATACTGTTTTGTCAATTTCTGCATTTGGATTTACAGTATTTAGATTTTTTAAAACTGCTTTGGGCTTGAGGCAGGGGGTATGAATGGAGAGATTAACAAATGTTAAGTTTCAAATGCAGGAGATTGCTTTAGATCTGAATCTTCTCTTCCTGGCAGCCTTTTGCTGGTCTCTGAGCCAAATCCATGTGACCAGTGAGAAATTCCAGTTGCTGCTCCCTTATTTGGGGAAGGATCATTTTAAGTAATTCCTCAGGCAACTCTCTTCCTGAACTATCCTCTGCTGTTCCTTTTTCTGCCTGACTTCACTAGTGGTTGTTCCCTTAAAAGCACCATTGCACAGATGCTCAGTTTTGTGATTGAAATGGGAGCATATAGGATCACGAGCCTTTAAAGCTCATGTACCCCTGCAGCAAAGTACACTAAAGAGCATCTAAACCACCATATATTCAACTTCATTGTAATCTTTCTCAGGTTAAAAATGTATTAGGTTTTTATTGAGATTCATTACTTTGACTGTTGAAATTGCATCCACCTCAGAGGCTCTTTCTACCTGCATCAAATGGCCATGACTGCCCTTTAATGAGGAAGTGCTGACTGTGTGCACACACATGTATTTACTGAGTGCATCTTCACTGATAATTAAGTCAAGCATGCTAATCTAAGTGTCTCTTTTATACTGACAGTAAGGTAGTCAGACAAGGTGGGTGAAATAATATCTTTTATTGAACCAACTTCTATTAGTGAGGAAAAACAAGCTTTCAAATTGTGCAGAGCACTTCTTCAGTAGGGTAGCCTGGCAGTTTGGGAATAGGTTCAAAGAGCCTCCAAAATACTAGGAAGTGGTAATGAGGCAGAAGGTGTGCTGAGAACAGCCAGGTAAAGTACATTACTCTGCACTTCTGTAAAACCCTTCATCTGGTGATCTTAAAGTGCATTACAAGTATTCTTTAAACCTTACAATGTCCCTGTGAACTATGTAAATAAAATTATATGTAGCTTCCATATATTTTAGCTACATGATAAGTACAGATGGATGATCTGACTCCCATAAAGGATACATTAAAAAGATAAACAGAAGCCAGGAGTTCAGTTTCCAGTCTTCTCTTCCTGTCCCCCAATAATTTAAGATGGTTTCTTTAAGGCCAAGTAACAGTTGTTGGAACATGAAGATAGCAGGTGTTTGTGGTGTTTCCCCAGTTCGTATTTACATTCTAAACCTTTTTTGAAGGGGAGTTTTTAATAGTAAATAACATTTTTAAAAGTGTTTTGTTTTTATAAGGCCACTTATTACTTCTGATTATTTTATAAGTATTTTTGTAACTGGGATATCAGGGCAAATTATGTACAATTACTGGTCATTCCTTCACTTCATCTTAACTTTATGCTGGGCCACTAGCGAATTCAGACTTCTCAGAAAGCATTGTGAAGAATCAAACTTGGGGTATTGCATTTAAACCCTGAACTTGGTCTTAATATCTCACAACACTGGTTAGAGAAAATACTACACAGCTACTTAGTATACAAATATTAGTTTGCTAGAATAAGGATTTTTAACAGTACTTTGAAATACTTCTAAATGACTTGTAAACGACTTGTAAACAAAGCTATTAGACAGCTTTGCTATCTATAATCTTGTCTATAAAGACTTTCTATAGCAATCTGTTTTTGCTACTTATACAGAAGGAACCCCTGGAACAATTATGAGTAATAACCTGCATCACAACTGTAAAGGACATTGACAGTCATTTTTTTTGAAGTGTGTGCATGCATGTCTTCCATTCAGAATCTTTTCCAGAGATGAACTTGTGATTAATTATGGGACCTAAGGTTTAATGCTTGTCAATGAGTTCTCAGACACTAAAATGAAAACATAGTCCACAGTAAAAACAGTTATGCCATTCCAGCATATAAAAGAAAACTCTAGTGCATGATATCCTTTCAACAGCAGTTCAGGCTTATGCTGATGATTCTCTTGCCTCTCTTTCCCTATCTGATAGGGATTCTTGCTTGTAGCCGAAACATTACTAGTTTTGAAGCACCACACACAAATAAATTAATCCCTTGGATTTTTGTACCATGCACACTCTATACAGTACTATCCTAAATCACACTTTGTCAAATAAGTAATCTACTAACCCTCGTCTGTTGAGTTGTGATCCTTTCTCTCACGTTGATCTGGAATCACATTTAGTTATGTTCTAAATTATTTTGAGATTTCTATAGGGCTTTAAGAATAATAAAAGCTCCTCTCCCAGCTCTCCCTCTAGGCCTACACATTGTTTTTATTAAAGGTTTCCATGGTGGCTTAAGGCTGGCATAAACACTTACCTTAGGATGACCAGACAGCAAATGTGAAAAATGAGGACGGGATGGAGAGTAATGGGAGACTACTTAAGTAAAAGACCCAAAAATCAGGAGAATCCCTATAAAATCAGGACATCTGGTCACCCTAACTTCCCTTTAGCTAAAATGTTACGGGCTTTCAGATCTGTCCTGGCAGTAGTCATGTTCCTGACCTAGCTTCCATCCTTGAATCAAGTTTAATGGGAACTCTCATTAGCTGCTCTTGATAATATTTCCCTTCTCTGCCCACAACCCCCCAATGGCAAAATCAAAGGCATGTTTCAATATGTAGAACTACCCTTAATGGTCACTTATATACTGGCTTCAAGCAGCTACTGGGAGCTTTCAGAAAATACTGCAGTGTTCCGCTCTCTCTTCCATCCTTCTAGTCACTTGGGGTTCAGTACATAGCCCTACTGAAGGCAGTGCAGCTCCATGCAAATGAAGGGTTCTTCCTATGTGAAACAATTTGCAAACTTAAGACACAGCTGTTTCCTATTCTGCGCTTTGCACATGTAGATCCATAGATAATTCCAGCAAATCCCACCCTTTCACCCCACTGAAGTTCTCCCTTTCTTAATTAAAAAAAAATAAAATAAAATTCTGCGTATGAAAACATATGGGTTAACTGCAATAACACTTCCTACAGGATAGCTATTTATTACTTGTTGGAGGCACATAAAATGTGGATGTATTGGCTTGACAAATATACACTTGTGTTCTTGATTTTTTTACATACATTTATTTGTGTGTCCAAAATGCCTCTTAATTTTTCAGATGCATACTTCCACTGGAGGAGGGTTTTGTGACTGTGGGGATACAGAGGCATGGAAGACTGGACCACTTTGTACTAACCATGAGCCTGGAGCAGCAAGCACTACAAAAGTGGTAAAAATAATACATAAAATCAGAGATGAATATTGTCTGTAAATTTTCCAGCTTTGTAATATGCTTCCTACCTGTCTAGAAAAGTTACCATTTGCTCTGCAAAAATTCCAAATCTTTTTGGGGTTATTCAGGCCTGTGTGCCTGGAATTAGGTTAAGTGTAGAGGATGCATCTTTCTAGGATGCCTTTAAACTTCAATATTCTGCTTGATGGGAAAGAAACAAGGAGGGGGAGAGAGGAATGATGGCAGTATGTTTGTCTGGTTCTGTGATGATGAAAAAATGTGCTCAGGATCAGGCTGCTGGTTTTTAAAAGAGTAGACTAAATTTTGAGTCTACTGAATGACTTTTTCTAAATGTTAACGGACAAGTTCCAATACACTACATTAAAGAAAAATACTCTAGACAAATTTTTTTGATCTTGTCTTTTGCTAGTATTCACATGTACAATGTAGTATCCTTGGAGTGAGGGGGGAAACTAACCCAAGCCCCCCAAACACCAGAACTTGCAATCAAAGGATGCTACACAAACTTTCAGACACCTAAGTCTGGAAATGGAGCCCAGAAAACCAGATGCTCCAAACCAAACAGTGACTAAAGTGTGGTTGTTTTGCTTCTCTAGGCTTTCTCAGGTCATTGATTGCTCATTGTTGCCTTGCAGCTCCAAATGCCCTACAGAGCTCCTCAGTCCCTGGTATTCTCTGTCCCAGGCTCCCACGGGTAGCTTGCTTCCTACCTTCAGATGCATGTTGCAAATAGTAACAACATTTTTGAAAAGGTTTAATATAGTTAAATTTGGGTGTACATGTCTGTAACTTAAGGGTAAATATCTTTTTCAGGAACATCATAGGGATTAAAAATACCTGACTACTAGCAACCCAAGAAAATCAGTTAGTTTTTAAACTGAAAATTCAAACACACTTTTTCCATACTTTCAAATATTTGCATTTTTAAGTTTTAACTTAAATTTTGTGTCTTGTGACTTTCTAATAGTTCTTCTGGGACTTTATTTTTTAAAATTTTTGCTCTTTAAGTTAATGTTAGACACTCTGTACCTTAATTCCATCTTTATGCAGTTTTTGTAACTGAATACAACAGTGTATCATTTACTTATTGCCTTTCATCATCAGGTTTTCCAACTGTCTCTACAAACTGGTACTTACCATACAAATTATTGAAGAGGTGAAGTGTAGCAGTTGTTTCATGAACATTGTAAAGTTAGCGCAGGAAGTGAAGAATATTTTGTACAATTGATTAGAGGATTGGATCCATGGGTGTTTTTGAGGCTTATGCAATTAATTCTTAATTATCCACAAGCTTTATAGTAACAGTAACTTCTCACCATTTCCCCAAAAGAAAAGAGAGGAACCAAACTGCCATTGCATTGGGGGTGGGTAGGAGGGGGAATGAGAAGGCCGGGGTGGGGAGGGAGAAAACCGGATGGACACATCCTCCGCTTCATTCCCTTTAAGTTTGTAATAGGGAAAGAAGAAAGATCTTGTCCATTCTGGATTGGTTTGATTCTTTTTAGGGACCCAGAGAAACCATTAATTTACCAGGAGATTTTTAACATCTATTAGAGCTAGATATGGAGAGAGGTGCTCTAGCTGCATACTTCTGAGAGGGTAGAGGAAGATAGGGGAAGTCTTCTCATTACAGGGTTGATTTGCCTTTTGTTTGGAATATCCTTGTCCATAACACCCTGTTTTCATCCTTTACCAAAGGTCTGTGCTTAGTACAATTTACCCCTCCAGATGCCATAATCTAACCGAAATTTAGCTCAACACAACAGTGTTTATATAAAGCCCAATTCACATAGCTTCTGCCTGACACTTCTCTTTTCTCCTCCTACTAAGAACATTAGTAGCATAGTTGGAGTAAGAAAACATTTAAGCCCAGATATTTTTAAGACCTCTAGTTCCCAGGATCTGTAAGAACCTGATTTCAAATCATCACATGGGTGCAGATGAAGACATTTATAAAACCATCTGTAGATGTTTTAGATGGCAACCTTGACTTGGAATTCCTCTTCTAAAGCTCATCAGGACAGGAAAAGTCTCTAGCAACTGTGAAAACCATTGTCATTTCAGTTCATTACTTCTTTCGTTTCTGTTCCAGGTTTCTCATCACATGAACACCGTAATTTTAACTTCTTTTTGTACACCACCTAGATAGAATCTTATGGGCTAAGTGAAACTGCATGCTGCTTTAGGTTTCCAAAGTCATGGTTCTCGGCAATATCTAACTATCACCCAGGGCCAGCTCTACCTTCTTTTGTCACCCCAGGCAAAAAACCCCAACAAAATAACCCTCGAACTGACGAAGCGCAAAAAAAAAGGGAGGTGGAGCGGGAGGCAAAAGGGCGGCCAAATTGTGCCACCCCAGGATTGACCAGAATGCCTCCCCTTAGAATGTGCCACCCCAGGCACATGCTTCTTCAGCTGGTGCCTGGAGTTGACCCTAATATCACCAACTGTTATACCCACTTCTATCAAGCCACATACTATTCCATGTGAATGGAACCAGGATTTGAGAGCTTGGTTTCGGCAATTCTCTTTTCCCTCCATTTTATTTCCCTTTCTCAGCATACAATACGTACATTCTGATATTTGCAAGCAGTTTAGTGCAACCGTAAAATTAATGGAAAATGCGTCCACATATGCTAGACTGTCACATATGCTAGAAAATATCAGCCTCTGTGTCTAGGTCATAAATCTTTGAAGTTTCTCCATTTACATTTCTAAATGTGGATACCAATATAGGAAGCCATTCCATATATTCAAAAGATGTTGGATTCCCTCATTATTTAGGTCCCCCATATTCAATCTCTTCTTTGTATAGGGAAGGGTGACAGTGTAATAGATCTGTGGCTGATGGCTGTATCTGTATGTTTGGTTACTGAGTGATTCATGGAAGGAAGACAGACATTTTGGGAGCGTATGCAAACGGACTGAAAGGATGAGACATCAGGGATTGTAGTTCAGGCCTGGATTTGTCATCTATGAACATCTTCATATGAGTCAGAAGCAATATTACCATCCTTTTACTTTTGTAACCTAAGTTTCCTAACCCATTTAATGAAGCTTTTCACAGCCTGAGCTTAGATAAGAGAAGTTTACATGTTTTTCTGTATCTTATTTTCTTTAAAAATGCACCTGTATTATGTTTGTTTGATTTGGTGGATAAAACTGCTGTTGGATTATCTCTAAGAAATCTTGCGGGTAGTGATAGCAAGGAATTGAAAAGTGGTGTGTGTCACTTTCCCCAGTGTCACAAAGAGGCTTCCGTGGGGCTGTGCTCTTGTACAAAAGATTATATCTTTCCAGTTGTGTAGTTCTTCTTCGAGTGATTGCTCACATCCATTCCACTATAGGTTAGGCACGTGCTGCGGGCCTGGTTGCCGGGTAGATTTTCCCCTAGCTGCAGACTGGGTGAGCAGGGAGCCCCCTGGAGTGGCGCCACTGAGGCACTCTATAAGTACCCCTGCGACACAGTCTGGCCCTCAGTTCCATCTTTACCGCTCGAGCTGGTAGTCGGAAGAGGAGTTCTACTTTTCAGCGTTCTCCTTATCTCCTAGCTAATCGATTGTTCTCTTAATTGTTCGTTGTTAGCAGTTGTTGTTAGTTAGTTTACATAGTCTTTGTAGTGTAAAGAGTCAAGTGCAGGGGTTTTCCCTGCTGCCAGAGCCTCTGTCTGTCAAGGCTCTGGGATTCAAGCACTCAGAGTGTGGGAAGCCTATGCCTGTGGGCGACCCACACTCTAAGTGCCTCAAGTGCCTGAAAGAAGCGCACTTGGCAGATTCTTCTAAGATCTGCAGAACCTTCAAGCCCAGGACCCACAAAGACAGGGAATCCCGCTTGCGGCACGTCCTGATGGAGGCGGCCCCGGACTCGAGTGCGGCACCGGACCCCGCACCCAAACCGCCGAGAGCCAAGCCTCGGCACCGGTCGCGCTCCCCCAGCGCCAAGTGGAAGAGGAACGCTCAACCTCGCCCCGCTCCGGCGCCGGACCGCGTCCAGCCGTCGGTACCAGTCCCGCGACCTCCGCCATCTCCGGGGAGCCGACCTGAGGAAGAGCCGCCAGCACCCGCACCGCTGACTCCGGCGCCGCAGGAGGCCCCGTCGAGTCCGGTGCCAGTGGTCTTGCCACTTGGGGTGCCAACTCTGCAGCAGCTTCCCTCCACACTGGAGGCGTGTACTGCTGCGAGAGGGTTGCTTGCCGGGGACGCCCCGCAGCAACAAGTCCGGTCGACGGGCAGGCCGCCCATGACCGAGGCAGAGATCGTGTGTTGAAGCCCGGCAGGGCATGGACACCGCTCGATCTCGCGGCGCCAATCAGACTCCCGGCAACGGTCACCTGCCCGGCACCGGTCGCAGTTTCGGCGCCGCAAGGAGTTGAGACCCTGCTCAAGGCCTCCTCCTGGCCGTTCGCGCCACTCGCGCTCTGGCCGCCAGTCAGAGTCCCGGCACCCTGGTAAGGGCCGGTCGTACTCTCGGCACCGGTCGCACTCCTGGCACCGGTCCCTCAGCTGGCGCCGAGACCGGTCGAGACGTCGCTCCACAAGCTGCTCTGCGTCCCGGCACTGCTCGTCGTCCCGGCACCGGTCCTACTCCGGCCATCACCGGTCACCCCGGCGCTGCCCTTCACCTCGGCACCAGACCCCGTCGCGGCGCCGAAGGTCCTCCCGGTACCGATCATCGTCTCGGCACCGAGACTCCCCGAGGCGGCACCGTTCAGGTAGCCACGATTCCTCGGATGGGCACCATACCGCCTGGCACCGGTTGAGAAGCCCACGGCACCGGGAGTGTAGAGAGCGGCACCGGACCCCGTCGCGGCGCCGAAGGTCCCCCCGGTACCGCTCATCGTCTCTGCACCGAGACTTCCCGAGGCGGCACCGTTCGGGTAGCCACGACTCCTCGGATGGGCACCATACCGCCCGGCACCGGTCGAGAAGCCCACGGCACCGGGAGCGTCGAGAGTCCGCCGGCACGCGAACCCGGCGTGACTCTCCGCTTAAGATAGTACAGTCGGCCACTGCAGTAGCCCCATGGTACTCCTCCTCAGTGTCCCCTCGCTCGGCGGGACCAGCCCAAGTTGCCCAGAACCCTGCCTGGTCGGAGTGGGCGGCATGGGGGTACGATCAGCCCCGGGAAACCCAGTCTGAACCCGGGTTCCCGGTGAGCTCAGAGGGTCCAGTGGACGTGCTGGCAGGACCATCATCGGCAGTCCAGCCCTCCAGGGCACGTAGCCCTATGGAGCCAAGTCCCTACGCCTCCCCCGTAGGGGTAGAGGCAGTGGCGGGCACTTCATCAACTAGCCCGCCCGCCTTGGACCTCTCCAGTTACCAACATCTCCTCCAGGCAGTTGCTAAAAACATGAACCTGCCTTTGGAAGAGGTCCCAGTGGTGGACGACCCGGTCACCACCATGTTAACTAAGGGCACTCCGGCACGGGTGGCAGTGCCGTTCATTAATACTATTAAACTCCACACGGCGGCAATTTGGAAGACCCCCGCCTCTATCTCCCCCACTGCTCGTGGGGTGGAGAAGCGTTATTTTGTCCCCGCCAAGGGATATGAATACTTGTATATTGACCCCACGCCCTCCTCCCTGGTGGTGGACTCTGTTAACAACAAAGAGCGCCACGGGCAGGAGGCGCAGGTTCCCAAAGCCAAAGAGGCCAAGCGGCTGGACCACTTCGGCAGGAAAGTTTATTCCTCCGGGGGCCTACAACTCAGTCACCAACCACCAGGCACTCCTAAGTAGGCACCACTTTGACACTGTGGAGGCCCTTAATAAGTTTGAGACTGCTCTCCCGCAGGAGGGCAAACAGGAGTTCAGGGCCCTATTGCTCCAAAGCAGGGACATATCCCGTCATGCCCTGCAAGCGGCCCTGGACTCGGCCGACTCTGCGGCCCAAACAATGGCCTCGGGCATAGCCCTCCGCTGGGCAGCATGGCTCTCTTCATCCAACCTAGCCCCGGCCATGCAATTTAAAATCCAGGACCTCCCCTTTGAGGGACAGTCCCTCTTCTCGGAGGATACGGATGCCCGTCTCCAGGCCCTCAAGGACAGGGGGGTAACCCTCAAAGACCTGGGCATGCACACCCCAGGTCCACAGAGGCGTCCCTTCATCCCGCCACGCAGGAAATTCTTCCCACCTGCGCGCCCGCCCCAGGACTCCTCCCACAGGAGAAGCCGCCCTTACCGCCGGCGGCAAGGGCCTAGGCAGGGCGGGAAACAACAAGGCTCTAAGCCTTCCCAGGGGCCCAAATCCAACTTTTGATGGTGCGCCCGGGGGCAGTTCACCAACCATAAACCTGGATCCTCCCTTCGGAGACCGTCTGTCCTCCTTCTGCCGTGCATGGTCGGACATTACATCAGACCAGTGGGTCCTCCGCACGGTGGAGGTGGGATATTCGCTCCAGCTCTCCTCCACTCCTCCCACCCACCCACCCTCCTCGTCCCTCTTCAGGGACCCCTCTCACGAGCAACTCCTCGTACAGGAGGTGAGGTCGCTCCTCGCACTGGGAGCCATCGAGCCCGTACCGCAGGAGTTCAGGGGGAAGGGGTTCTACTCCCGCTACTTCCTGATCCCCAAGGCGAAAGGGGGCCTCTGGCCCATCCTGGACCTGCGCGAACTCAACACCTATATGATCAGGTTCAAGTTCCGCATGGCCACCTTGGGCACTATCATTCCCTCCCTGGATCTGGGAGACTGGTTCGCTGCCCTCGACATGAAGGACGCTTACTTTCACGTGAGCATCAAACCCTCACACAGACGTTACCTCCGCTTCCTGGTAGCGGGGGAACACTATCAGTTTGCCGTCCTACCCTTCGGCCTGTCCACCGCACCCAGGGTGTTCACAAAGTGTATGGCGGTAGTAGCGGCGTTCCTTCGGCGCCGCGGGGTACAATTATACCCGTACCTCGACGATTGGTTGATCCGAGGCACCTCCAGGGACCAAGTGTCAGCTCATGTGCGGCTCGTTATCAGCACGTTCGACCGCTTGGGAATCCTTCTCAACAGGGAGAAGTCCACCCTGGAGCCTACCCAGAACATAGAGTTCATAGGAGCCCTACTAGACTCCACGGTAGCAAGGGCATCCCTGCCCCAGCCTCGGTTCCTCACTATCCAGTCGGCCATCAGACAGCTACGCAACTGTCCGATGACTACGGTCAAGGTCTTCCTCAGCCTGCTAGGTCACATGGCATCGTGCACTCATGTCATACAGCACGCCAGACTACGGCTACGCCCACTGCAGTCGTGGCTCGCAGTGGCCTACAGACCGAGAAGGGACAGTATGGACGCCCTCCTCTCCATCCCCAGAGCCACCCTATCCGCTCTGGCTTGGTGGGAAGACCAGGACAATGTGTGCCAAGGGGTCCCCTTCCT
Organism: Sternotherus odoratus; assembly: GCA_032164245.1. Classification (NCBI taxonomy): domain Eukaryota; kingdom Metazoa; phylum Chordata; order Testudines; family Kinosternidae; genus Sternotherus; species Sternotherus odoratus. The sequence continues at coordinate 54,172,723 of JAVMKO010000006.1, read as the reverse complement.
TCCCCCCAGCCCGTCCATGTCCCTGGTGACGGACGCTTCGTCACTAGGGTGGGGAGCTCACCTCTGGGACCTCAGGACCCAAGGCCGCTGGTCGGAGTCAGACCTCTGCCTCCACATCAATGTCAGGGAGCTGAGGGCTGTCCGGCTCGCGTGCCAGGCGTTCCGGGACACATTACGGGGTCACTGTGTAGCGGTGCTGACAGACAACACCACAGCCCAGTACTACATAAACAAGCAAGGCGGGGCCCGCTCCAGCCCCCTGTGTCAAGAGGCGATTCTCCTGTGGGAATTCTGTATAGCCCACGTTATTCACCCGGTGGCCTCCTTCCTTCCCGGAATCCAGAACACCCTGGCAGACCACCTCAGCAGATCCTTTATGACTCACGAGTGGTCCCTTCGGCCAGATGTCATCCGGCCGATCTTCCTGAGGTGGGGGTTTCCCCACATCGATCTCTTCGCCTCCAGACAGAACAGGAAGTGCCTTCAGTTCTGCTCCTTCCGAGGCAGCTCCCGGGGATCTCTGACAGATGCCTTTCTCCTACCCTGGACGGGGCACCTGTTCTACGCGTTCCCTCCGATCCCGCTTCTCCACAAGGTGATCCTGAAGATCAGACGGGACAGGGCACACGTCATCCTCATAGCCCCGGCCTGGCCCAGGCAATGCTGGTATGCGTCCCTCCTCCGGCTGTCCAGGGCCCCTCCCATCAGCCTCCCGCTGTGGCCAGACCTGATCTCCCAGGATCACGGTCGCCTCCTGCACCCGGACTTGTGGTCCCTTCACCTCACAGCGTGGCTACTCCATGGCTGAGAGGTCCTGAGCTCTTATGCTCAGCCGAGGTACAGAATGTCCACCAGAAGTACCTATACCGCCAAGTGGACCCGTTTCTCTGCCTGGTGCAGACAACATGACATCGTTCCAAGTGAGGCTACTATCCCACGCATATTGGACTACCTCTTAGGCCTCAGAAATCAGGGCCTTTCTACCTCCACTATCCGGGTCCACTTCGCTTCCATATCGGCTTTCCATCCGGGCCAGTCGAACCACTCAGTCTTCTCCGACCCTGTGGTATATAGTTTCCTCAGGGGTCTAGAGAAGCTGTACCCGAGCGTCAAGCGTCCCATTCCACCTTGGGACCTCAACCTTGTGCTCTCACGCCTCGCGATGCCCCCGTTCGAGCCCCTCGCCACGTGTTCCTTACTACACCTTTCCTGGAAGGTGGCATTCCTAGTAGCTATCACCTCGGCTCGTAGAGTGTCAGAGATCCATGCACTGACCTCCGAGCCGCCCTACACTATCTTCCATAAGGACAAGGTGCAGCTACGTCCCCACCCGGCCTTCCTGCCTAAGGTGGTCTCTCCCTTCCATGTTAATCAAGACATTTGTCTCCCAGTCTTTTATCGTAAGCCACACACCTCTGGAAGGGAACAGCAATTACACACGTTGGATGTTAGGAGGGCTCTTGCTTTTTATTTAGATAGAACAAAGCAATTCAGGAAAACAACCCAACTTTTCGTGGCTGTTGCGGAGAGGATGAAGGGCCAGCCAGTTTCAGCCCAAAGGCTCTCCTCCTGGATCACCTCGTGCATTCACACCTGTTATGACCTCGCGGGCAAGCCGCTTGAGAGAGTAACAGCACACTCCACAAGAGCGCAGGCGTCCTCTGTGGCCTTCTGGGAGGGAGTCCCTATTACGGACATCTGCAGGGCGGCTACCTGGTCCTCCGTCCACACCTTCGCCGCCCACTACGCCATAGTCCAGCAGACCAGGGACGATGCGGCGTTTGGGTCAGCGGTCTTACGATCAGCGATGGGTCAACCCGACCCCACCTCCTAGGTATTGCTTGCAGTCACCTATAGTGGAATGCATGTGAGCAATCACTCGAAGAAGAAAACAGGGTTACTTACCTGTAACTGTTGTTCTATGAGATGTGTTGCTCACATCCATTCCAAACCCACCCTCCTTCCCCACTGTCGGTTTAGCCGGCAAAGAAGGAACTGAGGGCCAGACTGTGTCGCAGGGGTACTTATAGAGTGCCTCAGTGGCGCCACTCCAGGGGGCTCCCTGCTCACCCAGTCTGCAGCTAGGGGAAAATCTACCCGGCAACCAGGCCCGCAGCGCGTGCCTAACCTATAGTGGAATGGATGTGAGCAACACATCTCGAAGAACAACAGTTACAGGTAAGTAACCCTGTTTTCTCATTCATTCTCCTCAGCTTCAGTAATCTTGCTCCCTGTACTCTAAAGTGAATATACCAGAGTGTATTGTAGGGCAATATATTTACCATTATGATTGAGATCAATGTACCTTTCTAATCACACACACACACACACACACACACACACACACACACACACACACACCTGTAATATGATTTGAAAGGGTAATATAACAGCTGATTATTATATCAAGTCTCTTTTTCCATTGTTGTATATTCCATATTGATATCTTGTCCATCTTATAGAATTCTGAATGCCACTTAAATGAAGAACTAATGGCACAAGGAAAGAAGATGTTCCCGTCAATATTAAAATACATTGTAGACATGACTATCTGGGAAGAAGAGAAGGAATTGCCTCCTGTGCTCATGACCAGGTGGGAGATATTGCCAATGATTTCTAAGTGTTAGAACTGCCATTCAGGTTTATTGCTACCCTATATAAACTTGCTAACACCCAGATCTCTCTAAATAGAACTATAATATTCCTGGACTATAATCTCTATAAGGGAACAACACTTCAGGGAATGTTTTGCATATGTTAGTGTCCAATTAATTACAATAGAAACTGTGCAAAAATCCTCCTCCTCCTCCTCCAAGATGGAAAGAGACCATTCATTTGATTGGTGATGAGAGCAGAATGGGATCCTAAAGCACAAGCGGGAGAGGAGAAACCGCTACAGAATTAGCAGATTACATCAATACCTTGTTTTTGGGCTGACTTAGTGTCCTAAGTAGATAGCGTGGGTGAGGTAGAATGGGGTTGGGAAGGGTCTTTTTTGCTTGGTTTTCATTACATGGTGCTAAAAACACTTGAGTCTTATACTAATACTAGTGCTTACACTAGTGTCAGAAGCACAGCGTAGCTGTACAGTTTCTGGAAGCATTTATAAAACTTCCTAGGCTTGTAGGAGAATGACAGTTTACTGTGCTCTTTTAATTGGTTGACCGTTCTCAAACTTCACTGGACTGACTTCCAGTTTGAGCGAGGTGTGACAGTGAAGACACAGTTCCTCAATTCCTGGGTGGCATCAGCATAAAAGTATTGACCTTCTAGTTATCAACTGCAAGGAAAACTGGCATGTAAAAACTTGGGATGGAAGTGTAGTTCATAGATCTTTTAGTCTCAAATTTCCTCAAAACATGTTACTACTTTGTATCACCAAGAAGACCATAATGCCCCTATTGTAATAAGTGGCTAGTGCATAGTTACCATGCTCTGTTCTTTCCTCGGTGAGAGGTGGAACTGCTTGCCTTTTTTCAGAACCTGAAGTTGATGAACTCAGTTTTCCGCTATAATTTATTTGGTTATATTTGTTATTTTTCCTTGGGAGTTTGCAGGTGATATGTTGCCAGTATCTGTTTAGGAGATTTTTTTTTTTTTTTGCTCATCTAATGAAATACTGGCTTCTCCCCAGTAGAGAGAAGACAGACCACTACTACTGTGTTCTTTTCAATGATGAACATCATTCTTATGACCATGTCATCTACAGTCTACAGAGAGCGCTTGGTTGTGAGCTTGGGGAAGCCCAGTTGCACACTACTGCCATAGATAAAGAGGTCAGTGCACTCTGTGTGAAATAGAAATGATCTTTTTAAGGATTATACAGTGTTTCTCTGTGTGTGTGTATATATATTTTTCCTCATTCACTGATCGTAGTAACTATTGCTGTGATGTTGGAGCTTGGAAAGAGATGACGACAGATAATGCAATCTAATTGTTAATTGGTAGTTGTGTGGAATATGAATACTATTAAAGAAGGTGATCTGGTTTTCATATCATGCTTATTGTTCAAGACACAAAGGAGGGCCCAGAGGAGGGGAGAAGCCACTGATTTCTTATCTGAGGTTGATCCACTTTTATCTATTGTTTAACACAGACAACTTTCTCTAACTTTGTTATAAAGTTTGATTTGCACTTCTTGGATGAGAAAATGGTGTTTCAGACATACCCCTAAAATAAAAATATATTGGTTTGCACATTCAGTAGTATTTAGTCAAAACAGTAGGTTACACTGCACAAACATTGATCAATTTTCTGGTTCAGTTTCTGTCCTCTAATAATCTTTAAAGTTTGATACAAGTTATTAAAACCAGGGAAATTCCATGGTGAAGCTGATGCTGACACTTCCACTTTTTGTTTCTCAGAACAGCATTAAACATCTCTAACGATCTGTTCAAAAATTAGTTTCTGTGAACTAATTTCATGAGAAACAATTGCTTATTAATTCCATCTATTTAATTATTGTTTCTCCCACTTATCAGCGTTGTTGATTGAATTGCTTTTGTTTAGTAGTTTTTAGATAAAATTAATTGGCGTTCAGATACCTCTTTCCTCCCCACAACTGCCTTGTGCTGCCTGCTTGTTTTGGATAATGTCACCTAGGAGGGACCTGCCTGAAGTGTCATTTTTTAATTTAAATTGTCGTCTTTTTCAATATTTTATTAATTCTCTTATTTAATTCCTTTTTATTTAAACAGGGTCGTAGGGCTGTTAAAGAGGGATCTTATATATCCTGTCAGGAAGCAAAGGAAGATATCAAGGTAACTTCTTGAAATCTTTATTCCTCACTTGAAAAAATACAAAGAACACCATAATTTGTATGAACTTATTTTTGTTATTTGCAGTGATATTGTAGCAGTGTTGGTTCCAGGATATTAGAGAGGCTCTGTGTAAATTCAAAAGCTTGTGTCTCTTACCAATAGAATTTGGTCCGATAAAAGACATTACCTCACTCAGTTTGTCTTTCTATATTTTTGTTACGTAATCTTTATAATTTAATAGATGGAGACTTTTTTTATAATCTTCCTTTAAACCCCTTCAGATACAATTTATCCCACCATCTTTGGCCAAGTTAGATACATGTGTTGAATCTTGTCCTAAGTCAGGAGTCAGCTGGTTTAGGTGTCTGCAGCAAAAAATTTCTTAAGTGAGAGGAGAGCTCATGAATGGGTTAAGAAGATTAGAACTTCTGGGCCTTCTCTCCCTCTAACTTTATTTTCTTGTTTTTACCTGACTTGTAGAGGCACTCTGAGAATGTCTCCCAACGACCACTTCATGTGGAGGTTCTGCATGCTGATGTTATGGCTCATCAGAAATTTGCCTTGCGCCTTGGTTCCTGGTTGAACAAACTTATGAGCTATTCAAGTAAGCATATAATTTACTTTGATCCAGTAATGGGCTGCCAAAACTTTAGCAAGAGGTACCCTGTAGTGGGACGGCTGCTCCACTCCTGGGCAAAAGGGATTAAAAGGAGTGGAAGCATCTGAGGGAGTGGCTGACCACAGGTGTGACCAGCTCAGTCAGGGCCCAGCTGATACTTTGCAGAACATTCCAAACGTAACTGACTAATTTTACATAAAGTATGGAGAAGAGATCTTTAAAGTGTCTTGCTGCAGAAGCCAGCTGCTTGCCCTTTCAGTCGTAATAATGTTTCCTCCCCCCCCCCCGCCCCCCCAAGATTCTTCAAAATGAAAATGGTTAGATTGTTGTGTGTTTGAAACTCAGATTCTCCTCCCTGAGGCCCAAAGGTTGGCTATGTTAACAAGAGACTTTCACAAGTCCACTCCAAGCTCATTATTTTCCCAAATTTTTAGAATGTGTTTTTAGAAAATAAACTACTTCTCCGAGAAGTGGGTGCTAGGTTTAGTCCTTATTAAATTGAATCAACTCACCAAAGTTTTTTTTTTTCCATGATTGCAAAATTGCACTGCACATAAGAAACCTCTAATGTAAGGCCTCATTCTTAAATAACCCACTTCTTCTCTTTCACCAATTCTTTTGTCTTTAAGAAAAAGGCTACCATACATTCATCCCACTCCTGCAAATAATTTGTATATCAATAGCTTTAAAGAAATATAAGATGATATTTTTAAATCTTACACAAAGCCTATGTAATCCAATTTTGTACGAATACCTTGTGTAGAGGCTGGAAGAGACCAAGTCACATCCCAACCTGGCCTGCCCACTTGTGTTCAGATCTGGTGTCGAATTTTCTGTGCAAGGCTATCTTGTCACCCTTCCCCAACCCCTTGAATCTCTCTCTAAGTAGGTAACTCTACTCTTTGGAAATTAGGGAGGCTATTCTTCAGAGCAACAAGTTGTGCTGAGATGACACTTGTGTAGAAATATTAATGTTGGTCAGTAATATGTGGTTTTTTTTTTTAAGATCATAATCCAGAAGTAACTTCTGTATGAAATTCTCTCTTAAACAGACTTGTATTTTCTTGGGTGGACCCCTTGATTATTCAGTGACATTACACAAACTAATGTACTTCTCTCTAGGTGATTTCCGCCAGATCTTCTGTCAAATATGCCTCAAAGAGGAAGCTGAGTGTGAAAAGCCCTGCCTCATAAGCATGTTAATGCTTTGGGATGCAAAACTTCATAAAGGTGGGTGGGTGTATGTAAGTTACTCTGAACTGAAGTGGCAATCCACTTTATTAACTATATTTAACAAATATATTAATTGCCATGAAATGGAAGCCATGGTAGTATAACTTAAGTCTTTGATGTAGTTCTTAATTCTAGGGCAACTGAAGTTTAATAATGTGATTTGAGTTTTTGGTATGTGTCTGCCTCCTATCCTTTCCTTTCAAATTTACATCTTGCAGAGGATCTACTCTGAGAATGTAACTTGACTATGAAAACCTGCTCTTAGTTTTCAAATGTAAAATGTTACAAAATAGGTCTGATAACATTTCAGCTACAGTGGCCGAAGTATATTTTTTTATATATATATCTATAATGGCTATGTAAAGGACAAAGGAAGATGCACCTTCATTACTGAGAGTGGTAGTATTCCATACAAAATAACCAGAGTAGAAAGTGCCTGAGAAGAGAATGGCATAAAGGATTTAAGAGCCCACAAATGGAGAAGCAAACCCTGCAGAACTAGAACATTCCTCCTGTTTCCAAACTAAGTAAAACCACAAAATGTCAGAGGTTCTGTTAAACTTTCTTAGCTTCGCTATTTAAGGGAACACATGTGACTTGGATGATTTAAAGAAATCTGGTTTTAGGGTTTGTCTGCATACAATTCTTATAGTGATTTAACTATTTTTGTTTAGAAACTAATATAGTTTTATTGGTTGTAATCCTGTTGTGGATGCAGTTACACAGGTATATCTGTGCTCATAGCATGTTAGCTTATTTGTTTCTGAATTCTATGTAGTGTAGTTGGTACAAAAATTGAATGTAGACTGATCCGTGAAAGCCAAGGAACGAAGGTCTAAGAAAGCTAAAAGGAAGTTGAGCTCACTGGGTCCCAAGTGGGTGGGGGAAACAGAGCCATGATGGACAAGTGGATTCTTGTATCTACCAGAGTTCTGAAGCAGGTACCTAATGAATGCTGTTAAAAGGAATAATAGGCCGCTTGCCAATAGGTTGATTATATGTGTATTGTGGCAGGGTGGGCTTGACCCAGCCTGCCGCCCCTTTAAGAGGGAGAAAAGCCCTCTGCAAACCTCCCTGGCAGGAAGGCTAATTAGCCACCTGAGGTGCAGGCCAATCAACCTGCATGAGTTGCACCTGGCAGCCTCCTCTGGGGGATATAAGGCTGCCAGGAAGCAAGCCCAGTGTGGTGGTGGTGTGTGAGCTATCAAGAGCTGTGTGTGTTGGTATGAGCTATCGAGCTGTGTGTGTTGGTATGAGCTATCAAGAGCTGTGTTTGTATTATTGTATTAGGGGCTGAACTATATAGAGTTTGTAGAGCCAGAACCTGTGGAGCTATTTAAGAGCTGGATATTAATGAGCTGTTTAAGAGCTGGATATTAATGAGTTGTATATTAATGAGCTATTTAGAGCTGGATGTTAATGAACTGTTTTAACCTGTATATATTGGTGGTGGGGTCCTGCACTGTAAATTAAAGGGCACTGTTGGAGCAAAAAAGGGTTTCCTGCCTGTGTTCCTGAGAGGGGGGAGACGGCGGTCCATCACAGTATATACATAACTGTCTTAATACTTCTAATGATGATGTGGCGTTTCCTTCTCTTTCCACCTACTCTTCCTGCTCAAAAACAAAAAACTAGTGTTTAGTGGAGTAAGAGTAAAACAAATGTTTTCTTCACAGGGGCAAGAAAGATCCTTCATGAACTTATCTTCAGCAGTTTTTTCATGGAAATGGAGTATAAAAAACTTTTTGCTATTGAATTTGTGAAGGTAATTAGATGTTCATATTTTCTTACATATTGTGGTTATAAAGTTTAAACAAGTGATGTGATCAACAAAAAAGCTGGAGAGCAAAAATTATGGATGAAATCTTAAACTGATTTGCATTTTCTAACTCGTTTGTGCTTTCATGCTCATGGAATTGTAACTTATCATTAATTTAAAAAAAAATATTGAGGAAGATATTGATGAGAAAGTGGAATGGTTACTCCGAGAATACATGGTACATTTATGCCCTCTTTAATTGTACTTTGACTTGATAACCCCATAAAACCATCTCTTTATGGTCTTTTATAAATATTTTTCATGTTCACTGGCCTCATTTCAGTAAGTGTTGTTTTTTCACATCCATATTGATATCAGTTTTAAGGTAACTTCCAGGTCGTACAGAAATGCCATATAGGTGCTATCCATCTGGAATTCAGGATTCTAAATAATCCTTGACAAAACCTTATTAAGATAAATGTGTAACTTATTATCACATTGTAGCAGTAAGGTTCTGTTGATACTGGCTGAAGTTGCTGAAGTGTCTGAGAAGCAATACTGAATATAAATTGGTATACAACAAAAAACAAAACACATTAAAAAAACTTGTAAGCTGTATTCACTAGTTGAGATGGGTCCTAGGCAATTTGGCCCAGAGAACCAACTATCTTTCTCTAATCTAAAATGGGGTCCAAGTTCAGCCATAACCTAATGGAATGGACAATAAAAGCCATAGGCTTGCCATTCCTGTATTATTTTTAGAACTAGAGAGAATTGTTTTGATTTTAAACTAATGGACTTTTAACATGCAGACGTTAGCAACCCTCCTAGCTCAGCCCAAAGTCCTTGCTTCAATCCCTACTTTGCACATAGGCATCTACACCTACATGTCTAACAGTGATGAGCACAGTCGATCTAGCTTTACTACATGCTGCTAGATTTCTGCAAGCTGGAAACTCTTTTTTTGGGGGGGGGAAGATAATGCATTATTTGAGAAATTGACATGAAGTAAGGGCTAGCAGAACAATTTCTTTAAGGTAGACAATCCACTTATTTTACTAGTCAAAAATGTAAGTGACAATCAATGTTCCTCTTTGGAATGGACATGTAAGTGAAAGAATTATGCTGAATCTATAGAGCTTTTGGTGGCAGCTCTTCAACAGAACAGTCCATATTCTGTTCTGTGGAGGGGAAAAAGACCTATTTTATAATTCTTGTAATTTCAAGAGCTAAGAGATTGACTTCTTGATTTTTTTTTGTATATATTTTCTTTCCCTCATTGGAGAAGGATGGCAGTGTGGGAAATAAAAGAATTAGGTTCCATCCAGCAAAGCACTTAAACTTGTGCTTAACTGAAAGAAGAATCAGTGGTACTCCTCTTGTGTAAAGTTAACCACACTAAGTGCTCTGCTAGATATGGGGGTTTGTGCAATTCATGTGTGTTGATCAGGAGCTGTTGGGGAGTGATAAAGACATCTATTTTAACTGTAGTGTTTCTTCCAAGTGAAAATTTAAATTAAATGTTTTTGTTTTGATTTAGCTTTAGCTGTTAATCATTTTACCAATGTTCTCTTTTCACAGTATTACAAGCTGTTGCAGAAAGAATACATCAGTGATGATCATGATAGAAGTATCTCCGTGACTGCACTCTCAGTTCAGATATTCACTGTACCCACTCTGGTATGTATGGCCAGCACCTCAGTAAATCTATCATGATTGTGGATTATACCTGACTGGGAAGCTAATAGTTTGTCACTGCAGCTATTAAGGAAGTAAAGCATGATCATTTAAAGTGAAGGATTTTTGTTCAGCTTGTTAACAGATGTTTTGGACACCTGTGTAACTTGGACTCTTGCCAAACACACAGAGACTATCTGAAAAGAGTTGGTACTAGTCTCACATTTTTCTGTTGAAGAGGGAGATTCAACTCCAGTTTTCTATTCCTCTAGCAAAAAAAAAAAAAAAAGACACAATTTTGATGTTGGTAACATTTCTAAAGTAAAAATAATGAGGTTGTGTTAAACCTTTGTCAGTTTGACATGAAGAAACAAAGGACACAAACACATTTTCTTTCCTTTACAGTTTTGCCTTTCAAGTCAGGCACTAAATGAAAATACCAGCATACAGAAAATGAGCCAAATTCAACAGAGCTGGCACAGGGAGGGATTACACCTATGCAGAAGGGGGAATTCACCCTGGCAAATGGCCGTCAGTGTTGTGGTCACACCTTTTTTCCTCAAAATTTTCATGAGCTTTAACTCTCATCAGCTATAACTTACCTACAAGAGATGAATTGGTAGGAGTCACTGAACTGTACACATCCTTTCTGGCTACACTCTCTACCAGCCACAGCCGTCCACTTTTCAGGTGATGGGACCATTAGAGCACTACTGCCTGCTATTACCACTATTACAGTAATGTAAAGCACCCTCAGTCTTGTCCCTTGGCAAACTTTCTATTACAGGAGACTTGTACTGGGTGATTGTCTCCCGATAGAAGGGAATCTCACTTCTCTGAAGAGAACGATATGAAAGTTGATCAAAGGCTGAAGATGCTCTTTTTCACTTAGTGTCTCATAGTACAAATCCTGGCATAGCGTACTGTACTAGGGGGTCAAAACTGCAAGATCGCACTATACATTTTTAGACACCATTCTCTATTGCAAGTATGGCTTAGCTGACACACAGCACTAGAGAATGTTTGGCAAACTATAAGCTGATTTGCCACAAGTGTTGACACTATCCAAATGATGAATTAATAGGAGCTGAGAGAGTCTGCCTATTCTTGCAGCCAGGCAGATTCCTGTTGTTGAAACACCATTTCCCACACAGGCACGCCATCTTATTGAAGAGCAAAATGTAATTACCATCATCACAGAGACACTACTAGAAGTGCTGCCAGAGTACCTGGACAAGAATGACAAGTTCAACTTCCAGGGTTACAGCCAGGACAAACTGGGTCGGGTGTATGCAGTCATATGTGACCTCAAGTAAGTGTACATTTGAGGAGGGAGTATGAAAATCTTCCACAAACAGATTACCTTGTTCTCATCTTGCTTTAGAGTAGATTCCAAATAGTTAAAATATCAAAAGAAACTGCAAAAAATGCAGTACTGCAACAAACCCAGTGGACACACATTTTAATTTTGCCTTCATAAGCTGGCTCCACAGGTATTTCATGGTGTCTTTGATAATGCCAGCATAGTTGTGGGGGTGAAGGTCATGCTAATTGTGAATTAGTGATACATAGAGTGATGGATTAGTTTTAAATTATTAATGTATCTTCTGGCTATTGAGTAGATGTTCAGTATGTAGTCCAATAGTCAATAGAATGTTGCGACCGTTCTTTGGCCTGTCATTCTTAACATAATTTTTTCAGAAAATTTTGGTTATAACAAATACAAATGCATGCTTTAAGGTTCTGTTTTGTATGTTTAGGTTATGCATCATGTAAACTAAAAATAGTGTAATTGGGCAAGTAAGCAAAGAGAATTTAGCTATTTAAATTTCATTGGGTAGTGTTTGCATATTTGCACACATTATCTCAACTGCAAACACTCCCCCCCCCCCCCCCCCCCATTGATGGATCCTGAATTCACTAAAAAGTACAAAATTGCAAAAGTTATTAAATTATACTTCTAGGCTCTGTCTTATTACTTCACTTTATATTTCAGTATAAAATAGTCCATAATTGAGGATGGGTAGTAAGTATAGCTAAGTAATATGTACTTGCTAAAAAGCTTTACAGCTACAAGGTGTTGGAGGTCTTAGAAGTCCTTTAGTTAGGGAAGACTATATGAAGAGAATTTTAGCACTACTAAAGTATTATATGGGCCAACATATTTTCCTGAAATAGGCTGGGTTGTTTCTATTCAGAAATCTGAAGTGGCGCAGTGGATGACTAGAGCTGGTAAAAAAAAAATTGTGAAAAGTTCACCAAAAATTGAAATCTCTCGTAGAAATATAAAGGTCTATATGGAAAACAAATGTGACAAATGTTGATTAAATTTTCTTGACAACTCTCCTTGTGCATTTTTTTAAAAAAACTAGCTATATGGATAAGAAACCTAGTAATACAAAAAGTATACCCCCTGCAGTAAGGCAGTCTGGGAAATTTGACCCTCTAATCCTTGCCATTCCAGTACCCCTGGCAAAACTTCGTAATACTCTATATTTGTATAGTACTTTGAATCCTGAGAGATTCCAAGTTACTTTTATGCACTAGATTAATAATTTAAGAGTAAGATGCCTATAGGCTATAATACCTTTGCATTCAAATTATAGTAATTCCAAACACTGGCATCCTGTAGCTGGTACCTCTGCTAGTTTGGGAAGTCTCACGGAGAGTTTTTGAAATGAAGGATGGTGGCGTGACATGGTGGTGATGCTAATGACTTCAATTAATTTGAAAACATTCTAGATATAAATATGGGCAAAAGAAAATCCTAAACTATGAGCAGTACCATTTTTTTGGGACAGGTATATTTTAATCACTAAGCCAACAGTGTGGACAGACAGACTGAGGGTACGGTTTTTGGAAGGATTCCGGTCTTTCCTGAGAATTCTGACTTGCATGCAGGTACAGTATATTAATGTTTTCCAAAGATATTGGAATATTTTTCATCTGTTCACATAGTACTCTCCATGGTAACATTCTTCATGTTGCAGGCACAAAACTGAGATTACAGATTCTTAAATCTGTATCTTGGGTGGGTGGAGGTAGATGTAACACCATGACTGTGTTAGCCATCTGTGAACAGCCTATGTTTTCCCTTCTGTTTATGGGATTTTCTGTTATTTAAGCATTTGATCACTTACCTTGCTGAATATTCTATGGGGCCCTTCATTGCAGGGGATGGAGGAGATACAGAGACAGATTGGTCAACATATTGAGGTGGACCCGGATTGGGAAGCAGCTATTGCTATCCAGATGCAGCTGAAGAACATTCTTTTGATGTTCCAAGAGTGGTGCGCCTGTGATGTAAGGAAATACTATGTGTGGTTCTTATGCATGTGGCTGTTGAGTGTGGTGTTTAGTGAAATAGAAGCTTTTCTGAAAAGCTGTATTATTTATTATACGATACAGAACCTTATCGTTCCCCTTATTTAAAAACCAGCCCATGAACAGATTATTTTTTAACAATCTGCAGTTTGTTCTTTTACTAAGTACATACAGCATGGTTACCTGACTCCTTGTTTTGTCTGAAAGGAAATTTTAGGCCTGCAGATACTTGGAGTTTCGGGGGGGGGGGGGGGGGGGAATTCCATTCCTCTTCTGGATAATAAGATCTGATACCACAGTGGTATGGTACAGAATCTAGTTAGGGAACATAGTTGTATTTAGACACTAGTTTATAATTATCTGTATGTATTATAAGTGTACCTAATATTAAACACCACCGTAGTGCAGTCTGTTAAGCATTTCTATTGTAATCTCTTCTCACAGGTTTATAACTTGACTAAAATTAAACTCACTTCAGGTTGAAAAATAGCATATTAGGTTAGGAAAGAATTAGTTTCTCAAATATTGGAGTTTGGAAATAGTCTACTGGAAGTACATTGAAAGATGTAGTACATATGGGCCCTTTGCTGTTTGTTTGCTTTTGTTTAGTGGTGCAGGAAGGGAAGGGGATAGAAAATTAAAGGGAGAGGGAGGAATCCAAAAATTGAGAATGAGAGTGTCAGAATGTTTCTGTTTCCAAAAACCAAAACCAAATGAGATTTTAAGTCCAAACAAAATGGACAATTTTGACTTTGAATTGTGGATTTGAAATGAAATTTTTCATTTCAGATTTGACAGTCAAAATCAAAAGATTTTTATAGAAATTCACATTTTTCCTTGGAAAATTTTGATGAAACAACTTTTTTGAGTGAGTGTGTGTGTGTGTGGGATTTTATGGAGGTAAATAGTAATGATTAATGTATAGGTTTAACAAACAGGGGCAAAACTTAGTTTTCTGTAGCTTTCTACATGTACATTAATATATGGACCTGTACTAAGGAATAAGGAGATAACTGTCATGGATTTTAGTGACCTCATCAAACCATGAAAACAAATGGCAGGAGGATGAGGGGGTGTATTTGTGTGTAGGTTTTATTTAATGAACTGCCTAAAAATCTTTTCAATTCTAGGAAGATCTGTTGCTGGAGGCTTACAAAGAGTGCCATACAGCTGTGATTAGGTGCAGCACAAGTAGCCATTCACGGGAGAAGACAGTGCTTCAGTTATGTGGCCACACTCTGGAAAGCAAACGTTACAGAGTATCAGTAGATCCTGTCAGCATACACCTGCCACTGTCCAGGACGCTTGCAGGTGAGAGTCAACATGCTTTACTTTTTGAATTGCTTTTTGTAATTGGAGTTTCATCTTCCATCTCCACTTTTGTCATTCTTCAGGTATGTTTTTAATCTTTGGCATTTTCCAAAAATGTGTTTAAATGTGGAAAAGAAGTCTCAAATTTGTTAAATAGCCATTGCTTTGTACTGTGTTTAAAAGTTAAATGTGGTTTCTGTGGAATTTATTGTTACCCATGTTAGTGTTTTTATATCATCAGAGTAAGTATATTGAATAATATATTTTTAAGAGGGGGAAAACTCACTACATAGGAAACTATTTTCAAATTTTACAGTATTTTAAAAACAGAGATTTGAACTTTTTCAGAGGCAGTGCTCTGGTCCCCTCCACCCTGAGTTTCAAACTACAGAGTTATTGCCTGTGGGAAGGAGGAGGGAATAATTTTTTCACCCTGTTCTACAGCACCCTCTTTTGTCAGGGAGCTTTCTTTCCTATAAGGTTGCTGTGACACTGAGTCTTTTGGGGGGTTTACTAGGGGTAGGAAGAGTGGGTATTTTTTGATGGTTTGGATGGCTTTTGCATTAGTTTGTTTCCAAATATATTTAAGATATAACCCTATGTAGAGCATGCTGCAATAGACTGATCTTGAAGTAACAAAGATTACAGTAGCTATGTCCACACTTAAAATGGAGGACTGGCCAGACACTGGACTGGACAGTGGGGGGTGCACATGATCATTTGAAAGTCACTGAAAATCTGAGACATCCCTATTGCTTCCCCCAGTCTACCATTATCACTATAGCATTCTCTGAACGGAGCCTTGGCTAATGTACTTCTTTCTATGTCCCATTTGCTGCTAAAGGCTGACAGAGATGCTCAGCTGCATCCTTTGGGCCATATGAACTGGAGATTTAAAGCTGGGAATTTTAGGAGAATGGAACTCTCTGTTCATGAGAGCACTTCCTTAACTCCTGAGGAAAGATCCCCCAAACTGGTACCTCCCTGTGACGGAAATTGCAGCCCTGATTTCAGACCACAGGAGGCAGTAATTAGTCCATGGCATGTATAACATCCAGTCCTATAGTCTCTTATTCTAACCAAAACTGGCCAAACATAGTCGATCTGCAGATTCTGCATGAGTTTACACAGGCAACTACCTGGGATAATCCCATTATGGTCCTGGTAGTCATGAAGTCTTGGGCTAATTATGATTAATCATAATCTACATGAATTGCAAAATTCCTGGACACTGTTGGCCTTGATGGTTTCAAGTTCCCATAAGTCAAGAGGAACTTCTTCAACTCACACAGAGACTTTGTAGGGCAGCAGGGCAATCTATGCACCAACCATTTGTACTGTCTTAACTTTATCACAGGATTTAGAAGCCAGATAGACTTGCCCTATCAGACTTAGTTTTGAGGCAAGAGTCTTCCTACATTTAGATTTAATGCAAACAACAAAGCTACACATCCTTCTTGACCATCACTACCCTTTAGCTCTATGCTGCAAAGTGCCTAGCTGAAGAGAAGGAAAAAAGATTCAGCAGTGTCAACCACTTCCCTATATCTTACTACCATCAACACCTCTACCCCCCCCCCCGCCCGTTTCTCCTCCTCTCCCCCCCCCCAAAAAAAAAAAAAAAAAAAACCCAACACCATTTTTCATGTCAGTCCAGATTTTCAGGTCGAACATGAAGGACCTATGCAGTGAGTATCTATTACATTTCCTGAAGCCCAAATGAAACAAATGCAGTTCCTAACTGTGTTTATTACTGCACAGGCCATGAAGGCAACTTGTATCAGATTTTGTAATCTTTAGTGAGAATACCCCTTGATTACATAATATGTAACCACAGGTTGTCACTTATGCAAGAAACTATAAGTTTTTTAAATACTAATTAGAAAACTCTGCTTATAGTTTGTCGGGTTTGGCTCAGTTTTGCAACACTTTGGTCTAACGTTTATAATCTGATTGAAAAGCCAGCTTGGTTGCCTTTGATTTATGTTGACTTTTCTTCCCTTTTTTTCTATAGGCCTACATGTACGACTAAGCAAGATTGGAGCAATCTCAAGACTGCAGGAGTTTGTACCTTCTGTAAGTGTCTGCTTCAGATGGTAACTGAGCTTGGCTTTTATTGCTGAATTACTTTCTGGTGAGCATCTTAATAGTGAGGGAAGAGAAAAGATGGTTAAATACTATTTCTAATAGTTTGCTAGAACAAATTGCTATACAGAAAAAAGAAATGGTTGGTTTCTTTTTAAATACCAGAGAGTTCCCTAGGAATCCTCTGTACTAAATCAATATTATAGGAAGGGAAGGACATACGGAATTACTAATGTTTGAGAGAGTGCTAAAACCTCTGTGGTTAACTTATTTTCTGAAAAATAATAGTATCCCATCTGTCAACTGTTCTGTCTGTACCAACTTAAAAGTCCCTAGATGACCTATGATCCCAGGTTTTCTGTATAGCATTACAATCGCTGCTGTTGTGACTCAGAGTCCAAACTCTTCTCTTATATGTTTTGAACAAGTGCTGCTTTTCCCTCAGTGTTCTTATATTTGTATCACTAGAGTTATCTGATTCAATGCCTAATAAAATCCTTCCACTGTAGCAGGATCAATGGTACTACACTATTTTCTATTGTGCCAATTGCTGTAGTAACTAATTCTTCTTCTTCAAATATGTCCCAAGAGGTGCTCCACTTCTGGTGCACTTAGACCGTCGAATCTTTGGAGATTTTTTGATAGTAGTCATATGTCCCATACATCCTTGTTCCCTTCACCAAAGCTAGATAGTGCTCCTTGGTTGAACTAATCCCAGTTCCTTCTCAACTGCTTCTGCCTGAGAGACCGCATTAGTGTGCCTTTCTATTTGAAAGTAGAATTGAACACTGTCTCAATACACATCCACGTACCCGCCCCGTTCTGACCGAGTGTGTACAGAAGTCAAATGTGGAGCTGAGTTGGGATTCATCCAGTTATGCCTTGTTAATGAAGTCCATGAAATCAATAACCCCATCCAGAGCCTTCGGCAAACGTTGAGGGATGCAGACGACACCTTGCAGATGTTGATCCACAGCAAATCTAACGAGGAGCATGACCTGGCTGTCAAAGCCAACTCTGTATTCATTGATCAGGGGAACCGTATGCGAATGCATAAGACTTTCCCTGATACTCTTAGGCATGTGGGGTGCATATTGGCCAATAGATAGCCCCAAAGATGGTTTTATACTAATTAATGAAATCATTTGTGGGGGAGGTTTCCTTGGTTGCTTACAATGTTTTAATAATATGTGGCTATATTTTCACTTATTAAAGGATGTACTAACTATGACTAACTCCCTTACAGGATGGGGAGTGTGGGTGGCTTTTTCCTCAGTTCACTTTTGCTCTCCAGGCGTCAGATGGTGCCTCACTTGCCTGGTCAGTGATGAGCATTTCCAGTGTGTCCACTGCTTGGGGGAGTTCAACATTCCTCAAAGGTGCTCTATCTGTTCTGCTTTTGAGGGTAGGGTTGAAGAGGAGTCCTGAGATAAGGCTCAGACTCTTAATAATGGCACATTCTTTCCACCCAGCTTCAGATCCAGAACAGGACAAACCGCTGGATGTCAGCATGGGAGTGAACCCAGTGCTCCTTTTGATTTTTGGCATGTTCACATGGATCTACTTGAGGTAAATCCTCAGAGAAGACCCATAAAAAGAACAACCATCCTTTTCAGAAGGCATCTACTTCAAAGAAATCTTGGTGTCCTGCAACTAAACAGCTGGGTACTGTGGAGTCTCCAGGTACTACCTGTATTAATCTCATGTGCATGGCTCCAGGCTCTTCTAAGAACAGAGGCACTGAACATGCTTTCATGTATAATATATGGAGATATGCCTATCTCATAGAACTGGAAAGACCTTGAAAGGTCATTGAGTCCAGTCCCCTGCCTACACTAGCAGGACCAAGTACTGTCCCCTGACAGATTTTTTTTGCCCCAGATCCCTCAGTGGTTGAACTCACAATCCTGGGTTTAGCAGGCCAATGCTCCAACCACTGAGCTATCCTTCTTCCCTAAATCCCTCCCCTCCCGTCCCCTTCATACCAAGACTGTCTATACTGCAGAAGCGGAGCACAGGAGTTTAAGCACTCCTTTTCTCAGAAGATGGTACCTATAACTCCTTCGGTAATGTCTGTACCTATGTCATTCTCCAGTTCATCTCGGTACCAGGTAAATGCTGTGCCTCTCATACGATCTCAGTGCCTTCTAAGACATCCTCATTGGTACCGATTATATCTACCAGAAGAGATCTATTGGAACAGGTTATATCTGCAGTGGTCATGCAGAAAGCATCTTGGCTTCAGCTTTAAGAATTTCCAAGGGAAGCACAAAACACTATTGATTTATGATGGAGATGAAGACAGAGCTCTGAAACTTTTAGATTCTGGATTAGTTTAATCTCTGTGTTCATTCATTTCACATGTGAATTCCAACAACTGCAAATGTTTTACTTACAGCTCTAAAATAGTCTTGAATTTTATAAAATGCATTGTCTGCGAGGAGTGCACGTAGTTTAGCAGATCACTGATGGAGACGTAATTGATGTCTATGGGTCGACTCGATGGCTTGGAAGATGAAGATCGAGGCTTGGAACCATCAGTGGAAAAGTATAGGAACTGTAGAAGGGATCAGAATACCTGGGAAATAAGCTTATGGTGTCTATTCCTATTGAGGAGGTTGGCAGCTGCATTCTGTATAAGCTGGAGCCTCGTCTTGCATCCAGAGGGTGATTTACAGCATTTTTCTTTGGATCACTGTGACCAGATTCTTGTCCCGGAGGAAGGAGTGATGTTTCCTATCAAGGTGAAGGTAGAAGGCACTTTTCACCACTGATGCTGCCTGATTATATATAATTAGGAATGGCCTTGAGGAGTCACACCACTTTTTTATCAGTAGGGAGTGTGGAGAAAATGTCTTGCATGTAAACGGAGACCAAAGTCCCAGCTAGTTCTTCAAAAGTGTTTGTTTGTCCTTCCAACCAGTATCTCTTCACTCTTGGATTTAGTTAGAGCCAACTGATCCCCATCCATGAACTGCTCTCTTGTACAGTCTTGCAATGATGCCAATTACATGTTGAAAGTGAGGTATTCATCAGGGTGTCACCTACATGTTGTTGGGACTGGAACATGTGATGGATTACCACCTTTTCAAGTACTCCCATGTAGATTTTGAAGAAGGAAAGGATTGCTGTGGGATCTCTATGTACCTTTAAGGTCCTCTTGGAGTGGAATGGTTGGAGTCACTGTAGTGTGCTGAGATATCTACTCCATGCATGTTGTAGACAGGTCAGTAGTATGTTGTGATCAGCTCTATGGAAAGTTGCAGAGAGGTCCAGCAGTATGAGCATTGAGATGTGGACTTTATCTGTTGCCACAACAAAGACATCTTTTCGTGCTACGAGTGCTGCCTCTATCTTGTGCCTTGGTTTGAAGCCTAACTGAGTAGCATCCAGAATGTTGGAAGATGTCATATATTATTGGAACATGATTGTTGCTACTTCCTTGATTTTTATTTAGCTGCAAAGCTGGTCCACATTCAATATTGACTTCCTGAGGATTGAGTAGACTATTGTGTTTTTCATGAAGGTTGAAATGTTCACTTCTTGTAATGTTGAAAATTTGTGTTCCCAGGTCTCCCAGCCAGAAAGGGAATGGGTCTGCTTTACAAGTGCTGGTTCAAATATTTCTATGGGTTTCTTCAACTTTAGTGGGTGTGATGTGGCCAAATTCAGGGGTAGAAGTGGGAGTTAGTGTTTCCTGGAACAGTTTTAAAAGGTTTGCCTCAGAGTTATTTTCCCATTTGGGTTATCTGTCCTACTAGTAAGAGAAGGATTCCTTACAGTTGCTGCTTTGGGGCTGATGTTTGGATTACATAGCTGAATTGATTAGTCAGTTCACTCTACAGAACAGCAATAGTCTCAACATAACATGGCCACGAATACCAGAGAGAGACTGCAGATACCCTGCCCCCATGTGAAGTCCATTTGAACTCACTGAGGTGCCACATAACCACTTACCTGGATCAATTTGCTTGATCAGGGCTATAGTGAGTGTGACGTTACACTCGATATGATTTTATGAAAATATGCTGATGAGGTGAATATAATGTAACTAAAATATGCTTCATGCAAAAGGTCTCTTGTAAGGATCATTATAAAGCTTTTAATCTGAGTGTGGTTATCCGAATTGTATAAATAGATCACTCTTGTATCTGAAACTAGAAATATGAAATATAACTCTGAGGGCCTATTGTAATTATGTGAAGTATGGGCTATTAATGGTGGTTTGGAATCTTGATGGCTCCCTTCAACCAGGACAATTGACTGTGTATGGCTCTGTTTGCAGGCAGTTGTACATATCTCTTTATCAATGTTTTAGAGAGCGAACAATGTGAGTTTACCCTGTTTAAGCTTAATACAGGGTAAAGCAGATTTATTTGGGGTGTGGACCCTACTGGGAGTTGGACATCTGAGTGCTAAAGACAGGAACACTTTGTTTTTAATTAGGCCTACAGCTGTTAGGGGATGTAGTTCAGACCTGGGTCTAGGTTTGCAGCAGGCTAGCGTGTCTGGCTCACACCAGACAGGGCTCTGGGGTTCCAAGCTGGCAGGGCAAGGAAGTAGGGGCAGAAGTAGTCTTGGCATATCCGTTGGCAACCCTAAGGGGGTTTCTGTGATCCAGCTCATCACAGTGAGCACCAGAGTAGAAAATAAATTATGATGAGATCAGAAGGCTTTAAAAAGGGACAAAATATCCCTCTGTGCTAAGAAGTATTATTTTGTTTTCTTTTGTATTATCTTGTAATCATTTGATTTTTTTTTTAATTCTTCAAGATTTGTACTATATTAAATCTATTGACAGTTTTAATTAATTTGATTTTATAGGAACAATTCCAAGTGGAGCTGCTAGTGGAATACCCTTTGCGCTGTCTAGTGTTGGTTGCTCAGGTGGCTGCAGAGATGTGGAGAAGGAATGGACTCTCCCTAATAAGCCAGGTATCTCTGTAGTATGTTAGTGATTTATGTCCTCCTAGTTTGTGCCAACATTTCCCATTGGTACTAAGGATGGCTGATCCACCTGATGCAGAAGAAGCTCATGTGGTAAGCCTGCACAACATAAGTATAAATTATTCCTGAGGGAATTGTGTGCCGCTGCATGTATGCAGAATTCACGTCCCCTGCAGATTTCTTTGCTTCCCTTCAGAAAAATGACTCTCTGTCAGGAAAGCAAAGGGAAGCTACAAGAGCAGTAATGCACCAATTCCTAGGTGTGCAGGTACATCATTTCAGGCAGCCAGCAGAGAGGCAAATCTCCCCAGGGCTGGGGACACCCCAGCCAGTGGCTCCAACCCTGAGCCAAGATCAGCTGCTAGTCCCAGCTGGGCTGGAGGCAGGAGAGGATGGGACAACTTCTTCCTCTGCAAGGAGTGGCTGGGACTGTGTCAGAACCACTCCTAGAAACCTCCCGCAGCAGCAGGAAGCTCAGCATCCTCCCCTGCTTCCTGTCTCCATTGCTCCTCAGCTGCAGGGGTAGAGGTCACTGTATACGGGGAGCTGCTCACCCATCCTCCCAACCCCCATGCATCTGGACCTTTCCATACCCAGACACCCCCACCAAGCCTCACGCTGTACACCAAGAAGCCTGCTAGCCCTCCATACCCAAACCCCATCCCATTGAACCTCAGCCCCTGCATCTGAAGTCTCCTGCATCCAGATCCCCTGCCTCTGGACCCCCACTTCTTTCCTCAACTGAGCTCCCTACACTCAAACTCCCACCCTGATGAGCCCCACCACCCTGAGCCCCCTCAGCCAGACCCCCACACCACTGACCCCCAACTAGCTGCATCCAGACCCCCATCCCATTAAGCCCCACTGCCCCAGTATGCAGATCCCCCTGCTGAGAACCCCACACATAGACCCCTACACTGAATCCCAACTACTTTCACCTAGAACCCCCTGCAGAGTCTTATTGGCCCTTCACCTGGAACCCTTCCAATGAGCCTCTGTGCATCCAGATCCCTCCACACCGACTCCCCACTGAGCTGCCTGCACCCCGATTGTCCCACACAGAATCCTCTCACCCCACACCTGGATTCCACCCCCCCACCCCCCAAGTGAGCCCCCCCCAAGTGAGCCCCCTCCACACTTGGATCCTGCCTGACCCATACCTGGAGCATCTGGCACAGAGGGACAAAGCTTCAAGGTGTTTCTGTAGCAGGCCCAGGCCTTGTGTTGTGTCAGGGTTAGATGCAGCCTCACCACTCAGTTTGTGCCCCAGGGGTGGGGAGGTTGCAGGGTGATCTCCCATCTTTGTGAAGCAGGTGGCCTGTGCTCCCCACTGCCATGCTGGAGACTGCATTTATTTATTGACAAATAAAAATAGATTTTTTTTTGTCACAGGATGCCCTCAGGAATAATAAATATAAATACCAGGATACTACTTAGCCTATAGTTATCATTGTGTGAAAAAATGTAAAATCAAGATCTGCAAGTCCCAAAGGACTGTTAATGGGGTACCTCTTAATTATCAATAACAAGCACTTCTATAGCACATTGTATTTTGTAGATGCCATGGAAAACTAAAGGCAAAATTCTGCCCTTTAAATATATGAATATAATCTCCTTTTGCTTCGGTGTGAAATAAGAATGCTCCACAGCTTTGCAGAACCTGGGATGTTGTTTAATTGGTGAGGAGCAAATCGTGAATAGGTGAAGATGTTACATTTACCTTTTTTCCCCTGTTTAGTGGGTCCATGTTAATCTAAAACACTGAAATTGAAATGAGCGGCGTAGCATATGTGTAATCTAATGGATTGTACAAAGACTGGAAAGCCACAGTATCCCAGTGTAGGCTCAGTTTAAACTTCTGGGAACAAATGTTTGAAGCTTTTTTTGTTTTTGTTTTTTTTGTTTTTTTAAATAGAATATGCAGGGAATATAAAGGAATTTCTTAGATGACTGTTGTTTCCCTAGTGAAACCTTGTTTTTATTATTTGTTTACACAGGTGTTCTATTACCAGGATGTTAAATGTAGAGAAGAGATGTATGATAAAGACATCATCATGCTGCAGGTAGAAACCTTTTAAATTACTGCCGATACAAAGTACTTCCCAACTTCTTGTCTCCTTCATCAAATTTTGTGTGGTTTTGCTTTTAATTTTAATTAGTGCTATGTGGAAACACAAATTATAATAAGCTTCCTTATATCTAGATAGTATCGATTGCATAAATGACCCAGCCATACATGAAAAATTTCTGCATCCTATGATTTTTTTCTACTTTTTGTCATTACTTGTATGCTCTACCTCACTTTTCCCATCTCATGTTTGCCCCAAACACAGATCCTCTATCTTGCCTAGTAGTTGAAAATAATATACTTATGAGTGACTTATAAAGAAGGCTAGATAGGATATTTAAGTCTTTTCTTTAGTTCTGTTTTTGGGTGTGGTTTTAGAGTCTGTCCGCCCTTGAAAGGGAGCTCAGACTTCAAAAAAATATTTAGAAGCTATGCACTGATTTTTCAACTGAAATACTTTTATTTGTGTATCCCATAATTTTGTGCTTTAAATCTTGAACTTCTTTCACTGTGTACTTAGCTTTATTTCCTATTTAAAATTAATGTTGGAAGAGGAATATTTTTTTCATACTTTAATGAAGAAATTTGATGCTAACAAAAGCTCTTGGGATGTGGTGTATCTGACAGGTTGGTGCATCGCTTATGGATCCAAACCTTTTCCTGTTGCTGATACTACAGAGGTATGAGCTTGTCAATTCCTTCAAGAAGATCGTGCCCACCAAAGACCAGGTAAACACCAAGGAACTATTCATGAATTCTCCTCTTTCAAGGTTATAGAACTTAAACAAGGAAATTAGCTGCAGCTGTTTCCTGGCAATCCTAAAACCATGCCAAAAAAGGTAACATAAGTTAGAGGTGATCCAGTGGCTAGCTAAGTGATTCTTTTTCTCTGTAGTAGAGTTTCTTGTTCTCAGTGTAAAACAAATAGGTTTTGCTGTCTTCAATTTCTCTGTCCAAACTGCTTGCTAGTTACTGTGCAATTCAAAGAATGTTAACATTGGAATGTGATTTTATCAAAGAAAAGAAATGTGTCTTTCTCATCTAATTTTCTCCACATTCTGTGTTAACATCTAGCTTCAGGATGTCTTTGGTTTGCATCCTTTATCCTCTGTATGCATTAAGTAGGACTACTGTTTGTATACAGAGCAGATCTGTTATTTCATAGGTTATCTGATAAAAACCAGGAAGCTTTTCCCCCTCAACATGTCTGTGTCCTTAAAAACATATGTGAATATGCCTTAATTCTGAATGCAGTTTTCCTGGTTTCTCCTGTCAGTTCTTCAGGGTGTGTGGGGGTTTCACCTACCTCTTCATTCAGGACACAATTTTCCCAGTTATATCCCTTCCTACTATGTAAATTTTGCATTTTATTCACAGAACAATCCTAACAGATGATAGTCTAGGCAGTTTCTCCAGATGGTAATGCTTCATGTTGGAAGATCTTTTTTCTGTTAAAATAGTAAATTGTGAGCATTTGGGCTGAGACCAATGTCAACTGTGGAAACCCTTAACTTCAACCCTGCGTTTCCCACTTACCTGCATTATTCCTTGACCCAGCAACCTTTTTTTTTTAAAAAAAAATAAATACGTTGTTTTTTGTTTTTTTTAAACCCCTGCAGGATTTGACCAAGCAATGTAATATATTAATAGAAGAAATGCTGCAAGTTCTCATCTATGTTGTGGGTAAGAAACTCTGTTTACAGTAAAAATGAGAGATGATTTTGTGGTTTGGGGTTTCTTTTGCTTTTTGGATTAGCTTTTTTCCTCTCTGTAGGGCAGTAGTTAAGTTATGGATATTTGCTGCTGGAAAGGACAGACTTGATGGACGACTTTTTCCATTCAATAATTCTCTGTATTTTAGAGAGTTGGAATTGGTACTGGATGATAATTAAATAGATGGTGACATGCAAACATGACATCTGAAAGCAGTGTGTCTTGTATACAGTATAGGCTGTTAGGTAATTCCACAATTTGTTATTCAGGTATAAGAAGAGGCATAAAGTTAAGGGATAGATTCTTCTGTTATCCATTATCTTGATGTGACGATGTAACTAACTAAAATATTTCTAACGTTGTGTGCATTGCTGTACCATATATAAGTGACAGTACTTGAGAAAGCAAAGCAAATCCCTATACCTCACCAAAGAAACTTTATTATAATAAAACAGTAATAACCATGAATATTTGGGTTTGTGATGACTGGGAAACCGGGTTTCCCAGCTTTGGTTGGATGTATTCCTGGAGGTTCCTGTACATGACAATCTTCAGTTAAAAATTAATCTTTAATTCCTGGAGACTCCAGGGCAATGCTGGAGGGAAGTCAACCCTACCAGGAGAACCACATGGTGAATTGCCTGCTGGGTGAAAAGATTGTGGACCTCTCAAGAAATCTAGACAGACTTACATGTAGTGCTGGGAAGGAACTGGTGCTTGTGATACATGTAGGTATCAATACTTAGGGAAAGGTCAGAGAGAGGTTCTGGAGGCCAAATATAGGCTGCTAGGCAAGAGATGAGAGTCCAGGACCTCCATGGTAGCATTCTCCGAAACACACTTCCAGTTCCACGTGCAGGGCCAGTTAGACAGGCAGAACATTCAATGTTTGGACGAGATGGTGGTGTTGGGAGGAGGAATTTAGATTTATTAAGAATTGAGGAATCATTTGGGAGATTAGAGAGGCTATGAAAACAGAAAATCCAGTAATAATATGGGACTTCAACTATTGCCATATTGACTGGGTATATGTTCCCTCCAGATGGACTTTTTAAAAAAAATGGTATTATATTTTATTTCTGCATCCCAAGAACAATCCTTAAAATTACAGGCTGGTAAGAGTAACTTCAGTACCAGGCAAATTGGTTGAAACTGTAGTAAGAATAGAATTATCAGAGACCGAGATGAACACAGTATGTTGGGGAAGAGTCAACCTAGCTCTTGTAAAGGGAAATCAGGTCTCACCAATCTATTAGAATGCTTTGAGGGAATCAGCAAGCATATGAATACGAGTGATCCAGTGTACTTTAACTTTCTGACAAGGTCTCTCACCAAAGGCTCTTAAGCAAACTAAGCAGTAATGGGATAAGAGGGAAAGTATTCTCATGGATTAGTAACTAGAAAAAGACAGGAAACAAAGGGTAGGAATAAATGGTCCGTTTTTGTAATGGAAGAAAGTAAATGGAGTGACTCCCAAGATATTGGGACCTGTGTTGTTCACAATATTCATAGATGATCTGGGAAAAGGGGGTGAACAGTGAGGCCGCAAGTTTGGACACGATACAAAAGACAGTTAAGTCCAAAGCTGACTGAGGGGAGTTGCAAAGAGTTCTCACACAACTGGAAACCGGGCAATGATATGGCAGATGAAATTCAGTGTTGAGAAATGCGAAGTGTAATGAACATTTGAAAAAATAATCTCAACTATACAAAATGATAGGGTCTAAATTATCTGTTACCATTCAAAAAAAGAGATCTTGGAGCCATTGTGGATAGTTCTCTTAATGATCAGCAGTGGTCAAGAAGGCTAACTATGTAAGAAATTATTAGGAAATGGATTAATAATAAGAAAAGATAAATCTATGGTTAGTCCACATCCGGAACCCTGCTTGCAGTTCTGATCTCCCTATCTCCAAAAATATATTAGAATTAGAAAAATGATTAGGTGTATGGAACAGCTTACATATGAGGAGAAATTAAAGAGTCAGTCTGTTTATCTTAGAAAAGAGGTGACTGACGGGGGGGATATGACAGAGATCGATAAAATTATGAGTTGTTTAGAGAAAGCGAATAAGGAAGTGTTCACTTAACACAAGAACCAGGCGTCACCCAATGAAATTAAAAGGTAGCAGGTATAAAACAAACAGAAGGAAGTCGTTCACACAATACAAAGTCAACCTCTGGAACTTGTTGCCAGTGGAATGTTGTGAAGGCCAAAAGTATAACTGGATTCAAAAAAGAATTAGATAAGTTCATGGTGGATAAGTTCCATAAGGGGCTCAATAATTTCCCTGTACTGTTCCTTCCCCCTGAAGCCACTGACTGTGGCCACAGTTGAAAGACAACATACTGGGCTCGAAGGAACACTGGTCTGAACCAGTATGGAGTTCCTATGGGCAGCAAGAAAAAATTTACAGTTTAAAAAAAAAAATCTTTCTCCCTTTTGCCCTCAAATATTGTTTGAGAGATATTTCATAGTTTCACATATTTGTCCTATCTGTACAGGATTATAGTTCTTTGACTGACTGCACATGTCCATTCCACTTGAAGTGTGCGCGTGCCCAGTGCACTAGCGTCAGAAAATTTTCCTTCCGATGTACCTGTTAGTATCTTTTTTCGTGCTGCGTTGCAGTGGTATAAAGGGTGGAGCCAACCCATCTCCGTTCTTTTTATTGGCTATGATTGTTGAAGGTTTTCCCTTTTTCTTAGTGTTTTGTTGTTTTATAGTCTTAGTTTATAGTCTTTATTTAATTTTCTACTATTGGATTTCTTTTTTTTACTAGTTTACTCAGTATAACTGGTTCCCTCTGGAATGGGTTCTGATGCCCAGGGCTAGAGCACGCCTCAGTCCCCAGGTTTCAAACTTTACAATGCATGCAAGAAACCAGTGCCAGTCAGCAACCACACTGTGGGTGCCTGAAGTGCCTATGAGAAGCTTACATTAGAAACAGGTACCAAATCTGTGGGGACTTTACACCAGAAATAATAAAAAATCAGGGAGATCAAACTAAACATCTTAGGGAGACAGCTTTGTTCCCATCCTTGGAGTCTTCCTGCTCAGGGTGGGCACCAAGTGCCTCTGTTTTGGTCTGGACCACTCCCACTATGAGTGAGTGAGTCTCAGTGCCAATCTCCTTCTCCAGTACCTAAGAAGCAGCATTGGAGGACTGCATCTGGAGATCTGTCATCCCAGGTGAGCAAGGTACCCATCCAGTGATCAAACTGGGAAGAAGGGGAGAATGGTATCTGCACCACAGATTGCTTCAGCACAAAGCGCACTCTACCCTCAGCAGAAAAAGTGTCTCCCGATGCCATCAACACCCAACGCATATGCCATGGCAAACAGTCTTCTGAGTCTCTTCGTGCTGGCTTCACTGGGAGTCCAGCAGACACCTCAACCATTACCAATGGACAATGTCACGGATTTGTTGGCTACTAGTGTTCAGTACCCTGGGTACCCTATCGACACTCTGGTACCCCCTCATAGACTGCCTGGCTGTGATTTCCCCAATGCTGTCCTCTGTGGACTTCTGGCACCAAGAGACACTTCTCTTCCCTGGCCAGATAAGTTAGAAGTGGGATCTTGCATGTCATGTCCGTGTCACACAGACCTTCAATCTCTTCTGAGAAGTTTTCACCTTTGGTATACAGCAGAGCCTTTCTAGTGGCTGGGTAGTAGGAAGCCATTATTGGGAAGAACTTGGGCTCCAGTGCCATATCAGTGGCTATATTGGAACTCATGAGTTTTCCTGCTGTCTCCAAATCCTCTCCATACCCTCCCCCCCCCTCTACATTTTCCAGTAGACATTGTGAATCTGCATGGAAAGAACTGCAGGAAGCCACTCCCAGTGCCAAGCCCACTACTGAACATGGGGAACCTGCCTCTGAATCTCCATTTGGAGGAGTTGGCCAAATCACTGAACTAATGTTGGATTCCTCCTCCTCATTGTCCGAGTAGTATCTGGTGTTTCCTCACCTGCCCCAGACAATTATTGTGCACAGCAGGACTTCTTATAGAGGGTGGCTTCCTCGCTAAATATTCAAGTGGAAATAGTTCAGGAGAGCTCATGCAGATTGGTTAATATCTTAGGATCTGTGGACCTTCTTGAGTAGTGCGCCCAGTAAATGAGGCTGTTCTGGAACCCACTGCAGTATATTATAGCAACTACCATCTTCCCTGCCTCCTAAAGCACTAAGTGGGCTGAGTGTTCCCTTGCAGGGGTTTAAACAGTTCCCTCCCCCCGCCCCCCCCCCCGAGACAAACCCACAGCAAGACCAGAACTGCTTTCTCAGCTGCCAAGACTCACCCCTCCAATAGAGCCTTCAGTGTCTCATCACTAGGGCTATGTCTCTACACCGTCAACGTAAGTCAACGTACTTTATGCAACTCCATCTTTGTGAATAACATAGCTGGAGTCGATGTCCCTTAGGTCGAATGACCACGGGGAGTCGACGGGAGAAACTCTCACGTCAACTTACCTTACTCTTTTCATTTGAGGATAGAGTACAGGGATTGACTGGAGAGTGATCTGTGTTCAATTTGGCAGGTCTTCACTAGACCCACTAAATCGACTGCTGGTGGATCGATCTCCGAGCACTGATCCCGGCTGTGGTATAGACCTGCCCTCTCACATGCTGCAGCAGTCGGCTTCACTGACTCATCCCATAAGCAGAGCCTGCACTGACTCAGCCCTCAGGCATGCTGAAGCAGCTTATCCCAGAGCAAAGCCCAAATGGCGCAGTTTGGGGACCATTGGGATTGAGGTTGGCTCCACCCTTTTTGTACCACTGGTTAACAGTAGGAGGCAGCAGAGGGGGCATGCGCTGACCTGATGGGTACAGTTGAGGGGAAAGATCGCCCTTACTAGTGCACTGGGCATGTGCACATCTGAAGTAGAGTGGACATGTGCAACATTTCGAAGAGCAATAATTACAGAACATATTGGTGGCTGTTTTTCTGTATGAGTGAATCAGAAGTGTATTTTTAACCTTCACGTTTTCCTTTTTCCTCCTTTTATGGTTTCCTGGTAGGGGAAAGATACGTTCCTGGAGTGAGTAGTGTGACAAAAGAAGAAATTACCATGAGAGAAATTATTCATCTGCTCTGCATTGAACCAATGGCTCACAGTGCTATTGCCAAATCTTTGCCTGAGAATGTGAGTCTTCCCTTCATCCCCTACTTCCTTCCCTCTTTTTTTTTTTCTCTTTTCTACTCCGTTTCTTTCGATTAAAGTGTCTTTCTTTTGGTGGAAACCACAGATTTTGGATTTAGTGTTACAGTGAAGTATGACTACATTTCAGTAAAATTAGTATTTTTCCCTGCTTGTTAAAGATAAATGGATGGTCTCTTTAAGGGAAATTTAACAGACCACAGTTACTCATGTGTCTGTGTCCTTCAGACTGGCAGCCTGCAGCCAAGAACATCCTAGAACCAGCCATTGTCCTACTACAATATACATATTCATAGTATGGTTCTAATCTGAAAAACTACTATAGAAGGATTGCATTTTGGTACTCTGAGAGCAGAACTATTGAGTTTATTCTGAGTCATAGCTACTAACTTCAATGATTTCTTGTCTTGGATCTGCAGAGCTAGTGCAGCTGAAAGAGGGGGAGCTGAACTCTATTCCATCTTATGCATCAACAGTATTAATTACTAAATTCTAATCCGTTACCACTGAAAACAGTTGCACAGGTGTAGTTGAAAGTATAGTTCTGTCATGCTGAAAAATTTACTTCTGATAAAGAATAAGATGGAAAGAATTCATTTTGACTGTCATAGCCCAGACTGATTTTATATGCCTGGCAGTTAGGAGAAAAAAAAATGTCATTTTGCTTTCAAACTGAGTATATTATAAAAATTATTGTAAGCCCTAAACATAGAAACCACAAATGCCATTTTTAGCGGCTAACCTTTCAGAATAAAAAAACTGTGTGGCCTGCCGTCCCTTAATAGTATAAGATGAAAAATTGCTCTTTGGATGGGGCACACCTCTGATACAAGTAACGTTTGATGGTAGTTCAGTGAGCAAAGGAATCTTGATGTTCTCTCTTGGACATCTGTTTATATTTCCCATTCCAGGGGTGGGAGTACTTATTTTCTTACTCATCACCAAATTTGTATTTTAACTTTACCATGGAAACTGTCAGTGGGTTTTTGTTGCATCAATGATGGTGTATTTCACAAGTGATTGATTTGAGGTGATTTTATTAGAGTAGATACAGGCTGGTATAAACTCTGATACTTATAGGTTAGTCTTGCATGTTCTGAATGATCATATTTTAGTCCTAAAATTCTATTATTCTAGATTGTAAACTAATACTGTAGTATATATGTGTATGTAAAAATATGCTGTGTTAAATCTTTTAACAGGAAAACTATGAAACTGGTTTGGAGAAAGTAATAAACAAAGTGGCAATATTCAAGTAAGCTTTTAATACTACTTTATCAATAACATTCAGGTGAAGGGATGAGACCTCTAAGGATACAGCTACACTGCCATAAAAAAATCCACGTCACTGAGTCTCAGAACTTGGGTTTGTGAGGCTTATGCTGTGGGGTTAACATTTGCAGGGTAGACACTCAGACTGGAGCCCAGGCTCTGCGACCCACCCCATTCGCAGGGCTTCAGAGCCTGGGCTCTGGCCCGAGCCCGAACGTCTACTCTCCAATTTTTAACCCCATGCGCCTGAGCCAGATGTGACCATGTTGCTTGTCTTTTATTGCAGTGTAGATGTACCTTTAGATTGTGGGTGATGCTACACAAACTCCTCTCCTGTTTTGTAAGCTTGAAATACATTCGCTTTCATTTGTGCATAGAATAGTAAGTGTAAAATAGGGATATAGAAGGCCTGAGGGTTTTTTAAAATTCAGTTTGAAAACTCTTGGGACTCCTGAAGCCCCACGTAATAATGGAGAAGATTTTTAAAAGCTCACTTTCTTTTGTGCTACTGGCTACCATACCTCGGCCTGCCCTTTTTACCTTTTGAGACTCTCCCCTAATGTTTGGTTTAGACTGCTCTTTACGTGTTTACTTGCTTTTCTGCCAGAAAACTGTTGGCTACCAGCTGTAGGTCGAAAAGATCCTTTTCATAAGCAACCAGTCATTTATGGTACTTTGACATCTGAATTGGTTTTGGTTAGTTATGATTGTCATACACACAGAAAAATCAAAAATCACCACACAACAAAAACTTTCAATTCAATTGCTGTAGTCTCCCTTACTCTGAATTGCTTGTGGCTTGCTCTGTTTACATTTAACCAAAGGGAGCCATAGATATAGCTAGGATTTTTGTTTTGAGGGTAGGATGGGGGTTAAAAGAAGAGACCATTCAGTGTACTTCACTGGGAAGCATATCATTCTGTTACTTAGATTAGTGCTTAGCTTAAAAAGGAATTGAAGATTATGCAGTGAGGCACCATGCAGGCCAAATGCCTAAAATTCTAGATGAAAGTTTTAATTAATTCATCTGTGAATAATCTCCTGGTGCCATGTATCAGAGACATTCCTGCAAGGGGCAGGAGCTATAGGAAAGTGTATTTCTGGTAGTGAAAAACTGGTAACTGAATTCCATCTGCAATTTGTAATGTAATGAAATTGCCATCCTTGTTTAAATATACAGAGCCAGGTCTCATTCTGTTCAATTTCACTCTTAACATTTCCTTAGGAAATAATTGCATTACTTGCTACTTGTGCTATAAATAAGCACCAGGGATGTGGTGTTAATCCGTGTATTGTAAATGTTTTTTTTAAGGAAACCGGGTGTGTCAGGCCATGGAGTTTATGAATTGAAGGATGAATGCATGAAAGAGTTTAATATGTTCTTCTATCACTATACCAAGACTCAGCACAGCAAGGTAGGCAGTGTGAAAGGCAGAGGAAAGCACACGCTTTTGTTCTCTACCTTAAAACAAATCTGGTGAATTGAAGGGAGGGATGTAATGGTGTCTCAATATATTAGAGTGCTTAATAATATCTCTCTGATTTATTTATTTTAATGCAGGGGTGGGGAACCTTTTTTTCTGTAAAGGGCCATTTGGACATTTATAATGTCATTCGCGGGCCGCTTCTCCCCCCCCCCATCCCCCCCCCGGCCCCGCCGCAGGCCGGACAGAATAATTTGGCAGACCGTATAAGGCCCGCGGGCCGGCGATTCCCCACCCCTGTTTTAATGTATTCTACTTAACCCTTGAACCATACTAATGGGGAAGCTAACTTTTGGTTTTTTGACAGAGGAGACAGCGATGACATTTTTCATGTAACAAAAACTGCTCTGTAATCAAGCTCTAAAAAGCTACCATTAATCTTCTAATAAAACATTATTCAAATTAACAAACACAACTCTACTAATACACAAAGATAATATTGATAATCACAGCTCCTGTACAGCACAAGAAAATATCCATGTGGGGTTTTTTGGTATATGTGTTGCTTTAAAAAAAAATGTTTTAATGCATGCTGTGAATTCAGGACATTTAGGCTGGGAATTTTGAAAGGCACCTAAAGCATTTAGGTGCCTGTCTCCCACTAAAATTTAGGGAGAGTTGAGTGCTTAACTCGATTGGATCCCTTTGAAAACTCTAGCCTTTTTTTCAGTCTTTTAACAGGTGACCAGCAATGTAGATTAATAAAAGCATTATCAGATTAAATACTGCAGAGACAGACTCCATCTAGGGATCAAATTATAGAAAGTGTAGTGAAGACACAATGGGACAGCTCCTCTGCCAGTGTAAGTCCATGGAGCTATGATAACTTACACCAGCTAAGGATCTACCCCAATGGATTTTAAGAGCAGTACCCGTGTGGTTTTCCCTTTCCCACCCCTACATTACAGATATATTTTCCTCTGCTTCTGCTATGAAATTTGAAATCTCCATTTACTCTGCATGTTAAAGGTTTAGCTGAACTTAAATTGCATACTATAGCTTCCTTTTGTGTGTGGTAGTAAAAGGAATTAGATCTCTTTGGGATGCCAGATGTGACATTAGACTGTTCAGCTCTAATATAAAATACTCATTAGAAAAATAAGATGTCAGGTTTAAAAAAAAAAAAAAAAAAAAAAGACAAAATACTAGCTCACCCAAATGGGGGAAGAAGCATAATTTGGCCCTAAATAAATATACATAGTTCCACAGAGCATTTAAAAGATTTGTTTTTTTTAAATCTTATCTAGTCCTGGGCCAGAGGTCCTCAGAGTATGGGGCATGCTTCGTTAGGGGGGCTGCATCCCCAGCTCCTGGTCCCAGCCGAAGCCTTGGAGTGACTCTGCTCCCAGCCCCACACAGTTCCCCAGCAGCTGCAGCTTTGTTCCAGGCTCAGGGCCACGGCTGGGAGCAAGGCCAAGAGTGGAGCCACACCTGGCCACAGGCACAGCAGTCATCCCCCCACCACAGCTTCGGTCTCACTCTTCGCCCCATCCCAAGCTGCAGCCCCAACCTCCGCCCGTCTACCCTCCCACCCTGAGCTGCGGCCCCACTTCTGGCCCTGGCTCCAGGAGTAGAGGGACATGGAGAGAGGTAATGGGGTGTGGGGTGACCCTCAAAAGTTTTGGGACTGCTGGTCTGGGCAAAATGAAGTAATTGTGTTGCTCATTTGTAGTATAATACGAGTCAAAGCAGATCTTTACAAATTATTTATCAATTTTTTTTCTGTCTTTTAGGCTCCCCTGGATGAGCAGTATTGTATTGAAGTAAAAAAAAAAAAAAAAAAAAAAAAAGTCAAACTAATATAAAATTGGAAAATATATTAAATATGGTTACCCATAAAGATATTTTATTAGATGGAGAGCTATCTTCAAAAGTGTTTTTTCTTCTTCTTTGAGATGTGCCGATCAAAAGAAATACTATACAGGATCAACACATTTTTTACATTCTTGTAATGGGGAGAGTTTAAATGCATAGGCTCTTTTTGAAAGAATTGACTTCTTTGTAGATGTTCACAAGAGAATATCTTGAATTTGTATTTTTATTAATAGATAGGTATTATACACAGAAGTTCAAGCGAATAATTATAGTTTTCCACACACTGTCATAAAATGTACTAAGAAAAGTTAAGCTTATTCCTACTATAGGTTTACTGTAATGTTTGCACTGGCTTTATTATCCAGGCCCACATGTTTTCATATCCTGATGTATTCTACAGTGTGGGTGGAATGTCAAAGTAAATATCAGTGGACCTTGCTATATTTTAGTCTAGTGTCCCTGGTGGTTTCATTAAAGAATCCTCCAGTGCTTTTGGTACAATAACTTCGGCCAACTTTCTTTCAGGCTGAACATACGCAGAAGAAGAGAAGAAAACAAGAAAACAGAGATGAAGGTAAAAGGCTGGATTAAATGATAGAGCAAGTGCTATGGTTTGATGCACCAGTCTCCTTTATGCTTATAAAATAAAAACTTTTTGGTATGCGGCTCAGGGATTGACAATGGGATAGAAATTGTATTGAATCAGGATCACAGGTTGGAAATAGACCCAGGTCGTTAGTGACCATAACTTGTTACCACAAGACATTTTCTTGGTGATTTTTTTTTTTCTCCAAACAATTGGGAGGGCTCTCAGTTTTTAGTGGACAAATGTCCACAAATTCAGCCCACCTTCAAAATAGGTACACTTGTTGGCAATCTAGAGAGACCAAGGAAACGAAAGTAATTTTTCTCCTTCTATAGGTGGTTCTTCTGGGTTAGGGTTGGTGGGGTAGTGTAGGGAAGATTTTACTGCTGCTGCCAGTGCTGTGCCTGTTCTATGGATGACTTCATTTTAAACTACCATAAATCTGATATCTTTCACAAACCATCAAAACTCACTTTAAAAGTCACAAACTCCATGTATCAGAAACCTAGAGAGAAGACTATAATGTTTCGGTTGTAACAGAACTATTATCCCCTCTTTCCCTAACCTCCCTTTTTAATTCCACAATCACCATTCAACCCCCCCACAGCCACCATGCCCCCCTCTCTCCTCACACACTTGGTGGCAGTGTACCTGTTGTCTCCGCTTCCTGCTCACAATTTGGTAGGATATATTAGAAAGTTATTAATATGCCTGCCTGTGACTTCTTTTCTAGCACTACCACCTCCTCCCCCTCCTGAATTCAGCCCAGCATTCAGCAATGTGGTGAAAGTTCTGAACTGTGATATCATGATGTATATCCTCAGGACTATCCTTCAAAGGGCAGTACAACTAGAGACCCACTTATGGACTGAAGCTGTGATCCAGATGGTATGGATTACATTAGTATTTTCCTCCTTAATTTGTGTTAACTATTGATGCTAAAACACTGTTGTGCATTTATATGTAAACACACAGCACAGTACAGCAAACTGTAATGTTGCATATCTCTTGAACATTAACATAACATACTAGACTTGATTTGAAAATCTTTCAACATTACACCTTAATTCAATGGCATTGGATGACACTTTAAAGTCAGTTTATTTGTGGTTTTTGGTAGATAAGCGTAGGCTTGGTAAAACAATCTTTCCTTCTTATAGTATTACCGTTTTCAGTGCGTTGTACAGTAGACTCTTGATTATCCGGGATGATCAGGAAAACCTTAATCTCGGTTAACAAAATCCTGGATAATGAAGTGTCTACTGGGGGGTTCCCTACACCCAGGCTGGCAGCGGGCGCTGAGTGGGGCAGGTGGCAGGAGCCTGGGGGGAAAGCCCAAAGCGGCTGCAGGCTGAGCATTCAGCCTGCTGCCACTTTGGGCTTTCCCCCCAGGCTCCTGCCAGCCGGGGTCTCCCTGCTGCCAGCCTGGGTTTCCTACACCCAGGCGGGAAGCAGGCTGAGACCCCAGCTTGTAAGGGGCCAGTGGGAGAAGCCCCAAAGCAACGGCAGGCTAAGGACTCAACCCGCCGCCACTTTGGGGCTTCCCCTGCCGACCCGTTTAGACATCCCGGTTAACCCGCACCCGGATAATCGGGAGTCTACTGTATAGTTTTATTTTAAAGACACATTGTGTTAATATTTTCAAACTTATAAATGTGGTTAACCAATATTTTAATTGGAAGAAAGGGACCTCTTTGCTCCAGAAGGCTGCTTTTATAAATTTTACTGATCCAGTCAAAGGTTTCCTATTATCTACCGCCTGCTATAAAATTTTTAAATGTAATTTATGGTAGTAATAAGCAGCTTGAAAAAATAAGTATTGCAGTTACATAAATTGAAGTGTAACGGTCTTGTCTTGTCTCATCACTGAAAGCTGTTTCAAGACAGTTGTGCTGTCTGGTTTTTTTTACTTAAAACTGCATGTAAAAACATAAGCTTGTTAAAGAAGCAAGGTGGGATAACTTGGCAGTGTAACATTGCTACTGATATGTTGGGATGAAGTGGGAATTTTCCATAATATTT
Organism: Sternotherus odoratus; assembly: GCA_032164245.1. Lineage (NCBI taxonomy): Eukaryota > Metazoa > Chordata > Testudines > Kinosternidae > Sternotherus > Sternotherus odoratus. Next base: position 54,134,877 of record JAVMKO010000006.1, on the reverse strand, counting down.
GTATAACCTGTGTGTGTACCTCCATTTTCCCTGTATGCTGCATTGTTACCCAGTGTGTGGAAAAGGACTTTTTACTCTCAAGGTGGACCAAGAGACATTGGTCTGAATGTCACCTAGATGTCTGAGCCTGGATGGGACATCTAGCAGTCAGTGACCCAGACCCAAGGCTGATAGATTTCTCCACCTCTCAGCAGGGAAGCTGAGCACTGAGAACAAAGGAATGGGAAAGTGTGAGGTGGAGGGATAAGAATTGGTTACTGGAAGGAATCAGCTTGAACAGTATGGTTTGCTGCAGCTTGGCTGGACTGTGAGCTAACCAGAATGGATTTCCTTTCTTTATGCTAAACTAAGGATTGCCTCTGCTGTGTTTAGTTGACTAATAAACCCTACTATTTTAACAATGCTATTTGAGCATCACTGCAAATGCTTTGAGGCACATTAATTCATTGAGTGTACAACTTACCAGCAAAAGTGCAAAGTTTGTACATGGCTGGTGTGAAACATGTGATCAACTAAGCTAAATGCAAGGAACAAGCAGGAGCCATGCCTAGTTAAGGACACTAGCATATTTTGTGTATGGTTATTGAATCTTCTATGTGAGATCCATGCACTTCTGCACTGTGTCATATATTCCTTAAGTTCTGCTGTGAATATGTTCAGTTTTACAGCCCTCCGGTAATAATTGAGTTTTATCATTTCTGTCTTTCACAGGTACTTCACCTCCTTTCTCTGGGCTTACTGGAAGAGAAGCAGCAGTTAGAAAAGGCTCCAGAGGAAGAAGTGACCTTTGACTTTTATCACAAAGCATCAAGTACGTTTTAATTTCTCCAAAGTGGGGAATGAATTATGGTAACTTCTTATTATAAGGACAAAATTAGCCTCAAAAGAAAAGTTAAATTATTGTGCTCAGCAAGGATTTATCCTGTCTTTATTTTCATCGTAGCATTCAGAAACTAAGTGAGACTGCTGGAGTTCTGCTTTGCATCAGTAGAGAAGCCAGATCAGGATTTACATGTCTATGCTCCGGCTTGACAAGTGTAATGAGGAGAGGATGTGTTGGTTCCCAAACAAAATGCTAAGAGTAATAATGGTGTCATCTTATTGAAGATAGTTGTGCCCATGTGTGAGGGTTATAGAAGGGTTGCCATATTAGGCCAGACCTCAACAGTGGCCCATACCAGAGCTTCAAAGGGAGGGTACAGAAAATTGCAGTTATGGAGTGATCCACCCCTGTGTTCCACTTCTCCAGCCACCCCAGGTCCGCTGCTGCTCAGGCACTCCCTGGGGCCAGCCACATGGCTAATGTGACCCAAGCAGTCCCAGGGTCAGCTGCATCAGCTGCTGTAGCTGTGGAGTTACGAAGGTTGTGGAAAGTCATGGAATCTGTGATTTTAATGACCTCCATGACAGAATCGCAGCCTTACTTATGAACAATATGCAGTAAAAGGGGATATTAGTGAGTCTGAAAAGTAAAAGCTCTTAATCCCAATTTTTTAAATTATTCATGTGTTTCTGTTTGTCAAGCAAATTAAAGGGTCACAATCAAATTGAACATCACACTTCTGTCTGGAAAATTTTATACCTACTGTAATTACAGGTTCATCAAAGATGACTATTACTGAAAATGTCAGTGGGCAAATTCTGTCAGTATATTTTTGTATATGATGACCGCATTCCTTGTATAGTGAATTCTGTTGTTTTCCCCTGTATGATCAATTAGGTTCTGATCGTGGAAACGGCTCCAGCACCGACACTGAACACCATTAAAGGCAATGGAGTTCAGTATGAATGCAAGGATCCACCTGAACTGAGCAACTTGCCAGATCAGTGCCTGCCTTAGTCAGCATCTTTCTTGCTGAAAAGTCTCTAATAAACATCAGCAGGGAAACAGAGAATCCCTTTTACATTTTTTTTTTAAGTGGATTTTTTAAAAACTCCAGAGCCTATTATTCAAAGGGTGCTCTGTTAGAAGCTGGAGTATTTCAAGTGTTGGATTTCAAAAGAAAATTGGGTTGACTTAGTCACTTTTTGAAGCTGTGAGAATTCAGTTTGTTCATTCCTCCTCTCATGTTCTGTAAGAAAAGTTCAAATGAAGGGAGAGATTCTTAGTTCTTTAGAAACTACTTTTTAGCAACAAAGTACCATCAGAGTTTTGACCAAGAGGTCTGGAATTTTAACCACCTGTTCTGACAGAAATGTGCTTCTGTAAAATGAGCTTTCAGCAAATTAGGTAAAACTTGACTTACACGAACAGGAAGCACTAGAACATAGATCTGAAAGTCAGATCTGTGTTACCTATACTTCTGCTTTTGGAAGGAACCTAAACGAAAGTGTGTGCTGATCTTGGTCTATGTAGAACAAAGATGTTGCTACCTGTGTCTAGAATTGAGACAAATCTAAGGCAGCACTGTGACTATAATGTGTATTGCCAGTATTTTAAATCATGTTTATAGCAGCAAAAATGTTAGCCAGGATTTCTAAAAACCTGCACATTTACACTTCATTTCTTTGTGAAGGAATGGGAAGTTCAGCCTTGAATGCTATGAACATACTAATGCTTCTGGAAAAACTAAAATCAGTTCCTCAGTTAGAAGCGCAGAAAGATATGATCAACTGGATACTGCAGGTAAACAAGGCAGAAGCCAAGTGTGATTCAGCTTTAATAATTCAGCATTTTAAAGGAAAAAAAGTTTGACTGCTTTAGCTAATGCAGTAGACCCTATTCACACTTGCTGTGATTTCTTCAGTATCCTATTGTGTTGAAAAGCTTATTTTTTTTTCACTTGCTGAGATGAGAGGCTTTTATTATTATTATTTTATTATTATGGACACCACGTGCTCCTACAGAATCCAGTGCATGAAAGGGTTACTACGTAAAATTTTGTCAAAATTTTAGCTACATAATATTTAGTAGTGACTTTTTTAAATAAACTTTCCAAATGCCTTAAATGACTCAGTATTTATATTTCTATAACTTCATTATTCAAGATATTTTAATTGGTAGAGAAATAAAAAGAAGCCTTAGTGACATCTGTCTGCGTTAGTAAAATTGGAAAGTTTTTTAAGGTCTGTTAAAATCCATATTTTTTAGGGGTGGGGGCAGGGTTAAACGTTTTGTAGAATCAGTCTTCAAATTAAATGTCTAAAGTGGAAAAATTACTTTACAAAAAGCACAAAGTTTTTACATGGTGTATAAATTTAAATTTAAAATGTTTAAATTAGAGGATTTCAAGATTCTGATTAGAAAATTAGTGGAACATCAAATCCAAACATAAAGGCACAACCTTAACTTTCACAATTTGTTTTATTTAATGGGATGTTGGAGCAATATGTGGGGTTTTTTTATATGGGAAAATCTGAAGCTGCAGTTCAGAGGTAATTTCCAACTGTAGACTGTGTTTTTGTATTGTCTAATTCACCTTCAGTCTAATGTCAGTCCCTGAAATTACCAAAAGACTAATGTCTCCAAGTTAGGAATATGTGTAATTGAAGATGTAATCCCACCACTGCAAAAAAACCAAACAAACCCTGCTATAAAAATTCATTTTGCATAACATTAACCTAACCTGACATTCCACAAAAAAGCAGCAGCTGGTATTCTTTTTATGAAACTGAGTAGCAAGTAGAAACATGCATCAACTTTCATAAAGGGAAAAGTGGTTTAATATTAAGGTGTGCTGAAGACATCTATCAGTTAATCCTTTTGATAGTGTTTCAGAAACATAGTTGTGATATTTAAAGTTCAGGCTACTTCTCTAAGACTGAATAACTGAAATTACTGTGCAAAATGAGGATTAGGGAGGAAATTGTTCTAAGAAATTTGTCATTGATTAGAGAACCTTTTACCCCTGGGTTTGCTAATTTAAATAATGCACTGGACGGTAGTGACTGAACATTATTGCCACCTGATGTCTCTTTAGTAGCCTAGATGAAATAATTTGGCATTGGTGATCATTTCTTAATTAATAGAAATTCTTATGAAAGAACATCACACTAATTTCTACTAATTAGCATTCTTGTTAGTAGTTCTAGCAATGGCTAAGGACTGAGTAGCCCAGAGAAATTGAACTACCCTCTCACACCTAGGGGTGCTCTTTCTAGTTGTGGGTTGGAGGCACATTGGTATTGTGGGAAAACTTGCACTGGCTCAGTAGAGGCTTTCCATACTCTTTAATAACTCCAAGTACATTTTTACCAACATAAAATTCTCAAAAAATGTTTAACTCTTTAACAGCCCTTAGGTTCAGTTATGTGGCTTGCACAATCCAGTCACATTTTATATTCTCTTAACACCTAAATCTCTATTCCCAGATGTTTGACACAGTGAAACGATTGAGAGAGAAATCAAGTTTGGCAACAGCAGCAACTACATCAGGATCAGAAACTACAAAAGGTGATGAGGTAATAACAAACAGGGAAGGAAGTGAAGAAATGTTCCACAGGGAGACATTTGTGTTTACAGTTTTAAGAACCAATTTTAAAACACAAGTGCTTACATTTCTGTACCTGAATACATATTTGAGCATCTAAATACCAATTTTAGGCATTATGTGATGATAGTGTCTTAAACTGGTATTCTGCGATATATTAACAGGAGTGTTGTCAGTAAAATATGAGAGAGAACTGTCCTGTTCTACTCAGCACTAGTGAGGCCTCCGCTAGAGTATTGTGCCCAGGTTTGGGTGCCACACTTTAAGAAAGATCTGGAGAATTGGGAGAAATCAAGAGAGATTTTAAAAAATGATTAAAGGTTTAGAAAACCTGACCTTATTATGATTGGTTTAAAAAAATGGTATATTTAGGCTCGAGAAAAGAAGACTGAGGGGGGACCTGATAAGTTTTCAAATACATTATAAAGAGGTGAGTGACAATTGTTCTGTATGTCCACTGAAGGTAAGACAAGTAGGAATGGGCTTAATCTATAGCAAGGGAGATTTATGCTAGATATTAGGAAAAACTCTATAACTACAGTACAAGGACAATTAAGTACCGAGAGAGGTTGTGAAATCTCGATCTTTGGAGGTTTTTAAGAACTGGTTAGACAAATGTCTGTCAAGGATGGCCTAGGTATATTCAAACCTGCTTCAGCCCAGTGGGCTGGACTAATGACTTCTTGAGGTCCCTTCCAGTTCTATGACTCTGTGGTTTAACTACTTAAATCCAAAGTTAGATATGTAAGTTTGAAAATTAGGTGCTTTCTGTGCACTTGTTTCACCCTTATGATGATAGGTACATGGTTTCCATAGAGAATTTTGTATAGTAAAACAAGTGCAAAAGAAAAAAAAAATCTTTCATCTTACCACTAACTCTACTGCATGCCAACATTTGGTAGATATTAAATGTGCTTCCTCAGACCATAGGTGGAGGTGTAAGGGATGGTGCATGGCTTAGGGGCATATGATTTATGCAGTATTGTAGTATTGGTCCCAGGATATTAGAAAGACAAGGTGGGTAAGGTAGTCTCTTTTATTGGACCGACTTTTGTTGGTGGGAGAGAAGCTTTCAAGCTTACACAGAACTTTTCTTCAGATCTGAAAAAATGTTCAGAGTGTCACAGCTAAATACAAGGTGGAACAGATAACTACTATGCTAAGTTAAACATATATTTCAAGGGACCATTCAAGGTGAAGTGGCCTGCTGAAACCCCTCCCATCATAGAGAGGAAAGGAGGGGCAGGGGGAAGCAACTGGGAGTTTTAGTGGGTTATAGATTGTTATAATAAGCTATAAATCCAGCATCTCTATTCAGTCCGTTATTTTAGCGTCTCACGATTATAAATTTAAGCTCCTAGGCTCGTCTTTTGAAAGTATTGTGCAGGTTTTCTTTGAAGACAAGGACTAATATCTCAGATACAGCATGATTACTTTGTGAAAAATGTTGACTTACAGGTGATGTCTTTTATCATGTTTTTGTGTAAGTTCATTCAAGATCATAGTGCTTGTCTGGTTTCACCTACATGGTTGTAATTGAGGCATTTAGGGCAAAGGATTAGGTAAATGACATTTTGTGATAGATGTGTGCAGGACTTATGGATCTTGAATGCTGTGTGTTGTGGAAGGTGGTGTTCATTGTAGTAGTAGAGAGAGATGTCTGCAGGTTTTACATTTATTCTGACAGTGTCTACCGCTTTGAGTTGGTGTGTCCTGGTCTGTTGGAAGCTTGCTTCTAATGATGAGCTTGGAGAGGTTGTTCCATGATGCAATCTATTTCTCTGGTGGATTGGCCTTTGAAGGTGGCTTTGAGGGTGTTAAGTTGTATATCCTGAACTTTCTGCTCAGAGTGCCTGAATATAGATAACTGATTTCTTGGGGGTGGTTACTGGATCTGTGAAGGTAGCTGTGGTGATGTATAGGTTTCTTGTATATATTTGTCTGTAGGGTTCTATTATTGAATCTGATCATGGTGTCCAGGAAGCTGATGCTTGTGTGGAAGTGTTCAAGAGAGAGTTTAATTGGATGGGTGGCGGTTGTTGAAATGTATGGTAGAAATCTGTGGGGGAGCTTAAGTCATCTGTCCAGAGGATAAAAGTATCCTCAATGTATCTCGGGTGTATCATTGGTTTTGTGGTGTATTTGTTCAATGCTGGAAAAATACAGATCCACTTAAAAACAACATCTGTAAAATTTACACTAGCCAACAGCAGGTCAATCTGTTTCTGACCATCAAAATGTAGTTCTGACTTGAGAAACTGTAAGATCTACTCAACATTTGTCTGATGCTGGTAAAAGGGTGAACAAGAATTGGGCTGCTTTCATTACATTGTATAAATTAGGTTATTTTGATTTCATATTTTGCAAGGGTGTTGTATAATCTTGAATTTGGGTCTTAATAAGTAAATAAAGAATGAACAGTGTTTCTGATGTTTTAATGAAAACTTTCTGTATTTTTGAATTCATAAACATGCTCTAATAGTGCCTTGTGGACCTAATCAGCTTTTAATATTTGTGTTACAACTTTTAGATTTTGGGGTTTTTTTTGTTTTGTTTTACCATCATGGGATGCCCAGTTCATTGGGGAACTTGATGGGATCAATTAGAATTTTATTTCTGAGAATACTTAGTATTTTTTAGTTGTTCTTAGTCTAATTTTTACTACTGTTTCCTAATAAGACTCAGAGCACTCAAGACAAAGAGAAGGCTGAACGGAAGAGGAAGGCAGAAGCTGCCAGGCTGCATCGCCAAAAGATAATGGCCCAGATGTCTGCTTTACAGAAGAATTTCATTGAAACTCATAAAATTCTGTATGAAAACACACAAGAGACACAGGGAAGAGAGGACTCTGTTATGGAGGAGGAGAGGTGAGATGAGACAGATATCCAGAGTTCTGATGGAAAAATTAATTTCCTAAAAAGTGGTTATAGCTACATAAGGTTTAATAGTACATTTGATGGATAAAGTCCATCATCCCAATCAGTAACCCTGTATCACTTACTACTACTATTTTTCAATGCCCTGAATCAGAGAATCCTGTGTAAACTATCCGCTCTAGTCCATACTAATGTCAGAAGGCCAAATAAATTAGGGAGACACCAGACCTGCTTGCTACATAATATGAACTCTGGAAAAATATTCTTCAGGTAAAAGATACCATGTTACCTACCATTTCAGAAAACAATGACTTAATTATAAAACACCGCTAGTTGATATTACTATAGTTTAGGTGATAATGGGCTTTCCTTTTTGAAAACCTAATTTAAATGTTTAATTCAGAAGAATCTTAACATACAAGGTCTTGCCCAGAAGCTGGTATGTTTGAAAGTTAAGTTGCAAAAAATTAACTTATTACTCTCCTAACCCAAACTGCTTTTTTCAGAATATGGTTTTGTATATCATTAATCCCAGAGATTGTTTGGTTTCTTTATAATTGTAGTAGAGATTGTTTGGTTTCTTTATAATTGTAGTAGGAAAAGAAATTTAAAAAAAATTAGTCCTATTTTAAATGGCTTGATAATGTTATGATCAGCAATCACATATAATTACAGATCCCAGAATAGAGATACCCAAATCCTATGCTGTAGTGCACAGACTGATCATTATAAGGTTCCGGGAAATAAAAGTCCTCTTGTACACCATTTATTTGCCGAGGTGCATTGTGAATTTCTTTTGCCTTCCTTTGAAGCATCAGATACTGGCCACATTAGTCCACCAAGTTCAGAAACTAATGATCTGACCCAGTATGGAAAATCCTGTTTTTAGTGCACAGGGCAATAATCCTTCGTTCCACATTTTGTAGTATTTATAATGAAGACTTTTGTACTTATCCATCTCTTTTAGTCCCTATGTTCTCTTGGCTATCTGACTGTTATAATCCGTCTGCTAAATTTTAGTCATGTGAAGTATGGGTTTTTTGTTTTAAAGCTGATCTAGTGAGAACAAAATGTGCTCCAATTCAGGGGACTGAAATTCAGATTCAATCACAATAGGAAGCGTCTCTTGTCATTCATAAGTGACTGTGTCTAGTTGATGCTAGCAGTAGAATTGTCAGGTTTGAGTAAGAGCAATGCTGACTGTGCATGTGTGAGACAGAAAGAGTGTGCTCCAAGTCAGCACTACAAAATTTCTCAATCTAGGTTGTGATAAGATGTGATTTATGTCTGATATGTCTGTGCTGGCGAAAGTTCCTGCTGTAGGTGCAGTTAAACAGTCAAAACAGTGTGTAAGCCAATGTAGCTTGTTTTGCTTTGGGAAGAGGGGCCTGGAATTAACTATACAAGTAAAAGTACAATTCTGCCAGTATGAACTGTGTCCAGACCAGGATCACTTTTATAATATTACCAGTATAGCTATATTGACAAAGCAGTCCTACGGTAGACCCAGCCTAATGTATGATTTGTGAAAAAGAGAGTGGATAAGGTAAAAGGAGGAGAACAAGATAACTCAGATGAATGATCAGAAACCAACACAGTAATTTCTGCCAGCTTTGTCATTTAAAAATTCAAGTTCTGTAAGACATCCTCAAACTTGTAAATGCAAGAAAGCACCCTCTTAACTAGTTATTTCTCATTGCATGTTGCTTGAAAAATAGAGGTAAACTTGTGGCATCATCAAACAATAAATGGAATTTATTTTACTAAACCATAATAGATAGCTGCCACATTCCGTTTTTAAGATGGTTGCATTTCAGTGGTGATTGAAGTGATTCTGTTATGTTTATGTAAGGATTTTTGCAGTAAAGTTACTGTTCAATATAAGCAGTAAATTATAGTTTTAGATGTCTTCGAGAGGATCTTTCTTTCTTTACAGGGAGTCTAATTGTTTGTTAATCCTTGTCTTTGATGTTATTGCAGCATACCTTTGGCCATTGATTCTTCCCGAATTGCCTTGGGACCCAAGCGAGGTCCATCTGTTACTGAAAAAGAAGTGTTGACCTGTATTCTATGTCAGGAGGAGCAGGAAGTGAGGCTGGAGAGTGCTGCGATGGTATTATCAGCTTGTGTCCAGAAATCCACAGGCTTAACTCAGCACAGGGGGAAAACTCTTGAACTCTCAGGTGGTAGGTGTACCTCTTCAGCTAAGACTATAAACTATTGCTGTCCTCTTCTTAGAACTCAATACAGTAAACCCTCGATTTAACAGACTTCGGATGCAACGGACAAAATTTCTGAGCAAGTCTGATGCATTCCTGATCCATTTCTGGCGGCTGGCTGCCGGCTCCCGGCTGCCGCCTGGGTTACAGCAGCGGGTGGGCTGGCTGCCGGTTCCCGGCTGCCGCCCGGGTCCAGGCAGCGGGCGGGCTGCGGAGCTGTCGCCCCGACCCTGTGGCGGGCGGGTTGCTGCTCCGACAGCTCATTTTTTTTATTATTATTAAATAACGGACTTTTTGATTTAACGGACACCCCCTTGCCCGAATTAGTCCGTTAAATGGAGGTTTTACTGTACAGTTATATTTAGTTAACACTTTCAGCTAGTCAGGTTACTGAATGGTTACTCTCTTTAATGAAAAATTAGTTGTGAATTTTAGTCATGTATTTTAGATGGTCTTAAAATCCTTTAAATAAAACTAAATATCAGCCGTGGAGAAGAATTTACTGCCATTCTCCCTCGTAAAACAAAGATGAATTCCATGTGTACATGACTCCTACTTATAAATAAAACAGTACACATTAATCTTCCAGATTAATTTACTGAAGCAATTGAGTTTTGTTCCTTAAACCAAAGAGCATGTATTCTAGCACTGAAGATACAAAATGAGTGATTATTTCTGTCTACTGCATATGGATCCAACTGTAGAAATTGATTTTTAATTAGCTGTCCCTATCTTGTTACGGTGGCCGACCTGCTGTAGGAGGGACCCCCTGACCGTAGCAGCAGCTGGGCAACTCAGGGGTGTCCCTGTCCCCCATGGGCAGCCACTGGTTTGCTGCAGGGCCCCCAATATCACTAATTCTGTGACTTCCACAATCTCTGTAATGTAATCTTAGTCTTAGATGGCTGAGATGAGAGAGGGCATCCCACCAACAGGCGGGACAGTGGTAGGTGCCACTACAGTGGCCATTCTGGAATTCCTGGGCTTTTCAGCCAGTCTAGGGTCTGCACTCAAGGAGGTCCTACTCAGTTGCATTGGAGACGAGCTCTCGCACCACCTACCTTGGAGCAGGGACCAGTCCTCGATGCTGATCCCGGTACTGAAGTGCAAGACCCGGCATCACAGAACCTAGCTATCTTCCTACCAGTCTTCTACTCAAAACCACATGCTAACAGGGAGGAACAGAGACTCCAAGCATGCAGTAGCATTTTACATAGAAAGGACTAAACCCTTTACGAAATCCACTCAGCTCTTCATAGCCATTGCAGACAGAATGAAAGACTGCCCAGTCTTGGCCTAGAAAATCTCATCATGGATCACTTCCTGTATTCACACATTATACGACCTAGTGAAGGTCACAGCTCCTCCCCTGACAGCCCATTTTACAAGAGCTCAAGCATCATCAGAGTTGCTTGTGGTGCAAGTTCCAATTCAGGACATCTGTAGGGCAGCAATGTGGTAGTCAGTCCACGATTTGCATCCCATTACACCAGGGTTTTTCAACCTTTTTCTTTCTGAGGCCCACCCAACATGCTATAAAATCTCCACAGCCTGCCTGTGCATCAATAATGGGTTTTCTGCATATTAAAAAAAAGGGTTGACATTGGGGGATAGCAAGCAGGGCAATCATGTGAGGCCCCACGCCACAGGGGGCCCTGCAAATCTACGTTGCTCAGGCTTTGGCTTCATCCCGGGGTTGTGAGGCTCAGGGCCTTGGGTTTCAGTCCCATGCAGTGGGGCTCCAGCTTTCTGCCTTGGGCCCAAGTGAGTCTAATGCCCCCTAAGGAGTCCTGGAACCCTGGTTGAAAACCACTGCATTACATCATCACCCAACAAGCCAGAGACAAATGCGGGTTTTGGCGGAGTGGTATTGCAGTCAGATTGTCAGTGAACTCCAAACCTTCCACTGGTGCAACTTCTTGGGAGTCATCTACTGTTGAAAGTGTAGGTGATCATTTGGAGAATCTATTTCTGCCCTCAGTCAGAAAATCACCTCCATCATCGAATACTGGAGCAAAGACAGTACAGCTGAAATCCCAGGCAGATAAAGTGATTGAACACGATGCCTTTTTCCAAAAGATAATTCAACAGAGAAGGATGTTCATTCATTGATTTTCGTTTTCATTTTTTTTCTTTGGTAATTTCACATTAAGATAGGGCTGGATGGAACAAGGGGCGGGAACTGTAGCAGCATAGTTATGCTTGTGGTCACCTGTCAGAGCATTGTTGTGAAGAAGCTTGCAAAACCAGATTCCTAGCTTGAGTTTGCTTACTGTGAAAAAATTAACTTAGCAGGATTTTTGTCTGTATTGATCAAATGTACACTGATATTCTTTTAATTTTTTTGCCTACCCTTTCCCCCACACCCTGCTCCTGTCTTTCCAGATGCATTAGATCCTCTCTTCATGGATCCAGATCTGTCATGGGGAACCCATACAGGAAGCTGTGGTCACGTAATGCATGCAGCCTGCTGGCAGAAGTAAGAGGATATCTTTGCAATACTCTTTCATATTTTATCTCAGATTGGTGTCTAAAGTATCTGAGTATACCAGCACAATAATACAAAATATTGAAGTTCAAATAAGAACTTCAGCCAATCCAAGTACTCAACCAGAGAAAATCAAAGAAATCTGGTACAAGAGCCATCTCAAAAACCAACAGGAGAAGGCAGTAACAAAAGGACCCAAGTCTCCATTGGCCTAAAGCAGGGGTCGGGAACCCATGGCTCGCGAGCCAGATGTGGCTCTTTTGAGCCTGTCATCTGGCTCGCGGCGCTGCTGTGACGGCTGGGGGGCGGGGGAGGCGGTGTGGCGCGGCTCTGAAAGCAAGGCGGGGGAGGCGGTGTGGCGCGGCTCTGAAAGCGAGGCTGGGGGGCGGGGCGGTGTGGCGCGGCTCTGAAAGCGAGGCTGGGGGGCGTGTCGCTCCTCTCCTTCCCTCGCTGGAGTTGGGTCACAGCAGCGTGACCCAGCGAACAAGTAAGCACGGGGGGGAGCCGTTAGCAAAGGGGCGTTGGGGGGAGGCTGGGCTGGGAGCCGTTTGCCAGGGGGCGTTGGGGGGAGGCTGGGCTGGGAGCCGTTTGCCGGCGGGCGTTGGGGGGAGGCTGGGCTGGGAGCCGTTTGCCGGCGGGCGTTGGGGGGAGGCTGGGCTGGGAGCCGTTTGCCGGCGGGCGTTGGGGGGAGGCTGGGCTGGGAGCCGTTTGCCAGGGGGCGTTGGGGGGAGGCTGGGCTGGGAGCCGTTTGCCGGCGGGCGTTGGGGGGAGGCTGGGCTGGGAGCCGTTTGCCGGCGGGCGTTGGGGGGAGGCTGGGCTGGGAGCCGTTTGCCGGCGGGCGTTGGGGGGAGGCTGGGCTGGGAGCCGTTTGCCGGCGGGCGTTGGGGGGAGGCTGGGCTGGGAGCCGTTTGCCGGCGGGCGTTGGGGGGAGGCTGGGCTGGGAGCCGTTTGCCGGCGGGCGTTGGGGGAGGCTGGGCTGGGAGCCGTTTGCCGGCGGGCGTTGGGGGGAGGCTGGGCTGGGAGCCGTTTGCCGGCGGGCGTTGGGGGCAGGCCGGGCTGGGTGGGTCAGTTGGGGGGGCGGGAAGGAGAGCGCGGCGGCGGCGGCGGCGGCGGGGGGGGGGGGGAAGGAGAGCGCGGCGGAGGTGGCGGGGGGGGAAGGAGAGCGCGGCGGCGGTGGCGGCGGCGGGGGGAAGGAGAGCGCGGCGGTGGCGGCGGCGGGGGGAAGGAGAGCGCGGCGGCGGGGGGGGAAGGAGAGCGCGGCGGCGGGGGGGGAAGGAGAGCGCGGCGGCGGCGGCGGGGGGGGAAGGAGAGCGCGGCGGCGGCGGCGGGGGGGGAAGGAGAGCGCGGCGGCGGTGGCGGGGGGGGAAGGAGAGCGCGGCGGCGGTGGCGGGGGGGGAAGGAGAGCGCGGCGGCGGTGGCGGGGGGGGGGAAGGAGAGCGCGGCGGCGGTGGCGGGGGGGGAAGGAGAGCGCGGCGGCGGTGGCGGGGGGGGGAAGGAGAGCGCGGCGGCGGTGGCGGGGGGGGAAGGAGAGCGCGGCGGCGGTGGCGGGGGGGGGAAGGAGAGCGCGGCGGCGGTGGCGGGGGGGGGAAGGAGAGCGCGGCGGCGGTGGCGGGGGGGGGGAAGGAGAGCGCGGCGGCGGTGGCGGGGGGGGGGAAGGAGAGCGCGGCGGCGGTGGCGGGGGGGGGGAAGGAGAGCGCGGCGGCGGTGGCGGGGGGGGGAAGGAGAGCGCGGCGGCGGTGGCGGGGGGGGGAAGGAGAGCGCGGCGGCGGTGGCGGGGGGGGGGAAGGAGAGCGCGGCGGCGGTGGCGGGGGGGGGGGAAGGAGAGCGCGGCGGCGGTGGCGGGGGGGGGAAGGAGAGCGCGGCGGCGGGGGGGGGGCTACTATATGGCTCGGCCGGGGCAGGGGGGGGGCTACTATATGGCTCTCTGAGCCAAAAAGGTTCCCGACCCCTGGCCTAAAGAATAGTCTAAGTGGGGTAAAACTAGTCAAGAGCAAGAAGCCATCTCTCATAGATGGAACTTACATCATGCCCTTAAGGCAGTGGTTCCCAAATTAGGATTTGCGAAATGTTACAGGGGGTTCTTGGGGAAAAAGTTCCCTAATGCTGAACAGAGCTGTTCCTAGGAGCCCTGGGCAGCATGGGGCCAGCGGCCCAGAGCCCCTGGACTTCCAAGAGACAAGCATATCAAAGCAAGCATATCTTCTCCTTGTTAGAAGATTTTTCCTTTCAATGTTTCAGGTACTTTGAAGCTATGCAACTGAATTCTCGACAGCGTCTTCATGTTGAACAGATTTTTGACTTGGAGAATGGAGAGTACCTTTGCCCACTCTGCAAGTCTCTGTGCAACACTGTGATTCCCATTATTCCTTTGCACACTCAGAAGATAAACAGGTGAACTCCAGGGACAGTCTATTTCATGATTCTAAGAATAAAAGCTGTATAGTGCTTATAGGGGAGCCAACCTCTGGTGGAAAATTTTGAATAATCTTTCCCACTTCTATATGGGGCTGCTTAAATCCTTATTGATCACCCACCCTGTTGTCTGTCCTGTCACCCAAAATCTTGGAAAAAAATTCTAATACCATAGACCACTTAGGTTTCTTACCAATGAGAGAGTATTTCTAGTACTTAATACAAATTCTAAAGTTTAATGTTTGGTTAGGGTACCTAAATAGTTGTGTAAATGATAACTGCGAACTTGTTCTGTCACAGAGATGTATGTACTGTGTTTTTTTCAAAGATTAGGCATCAGGTCACTGCTTACCTATGTTTTAACATAACTACTGCTTTTTATTTCTATTCTCAGTGAGGATGCAGAAGCAGTAGCTCAAATTCTGTCCCTGGCTAGGTGGTTGGACATTATCATGGCCAGGATATCGGGGTACAGTGCGAAAAACACTAAAGGTTTGTTATCGTAGCTTTTGTGCTTTACACTAAGATCATTTCCAGAAAAAAACCTTTGACTTTTTCATTATTATAGCAAGAAAAGTTAAATCTTTATTTAGAACAAAAAGTACTCTGTATTCTACAACAATCAGCTGGTGTTTTAGGTATAGAGATTACTACTTGTAATGTAGTCTCACTATAAGAAAATATGTAAAGGAACTTAAAGTATTGGTATATATTTCCTTTGTGAACTGAGGATTCAGACACATTGTACGCTCTCTTCTTGTCTCTGAAGGCCTCTGTTTCAAAAAATGGTGATTCAGGGAATAATTTTCAAAAATGCTTAAGTGATATAGGAGCCCAAGGGCTTGTCTGCACTTGAAATGCTACTGCTGCAGATGCGCCGCTATAGCGCTTCAGTGTAGATGTTACCTACACTGACTGATAGGAGGAGTTCTCCCATAGACATAAGTAGTCCACCTCCCTGAGAGGTGATAGGTAGTTTGATGGAATTCTTCGGTCAAACTAGCGCTGTCTACATTGAGGATCAGGTCAGTTTACCTACATAATTCAGAGGTTTGGATTGTTTTGTATCCCTGAGTGACCCAGTCAAGCCACTTTAATTTTCTGGTATACACCAGGTCTTAATCTTACAGGGGATTTAGGCTCCTGAGTCATTCCACACTTTTGAGAACTTTACCCTTAAGCTTTAAAAATAGCTCTAAATAAGTGAGCAGCTACATTTAAATCTTTGAACAAGTTTATTAAAGTGACTGATTACTTTTTAAGGGAAAATTGTCATTTTTCAGCCCAGAAAGAAACTGATCATTTTCAGTTAATTTTCTAGGTGGTCCGAATCTGAGCAACACTTCTGTCGTAGTCTTACTGTGAAATTCTCATGCATAAATTGTCAGAATATTGACACATTCCAGGGACCCATAGTTAGGAGGAAAATTCTCTTTGACTGTTTCTCTCATGGTCCATTTACTAGCTAAGCACTGCTTTTGTGTCCCAAATTTCTGAGAATAGAAGAAAATGCTATTTAGGGAGGAGGATTAGAACACAGATTGGCTGGTGAGAAAGCAGTGGTCTGTTACAATTATTTCAAAATAATTTAAAAGAAAAGGGAAGTTTGTGTAAACACAATTGTGTTTAATGTGTTTTTATTTTTTTCTGGAAGGAGAGAAGCAAAATGCTCCATCTTTAATCAGCAAAGGAATGGGAGACTTCACTTCAGAATTCCATTCAATCCTTAGTTTTGGAGTTCAGCCTTCGTAAGTGTTGCCTATAGTTTTGTATTTTGCTGAAGGAATCTGGAGGGTCTGTGTTTCAAGATTTTGGAACTTGCCTTCAATCTTTGTACTGAAAAAGAGGTGTTTGTGTTCTGAGCACCACTTGGAGCCAAGAACTTCCTGACTCGTAGCTGTAGCTTTGCCACTGACTCCGTGTGCATTTAACCACTCTGTGCCTTAGTTTTCTCAAGCATCATGTTTCTCTGTTTTGTAAGAATTAATGTTTTTAAAGTACTTCATTGATGAAGTTTTGTTACAGATTTACTGTGGGAATAGGATTGGGATGTCTAGTATTGTATGGAAAAGAAAATTGTCTTCCCATTGGGACAAAGAGATTGAATAGACAGATGCTTTGACTTTGGATCTCTCTCCTCCAGATAGTGCTCCAGTTAACCTGCCCACTGCATTTCTATTGCCCACAGTATGCGGAATAGGGTAGCAGTTCTTCATCCCTTGTTATCTTTGCTATCCAAGCTTAGTGTGGTTATACAGTAGACTCTCGATTATCCAGGATGATAGGGAAAAAATCAATCCTGGTTAATAAAATCCCGGATAATCACCATCCATAGGAAATATGGGGTGGGGGGTTTAGTTCACCAGCCACCCTGCACTGAGGGGAGGGGATATTGGTTCACTAGCTGCTTTGCACCCTGGTGGGTTTTTTTTGTGTGTGTGCTTGGGGCAGCAACAAAGCCAGAGCTAGCCCTGCAAGTTACGCATATTTTTTTTGACATCCTGGTTAACCCAATCCTGGATAATCGAGAGTCTACTGTACTCTGAAAAATGTAAAACATTGCATCAATATCTCCATACTTCTGTTGCGTTATTCCAGATCAGAATTGCTTCAAACACAAAATAAAGCTTTTTTTCCCCAACTGCTGCTACAGCTAATACATTCTGGTCAAAAAGCTAAATTGGGTTCTTTGTCAGGTTCAGGCATCGTCTTCAGGAAGAAATATTCTGTTTGGAACTTAAACATTCTGATGCTGATGTGTGAGCCAGAACAGAGTCCAGATCATTGTGCCACAGCTGTGTTAGTTGAGCAGGAATTGACCCTTTGAACACACACAGAGCAGATCTGTTCCTTAAGAATGTGCTGGCTTTGCATAGTCACTTTTCTTATCAGAGTTGTCCCTTTTAAGGACTAAAGAGATACTAACTTTAAGGAGTGCCTTTCTTTTAGCAAAAATTCAGAATAATTAAATTTAGTTTTAGATTGGAAATTCTCTGTCTCCCATTGCTAGTCCTTTATGAAAGATGGATGAGATGAGAGGTTTTCAATGTGACAATTGTTTCTCTTTCCCCACAATATAAATTCATTTCCCTAATTTATCACTTTTTGTAATAAAATACTGTACTTGTTAGTGCTCTTTTCCTAAATATGGGGTATAGTATGCCATGCATACTGAGATCTATATTTTCCTAAATTTGCCCCAGTTTAATTCTCACCTTTCTTGGTTCTCAAACATTTGCTTGTAGAGGTTACTAAACCAATGTATGTGTACACCAAGGAGAAAACCAAAGTGCAAGGATCTGTACTGGTTCTCCATGTTTCATTAGGACTTGTTTTATGTATACAGTCTCTTCCTTGTTTCTCTTACTGCAGATAAATGATCTTGGTGTTCCAGAGTTCTTTCACAAGGAACCATTGATCCTCTTATTAATGACCTTGTTAGCCACTGACCTTTAAATTGCAAACACTGTTACTAGTCCATCAGCTGAGGTTGTCCTTGATTTTCTTCACAGAGCCAAATACTCAAACAGTATTAAGGAGATGCTGGTTTTCTTTGCCACCACTGTTTACAGAATTGGATTAAAAGTTGCTCCCAATGAGACTGATCCTCGCATTCCTATGATGACTTGGAGCACGTGTGCTTTTACTATCCAATGTATAGGTAAAGTAAATGTTTCCTCTTTCTCATGGCTCTGAATATTTCTTCTTCTTACATTTTTTTTTAAATGGAGATGTTTTTGTTTGAATAAAGGGTTATTCAAATGTGACAGCTGGAGTGCCAGTCATGATAAAGTCTAAGGTGATCTGCCAGAGTACAGTCCCACCCACATCTCTCTATATGTACATTGATGGCTAGCCTGTGCCATCCACTATGCTGCTATAACTACACTGCTATTTTTAGCAAGCGAGCTAAATCAAAACTAACTCAGATATTGCATGAACATGCTACAGTTGTGCATCCTGATCGCTGTGTAGACATACACTATGTGACAACTGTCCAACAGGGGTAAGCTGCATAGTCTCTTGTCCTCTTCAGCAAAATATCCTAGAATTAAAAATGAGGTTGAGTGCTCTTCACCTTGATTTTGCCTAAAGGAAGAATTTCATGATGGTTGCCTTTATAATTAAAGAATCAAAGAGGTAGCCGTGTTAGTCTGGAATAGCAGAGGTAACAAAGAGTCCTGTGGCACCTTAAAGACTAACTATAAAGTTTTGAAGCATAAGCTTTCGTGGGCTAATACCCACTTCGTCGGATGCAAGCAGTGGGTATTAGCCCACGAAAGCTTATGCTTCAAAACTTTATAGTTAGTCTTTAAGGTGCCACAGGACTCTTTGTTACCTTTATAATTAAAGAAATTGTGGGAATGACATAGATACCTATTTGAATTGAAATGACAGGGAAATCCCAAGGACTCTTCATTGGACCAGTTTTTGAGTTAGGTCGCAAAAAATTCCCCTTAATCATCTCTGAATGAATTGTGTGGTATTTTTCATTACTTCCTCAGTGTTAGTCCCAATGGAACTTTCTCCGAATTTGTGGAAGCGGTGTGAACTTGACTTGACTTTCCTTGAAATTGCTCTCTGGCAAAGATGCTAAGAGTTTGCCTTGTAGCAATTTAAAAAATGATTTCTAATTTCTCCTTGGAGGAAGATCTGTTTTTTCAAAGATGAAATAATCTGTATCCATAAAAAATATTGCGTTGCTTGGCTAGTATATTTGTTGTTTAGCTTTCAGGATCACTTCATCTGTTAGCGCTGTTTGCATAGCTATAATCCCTCATAAACATATTTAGTTAGATGTGCTATTTTGCCTCAACATAGCTGGCAAGATGGAAATTCAGTTTTGTATAGATGTATAGTAGACTTGATCCACCTGGAGCAACGGCATTTCGAATGTGGAGCACTGGGAGCCCCACAACTGGGTTAGAATTAATGTGCCTTCTTAACTACTGTGCATGTTGCATTCAGCTGATCTCCAAAATAGGATAGTAGGCTGACACACTCCATATAGGACAGGGGTGGGGAACCTCCAGCTCGCGGGCCTTATACGGCCCGCCAAGTCATTCCATCTGGCCCGCGGCGGGTCATAGCTGAGTCAGGCACTGGGCGTGGGGAGAAGACGCGTGCGGGCCGCCAGGTGGGGGTGGCCCCGCACTGAAGTGCCTGGGGCCGCCGCCGGCCCCGCGCTGAAGCGCCTGGGGGCGGGGGCAGAAGATGCGCGTGGGCCGCCAGGTGGGGGCGGCTCCGCGCTGAAGGTAGGGGCCGGGAAGCGCCTGGGGGAGCCACGGGGAGCCGACGGTCCGGGGGGGGGGGGGAGGCTGGGCTGGGGGGCAGGCAAGGGGGCAGGAGACTAGGCTGGATGGGGTGGGTGTGGGAGGGAAGGAGGTTTGGTGGGGGGGAGGCTGGGCTAGGCGGGTCAGGCATGGGGGGCAGGAGGCTGAGTTGGGAGTGGGAGGGGGGGAGGAGGTTAGGTTCGGTGGGATGGGCCAGGCAGGGGTGGGGGAGGGAAGGCGGTTAGATGGGGGGGAGGCTGGGCAGGGGTAAAGGAAGATGACCCCCTGGCCTACACCCAGGCTGACAGCGGGAGCTGACTGGGGCAGGTGGCAGGACCCCGGCTGGCAAGGGGCCAGCGGGGGAAACCCCAAAGCAGTGCAGGGCTAAGCACTCCGCCTGCCACTGCTTTGGGGTTTCCCCCGCTGGCCCCTTGCCAGCTGGGGGTCTGAACTCCCGTTGCCAGCCTGGGCTTCCTCGGGGGTGGGGGCTGGGGGGAGTGGCCCGCGAATGACATCATAAATGTGCAAATGACCCTCGGCAGAAAAAAGGTTCCCCACCTCTGATATAGGAGGAAGCATGTTACTTGTCAACAGAGAAATAAAGTGCAGTGGTAGTTGTTCACAGGTGTTAGCAGTAGAACAGGCTATGGAGTAAAGTGAGAAAACCAGATAGAGGATCAGGCAAAGTAGATACAAATTTGTACAACCTTTCTGAAAGCTCTCTCTCCTTCTCATAAATTCCTGAAGATCAGTGAGTGTGGGAACATACAGTAGTAGACCATAGGGGGAAACTACTGCAGGCCTCCATGCAGTTGTAAAATAAAATTGTCTACTTGGTTTCTTGGGACACATGCTATTTTTGAACCGAGTCGTAATATGTATTTTCAATGAGTGGTTGCACACATGTATTCCATTCAGGTATGTGCATGCTGGAGCCAGAGAATTTTCTGCAGATGTCAGCTTCACATGTGCCTTGCAGCCCCTCCTAAGGCTATATAAGAGTAGCACTACCCTGAATCCCCTTGGTTCCTTCTCATCACCTCTAACCAGAGCTAGAACTCCCCATATGGTTTTTAATTCTGCATAGGCAGCAAGTTTAGCTCACTACTTTATACCTATAAATATTTAGTCAGCAGTTAGTACCCAGTAGTTAGGTTTCTTTTTCTTTTCTTTTCTTTTCTTTTATTTATTTTAATGGTAATCTTTTGGTGCAAGGCACTGGTAGCATGCGGTGCTTGCTGTGTCTTTAAGCCCATCATGTGGCATGCCCATCATGTGGAATGTCTATCTTGAATAGTAACCCCTAAGATAGGCACAAATGTATGTGTTAGCCCACCTGTTCATGGCACCACCTTTGTCAGAAAGCAGCCTTTCTCATTGTCATTGTGTCAGACAAGAGTGGGTGAGCTTCAGCCTCTGATGGCAGGACCTCCTATATGTGGATGACCTGCTCGGGGAAAAAGGAAGCCATTCGGACATAAATTCTCAATCATTTACAAAAGCTACGAGATGAATTGCAACAATAGTTTCTGGAGGTGAACAGGACAAAGGATGGATTATCTTTCATTAGGAATCCATTCACAACAGATGATAATAGTGCCCCAGAGGATCTGCAAGAGGAATTTTTGGATCTGAAAAACGATTTTGAGATCCAACACTTGTACCAGGAGTCTTCCATAGAGAAATTTTGGGCCAGCATGACCGGGAGTTATCCAAATCTGTCAGCACATGCAGTCAGATTTCTTTTGCCATTTGCATCAATTTATATGAGAGACTGGATTTTTGTGTTTGTTCCACGTTAAGTCCAAACAGAGGAATTGGATCACAGTTGAAAACTATATTCATTGTGCATTATCAAGTACCACTCCAAACATTGAAAAGCTTGTCAGTGAGAAGAGAATCCAATCATCTAGTAAGAGACAAATACATTTCAAACCAAAATGTGTCGTCTTTTTTAGTCATGCCTCAGCCAAAAAAAAAAAGGTGGTCCACGAAAATGTTTTGATGGTCTGGTGGTCCCTGGACTGAAATGAGTTGTGAACCACTGTCCTATATAAACTGGTTTTTAAAAATGAATTAGCTTTGGGGCTACATCCTAAATTTCTGATTATAGTAGTATTGGCTTCTTCTTTGAACCATACAAACTGTTTTTATTTTTTCTGAAGCCGCTTTCAAATAGGGATGAAGATTATCTGCATACATTGGGCATAAGGTGAGCATTGGCCTTCTGTCTGAATAGAATCAAGTCTTTCAAGCTGTCTCCTCGGCTCATTGTTTCGTATGCTGAAAGAATAAGAGAGCAAGCAGTTTCACCACAGACAATTTCCAGATGGATTACTTTTTGTATTATATCAGTGTATGGGGAAGCAAACACTCCTTCTCCACAGACTATAAGCCAGCTCAGCATGAGTTCAAACTACTTTGGTAGCTTTTCTAAGCTAAGTCCCTATACTGGGTATTCATAGGGCTGCTACTTGGTCCTTCATGCATATCTTTACTCATTATTATATAATCATGACTTCTTCAAGCGCTTAGGCAAAACTTTAGAAAAGCAATATTGCAGTCACTGTTTAAATATACCTCCAGCCCCATCTCATAATGGTATTGCTTGTGAATCACCTGAGTGGAACACGAGTGCAACAACTTGAAAAAAGAAAAAATCTGGATTGTTAAATTTGCAAGGTCTGAAAAAGTGTGGGTTTTTTGTTTTCTGGGTTTTTTGTTTTTTTTACTAGTTTTACTTTTAAACTAAGCACATTTATTTGGAAATCATGGAGAGAAATAACCATGGAACCTTACAATAGTAATTTTACAGAGTCGCTTGTCAGAGTAAAATTGCATTTTAGTAGTAGCGCTGTAACTGGGGACAGGTTGATAATGGACTAGCACAAGTGAATGGAATATGTGAAGACCAGATATGCAGACTATTGTAGCTACTTTAAGAGCCCATGACTCATCGCTTACTTTCTCTGTTTTAATTTTAAGAAAACCTTCTAGAAGATGAGGGCAAACCTTTATTTGGATCTCTGCAAAATAGACAGGTATGGATAATCCAAGAAGCAATCAATGTTAATACACACTGGACATTTGGAATTGCTGACAACAGAGTAGTAATGTCCAAAGAAATTCTATGTCATGATCGCTGGAGTTTTTAAATATTTGTGCTTTCCACATAGACTGATAACCGAAAAATGAGTCTTGATGTAGCATATGTTCCTAACTCTTGCATAGAAATTCATAGTTGACTCATTTATACTTCTTCAGTTATACTGGACTTGAAGGGGGAGGTATTCTAGCATTATCGTGTTTCATTAATTATTTATTTCTCCTTCCCTGTCCCACATTCTCTTCTTGTGCTCTAGCACAGTGGCCTTAAAGCATTAGTGCAGTTTGCAGCTGCTCAGAGGACTACATCACCACAAAGCTTGATTCAGAAACATCTGGTTAGTCTCCTAGCAGGTAACACATTCTTGTTTCTTTCTTCTCCACCCCCTTCTAGAAATCTCTGCAATGATTTTAAGTAACATTCATGTAAACTTTCCTTAGGAAATAGCAAACACCAATAATATAGCATAGAGAGGAAGGATGTTCTAGTGGTTACAGTTCTAATCTGGAGCTCTGGAGACTTAAGTTTAATTCCCTGTGATGCCAGACTTCCCATCACCTAGTCTCTTGTTTGCTTCCTTTCCCCATCTGTAAAATTGGGATAATATCACCTCACCTCACAATTGTGACAACAAATTCATTAAAGTTTGAGGTGCTCCAATATTTCAGTAGTGAAAGGTTTAATTACACAGTTCAGAAAATGTGCCCATATTGTGTGGGCATGGGGAGGCTTTTATTACTTTTATAGCTGACCAGTCACAGCCCTTCAGGATGATAGAAGTTATGGAAAGAATGGCCTCTCAACCTGCCATTGTAATGCCAATGAAAAAAGCAATTAACATTTTTAACAAATGTGTGTGTATTGAACTTTTGTTCTTGTAGTTCTTCTACCAAACTTAAAAATGGAAGACACGCCATCCATTCTAGATGTAGATATGTTTCACATTTTGGTAAGCATGCTCAGTTTGTTTTTGCAATTAACCGTCTTGCCTCTGATGCATTATCTGTGAATACCATTGTAAATCCACATGCAATTGATGCTCTTTGTAATCAATTAATATTTTTGTGTCCCCTAATGAGTAGACATTGTTTGTGACTTAGAGCTAGAATGATCATCAAACTACTTTAACTGAAAACATGGTCTCAGATGTTATTTAGCACTAACCTGTAACTATACTACCATTAGAAATGATGAATGAATAAGCCTAAGTGATTAACTTAGTTTCTCGTGATCAGGTTTGTGGTGTTTGTTTACCCATGGAACTACTACTGAGTCTGGTATTTCACCAATATTTCTGGCTGTTTTGTCTTTTTCCACTCTAGGTAGGTGCTGTGTTATCATTCCCATCTTTATATTGGGAGGATACTGTAGACTTGCAACCTTCATCTATTAGCTCTGCCTATAATCACCTCTACCTCTTCCATTTGGTCACTATGGCACACATAACACAGATTCTTCTGACCTCTGCAACAGGTAAGGGTATTTACACCTTTAAATGTTTCAGCATTTTATCCAGTTTTTGCAAAATGACTTGGTAGACATTTTAGTAGAAAACTGTTAATGCCTTCTAGTTGTAAGAGCGTCCTCATAATAATAAACATTTGTGTTAATTGTTTCCCTGAAAAACCAAAATGTCAGTCTTTTCACTTGCATAGCTGTGTTCATGCATCACTTTTGTGCATTGGGCCTCACAAAGCAAAGTAGCCATTTATATACCAGTAACTAAATGAAGCAGCTATATGAGCTAGTAGCATTCCACATACTTTTCCTCTCTAGAAAAAACAAAGCATTGACAAAGTATAGATCGCTCAGAGGTAAAGGTTTAGAAGGGACTTGGTAACTATGGTTTTCTGGCACAGTGGCGGCCTGTGAATTTAGAGGTGAAATATGGTAATAGTTCTGATTAGGATGGAAGTTACACTGTTCTCTGTACTCATTGCTATGGAACAGTACTAACAGAAGCCTCACAAGGTGCCTCTCGTTTATGTTGCCCAAGAAACCTCACCCCCATTTAATGTCATCATATCAAGGAAGAAGATATTCAATCCTATGTGGTTACTAATGTAAGGGAATAATGTCAAAAGATAAAGGAGAGGAAGGAGTTCTGTAGTGAGGATGAGCATTCCCCACATTTACATAATGCAGTTTTGTGTGGGGATATTTTTGTTTGTTGGGTTGGGCACAAATAGGAAATGATCCAATAAAATGAAATGAAAATGTTTGTAACTTTAAATATAAGAAGTTTAAAGTAATGGAGATGGAGATTTCTTTTCTACATATATAGAATCAAAGTGTATTTACAACAGAGTTGATCTTTTTGTGCACAGAATCCCCAACTTCTCAATCACAAGATAACAGTGAGGAGGCTCATACTGCTGAGTCTTTTTGTAGAGAAGTTTGCCAGTACACGAGTGGGTAAGTAACACTTGCATTGTAACAATAAATGTTTTACAAGACACATTGAAAAATACATGGAGATTCACCTGAGAAATACAAAAGAAAAATGGCTAGACATACTTTATAGGGGGTTAGACCAGGAGTCCATGTACTGCATCAGCAATGTCTCCCACACTCCTAAAAATTGGAAAAGATCTAGATCTCCTATCTGAATGTGAAGTGTGTGTTTCCCCAGAAAAATGGGTATTGTATACATTTAAAATGGATTGCGGTGTATCCAGACTAAATTTTGATAACATGCATTGGAAGAATGTTAATAGTGCTGATTTATAATCCATCTTTTTCATCACATATGATGTCAGTAGCCTTTCTTTTCTTGTCTCCGTGTTTACTACAATTGGATTGTCAGTTGTGAATCCCCATAATTAAGTTTAAGGTATTGATTTCTTCACACTTATTCTCTCTCTCAAACGATTTGAGGAGTTTTTGATAGAATTTGAAAAATGTAAGTGTCTACAGGTAAAAAACAATTCGATTTTTGCACCCCAAAAAAAATATCATTGGCTCTCCGTAAGAAAAGGAAAACCATGATCTGATTTAATTGCTGTATATTACATGCTTTGGAGCTGCCAACATCCTCCTTGGTCACCTCCCACCCCTCAAAAGTGAAGAAACTAAATGAAATCATCTTGAGTCAAGAGATGGACAACTGGTTGTTCTTAATAAAACTGAAAACACATTTGGAGAAACAACAGCGAGCAATTGAAGGATAACAAAGATGTTCTAAACAAATTTAACACTCATAAAATTAGAAACTCTGTCTTGGGGGCTGTGTCTGATTGAGGATTTTAGGCAATTTCCTACTGTTGCGGTAACACTACTGCAGCTCCACTGGGGTTAACAGTGGTGTTAGGGATGTAAATAACATTTTTAAAAAGTTAAACGTTTAAACAATTAAAATTTTACACGTTAAAAGTTTAACTGTTAGGCTCTGCTGTGGTCCTATGTGCCCGGGATCCCAGGTGCCACCCTATGACCTGGAACACTGGGGGGCGGGGTGGCAACCAGGACACATGGTGTGGTGGGGGGGCCAGCCACTGGGGGATAGCAGCTGAGGACACCAGAGTGCCACAGCCAGAGTTTAAATGTTAACTGGAATACCTTACCGATAAGACTGATGTTTATTGGTTAATCAGTTAACCAGTTAACATTTTCGATCCCTAGTGGGAGCACTAGCCATAGACCAACACTCAGAACAGTTAGATAACATGGTGATAACCTTGTTGCGAAAATTGCCAAAAATGTTCAGTTTTAGTTGTGGCCCAGGAGGGTATGTGCACTGAGCTTTTACAGATATTTCTGATTTGTGTGTTATAGCTGCTTTAGCCATGATGTTCCAGGCTGGTATCTGTGGGACTGTGTTAAGAAAGGGATCACACCTTATCTTCGTTGTGCTGCTTTGTTTTTCCATTACATGGTGAGAGTATCTCCGCCTGAGGACCTGCTGTTAGGTAAGTAGAAGAAGGTAATAGTTTAATTTTACTTACTTACTTTCCTTAAAGTGCTTAAATGTTCAAGGTATGAGGTATATATGTTTTTACAGTATCTTTTAGCATGTTCACAATAGAACCATAATGATTTCTTAACAGTAGTTATCCCATTATAGTATTGCTTGGAAAAAAGAAAAATAAACCCACAATATACTGTAGACTCTAGTAGACAGGAGACTCAGTAGACAGGCTTGCATCCGACGAAGTGGGTATTAGCCCATGAAAGCTTATGCTTCAGTACTTTAGTTAGTCTTTAAGGTGCCACAGGACTCTTTTTGTTACAGTAGACTCTCGATTATCCAGGATTGGGTTAACCAGGATGTCAAAAAAAATACACGTAACTCGCAGGGTCGGCTCTGGCTTTGTTGCTGCCCCAAACACACACAAAAAACACCCCACCAGGGCACAGGGCAGCCAGTGAACCAACACCCCCTTCCCCCAGTGCACAGTGGCTGGTGAACCAACTTCCTCCTCCCCATATTTCCTATGGATGGTGATTATCCGGGATTTTATTAACCAAGATTAATTTTTTCCCTATCACCCTGGATAATAGAGAGTTGATCATCTGGGCATTGCCTGTATGGAAAAGCTTTTTTCTTTTTAGTATAAGCAAGTGTGTGAATTTAAGTTGATGTAGTTATACTAAAGAATTTCAAATTAGGTCTCTTGGGAAGGAATTTGGGGTATACTGAATATAGCCATCCTTATATCCAAAAAGTGTCCATATTTTAGATTTTGCTGGTAGATCTCTGTTACTATAACCTGTAAGGCTTTCCCATGTAGACTATTCCTAAGAGTTGTACAGATAGAGCAGAATGAAATCCAATAAAAAGATAAGAATAAATACACTAGAAAGTAAGATTATCTTGTGTTATAAAAGTGCTGCCTCTCACTCCGAAGGATCCAAGAGCACTACACAAATGTTTTATAGGGATTACATCATCCATCATTTAAATGTGGTGAAACATGGCAACAATCTTAAAAGCATGCAGCGGTGCCACACACCATTTTGAAAAGAGGTGAGTAAGAAAAGTGCTATGAACCATTGAAACAAAGTATAAAACCTTAAACTAATTCCCCCCTGTAATGATCCAAGTTTGAATTTGGCTAGGACACTGTGGTTAGCAGGCTGCCCTACCAAATATTGATGCGTGGGGAAAACATTATATAATGCCTTGAAGTCAGCATCTCCGCTTTATGGTACATTCCATTGCTTCCTAATACCACTCTGGAACACTGGTTCTGTAGAAAGGAGTGTCCCTTGGTGAATCATGAGCATCATTTTCTGGGGTCCCGAAACATCACTATAGGCTTTTCTGTATTGCAAGAAAGTGCACTCAGCGGGGATGTGATTTCAAAAGTGCATTAACATGCTGCACATTAATTGGTCTGTGTAGACCCTGCTGATGTGTGCTGAAGGTTCTGTAGTGCACCTTAATGTAGTGCTGTTTGAAACAGTTAAAAGCACACTAGGAAACCTTTTTTGCGAACCAGCAGAGTCTGCACCAACCAATTAAGGTGCAACATGTTAATGTGCTGCAGAAATCTTGTCCTCTCACCACACAGTGTACATTACCCCACTGTGTAGACAAGCCATAAGAAATCTCTCAATCAAGTGCAGATATGACACAGCCTTGTGTAACCAGTAAACTCGGACTGGATCGTAACAAAATTGAATATGATTGCAAATCAAAAACCTAATGAAATATATGATGATTAGAAACATAGTATCTAGTTGTTTTTGGAGTAGGGTCCCTATAGATGCTCCACTGTAGGTGTGTCTGCATCCCTGTGCTGCTGATCGCAGAAGTTTGATGGCAGTGTCCATTGGGCTTGCGCATGCATTGTTTCTTCCCCTGTTGTGCCACGAGGTTAGTCAGTGTGTGCGGGCTAACCCTCCTCAGTTCCTTCTTAACCTCCCATGACTAGAGACGGAGCCTGTCATAAGTATGAAGTACCTTAGACTTACTGTTTTACCTGTGAAGAGTTAACCTGAAACAGGAGGGGGGATGACGTATCAGAGCTGCTAATACCTGGCAGACAAAGGGGTTACTTTCACTTTTGTTCCCGGGGTTTTTTCTTGCTCTCTCTCTCCGGGGTCTAGGATTCTGTCTGCATTCCCTGGCTATGGGGAGGAATCACATCTATGTTTCTATTCCTCATTTCAATAATCTGCTAAGAAATCCAAAAGCCTGGCAGTAAGTGTATTCTTGAATTGTATCACTTGGAAATTGATTCAGGTGTCCTTAGACTGTTAAGTTTAGCAGAGAGAGAAATTCCAAGGGAGGGGGCTCCATGAGGGCTGGGTAATGCTAGGGGGCTTAGTATCTATGGATTTCTGTGTAAGGAGTTTATGCTTTTCTCTTTTTCTTTTATTAAAATTTTTCTTGTAAGAACTGTCTGTTTATTTCCATTGGAGTGATCCTAGTTTGGATCAGGCTCGTCTCACAGCTAGTGAGGGTTTGTGGTCATTGTTCTCAAATCTCTCCCAGGTAAAAAGGGTGGGGGGTGTTACTATCTGGGTTCCAATTTGCCCCACCCCATGGTTTTGGGGACTCAGATTGGTGGTGGCAGCGATTTCCAAGCCCCAACTGGAGAAGTTTGGGTTTGGGGGGGGGGGGAAGATTTAACCTAAGCTGGTAAAATAAGCTGGGGGGGGGGGGGATTTGTCTCTCATGCAGGGTCCCCACATCTTTACCCTAGAGTTCAGAGTGGGGAAATAGAACCTTGACAGAGCCATTAGCAATCTATTAAGACTAATTGTTCTCCTGTTTGCATTCTCTGATGTGTAATGGACAAAAAATATGATGTCTCCATATAGGAATCCGAGTTCCTTTTACTCTCGCTGCCATCCAATTCTATTGTGGTGAACATTGTGGGTTCCCATGGCTGACAACACAAATCCAGGGCAGTGCCTCACGACAGGGATTGTAAGCACCTTGATCTCTTTGACAGAAAGACATATTCCTTAGCCACTTTACAATTCTGTATTGCCAACTATCAGACACTCATGGCCAAATATGATTATATAAAGTTATAAACCACAACAAATCTCCTCAACATCCGCAACTCTTCTACACATCTTGGACTATACTCTGACCCTTAAAATGTCAGGATTATCCTTAAACTCTTACACTCCATCTAGCAGCTATAGCATTCACCAACCTGTAGAGGGATATTTGGTGCTGTCACACACATCTACTAAAAGGTCCCTCAAGGTTATAATAAACCTCTTCCCTCACCCCAACTTTCTATCCCTACGTAGGACCTAAAACAGGCACTGAAAGGACTGACTAGACCTCCCTTTGAATCCATAGCCATTTGTTTGCCGATGTACCTATCCATGAAAACGGCTTTCCTGATAGCAATTACCTTGGCCAGACGAATAGGGAGGGAGAGCAGCTTTGATGGTGCATCCCTCTTGCACAGTATTCTTTCCAGACAAGTTCAGGAATAGCAGCCGTGTTAGTCTGTATCCGTAAAGAAAGTGAGGAATACTTGTAGCACCTTAGAGACTAACTAGTTTATTTCAGCATAAGCTTTCATGAGCTATAGCCCACTTCATTGGATGCACAGAATGGAACAGAAGTAAAATGCATTTATACACACAGAAAGAAAAAGAAAAAAAAATGTACATTAGCATACCAATTCTAAGAGGGCTGTTAAATGTAGATGGTCCATTATCACTAGGAGAAAAATACACCTTTTGAAATGGAGATCTGTTGTCAGTAACTCAGGAAATGCAATTAATTACTGTAATGAGAACCAATCTGAACTTCTGTTAAGCCCCTGGTTAATAGTGTCCAATTTGAAAATTAATTCCAGTTACTCAGTACTGTACAAGGTAAGTAACTTCTTCTTTTCATACTCAAATAGCAGAATCCTGCTGCTGTAGTGTATGTACAATACACTGGGTATTCTACAATAATCCTCAGCCAGCTCCTCAACTAGTGTAAAATTGGAATAGCTCCACTTAGTCAGTGGCGCTACGTCTAGTTACACTAGCTGAAAAGTTGCTCTAAATCTTTAAGATTGTCATATGAATAAGGTGTAAAAGGAATCGGAAGAATTCTGGTTTTCCATTATGTTTGCTGCTGATTGTGTGCCCTGTTCAGAAAGACCTTTAGGAGAATGGACTGGCTGAAACTGTTTGATGTATTCTTAATATTTCATTCTTCTTTTGCAGTTTCCGAGGAAGGAGAATTCAAGGCACTCTGTAGTTATCTTTCTCTACCCACCAATCTGTTCCTGCTTTTTGAGGAATATTGGGGCACTGTAAGCCCTTTGCTCCAAAGGTACTTGATGAAGATGGGGAAGCAAATGGAATCATCCTTCCATTTTCTGATGGTTGTAAGGGAATTTCAGATGAAACTAGTAAATAACTGGTTGCATGCTGATCAATACCATATTGCAGTTGCAAAAGAGTTGGCTCAATGAGGAGTGTATGTTGAACCATTTAAGGAGTTTGGAATTCGGGGGGAGATGATTGGGAAATGTTCATGTAATCTCTACACCTGATTCTAATATTGACCAGAAAGAAAATCAAGAAAGAGAGAATACAGCTGTAGGTATAAGAATGGACATTAAGAGGAAAGATCGTGCCAATACCAATTATGCTAACAGTCAGGTAGGCAATATTAGCAGTAGAATGACTGTACCTAATTGGGTGAGGAATCTGGCCAAAGCTAAGTAGAAACAACTGCGGTGTTTGTACGTCAATGCAAGAAGCCTCAGTAACAAATGGAGGAACTAGAACTAGTGATGCAGGAAGTGAAACCAGATATTATAGGAATAAGAGAAAGTAGTCATGACTGAATTAGATATTGAAGGGTATGTGCTGTTCAGGAAAGACAAATAAAAATAAAGGTAGTACAATCACACTGTATATTAATGATGAGGTAGAGCATAAAGAAATTAGAAGTGATAGAATGGATAACACAAAAGTCTAGTTGGGTCAAAATCGCTTTGGGGAAAAAAGCTATCAAAGGCTCTCCTGTGGTAGTGTATGGGGTATGTTATAGACCCCCCTGGAGCCGATATGGATAGAGACCTTTTTAATATTTTAATGAAATAAATACTACTGGGAAATGTGTGAGTATGGAAAAGACAAGTGCTGCTAGTAATAGTGGGGCCCAGATTTTCCTGGATGTGGTATCTGATAGATTTCTTCACTAAAAAGTCACCAAATCTAAGAAAGGTGATGCCACTTTAGATTTGGTTTCGGTGAGTAGTGAGAATCTCATAGAAGAACTGGTTGTAGGGGACAACCTTGGTTTGAGTGATCATGAGTTAATTCAGTTTTAAACTCAATAGAAGGATAAACAAAAATAGATCTGCATCTAGGGACCTTGGTTTCAAAAGGGAAAACTTTAAAATATTAAGGGAATTGGTTAGGGAATTGGATTGGACAATATTCAGTAAAGCAGTTCCGCATGTCGAAGTACATAAAAGTTTGTTACAGGAAGGAGAGAGAAAAATTGTTTTTAATCTCTGAGGACAGGACTAGAAGAAATGGGCTTAAATTGGATCAAGGGTGATTTAGGTTAAACTTTAGGAAAAACTTCCTAACTATTAGGGTGGGTAAACACTGGAATAAATTGCTTAGGGAGCTTGTGGAATCTCCATCATTGGAGATTTTTAAGAGCAGTTAGATAAACACCTGTCAGGGTTGGTCTAGATAATACTTATCCTGCAATGATGACCTTTCAAGGTCTCTTCCAGTCCTATGATTCTATGGGTAATTATTAGGTAAATTGGAGAAGATGGGAATTAATATGAGAACTAAAATATATATATATAATCTGTCAATATTTGTCTGATACAGGTGGTGCACTGACCCTGCTGTACTAAGTTTTCTGAAAGGGAAAAACATTTCAGTAAGGTTAGTTTCATTATTTTTTCTTGGCTTTGTTTTTGATCTGTAACAGTTGAAAGAGCTGGGCTCTTGGTAGTTAAATGAGGGCAAGTCTTGATGTGAGGGATTCCTTGCTTCCTCTTGCACCTTTGCCATAAACACACCCACCTCTTCAAATGACTTTTCAGGTTTCCTTTATCAAGACTAAACAATTCCCTCAGAACATCAAACATTTTACCACTCAAGTCAGACATCAGTGTTTTTCTGGGGTAGGCTAATGTAACAATTGGTAACATGAAATTACCTTCATTGTGTTGTAAAATGTATGCCATTCCATGCAAACTTAGTTTTCTTTCTTTTGTTATACATTTATTGTGGAAATGTTTCCTGTATGGTTTGTCTTATACCCCTTTTTTTTTGGCTGCTAGAGGTTGTGATATGATTCTGGGCTCTGGGAGTTTGAAAGTTAGGATAGGGAGTTCGCTGGAGTGGTGAATTATTGGCCGTGTGTGTCCATTCTGTTTGTTGTGATCTTTGTGTAGCTTTGTCATTCATTAATATTTTTACAGTATTTCTAATTCCACTCATGTACTAGATATCCAAGAAAAAGAAATAATTTGATAGAGCTCCCAGAAGACTACAGCTGCCTCCTGAATCAAGCCTCTCAGTTTAGGTAAAAAGTAGCAGTTTGATTTGCCTTCTTGACAAGTGTTTTCTCCTTTTCATATTCTTGCAGTTAGTGTAACCCATGTGGCAAAACTATTACAGAAACAATTCTGGGATGGAAATCAAATGCTGCCACTTCACCAATACAGGAAGAACCATTGTCTGTGATGTTCAAATCTGGGAAGGGTATTGCAAAATTTAAAGTGAACATACAGGTTTTTTCCTAACCATCAATAACCAGCAGTCCATTTTAAATATGATGCTACTTACTTTTCACATAATGACCATATATAAAACTAGTACAGCTTAAAGCACTGACATACTTCAGTAAACAAATGTAGGTAGGTTTGATATAGTTTGATATAGTTTTCACCATTGCCCACTTCAGGACTATAGGTTTGGCACTGGCTTCTAGTAGAAATGCGGAACCTGGTCCACAGATGAAGTGTTGGTAGCAGAGAAGACAGTGTGAAAATATATTGTTTCACTTTAGTTCTTCTTCCTGGGGAAAAACATGGATATAATCCAATGTGCTTTTTAATTCTTTCCAAAGAGAATTTTGCTCATGGAAGTTTGTTTTGTATTTTAACAGTAGTGAACTTAATGCTCATGAATGAACCACTTGTTTGATCTGTGAATAGCGAGGAGGCAGGTTATACTATGTCGCCCTGCCAGTGCTGCTCCTGACCTACATCACCTTACCCACTTTGGCATCCTAGTACTGTGCCTGTGTATCAGTTTTGTTTTTTCTATAAATGGACTAGATAATAACATCACCAAATTCCACTTTTGACTTGGTTCAGTTCCTAATCCTGCATTTCCTAAGTTTTAATAAGGCACATTTCTCGAATTGGGTATCTGCATTAATGATTTATTGAAGAGAGGTACATTATTAATGGAGAGGAGGAGGTCTCCTCTTGCCATTCATGCTGATTTAATATGCGTTTTAGAAGTCTTTGGGTCCTGTTGGAGTCTATATGCTGACGCAGCTTTCTCCTTTCATCTGTTTCCATTAGTGCAGCAGGAGTTCTCACACTATAAACATTGAGACACATCGTAACAGAAAGATTGTTGCCGACCATTCCCTTCCATTCATAATTGCATGGGTCACCTTATCTGCCATTTGCAATTGAATAAGATCCAAGTGGCAACTACAGCCATTGATTACATGAAAAACTAATAAGAAAATATGAAATGTAGTTTTAGTTGTGTTAGCAGTTAGTAATTCTCCTCTTCATTTCCTATCATGTGAGCAGGCCTGGACATGGAGTAATGCTTTGCAAAACCGTAGCTTGAGAACCTCTGCAACATCACTTAGTAGATTGTAATGTTGGGAAAAATAACATCCCATGTGATCACAGAATTGACAGTTACTTTAGAAAAGCTTTCACTGAATTTATACCAATTTCCCCCCCTCCTGAGCTGATCTGTATTGAGAAGCATCAGAAGAATTAGAACAAATTTTACCAGATAGTTTCTGAGAAGGCATTGATTGTCTGTGCCTCTTTTCTGAAAAAGGCCTTCTGGTCAAAACAGCATGACTGGACCGTATTTTTTTTTTAATCTTTTAAATGTATCTGCAATAACTATTTTGGTTCCATACTGAACTTAATAATTACCACCTTTCTCTTTACAGGTGCCCACGGTCTTTTGACGATGAACGAAAGCACCCAATGTTGTGTTTATTCTGTGGCACCATGCTGTGCTCCCAGAATACCTGCTGCCAGGAGATGGTGAATGGGGAGGAGCTCGGAGCCTGTACCTCTCATGCTCTCCATTGTGGAGCTGGAGTGTGTATGTTCCTCAAGTAGGTAACTGGTCAGTATGTAATTTTTTGCAGGAGAAAATAACTTAAAAGGGTCAGATGACACAGAAGGGCAAAAAACCTCATACTTTTGGGGATTGGGAAGAAAAAACCAGAATGTTGACATACACTGTAGGCCAGTGGTTCTCAACCAGACTGCTGTACCCCTTTCAGGAGTCTGATTTGTCTTGCGTACCCTCAAGTTTCGCCTCACTTAAAAACTACTTGCTTACAAAATCAGACAAAAAAAAATACAAGTGTCACAGCGAACTATTACTGAAAAATTGCTTTCTTTCTCCCTTTTACCATATAATTATAAATCAATTTGGAATATAAATATTGTACTTACATTTGAGTATATAGTATATAGAGCCCACCTTCTAAGTCTGGTGAGAGGGGTGAGAAGGAGTTGAGTAGAGTTTACCTGAAACCTAAACACTCCTCCAAATTGGTGCCTAACTTGACTGAGTTGACTCCAGCACTGCAAGGAGCATTATCAAGCCTGCCACAGGAAGCAGCACTGTCAACTTCTTGGGCACTGCAACAGGAAATCATTTCCATGCCCCGGAGCACTTACAGCAGCAAGAAATCTGCTCTGCCTCTCGGTGACTGTCTCCTTCCTTACAGGAGTCCAATCCCTCTGCATTGCTGTGCAGTCTGCCAGTGATTTAACCTCCAGTATCCCAGTTGCCTGCTTTCTGGATAGGTAACCCTCAGTACCCTCCCAGGGGAAGCATGCAATGATGGTGTCGCTTCACCCATCACCAGGCTCTTGGAACTGGTCACCAGCACCGACTAGATCAGCCCTGCCATTGTCAGAGAAAGGGGAATCAGGGCCAGCTCCAGGCACCAGCAAAGGAAACAGGTGCTTGGGGCAGCCAAAATGGGGGCAGCACTCAGTCCATTACTGAAGTGGCGCTCCGCTTCCTTTCTTTGGCGGCATTTTGGCAGCGGGTCCTTCTCTCCCTATTTTGGCGGCGCAACTTTTTTGGTTTGGGGGTGGTTGTTTTTTCCTTCGCCGCTTGGGGCTGGAGCTGGCCCTGAGGGGAATATTTTGTTGTCGGGCTTAGAGGTGGAATTTGATGTTTCACAACCCCAAAGCAGGACCCTCTGGTCCCCTCAAAGTTCCTCTCTTCCAGCCTACCACCCTGACTCCTGAATGGGACCTGCCATGAGAATGTGGCAAGGACAATGGACCTTGTCCTGTATCAGTGGTTGTTTTGGAACACTTGGAGGTTTCTCCCAAATTTCAGATCTTCCCCATACCATGCATACTTGAGATCCTCATCTAGAAGGGCAGAATCTGCACACCAAGAGACTCCATCCTCAGAGTCCAGGATTAGGCCTATTATGAAGTACCAAGAAGAGATTCCAGAACCAGAGCAGCAGCCATTAGAAGAGATTCTACCCCCTCCGGTCTTGGCTTCATATCCAGTTGAGGCTGTTTCATCTGGGATAACTTCATCTCCTCCTGAGGATTTTAAAGTTTATCAAGCATTGTTAAAGAAAGTGGCTGCAGACTTAAGTGTAAAAGTCGAGAGATTAGGGAGTCCTCACATCACCTGGCGGCCAATCAATGAGGCTATACTAGAGCCTATAAAGGCTTTATGGCAGACTCCATCCTCTTTGGCTCCCACCTCTAAAAGGGCAGAAAGAAAGTACTATGTACCCTCCCAACATTTTGAGTAGCTTTATAGTAACCCACCTGTAGGCTCAGCAATCATCACAGCGACTAATGAGAGGGCATGACAGGGGCACCAGGATGCCATGCACAAGTCAGAAGATGCGAAGAGGCAAGACTACTTCAGCAGAAAGATTTATTTGATGGGGGCTGCATATTGCTAACCCTCAGGCTCTGTTGGGGTGTATCATTTTAATTTGTGGGGCTCCATGGAGAAGTTCAGAGAGCTGCTCCTAGAGAATAGTAGCCAGAAATACTCTTCCCTGGTCATTGAAGGCAGACTAGTCGCAAGAACTTTACTGCAGGTGGGGCTGGATGCAGCAGACTCAGCAGATAAAACCATGGCTTCTACAGTTGCTAAGCGTAGATCTTCTTGGTTGCAGTCTTTTGGTCTTCCCTATGAAGTGTAGAATATTATCCAGGCTTGCCATTTGAAGGTCCTTTTCTTATCTCAGACAGTCAGGAAGCTCCATGGACTTAAGGACTTTACAGCCACCTTGAAGTCAGTAGATCTGTACATACCTGCACTGGTCAGGAAGCACTGTTGGCCCCAGCAGACATACAGTAGACTCTCGATTATCCAGGATGCCAGGGAAAAAAATAATTCTGGTTGTTAAAATCCTGGATAATCACCATCCATAGGAAATATGGGGAGTGGAGGTTGATTCACCAGCCATCCTGTGCTGGGGGGAGGGGGTGTTGGTTCACTGGCTGCCCTGCACCCTGGTGGGGTTGTTTTGTGTGTGTGCTTGGGGCGGCAGCAAAGCCAGAGCCAGCCCTGCGAGTTGAATGTGGTTGGGGTTTTTTTTGACATCCTGGTTAATCCAATCCTGGATAATCGAGAGTCTACTGTACAAATATTCCATTTCTCCTTCTCAACAGGACCTGTCACAAAAGTGGTCTAGGGTTATATGCATAGACCTCTCCATCCTGCTGCTTTGGCTCCAGCAGTGTTTCCTCTATATTTTTCCCACCCATGTGTGGAAGGAATTTTGTTATGTGCCCGAATATGGTGTGACACATCACCTTCATACTGGTGCACGTAACAAAAATCATGTGGTTGGAGAGAGGTCGAGGGGTTCTTGTGGGAAGGGAAGGGTGCAGGGGTTTGAGGGTTCCGATTGGGGATATGGGCTCGGGGAGCCGGGGATAAGGAGCTCAAGGCTGAGTCAGAGGGTTGGGGTGCAAGGGTGTGAAGGCTCCGGCTGGGGGTGTGGGCTCTGGGGGTAGGGCTGAGGATGAGGGTCTGGGTGCAAGGGCATGAAGGTTCCAGCTGGAGGTGCAGGCTCGGGGATGGGACCAGAGATGAGGGTTTGGGGTTGCAGAAGGATGCTCCGGGACTACTGCGGGGAGACAGGACTCCCAGTTCTCCAGATTCTGGACCTGAATTATTATACAATATCTGAAACACAAAACCAGGTTTGGGGGTCAGTTCCTTCAAGGTACATAAAACAACAACTTCAGTACTCCATCCTAAAGTAGACAGTCACTCTGTTTTCTCCAGTGATATGTCAATAAAGTTTTTAAAAGACTTAGTCAAATTAAACCCTTAGGTGCAAGATCAAGTTGCTCTGTGGGATTTAAACTTAGTATAGTCAAGATATATGGGTTCCCCATTAAAGCCGCTAGCTACCTGCTTTCTGCTGCATTTATCAATTTGGGTGGCATTTTTGGTGGCCATTACCTCTGCCAGAAGAATAGAAGAGGTGTGGGCATTAATGTGCATTAATGGCTTTGTATGTGATCTTTTTTTAAGGACCTGCATTCTCTCTCAAAGGTGGTTTCTTCTTTTCACATAAGCCGACCAATTTATTTGCCCATAGTTTAACCAAAGCCACACATGAGCAAGGAAGAAGAGCATTTGCATACCTTGGACAGGAGGAAAGCCTTAGCGTTTTACTTGGACAAAACCAAACATTTTCATAAGTTGTCTAAACTGTTCATAGCAGTGGCAGACAGAAAAAGAGGTCAGTCTCCAACCAGAGAATTTCTTCCTGGATTGCATCCTGTGTACATATGTGCTATGACTTGGCTAACATCGCTCTGTCTGTCAGTGTCTCAGCTCTTTCAGTGAGGTTGCAGTTGGCCTCAGTGGCCTTTCTAGCACAAGTTCCAGTTGTTGACATTTGTACATCAGCAACCCCCTCAGTCCATACGTTTGCCTCCCACTGTGCTGTGGCTCAAGACTCCAGAGAGGATGCTAGAGTTGGACAAGTTGTTCTCCAATCTTTATTGAAATAGACTCTGATCCCATCTCCTGTTCTTATGGCTTGTGAGTCACCAAGATTGGAATTCACGTGTACAATCGCTCGAAGAAACCCCGGTTATTAAACTGTTTTGTAAACTGTTTTGTTGCATATGTCCATTCAATGACCCTCCCTCTTGTCCCTCTACACTGAAGTTCCAGCAAAAAGGAACTGAGTGGGGGAGGACTAGGGGCAGCTCTTCTCTTTATACGTGTGTGCAGTGGTGTACTACACCAGGGGTAGCTCGAGCTGTCCAACAGGTACCACTGAGGAAAAGGGTTGTTAAGTCTATGCAATGGGCACACCAACACCCAAAAGTGGAATTGACGTGTGCAGCACATCTTAAAGAACAGCTACAGAGCAAGTTTAAACATTTTATTCTTATTGATAAGGCCCCTTGTGTCACAGGTATCTAATACTATGCAATCACTTACATAGTTATTACTTTTGTGAAAATCTGCAAGGGCTGGTCTGAACACAGAAATGTAACCTGTTTAAATTTAAAAAAATCTGTTTGAACTATTTAGTTAAACTCTTGCAACTCCCAAGTGGATGCTCCTTTATCTTGGTTTAGAGATGGATTATATCAGTTTAACTTTCAGCTAATTTAGATTTATGTGATCTACTAAACCAACATAATTCAGGTTTGAATCAATATAGGAGTGTCCACCCAGGGAGTTACACCAGTTTAGCTAAATCCTATTTAAAACCACACTTCTAGTTAAGCCAGTGCAACTTTGTGTGTAGACCTGTCAAAAGTTTTTTAGCTTTCTTTAAGATTGCTTCTAAATAGTACCTGCAAAATGATATGGATAATATTTTAAACTTGACTATTGTTGCCTTTAGAATCAGGGAGTGCAAAGTAGTCCTGATAGAAGGTAAAACCAGAGGCTGCTTATATCCTGCTCCCTATCTTGATGAATATGGAGAAACAGACCCAGGCTTAAAGTAAGTGCATGTTTAACTTTTTTACTTGCTAAGAGTCTTAATTTTGTTACCTTTCTTTGTTGTTCCCCTTATACTGCATGCAGTCCCTGCATAGTTCGGAGCAGCCCAATTTCTGATAGACTGCTGGTTAAAAAATGGTTACCAATCACACTATCATTCAGTATTTTCCGTGATTATTACAATGGGTTGTTAATGTGGGACTGTTAATAGACTGGGGTGGGTAAACTTTTTGGCCGAAGGGCCACATCGGGATTGCAAAAGTGTATGGCCAGGTAGGAAAGGCTGTGCCTCCCCAAACAGTCTGGCCCCCACCGCCTATCTGCCTTTCCCACTCCCTGACTGCCCCCCTCAGAACCTGTGAGCCATCCAACCCCCTTCCCCCCCCCCCGCTCCTTATCCCCTAACCACCCCCTCCCAGGACCCACTGCATCCCAGGACCTGCCCCCGTCCCTAACTGCCTCCCAGGACCCTCCCCCCATTTCCTGACTGCCCTGCCCCCATCCAACCCCCCGTTCCTCCATCTCCTGACCCTCCCCCTCGAATCTCTACCCCCTGACTTCCCCCCAGGAGTCCCTGACCCTTATCCAACACCCCCCTCCCCTCGACCCCTTACCATGCTGCTCAGAGCAGCAGGAGCTCACAGCCCCACCACTCGGCCAGAGCCAACCACGCCACCGTGCTGAGTGGCAGGCCAGAACATGGGTGGCTCAGCAAGTTGAGGCTGCGGAGGAGGCGGGAGGCTAGCCTTCCCAGACGGGAGCTCAAAGTCCAGGCCGGACAGTCCTGCGGGCCAGATATGTCCTGGGGGCGGTAGTTTTCCCACCTTGTAGTAGATGCTTTGTCTAGACTTCTTTGCACATAGACTCAATCAGGAAAGGGAAAAGAAAAGGCCCAAAGATGAGGATATGTAATTTTGTAACGTGCCTAATGAATGTTCTCATTATTTCTCCCATAAAGAAGAGGCAACCCCCTGCATTTATGCCATGAACGTTACCGGAAACTCCATCTTCTGTGGCAGCAACACTGCATCATAGAAGAGATTGCCAGGAGCCAGGAAACCAATCAAATCTTCTTTGGATTCAACTGGCAGCTGCTCTGAGTCCTAGCTTTTAATTTAATTCCGATGTCTATGGATGATGTTTTGACAAAGGAAAAGGGGGTGGAGGGGTATTACAGAGCCTTCTCTAAGGGCTCAGACACATGACTGATGCATTGAAACAAAATAATTCTCATATCATAAGGTTTACCTTTTTTTAAAAAACACCCTTTGTGGTGACTCTTGTAGAATATTCAGGGACAGAAATATCTTTTTCCAAAGGTTGTAGGCTCTACTGATTAGATGAGGGTAGCTTCCCACATTCACCTGCCTTCCATATGCACACACCAAAAGTCCCAAACTATCATTTACTGACACTGGGAATACACCTGGAGGTGTGTTGCTAGGAAAGAACCAAGTAAGAGATGGTGTTGATATTTCCAGTCATGTGGTACAATAGACAGCATATCAGGGTTGATGTGATGTCTTCAATGGTTTTTGTCTTAAAATTACAACAATCTAGCTGGAATTGTGTGCAACCCCTCCTCCTCCTCCTTACTGTGTGTCTAGCCCTGGCTTAGAACTTAAAATGGCCAAGGGTCTGTGGCATATTTTCAGAGAAAGAAGTGGTGCCAGGCCTCTACTAATCCATAGCCACAGTCTGAGCAAGCATAAAGTGGTGCAGCAGAAACCTGCACTGTGCCAGACCCTGGGATTTATTGTAGAGTGCTTTCAGAGGAATAATCACTAATCCAATCTTTAAAAGGGGCAGAAGGAGTGAATTGTATGGGGGCGTTTCCATCGTGCTTGGTGCATGTAAAATTAAACAGTGTGTGCTTGTTGCGTTGCCAGTACTGCACCTTATATAATGTAGCTGTAGTCTACCAATTCTGGAGACTACCCTAAGGAGTCCAGCACCACACTGCTATGGTCTGGCTGTGATCATCTTTACTATATTTATAATACTCAGCAGTCTGTGCAGAGACAAACTCTAGACTGCTGATCCGGTGGTTCTGCACTCTACTTAGCCATCTGTCAGCTACAAAACACATAAACTGAAGTAAAATAAAAGCCATTTAAAGTTGAATTAAAAAGCAAGACCCTGTAGAAGATAGCATGGCAAGATTATCTATTTAGAATCACTGAACACAGGCATAAATCAGTACTTTGTATCTCCATGTTGGAGGGGCTTCCCGCTCTTCATTCTTGTGTTATCTGTTGGCGCCGTCTATAAACTATCTGTTTCTGGAGTCAAGCCAACCAGATGCTCATCATAACTTAAAGGGAAAAAAATAGTTGTCTGTCTCTCTTTCAGTAACTAATGGTATATTATGATTGAACCATTTCTCATTAGCTCATTGTTCTGTTTCCCAGATTTTAGCCATAATAATTTACATGAAGGGATCTTGTGATGTGACAGGTAAAAGTTTTAAATATCCAAATTCCCTATAACTATTACTATTCCAGGCAATGCCATCTCTGTTTGAAAGGCTGAACTATCCAGAGAATGCATTTTAGATGTGTGTACTTTCCCCTCTTTCTCTGTGTGTCTGTGTGGGGAGAGGGGTGGTGGTGTTGTTTTTTTAATCCTCTGTTAAGGCTTAGAAAGGGAGGGCTATAAAGAATTTTGTGACCTGCTGTTTGAGAGCACATTTTTCTCACACGCGCTCTCTCTCTCTCCTCTCTCACTTCCCATTCTTTTCTCAACAGTGCAATGAGGGGACATGCCAGGTGGGAGGTAGATTCACAAATCATGATTTCATGCTTCAGTATAATCTCCTCCTAGTTTCTTGAAGTCTTTAGTGAACAGCAGTCACTACTCATTTAAAAGTGAAATTCAAATGGGTTGGAATAGCATATCATTATTTTCTAGCATTCAAATAGTCCTTAATTTTTGCTCATTTTTATCTTATTTTCCCCAGATAGTGTAAATAGTTGTCTGCAGTATCTTTTCCTATCTTCCTCTTATTGCGATGAAGAATTCTCTCCATTTTGATACTTTCAGGTTTTTAAACTGAAGGTAAATCCCTCTCCAAAGAAACAGTTTTGTTTGTCTACTCTAATCTGTGATTGAAACCGTGGGTTAGG
Organism: Sternotherus odoratus; assembly: GCA_032164245.1. Classification (NCBI taxonomy): domain Eukaryota; kingdom Metazoa; phylum Chordata; order Testudines; family Kinosternidae; genus Sternotherus; species Sternotherus odoratus. The sequence goes on along the minus strand of JAVMKO010000006.1, from coordinate 54,091,803 downwards.
AAAACCAGCTCCATGGAGACTTGAGTGTAGTGGCCTGTTCAAAGGGTAATACTGCTTACCAGCCAGAGAACTGTATTGAAAGTAGCAAAACATGCTTCACGGAGTTCAGCACTGACTTTAGTTCACTTGCTGTTTCCCTGTGGTTAATCTAGTCCTGTATCAGATCTTTTCAGTACTCCTGCACTTTCAGTGGTGCAAGAAATTTATACTCATGAAGTTCAGCTAACAAACATGCAGCAAGATCACTTTATTTTGTGGTGTTGGTAATGAGCAGTTCAAACTGTGCTATACAGAGATGGAGCTGATTTGAGCATGCAAACTCTTGCTTAACATTCCCAAATATCTTTCTGTAGTTGGGAGAGGGCAAAGGAAATATTGCATCATTTTTTGTACGTTTGCACTTATTATTCTAGCAAATGGGCTCCCAGATCATTTCTCATTTCATAAATTACTATGCAGTTTGGTTCACTGTGAGTATTATCTGTATTTAGTGATTGCAAGATACTTATGCCACTGATTTGAATTCCATCCAAGATAAACTGAAGAAGTTATTTGAATAATGCGTATATCGGTATCAACTGCAAAAATGTAAATTTGAAACTTGTATAATGTTCTTGTGCTTTTGAAAAAAAATATCTTGTATATGTATATTTAAAAGAGGAAATAAAGTAACTTCTCATACATTGTTGGGCTTTTATTGGGAGGCAGTTTAGTATTTTACATTTCTCTTGCAGTGAAGCCATCATTATGGAAGGGGAAGAGGTGGAAAATAGTACCAGTTACCATTATGGCTGGTTAGTTCTAGTTAACAGCCAGTTAGTACTAACATCATAATTTTTGCTTTATATTAGAGAAATGCTTCATTCTGAAACGCTTCCTGTTTTTTAGCATCTAAGTTGCCAAATCCTTTAGTCGTCTTCTCTAAATACAGAGAAAACTTCCTAATTATACAGTTTCATTTTAGACCAGCTATTCATCTTAATGACACTGAGAAACTTGACAATCTAAATTGTATAGTATAGTAAGGAAAACTTACTATATGGTTTACTATACATATTGTCACAGAGCTTTGCAAACAGCCAGAGAAATGGGAGAACTGGCATTCTGTTTCTTCCCTACTTGAATAGATGCAGCCTTCTGTAGCAATTTTCAAATTAAAGTAAATCTCTCAAACGGTCTTTTTAACTGTGCATGCTACCAGCAGCTAGGCATCACCCCACTCTCACTGTTTTTAATGCTCGCATCAGTCACCATTAAGAAGTGTGAGAAGATAGTTGTGAATTATAACAATGACCTATGTGACCTTTCCTGGTTGGTCAAAAAATTACATAACTTTTTAGAATCACGCTGGGAGGTTGGACGGGAGATGGGTCTGTAAGAATCTTCTGCAAAAATGGTCTGAAGTATATTAGAGGTGAAGAGCTGCTGGTTTAGAAAAAACATGGCTGCATTTCTTACGGAATAAAAATCTTACATATTTCATGTATCTTGGGATACAACTTGCAAAATTCCAGGTACAAGAGTTGAGCCAGCACACACTTTGAATTAGTGGTTATGGAGTATAATTATAACAGTCTCTTCTTTCAGGTACAGGATGAAAACCTAAATGAGTCATCCAACTCTCCTAACTGATTATTTGCCTAGTTCATATTTATATTCTTCTTCAAAGAAAGTATTAGTCTTATTCTTCTATTCAGTCTCCTAATTGTGGTGCATGGTCAGTTTGATCTATTTTAACTGTGTTTTGCGGTTATACAAAATGTAATTTTTGAATACAGAAAATATAAATTGCCCTCCAGGGCAGGCTTCTACACTCCTGTGGTTAGCTATATCCTTTCAAAAGTCACCTTTTTAGGGTGCTTGAGCTGGTAGAACAGTGAGGAAATACAGCCCTGAGGAAAGAGAGAGTTAAGTTTGGGAGTGCCTTGGTACTTGTCATGATGAGCAGAGAGGGGGAGGCAAGATGGGAAGGTGTGAATTGGGGCTGAGATTAGTACTTAGTTTTATTGGTTTTGCATCTCTTGAGAGGTTGGGGTTGTCAAGGATTCAGAATTCCAGTTTTTAGTATGTGTTGTTTTATACCACGTTGGTGATCAATATGGCTTCTACCAAGCATAATTTGAGGAGGAGGTTTCAGACTTTGCACTTGGTTGGATGATACTGCATTGCATGCTCTGGTGCATTTGATGCAACATGAGCCATAATGGGATCAATATTGAGGGGCTGTGTCCACACTATAGAACAGGATGTCTCTGACCTCTACAATCCATAAAATATACCGTATCTATATTGTGAGATTCCTGGGGTAAAGTGAGAATGGGTCTAGTTTTCGTGCACTGTTCACCCCAGTGCATTATAGAATCCCTGCTTGAACTAATGGAGTTCAGCAGACATTGGCAGTCTGAAATAGGAGCACCTGACTTAAGCTGCAGAAGTCTTGCAAGTTCGTATCCCATTCTTGTTCTTTCTGCAAGTCATGTTTCTCATTGGTGCTGACGATGAGATTAAAATGTCTTAATCAGCTACCAGATGATCTAGGTACATATATTTCCCTAATTCAGTGCCATGTGGAATCCCTGGTCCTGCACTAGTGGGAGTGTCTGCACAAGAATAAGAGTCCACCTCTGTGTACTGGAATAAAGGATCATCCATCTAAGTGATCCAGGACCTTCTTATAGCTGAAGACTCCACCTGTACTTGAGTACCCTTTACCTTCTATCACTGGATGAAAAATACCTTCATATGTGAAACCTAAAACATTGCCCTGGATGTATTTAGATATAAAGCAAATGTGTACTAGTAACAAGCTGGTGCAAATGTTTGAACTTTTCACATGTTTCATGTGTCTTGAGGCAATGTGTTATAGTAAACAAAATTTTAAATTTTAAAAATTAAAGAGAAATGTTACTAGATCCTAAAGAACAAATCAGTTAAACTTTATTAGTGGGTATGAGGAACAAAGAATTACAATAAAAATGTCCTTTACAACTAAATATATTATATTTTATATCCTGGAGTGGTAACCACATTTTTTAAAAAAAACTTTAATCATGTAACTATTTTTCTTCTATTTCATTCTGAACCTAGAGCAAGTTTTGAAGATGGATTTTTATTACTGCCGCCTCAGTGATGACCAGAAACCTTTAAATGGCTAGAGATCATCATCTTGCAGCTTATTAAGGAACTGCTATAATTCCTTCATCAGAAAAAGTTGAATATTAAATCATTGCTTTTGTTTTTAACTCTAAGAATGGCACAGATTGGAGTCTTTTTGAGGCACAAGTGAGTTCATAACCCAAGAATTTCCAAGTATTTAATGCAAAAATGTATTGTCCTTGTTAATTCTGATTGGATTAAGCATAGATGACAAATAGGATAAGAAGTCTCTTACAAATCGTATTTATTTTTGTACCTGAGCAGATGCCATGGTTTACAGGCTTGGCTTGCTAATGCTCTGTGTCTTTGTAAATTAATGAGAATTAGGGATAGGGTCTGTGCTGCTAATTGAGTTTGTTTTCCTTGGTACAGTAGCTATGATATTAAAAATTCCGAGAGCCAAAAACTACTTTGCCAGCAGGTTGCAACACAGTAGGTTAGATCTGTGGGATATGACAGGTTCACTGTCTAGCAAATCTAATAAAGAGAAAAGAAATAATACATTGTGAGTTTCATGAAATTAACCTTCAAAGTAATGAAAAGTTCATTAAAAAGGTACAGCATATCTTTGTCAACATGTGGTTGAGGTTTTCAAATCAGTGCTGGAGATTCATCCTAAAGTCTTGAGGCCAGGGACCACCTTTCCATGGTACATATGTACAGTGCCTAGTTATACCTGGGTCTTAATCCCTGACTGGGGGCTGTCAGTGTCACTGCTATACAATAATGAATAATTACTGCAGTCCAGCATCTCCCACAGTTCTGGACTTCAGAACTGCTCTTCTCTCTCTAGCTTCATGGAGGTGGATCAGTGTTTTGGCATGCCACTCCCTGGCCACACATCCTCTATTTTGGTTTGCCACCAGATACTCTGCCTTTGCAGCAACAGACAGTGGCTGTTTCTGTTGCTCTTACCCTGACTCCTCTATTTTTATTTTTTGTCTACCCAGTTTTTGGGCAATGGGAAGCAGCAGTCTCTCTCTTCAATATTATTCCTCCTCCCCGGGTCATTTAACTCCTCCAGAGTACTTAAGACGCTGCTTTCATCTAGGATAGTATCAATATTAAAAGTGTACTTTTATCTAGTCCAGATTCTACACGAATCCCAGAAATCCTGGAATTCTGACCATTCTGGACATCCTCCATGCAGGCACAGACAGATTTTCAGCGCAGTACAGTTGCATGTCAGCTGTCTGCTCTTAATAGTATGCTATCTGCAGGATCCTGAGGCTCCCTGGAAGACAATCCACAGATAGCCACATTCCACTGAGTAGTTTGATTAGCCCATGGGTTCTCAAACTGAAGGTCAGGACCCCTCAAGGGGTCGTGAGGTTATTACATGGGGGGTCATGAGCTGTCAACCTCCAGCCCAAATCCCACTTTGCCTCCAGGAATTATAATGGCGTTAAATTAAAAAAGCTTGTTTATATATTTATAAGGGGAGTCAGACTCAGAGGCTTGCTATGTGAAAGGGGTGACCAGTAAAAAAAGGGGTGACCAGCAGCAGAGACCAAAAAAAGGTAAATACAATACAGTACTGTTTATTTTAGTAGTTTAGATTCAAGAGAGAGTTTTAAAAAAGTCTGTGGGGGAGATGTATTCATGGTGGCTATCCTGTGCTGCCACTTGCCGCTACTGCAGCTACAGAACTATTTGTAGTACACTAGCTCCATGAGAGCTAGCCCAAGTATGTCTACTCAAGCTAGTAATCACACCCCCAGCTCCAAGTGTAGACATAGCCGTAGAGTGTAGCCAATACTATCATGGATCTTTCAAAAGTATTAGAAACAAACTTGTCCTTCCCCAGTATTCTCAACTTTCATCCTCTTTCTGTTCTTCAGATTAATATTTAAGGGGAAGAGGTATTTGCATTTTGATTATACTGAAGTCCTTGCTGTCCTTCCTATGACCCCAAAAATCACTTAAGATAAAATACAAATTGTTGTTTAATTACATATGAGAAGAAAAGTGCTGTTTTTTACTAAATAGTGACTTACACATTTTATGGAATTGTCTTGCATCTTAAGTATTTAATAGTTATATTATGTGGTGATTCATTTCTAATATTTATTTCAAAGCTGCAAAATGCAAGAAGTTCTCATTCTCTCTTCCTTGGCATGTCTCTGCACTTTAATTAAGGCCCTGCTTTTTCTACAGTCTGTGGCAGCACAAAAGATTAGCCTTCGGCATTCACACAAGGATGGAATTACATATCGTCTGCAGCAGGAGGGATGGCATATATAGGTAAGGTCAAGGACATGGATTTTAAACTGCTTTTAAATAACATTTAATTACTCTCTCCAATTTATTAATAAAATGTGTTCTATGATAATGGCCCAACTAAAACTCTAGTTCCTCTATTGTAATATGTAGCTTGCTAAGACTATTAATATAGAATGCTACATTCCTTAAAGGGCCACAAGTAATTTTCTTTTGGTTACACTGGAAATAATTTTATATCCACCTATATGATTAAGAATTTACCCGCTCTGTTAGTGTGGGACTAGCTATGTCACTTTTAAACTACTGGACAATTATACCTGCTATAGTGGAGAAGGAAATACAACAAAGACCAGCTGGTTGTGTTTTCACCCATAGCTGGATGTGTTTTGCCATGCCAGGCAGAACATATTTCTTTATATGTATGCAAACACAAATATGCAATCTAAATTAAAGGATAAGTTACAGCTGAAGTGCCAGGAATTCTGCAGCCAAGCATGCATTCAGAGTTGGATAGCAGTATCTTTGTAGCTTTGGCAAAATTTATTAAAAACAATTGCAAGGATCATCTTGGTCGGGTAAAATTTGCACTTGAAGTCCTGTGATTTCTAGGGACCTTCTCAACTATCTGCATGCTACTTTGCCGTGGATGTAAACAGACTTTAAAAAGAGGAAACATTCAGGCCAATGAGGACACCAAATCATGGCATAGTCATGCCTAATTGTTTGGTTTGTGAAGTAACTCAATTTAATAGAAGTAGAATGCAATGTGAAAGTAAAGATTTCAAGGTTAAATCTGGCTAGTGGAGCTAGGACTCATAACTTGGATATGAAGATATGGAACAAGCTCAGCAAACATTTTGGGGGCCTAGTTTTAGACATGTAGAGGCCTCAGAGGGGTTGAACACTAGCAGCTTCCATTTACTTCAGGTAGACAAATTAGTGCTCTAGTACTTCAGAAAATCAGGCACTAGACCTGGGCTTTATAAAGGACCTAAGGAGATTGGGTATCCAACTCCCTTTCAGTGGGATTTGGGGCCCTTGGCTCACTGAGGGTCCTTGGAAAATCCCAAGCTCAAGAGTCTGAATTTTTGGGCACTCAAAGTTAGAGAACACATTTGGAAACTGGTCCTTAGAACAAGATTTAAAAAACAAAACAAAAAACTGCTCTTACAGGTAGCATCAGTGGGAGCTGAAGGTGTTCACTGCTTCCGAAAATGTGGCTGAATTTATTTAGGAGCCTCACTTTAGGGCTTTAAGTATGAAAATGTTGCCCTTTGTGTTCACTACAAATACAGAGGAAAGCTCAGCCTTTCTTCATAGTGAACATAGCCCCAAAAGCTCCTTTCTTTAAAAAGGTTTTGTGAGAGGAAACAGTTATCATGGAATCAAAGAAATCAGAAATGTGAAGGAAAAAAAAAAAACCTATTAAGTCACCTCCTCTAGGCCAGTACAATAAATGTTCCTCCACCTTATGCTTCAGTTCTTTTCCAGGTCTAATGTTGACCTACCTTACAGAAATGTCAAGAGGAGAAGTTGTGTGAAGTTTGTGAGCCACTCAGATGATATAGTGATGGAGGCCATATTTGACAGATTTTTATTTTTATTTAAATAGCACAAGGGCTTCCTCCTTTTCCTTTGGGAAACTATTCTACTTTCAAATATATCTTAATGTTAAGAAGCTTTTCATATAATATATCTTAAATTTTTCTTTTCTAAAATTCATGCTATTAGTCCTTATTTTATACCCATATTTATCATGCTAAAAAGTTCTCAACCTTCTTGATGTTTAAGCATTGCACCCTTTGAATATTTGCAGATTCTTGCACAGCAATTATTTATTTACTTTTTAATCTTTTCCTCATAAGTCAAACCTACAGCCTTTTAAAATTTCCTTTACCTATATCTTTCCATTAATCATAGAATCATAGGACTGGAAGGGACCTCGAGAGGTCATCTACTCCAGTCCCCTACGCTCATGGCAGGACCACGTATTAGACCATTCCTGACAGGTATTTGTCTAGCCTACTCATCTCCATTGATGGAGATTCCACAACCTCCTTAGGCAATTTATTCGGGTGCTTAACCACCCTGACAGGACGTTTTTCCTAATGTCCAACCTAAACCTCCCTTGCTTCAATTTAAGCCATTGTTCCTTGTCCTATCCTCAGAGGTTAAGAAGAATAATTATTCTCCCTCCTCCTTGTAACAACCTTTTATGTACTTGAAAACTGTTATATCCCCACTCAGTCTTCTCGTTTTTAGACTAAACAAACCCAATTTTTTCAATCTTCCCTCATAGGTCATGTTTTCTAGACCTTTAATCATTTTTGTTGCTCTTCTCTGGACTTTCTCCAATTTGTTCACATCTTTTCTGAAATGTGGCACCCAGAATTAGACACAATACTCCAGTTGAGGCCTAATCAGTGTGAAGAAGAGCAGAAGACTTCTCATGTCTTACTTACAACACTCCTGCTAATACATCCCAGAATGATGTTTGCTTTTTTTTGCAACAGTGTTACACTGTTGACTCTTTTTTAGTGTGTGGTCCACTATGACCTTGAAGATCCCTTTCTGTAATACTCCTTCCTAGGCAATCATTCCCTATTTAGTATATGTGCAATGGATTGTTCCTTCCTAAGTGTAGTACAGTAAAACCTCCATTTAACGGACTAATTCGGGCGAGGGGGTGTCCGTTAAATCAAAAAGTCCGTTATTTAATAATTAAAAAAAAATGAGCTGTCGGAGCAGCAGCCCACCCGCCACAGGGTCGGGGCGACAGCTCCGCAGCCCGCCTGCTGCCGGGACCCGGGCAGCAGCCATGAGCCGTCAGCCAGCCCGCCTGCTGGCGGGACCCGGGCGGGAGCCAGCAGCCAGCCCGCCAGAAATGGATCAGGAATGCATCAGACTTGCTCAGAAATTTTGTCCGTTGCATCCGAAGTCCGTTAAATCGAGGTCCGCTAAATCGAGGGTTTACTGTACTTTACATTTGTCCTTATTGAATTTCATCCTATTTACTGCAGACCATTTCTGTAGTTTGTCCTGATCATTTTGAATTTTAATCCTATCTTCCACTTGCAACCCCTCCCAGCTTGGTATCATCCGCAAACTTTAAGTGCACGCTCTATGCCATTCACTAAATCATTGATGATGATATTGAACAAAACCCAGAACTGATCCCCAGGGGACCTCATTATGTCCTTCCAGCATGACTGTGAACCATTGATGACTACTCTCCGGGAATGGTTTTCCAACAATTTTTGCACCCACATCTTCTGCTTCCCCCCTCAACAATGCTTGTTATCCTGTCAAAGAACGCTATCAGTATGGTTTGACACAATTTGTTCTTGTTTGCAAATTGATTGTGTGATTATTATTTTTTTATTATTATTTTTTGCTCCATGATCTTTCCAGGTACAGAAGTTAATTAGATGTTTAGAACTAATTCTAGTCTTCCAGGTGTGGTTGTACCAGGTTTTTTTTTAAAAGGAAGGGACTAACTGCCTACCTACTCTGGGCAGGAGTGGTGGAAGCTCCCTAAATGCAGGGGGCCCGAACCGTGGCCTGACCCCTACAATACCTCTCCTGAACCTCAGGCCCTGCCCCTGCCTTGCCTCTTCCCTCAAGATTCTGCTCCCTGCTTGCTCCTCTCCACCCTTCCTCCCACCCCTGTTGTTTTCCCTTATGATGGTAAAAAGTGATGGGCCATGGCCCCATGTGCCACCCCCACCCTCCTCATTCTGATTCCCTTGACTCTGGGTGTTGCACCTACATACTCAACTCTAAAACACATTTAATTTTTTCACCATATTCCATTGCAAGCGGCTTTCTAATTTGCTATCCATTACTGTATCAATCCTGAATTTCTTTTAGCATCACTGTTGTCTAGGTTCATCCTTCCCATTAGTTATTAATGGTAAATATTTATATTATGTTAGCATCCAAATGTCTAGGTCCCCATTGTGCTCAGTGCTGTATAAAAACAGAAAAGATACAATCCCTGCCTTGTGTTAGATTCTCTCTTCCCCCCCCCCCGCCCCCGATTTAATATATATTTTAAAGGATATTTTCCCCAAACTGAATCTTATTTTATTCCTTTATCCTTTCTCTAGTAGCAGTTTAGTAAGCCATTGCCCAGAAAGGCTAGACTAATATCTCTATTGTTAAAGCTGTTTTAATGAGGGGAAAGTACCATTTTTTTCATTGAACCAAATGGCAAATTTCACAGGGAACCATTTAAATTTCCCAACACATTTTAATGGTCAATGTGCAATGGTGGCTTTATAAAGTGTTAAAATGGTTTCAGCACCCACCTAAAAGAAAAGTGATTTTTTTTCATGTGCTTTTAGCTTGTTCAGTTTTACTTTGAAAAAATCCAGGAATCAAAAACTAGCTTGGGTATAAAACAAAATTTAATCAAATCAATTTAAACAGACATCTTGGAGTTGTAATATAGGTTTTGTTCAGTTAAGATCATTGAACTACAGTATACTGTCTAGATGCAAATGTCTGGTTTTATGCCTCTACATTTCTCATTAAGCAATTCAATATAATCAGAAAAGGAATGTTCAGCACTTGTACTGAGGATTGGCACACAGATAACCAACTGCAATGTTTGCCACTTCTGGGAAACATGATGTGGTAGTCTATCAAAAGTGAATTATATTTCCATTCCAACTAAGCTGATTTCTTGAATTTCTCAAATGTAGATTCCAAGTAAGTAATTATTACAGTAAATGGAAAAACCGGCAGAGAATTTGAATGCCACCTTTTTCTCCAGAGATTTTGTTTTTAACTGCAAATGCTCGTTTGACTGTTTTTCATTAAATAAGTGAAGACTTTGAAAATAAAATAGTTTAGCACAAACTATAGACGTTGTAGCTTGAATATCATGTTTTCAGATAGGATGCATTGATGTAAATTGCCATGAGCAGCTATTCCAGTGACTGTTAGGGTCAGCTCCAGGTACCAGCCCACCAAGCACGTGCTTGGGGCAGCAATCTCGGGGAGTCAGAGCGGCGCTCAGTTGTGGGGCTTTTTTTTTTTTTTTTTTTTTCCCTTCCAGCTCAGGGTTTGTTTGGTTTTTGTTTGTTTTTGCTTGGGGCAGCAAAAAAGTTAGACCCGGCCCTGCTCTTAGATCTTTGGAGTCAAGGATTAATCATGGCTATGTATAGTTTCTCACTGATGAAGGAGGATGGTTCTAAGACAAGGGCCACACTGGGGTTCAAAATTGTGCATAGGGCAGGATGCGGAAGGCTGTGCCTCCCCAAACAGCCTGGCCCCACCCCCATCCGACCCCCTCCCACTTCTCACCCCTTGACTACCCCCCTCAGAAACCCCAACCCATCCAACCCCGCATGCTCTTTGTCCCCTGACTCCCCCTCCAGAGACCCTCCAGCCCCTAACTACCCCCACCAAGACCCCATCCCCTATCTAAGCTCCCCGCTCCTTATTCCCTGACTGCCCCTCCAAAGGACCCCCCCACCGCTAATCACTCCCCAGGACTCCACCCCAAGACCTTCTTCCCATTATCCAATGCCCCGGCTTCCTTACCATACCACTCAGAACATCTGTCAGCGTGCAGCCCCACCCTCCCAGAGCACTGTTCGTGTGGTGCACTGAGGCTGTGGGGGGAGACGGCAGCGGAAGAGGGGGAAGGAGCTAGCCTCCCCAGCCAAGAGCTCGGGGGCTGAACAGGATGAGCCTGCAGGCCATAGTTTGCCCACCCCTGTTCTAAGGCCCCAGTTCAGCAAAGTACGTAAACCCATACCTACCTTTTTAAATATTTTAGTAGTCTGATTTGAAATCTATAGACGTGTGCCTAAATATCTTGCTGTCTCAGAACCTAAATTACTACAAGACACATCTTATCTACAGTACATCGTTGATTAGCCTATTGTTATAGGAGATACTGAATAAGTTTGGTTAATCAAGGGAATAGTTTCACTGTGACTATTGTACAATATAGCAATGGGATGCATGGTTCTGTTTTGGCAGCAGGGAGCTACAGAAAATGGGTTTTTTATTGTATTTGGTTATTTAAATGAAATGTATAAGGTGCCCAAAGACACATTCCAAGAAATAAGTTAACAAAAAAGTATTAAGTAAAAATGTTTTGTTTTGGCCTGTTCTGTATCTTTAGCAACATATTAATCAGTTTAGTATGTGATGTGTACAATATATTGTCATGCTATTGACGAATCTCACACGAACATTCAAAGGACCGACCAGGCTGGTGGTCTAGGAAAGTGACAGAATGGGAGAGTGCCATTCTGTTTTTACTAGGCCCAAATAATCTTGGACATTTCACCTCCTGAATCTGTAGCAGCTATTTGGGCAGGGGAGGAGATTTTGAGGGGTGGGAGTGAAGGCAGGATGAAGGGATTATATCTTATTCTACAATACATTTGTTTATGAGAAGTGCTGTGTGTTTTATTGTTAGTACAACATTTTAATATCATTAGCTTTAAGCCTCCAATTTATTTCCTGTATAAAATTTAATTGAATGGGATTTCTTTTAGCATCTTTCATTGACTTTGAAAGAGTAAAGTGTGCGAGCGGTTATAGCTGGAGACAGATTTCAGGGTTGGTTTTTTTAAATAATATAAAATTAAGTTACATTTTCTTCACTCTACCTTTTCAACTTGATTGCAGTTAGCTAATAAATTCCCTTTGAAGCTCAATAATACACTGGGAATTTGTCCATGGGACTAAAATTTAGTAGGTTCGCTTGGATTTTACTGTAGCAGCACTTGCACTTGATGATAGTTTGTCATTTCTTTAAGAACTTTATCATTCAGATGTGGAAAGACTGAAATAGTAGTAGCTCCTTTGTATGTGTCCATCCTGACTCTCCTCTGCTATATAGTTTTCACCCTGATTATTGTGTGTTTTCAGACTATGTGGGGCAGAGTATGCAGTGAGAGATTGGGGAAAACTCTATTAATCCATGCCAGATCATTTTATTAAAAAGCAGGGCTTTCACAAGAGTGAGTGAAGAAGCCAGGGGGACAGGAACTCTAGCCTACAGAAGCTATATCCAACCCATGGAGTCTCAGCTTTTGGACTTGCCACCATGTTGTGATTTGTCCAGTTACCCAGTTAGTGTTCCCATTTTGTCCACACCAGTGAAACATCTGGTAACTTCAGGATTGCAGTTAAGGTATCAAACCATATTTAGGGCTTTATTAAAGCATCTGTCATGTCTAGCTGGCTGTGGGGATCGATTTTGATGGAACATTGTTTGGACCATGGTTTGGAGTTTGAACATCCATATTGGGATCATTCATCTCTGAGACAGTAGAGATCTGATTGGCTTTGCCAAGGTTCTTAATGATGCTAAAGTTGTATTTGGCGGTTTCTACAAAGCTGTTCTCCAGTAACCAGCCATCTGACTCGCACTCTGGATCACCCAGTAGGAGAACATTCTTCATTGCCGTTTGCAGGTAACGGACCCCAGTAAGTACAGAGATCTGGAAGAAAAGGATAATAGTTAACTATGGAGTGTGTATTACAGCCTGAATTCCACTGGTGACAACTGGAGATCATCTACAGTTAGGGTGACCAGATGTCCTGATTTTATAGGGACAGTCCCGATATTTGGGGATTTGTCTTATATTGGCGCCTATTACCCCCCCTTCCCATCCCAATTTTTCACACTTGCTGTCTGATCACCCTATCTACAGTGTAGAGTTTAATCTTAGGGGAGAAAGCGTCCCAATCCCATAGATAAATGACAACCTGGAGGGTAGTTTTCCTAGTGGATTCCTGAAACTGAATTTTTCAAAAGTATCCAAAGGTACATTGGAACTGAGGCCTTGGCTGTTTAAAAGGCAAATGAGTGCTGGTTTGGCGAGAAGAGCAGTACTGATCATTTCTGGCACCTTTAAAATTCAGAGTGAAATTCTCAAAGCAGATCCTTCCCCAGAACATAAATGCATATTGCATGAATGCATTGCCGTGAAGATGCACGAAACGGTCTTATCTGAAAATTGTTACAGTGTAATGTTTAAAATAAAATGTTTAATGCTTGCACAATAAAGTAACAATCAGAAAAATCAAACTACTATTAGAGGGATGGAAACTGCATTTTAATCTCTGCCATTGGGCTCCTTTGAATGTGGGTCAAAGCTTCTAGTCAGTTTTCTCTGCAGCCCACAATACTACTTCAAAAATGCATTCATGCTAAACACTTTTTGTGTACATGGTTATTTTGGTTGCACAGCTGGAGGCTGCAGTTGAACATGTGTTCCATAATGGTATTTTCTAGCAGTATGATAACCCCCAGCAGGGCACTCTGAGATACTGATATTCAAACCTTTATTCATAGATAAATTACCAGTTGATAGTCTCCCTCTCTTTCCTCAGATTCCTTCTTAAAATTCACTTTTTCAAGCCACTTTTTCTCTTTTCCCATCTATAATTCTTGCACCTACCTCACCTAATCTGCTATCTAGTGTCTTGTCCTGTTTGTCTCAGATTGTAAATTCTTCAGGGCAAGGTATGTGTCTTAATCTTCTTATACATTAACAGTGCTATGTACATGATTTCTTGTAGTTCTAATTTTCAGTGAGATTTGCTTCTCCTTTTATGGACTTGGAGAAAATTGTCTGGACTCAAGAAAATGTTTCTGGAATTGTATTGGAGACACTAGCTGACCAAGCCACTGGATAATTGCAAATGTGCCCCTCGGGCATTACACTCAAATCATTCCCATTCCTATTTCCAGAGGTCAGGCAGGCTGGAAGTGTTCACCTCCCAGTTCTGATATAGGAATCTCTCACAAACCACCTTCTCAAACCTTACCTCAAACAACCAGATGATGAGCACTGTGAGCCCAATTGACCTCATGATATCAGTGTAGTAATCCAGCAGAGCCTGCCTGCATCCTTTCATCCAGATATTGAGCTCCTCTGTCAGAAAATCATAATTATAGTGAGCCGTGTTATTTGTAAGCTGGTATTGGATACAAGGCCGTGGTGAATTTGGATTGCAGCAGCTGAAGGGCACTCCATCCACCAAGAACTTCCCATCAACATTACTATTCAGACGGCTGCAACAAGATGGAAAGTAAAGGCATTATAGAGCTGTTAGCAGCAGCAATAGATACATTGGCAATTTCTGCTGCTGTTTAGAAGCTACATCCTAACTCTGGATAGCTGCAGACCTTTTAAAGGTGGAGTAGGGAGAATGAGAATTAATTTCCGCAATATGCAATGCTGTTCAATATGGAAAGAAGAAATTTCTCTACCGCTAAAATGTTTCCTCAAGTTATCCAAGGCCGTGATCAAGTGTCTTGATGTTTTTGGTCTTTTGGCTCCAAGATGAAAACCTTGTCTATGTCTCCTGGACTGTGAAGTACAAAAAATATCTAAAATATATCAGTTCTGTGTTAAATATGACCTCTGATGAGGGTCTGTATCCTGCATTTGCAGGGAGCAGATTCAGTGATGATATGGAGGACAGGACAAGGTGTCTTTCTAGACACCTGCACTGAGAATATTAAAAAATCAAAAACTAGAATTTGGATTTCTTGGTGCAATTCTAGTGCAGGACAGAACATTATAATGCTGTGTTTTGCTAGCATCTCTGCTTCTCTAGTGATTTTTGTAACACAAGAATGTCTAAAAAACATCCGCTAATATAGGAACAAATGTGGACCACAGTAACCATGAGAGATTACTTATTACCTGTTGAACATTTGAATCCATCTAACATGGCTGGAATGACGTATTCCATGACCATTTACTATACATGACTGTCCCCTCTCTTTATTTTGCTAGTGGTCCTATTAGAAATACTGAAGTTGCTTGTTTAACATCCTGTCAAAATTTTATCCCTCAGTGAGCTAGCACCAAATCTCAGGGAGGTTACCTGCTATATCAACTACAGAACTGAGGTAAGCATGAACTCCTCCATCTTATAGAGTCTCTACCTTAATTTTCCTGCTCTGATTCTCTGGGCTATTCTACTCCTGCTAATGACAGTGGAATGAAACAGAGATAAAAGAACCTCATCAGTCAAGTGCCTGAAAGTGCATGGAATATAACTAGTGTCATAAAGCAACACATTGGCAGGAGAACAGGAAGGTGAACCAAAGAGACACGGAACTGAGACCAGGAAAGAAATCATAGTGGAGGGGAAAGGAGAGGATGGACAGATCAGATGGGGAAGGAAAAGATTCCTACCATGGCCTGTAGTTCCCCTTTACTCATGATCCTCACTCCCAACATCCACCCCACCTCTAAAATGATAGAATAATGACCCCTGTATCTCAATGACATGACTCCATTTGCTACATGGTGACGGTTAAAACGCACTCATTTTCAGGGCCCCTAAGCATTCTTTTATTCCCAGCCATCGTTTTTTCATTTCTTTGGTTCTCACTCCAACTAGCTGTGGTGAGAAGGATACTCTTTTTTTAATATCTGTAACAGAATGTTCAAAAATCTGATGGGTGTTTCCACATTGCCATAGTATTTCCCTCAGTGATGGCAAATTTCAACATTACCTCTCAGAATTTCCTATTTGCTACTGCTGTACCAGTAGCAGAAATCTTATGGGTAAGAAGACTGGGCAACATGGTGAGATGCTCATTAGAATTTACTACCTTAATTCAGTGTAATCAAATTACAAGGGTTTTTGCAGCAGGCATTTTTATGGTGAACAAAAACAGATTACTTTTACACTCCAAGGATGTGCTTGTAACTGACCAAAGCAATCACATGATCTTGTTGTTACAACCTTTGTCCTCCTTCTACAACTTCCAGCATTTGTTACCATTTCTTGTCCTGGTATAGTTTAATTCAGACTGGAAGCTCTTCAGAGCAGAGACATTGTTTTATTTGTCTGTATTTGGTATTTTATTTGGTGTACACAGTGCACCATCTGCATTAATTGTGCCATATAAGTACATATTTTCTTGATGAGATGTGACACAGAACAGTATTGTTTCTGCAGGACTGACAGGAGTGAAAAAAAAATTCATTTGACTTTTGTCTCGAAAGGTCAGCTGATATTGTTTGGAGTTCCCATGAAGAGCAGATCTGCTGAGTATAACAGTTATATCACATTTCAGAGAAGAACCATGCTTTGATTGAAGAGGTGTTTTAATCTGCCCTCTCTTGTCAATACTTCCCGCACTCTCCTTCTCTTGAGCAGTTATCCTAAGCCTTATTTTATTTACATGGTAAACTGCTCTGGGTAGGAAAGGTGTTTTATGTATGTGTAACTGAGAGACCCTGGTCATCGGTGGGCAAAATCTAACCTGGGACTTCTGGAGTTTAGTGCACGAGCCTCTACTGCATGAGCTAAAAGCCATATGACTTGTAGGTAAGGCCACAGAGCAGACTCAGTGAGCTCTCTCTAAGAAGTCTCTCTGAGGTCCACTAGATGGAACAGAACACCCCACCCAGGAGGTGTGTGAGTTACATATGCAGGGCCGGCGACAGGGGGGTACAACGGGTATAGCTGTACCGGGCCCTGGACTTCAGGGGGGCCCCCTGAAGTCCGGGGCGGGTACGCAGCTGTACCCCCTTGTCGCGGGGGCTGTGAGCAAGGCGTGGCTCGGGCAGCCGCTGCAGCGCTCACCAGCCCCCTCCCCCGGCCCCCAGCAGCCTCCCCCCACCCCCCTTTGCCTCTCCCGGCCGGCCACGCGGCCGCAGCGCATTCGGGGGTTGGGACCCGCGGGAGGTAGGAGACCGGCGGGGGGGGGGTAGGGGGGGAAGCCCGCGGGCGGTGGGAGACTGCTGGGGGGGGAGCCCCGCGGACAGCGGGAGACCGGGGGGGGCCCCGTACGATCTGCCGTACGGGGCCCCAAAATTCCTGTCGCCGGCCCTGTACATATGTGCTCTAAAGACCCTGGTAAACCTCCAACACTATGTAACCCACATACCTCCTGGGTGGGGTGTTCTGTTCCATCTAGTGGACCTCAGAGAGACTTCTTAGAGAGAGCTCAATGAAGTGTGGTGTTTTCCTTAGCTTCATGTTGAGATGACCAAAGTTGTGAGTTTGGAATAGCTTTCACATCAACCCACCAGCCAGTCCAGACTTGCTCAGACCTTGGGCTGAGGTTTTCCTGGGAGGTTTTCAAATCTTTTGATAAACCTGGCCCACATTCTGAGCTTGATATGAATGCTGAAACCAAGCAGATTTCAGTAATATTTGCACAGCCTTGGCTAACCCTTCTTCGTTCTTTCATCAGAGTCCAGCTCTCTCTCCCCACCAACCATGGGGATATCTCACAACACATTTTTCTCTTCCTGTTGAAAATAATGTTGATTTGCTTGATACAGTGAAAACTTGATACAGTGAAAACAACTTGTTTTATTTATTTCTTTGATGTCCTATATAAAATAACTAAATATACATCATAAAGCAAGAAGCAGCCAAAGTATCAGTTTGATGAATTATAAGAAGACAGGAAGATGATAAATGCATTTTTTCCCCTAGGTTCTTATGCAGACTTTCTAGACTTCTGACTTCTGAGAAATTAAATGGGATGTGTCTATCATGAACAATGAATACTTACTCTAAAACTTCTTTGGAGGCCATATTCAGATAACGAACAGATAGCCACTGAATTTCAAACCAGTCTCTAAAGCCATTGTTTCCACAGCACTGGAATCCAATTTGTAATAGGTCTATGGTTTTCTTTAAGAAGCACCTTCCAGGGATGTCTGTGTCCTTGTAGAATTTAATAGCATCTCTCAATCCCAGATAAAGAGACTCCTCCAGCTCATTCCTCATGGTGTAGCACATGACAGCACCTACCAGGATGCAGAAGGTGAAGCAGAAAGTGCACACAATGTAAGGGAGCATGACTAGCCTCCATCGAGAGAACTTGGTGGTGTCCGAACAGTCATAGCAGATTTTGCCACCAAGGAAGTTGATGATGCAAGCTATGACCCCTACTGAGATGAGCATATTGGGAACAGAGTTAATCTCCCCTTTTGCCATCACCTCACTGCGCTTCTTGATCTCTATTTTCAGAAAGAGACCCAGGCTGAAGAGAATGACACCAGTTGCTACAGAAACCCAGTTGAGGATCCACAGAATCTGAGCCAATTTGTCTCTCTTAGTTTTCGTGAATTTTACTTTCAGGACAGCCATGGTCAGATCAGCATTGGAAAAAGAAGCGTAGGTCAGGAGAAGCTTATAATCCGATTAATAGTATGTATCTAGAGTGACGAAGGCATGCTGTAGAAGCCTGTGAAGGAAAGGAAAAAAGATTACTGTCTGTCCTTTATTGTATATTTATATAACATGTGCAGGGAAATTCCTATACAGTCCTGACACACTATTGGAGATTTGCCAGGAGCACCCCAGCTCCTGCTTAAATTTCCTCCAGGAAAGAAATTTAGAAAGATATCATTCTAGGAAGAGATTGGAAACAAATAAAAAAACAAAACAAAACTCCAACCAAAAAACACAGTATACCAATAAGGGTGATTTTAGGATTTTCACTGACAGGGGAGTGCTCACTTATTGTAATGGAAATATTATTTTGTATGCCCAGACCTGGAATACTGTGATAAGTTCTAGTCACTCTGTCTAAATGAGGATCAAGCAGAAACAGAAGGGGTTTAAAGCCCAGCAACAAAGATGACTTCAGTGCAGTTATGCAAGGAGTGAACTTGCTCCATTTTGTTAAAATACCATTTACACTGTTGTTTTTCTAAGACCAAACTTCTCGGAATATCTAAAAATACATTTTATTTTTATAGTGTGAAAAGCTGAATTAATTCCTCATGAAAGATGATAAACTCCCCTCTCCCACAATTATTTTAGTTACTTGATCTGACATAAAAACTCTATTTCTACCAGCTGAAAAAAACTGCCACCCCAGAAAGAATAAACAAATTCTCACAAACTAAAAGTGAAACCAAAACATCTAAGATGCTGTAGTCTTATCTGTCTGACTGCCTTTTCTCCACATTTAAAGGTAATTATTAAAACCAAGTGTTTGGAACAGTGCAATATATTAGTTGTCTATCATGTCTTCTCTCAAACACCACACCATCCTTTCCCTAGACATGGTTTTAAATGAGTCCCCCACTTCCTGTCAAAGCCCTAAAAATCCATCTCAATTTTACTTAACATTCTTGCCACCTTCACAGGCCTCAAGAAGGGCTTCCATCTTTCTGGCAAAAAAAAAAAAAAAAAAGACTGGAAAAGTCTGTCTTCAGAGGCCACACATATCTTAGTCTCCGAGGCTGCTGTTTTGATCAATGTAAGGAACTCATTAGCTACTTGATACCCTTTTGCCTATACCACTTTCTTACTTTTTATATATTATTTTCCCTTTCTTTTTTTAACCTTCATTATCCAATTTAAAGAGGACATGCATTGAATTATCTTTTGGATGAAACCTAGAATGAAGGTCCTAATCATTTGTTATCAAATATTCCATTAGACTTTCTCCAAGAGCAGGGTTTTTATAACCCCCATGTCATGGCCAGATTTAAACTAAGGTCATTACATTCCTCCTATCTCACCTCCGCCTGTAGACTTATTTAGATAAAGAATTCTTCATTTCCCTTCCCAGGCTGTTGAATAGTGGTGGTGGTGGTGGTACAAAGTTGCAGGGCTCCAGGAGCAGGTTGACTGAAGTGGAATCTGGATCCTCCATGGATTCAGCATCTTGACCCAAATTCTAGGATCTTTGCCTACTTCCCCCCATATCTTTCTTCTGCCTCCCAGTTCCCTACCCTGTGTAATAATTTTCCTTTGTAGTTAGTCCCTTCTCCTCCTCTTTCCTGTCCATCTTGCTGGTTTCCCACTCTTTTGAATGAACTCCTGGTAGTGTGGAAATTGCTTGGAGCTGGACAGGCCCACAGCTGATGCCAGCCTACTGTTCTGTGGCAGGTATGGGCCCTCTTCCACAGCTGCTACCACCTGCTGGGGGTTCCTGGAGGAGTTTCCACACTGGTTACAACTGCTAGTGCTACTTCAATCTGATCCCTTGGTCCAATCTGTTATGATGCCTCCAGAGCTTTTGAACTCAGTGCTACAACGTATCAGTATCGGATCCAATTTAAAGCCTTCTCCTTCAGAGCTCTCGGTTTCTTAAGGCCCCAATGTGTCTTCCTCTGTGCCTCTCTTATATTATTTTCAACAGATATAACTAAGCTGACGGTTGCTGGAGATGAAGACCAGGGTTTCTTCATGGAGGGTGAGTGGCTGTGGACCTCTGCTGAAGCAGGTTAAAATCAGCTCCTGTTTTACCTCATTTAGAGCACAAGACTCCACTGTTTGCAATAGGCTTTCCTGTGCAGAGGTGATGGCATGGAACTCTCTCTTTTCCTCCCCTCCTGCAAAACATTCCCCCTGCGGTCTGGTCTACACCGTTTTTGAACTGATTTAATTAGGGATGAGATTTTTATACTGATATGGTTAAATTGGTGCAACCCCAAATGTAGATGCAGTTATACAAGTATAAAGATGTTTATCCTGGAATTGATTAATCCCAGACGTTTACAGGAATAAGCTATGCTGCTGCAACTGCTTTTATGCAGATATAACTGCATCCACATGAGGGGCTTGTATTGCTTTAACTCTACCTATTTCAAACCAAATACAGTTACAGTAGTACAAAAACCATCTGTAGGCAAACCCTAAGGAACTGACACCCCACAGAACTAGAACTCCACAGAGTAGAGAATATAGCTGTGTCCTGGTGCTTAAGACATGTAGTTAGTAGCCAGACACCATTGCGACTGGTGCATTTTAAATACATATGTATCAGTTAAAAAAACATAATGAAATAAATTAATCATTGATGATACTCAGTTGACTTCAGTTGCACGTGTGAGAAGAGAGCATTTCTATTTGCACATCCACGCAGTGGATTGGTTTGTTTGTATTTGGATGTGGTGGGTGGGTGTCCTCATGATCCTGCATACTAACGTGATGCCTTAAAGCAGGGGTCTCAAACACGCGGCCCACAGCGTTATTTTCTGTGGCCTGCCAGCTACCCCCCAACTTTTACCTAGAGCGGCTCCCTGCCTGCCTTGCTCCGGGAAATGGCCAGAGCCTGCAGGATGGGGGGCACAGGGGTCTGTTCTGTGTACAGTAAACCCTCGATTTAACAGACCTCGATTTAATGGACTTCGGATACAACGGACAAAATTTCTGAGCAAGTCTGATGCATTCCTGATCCATTTCTGGCAGGCTGGCTGCCGGCTCCCGGCTGCCGCCCGGGTCACAACAGCGGGCGGACTGGCTGCCGGCTCCCCCCCGGGTCCAGGCAGCGGGCGGGCTGGCTGACGGCTCCCGGCTGCCGCCCGGGTCCAGGCAGCGGGCAGGCTGGCTGACGGCTCCTGCCTGCGGGCGGGCGGGCTGGCTGGCTGGCTGCCGGCTCCCGCCTGAGTCCCGCCAGCGGGCGGGCTGCCGGCTCCCGCCCGAGTCCCGGTGGGCTGGCTGCCGGCTCTCAGCTGACGCCCGGGTCCCGGCAGCGGGCGGGCTGCGGAGCTGCCGCCCCGACCCTGTGGCGGGCGGGCTGCTGCTCCGACAGCTCATTTTTTTTTAATTATTAAATAACGGACTTTTTGATTTAACGGACACCCCCTCGCCCAAATTAGTCCGTTAAATGGAGGTTTTACTGTATTGCCCTTGCTTCCAGGCACCGCCCCCTAAAGCTCCCATTGGCTAGGAACGGGAAATCGCAGCTAATGGGAGCTTCAGGGGAGGTACCTGGAGGAGTGGCCAGGGCAACACATCGACCCCTGTGCTTCCCCCCAGGATCCGGCCACTTCCCGGAGCAGTGTGGGGGCAGGCAGGGAGCCTGTCCCGCCCCCAGTGCGCGCCATGCCGGAGCCCGGCCCCCAGCCCCTCCTGCAGCTGAACCCCCTGTCGCCCCCGAACGCCTCCTGTACCCCAACCCCCGGCTGCACCCAGGGCCGGCGACGGGGGTAACTACGGGTAGAGCTGTACCGGGCCCCAGACTTCAGGGGGGCCCCCTGAAGTCCGGGGACCGATAAACAGCTCTACTCGTAGTCGTCCCCCCCGAGGCACCCCCGGCTCCATCGCCTCCCCCGCCCCGGCGGCTGCAGAGGACGGCGGGGCGCGCCGCTCCTGAGGCACCCCTGGCTACAGCGCTTCCCCCACCCACCTGCAAGAGCCGGGTCAGCCCTTGGCGGGGGGTGGGAGGGTTGGAGGGAGGGCGGGGTGCTGCGGGGGGCCCACAAATGCTCAGAGTAGGGGGCCCCAAAAATTGTCGCCAGCCCTGGCCGCACCCCACGTCCCGACTGCACCCCAACTCCCTGTCCCGAGCCCCACCGCACCCCATACCCCTTCTGCACCCCAACTGCCTGCCTTGAGACCCCTGCTACACTCCACACTCCTGCACACCAACCCCCTGCCCTGAGACCCCTGTTGCACCCATCTTTCATCCCAACCCCCTGCCCTGAACCCCACCACACCCCATACCCCTCCTGCACCCTGACCCCCTGCTGCATCCCATGCGCCTTCTGCACCCCAACCCCCTGCCCTGAGCCCTCTGATGCACCTCATACCCCTCCAGTACCCCAACCCCCTGCCCGAGCCCCATTATACCCCATACACCACCTGCACCGTAACTCCCTGCCCTGGGCCCCCGCCACACTCTGCACCCTGACCCTCTGCCACACTCCATACCCCTCCTAAGTCCCCACCTCACCCTGCACCTCTCCTGCACCCCAACTTCCTGCTCTGAGCTCCCACTACACCCTGCACCCCTCCTGCTCTCCCTGGGGGCAGAGATTTTGAGGAAGGGTTTGGAATGGGGGCAGGAAAGGGGTGGGAAGAAGTGGGGCAGGGGCAGGGGCAGGGCCTCATGGAAGGGGTGGAGTGGGGGCGGAGGCGGCAGGGGGGCATGTCAGTGATGCGGCCCTTGGACCAATGTACTAGTCCTCATGTGGCCCTCGTGGTCATTTGAGTTTGAGATCCCTGCCTTAAAGTGTATGAGACCAAATTAATTCCTGGTGCAACTCTATTAAGTTACACTAGGGATGAATTTGGTCCCAGATTACCGTATTTTTCGTCCCATAGGACGCTCCGGCGTATAGGACGCTCCGGCGTATAAGACGCCCCTGCGTTTTCGGACCCCCCCCCCCCAAAAAAAAAGTGCCGCTTTTTTCACGCCGCTCTCCCGTCCCCGCCGCGCGGGCGGGCTGCTGGGAGAGCGGCGCGAAAAAAGCGGCGCTTTTTTTTTTTTTTTTGGTCCGGCCGATATTCGGCGTATAAGACGCCCCCCCTAATATTGAAAGTCTTTTTGGGGGTTAAAAAGGCGTCTTATACGCCGAAAAATATGGTACATATCTCTGTAATTTTCCTAAAAAGTTAATGGCTTGATTTTTAGAGGTGCTAAGACCTGCAACTTCAAATGGAGTTGTACCTGCTCAACATCTCTGAAATTCAGGCCCTGATTTTAATACTTATGAGGAGTGGCAAACTTTGTCAGGCCAGGAAATTAAAGCTTTTTGTCTACAAAGCAGCTATCCAAGGAGCAGCGGGAGAGCATGCGCCCCTCACACCATTCTCCTACCATGTGCCTCCATGTTGTTCTGAGGGGGCCATCTCTACAGGTGAGTGGATAGTTCAACCCCTGTGTAAGCTGAGTACTGGGCCTGAATGCTGAGCCTGATGACAGTATCTTTGACTGTTTCACCAATTAAGCTGTTCATGACCTGAACCTAAATAGCTGTGTGCAGCTGTTGCAAATGGGTTATCTCTCAGTGATACTCTTGCAAACACAGTGCCAAAGAGAATCTCTTCTAAAGTCTCTTCATTGCTGACATGCAATGCAGTTCAGGGGCCAGGCTATTTTAATACATCGCCATAGTTTCTGTGAAATGTGAGGAGGCACTTACATCTGGCTACACAGGTTCCTCTTTGCTGCTAGTATGTAGTGTATGTCTGCAGCACTGGACAGACAATTTTAAAAAATCTATCTTTAATATTTGAGCAAAATTTGCAATCTAAACTTTAAAATTTGTATTCCACCTTTCACTTTGCCTTCATCCACTTGAGTTGAGATTAATGGCTCAGGTGAAATAATAGAACCAAAGTAAGTGTCTGTATT
Source organism: Sternotherus odoratus (assembly GCA_032164245.1). Taxonomy (NCBI): domain Eukaryota; kingdom Metazoa; phylum Chordata; order Testudines; family Kinosternidae; genus Sternotherus; species Sternotherus odoratus. The sequence continues at coordinate 54,067,367 of JAVMKO010000006.1, read as the reverse complement.
ATGCTTCACCAAGTATAGATTAACTCTGTTTGAAATTCACTGCAGTGCAGGGGGACCACTGACCATGTCAGCCCTGGTTCATGGGGTGACTTTAATTTTATGTAACTACTGCCATATCACTGAATTCCCTGTTTTTTCATCCCTTGAGGTTGTTTATAATAATACAATGACATTTTCATATTAAGGAGTGACTCCACTAGGCAATCCCCCCCCTCCCCCCAAGTAACTATCTCCCTATAAACTATCCCCAATATTTCTATGTTATTCTAGTTGAAGGGTTCGGTTCACTGTATATTTCCACTGGCATCTTCCAGTGAAACCCAAGCTGCAGACTCCTAGCAACGGAATTTCTGCCTGGATCGTCTGAGAGCTCCAGTGTGAGCTCACTACTCTGCAAAAGGGGAAAGACCCCAGGGAAGAGTGCAGTGGGCTTTGTGTGACTTCCCCTGTTCTCCACAAGTGTTGTAAAATCTATGGGGTTTCACCACAGATCTTGTGAATATTCCTGGGTGTGTGGAGGCTCTGGCTTTTCCTTCTGTGAGTTGGGGGTCAGCCCTCCCATCCGTATCTGATAGACTGATCTGCAGGAAACTTCAAACTGAAAGTCAGTGATTTCTAGACCCTTTGGGGATATTTTCCACATAGCAACAATTTGTTCCTGTGCTAGTCATGTATTAAATTCCTTAGGGGGTTAAACTTTTAAACCAGGTGATGCTTTCCTAGCATTCCACTCCACTGTAATAATTTGTGTAAACATATTTTATTGTTATACCTCCACTAACAGTTCAATTAAATGGTGTACGCAGGAATCTAGCTCAAAATGGAATGCAGCATTAATAGTGCCCCATGGCAGCCTTTCTTAATGCATCACAGGGGAAAGACTCATTCTCCGGCATACAAATTTAAGTGCAGTTGTGGTGTAAAAAATGACTGCAAAAATTATATTGTCCTGCAATTCACCATCAGTTCCTATGTGTTTTCAAGTTACATATGCAAATTTTACAGTTCTAAATCAGCTTTTATTGCTTTTAGCGGTGCAGAGCCCACACAACTGTCTGTCTAGACTATGGAAATACACATCACCACTGATTCCCTTCCAAAATTATAAACGTGTAGACAGATTTATTTCTCTCTCCCAGTTATGGGCGAGCATTCTGAGTTCTGTTCACTGAGAAATAGTTCTCTTCCAGCAGTTTAAACTCAATAAACATGGAATCCCCATACCACCATTGTCACACTTTCCCTATGTTGACTAAAACTGCCTTTAAAAATGGGGCCCTCTGCAGGGCATTGCACCTTCATTTCAGGATGTCCACTATATACTTCTTGTGCTATGTCAAACTACAGTTGCCTGTCACAGGACAGGCACTAATTGTTCAGTTTTAATTTATTTATGGACTGGAAATCGGCCTCAAAGCTATGTTACAAACTAGCTATGTCTTACCTTACGAGCTTCACTAAAACCTGCCCCTCTAGTCACATATGCCTTCTAATTTATCGTTACAGCTGTTGCAAAGGAAACCACTAACCTGTTTCAGGCTATTGGAGACCATCTCAAAACAGGCACCTTCCTGAGAAAGGGTAACCAGGAATAGGGGGTCACTGGATCATGCATCCTGAGGAAGTCTCATCCACCAGTATCCAAGCATATAAAATCTTTACACAACATTTACCAAGGGAGAGGGGGAAAGACTTAAACTCTCCTGCCGTACTAATCCCTGCTGCATTCCTAATCATGGCTAAGAGATTTATTGCAGGGTTCTTATTTAACCACCAGGTTAAATCCTGCAAAACAGGGCACTTAACCAAACGTAATCTGAGACCTCTGTGACATACTGTACTTATGGCAGCTTCTTTTATCAGCCACCTATAGGCCTGGAGCAGTAAGCAATTAATATTACCCCTTCACATAGAGTACCCTGATTCATTCACGATCTACTAAACCACACTTACACACACATTCTCTGTCTCTCATTCTCGAATATAAATGTGCCCCCAAGTTAAAAGGCTAGACGAGTAATGAAAGTCTCAGCTCTTTCTAGACTGGAAAGTCAGCTCAGGCCTTCCTCATTTATGTGAATTATAATGTTGCTTACACAGAGTTCCACGTGTGGTATTTTGTTGCTTTAGCTGGAATTTATCTGAGTATATAAGAATTGTTACTGTAACTGTAAACATGAAGGGCATAGGAATTGTACAGGGCATACCCTGAGATGAGTGGGTCACCCTGACTGTACAAGTAATGGATTCTGTTTGGGAATGGTGTTCAGATTCAACAGGAATATGTAGAGCAGGAGTCACAAACACGTGGCCCGCGGGGTTATTTTCTATGGCCCACCAGATCCCCGCCGCTCCGGGAAGCGGCCAGAACCTGTGGGATGGGAGGCACAGGGGTCTGTGTATTGCCCTTGCTTCCAGGCACCATCCCCCCACTTCCCCACAGCTCCCATTTGGCCAGGAATGGGGAACTGCGGCCAATGGGAGCTTCGGGGGAGGTATCTGGAAGAGTGGCCAGGGCAACACATGGACTCCTGTGGGCGCTCCCCCCCAGGTTCCGGCCGCTTCTCGGAGCAGCACGGGGGCAGGGCAGGCAGAGAGCCTACCCTGCCCCCAGTGTGCGCTGTGCGAGAGCTTGGCCCCCAAGCCCCTCCTGCAGCTGAACCCCCTGCCCTGAGCCCCCTGCTTCACTCTGCACCCAGATCCCCTTCTCTGAGCCCCCACTGCACCCCGTACCTCTCCTTGTTGTTTATTTTCTTTTATTTTTTTCCTTTTCCTTTTCATCTAGGGATGATATGGCCTCTAATGCGTTGTAGCGGTCGCCAACCAGTGGTCCGTGCACCACTGGTGGTCCGCGAGAAAATTTTGGTGGTCCCTGGAGAAATTTGGACATTATTTGCAATTTTTAGGAAGATAAGTCCCTAGTAAAGGCTTCTTATTTGATAGCACTTCAAATCGCGAAAAGTAGAAAGCCGTATACGATTGGAGAAGAATTAATTAAGCCTTGCTTGTTACAAGCCTGTGAAGAGGTTTTGGGGAAACAGGCTGTCCAGAAACTGAAAGTAATTCCTATGTCCGCTAACACTGTGAAGCGCAGAATTGAAGACATGGCCGAAGATATTGAAAATCAAGTGATTGAAATGGTAAAAAATTCAACGTTTTATTCAATTCAACTCGACGAATCAACAGACATAACTAACAAGGCAGTTCTCCTTTGTTTTGTGAGGTTTGAGTGTCAAGGAGAGCTAAAGGAAGAACTCCTCTGTTTGCTCAACTTGCTGGGTAGAACAACCGGCTCTGATATTTTCGATGCACTTAATGGTTATTTCCTGAGACACAGTATTGAATGGAAGAAATGTGTTGAGATATGCACATACGGTGCCGCAAGCATGACCGGGCATTGTTTAGGAGTTGTTACAAAAGTGAAAGATGTTGGACACCCAGACATTTTGTTTACTCATTGTATTATACATCGTGAGCAACTTGTGGCGAAAAGAATGTCTCCAGAACTGCACCAAGTACTCTCTGATGTAATTAAAATTGTAAATGAAATTCAGCACAAAGCGCTCAATTCGCGAATATTTGAGGCACTTTGTGAAGAAATGGGCTCTCAATATACTCATCTTCTTCATGCTGAGGTGAGATGGCTGTTGAGGGGCAAAATACTAACCTGATTGTTCGACCTGCACCAAGAAGTCAAGTTATTCTTCCAGCAGCAAAATAATTCGAAATTCCAAGATCTCTTGTCCGACGATGATTGGCTAGCCAAGCTTGCATACCTGGCAGATATTTTTTCACTGTTAAACGAGCTAAACACGTCCTTGCAAGGACAGCTTACGGACGTGTTCACACTGTGAGGTAAAATGGATGCATTTCAAAAGAAAATATTGCTGTGGCAAATGCGGTTGGCTAAAGAAGATCTGCAAATATTCCCGAATCTTGATGAGTATATGAAAGAGGAGGATGTCAACCGACAGGTAATAACCATTGTTCGACAGCACTTACGGTCGCTCACAGAATCTTTTGGCCGTTATTACCCAAAGGAAGAGGACCCCAGACATGGCAATATGTGGGTAATGGATCCATTTTCGGCGAAAATTGAAGATAGCAATTTGAGCATGAAAGAAAAAGAAAGCCTAATCGATCTATCATCCAGTGACAGTCTCAAAGCTAAATTCCACTCGTCCTCATCAAGACATCATTTTTGGCCCTCCGTAAAAAGTGAGTACCTAGTGCTGAGTGAAAAAGCCATCAAATTTTGATTCCATTTGCAACAACCTATCTGTGTGAAAAGACATTCTCATCTGTTACGGCAATCAAAAACAAGTACCGCTGTTGGCTTGAAATACAAACGTCTCTCTGTGTTGCAGTGACGTCATTGGAGCCAAGAATCCATAAACTTATTTCAAACAAGCAGCAACAAATATCACACTAATAATTTTGTTATAATTAAACAAGTGTATTTCATATTAATAAAATGGAACTTTTATGATCATTATTTTATAGATGTTTGTACCTTTTTAAAAAAATTCATGTTAGTGGTCCGTGGGATTCAAAATTGTGAGTTTAGTGGTCCGTGAGGTCCGAAAGGTTGGCGACCACTGTGCTAAACCGTTGCTTTGAAATGTAAACCTGGTGCTTCTCTGCACTGAAGGAGAGGGTCCAGCCGGTGGCAGTGTTGGTACATGGACTGTACTATAGGAAGACTACATTTGCTACTTACAGAGAATAGAGTAGAATCCATGCAAGTGGATGCTCAAGAAAGCACCTATTCAAGAAATAACATAAATCCAACCTTGCTGCTGTTAAAGGCCAAGGATATTGGCTTTTTACTCCTTGGTTCCATAGTGGTGATGGGTTCAAGCTACAAAGTGAAGATCCAAAGCAGGGAACATTCAGATCTAGGATTTGGGTTCAAGAGCAAACCTGATTATACCTGGGCTTGGCAGAATTTGACTTTTTAAAATATAATTTTGACAGATATCCATGTTTATTTTAGATTTTTTAAAATGTTTTAATCCATTGAAAATGTGCAAAATTATGGCCTTAAGCATTCCTCCACACCCAATTTTTATCAATTTAAATTTTCAGAGTTGTGGGAACTTATGGGGAGGGTCAGATAGTGGAGGCCAGACAATAATTATTTAATGACAGCAAGGGGTAAGATTAAAAAAGTTAAAGCTTAATAACCATTAAAACACAAATTGTCAACATCACATGTTAAAATATGCAAAGTAAATATTCTTAAATCAAACTCTTAGTTCTCAAGCACATTTTTCTTGGCCTATCTGTACATTTTGATTATTATCAAACAAAAAAATTGGTTTTTGTGTGTATAGATATTTACCAATAAAAAGCTAATCCTTCCAACCCTTGTTATAGCTGTTGAGTAGCATGCTTGCTGGGAGTGTCTGTATGCCAAGTACATAATATGCTAGAATAGCAGTTTGGGTCTGTCTGTCTGTCTACTGCCTGGAGGCCTGGACAGAGGATAAGTGTAATCCTACTACTGAATGCTAATGGTGATAGCTCTGCTGATAGAACAGTGGTTTTGGGATCTGAATTAAAAATATTTATCATTTTTCAACAAAATTAACAAATATTTAATACATTACTTAGCTCCAATATAGACGTGTAATGACAAGTGGGTTGTGTATGTATTAACCCAATTAAGGACATGCATGTGAAAGTGGTTTATGCTGCAAAAATACACAATAAATCTGTTTCTAGAAGCAAGTATTTTACTATTACCTTGTGGTAGCTTTCTTTTTCTTCAATGTGAATTGTAGTGACTCGTGAAAGTTGCAAAAATAACTGACCTGGAGCCTGAAGTCAGAACAGGTAAAATACAAGTAGGTGCCATGCAACCTTCCTCCAACATGCCTCAGCCTCCTGGAAGAAGAATCTATCTCTAGGAAAAGATTCTTTTTGGGGGGAGGAAAGAGTTAGGACTTCATGGTCCATTCAGTCTTTTTTGCTTAGATTGTCAACAAAACTGTGCGTGCTAATTATGGTTGTGATATTTTGATGAGGACACATTTCCACTAAGAACTGTTCTTAGACCATCAAACTTTGCTAAAGTTTTCCAAGGAAATGCAAAGATAGGATAGGACTATCTCATCCATCCTGTAAAATTGTTCCTCACTTAAAGCATTCCTCCTGCCTCCTTACTTTTTTTTAAATGACTTGCTACTGCCAACAAATTATAAGACTGGCAAATGTTCGTTTGCTGGGTTCTGAGATGATTTTATCTTAATTCTCAATTTGATTCTCTTGGGAATTAACATGCATCAATCCTGTGCATCTCTACCTTATTCTGGATCATTTCTCTTTTGTTTCTCTTTGCTTTACTTTTTTTCCTCTGAGGCTGTGCTTGCCTCTTACAGGGCTATTGATTGAGTATAAACATAAGTTTGTCTTGTGATTTGGGGTATAGCTAAGCCCAGCTGTTACAAGATTGATAGATATTCTATCCAAAAACAAGAGATATTTGGGCATAAGACACACACATGATTTCACTCAAATAATTACTGCTGAGATACGAGTTCCTCTTTGAAACTATCCACCCATAGAGTCATACACAAACTTGAACTTCTGATTTGTAAAAAAGCAAACAAAAACAAACAAACAAAAAAAAACAGTAGCTAGTTTGGCAGAGCATTAAAACTACTTGATAATAGTGTATTTTTTTCAAAATGGATTATTTGCTTCCAAACACTAATTCATTTTACAAAAGGTAAATTTATCCCCTCAGCTAATATATTTCAAGAGTTTATACACATTGCTAATCAGTTGCTGAGTTTCTCCTTATGCATAGATGTGTGTGCATGTTTGTATATAGGCATGCCTGTAATTTTTAAGATTTAGATAGTGATATGCAATCCTCTAGGATATACATATCCTATAAATTCCAGGCAAAAAATAATAGTAAAGACAACTATCTCCTCTTTCACTGTTCCCCTGTCAAAAAGAGTTGCCCATACAACTGCAGGAAACTATATTTATCATCCCATGTTTGTCCATATAAACCCAATAAAGCAGCAGTTGAAAAATGGCAGTGGGTTCAACCTATAGAAAACTGAAGAGTTTTCTGTTCTAGTTCATCAAAGCAGAAGGATCCTGTTTGGGATTTGGCCAGCAGATGACTCTGCTCTCAAATTCTGAAGAGAGAGAAAAATTACAAAAGTTTGTGTCTATTCTTCCCTTAAGGTTGTGCCAAAGAATTTAAACAGTGCAAACAAAATAAGATAAAAAATAACATATATACTCTTTGCACTTAAATAGAAGAATCCAGTATTGTCTAGTGGTTAGAGCACAGGACTGAGGGGATAGTTCAGTGGTTTGAGCATTGGCCTGTTAAACCCAGGGTTGAGTGTTCAATCCTTGAGGGGGGCCATTTAGGGATATGGAGCAAAAATCTGTTGGATGATTTAATTGGGGATTGGTCCTGCTTTGAGCAGGGGGTTGGACTAGATGTCCCGTCCAACCCTGATATTCTATTTCTGACTCTTCCCCTGACTTGATCTGACAATTACTTCACCTCTGATTCAATTTCCTCTCCTGTAAAATGGGATTGCTGCTACTTGCATTTGTAAAGCTTGATGGGAGACTTCTTCAATTGTAAATTACTTATTTTATTTAAGTTCAAAGACTTATTTGCAGTATTGGGCTTATTTCTCACAGTTGCACAAACTAGTAAATTATATTGCCTTCTTACACACTAGCCCTGCTAAAGTTTTTATTCCTTTATTTACTTATAACTTTCAGTAGTAACATATTACAATGAAGTTTTGACAGATGAACCTTTGGGCATTTGCTATAATTAATGGCATCTGTCCCCTTGGCTCTCCACCTGAAGCTCTGATCCTCAGCACTTGACTTCCATCTCCTTTCAACTTGTAGCCAAGTGAGCTCTTGAATATAGCATTAAGACATGACAAGGCATGTTTTATTAGCCTACTTCATGCCTTTGGCCACCAGAGACGTTTATTAATCTTCAGCACATATACAGGTTTTCCATCTTCAGTGTTTTACAACCATTAATTAATAAAACATTCCCAGTTGTGCCTCAAAGTTGCTATTATAGGACTACTGGATCTTAGAACATTTAATACAAAAATAATGTAAATAGAATCTCTTGTTTTTGAGTACACCTTTCCTAACAAAGAGAGGAATAAGGAAAAATAGAGGTGGCGGTGGTGGGATTTGTTTGTTTTTGTCACTCAGTTTGCAAGTAAAAAGATGCCTTGTTTTCTTGCCAACCCTGCCAGCTCCATTTGAGATTTGAAAGTCAAGCTAGATTCTGTCATTGCTAAACAGCATAGCACGGAATAAATATTAAGCAGGTCAAATGTTGTCCTCTGTTAAATCTGTGTAACTCCATTGTCTTCAAATTATACCCTCTGTGACACCTGCACACCCTCAGTACTCCCAATAGGTTTGCACAGGTGTAATTGATTTGGTACTTAGTAATCAATTCTGTTGATCATGCACAAACAGGAACAGAATCCAGCTCTCCCTCTCTCAGCTGTGTTTATTGGCTTTGTAGGGCTAACTGGAGTAAAATGCAGTTAAAAATGACTTTTGTCACTAAAGTCAGCAGATATGCTAGAAGGAGCTGATCTACTGAGTAAGAGGGTGTCTTTTTCAGTGTGTCAGTTTTCAGAGACTTTACAGACAGTTTTCAGACACTTTACATTTTTAGACTTATTTTTGTTAAATAGTTGTATTCCTGGCAGTAGCTGAGCATTTCCCGTCATCTATTCCCCACTTGGGTCTCACCTTGAATTTGAAGAGCATTCACTCCAAGTGTCTTAAAGTTAATCCCATGAATTTAATTCCTTTCTATATTGCTATATCTATATATCATCCTCATTGCCGATCTCCATCACTTCTGGCTGGAATTAGGGTAGGAGTAATGACATGCTCGCACAATACAAAGAAATATCTATAGGGCTCAAAGGCAGGATTCCCTTGTGAGATGTATGTTTAAATTCTTTTAGATTATGTAGCAAGGATGTTTCTTTAAATTCTAGTCTACTGATCAACCAACATCCATGTGTTTGTATCTCACAGTTAATTTTGTGGCCTACATAATTATCTGGGGGGAAAATGTGAGACACCTGTGTTAAGATCACCAGTGTTTTTTCTGTTCATCGTGTTTCCCTCTACCCTTATCTTTCCTACTTGGATTTGGCTCTTCTATCCAGTCCTCCTTAATGAGTGTTATCTTTGCAGGTGGCTCTATCTGTAAAGTGCTTCTCTGCTTGAGTACAATTTTTTGATGGTGGTGTTGGCTAATGGTTGTTATGGTGAGAAAGTATGGCAGAAAGTCAAGCTACATTTGCTGAGCAAGCAACCCCAAAAAGGCCTGGCCCTGGCATTCATCATAGTAAGCTACAGATGCTTAACCTAACAAAATCCCATGATTTGAAATCGGTCCACAAAGTTGAAAATGCTGAGCTGATGACCACATACACCCTGTCTAGACAGGGACAAGGATACTTTTTTCAATGGCTCAAGTTTAACTTGATTGAAATTCCACTTAACACCGAGATAGGCACCATTCAGTGCCTTTAGCTTGATTTTAGTATGTCAACCTGTGGAGACTGTGCACCCACTTCTTGCCTCTTTACTGGCTATGCATTGGACACTTATCAGTCAGGAAATTCTGAAGTGGAAGCTAATTTGTGGGAAGGGAGGTTGTGGGGTTCCCAAGCCTTCCTGATGGTAGATGGAGCTACACTAGCACCTGACAGAAGCTTGGATCATTCTTTTTCCATCTCCTTTCTTCTGTTTCCAGTACATTCCCCCTCTCTGCCACTGTGGCATAGAGGGAAAAAAAAGGAGAGCATATCACATCCATCTACAAGCACAATTTTAGGGGAAACAAGGGCTCTATAAATTTTCTGTCACGTCTTGGCGCTCTCTAGCGAGGCTTGTGGGAGGGCAGGAGGGTTGGAAGCACAAAACTTATTCTCTTACCTCTTTCATATTCTGTATGTGTGTACATACAAACTTATTCTCTTATGTCTGGCTGGCTGTGGGTATGCTTAGGGCACAGCCTCCTTTCAGCTATGTTTATTGCCTTGTCTCAGTTCTGTTCCCTAGCCCATATCCCACCATACAAGATAATGAAATGACATATCACAGGACATCAAGCACTGTAGTGATGGGTGGCAATATAAAACCTGGAGATAGAAAGGTTGGAATCTCTGAGTAGCACATGTACACAGTATAGTATAGATAGGAATAGTGTGCATGGGGGCATAAGTGGGATTGATCCCAGAAATGAATGGAAGTAATTTTGGAAAGACTACTATATATTTTTGGGAGGAATTTTGAGAGAAATTGGTTGCTTGACACACAAGAAGAGGTAAGCAGCTGACTCTGGCCTCCCTAGATGGGGGGAGGGGGGAGAAACAGACAATCTAAAGGTGAGGATACGTTACCCCTCTATGTGTCTTCTCTGTCAAGTGCCACCACCCCTCTGTGCCTAGTTGGGGGCCGCCATGTTCTTGCTACCCCACCAGTTACCTGTGGGTCTCTCTCTGTGTGTGTGTGGGGGGGAGGGTGTCTGTTCTCCTATTTTGCTCCCTCCCCATGCATTTTAATTCCCTGTCTGCCAGGGCCCAGTGGGGAGTGGGACAAAGCTGCTTCTCATGTGGCTGAAGCTGGTTGCCCTGGGTCACTGCTCTGTGCAGTGTGGTGACTTCCTGCATGAGTCAGGCTGGGGAGGTGGGAGCAGCAGGAGTGGGCCATCCCTTCTACTCTCTGCCCCGGCCTGGCTGCTGGGCATAGGAGCTGAGAAAGCCAGAAATATGCTGGGTGAAGTGGGGACACGAGGTTGCTTAGCCCCGACTCAGTCGTCTCCCAGCCAGGGGCTCTCAGGCAGCTGCTGAACTGCCCAGAACAGTGACCCAGAGCAGCCAGCAGTGAAAAGTGACTGCTCTTGCCCCTTTCATCCTGACTGTGGCTTCCAGGGAGAACGGCATAGGGTGCCGCCCTGGGGGCAGACGCAGCAGGAGAAGGACAGAACCAAACTGAACAGCAATCTGTGGTGGCACTTGACCCTGCATGTCCCTCTACACCTTACCCCTGGAACTTTCTACAATAAACTTTAAGGGCTCAGTGGTGTAAGAAAAGGTTAAAATGTAGGAAAATGTCTTACTAAAGCTGTGTAACTAGCTCTGGGCTGCTTTAAATTCTTATCTTGTGTTATGCATTCCTGAAGGCACTACTGGGCCTCACAGGATTCATACTCATATCTTGTCCTGTATATTTCATACGTTTGTCTTACCATGTATGTTTTAGCTCATATCTGCATGTATTCTTACCCCATATGTACCATTTCATGATAGGAACTTTGTGTTTGTATGTCTTGTTCTTTCCAGATAAATAAGTAAATAGATAGGAAACAACGTCATGTTTTACTTGTTAATTTGCATGAGGCCCTTCTTGCCGCCTCCTCCTCCATGTAAAGAACCATATAAAAAGTCTTGTAATGATGTATGAGGGGAAGCCATAATTTGAGAGCTATCTCTGTGAATTCACTTCCCTAGCGAATAAACTTTTGTATTCAAGCTTTCTCCAAAGCCTGCCTGTTCTTTGAAGGTAAATTAGGTAACCTCCAAAGGAAACGAGCCATTTGTGCAACAGTGGTACTGGAGCCTTCTTCGAGGCTAGGTCAAAAATACAGAAGAAAATCCCATAGAAGCGAAGAACTGTCACAAACCTCACCGCAAGGTGCACTCTTGAACCTTCCTTTACTATAAACACAGAGCAGCCTGGAGGTAGAGAAAACAAACCCCAACACCCCCCTTCCCGGCAGCCGCCCATGGAGAATAAACTACATGTAACAGCTGCAAGTCATGTGTCTTCGAGCCGGTCTTCACCGCTGTATTAGCGCCCAGCATCAGTGGAGGGTCGCGCCTAACCCCTCCTGTGCGTCCACACACGCACCTCTAGCAGAGGGTAAGCGATGTTTTACACGCAGCTGGCCGGCGGCTCGGGGCGCTGGAGCGCGGCTGAGGGTGGAGCCAACAATGCAGAGGGGACGCGGCGACTCCTCTTCTCCCCTGTTGTTTCGCTGCCGCTCTCACGCGGGCGAGGGGAACCAGCGCCCAGGCTGCAGCGGCGAGACGCTCCAAATGGCCCAGGGGAAGGCGCTTGGACGCTGCGGTGATGGGCGCAGTGTGTGACCCTGCACGGAACAGAGGCACCTCGCTCCGCCGGGGTACGGCACAGATCAGGAGTCCCGGCTCCTTCAGCAGCTGAGAAGAAGAAACGCCTCTCGGCCACCCTCCCCCGCCTCCTCGGCGGCCGGAAAACTACACTACCCAGCATGCATTTCTGCCATGCGCATGCGCGCCGCCCATTGTGACTCTGTTAACTGGTTACCACTGCTCTCAAACAAACCTGAAGACAGCGGTATTTCCAAGGTACGCCCTCCTTTCATCAGTCGTGATATTCCCGTCAGCCAATCGGCGCGCGAGAAGTCCGGCAGCCGTCAAATCAGCGTCCAGTGTGACTGCAGATGGGCGGTGGTCTCAGAGACGGCAGGCTAGTTGGCGCTCGGAGAGCGGGGGGAGTTTATTGCGACGGTAGCGAGACCAGTCGGGTCCAGCGGGGACTGCAGCAGGCATGGGAGAGGCGGCAGAGAAGGGGTTAACCGTGCTGAGGCAGGACACGGGCCCCGCAGTACCCCACTAGCCCTCCTTGAACCCCCCCCGGATTGGTCCCTCCCCCCCCCGCGGCTCCCTCCCGGCACGGTAGTCACCATAGAGACCGCACGCGATGGGCAGCGGGCTGAGCCGGGCCCGCGGCGCTAGCCCTGACAGCCGCTGAGGGGCCGCAGGGGCGCTCTCGCCGCAGGCGTTAACCCTGCCCCCGCCGTCTGACTCGCCCCGTCGGGGAGGAGCCGCCGCCGGCTCGGCCACGTTCCAGGTGAGAGCCACCCGCGAGGCTCAGACGGTCTAGACCAGCCCCCGGCTGGGCCCCGCCGCCCTCCGCTGGCGGTGTCGTTAGCGGTGGCTGGGTCTTTGTCTCCACGCGGGGCACTGGGGACGGGGGTCAAGGGCGGGCGGGATGCCAGGGGAGCTAGAAATATCCCCCGGCGCAGCCCTTAGCGGATGGCGACCGGGAGCATTGGGGATGGGTTGCGCCGGAGCGAGGGGAGAAGTGTCATTTGTGTGTGTCCGCTAAGGGGTGATAACCGGTGACATAAGGGGGATGAGGCAGGGGAGGGACCTTCCGGCCTACACAAGATAAGATCCCGTTGCTAGATCATTTCCCGACGGGTTGCAGACTTGACTACCAGTGACGGGAGGGTTTTTGCTGCATAAAAGCACGTTGGGTCGGTGGGTTGGGATGAGCGGTGATGTTATATACCATGAAACGATACATCTTAGTAGTGGTGGTGTAATGTTGATGGCATGTACAGAAGCATTGGGATGTTACAGGACATTCTCTGAAAGATATTTCTATTACAGCACTAGCACACATTGTGTAGATTGGACGGGGAGAATAGAGTTACTCCTTTATTTGATATAATGTCACTAAGTAGGCTGGAATCCATCAGCTGTTACTCTCCACCTTGGCCTTTCTACTCTGAAGTTAAATTTACAGGCACATGACTGTTTTTTAGTTTCTCTTGCTAGAAGAGGATACACAATATTATTAGCAGATGTTTGTTACTTGATGTTGAAACAGTCAGGTTTATAATAGATTTTTGTCAGTTTCCTTTTCCTATACAAATATGTTATAGACATGTGAGGGCATATATTATATATTATATTATATTTTATATTATACATGTGTGGGCAAGGATGGATGGATAATCTGTCTGGTGTCTCTCACCTTAAGCACTGGAGACATTAACAGCAGTTGCATCAATATATGAATACAGATATGAGATATGCCTAGGTAGGCCATAGTTGTTACACATAAACAATAATCTAATATGGAAAGGGCCTTTTAAAAATACGATTTTATCCACCACTGGTAGTATTTAATGATATAAGAATATATATTATTTCTGAATGTATAGATGAGGGTTGAAAGCTGTGTTACAGCATTCTTGCATGTCTGTTATCACAAGAGAGCAAAAGCAGTGAGAGGACAAAGATTGGTATGGAATTTCTAACCTTGAGGGTGGGATATACTGTGACAATAGGAAACACTCTTCAATGTAGATAGGGATGGATTTGCAAATTCTGATCAACTATTGTATGTCAATAGGAAGAACAAAAGAAGTGCATGTTTATAGCTTAACCTCTTCTATACAATGAATAGTATTTATAATGAAGGTATTTATGATGAAGGTAAAAGGGAATGTGTGAAAAGGATAATAGTGAAGACATTTCGTATGCAGACCATGTACATGGAGAAACAGTATTTAAAATTAACAAGCTGCTTTTATTTTAAATGAGAGAAATTTATTAAGTGCCTTGATAAATGTGTTGCTATGTACATTTTTTAATATTTAAGAAATGAGGTCCTGTAAGAACCTCAGAATGAGTGGAGGTGCTGAAGTTGAGCAGTGAAATTGCAGTATCAGAATAATAATGTAAAGACAGTAAGCTATATTGATTATGGGGGTGAGGGGTGCAAAGAACACTGTACTGCTTATTGTGTAGTTTAATACCTCTTAAATATAGTTAGCATTGAAATGAATTAATTCTATGTTGCAGATCTTCCAAAAGCTTAGGGTTTTTTTGTTTTGTTTTTTAAATAAATCCTCTGTAGGCAACACTGTGTCTTTGTTGGGATGTGTGTGTGTGTGTGTGTGTTAATTCATTTTTGCTACAGAACTTGAGAGAACAAGAGGCTAAAGGTGATATGATCCTGCAAATTTTTGTGTGTCCGCAGTAGCATTGACTCTCAACAATGAAATGTGGGAAAAGTGTATTCAATATTTTCACAACTTGACAATGACCTCTCAGGATTATACAGTGAAATGCCCTAGTAATGTATTTCAGTAAGCAAAATACTAAGTCTTAAAGTTAACATTTTATTCTAGAGGTAGTCTTGTTAACATCAGTTTGATGTGTAAAGGATTAGCAAAGTGCTTTGTGATATGTATAAAAGAGTGACTATGTACTTATTGCTAATGCTTTTTATTTGGCTTTCATAAATTTATTTTTGGCACAGTATGTCTAAATATTGTGTAAATGATGGAAATGTATTATTAGCTTTCTTCAGAAAACATTTCCATTTTTATTTTGATTTTCTTCAGATCTGCTACTGTGTACTTGGTAGCCACTGTGTCTTTAACCTCTTTGTGGTATTTTAGAAGCAATAGGGGATTAGGCAGAGAAATTCAGACTGATGGAAAATGTGTGAGTATGGAAGCCCATGAGACATTAATCAGGTCTGATGGAGTCGTATAGTACTGCATGTTGCATTTTCTATTAAATTGTAACACTGCACTTTTCAGGCCACAGAGGGCTATACGTGTACTAAAATAAAAGTTGGATTGTTTTCTAAAAGGAAAACAATTTTCCTTATCTATAACCATATTTTAACTTTTATAGAAAAAAATTATAGAGAGCCCCGATACAGCCAATTAGTTTTGTATATACAATATTAAACATCCATTTGGAATGTACAAAGTACAGTACAAGATAAAATGAATATTGTAGATTGTATCTCCTGTTAAACTAAGACTTAATCCTTCTGTAAGAATACACTGACCATTCTAAAGCTGGTCGTCTGTATAGTTTCTGTGTATTCCCATATTCTGGATCATTGTCACCTTCTCCTGCTCTTTTAAACCATTGTTCAAAACTGTAGAATCTGGCTAAAGGGGCAGAGAAACAGCTGCATATTCAATTTAAGACAAATTTTGCAATCTCAGAGGAATGCCTGGTATATGAACCACTCAGTCACTATTCCTCCTCCCCTTCCCAACTCTTTAAACACCCTTTCCTCCAGTGACAGAGAAACCATCCCCTTCTATTTGATGTCACAAATAAACTGTGAATGGTCTGTTAGGTTCCTAGTTTATCTCGTTTAATATACAATTCTCTAATCATACAAGAGTTAAAGTTTGTAGAATCAGATTATTACAGATTGCACACTAAAAGATCGAAGAACTGTAGATTATGCTTTGGTTAAAATTACTTGCCGTCAACCAGAAAATGTATTGATTTCTTCTTGGCATTAGTGGTGAAAGAGATTTATTCATCAGATTAAAATGAAATGTATATTTATCTCTCTTAACTGGTTTGAATATTAACATAGGAATTAAAGATCTGATTTAGCTTTCATAATATTTTTTGTCTATTGCATTTCACTCAGTTTAGAGAGTGAAACTAGACAGGATAATTTAATTTATGTGCCAGCATGTTCTTTATTGGTTGAACTGTGCATGCTGCAGAACAACATTTAACAAAAGTCTTCATTGAAAATCTTGAGCACCACATAATGTTAATAGATTTCTTAAAAACAAAATTTAGGCCTAGACATTTTTTTACACCATGCCTCATTTTGCTAGATATGTAGGGGCATCACATCACCCAACATTTTACTTGGTCTAAGTGTATAATGAAACCCTTCCGGATTTTTTTTTTTTAAATTGACAGAATTCTCCAACTTTTGATCTATGTATACACTGTCCATTTGACAGCTTCTTCTACCCTGCTTATTAAAAAATTGTGGTATGTGCTGAACCCCATTACGCTTTTCATCCTGAGCTAGGTATGGAGTGTGATATGCTCATAAGAGAACACAATACATACTGTTAAGACTGAGCTGGATGAAACCTTGTTATGGGCTGAGTTAAAAAACCTCATTGAGGTTGATGGGTTTGAATGCACACATCAGTTAGCATAACTATAGGGAAAAGTTAATCACAAACCCCCAACTAAAAAGGAGTTTTAGGCTGGTGGGTTGAGGGGCGTTTGCTTGAGCATTGTTTTGGGGTAAAGTGTGTGGGAGGGGAAAGGTTTATGAAGTTTGGGACTGTAAGCTACAAAAATATTCTTGTGTTTCTGGTTCCTCCTGCATTTGGAGAAGTAGGACTTTGCATATTACTTGTAAATAAACAAGATTACATCAAAGAAAATGTGGGACTCTGATATCAATTTCTGCCCCCAATGAGAACATTCCCATGGCCTCAAACTTTGATGAGATGCTCCTGTTCAAAAGGGACAACACTACTACTAATATTTGGTAGTGGGATCTCCTATTCTCACGTTATGTCTAGTTCTGAATAATAAGAGGTGGAATTGCAGGAAGATGGATAGCGAGAAAATGGTATAACTTATCCAGGGTAGTTGGATTGTGCTGGGTTTTAAATGTGGACATCATTACTATAAAAAAATAAAATAACCACCTCTAGTTTTTAAATCGTATTGGTAACTTCTGTGAGGAGTTTGTCTATTTATTGTATTTAATATTTGCTCTTAGATGTGAAACTGTTTCTGATATGATTGTTGCCACAGAATCACGTGACCTTGTTTGCCATGTGATGGTCTTCTCCTGAGCATGTTCTCTCTGCAGTAAAAATTCAGTTAATGCCAGTTTTGGCATCCTCCTTTCTGAATAATGCTTTCAAAATTGTGAAAAAATTGTTAAAAGATTATTTGTGATTTTTACTGGCGGAGCACTCATTGCTATAGGTAACTTGAGAAATTATAAAATGCTGTGCTGCTTTTAGGGTTGTGTCATCATTATGAAAACTTTTTTTTAAAACTGATTCACTATCCCATACTATCTTAGATTTTTTTTTTTTAAATGTACAAATGGAAAAAAAAACTTTGTTCACTCTTTTTTTTTTAAGTTATAACCTTTACTGCTTTTAGCCTTTTTACTTGTCTAATTCAGATTACTTTGACTTCTAAAATATATTGTTCTGTGATACATAGGGCCCTACCAAATTTGCGACCATGGACAACACATCATGGACCATGAAATCTTACCCTACCTCCCCTTCCCTCCCTCCCCCCCAAAAAACCCCGACCACCCCTTCCCGCTACAAGGAGAGTTTTTATTTTCTGTGGGGCAGAAGATATGGAGAGTGTTCTTTGATGTCTCCTTTAATGGAATTGAGCATATATTAAGATTGCACTATGTGTATAAAACCTTTAATATATCTGAGTACTTCAGTAGTGACATCTGGATTAATAACTTTTTTCTCACACTTATATTTCTCACAGGTTGTATGTCAAGATATGTTTCTAATAGTTCTTGAGAAAAGAGAACAATTAGAGTATGAGACTTTTGGTTGTGGGGATCACACATGGCTATGTTACCTCAAATATGTGCAGAATTCTAGTCTTTATTACATTTTTGGACATCTACAGTAACAGTCAATGGGTCTGTCTACGCTGGCAGAGTTAGATCACCGACAATTACAGTGCTACTCAGAAAGCACTGAAGGAAAATCACTGTTGCTTGTTCACTCTGTCAGCTCCCTGCGCAGTAGCATGTTCACACTTGCAGTGGTATTCGGAGTGGTGCACTCTGAGAGCTATCCCACCGATAATCTCTTCCTCTTCTGGCAGTAAGAGTTGTGGCAAAGCGGAGAGGGTCGCAGGGTATCCTGAGTCCTGTCCCAATGCCCTGTGATGCATTGCTTCGCATCCCAGAAATCCCTGTGCCTCTGTCTGTATTTGGCGCCATCTTTCAACGGTTTGTGTACTGCGCACTCTGCCTCTTTGGTCTGAAGGAATGGATCCTGCACTGTGGACCAATATGCTGCTCTCTCTGACCAACATGTCATGAGTGGCAGTGGAGTTATTCCTTAAACTACAAAGGAAAGAGAAATTTGATATTGATCTCGCCATAAGTAGAAGCTATGACACAAGATTGCTGTGGCATTCATGGAGGTGCTGACTATAGTGGGACGCTGCTTTTGGGCTCAGGAAACAAGCACTGAATGATGGGATCATGTTGTCATGCGGGATGATGAACAATGGCTGCATAACTTTCGGATGAAGAAAGCCACTTTTATGAGACTGTGATAAGTGCAGCTCAAGGACACGAGAATGAGAGCTGTCCTGTTGTTGGAGAAGTGCATGGCGATTGCAGTGTGGAAGCTGGCTGCTCCAGACTGCTACTGATCAGTTGCTGTCCAGTTCGGAGTGGGAAAGTTGATCGTTGGACTCGTGTTGCTGGAAGTGTGCAGGCCTTGATTGCATCCTGCTCCAAAAGACCATTACTATGGGCAACGTTCATGACGTGGGTGGCTTTGCACAAATGGGCTTCCCTAACAGTGGAGGGACAATAAATGGTATGCATATTCCAATTCTGGCATCACACTATCGAGCCACTGAGTACATTAATTGGAAGGGGTTTTTCTCTGTGGTTCTCCAGGGACTTGTGGATCACCGTGGGCATTTCATGAACGTTAACACAGGTATCATGATTCCTATGGCTGATGTGCAGCTGGGACTGCATAACCTTTCTCCAAATGCCGATGAGGTCCAGCAGCTCGGCTTTGCTCCAAGTGTAGGATCGCCTAATGCATGGAGCAGACATAGTCATCTGGAAAGATGTGCTGAGATCATTGCATGTGTCACTGAGCAAACAGGAAGGGGCCTTAAAAATTCCCAAGGAATTTAAGAGGTAGGGCTGAGGGTTGGCCACCCGAGGGTAGGGCTCTAGAGTTCAAACCGATGGCCAGAGAGGTGAGAACAGGCATTGTGGACACCTTCCGAGGCCAGTCACAGTGCTGTAATTGACCAGGGGGTCTACACTGGCACCATGGCGCTGTAGCCCCAGGGCAGAAAGCTGTATGCACCTCGTTGGGGTAGTGTTTTGTTGTTGTTTTTTTAAAGCATTGCAACTGTGCAGTTTCTGTGCACTAAGTAGCTTGGCAGTGTGTACACCTCAGGAGTTACACTGCAGAAAGCGGCTTTACCGTGTAGAAACTTGCCATTGTAGACGAGGTCGCTGTCACATACACTTCTCTGTGCCCTGTTAGAATGCTCCAGGAAGGACAGAGTTAACTTCTCTGGAGCTTGTTTTGTACACCTCTTGTACAAAGGCAAGGAAAAGTCTATGATAACTACTTTCTGCCTGTTGTATTTTGGAGACTTTGGGTAGGATGTTAATATTGTGACAGAGGAGTAGCTCTCTCCTTGCCTCTCCCGCACCTATTGTTGATACATGATATTGGGGTATGAGGTAAACAAGCCAGCCGTCTCTTACCTGTTTTCCCTTCCACATTTCCTTTTATTCGTTTGCATACCATCCTTCTGTTTTCATATTGTTTGAGTTGCTTCCAGTCAAACAAATCCACAGCTGTTATGGAGTCAGAAGTGAATGCTTATGACAGTGGCAGTGTTTTGGGGCTATTCGAGAAACCACTCCTGGTAACACAGCACAATATTCTACCACATAACTTCAAACAGTATTCCATTTACAGCTGGTAACTAAAACTTTGATACAGAGGTCTAGAGCTTAATCTTGATGTAACCTTGGTTACTGACTTACTGTCCATCTACATCTCTTATCTCAAATATTAGGTACTGTCTGGTATTCTATTGCAGATCTCCTAAGTGCTGAGCCTTTCTCTGTTGACACTGATTTATATGATGCTTGAGTAGCCCAGCCTGATCTCTTCCTCTCCTGTGTGGTTACCCAAACTCTATTCTGCAAGGGTGTCTCTCTCTCATCTCAGGTATACGTTGGTCCTGAAGAGCTTTTCATTCAGTGTTCAGATGCAAATCAAAATAATGTCTATTTAGAGACCTTCAAAAGATTTGGGTCATCTAATCAATCTAGGCACATGCTTAATTTCTAGAGTGCATGTTTATTATTTGTTTTAAATCTCCAGCATATTTTCTGTCTTGTCAGAGGAGACTTCTGAGTCTTTTTTTCTTTTTCGCCCCCCCCCCCCCCCCCCGGTATGTTATGCTGAGACACCTTTTCCAAAATGTTTGGCTTTTGGTTGTATATAACATTAGGTCTGTCTAGATACATATATGGCCCCCATCACTACAATCTCTGAGCATCTCTTTAGAGCTCAGCAGTATATTATTTTGAGAGAGTAGTTTACAGTGTTTTCTTTTTTAATTTGAAATAAATCAATTTTAAGTATAAATCACATACCTCAGCTGTGAACAGTGCATGAATATTAGATATTACTTATCACAGTGAGGGTAGTTTATGGCTTTTGCATACATTAGAATTACACATCATTTTAGTGGGTCTTATGTTTGAACCACTAATATCTGATTTAAATTACTTTAGGCTATTTATGTTCAGCATTTTTGTATAGTAAGTAACTCTCTCCTGGTCCATATTTCTTGTTTGGCATAGTATTATAATGATTACACTGTAGAACAGTGTTTTTAGGTTTTGCAAGCCTTCACCTCTACCGCTAAACTGCTGGTGAATTAGGCTTCTTAGACATTGAAAGTTAAAAAAACTTACTGAATGGCATGAAAATCACATGGTAAAATAGGTGGGTAGGATGAGAGAGGCTTGGTCACTGTTGCCAAGAGGTGATCTTGTAGTAGTGGTTGGCATTCAGGCCCAGCCTTATGAACTATTTCTAGCAAGTATTTTCCCTTTTGCTAGGGTTTTCAGTCAAAGAGATGATCTTAACCTGTCAGACCAAGGACTTGGATAAATAACCTAGCATATGCTAGTCTTTAACTGTTTTTGTTACTGAGAGGTTGAAACTGTTGCCACTCATATACTCTGAATGAGAGTGATACTAAAGTTTTGTTGTATGCACTTAAGGGAACTAGGTTTGGGCATATCAGAATGTTATCATTAGGCTGGTTTACTGCCTGTACTTGCAGAGACTATTGTCAGGATGGTATTTTGGCATAAAAAAAGACAGTCAAAATCTTGATAGATTACATTTCCAACAAGTCAAAATCCTGACAGTGTACCCTGTTAATTTTATTCTCCCTTTCAGTCGTTCAGCCATTCCACTTTACTTTTCATATCCCTGCAATGAGGGATCTGCCGGGCTTCTCTGACATCGCTTCAATAAGTGATCTTTGGGGAAATAAATAGCTGTGAAGTGCTCTGTGTGAGCACACACAGCATAGAGCAGTGATGCAGTGTTAGTGATTTTGAATGTCAGGATTTTGATCAAGTTCCAGTATACTGGGTTTCTTAAATAATGCACTCTGTATTTGTCATGCACTGTGCATCAGTAGTGCAGTTTTCATTTACCCTGCCTGACCCCAATTAGAATACATATAAAGAAGCTATTCTCTTGAGGCAATGGCTCAATAAATCTGCGCCTGTCTGAGTGAGGTTTGTAGAATGTTGCTATACCCATTCTTTCTGGATTCCTTTGTCTTCCTCTCCATTATAATCTTGTCAGTTGTATACACTTAATGTGTGGTTGTAAAAATGGACATGTGTCTTCAGCCGGGGCAGTACCATCACTCCACAACCAGATGCTTTCTAAGAGGTGCAAGTGACTGGTACAAACTTTAGTTTTTTCCAGCCAAAGATAGAAAGCTGACCTAAGAAGCAGCGTCTTGGGGGGGTGGGGCGTGTGTGGATAGATGGATATTTTTAAATTTTTGCTTGAAATAAGTGTTCTTCACCATAATGAAGGACTTCATTTGTCCTTACAAGAAAATACCTTATATATGCCATAAGAATTTGAGAGAAGCTGTCAAGGCAGATTTCCCTGCTCTGGCACCTTGAATGCAGTAAATGGGGGCCCTGCAAGAGTTAAAAAAACCAGGGGGAGAGGGAGTGCTGGGGGTAGGGGATCATGGGAAGTAAATTTAGGAGTGTTAAAAAGGCTGTTGTGGTGGGAGGGGCGTGTCCAGGGAATGAGAAATGATACTGGAGCCCCAAAGTTCTGGGTGACTGCTCCCGAAATTAAGTATACAGCTAGGTCTCCAAGTGGAAAGGGAGAGCTAGTGTGGGCCAGGTTTTCCATATCTGTCCTGACCACGCACCTCAGTCACCTCCTCTTTGGAGCCTAAGGCCCTGCCGTAACCAGTAGATCACATTGCCCCCAATTCTCCAGACTGGGACTATAACCTGAGTCCTGCATACCCTACCTGGCTCTAAACCACACTGCCCTCCCTTAAGAACGCCACCAGTATCCCACAGGCAGGTGAGTCTAGCCCAGCCAGGTTTATGAGCGTCTCCATGTCCAGTGAGTGAGGCTGATGAGGGGGTGTGAGGAGGAAGGCCCCTTTGGAGGCCTAGTGACTGGGGAAAGCACCGTGCTGGCCGCCATGACACAGACTGAAGCAGCTCTGTCTTTCTTTACTGCCTCTGCTGTGATTTCCTAGCTGTCTATATATAGCGCAGTGCCGCCAGCTCCAGGCTCCCATCAGATCTTCTTCCATTGCTCCAGCCAGGCTGGGTCAGCCATGGACACTCCCAGCTGACAGCACAGCCTGGAGAGCCAATTGTTAAATAAAAAAAAGGCAAAAGGAAATCAGTTCAATCCTTGGAGGGACATGGGCAAAGCTCCTCGTCTGCGTGTGTCTGTGCCCGGGGGGTGGCTGTGGGAGAGGGGTCCTGGAATTCAGGGCCCACAGCTCGGCTTCCTCCGACTGCGGCGTCATGTCAGGATTCACTGGGGTCTCCATCGCGTACGTTTTTTGCATCTGTGACTTTGCGTCTCCTGCTCTGTGTTGCTGGGAGGGGGATTCTAAAACAAGCCAAAGCTCCGCTGTCACACACGCTGCACCTGGAGGTACTTCCCTGCCGTGATCACAAGGCTCCAGCTGTTAGCTTCTGCAGAGCTGAGTGCAGTGGAGTGAGGGAGTGGGAGATACGGGCTCTGGCCTCTCCCGACTCTTCTTTCCTCTTGTGGGCCATGGCCATCCACATGCCCCTTGCCCACAGGCAAGGGAGAAAATCCCCAGGATGCCACCGGCTCTCCACAGGCCCCATCCCTGCCCAGCTGCTGCTCACAGATCAGGGGCTCTTGCTTTTGCGTCTCACTGGCTGACAGTGAGACGCTGACAGAGGCTTTGGAGTTGTAGCCACAGGGTCTTGTGGAAACATGGGGCAGCAGAGACAAGAGTGGGATGCCAGGACCTTGTGGTTTTCTGATCAAGAGGCCTGGCACCCTCAGCCCCTAAAGGACATTTCCTGTCTCTGTGGGTGGGGCCCCTGAGCAGCGTCCCCTGCACCCCATCACCACAGCAGTGCCAGACGCTGGCCATTCCCCAGGCGTTGACTCTGAGGAGAGGGGACATCATGTTGGGCCCTGACAGATGCGCCTTTGTGGAGCCGAAGGCAGCACAGTGGGCTAAACTCCCACCGCCTGGCAAAGAGCCTCTCCCTGGACACTGGAAGCCTTAATCCTCCTCCCCGCAGCCCGGCTCTGAGGTTCCTGGGATGGCCTCCCTACTGCCTCACAGCCATAGCGCAGGCGACCCTACGGCCTCCTGGCGGGCTGGCAGCTGTGGGCAGAGGCCCTGGTGACACAGGAACAGCAGAACCTGCGTTTGCTACTGGCAGAGGGGCAGAACCAGCTCCTCGCACGGGGCTGCCACCAAAACACTGTCCTGTCTCCGGGCACGAAGCGCCTCCTCCCCTGCTTCCTCTCAGGGACCGGCCTGGGCCGGGGGCCCTGCTCTTCCCCTGCAGGGCCCGGCTGTGGCTGTGCCATGCACTGACCCAGCCAGCGCAGTCACTCGGTCACGATGCTGCACCTGGAATCTCCACGGCCCTTGGAAGGCCTGATGCACTGAGGGCTCTAACTAGGGGTGTGGGTTCTGGGGTAGGGCCAGAGAAGAGGGGTTCAGGGTGCAGAAGGGGGTGCTGGGCTGGGGTAGGGAGTTGAGGTACCAGAGAGGGTGAGGGCTGTGACTGGGGGTGCAGGCTCTGGAGTGGGGCTGGGGTTGAGGGGTTTGGGTTGAAGGAGGGGGCTCCAGGCTTGGGGGATGGGGCCGAGGGGTTCAAGTGCAGGAGGGGGCCATGTGTTGAGGCAGGCGGTTGGGGTGCAGCAGGGGACTCTGGGTTTGGGGGGGGCCTCAGGGTGGGCAGGGGGTTGGGGCGCTGGCTTACCGCAGGCAACTCCTGTCAGCAGTGCTGCAGGGCTAAGGCAGGCTAGTTCCTACCTGTCGTGGCACTGCGCTGTGACCCGGAAGCAGCCAGCAGGTCCGGCTCTTAGGCGGGGTGCAGGGGGAACAGGAGGCTCCATGTGCTGCTCTCGCCCAAGGCTCTGTCCCCCAGCTCCCATTGGGTACAGTTCCTGGCCAATGGGAGTGTGAAGTCGGTGCTGAGCGTGGAGGCAGCGTGCAGAGCCCTCTGGCCCTCCTGCCTAGGAGCAGGACCTGCTGTCCACTTCCAGAGTGCAGCACTAGCCTGCCTTCACCCTGCAGCACCGCTGATCGGACTTTGAACGGCCCGGTCGGAGGTGCTGACTGGCACCACCAGGGTCCCTTTTCTATGTTAGTTGTAAAACAAAATTGTGTCATGGAGTGTGAGAAGTTTTATGATAAGGTATTGAAAGACCGAAATTTGCTGCGTAAGGTTACTTCATCGGAGAAATATTCATGGTACGATCGTGGTGAAATACAATTCCCCTCTACGTCTACCGAAATTTTTGTATGAGTTCTGTCACTGAAGAATAATTGTTAGCTTAAGTCAATATGTTCATGTAATAAAACTTTTTTTATCGTCTTACTTTTTCATAAATACAGAATATTACATAACCCCGTCCCGTTTTTGCCATCCCAATGTCCCGTTTTTGTCTCAAGGAAATATGGTCAGCCTAATAATTCTACATTTGTAAGTTCAATTTTCATGATAGCGATTGCACTACAGTACTTCAATGAGGTGAACTAAGTTTCTTTTTTGCAGTACAAACGTCTGATAAAAAATAAATATAAAGTGAGCACTGTACACTTTGTATTCTTGTGTTGTAATTGAAATAGATATATTTGAAAATATAGAAAACTTCCTAAAATATTTAAATAAATGATATTCTACTATTATTTAACAGTGCGATTAAGCACTTGACAGTTCAGATTTTTTTGGTTTTGTCCTTTAGATGGATTTTTGGGATTAATAAGTAATCACATTAGTCTCTTTGATTTGGAAGTAACTCTTGGTTGTAAATTAATCCAGATTAATTTTTTTTATATTTATGAGCAAGCAATTGACTCTGTGTCAAGTAGAACTCAGAACCTAAATTCTTTAGAACAGCAGTTCTCAGCTGGGAGAAGGGGTACATCAAAGTTTCTAAGAGATTGTGGCAAGCCTTCTCACTCACTCAAATTTGGTCTGGTTGCCACTGTCATGACCAGAGATGCTGAGCTAAATTTGAGTGAGTGGCATTGGTGGTTGGGGTCACAACATTAACTATCTTTGATGCTGAAATTGAGAAATACTGCCCTGAAAACTTTTTAGATATTAAGATGTGTGCTTTTAAATCCTAGCCTGTGCACAGTTAGACAGCAGGATCAAAGGATTAATTTATTTAAAGTAGAATTCACTGCATTGGAATCAATGTATTAATGGCCCCCTTTCCATCTAGATTACAGGGGAAAGTCCCATTTTGTAAGGGGGAGAGAGGGACTCCAAGATTGTTTTTGTTCCTTTGTTTTTAAAGGTTGGGGGGCGGAGGGAGGCATGATTCTAAAAAGTTGAAAACTCCTGCTTTAAGAACGATTCCTTCTGTGTTGTTTTGGAACATTCTGTTGCTGAATTCTATTTCAAATTGTGTGGTGGCTTCAAGTGTATGTTGTGCTTTCTTGTTTATTTTTTTTAAAGTAGTGGTGGAGTTTTGATACTAAATTCAATATATTTAATGTTGTCCTCAAACTGTGAAAGTGCGACAGACTCTTGTAGTGACAATATAACTAATGCAAAAGTTGCCAAAAAGGGAAGCTGGAGGTTTTGGCAGCTGAATAGGAGACAGCTGGCGCTTTTTGCACCTGGGAATCTGTGGGTTGTGATCATGGGTGCCAAAACCCAGAGCTTGAGGAAGGAAGACACACGATTGCATTAACTATGTGGTGTTCTCATTTGGAAGGTTTTCTTCACAACCATTAGGGCTTGTAATTCAGGGTTAAAATATAAGACTAAAATCAGGACCACTATGATGATATAATAAAGACATATCCTACCTTTTGGAATGACTAATGCAGTTCTGGTTACAGAATGTGGATAGAAAAGAGGTTAAGCACATTGCCTTTTTGTACAAATTAATGTATTCCCAAGTTAAAATTATTTTGCAGTCTAAAGAGTGTGTTAGAGGAAGGCTGTTGTACATTGCATAGTCATATGTTGCATTGCATTTGGCTCATTCACTTACAAGATTTATCAGGTCTTATTATAGTTCAAGATAATTTTAACACTGAACATTGTTATTACTAGGGCCCTACCAAATTCAGTCTACTTTGGTCAGTTTCACGGTCATAAGATTTTAAAAAATTGTTAATTTCATGTTTTCATCTTTTGAAATCTAAAATTTCATGGTATTGTAATTGTTTGAGCCCTGATCCAAAAAGGAGTTGTGCAGTGATCGCAAGGCCGCTGGTGTTGAAGTATTGCTACCCTTCTGGGCTGCTGCTGATGCGGCGCTACCTTCAGAGCCGGATGCCTGACCAACAGCTACCACTCTCCGGCCACCCAGCTTTGAAGGCAACGCAGAAGTAAGAGTGGTAATACTGTGACCCCCTTAAAATAACCTTGTGACACCCACCCCACAACTCCCTTTTGGGTCAGGACCCACAGTCTGAGAAACATTGGTCTCCCCTGGGAAAATCTGTATAGTATAGGGTAAAAGCACACACAAGACCAGATTTCTTAGTCTGTGAGGTGTTTTTCATGGCCATGCATTTGGCATGGCCCTAGTTATTACTTTATCATTAAATCTGTTGAAAAGAGACCTCTTGCCCATAGAATTAGTCCTATCAAAGCAGTGTTGAGGTATTCTATACATGCGGAGAAACTTATATTGCTGTTGGCCATAAAATAGACAATTTAATACATTGTATCTGACAGATCAGGAGTATCTGCAGCAATATATCTGTATCTGCAAATGTATCTGCAACAATATAAAGGTGGCCCATGTATGGCTCTATGACTGTACATATTGGTGGTGTTTCATTTCATGCAAATTAATGATGCTGCATTAAATACAATCAGGATCCATAGTGTAAAAAGAGTTTATGTCATGGTTATTTTTAATAAAAGTCACGGATAGGTCATGGGCAATAAACAAAAATTCACAGAAGCCGTGACCTGTCTGTGACGCTTTTTGTTGCTGCAGCTCCATGGTTTCCCCCTGCCCAGCTAATGACTGGGAGCTGTGAGGTTCCCCCTCTGCCCACATCAGCTGGAAGCTGATGGGGGGCTACCCTCTGCCTACAGATTCTGGGAGCTGCAGGGTGATCATATTTCCCAAAGAGAAAATGGGACATCCTCAGCCACTTGCCTGAGGCATCCCCCTCCCTGCATGAGGCTGTCACCCATCGCTAGAACCCTGAGGATGGCCCCCTCAGGAGGCTGATGCCCATTGCTGGAACCTTGCAGGGGGTACATTGTCATTTATCACTGCTGTCACCTGTGCTGGAAACCTGCCAGGGCCCCGCTGGTTGCCAGCTCCAGAGTCCCACAGCCCCTGGGACTGAAGCAGAGAATGTTAGAAGTTTCTCCGTGACATAAATGTAGTCTTAGTTATCATATATGTAATGATAAACTGTAATCGAAATATGAGTATCCAGTCAGGATTGGTAGCAGTATTGATATAAAACTGTAAAACCTTAATTTCACAATTTAGTAATTTTAGGCTGACACACTTGGTGTCTGTTCAGTAGTATTTTTATTTGCAAGTTTGATAAAAAATTCTTGCTGCTATTTTTGGGTTATTGGGTTAATGGAATATTTTCCCCATTGTAAAGAAATTTGAACGACGTCTTTTTGAACAGGTGAACAGCAAAACTGAAGCCTTAAAGAGGGCATGGACATGTTACATAATAAGGGTCGTTTACTTTGCTTCGTGTGTTGAAGGGGGAAGAATAAAGATTTAAGTTAATGAAAAATCACTGAGAGTGCTCACTGGACATCTAATTTGAGAAGAAATTAATGGAGTGCTGCCCCTTTTATGGCATTATTACAAGTTCTCTCTACCCATCCCTGACCTGTTTAATCCTTGTCTACATTATGGAGGTTGTATTTATTTATTTTAAAAGTCCATTGTTTGTAACACTGGTTAGCAACACTGGAGCCTTAGAACAAATGACACTCTGGCTCTGGCATCCATTTTCAGCATAGCTTCAGTATGATCTTTTCTAATAGGGGTTAGAAAATTTACTGGCATTACTCTATGGGTGTAATACTACCAGATTAAATCACAGTGTGGAGATACTGCTTCTGAATAAAAGTAGCCTTCTTTCATTTTATCTTAATTCACTTGAATTAAACTAAACCAAATTAAGACTACTTTTATTTTGAGTAAAAGCATCCACACAGGGATTTAATCCTGTTTGACTTCATACTTTTTGTTAATCCAGACTAATTTTCCCGTGTAGGAAAAGCCTTGGACTTGTTTAGAGTAGGTTTAGCTGACATAGTGCTGAAAGCAAAAGCTCCATGCTAGGGTCTCAAGGTTGCTTGTACAAGTACAGTTGAAACCACATTAGCAGTGGTGGAAAATTTATGTAAAATGTTCCTAATGTAGACAAGGCTACTGGGGATGTTGAAAAGACCAGTTGAATTGGGGAGATGGCAATGAACTTTTAAAAACATACACGCAATTACCTACCAAGAAAACCAGTCTCAGAAATTGTGAAAGGATGAAATTATGGGTGTGGGTGGAAAAAACTTCCCACTGTATGATTTGAGGGTGTATGTCTCCACAATTTTTACAGAGTAGTGCAGATTCTTACTCCTGAGAGCATTCTTTGCCAAACATTAAAAATTCTATGCACATTATTTTAAAATTTGTGCAAGTTTTATTTGTCAGTAAATATATGGAGGCTCCAGCATGGCAATGGGAAACACATGCTACTGACAGTATGAAGGTGGGAGATCACATTGCAGCTAGGGAGTGGTGCATGACTGCTCTTGCAGCTTCTCTTTTCTTCTCTGTCAGAGTCATTTTTTCCTGCAGAGAAGCAAAGAAATCTCAGGGGGACATGAATTCTGCCCATGTTCAGTGGTGATAAATTCCCCCAGGAGTAAAATTCTAAACTGTAATGAACAGGGAAGTGGTTTAAAAAAATCTTTTTTTTTTTTTTCCCCCTGTAACCTTTGGAAAAAATTCACTTGTCAAACCGTAGTAGCAGCAAATTTGGCAACAGGCCCTCACTTGCCCATTCATGTGAATGAGACGTTCACTTCAAAGCCTAATTGGAAACATTACCATTGTTCTTTTAAGAACAAACAAAAAATCAAAACCTCAAAGACAACTAAGAAGTTAAATGTGCACCACAGCATGTTTTAAAACAATCCTAAAAATATATAGGAGTGGCAAGTTTAGACTAGGAAAGAGGTTGTGTTTAAAAAATGTAAAAATAATTCTGCACCTCAGGTAGACAGAAGGCTTGTCTACAAAGGAAAGTAATATTGGTATAAGCTAAGGTGTGAATTTAAACTACAGAAGTATATTGGTGTAACTCCCCATGTTGACACAGTTATTCTGATGTGAGGGCCTTTTTTGTGTTAGCTTATGGCTAATCTTTGGAAGGGTTTAAACTAAACAAACAAAAACGTGATTCTTCTTCTGGAATAAGTGTGTACATTGGGGCAGTTAAACTGATATAACTATACTATATAACTGTGTAGGCAAGCCCATAATTTATCAACTTTAAAAACATATTAGCTCATTATGGTTGATCACATGGGAAACCATTGATTTCATTGGGAATTGGACTGGGCTCCAAGATACTACATTTATATCACTGTATAAAAATCTAAGATCACCAAAAGTCAATAAATTCATAAATTAAACTGACTGCCTTGTTCATGCGTAGACTTTTTTTTATTTTTGTAATTTTCTGGCCCTAAATGTGCAATTAATTTGTATTTTAATTTGCAGTTTAATTATAATTTTATATACACAAACACACCATCAGGCGTAATATACATGATGTCCAACAGTGTAGGAACCATAACTTCTTAATTTTAATTTATTTAATTTCCCCAATTTTTGTGTGTGACTTTTAATTGCGCAACTTTAAAGTTACACTTAAATGCAATTTGTTTGATTTATAGCCATTTCAAAACTCTCAGTGTATTCTGATTGCTACAGAATATCTTTTGTTTTCAGCTCTTTGCTCCTTTAAAATGGTTTCTGTCCATTAAATATAATTTTAGAGCTAGACTCTAGTCAGTTCCAGGTAGACTTGTCTGAAACCCCTTTTTTTTTTTTAAAAAAAAGAGATTTTTTTCATTAAACATCTGTTGCTGGAAATTTAGTTTTTCTACATCAGAATGTCCTAGCTTGAGTCTGTTAGATTAGGAATACAACTGATGCTTATGGGGCCCTTGCATTAATTAATGACATCTGATGTGCTGCTATTTGTTTCTCTAGCCTCAGGTTAAATGGAATCCACCTCTGGGAGCTGGATGATCTGTACTGACAGAGACTCATCATAGCAGCTCCACCACATCTGGAGATTGCAATGAGTGGCGGAGGGGAGCAGCCAGACATCCTCAGTGTGGGAATCTTGGTCAAAGAAAGATGGAAGGTGGTGAGTATGTCTTGCTTTCATTTCTTCAATTAAAAAAAAAAAAAGATCTTTGAGGTGGTTTTTGCTTAGTACCAAAATGTATATTTATCTGCCCATACCAAATTCCTTTTAAGTCTGATACCCTTCCCTTTTATTACACTGCACTATCACAAAGCCCCAGTCTCTAATGGAAAATGCACTGAATTACCTGATCTCATTTGAAAATGAAGTTCAGCTTTGCATGGATTTAAGTTTTCCCTGGTTGATTAGGATCTGAAAAAGCTTGTTTAAACCCAACTGCAAAAACCATTTATGACCAAAGAGCCAGATTCTGATCTCAGTTTAAAAAGGTTTAAATCCTGAGTAAATTCCGGTTACTTCCATTGTTTCAGCGCAGTTTTAAAACCAATATTTATTTGTCTAGGACAAACTTGTTATCAACTCTGCCCCCAAAACATATTTTAGGAACATATTTCTAGCACGCATACATAATTCCCTATGCACCATTCATACATATGTCACACAATATTAATGAACAGTGTGTTACCTGCTTTCACTTGATACTTCACACAACACTCTTTAAAGATAGGTACTATGACAGCAATGTGTTTAGGTGTAGTGAATGTGTCAGGTCTGAAAGAAGTTACAGTATAGTGGGCTTTTTGCCAGTTGACACTGAGGGCTCTCACCGTCTTGTGCTTTATCTGTTTTAGGACATTGATCCATAAGCATTCAAGATAATTTTCTTCTGAGGTATCAGTGACTCTGAAATAAGAAATGCAATTTTCGATACAGAATGCTACTCCCTCTTCCCTTTCGCCCACTCACTCTTTCCTAAATAGGTTATAACCATTTATTTCAACAGTCCAGTTGTGTGACTCATCCCACCAGGTTTCAGTAATATTTACTAGATTGATTTTTATTCTCATAAATGAGCAATTCCAAGTCATCAGGTTTGTTACGCAGGCTCTAGCATTGGTGTATACGCTGTTCAGGATTTTCTTCTCTTTGTGTCCTTTGGTCCCTGGATTAATTTTGTTCTCAACATCTTGATTTTGTGCTGTCTGCTCATGTTTTCCTTCTTTTTACCTTGCCTTTTGTTATTAGTTTGATCTTTAGTCTCCATGATTTCCATCTGAAAAGTGACTTGTAAAGGACTTTTTTTAAAAAATTGGACTTGTCTTTTGGTTTCTGAATAACTCTTTTCTTTTCTTTTCACCTTTAAAGTATCAGGATTGGTCTTCTTTTGTCCTCCCTCTTCCCCCCTCCTCCCAAAGACTCTTATGCGCACACACGTTTCATGTATGCCCATGCATGTTATACATAAGAGTATACATTGTGTACTCTAACATTTTAAATGAAAAAGAAAGTGGTGCTAAGTCATTAAAAGGACATTGACATTTTCAAAAGGTTCCAGTGTCTCTCAGCACCATTATGTCCTGATTTATGTGTGTGTACAACTCCTTATATGTGAGATTTTTTTTGTTACTCTGCCGATGATTATAATGGACTTTTCTGCAAAGGAGAACAAGCGAGAACTAGTTGACTAAATACAAAGCATTGTCAAATGAATAAAATAAAGCAGGAAAACAGAAAATATTTGTTTGCTTTTGGGGAGGGGGTTCTTGTAATTGTAGTAGGTACAACATTTTCAGATGTGATTTTAAAAAAAAAAATTCAAGGGGACAATGTCCCTTTAATAGACTTTTTCTTCTAATCTTAACTTGTTATTGAAGTTAAATAGGTGTTAAAATAGTTATGAACAGCCTGGCTAAAAATTCTTTCCCTCCCAAATTGCTCAGTTTTCAATATTTAATGCCACTTTTATTAATCTGAAAAATAGTCCAAACTCAGCTTTTTTTAAATGAACCCTTTGCAGGTCATATTCAAATCACTGACTTAGCAATGCCCTCCTTAATTACAGAAATGAACTTTTTCTGTTCCGTAAGCTATGGCATATTATAAATGTTTGCAAACTGGCCAGAGCCCAGGCAACCAGTAACATGTTTTACTCAAAATGATATGCTCTTAGCAAAGAAAAACATAAAGTATTTGTCTGGTAAAGATTGGTGTGACTTACGAAGGTCCCTATCTGGAGATTTTTGGTGTACTTTA
Organism: Sternotherus odoratus; assembly: GCA_032164245.1. Lineage (NCBI taxonomy): Eukaryota > Metazoa > Chordata > Testudines > Kinosternidae > Sternotherus > Sternotherus odoratus. The sequence goes on along the minus strand of JAVMKO010000006.1, from coordinate 54,033,681 downwards.
TTCTGTCTAGTAAAGGAGACAGTTGGTGTGGACTGCAAAAAAGTGACCTGACAAACAGTCTGTTGAAAGGTGCTGTGAATTGAGACTCCCAGAAATTCCATATTTGGTGTTCAGTGTCCTCCTTTTTTGATACTTGACGCAGATGTATTGGGCTAGGGTGCTACAGTACATGAGCTGAAAAATACAAGTAAAATTTAGTGAAGCATCCAAGAGCGGGGGTCGGCTTATAAATGGATCTACACCAAAATTTGATAATTTTAAACTCTATGGAATTATTTAATTGAATACCTGATACATTGTCATTTTGTTTACCAGGAGCGCCAGCAGGCATGGAGCCCCTCAGCTTCCTGTGGTTGTGATTCGCTGTTCCTAGCCAATGGGAACTACAGGAAGTGACGCCACTTCCCGTAGATCCCATTCGCTGGGAACGGCAAACCGCGGCCACTGGGTGCTGAGGCTCTGTGCCTGCAGATGCTCCAAGTAAACAAAACATCCCGACCCGCCAGCAGCTTACCCTGGTTGGCCAGAAGCCAAAATTTGCCAATCCCTGAAATATAGGGTCGGCTTATGAAAGGGTCATACAGTTTTTGCTATTTTTACCTATCCATCTTGGAGGGCTGGCTTATAAATGAATGGGCTAATTAACGAGTATATATGGTAGATGGTATTCAGGATAATGTAGTCAGGTGACCCCAGCAAATAGTGCTTAGAAAATGATGGCAGCCCTTTCAGAATAAACATGGTAAAAATGTAGTAGGATATATTTCTTAATGTAACCCCTCCCGCCCCCCTCTCCCCCCCGGTGCCCCTCTTCACAGCATTCCTACTTTAACTGCTTTGGAACAGTAGGGTTGGAAGGAGATATTTGTACAAAATCAATTAAATCACTGGCTGAAATTAATCTTTTACAATACTAAAGAACAGACTGCCCATTGTGAACTCCAAAGCAGGAGCTGAAAGGCTACTCTCTAATATTGGCCCTAACATATCACATGTCAGGTAAATGTTCTGTGACACTTCTTGTTACTTTCTCCTAATGCTGGTAAAACAGAAAATATCATGATACTATATAAATCCATACACCCATCCCTTGAATACCTCCATGAAGTTCTGATTGCTACATCTCAAAAAAGGAAAAGGTTTTTGGAAAAGGTATAGAGAAGGGCAACACAAATTATTAGGGATATGGAACAGCTTCCATATGAAGAGAGGTTTAAAAGACTGGAACTGTTCAGCTTGGAAAAAGATGACTGAGTGGGGACATACGAAGCCAATAAAATCCTGAATGATGTGGAGAAAGTAAATAAGGAAGTGTTGTTAATCTCTTCATATAACACAAGAACCAGGGGTCATCCAATGAAATTAATAGGCAGCAGTTGTAAAAAAACATAAAGAAATACTTCTTCACACAATGAGTTCTCAACATGTGGTACTTGTTGCCAGAGGATGTTGTGAAGACCCAAAGCATATCTGGGTTCAAAAAAGCATTAGTTAAATTCCTGGAAGATAGGTCCATCAGTGACTAGTAGCCAAGATGATCAGGGATGTAACTCAATGCTTTGGGTGTCCCTAAATCTCTGCCTACCAGAAGCTGGGTCTATACGATGGGATGGATCACTTGATAAAATTGCTCTATTCTGTTAATTCCCTTTGAAGTATCTGGCACCATTCACTGTTGGAAGACAGTATACTGGTCCAGCTAGATTGGTCTGACCCAGTATGGCCATTCTTCTATTCTTTGAGGTTTTGTGTTGTGTATTGTTGAAAGTTTTGTAATATGCCTTATGTTAACATGAGTGGAATTAGGGGAGGAAAGTACTGTGAGCTGTAGTAAAAATCCAAATTTAAAGATGATCTTTTCTAAATTGTGATGATGTTACTTTGAACTATTTTGCAAAGGTCATTGTACATAATAGAGAATGCTATGCTGGTTCTGTTCAGAGACCCAAAGAACTTATAAGTGTGTGTATACTCAAAGTATATATTCCTGAAGAAGAAAAAGAGGGCATATTTTAAAAAAATTCACTGTACATTGATATATGAAATTTTGTGTTTCTTGTGGGGTTAAGGTGCTATTTTAGTATATGAGGAATGCATATATTGGGTGAAGTTCTTTGGTCATCTCTACAATAGGAAATTTTATGATGTTACTAAAGTATTTTAAGTAACATGATAGTAACATTTTAAGTAATATGATGGTAAACACTATGTAAAACCCAGCATAGATGAGAGACAAAGTGATTTAGCTGATAGTAGTTAATCTTAGTATCCTGTTATGGTACCACAATGAGCCATCACATTTTTAAACATAACTCTTCTTGCCCACACTAAGGGTGAAATCATGTTTAATATCATGTTAGTTAAGAAGTGTTAGTAACACTATGTAGTTTGCTACTAGGAGAACAATGCATAGAAATATTAATATATTGTGTTTCCTTTGTCTTTTTTGTTTCCTCTATATGCTTCTTTTTAATGCAGTTGAGGAAGATAGGAGGTGGGGGTTTTGGAGAAATTTATGATGCTCTGGACTTGCTCACCCGGGAAAACGTTGCGCTAAAGGTCGAGTCAGCTCAGCAACCAAAGCAAGTCCTGAAAATGGAAGTGGCTGTGTTGAAGAAACTGCAAGGTAAGATAATTTCCATGGTATACCAAAAAACTAGCATATGGTAGGTGGCTAAGAGCCACAACTGGATTCCCAGTCACTAGGGTGCATATTTTGCCATCTTTTCCTTATTCTGTAAGTAGTACCATTGAACTTAATGGTGCTAATCAAGGTAAGGGTGAATCTGGCTTTTTGTTTGTCTGTTGATTTTCAGCAATGGTGAGCGGAAGCTTCTAGTTCTTGGCATACTGGGCAGGAAAATCATTTACTTCCAGTATGTGGAAGATTAAGATGGAGCTGCCCTTATGATCTGAATAGGATAAGAGAAAATTAGCAGAAATGTTCAATTGTTTTAGAAATCGGAAGTTCTTAATTTCCAATTTTAGCTTCTTTCTGGATCCTGTCTCTTTGTTGTTAGAGACTCTGCTCTAGGGTTGCGTGTGTGTTTTTGTTTTGTTTTTTCAAATTTTGCTTAAGTCTGCCTCTTTGGTTGAGGGCCTGCAACTGACATTCTGCACGGGAATTCAGGAACTCTTCACTTAACATTTGTAAAAGAATATAGATGTGCTCTAACCCATAAGAAGCAATGATATTTAGAATTTTGAAACACTTTTGCATAGTCAGCCAGTTAGAGCTCAGTTGGCTGAGCATTCAGAACTACATAGTTTGATTGGTGATTCTTGCATGTTCAATAATTAGATCACCTCATTAAGCTTAACATTCAAACTTTTTAAAGGCAAAAGCAGGCTACTGGTATAGAGAGAAATGTAATGGCTTTTCTTTATTATTATTCAGAGCAGTGAAGTTTAAAATATTATCTTATTTTTTTAAACAATACAATTTTCTTTAAGAAAACAAAAAAATGGGAGACTGCTCCAATATTAATCTGTGCAACTGCCGATCTCTCTCTTGCTGTTTATAGTTTGTTTTTAGATTTGTAGTTTGAACAAAACAAAAATTGCAAGACATATGGTGTTATCCAATCTGCTGACAAGGTCATGTTGCAGGAGCCATAGCAGCGTCTGCTCCATATAGATTTAATACACCAAGCATGCTCATGCAATTATACAAGTACTTTAACAGGCCATTTCATTCTAAGGGTGGAAGTCACAACGGGGATTTAGGTACTGCAGCACTCAATATTGCAGTGCCTGTCTTTTAGGCACCTATCCAGCTAGTAGAATTCAGAACCCCGAGTTAGGTGCCCAGGCTCTCGGTACAATGGAAGGGAGAATTAGGGTACGTCTTCACTACCCGCCAGATGGGCAGGTAGCATGAATCTTTTAGGGATCGATTTCTCGCGTCTTGCATCTTGTTAAGACCGCCATGAGGACGGCAGGTAAGTCAGCTGAAGATATGCCGACTTCAGCTATGTTATTCACGTAGCTGAGGTTGCGTATCTTCAGTCGATTCCCTCCCTCCCCCAGTGAAGACCAGCCCTTAGGCACCTAAGTATGGGATCCACAAAAGCCAGCAGGTTGACTGCGGAGCTACTTAACCAAGCCAGTATGAAATAACAAGCTATGGGGTTTGCCCTAAACCCTGCCATGTAGAGGAGGTTAAGCACCTGTCTCCACTCAGAATTCACAGTCACAAGCCCTGTCCTGGAGTTAAGTGACAAAGCTAGATCTGTACTACTTTGAGAAACTGAGAGGAGAAGGAGGGAGGTGCCCTTGTAAATTTTAGCCCAGAGGTTAGAGCATTATAATATTTTTTATACTATAGGGGATCATTACTATGGATCGACATAAAAACACACCATTTTTTGAATCCAAATTGATAGGATTACTTTTTGATCGACAGACAAGAAATGAGACAAATGCCAGAAAATGTTTTTGCTGTCTAGTTCCTTGCAGCAAGAATCTCCACTCATTTTTCTACCTCATAGGTTTTCAGTATGCACAGACTGAAGTTTTCAAATAGGGGAAAAAAAGTAAGTAAAATAGACAGAAAATAGCTATTTGCAAAACAATGTTACCGCTATCCATTGCAGAATATTTTTATCTTGACTGCTGTGTGTCATGTTCCCCTAGAAAGTAGACTTGGGCTACTAATTGCGGGATTCTGATTTTGTTTGTGTTGAGTGCCGTCTGTTTGCTGCTGAATTCATACATAAGACCATAAGAATGGCCATATTGAGTCAGACCAAAGGTCCATCCAGCTCACTATCCTGTCTGCCAACAGTGGGCAATGCCTGGTGCCCCAGAGGGAGTGAACCTAACAGGTAATGATCAAGTGATCTCTCTCCTGCCATCCATCTCCACCACCTGACACACAGAGGCTAGGGACACCATTCCTTACCCATCCTGGCTAATAGCCATTAATTGACTTAACCTCCAGGAATTTATCCAGTTCTCTTTTAAACCCTGTTATAGTCCTAGCCCTCACAACCTCCTCAGGCAAGGAGTTCCAAAGGTTGACTGTGCGCTGTGTGAAGAACAACTTGCTTTTGTTTGTTTTAAACCTGCTGCCCATTAATTTCATTTGGTGGTCCCTAGTTCTTCTATTATACGGCTAAACCACCCTGAACACGCTCGATCCCGTCTGATCTCGGAAGCTAAGCAGGGTCGGGCCTGGCTAGTACTTGGATGGGAGACCTCCTGGGAATACCAGGTGCTGTAGGCTTAACATGGGCGTGGGGCTAGCAACTCCACCCCGTAAGGGAACCAATTGCTACTGAAACACCAACACCAGTTGGTGGCCCATACCCCGGCTGGGGGGTGACGGGCAAAGAGAGAGAGAGTTCTTATATTATTGGAACAAGTAAATAAGTTTTCCTTATTCATTTTCTCCACACCACTCATGATTTTATATACCTCTATCATATTCCCCCTTAGTCTCCTCTTTTGCAAGCTGAAAAGTCCTAGCCTCTTTAATCTCTTCTCATATGGGACCCGTTCCAAACCCCTAATCATTTTTAGTTGCCCTTCTCTGAACCTTTTCTAATGCCAGTATATTATTTTCAGATGAGACCACATCTGTACGCAGTATTCAAGATGTGAGCATACCATGGATTTATATAAGGGCAATAAGATATTCTTCATCTTATTTTCTATCCCTTTTAAATTATTCCTAACCTCTTGTTTGCTTTTTTGACTGCAGCTGCACACTATGTGGATGTCTTCAGAGAACTGCCCAATCACTTAGATTTTTGAGATCTTTTTGAAGTTCTTCACAGTCTGCTTTGGTCTTAACTATCTTGAGCAGTTTAGTATCCTCTGCAAACTTTGCCACCTCATTGTTTACCCCTTTCTCTAAATCATTTATGAATAAGTTGAATAGGACTGACCCTTAGGGAACACCACTAGTTGCCCCTCTCCATTCAGAAAATTTACCATTTATTCCTACCCTTTGTTCCCTGTCTTTTAAGTTCTCAGTCCATGAAAGGAGCTTCCCTCTTATCACATGACAACTTAATTTACATAAGAGCCTTTGGTGGGGGACCTTGTCAAAGGCTTTCTGGAAATCTAAGTACACTATGTCCACTGGATCCCCCTTGTCCACATGTTGTTGACCCCCTTAAAAGAACTCTAAAGATAGGTTTAATATTAGCAGCTGTGTTAGTCTGTATCCATAAATAAGATGAGGAAGACACATTAGAGACTAACCAGTTTATTTCAGCATAAGCTTTCGTGGGCTATAGCCCACTTCATCGGATGCATAGAATGGAACAGAAGTAAGATGTATTTATATACACAGAAAAAAAATTGTACATTAGCATACCAATTCTAATAGGCTGTTTAGTTTTAAAGGGCCATTATCAGCAGGAGAAAAAAAACCTTTTGAAGTGGATCTCTGTGTCTGACAGGAGATAAGAACTATTGAAGGTAAATTAACTAGGGAAATGCAATCAATTTGTGTAATGAGAAAACCATTCACAAATCACTGGATGGAAGCTGGAGGCATGTAGGTAAGTATAGTGGTCAGTAGGTTTCTGGTATAGCCTGGTGTTTATGTGACCATCATTTATTAGCACAGTTGTGTCTAGGAAATGGACCGCTTGTGTGGATTGGTCCAGGCTGAGGGTAATGGTGGGATGGAAATTGTTGAAATCATGGTGAAATTCTTCAAGGCTCATTCACCTGCACATCGACCAATGTGATATATGCCATCATGTGCCAGTAATGCTCCTTTGCCAGGTACATTGGCCAAACCAGACAGTCTCTACGCAAAAGAATAAATGGACACAAATCTGACATCAGGAATCATAACATTCAAAAACCAGTAGGAGAACACTACAACCTTCCTGGTCGTTCCATAAAAGACTTGAAGGTGTCAATTTTAAAACAGAAAAACTTCTGAAACAGACTTTAACGAGAAACTGAGGAACTGGAATTAATTTTCAAATTGGACACTATAAACCAAGGGCTAAACAGAGATTGTGAATGTTTTTCTCATTACACTAATTTTTAGTGTACACAATCAGCAATTCCATGAATGCTGAGCCCCCCTCCTAGGTAAGGCTTGGAAACACCTAGTTGGAATTGGTATGAGCAAGCACTCGAAGAAAAACCGTTTATCTACCTGTCGTAGCTGCTGTTCTTCGAGATGTTACTTGTGTCTGTTCCAAGACCCACTGACCTCCTCTTTGTTGAAGTATCTGGCAAGAAGGAACTGAAGAGGCATGGGTCAGCAGGGATTTATATAAACTTCAGTGAAGGTGCGCCTTCATTGGGCTCCTGACCCGACAGGTACTGCTAGGGCAAAAAACATCTGACGACTGTGCATGTGGCACGCACGCGCACCTTCTTGGAATGGACATGAGCAACACATCTCAAAGAACAGCAGATACGAGAGGTATGTACTGGTTTTTCTATGGATATCAGTGGGACTGTACAAGTGCCTAAATTCTTTGCTGAGTCAGGGCCTTAAATGAGTATTTGAAAGGTTTACTAGAAAACAATCTGATTGTACTCTAGCTTGTTTTTAATATCAACTAATACATCTAAGTATAGAAACCAGTTCCGGGCTCCAGGACCTGGTTCACTAGAGTTCACATGTACATTTATAAATAATGCTTCACAGGAAAGTCTTACCTAATCTCTAGAGAATATAAAAAACTGGAATTATTTATTAAAAGAATAGAGCAATAAGTCTGAAATGTTCACTTTAATAAACAAAGTTTTAATCCGTACCATCATATTAAACAATGGAAAAACAAAACAAATGACTCAAGTCTTCAATCCTTTTTCCACTTGCCTATTGATGCAAATAGTATATAGTATACACAGTACAGAATACTCCTTAAATCAGATAGAAAAATACCCAAAATTATGGGGACATGGACTTGAGATACTGAGGCAGATAAATGAAGAAAAATGGGAAGAACATTATAATATAACTTCCAGTTTTAGTCACATAAAATTCAGAATGATTGTTTATAAATTACTTCAAAAACATATTGCACCCCCAAAACACATTGCTTATAAAGGTGAGGAAAACTTTTTTGACTGGTACCAAGTCTCAAGAGGTTCATTAATGTGTGTGTTTTGAAAATGCACAGTAATACAACCATTGTGGTAAAAAAATGAATGGTATGAACATGATAGTGTGACTGAACTTCCCCATTGAACCTAAGTCTGGCCTGCCTCCTATGAATCTTCAGAATCCAAAAAGTAAATACAAGACACATACCTCTAGGCAAAACACTTTATAGGGAACCCTCAAAATGTCCTGGGAATTCATCCTCCAAAATCTCTTTGAACAAACAGTATCAAAAATAGAATTTCCTTAGACATAGCCTACTAGACACAGCCTACTAAATAACTTGTGATACTTAATTCAACAGCAAGTGAGGCAATATTTCTTTATGCTCATGGAATACATCCCAAAATCTCTAGACATGGTGGTGGTTTATATATAACTGTGGTGTATATCAATAGCTCATCTACAAGAGTCACAATAGTAACATATATCCATTCTTTTTATATTTTGGCTTGATGAGTTTGACCACGATACTTGAGAGGCTCAATGCAAAAGTTTCATGGGTTTGGTTTTTGTCTGATGTCTGTCTTCTATTATCTAGCATCTCTTCCTGTTCTAAGTGAGAAGAAAGGATAGCTGGTTTGTTTGCTTACAGAATGCTAAAGCAAGCTGTAGCTTAATTTATGCACAGTTCTCTACTTCTAGATTAGTATTAAAATCTGTGTGACAAATAAGCAGCACAGACCATCTTATCTTATTTGGGCTTCTGAATTTCAGTGAAATTGTTGTTGAAGCACTTGATTACAGGGTTGCTAGCTTTCGATGGTATGTCATTTGCTGTGTGCTAAAGCAGCGGTCGCCAACCAGCGGTCCGTGGACCACTGGTGGTCCGCGAGAAAATTTTGGTGGTCCCTGGAAAAATTTGGACATTATTTGCAATTTTTAGGAAGATAAGTCCCTAGTAAAGGCTTCTTATTTGATAGCACTTCAAATCGTGAAAAGTAGAAAGCCGTATACGATTGGAGAAGAATTAATTAAGCCTTGCTTGTTACAAGCCTGTGAAGAGGTTTTGGGGAAACAGGCTGTCCAGAAACTGAAAGTAATTCCTATGTCCGCTAACACTGTGAAGCGCAGAATTGAAGACATGGCCGAAGATATTGAAAATCAAGTGATTGAAATGGTGAAAAATTCAACGTTTTATTCAATTCAACTCGACGAATCAACAGACATAACTAACAAGGCAGTTCTCCTTTGTTTTTTGAGGTTTGAGTGTCAAGGAGAGCTAAAGGAAGAACTCCTCTGTTTGCTCAACTTGCTGGGTAGAACAACCGGCTCTGATATTTTCGATGCACTTAATGGTTATTTCCTGAGACACAGTATTGAATGGAAGAAATGTGTTGAGATATGCACATACGGTGCCGCAAGCATGACCGGGCATTGTTTAGGAGTTGTTACAAAAGTGAAAGATGTTGGACACCCAGACATTTTGTTTACTCATTGTATTATACATCGTGAGCAACTTGTGGCGAAAAGAATGTCTCCAGAACTGCACCAAGTACTCTCTGATGTAATTAAAATTGTAAATGAAATTCAGCACAAAGCGCTCAATTCGCGAATATTTGAGGCACTTTGTGAAGAAATGGGCTCTCAATATACTCATCTTCTTCATGCTGAGGTGAGATGGCTGTTGAGGGGCAAAATACTAACCTGATTGTTCGACCTGCACCAAGAAGTCAAGTTATTCTTCCAGCAGCAAAATAATTCGAAATTCCAAGATCTCTTGTCCGACGATGATTGGCTAGCCAAGCTTGCATACCTGGCAGATATTTTTTCACTGTTAAACGAGCTAAACACGTCCTTGCAAGGACAGCTTACGGATGTGTTCACACTGCGAGGTAAAATGGATGCATTTCAAAAGAAAATATTGCTGTGGCAAATGCGGTTGGCTAAAGAAGATCTGCAAATATTCCCGAATCTTGATGAGTATATGAAAGAGGAGGATGTCAACCGACAGGTAATAACCATTGTTCGACAGCACTTACGGTTGCTCACAGAATCTTTTGGCCGTTATTACCCAAAGGAAGAGGACCCCAGACATGGCAATATGTGGGTAATGGATCCACTTTCGGCGAAAATTGAAGATAGCAATTTGAGCATGAAAGAAAAAGAAAGCCTAATCGATCTATCATCCAACGACAGTCTCAAAGCTAAATTCCACTCGTCCTCATCAAGACATCATTTTTGGCCCTCCGTAAAAAGTGAGTACCTAGTGCTGAGTGAAAAAGCCATCAAATTTTGATTCCATTTGCAACAACCTATCTGTGTGAAAAGACATTCTCATCTGTTACGGCAATCAAAAACAAGTACCGCTGTTGGCTTGAAATACAAACGGCTCTCCGTGTTGCAGTGACGTCATTGGAGCCAAGAATCCATAAACTTATTTCAAACAAGCAGCAACAAATATCACACTAATAATTTTGTTATAATTAAACAAGTGTATTTCATATTAATAAAATGGAACTTTTATGATCATTATTTTATAGATGTTTGTACCTTTTTAAAAAAATTCATGTTAGTGGTCCGCGGGATTCAAAATTGTGAGTTTAGTGGTCCGTGAGGTCCCAAAGGTTGGCGACCACTGTGCTAAAGGCCACTGGTGCAAAATGGTCATGTCCAGTTTTATATCTAGCCCCCCATCATTCTCTCAGAACATAAATTGGAATCCTTTCACTTTATTATGAAGTGGAAGATGAGTGTATTAGATTTAACTAGAAGCATTTATGATGCTTGCAAATGGTTAAGAACTTATTTATCTTATTTCCTGTTTTGTGCATACTGCAGTGGAGATGGATGCTGATCTGTAGCATCAATATATTCCTAAACATACTAGCTGAGCTTCACGCTTCAAAGTAATATGATATTTGCAATGCATACTGGAAGTATTCAGTATTCAAGTGGCAAAGTTAATGTGCACATTCAACTGGAATGGAAAAGAGATTTTTGTGACCTAAAGTTTCATAATACCAGATGGATCAGGATACTATAGGCCTATCTGTCTTGCTGATTTCATTCCTTTTTTTTGATGTCTTTCTAGTTCATTGTCATTGTATCTGTAAGCAAGAGATGTGTACAAAGGAAATATGTCGTGAGGTTATGGAACATATTTTCATGAGATAAATGTGACCTGATCACTCACTGATGGTGTAGAGATGAGTATCCGTTCCCCCAAGGCTCCACCTTGCCCCAACTCTTTCTGTCCGTACTCCTGTCCATTCCAGTGCCTCCTGCATGCTGCTGAACAGCTGTTCTCTGTCATGTAGGAGGCACTGGGAAGAAGGGGAAGGAGTTGATCAGTGGGCTGGTGGCCCCGGACATGATTCTGCCCTTTTTCCTGAGTGCACCCTGTTCCTGCTCCTCCTCCTCCCTCCCAGTGTCTCCTGCACACCTCTGAACAGCTGTCCCTGGCATGCAGGAGGTGCTGGGAAGTAGGGGGAGGAGTTGAGGGATGGAGGGGAAGGAATTAATCAAGGGGGTCTGCAGACCCCCTGGGGTATCCTTGCAGATCCCAATTTGAGAAACACTGCCCTAGTGGGAATTGCTGCAGGGGGAAATGCCAGCTTCTTGCCTTCAGCCCAGTTGGATGTATGAGAACCTAGGAGGGCTGTGATGGAGAGCTGACAGTATGAATATCACACAAAAAATGACACTTGGCAGTTCTGGAAAGCATGGGACATTTTGAGCTGTCTAGAACTGCACATGGTGCACTCAAATATGGTGTAAATGGGAGAATGTGACATAGCTAGGTGCAGTCCAGACCAGTGGGTGGCTGTGTCACTCCTGCCCTGCATTGTTGGATGCCTTACAAATACCTTGCTTAAGAAGCTCCCACCTGGGCTGCTCATGGACAGCCTTCCAGCATACAGGGCACTCCGAGATGTGTTTGTGTAACTGGAGCCTGTCAGTCACACCCTGGCTGTCACCAGCCTTGGTTATACTGCAAGGTGATCCCAACATATTCCCAGTTCAGGATTTTCCTCCAGAAACGTATGTCTTATACTTCCCAGCCTCCTCGTGGATAGTTCAACTATATTATGTCTGTGATTCCTTTAAGGGAATAATACACAACTACTCACCACTTTAACTGGAGTTACCCAGACATTTTAACTTAAACACACTAAATTAGATAAAATAATAAAACAGTTTATTAACTACAAAGAGAGAAATTTTAAGTGAGTACAAGCAATGAGACCTAAAAATCAGAAATGTCTATAAGAAAATAAAGATAAACATTTCTAGTGCCTAGTTTAAAAAACTATATTTGATTCAACACAGTTTCTCACCACGTTTCCAACAGTGTTACTGACCAGACTTTCAGGTTAGGATCCTTCCCCCACAGTCCAGTGGCTATTTCCTTTGTCTTCTCACCTGTAGAGAATGAGATGTGCAAGAAGAGAGGTAGAGGGGTCTTCAGCTGTTTGTTACTCCTTTGACGAGTTTCAGTCACTTTTTGTAAAGCATTTCCGGCTGAGAAGCAAGAGAGGGGGTCTGAATGAGGAAAGAGATCTTATGCCATTTCTTTGCTAAGATGCACAATCTGTTTGTCTCTGCCTCCCTTTCTTGCCAGCGAATGGCCACTTGATAGGCGATGGCTCATCAGCTTTGTTGGCACCTGAACATTATGTCAGCTTGCCCTTAGTCTTTGAGAAGCTGGTTTAGCCATGCCCCAGACTTATCTGGGAAACCTACTTCAGTCATGATTTCAGATTAAGTTCATAATTTTACAGTGGGGGATTGGTGGGGATGGCAGGGGCTACCTACCAGGCTCCACATTCCCGAAGCTCCTAGGCATCGGAGGTAGGTGCTACCTGCTAGGGCAGGGGTTCCACTGTTCCCACCCCAAGTGCCAGCTGCTGCAGCTCCCATTCGCCAGGAACTGCACCCATTGGGAGCTGGGGGGGCCTGCAAGCATGGGCAGCGCACAGAGCACCCCACTCCTCTGCTACCTAGCAGCTACAGGGGAATCATGCCAGTGGGAGCTGGGGAGCCCCCCCATCCTGAGGTAAGCACCCCCCCACACACACACTTTCCAACCTCCTAGCCCTGAGCCCCCTCACACACACCCAGACTACTGCTGCTGGCTCAGAGGCTGCCAAGCTTGGGCAGCTCAAGCCAGCACCAACCACTGAAAAAGTCACAGAAAGTCTGTGACCTCCGTGATAGTCTCACAGCCTTAGTTATGCATTTTCAAATGATACTTCACAAGCCATACCTTGTACAAATATTATTACAATAGTGTGTTAGGTGTGAATGCAGAGGTTTATTTCATCAGAGAGAAACTTGGACGGATAATTTGGGGCTGTCGGGGGAGCATTCAGAAAAACATTTTAGAGTTAGCAAGATTAATCTTATTTGTAATTCCATTGATCTGAGCAGTGTCACAATAACAATAAATCTGACTTAGTTTCTTTAGATTATTATGAAGGGCTCCCTGCGCTAGCCAACAGAGTGAAAATCACTTTGAATGTCATCTTTTGTAACCTGTCGGTGTGCTTTATTTCTTGTAATAAGTTGGTTTATGTACTGTGTATTTGCTTTGTATGCTTCTATACATAATAAAAAAGAAAAGCTATTAACAACCAATCCTTTCAGAGTACACCTGCATTCCTAAATGGTCCCAGTGAGTGTACTTAAGTATTTGTGAGGTTAATGGGACACAGTCAGCTTGAAAATCACATTTGTCTGAAAATGTTTTAAGTATAGTAGATCCAAATAGCAGTTAAGATTACTATAATTGTGTTTTGTCATGCATGAAAACAGTGAGGGTTAAATGGCCAATGAGAATGCAGGGATCTATCTCAAATTAGTGACATTTACAAAAGGTGGAATTTATTTTTCTTCAAAAACAGATTTCTGCAGACTTTCTCCAGCAGAAAGCCACAATAGAACTCCGCAGAATTTCCCTTTTCCTTAACAAGCTTTCATTGATCATAAAATCCTCTATGAAGGGGACTTATATTCGTGGAATGTGTTTGCCCTGACTAAATAAGAAATGGCACTATAATATTCAACCTTATGGTTGTCATTCCAGGATGGTCAAGTGAGATGGAATTCAGCAAAGTCCCGGGGACATGGATAAACTCTCCTTTGTTGGCAGGCAGGTACCCACACTTAAATAGTAGATCTGATAATAACTCTGGGTTTGTGTAGAGTGGCTTTGTCAAGTATGGCTTGCAGCAACATGGAAAAAATTGATATGATCTTTAATGGCAGAGTAGTACGTTATCGTAAAACGTGCTTTACTTTTTCTAATTTTGATAATAGGATCCTACTATGAGTGAAGGAGAGAGTGATGAAAGGTGAACTTTCAGGCTAGCCTATTCTACTGTTGAGAATTAAGCTATACTGCATACACATTTTGTCCTGTGTGTATGCTCTGTTACATTCTGTTTAAATATGTTATTAAAAATCCATGTCCATATTGGGACCCTTCTAAAAACTTTGTACCATAAAACAAACTAAAGATGGAGTATCTTTTCAAATTTTTGCTTATGCCATTTTATACTTTTCAGTCTATATATACGTACACAGGGAGCTTTTCAATAGTAGCCAGGTCTTCTTCAATCTAGCAAACAAAAGCATAACAAGAATGAATGGATGGAAGTTGTAAACAAATTCAGATTGAAAATAAGGTGGAAATTTCCAACTGAAAGAGTAACTAATAATTGGAACAATTTACCAAGGGAGATGATAGATTTGCAATCATTTGAATTCTTTAATTCAAGATTGGATGCCACCTTGCAAGATAGGCTTTAAGTAAACCAAAATTATGGGCTTGATGCAGGAGTTACTGGGGTGAAATACTGTGGCCTGTATCACACAAAAGGTCAGAATAGATTACCGCAATGGTCTCTTCTGGCCTTAAAATCTATGAAACTGTTACATCTTCTTAATTTTAGATTTGCTGTTTGTATTTATTAGATTGTATTTGTTAGTGTGATTTAATAGCTCAGCACAATTCAAGGACATAGCATGAATTTATAAGGTCCATGACAAGGTGTAAAGGTATACTCATGGTAGACTCAGACCTGCTCTGTACAACAGATGTTGTCACCTGTTGATGTAAGTTACCTTGAATTGACCAATTAGTGCATGTGACCACTCCATTTGTGTCTGGACAATATAAGAGCCCCATTGTAGCAATGCAGTAAAACCAGCCATGGTCGGCATACTTGTGAGTATAGACACTGGATATTCTAACAGTCCTCTAGCAGCTGTCCCACAATACTCCATTCCTGTGACAGTGACCACTCTAGTCACAATTTTAAATACCAGGGATCATAGAGATGGGAAACCAGCTTTCCCACCTTAAAAAATCCTATGTTTTTTAAATACATCTTTCTTGATTGCCCACCTTGGTGAGGACACCTGGGAGCTTGCACTTGTTGTGTACAACTGACCATGCCTGGAGTAGACAGAGGTATTGGATCTTCTGGTCCTGTAGGCAGTAGAAGCTGTGCAAGCACACCTACAGACTAGCCATAGAAACTTACGCATCTGTGAACAGATTGCATGGGAGTTGCAGGCAAAGGAGCATGACAGGAACCAGCAGCAGTGCCACATGAAAGTGAAGAAACTTTGCCAGGCATATATATTTCAAGGCTAGGAAAGCCAACAATAGATCTGGTGCTGAGCCTCACAACCAGCTGCATGCTAAACTGAGACCCCACCAGCCACCGTGGATACCTCAGAGGAGTCTAAGACAGAGATCCCCACTCTGAACAGAGAGGAGGTGGAGTGGAGAGACATGGGTCCAGCCATGCTGTGAGTCAGATCCTGTTTGAAACTCTGTTACAGTCTAGCCAGTGCTACCAGTAGAACATAGGGGAAGGGAGCTCTGGAAAGTGGGCCTCACCCTCTCTGATTGAATTTACCTTGCTATCTTGCCTGCATATTTATACCTGCCTCTGGAGATTTCCACAACATTCATCAGATGAAGTGGGTCTTAGCCCATGAAAGCTTAGGATCCCTAAGATCTGTTAGGTTGCCTACCCCTGTTATAGACTATGGCGCGGGTGCCAAAGGCGGCACACAAGCTGATTATCAGTGACACTCACCCTGCCCAGGTTCTGGCCACCGGTCTAGGGGCTCTGCATTTTAATTTAATTTTAAATGAAGCTTCTTAAACATTTAAAAAATCTTATTTACTTTACATACAACAATAGTTTAGTTATATATTATAGACTTCTAGAAAGAGACCTTCTAAAAACATTAAAATGTATTACTGGCATGTGAAACCGTAAATTAGAGTGATAATTGAAGACTCGGGACACCACTTCTGAAAGGTTGCCTACCCCTCGTCTATAAGGTGCAACAAGACTATTTAAGGCTATAAATCTTCATATAGTTCTGATTTTAAAAAAGGCTTTAGAACCAGGTTCAACCACATCAGAGTGTAACAATGCCTGTAAAACTCTCTTGTTTTAACTGTGTCAATAGGGCTTTTGTCCACACTGAACCATTTCCTCAAAGTGTTATAAAAGTTAGTTTCAGAAGCACTTGTCAAACTGGCTGGAAAGAGTTATTGCTCCAGTTAAAAAGTGGTTTCCCAGGGCAGTCAAGGTTTTAGACACTTGTATTATACTTGGTAGAAAAAGCAAAATGCAGTAATACATCTCCAAATATGTTCCTCCAGAATGCCACAGCTACTGTAAAAGAAGTTGTAAATATTTGAGCTGAGACCTCATTAGCTACAAACTGCAGCAGAGAAGATACACAGTTGTATTTTGGGAAGTTTGCGGCAAACTTTTCCTTATAAAGAGCTATTGTATATCAATATTGATTTTTGACTTATTGAATAATGCTTTCAGCCATAACAAAATGACTAATACTTCTGGATAATAGTGCTTAAAAAAAATGATTTACCTGACTTTTTCCCTGGCTCTCATTTAGAGAGGAAAAAAAATAAAAATAAAGGGAAGGGGGTCAGGGGAAAGAAGAAGGGATACGTCCGGGATTCCATTATTGCTCAGTATTGAGGTATGATGCTTTATTTTAAGATCCCCCTCATTATTAGCTTTCCAGCTTCCCAGAAAATACTGCAATTGATTTCTTCCTTATTCTTTTCTTCTATATATTTCTGATCTTTTACCAGTTTTTGAATTCAAATGGGGTTATTCAGAAAAGCTCCAGTCTACTGCCAAGGCCCTTTGTTTTTCTGTTCACTCCATCCAATCTTTTATTCTAGTACTAGCATAAGTGCCCGGTGTTGCTCGGGTCAGTCGGAGGTGGGGAGGGGGCAGACAGCTGACACCCCCTGACCAACCCCAACACCCACACCTCAGCCCTCACCCACCCCGACACCTTCCCAACCCCCCTGACCAACCCCAACACCCCCCGGCTCACTTACCCCCCTGACCAAACCCAACAACCCCACCTGACCCCCCCCGACCGAACCCGACACCCCCACCTGACCCCCTGAGCAAATCCGACACCCCCACCTCACCCCCCGACCGAACAGTGTATTTAATAATCTGTGTGCTACACAGTGCACCGTGAGCTGGGGGGGTGTCGGGTTTGGTCTGGGGGGGTGGGAAGTTGTCGGGGTGGGTGAGGGGTGAGGTGTGGGTGTTGGGGTTGGTCAGGGGGGTTTGCAGTTGGTGGGGGGGTGAGATGGGGGTGTCGGGTTCGGTCGGGGGGTAAGTGAGCCGGGGGGTGTCGGGTTTGGTCTGGGGGGTGGGAAGGTGTTGGGGTGGGTGAGGGGTGAGGTGTGGGTGTTGGGGTTGGTCAGGGGGTGTTGCGGTTGGTGGGGGGTGAGGTGGCGGTGTGGGGCTTGCTTGGGGGGGTGAGGTGGGGGTGTTGGGTTCGGTCGGGGGGTAAGTGAGCCGGGGGGTGTCGGGTTTGGTCTGGGGGTGTTGCGATTGGTGGGGGGGTGAGGTGGCGGTGTCGGGTTTGGTGGGGGGGTAAGTGAGCCGGGGGGGTGTCGGGTTTGGTCTGGGCACCCACCCCGACACCTTCCCCCCCAGACCAAACCCAACACCCACACCTCACCCCTCACCCACCCCGACACCTTCCCACCCCCCCAGACCAACCCCGACACCCCCCGGCTCACTTACCCCCCGACCGAACCCGACACCCCCACCTCACCCCCCCAAGCAAACCCAACACCCCCACCTCACTTACCGTCCCACCAAACCCAACTCGGATCCGTCACAGGCGGGGAGGGGGCCCAGAGCTGAGGGATTCCGGGGACCTTCGCAGGCAGGGAGGGGGCCCAGAGCTGAGGGATTCCGGGGACCTTCGCAGGCAGGGAGGGGGCCCAGAGCTGAGGGATTCCGGGGACCTTCGCAGGTGGGGGGGGGGGCACAGAGCTTATGGATTCCGGGGTTCCGTTGGGAGGTGGGAGGGGCAGAGAACTGAGAGATCTCCGGGGTTCCATTGGGAGGGGGGAGGGGCAGAGAACTGAGGGATCTCCGGGGTTCTGTTTGGAGGGGGGAGGGGCAGAGAACTGAGGGATCTCCGGGGTTCCGTTGGAGGAGGGAGGGGTGAGCTGAGTGAGTGAGGTGTCTGTTGGAGGGGGGTATTATGACATCATCACCACCTAACCGCCCAGCCGATGTGATTGGCCCTGAAAGACTTTCACCCCTGGGGGGCGTCAGAGGTGAGATCCGAAAATTTTTCGACCCTTACCAGCATCTAGACCCTAAGACCCCTCACTGTACCAAATTTCAAGTCTCTGGCTCAAACGGTGCGGGAGGAGTTCGCTGTCATATGTACATACATACATACATACATACATACATACATACATACATACACCACTTGACTTGTATATATATAGATATATAGATATGAAGGGGTATGATGAGACCACGTTATAAATCCCAGATTATTTTTTTGGACCAAATTAGCCAAGATGCAAGAACTAAAATCATATCAATCCTGGCATAAGATCCATGAGTAGCAGAATAATGCATTTCGTTCCTGATGTCCACATTCACATTTGGAGACAATATATACCTTTAAGTCAGTGGAACTGCTATGGGTACCCGCATGGCCCCACAGTATGGCAACTTTTTTATGGCAGACTTAGAACAACGCTTCCATAACTCTTGTCCCTTAATGCCCCTACTCTACTTGCGGTATATTGATGACATCTTCATCATCTGGACCCATGGAAAAGAAGCCCTTGAGGAATTCCACCATGATTTCAACAATTTCCATCCCACCATCACCCTCAGCCTGGACCAATCCACACAAGCGGTCCATTTCCTAGACACAACTGTGCTAATAAATGATGGGCACATACACACCACCCTATACTAGAAACCTACTGACCGCTACACTTACTTACATTCCTCCAGCTTCCATCCAGAACACACCACTCGATCCATTGTCTACAGCCAAGCTCTAAGATACAACTGCATTTGCTCCAGTCCCTCAGACAGAGACGAACACCTTCAAGATCTCTACCAAGCATTTTTAAAACTACAATACCCACCTGGGGAAGTGAAAAAACAGATTGACAGAGCAAGAGTACCCAGAAGCCACCTACTACAGGACAGACCCAACAAAGACAACAACAGAACACCATTAGCCGTCACTTCAGCCCCCAACTTAAGCCTCTCCAACGCATCATCAAAGACTTACAACCTATCTTGAAAGATGATCTCACACTCTCACAGATCTTGGGAGACAGACCAGTCCTCGCTTACAGACGGCCCCCCCAACCTGAAACAAATACTCACCAGCAACCGCACACCACACAACAAAAACACTAATCCAGGTACCTATCCTTGTAACAAAGCCCGATGCCAACTCTGTCCTCATATCCATTCAATTGACACCATCATAGGACCTAATTACCTCAGACACATCATCAGAGGCTCATTCACCTGCTCATCGATCAGTGTGATATATGCCATCATCTGCCAGCATTGCCCCTCTGCTATGTACATTGGCCAAACCGGCCAGTCTCTACGCAAAGGAATAAATGGACACAAATCTGACATCAGGAATCATAACATTTAAAAACCAGTAGGAGAACACTTCAGTCTTCCTGGCCATTCCATTAAAGATTTGATGGTTTCAATTTTGAATCAGAAAAACTTCCAAAACAGACTCCAACGAGAAACTGAGGAACTGGAATTAATTTTCAAATTGGATACAATTAACCAAGGGCTAAATAGGACATGTGAATAGTTCTCTCATTACACTAATTGATTGCATTTCCTGAGTTAATTTACTGGACACAGAAATCCATTTCAAAAGGTATTTTTTTTTCTCCTGCTGATAATGGCCCATCTACATTTAACAGCCCTCTTAGAATTGGTATGCTAATGTACATTTTTTTTCTTTGTGTGTATAAATGCATCTTACTTCTGTTCCATTCTATGCATCCGATGAAGTGAGCTATAGCCCACGAAAGCTTATGCTGAAATAAACTAGTTAGTCTCTAAGGTGCTACAAGTATTCCTCGCTTTCTTTATGGATACAGACTAACACGGCTGCTATTCTTGAACCATTCATTTGATGGACATCCTCCAGATCCTCATTTTCTCAGTGATACGACAAATTTGCACTTGCTCCTCTTGAATGCCCTCTGTGTACATTCAATTGATCAAAAGTGGAATTAAGCACTTCATTAAAATCCCCCCCCAGCATAATATCCCCTTCCCGGAAACTTCCTAAACCCATAAAAAATTGATCAGAAAAAGGAGCTTGATCTTGGTTGGGAGCATATACATTGGCTAAGATGAGAAGGGCCCCTTAATTAAAATTAAAATAGTCAGAATTCAATTTGTATTTGTTTTAATTTCGATGGATACTGCTTGTTGTTTTTAAACATTTTTTCTTTTTATCTAATTAAATTTTCACAATTGTGCAAAATTATGTATTTTAGGTTTTTTTGGTTTTTTTTTTAAAGATATGGAAAATTATTCAGGGAGTATGGGACCACTGGGGAGTCAGACAATTATTTAATGACAGTAGATGTTGAGATTCAAAATGTTAAAGCTTTATAACCATTAAAACACAAATTGTCAACATATGAAAAGTAAATATCCTTAAACCAAACTCTAATAAATTCACAAGCAGCATTTTTCTTATTTTGCCGATCTGTACATTTTGATTATTCTTGATGGAAATATTTTTCCCTTAGTTTGTGTGGGTACAATGAAATTGATGTTTACCACCATTTTGCCAATAAAAATCTAATCCTTCCAAGCCTAATTAAAATATATCTGTCCTCCATATCTATGAGTTGTGCTGAAACAATAAAAGGGAAGTGGTTAGTAAAAAGAATTGCCACTGCTCTTTTATTAATTTCCCTGGAGAGACATACAATAGCTGTGTCCAAGAAGTATTTGGGTGTTCATCGTCATATTTTTTCAAGGGTGTTTCCTGTAAATAGACTACTAGGAAAATCCTTTTTTTCAGTGAGCAGAATACCCCTTTCCTTTTTGTTGGATTGTTCATCCCCTTCACATTAACAGTCATGAGATTAATAAACTCACCTCATGAGTACCACATTTTCTGTCACTGGGTATATTACTCTTTAAAGTCAGTGAGACCCTCCAGCTAGATGCCAGATCTCCATTACATTTACTCCTACTCTTTAAATAAAACATTTTTAGATATAGTTCCCATCATACACAGAATAATTTTAACATTACCACATACAGTAAAACCTCGATTTAACGGACCTCGATTTAACGGACTTCGGATGCAACGGACAAAATTTGTAAGAAAGTCTGATGCATCCAAAATCCGTTTGTCGAGGGCTCCACCAGGGTTTGAGCTGGGGGCGGGCTACTGCCCGCCCCCCGGCAGCAGGCAGGCTGGCTGGAGTGTCCCGGGAGCCGGGACCGTGCGGGCTGACTGCCCGCTCCCGGCGGCCGCCGGGGTTTGAGCTGGGGACGGGCTGCCGCCCGGCCCCCAGCAGCAGGCAGGCTGTCTGGAGGGTCCCGGGAGCCGGGACCGTGCGGGCTGGCTGCCGGCTCCCCACTGCCTCCCCGATCCAGGCAGCGGGTGGGCTGCCTGCCGGCTCCCCTCTGCCAGCCTGCCCGGGTCCCCGCTGCTGGGACCTGGGCGGGAGCCGTCAGCCAGCCCGCCCGGGTCCCGGCTGCTGGGACCCGGGCGGGAGCTGTCAGCCCGCCCGGCTGCTGGGACCTGGCTGCCGCCCGGCTGCTCAGACCCGGGCGGCAGCTAGCAGCCCGCCCGCCCTCCCGGGTCCCCGGCTGCTGGGACCCGGGCGGGAGCTGTCAGCCCGCCCGCCCGGGTCCCAGCAGCGGGGACCCGGGCGGGCGGGCGGGCTGCTAGCTGCCGCCCGGGTTGTAGCAGCCGGGCGGCAGCCGGGTCCCGGCAGCCGGGCGGGCTGACAGCTCCCGCCTGGGTCCCAGCAGCCGGGGACCCGGGCGGGCGGGCTGCTAGCTGCCGCCCGGGTCTGAGCAACCGGGCGGGCTGACAGCTCCCGCCCGGGTCCCAGCAGCCGGGTACCCGGGCGGGCGGGTTGACAGCTCCCGCCCGGGTCCCAGCAGCCGGGGACCCGGGCGGGCGGGCTGCTAGCTGCCGCCTGGGTCCCAGCAGCTGGGACCCCGGCGGGCTGACTCACGGCTCCCGGCTGCCGTGATAAGTAAAACCTCGATATAACGGACTAATTCGGGCGAGGGGGTGTCCGTTAAAGCCGAAAGTCCTGTTATTTAATAATTTAAAAAAATTATTAAATAACGGACTTTCGGCTTTAACGGACACCCCCTCGCCCGAATTAGTCCGTTATATTGAGGTTTTACTGTACATTGTTTTTCCTTTCTTTAACACCTATATTATTTTGCCCTGACTGTCTGATTTAATGTACATTTTAAAATTCTGTTCAACATTTTATGTTAATATACTCTTATATTAAAACATGTAACAATATTTATCATCTGTTTCTGATCTCTTGTTTCCCTATGCACTGCTCCATTGTCACCATGTCCCCTCTAGCTGTAGAAGCCTGAGCTTACCTTTCTTCCTTCATGGACATATTAGTACCCTGTTGTGTTGGGGAGGGTGTCTTTTTTATATATTCTTATGAACTAAACTTTATCTAATCTTATTAAATATCTTTATAACATAGGGCATTCTGAGATTATTATACCATCTCTGAGTTCACATAGTCTTAACATTTTCCACCATATATGACCCTTCTCCAGTTTATATAAATTTTGGAATGTTTGTGACAACTATAAAATCAAACTTGCTTCACTTGAGGAGATCTGGGTCTCCTATTTTGTTATTAACTTTTTTCATAATATAAATCACAACATTCAATCTATCTATATATATATAAAAGTCAAATCATGTATGTATGGGTGTACGCTTACTCCTTCCACACCGTTTGAGCTAGAGACTTGAAATTTGGTACAGTTAGAGGTCTTGGGGTCCTAATGATCGTAAGAGTCGAAAATTTTTCAAATCTCACCTCTGACGCCCCCCAGGGGTGAAATTCTTTAAAGGCCAATCACATCAGCTGGGCAGCTGGTGTTCTCTGTGACATAGTTATGATGTCATAATACCCGCTCCAACAGACACCGCACTCGCTCAGCTCTCTGCCCCTCCCCCCTCCAATGGAACCCCGGAATCCCTCAGCTCTCTGCCCCCTCCCCACCTCTGAAGGACCCCGGAATCCCTCAGCTCTCTGCCCCCTACCCACCTCTGACAGACCCGAGTTGGGTTTGGTCGGAGGGTAAGTGAGGTGGGGGTGTCGGGTTTGGTCGGGGGGGTGAGGTGGGGGTGTCGGGTTTGGTCGGGGGGGTAAGTGAGCCGGGGGTGTCGGGTTTGGTCTGGGGGGTGGGTGGGAAGGTGTCTGGGTGGGTGAGGGGTGAGGTGTGGGTGTTGGGGTTGGTCAGGGGGTGTCGGGTTTGGTGGGGGGGTAAGGTGGGGGTGTCGGGTTTGGTGGGGGGGTAAGGTGGGGGTGTCGGGTTTGGTGGGGGGGTAAGGTGGGGGTGTCGGGTTTGGGGGGGGGTGTCGGGTTTGGTCTACGGGGGGTGAGGTGTGGGTGTTGGTCAGGGTTGTTGGGGTTGGTAGGGGGGAGACGTGGGGGTGTTGGGTTTGGGTGGGGGGGATGAAAATGTGAGTTGGGGTTGGTCGAGGGGTAAGTGAGGTGGGGGTGTCGGGTTTGGTTGGGGGGGGTGAGGTGGGGGTGTCAGGTTTGCTCTCTGCCCCCTCCAACGGACCCCACACTCGCTCAGCTGTCTGCCCCCTCCCCCCCTCCGACTGACCCGAGCAACGCCGGGTATTTTCGCTAGTCTATATATATATATAAAAGTCAAATGGTGTATGCGTGCGTGCGTGCGTTTATGTATGTATGGGTGTATGCTTACTTCTTCCACACCGTTTGAGCTAGAGACTTGAAATTTGGTACAGTTAGAGGTCTTGGGGTCCTAATGACCGTAGGAGTCGAAAATTTTTCAAATCTCACCTCTGACGCCCCCCAGGGGTGAAATTCTTTAAAGGCCAATCACATCAGATGGGCAGCTGGTGTTCTCTGTGACATAGTTATGATGTCATAATACCTCCTCCAACAGACACCACACTCGCTTAGCTCTTTGCCCCTCCCCCCTCCAACGCAACCCCGGAATCCCTCAGCTCTCTGCCCCCTGCCAACCTCCGACGGACGCGAGTTGGGTTTGGTCGGAGGGTAAGTGAGGTAGGGGTGTCGGGTTTGGTCGGGGGGAGGTGAGGCGGGGGTGTCGGGTTTGGTCGGGGGGGGGTGAGGCGGGGGTGTCCGGTTTGGTCGGGGGGGGGTGTCGGGTTTGGTCGGGGGGGGTGAGGCGGGGGTGTCGGGTTTGGTCGGGGGGGGGGGTGAGGCGGGGGTGTCGGGTTTGGTCGGGGGGGGGGTGAGGCGGGGGTGTCGGGTTTGGTCGGGGGGGGGGTGAGGCGGGGGTGTCTGGGTCGGTGAGGGGGTGTTGGGGTTGGTGGGGGGGTTGGGTTTGGTTGAGGGGATGAGGAGGGGGGTCGGGGTTGGTCGAGGGGTAAGTGAGGTGGGTGTGTCAGGTTTGGTCTACGGGGGGGTGAGGTGTGGGTGTTGGTCAGGGGGTGTTGGGGTTGGTAGGGGGGAGACGTGGGAGTGTTGGATTTGGGTGCGGGGGGTGAAAATGTGAGTCAGGGTTGGTCGAGGGGTAAGTGAGGTGGGGGGGTGAGGTGGGGGTGTCAGGTTTGCTCTCTGCCCCCTCCAACGGAGCCCTCACTCGCTCAGCTGTCTGCCCCCTCCCCACCTCCGACTGACCCGAGCAACGCCGGGTATTTTCGCTAGTTAACTATAATATTTACCCAGTAAGTGTACTGTATCCATATAGAGTAAAATGTCCTCCAAGCTATACAGCCCAGTTCCCATTTAATAATACTCTTTTATCATTATAAACTAATGGATATAATATCCATTATTGTAGCCCATACTAATCTTATTCTTTTGGATCAGGACTATTTCTTCTACTCTCATGACTGTCCTGTTGTTTTAATGATGCATCTTTTTCAGCCGTTCTGGCTGTCTTTGATCTCACTGTTTCCCAGTGATTTCTTGGTGACCTGTAGGACTGATGCCCTTGATCCCATTTAGGTTGTTCTTGAGCTGATTTGTGTATTCTCATGTCCAAAAGTACCTGTTTCCCTTCACATATCTTTCCTTCCATTGAAAGGATAGTCTAAATGGTAACCTTTATTTATATATTATATTGTTCTTTCTAAGAATTGTGGTGGTGTTCTCTTTGCTTTTTAAGGGGTGAGGTTTTCAGCTCTGGGAAAATTTGTATAGGGTGGCTAAGAATCATCATTGTTAATGGTTCAGCTCTCTCTTCATTGCCCTCAGTATTTTATCCTTGTCTTGATAGTAGTGTAGATAGATGATCACACGTCTTAGTGAGGAGCCAGCTCTTTGAGCCTGTTCATATGAATGCAGTCTTTATTTCCCAGTTTTAATATATCATGGACAATATAGTCCAATGCATTCAGCAGAGTTCTCCCTTCAGTTTCCTTTGTAATATCCTTATGTTATTCATGCATTCTCTGTTTTCCATGTTTTCCAACTGTAATTCTATTTTTTCTCTTTTTTTCAGTTATTTGGATTCTTTCATCCAGATTAATCGTGCTGTCCAATGGCTCATTTTATTCTGTTTCCACATCTGATATTTTTCTATTTATCTCATTAATTTAATTTTTTTATCTTTAATGTAAGCCTAGAACTCATTCTTCATCTACTTATTCATCTTTTCTATTTTTAACCGGAGATCTTT
Organism: Sternotherus odoratus; assembly: GCA_032164245.1. Taxonomy (NCBI): domain Eukaryota; kingdom Metazoa; phylum Chordata; order Testudines; family Kinosternidae; genus Sternotherus; species Sternotherus odoratus. The sequence goes on along the minus strand of JAVMKO010000006.1, from coordinate 54,007,389 downwards.
CGAGTCAGTCTTAGTGACTTGTGATTCTCCATCCACTTTCATAGTTAGTTTTGCTGGAGGCAGAGTTACTCTCTTTCATGGCCATGTCTGGGTTTTTTGGAGGGGAAGTGGGAGGAGGGATGACTGATCTTTGGACTGGAAGATTTCTTTCCTTTCCCAAACATCCAGATCTTCTTGTCGTTCTTTTTTTTTCTTGTTGAGTCCTTCTCAGGATGGTTGCTGCCACACTTCCCCTTTGTATGTCTGACCTTTCCAATGGCTGCTGCCACACTTCCCCTTTGTATGTCTGACCTTTCCAATGACTGCTGCCATACTTACCCTCTCATTCCCTAGCCACAACAGTACAGATTTAATTATTTTTTAATTTCATTGTACTCACCCACTCTCTCTCTTTTCAGTATAATGAGGGTCCAGTTCAACATTTCTAAGCTTGCAGAGTTATTTTTATTATGTTCTTTAGGCTGGTAGTACTGGATTCTGTCGCTGGATATTCTCCCCCTGAGGCTGCTCTCTGGGACTGAGATCTGCAAGTTCTCTTCAGTCTTCTCTTTTTCTTTTCAAAGCTGGCTTCATGGGTGGTTATTCATATTTATGGCACAGATCTGTGCATTCAGACTGGCTGCTTCTTTTTATCATCTTAAATTGCTTTCGTTTGTTCCCCCTTTATTCCAGAGAGCTGGATTAAACCACCTTGTTTGCTGGTTTAACCGTGCCCTAGAAAGGGGTACCTTTCAATGGTTATATAAGTGCTGGTGGATCACTGGGGATATTTCACTGACAATGTTGACTGGTCAGGAAGCCTTATGATGCTCACATCTTTAGGAATACAAGACTTTTTGAATGGATGGAAAGAGGAACTTTTCCCTCAGATTGGCACATTCATATGTGTTCGATTACAACGCTAAAAGTTGTTCTTGGGGACCCAGCCTAGCTTTTTGTTTCCATGGCTTGTGAAGCCATACACAGGCCAACTGGACAGAAGCAAGAAAAAATTTAACTACCACCAAAGTAGGTGCAGGATAATTGGTGAATGTGCATTTGGTAAATTGAAAGGACATCGGAAATGTCTTGTGACTAGGCTAGCTCTCATTGAGCCAAATAGTCTTATTGTTGTTTCTGCATGTTGCATTTGACTGTTTTTCATAATATTTGTGAAGCAAAGGAGGAAATGTTGCCTGTAGAGTGGAAAGACTGCTGACTTTGAACAGCCAGATGCAGGGGCAGTCACATGAGGACTTTGAAATGCTGTATGGTTGAGAGTGTACTTTGATATAGCATGAAAGTGTGCTGCTGTGTACTATTTTGTGTAGTTTTATGAAAAACTTTACTTGGCTTCTATATGAATTGTATGTGTACTGTTAAAACCCCAGATGGGAGAGATGCTTCTCTTGGGGATCAAAAATTATGTTTTGTAAGACAAAGTAAATATTATTTTCACAAAATGCAACTTTATTGAACAGTAATCAACAACTGAAATATTTAAAAAAATATTTACAAAGTGCAAAATGCTCCTATGTGTACCATAGGTCAGTGTCAGTGTACTCATATAATTTTTCTTGTTTTCTGCTGGGGTTGAGTGGAAGGGTTTCTTTGTAGGCTATTCTGGTGCCTTGCCTGGGTTGTGTGTTTATGGCACATGTCCAGGGAACGTAGAATTGTCCATACGTTGCAATGGCTTTAGGGTATCAATCTTTGGACATTTTATTCCATAAGGATTTTCAGTATCTGAGTTTCTTTGAGGCACTGCATTATATCTGGTGTGCTTCTCAATGCATATCTCATTTCTTTGGCCTTCCCTTGAGCATGCACTTACTCCAATCCATTGTCTCTGGTGAGCTGGCCTCAGAACTCCTGAAAAGATCTGAAAATGTCTCCCTTGTCCATTCTTCTTTCTCCTGGTTATGGTTAGTCTTTCAGCAGGGATGGAGGGGGTTCCTGTCAGTGGTACCCTGGCTTAGGCCGCTGAAAAACAACAAGTGAGAAAGATATTGTTAGATTGAAAGGTTTACTGAACAGAAAAAGATAAGTCGGAAACTTCCTAAAAAGTTCCCATAAAGATATTGATAAAAGGATGAATTGTGTCTGACTTGCTTCAGAGTGCTTGCTTTAGGAAGTTCAGCAGCTCCCATTATAGTGAGTAAATTGAGCACCGTTAAAAGCCTGTAGCCATGTGAGATGCAGGATGGACTCTCCGATGTCCTGTTAATGCATAGGCATAGTGCAGTAAATATTGCAGAACTTATTATAATAAAATATTGGTCTGGAAAAGGTCATCTAGTTCTTCCCCCATATTGAGGCAGGATTAAGCGTACCTAGACCATTCCTCACTACTAAGGGAGCTGATGTTTGTGGCAGAAGGGAGTTTTGTTTCATTGGAGGCAGAATTGCCACTGGGTACACTCCTGTTTTACTGTGAAAGTTTGTTAAAGGCAGCTAGAGTAATACATAGGCACATTTTTGCATATTTTACTAGCCATGTACTTGAAGAAAGAAATTGGTTGTTATTGGCTAACTTGTTTCTTTTTTCCCCTCAGGGAAAGACCATGTCTGTAGGTTCATTGGCTGTGGAAGGAATGACAGATTTAACTATGTGGTCATGCAGCTGCAGGTGAGTTGAACTAAATAGATTTTAGGGACTTATTTTTTTCCCCAAGCATTTATTTAGCAAAAAATAACAGTGAAATTGTAGAGCATGGTGGGTAGTAGAAAACAGGCCATTGTTATAGAGGGGTGGAGAGCCAAAATAAACTGAATATTTCATATTGTTACCATCATCTGCCAGAAAGAAGAGAAAATCTCACAGATCTTCAGAACAGACTGATTATGTCAATGAGAGAGGTGTGATGTTTTCTGATATAGTTTACATCCCTCTGAAAGCTTTGAAGCTGGAAGATAGCTTAAGATGTGCCCAACTGCTTCTGGAATAGATTAGTTTTTCCAATATATGGTTTTGATCACTTCTGTAATCTAAATGATGGGACTTTTCTTTAGAGAAAAATGTCCTGACATTAAAAAGGACCTGAAAAAGCAGTAGATTCTGATACACATTGCTAGTCATCCTGCTACTTGGGTATTCAAAAAGAAAGAAATGTAAAGATTTGTGTGAAAACTTAGGTTGTGTTTTTATTCTCTCTGGATGCTAGACACTCAAAAGGTTACAGATATAAGACTCTATCATAACTAGAGCTGGTTTGCTGGCAATTACAAAAAATAAAAACATCTATTTTGTTTCAGGTTGAATTGAAAACAAAATTTTTAGCAAATTAAAAAGTTTAACTTTAAGATGAGTTGAAACAAAATGTGTTTTGTTCTTACTCTGATTTTATCATTTCTATTTTGGTGAATTTTAAAAAGCTAAGGAAAACTAGTTTCACAAAATGGCAGGGGGAAAGGAGGTATTCCACTTTCCTCATGACTGTTCACCCAGTGGTTAGGGCAGTCACCTGAGATGTGAAAGGACCATGTTTAATTCCACCCTCTCTCTGAAACGGAGAAGGGGTTTGAATTTGGGTCTCCCGCATTGCAGTAGAGTACCATAGCTATGTGGCTGAGGAATATTCCAATTTGGGTCCTTCTCAACCTCTCCTGTTGAAGCTGTTTCAAAAATTATAAATAAATAAATAATAATTGGAGCATGGACTTGAACTTGTGTCTCCCATATACTATGTGCATGCCCTAACTACCAGATTCTAGAGTAATTCTCACACTCTTTCCCTTGCCTCTAGACTATCCGTTTGAATCCATAGTGGCAAATTCATAGACTTACTGAAGAATCGGGGTGGGGGGATAGCTCAGTGGTTTGAGCATTGGCCTGCTAAACCCAGGGTTGTGAGTTCAATCCTTGAGGGGGCCATTTAGGGATCTGGGGCAAAAAATCTGTCAGGGGACAGTACTCAATCCTGCTAGTGTAGGCAGGCGGATCCTGCTAGTGTAGGCAGGGGACTGGACTCGATGACCTTCAAGGTCTTTCCAGTTCTAGGAGATTGGTATATCTCCATTTATCTTATCTTATCTAACATCACATAGTTCAGTGGCACTCCCCTGAAATGTGGGTGAGACAAATTCAAATCCAACATGAAGTCTGGTGGCACCTTAAAGACTAAGTCTTTAAGACTTGAGTTTTTAAGGTGTTACTGGACTCCTTGTTTTTGCGGATACAGACTAACACGGCTACCCCCTGATACTTGAAGTTTAAATTTGTACTTCACATCAGAAAGAGAGAGGAATTGAACTTGCATTTCCCACATGCCAGATGAGTACCTTAACCACTGGGCTAAAAGATATAAGAAGACCACCTCCTTTGTTGTTGTCAAAATGCCCAAAATCTAAAATGGAAAACGTTGAGTTGGGTCAAAATCAAATGTTTTGTTTTAATGTTTCCAAAACATTTTGATTTTTTTGGTTTGGTCTGCAAACAAATAGTTTTAGGTAGACCGAAACTGCAATTTCTCCCCAAAAATGTTGGCCAGCTCTAATCATAACTGACAAATATGCCAAAATCACTTTTCTGCTAGATCCAAGTTGGTGTAATTTAGGTTATCTGGAATCAGAGACAGGAATCACATTTTCAAAAACAGCTTCTAAATTTAATGTCTGAAATATATGGAGAATTTTACATATAAATTTAAAACACCTTCTCCATCACTGAATTTTTAAATCATGATTGGATGCTTTTCTAAAAGATATGCTCTAGAATTATTTTGAGGAAGTTCTGTGGCATGTGTTGTACAGGAGCTCAGGTTACATGATCATAATGGTCCCTTCTGGACTTGGAAACTATTCATCTATGAAATGTGGTGTCCTTGAAGAGTACAATGAGTGAGGGGCGAGTCCTTGGATGCGTTTCTTAAGACTTCCACTGTGAACAGTTTAAGAAAAGCATCCAGTGTTGTAGCTGTGTTGACCCCAGGATATTAGAGAAATAATGTGGGTGAGGTAGTATCTTTTATTGGACCTGTTTCTGTTGATGAGAGAGGTATAAGCTCGAAACTTTGTCTTTCTCAACAACAGAAGTTGGTCCAATATAAGATATTACCTCACTCACCTTGTTTCAGTTCAAGATAAGTAAAGAATATATTAACATTATCTGTAAATACTATTTTTGGGACTGTTCCTGAAAATGTTCTTATGTTTTGATTAGGGTCGGAATTTGGCAGATCTGCGTCGGAGCCAGTCTCGAGGGACCTTCACCATCAGTACCACCCTGCGCCTGGGAAAGCAGATTCTTGAGGCCATTGAGAGCATTCACTCTGTGGGATTCCTGCACAGAGACATTAAACCAGTAAATTCTTTCTTAAACCCAAACCAATCATAAATATGTGGGCCTTAGTTGACGGAATTAAGAAGAAAGGGCAGTGTATTATATGTTAACTTGAAAAAATCAGAAGGAGCAGAGAATTAGATGTGAATCTTTCAAGATGGTAGTGCAAAATTTATTTAATTCGTGCTAGATTGCAACTGGTATAAATCCTCCAAGTGATCTTCAATTAGAATTTTCATCTCTCAACTACTGGAGACCTTATATGGCAGTAAATCCCACCACAGAATAAAATATGATTAGTGATTATTTGGACTGTAGAAGCAAACTCTTAATGTAAGAAATCAAGGGGAGTAAACTTTAACCATAAGAAATATTTGTAAGAGTTTTAATAGTAATTTCATATGATTAAATCATAAAGCCTGACATGCTAGGTTGGCAAAGCCTGAGCTTTGGATAAAGCTCACTAAAAATAGAAAGCTTTTGGTTGCTTGAGTGAAGTGTAGGTATAGAAATTTTATTTGGGAAAAACAACATACAGCACCTAATTGTGAAGGAATTCCTCAGCAGTTATTCTGTTGTTCTGGTAATTGATTATTCAGTAATATTATGCTTGTTTTTGTTTGGAAGCCTTATTCCCCAACAAAGACACTAAGTTTTCAATTTCAAAATGCACAAATTTAAATGGAAATATTGAACAATCAGGATATTTAAAACATGGTTGGATTTAACAGGGAAAACTAACTCCTGAAAGTCTCAGTGCCTTTAAAATTAAATATTTGCCTGATTGTTTTTAGAAGTATTATTTTAAATACCATGTAAAAGTGTTCCAGCCACAAAAAAAGATAGCTACAGTACTGCCCTTGCATCACTTGCAAGCTGGCAGTGGACTAACATAAAGTGATGAATAATAAGCTATACTTTACTTAAATAAGTTAATAGCTTATTATAGGTTGTCTAGTATGGTTATAGCTTATAGATTATTTTAATTTATAGTGTTTTCATTTGTTTTTTCTCAGTTACCTCTACTGAAGTGTAGATTTTGCATTAACCATTGTGAATATTCTTTGGTGGAGTTTTTTTTAGACAACACTCTAGTCTTGTTTACCTCTGACCATCTGTCCATTTATTACTCCTATGGTTTGTTATTAAATTCCTCTAAATTACAAAGTATATGTTTTCTTTAGAGAAGTATAAAAACTACAGATGTTTATGAAACTGGTATATTGCCTATATTTAAAAGTGAACAGCAAGTGTTTTTTTTAACAATGAACTAAATTAAGGTTTAAATAGCAGGCATTTAGCATTCAGCTTATAATTGATTTTAAACTTGCCTTTTTCCTTTGTAAGATTAAAACCACTGACTTTCCAGAGGACTGTATTATCCTTGCTATTTAGTGCATTCCATATATTTTCTAAATGTAGCCAGAAATAAGCTCTTTATGGTTCCTTCTAAAACTTCTATGTCTCTTCTGTTCTCCACTGCTGAAGATAATACTATTATCCTCCTCCCTGCCACAGAGATTCACAACCCCTACGTTATCTTTAACTGCTCCTTCTCCTCCCCACACATGTAAAGGGTCACTAAATAGCGTTCCTGCTTCCTCCACAACATACAGAAAATCTAACTCTTCCTCTTGTCTGAAAGTCAAAACACTTGTCCATACCCTGGCCACTTCTGTTTTAATGAATACATCCTCCTTCTCTTTGGATTCCCTGATAACCACATCACTGACTAATTTTGTCAAAATGTAACAAGTTCTCTTCCTTGCCAGTTGCTCTGAACACATCTCTCCTCTATTTGAAACCTTCTTCTTGTTGCCCTTTGGTCACCTGATCCTTCCTTTCAAGGTCCTGCATGACTAATGATTCAGTCTATATATCAAATCTAATTTCGTATTGTGTCCATCTCACCTTTCACAACTGTCAGTGATGTAAATTCCATTACCCTCTTTTATTCCCTTCTTACACTCTCACGTTTGTGTCTCTCCCATGCATAAGAGATAACATGGGGAAAAAAACTCTGACTTCACCAGGCTCTGACATTCCACCTAATGACCCCCTTGTTCCATGAAGCCTATGAACTCTTTGCCACAATAAGCCCCATTACCACTGCTATTTTACTGAGAGGAAGAGATGGGATATTTTAAAAAATAATACAAAAAAATTCCGTGTCCCTCTTCTTTTGCACTCTTCTTTCTTGGTATTGCACTGTGGCCTGTCTTTTCTATTAATGTCAAAAATTGTAAACTCCTTCATGCATGGACTTTCTTCACATTTGTGCATTGTACAACAATGAATGCATTTTTAGCCCTTAATAAATGACAATAAATAGAGCTATCTTTTGAATGTATTGCATAACTACATTTTTTAAATTTTAGAATTACACCATGCCCAATAAATTGTAGTGTGTTGTTTGAACATGTACTTAGTGAGAACCTGAATTATTTTTTTTGGTTTGTTTGTTAGTATCAGACACTGTACTTTTCTGCCATGAAGTAGGTCTTATTTTTGATCTTTGATTTTTCTGGTTTCCTCTGAGATTATCACTGCAGTTGCTCCATGCATACTGAGGGACGTGCGCGGGCCGCCAGGTGGGGGCGGCTCCCCCAGGCGCTTCCCGGCCCCTTTGCCGAATGTGGACCTGCCCCTGCCTGGCGGCCCTGGGTGGCTCTGTGCTCGGCGAAGGGTCCGGGAAGCTCCTGGGGGAGCCGCCGGCCAGGGACGCGTGCGGGCTGCCAGGCGGGGGCAGCTCCGCGCTCGGCGAAGGGGCTGGGAAGTGCCTGGGGGAGCCGCCGACGCCGCGCGGCCACCATTAGCCGGGCGGGGTAAGGAGGAGCCGTGGGGAGCAGACGGTCAAAGGGGTGGGGAGGAGGCTGGGCTGGGGGGCAGGCAAGGGGGTGGGGGGGGAGGCCAGGCTGGGCGGGCGGGGAGTGGGGCAGGAGACTAGGCTGGATGGGGTGGGCGAGGCGTGGGTGCGGGAGGGAAGGAGGTTTGGTGGGGGGGAGGCTGGGCTGGGCGGGTCAGGCATGGGGGGCAGGAGGCTGGGTTGGGAGTGGGAGCGGGGAGGAGGTTAGGTTTGGTGGGATGGGCTGGGCCAGGCAGGGGTGGGGGAGGAAAGGCGGTTAGATGGGGGGAGGGTGGGTGGGGGTAAAGGAAGATCACCCCCTACACCTAGGCTGATAGCGGGAGCTGACTGGGGCAGGCAGCAGGACCCCGGCTGGCAAGGGGCCAGTGGGGGAAACCCCAAAGCAGTGCAGGGCTAAGCACTCCGCCTGCCACTGCTTTGGGGTTTCCCCCGCTGGCCCCTCGCCAGCTGGGGTCTCAACTCCCATTGCCAGCCTGGGCTTCCTTGGGGGTGGCGGGGAGGGGGGGGCACCGGCCCGCGAATGACATTATAAATGTCCAAATGGCCCTTCGCAGAAAAAAGGTTCCCCACCCCTGGTCTAGGTAAAGCTGTCTCCCTCCTTGGGGAGGCTCCCTGTCCTGCTGCCCCCAGCCTGCTGTCAGCCTCACTCCCTCTATCTCTCCTCCCTCTCCTAGCTGGGGAGGAGGGTTTAAAAAGGTCTCTGTCAGTGCTTAATTGGTATCAGTTGATTTTGTCTGGGTCTCTGGCAACCTCTACTCAGCTGAACCTAATTGACCTGTGGTTACCTCTCTTACCACCCCCTCTGGTAGCTGCCTGCTCTGAGTTTACCACAATACTATATATTGCTGTCAACTAAAAATGTCATCAGACTCTACTATGAACATGGGCAATTGATGCAAATCTCTTCTATTTTTTGTCACCATTATTTTCATATTCTGACTTAATGTTATCTGACAATATACACTGAATTTCATGCCCTAATTATAATATCCAGCTAAAGGATTTCTGCTCCTGTTTTTTTTTTTTCATCTTTTTTTTTTTCATCTACCCATTGGACCTGAAATTGCTGTATGTTTTTAATATTTTTAGTTTGTTCAGGTTTATTCAGCAGAAATGCTTTTTGTAGTTTTCAGAAAATTGATAATTGAATTTGTCATTTGGGCTTTGGGCTTGTGTTTTTCCTGACACAGATCTTATAGGCCTAAAAACTTGTTTTAGAATGGTTGGCTTTGAAATTATTTTTTTTTAAAAATCAAGTTTTAAGTGTTGTAAAAAGTGATGGGCCATACATATTCTTTGCTTGCTTCTCATGGCAAGCTAGAAACAAATGTCTAGTTCCTGGTAAATGCCTTGATGCCAAGTCTTCCAATCTTAGCCTCACTTCAAAACCTTTGATACTCAAGGAATCTATATGTGCACTTGTGGATGAGCAATCTGACAAGGCATAGAAAAAGAGAAGAACAAAGTTAATAAATCTTAGTTATCTTGTCAAATGGATTTTATAAGTGTCCATGCCCTTTCTGTACAGCTCTTACAATGCAAGTTTTTGGTACTGTCTTTGACACATCTCAAAGCCAAATTCTACTGTGGAATTTCTGCTAGCATCCAAGTATGATTTATCAAGACTATCCAAGTAATCTTCCTTCACCGTAGTCTCCCTTATTTATTTTTTTCCTCTGATCTCAATGGCAAGCCTTCTCAATGCAATCCGTTGGTGTACAAAAAAAATCCATTTGTCAACAGTCTAAATTCATGATCGGGAAATGTATATGTTCCCAATTGTCCCTGTTTGTGTCTGTCCTGTATGGAAGGAAACAGATAGTAAGCGTACCTCAACCTTTCTAAGTCGCCCATGGTCCATGTGGATCTTCATTATAACGTCTGTGGACTGTGGTTCCTTCTGTTTACAGAACCACTTAAGTTAATTCCCATTTAAGAGTCTTTTCTGAAACACTGAATGGAGGGCATTCTTCTAAATAAATGTCACGCTTTTGTTCATTTCCAGAGTGAGAGCGCCTCAGATTCTGTCTAGATTTGAGTTGGAATGTGAACTTCACAGGTCCTGCCATTCCTGAAGAGCAAATTTTTGTTTCATCTGTTCATCTCTGATGGATGATGTGAAATCTTACAAGTGACAATTTGCCAGCTCCCAGTTGCTTTAAATGAACCTCTTTCTTCATTCAGAAGAAGACTTGCAACCAGTTAAAATTTTATATCTGACATAGACTAGAAGGTAGATCCTCCTATCATTTTGAACTCTGCCAATGTTACAGACTCACTTGGCAACAGTTCAGTCTATGATTAAAATGCTTCCCTATGGAGGTCTTGAATGTTCTTTTATTGACTCTTCTAAATTTTTTGAGGGTGAGACCAGAAAATGATAGATTTGGAATTCCAAGGACTTTCCATCTTGCTGCACCTAATAGACAATATCGAATATTAGATTGCTTAATAGCTAGACGGACACTCTTTTCGTTTGGCTCTTTTCACAAGAGTGGCAAATTAGTAGGTTCTGGTAATTAGTTATGCTACTAGAACATTTGCCTGTGAATTATGACAACTTAGGCAGCTAACTTATAAGAGTCAGAATTGTCGAACAACTCTTTTATACTAACTTTCTCTGATCCATCTATAAGCTTGTGCTCTGCCTGTGGCATTATTAGTTCCAGAGATACAGGAATTTAGTCTCTTATTTTTAGAATTTCATCTGCTTTTCTCCAAAATGGATGACATCCTGGTCAAAGTTATAAAGACCAGGGATACTATTGGATTCATTGGTTCCATCCAAACTGGGTACATGAAGTACCAGGGAGTAGAGAATCAAAAATCAACAATAGCTTTTCCACAGTCATCAGTGCTAAATTTCCAATATGGTAAGTTCTCCCACTTGTACAGGGATTTTACTTAGTGCACAGACTCTTGCTTCCGCTCTTTGGGCTAGTCCTGTTTTTTCCATTGATAATTTTTAAAGCTTGTTGAATTAGTCTAGGTCACATAGTTAAAACAAAAGTGATAGGCAGACTGTTATATTAGAGATGTTGCTATCTTCAGAGGAGCTGAACCAGTGCAGTGTCGAGAAATTTTAGGAGAAAAGGCTATGTAGACAAAGCCCAAGAATTAGAATCTGTTGAGTTTGATGATGATCAAGAAAATGAACCCCAACTGAAGTTTTCAGAATGTACTGCCTCCACAAATCCACACTCTCTCCCTCCAACCTGTTTGTCTTTGAAGATTTTTTCTAGGCAGCCAGAAAAGAGGAGGGAGCATTCTGCATCCCTCTCTTGGCAAATACAGTGCCAGTATAATACGTTCTTTTCTCCAAAGTGAATGGAACATGGGCAGAAGTGAAAATATAGAAGGAAGGGTAGAATAATGGAAAATGACATGTATTGATATGTGTATATTAATAATGTATATTTTTTTTGTTTCTTTTTCTAGTCGAACTTTGCTATGGGACGTTTTCCTAGCACGTGTAGGAAGTGTTATATGCTGGATTTTGGCTTGGCACGACAGTTTACAAACTCATGTGGGGATGTCAGACCGGTAAGAATTTTTTTTTTTTTTGGCAATTATTGTAAATGATTGTGATAATATATCAAAATATTTTTGGAGATTGAATTGATACAGTGTCTAAATTTGGTTCACTCCATTCCAGAACAGAGATGCCAAGTGATCTAGTGGGAAGTTCAAAGGATAGGAAGCCAGGAAGAATCATGGGTTCTTTCTTTGGCCTAAGACATACATTTATTGTGTGACCTTGGGCAGTACTTGAATGCCTTGTATATCAATCAATCCATCCAGTTGGAAAATTAGGCAAAAAGCAGAACCTTGCTGAATAATGGAGTTACGTCAGAACTAAACTTTTCGTAGTAAATACATTACAAAAATAATATAGAGGAGAAAAACTTAATCAGTACATTGAAAACATACAGTAATTTGGAGAGGAAAGAGTTGGGTGGAATGGTAGAGTGAAACAGAATATAGCTAAATTTAGTTACAATATTGCCATAAGAAATACAGTAATTTTCAAATACGAATTGGGGGATGACTTGAGTTAGAGAGGATCATAGATACAGGGATCTAAATAAGAACATTGCAATAAGTACAGTAGAGCCTCCCTAATTCACTATTGATTGGGAGTCCCATTGTGAATTCCTGAAGTTTGCAAATTGGGAAGTAAGTGAACACAACGTATGACAATACATCATCAAATGTAATGTATATGCTTAACTAGTTTTTCATTTTAATGTTTATGGTAATATTGAATAATGTAGTAGTCAATATTATGTAGTATATTTTGTACATGTAATGAAGTTGAGTAATAGGAACATTCTCAATAGCATTTACAGTTCAATCTTGGCTGAGAGGTGGGGCAAAATGGCTATTTTTGTGTGTGCAAATTCTGAGGTGTGTGGATTAGCAAAGTAAATTAGCGAGGTTCTGCTGTACTCTATTCCTTCAGTCATAATGCTGGACATTGCAATGAAAACAAAGAGCAGGGGAGACCAGCAGAGTGGCTGCAGCTGTTGTAAAGGTGAGCAAGTGGTTTTTAATTTTCATAAGATTTTGTCTTTTTCTGTGTGTCTGGTGTTTATGGTTGTTTTTCTGAATTGTAATTTTGAAAGGAAACAAATTCTTAAGATTCTGTAACATACATCCACCAATGGTAGTATTTTCAGGATAATTAAGAGAGATACTATATTTTCTGTTGAAAGCATTTATCACATATTTGTTTCTCTTATAAAAACCTGTTTGTTGCCTTTGGTTTTCATTGTAGTGCCCTGCAGTATAATTGAAGTACTTATTTAATTAAATGTAGTCTGTTTTCAGGCTTTTTTGATGGTATAATGCATACTGTAATGATGATACAGTATCATCAAGGCAAATGCATAATAGTTTTTATTTGCACTAATCAATCATTTGTATCTTTAGGTTAAATTGCAAGTAGTTCTTGTTGCACCCACAAGACGACTACTAATAAAACTGAGTTGCAATTTCTTTAAGCAAAATACCTTGTGTGTTTACATCGTTCCTTCACTGCCGTATAGTGATTCTTATTCTAATCTTCACTAGATTTCCTTGTAGGTTTTCCTAAATATATTTCACAAATAATCTGGAGATAGTAAAAAAAAAAAATTCTCCAAAAATGTAGGTGTATTGTTTTTTAAAATAAAATAAAATAGGATAATAAAAGTCAACATGTGTTATGGCGTGGTGGTTGCTGCTCTATACTTAAGGTTGATTCTGGCTTTTTATAATAAGCCTGATTTTCAACACCCCTAACTTCCCCCAAAAGAAACCAATCTCACCTGAAACTTCTCATGCCCTGTATTGTTCCTGAATTCTTGAATTGTAATGGGACATTTAGTAAAAATCAGAAAAGGACTTTTAAAATTATGGTGCCAGGTCCTCAGTTCTATGGCTCCTTTGTGCTGCTTAGGCAGTGCTTCCCTAAAGGACACCCAGGGCTTGGGATTCCTGAGGCACATAAAGCCATTTTACCCGCTGAAAATCAGTTGCTTCCTGTTACAGTGTAGGGAACATTGTGGCGTGGCCTGGAGCAGGAGGGGATATGACTGGACTATGTTTCACTCAGGAGATTCCTGATCAGCAGAACTGTGTAAATTACAATGGGTAGAACCAGGCTCCAGTTAATCCAAGGACTGGGATAGCAAAAAGGTGTCATAGAGCCATCTCCCCTAGATCCTGAACTGAGTGCAACTCAGCTAGACCTGAGGATCTGGCCCATGTTATTTAAGAATTTCAATTGCCGACTTTTTGAAAGTTTGCTTACTGTTATTTTGACTCATCGTATGTCCAAAATGTCTTGGTTTTCAGAGTCTAAAGTTACTTTGTTTTGTTGACCTTGGTGTGGAGAAATGCAGTGGGAATGGGTTAGGGTAGGAGGGAATTACAAAAAGATATAATTCAAACGTTCTAATAAAATCTCTACATTTGAAATAAGCAGGTTCAATATGGGATTATTAGAGCAGGCATATAAATAGAAGGTACATGAAGGCTGTAGAGGACGGCCTGAGGGGAAAATAGAAGCATTATTCCTTGGAAAACCCATGAGAGGAGGAAATGGGAAACCCACCAATTTATCATACTAAAGAGTTTTGGTGAGTCAAAGACCATTGCCTAACACCCAGTACATTGGACCAAAGCAGAAAAACACTGCAGAGTTTAATATGCCTTTAAAATAACAGGATCCTGTAAATTGTTTCTGTTTTTGGTGGCATTACATGTGGCATTACTGGCTGAGACTCTCTTCTAACTCATTGGTAGTTCTTGGCAGATATTTAAAGATGAGCCTTAAAATCTGGGACACCAATTCACCCACTTGCATTTCCCAAAAGAGCTAGCGTGTTGTCTCTATCTCCTCTGCTTCAGCTACCTTAGGTTACTGGCATTTCTGACATCATTGGTCAGTAGCAATGACTCTCCTGTGCGGGTCTGGGGAATCACAATGGGTTGGAGATATGAAATAACTTAATCCTGAACAACAAGAAGTGGCTATATTCATTTTCCCTTCTTTGAAGGATAATGCCATCTCCACTTCTAATAATTACAGACACTTTCAAGAGCTATTGGGATGTGTGGTTGAGGCTCCTGAATTAGAATAATTTTCAGCTCTGAAGACCAGAGGTGCTCTCTTACTGAACAATTACTGAAGAGAACAAAAATTCTGTAAAGGAACTGATGACTTGCATATAGCATCCAAATACAAATTAAGAGAGGCTTGTGATACTCCAGATACTTTGGCTTCCATGGTGACATCATCTTGTCCTCTGAATCTGTACATTTGCTCAAGTCATTGGACCTTTTTTACGGGGCCTGAGCATGAATGGAAGATTTCCCACTTGAAAAGAGAGGATTTCTTCAGTTTCAAGATGAATGAGATACTGGAGAAGATGAAGTATACCAAGTCCATCACTAGGACTCTAATACTCCTTCAACCACTTCAAAGAGGAAGGTCTGGTTGTTGAATTCCTTTTTGTACCAGAGACTTTCTGTGTGTCCTTGGGTTTCCAACCACAATTCCAGGAAAGGTAGTCTTGACATCAAGAGAAGAGGTAGGGCAATGGAAAATACTTTGGACAGACAGCTGCTTTATCTACCATTCATGTATCTGCTGCATTAGAGAGGCATCAAAACTGGATATCTTGCTTTGTGGCACAGAGCTAGGTTTAACTTTATTATCTACAATGCTCCTTGGGGACGGTTTGATCTGTTTCTTTTCTGCTTAGGGTAGAATTGCACAACTTGGATATGTTGTCTAATTCCACTCCATGCTGCTTCCCAGTCTCTGTGCCTCATCCCTTTTTAGGGATTCTTCTCATAAGAATCTGTGTAGAGCAGATGAGAGCTATAAAGAGTGCCTCAACTGTAGAAAGGAAAACTCATGAGTTACAAGGATTCCTTCTGATTTCTCCAAGCAGACAGGAAGCAGAGGAACAAGAGGGAGACATCCATGATATAATCATGCTGTCGTGTCCAGATATTGCATTCTGATTTTTGTATCTGTATGTTAAAATGTTGAGTTGTGGTGATGTAAGTCATAATGCGAACATTATCAACTAAAGTCAGGAAGTCAGTAGTGTCCTCAATATTTTATTCCTCCATTTGATAACATAGTTGGTTCTTCAAGGCTGAGAGAAGTACTGCTGTATTCTAGTGAGTTTAAAGATTTTTCTCTGCTATTGATACGTGTTTTGTTTGGTAACTACTGGCAGTTCTTTGAACATGTACATGTAAGGGTATGTCTTCACTACAGGACTAGGTCGATTTCCCTTAATTCGATTTTCTAAATTCGATTTTAGAAAATCGAATCAGTGTGTCCCCACCAGGGCAGCAGGTCGACAGTGGTCGACACTGTCTGTCCTAGAACTTTTGCAGGGGTCGACATAGCCTGCATTGCACTGTGGGTAGGTAGCCCACAGTGCAATGCATGCTGGACCCCCCCCCCCACCCAAGCAGCCCCGCGGACCCCCCCGCCCGCCTGAACAGCCCCCCCGCCGGACCCCCCTCCCGCCTGAGGGGGGGGGGAGCCAGCACGGGGCTGCTTGAGCCAGCCCGTCAGCTGCTTGGTCAGTTTCAGGTGAAACTGACTATGCAGCTGACTGGCTGGCTCAAGCAGCCCTGCACCGGACCCCTGCCCCCCACCCGAGCAGCCCCCCACCCACCTGAACAGCACCCCCGCCGGACCCACCCCCCCCCCCCCGCCCGAGGGGGGGGGGAGCCGGAGGGCTGCTTGAGCAAGCCGGTCAGCTGCCTAGTGACAGTCAGTTTCACCTGAAATTGATCAAGCAGCTGACCGGCTTGCTCAAGCAGCCCGCAGCATGGCTCCCCCTCCCCCCCGAGGGGGGGGGCTGTTAAGGTGGGCAGGGCTGCCCCCTCGGGGGGGGGGGCTGTTAAGGTGGGCAGGGCTGCTCAGAGGTCGGAGGCTTAACTTCAGATGCCTCTTCACTGCCTCACAATAGACGTAGAGAAGTCGATTTTAGCCTTACTTCTCTCGTCAGGCAGGAGTTACAAATTCGATTTTGAGGGCCCTTTAAATCGACTTTAAGGGCATGTATGTGAAGACAGGTACACGTTTAATTCGACCTAACGTCGTTAAGGTCGAATTAAAGTGGTAGTGAAGACATGCCCTAAAACAAGAGCTAACTACTCAGTGAAACTACTCATGCCTGTCATGCTCCAAATCCAGTTCTTTGGAAATGATTCCTCTACCCATCCTACTAATTTAATCACAGGATCTTAATGGGAGATCATAGACTCTTTTTGTACAAATTTTACAGCAGCTTTGGACATTCTCTAGTTTATTGCAGTTCGTTTTTTTATATCATTTTCCTCTACCTTCGTAAAATGGTTGTAGAATTAAGTTAAAAGCAGCTGCAGCTTCTGTAACAAATTAAATTACTCTCTACAGTAAGGAGATGTAATTAAGGGAATAATTGCTCCAATGATGTTTTAGAAACCTGCCTTACCATAGAGAGCATGAAACCTCTATTTAATACAAAGTGATGTAGCATGAACATAAGATTTAAATATTTCTCTCTTTATGTAGATTGTTTTTTTTAATACTGATTTGATCTTTGTCCATATGAGAATGTATTTCTCCTGTTAAAACCGGTGCTCTGCATTGAACTGAATGAACCTAATGTTTTAATCTTTTATATTCTAGTTTACAATGAGATAAAATAAAGACAAAAGATAATGTGATTGTTGTATTCCCTTCTGTTCCCTAAAATAAGTAATGAGCATGACCTACCGTATTTTTCGTCTTATAGGACGCTCCGGCCTATAAGACGCCCCCTCGTTTTTTAATAAAAAAGCCGGACCAAAAAAAAAAAAAAAAAAAAAAAGCGCCTCGCTCTCCCGTCCCCGCCGCGCGGGTGGGCTGCCGAGGTTCCCCCCTCCCCGCCGCGGGCGGGCTGCCGGGAGCGTCCCGGTTCCCCCCTCCCCGCCGCGGGCGGGCTGCCGGGAGCGCTCCCGGCAGCCCGCCCGCGGCGGGGAGGGGGGAACCTCGGCAGCCCGCCCGCGGCGGGGAGGGGGGAACCGGGACGCTCCCGGCAGCCCGCCCGCGGCGGGGAGGGGGGAACTGGGGCGCACATTCGCCCTATAAGACGCACCAACTTTTTCCCCCCCGTTTTGGGGAAGAAAAAGTGCGTCTTAATGGGCGAAAAATACGGTAAATAATACTAAGGGCTGGTCTCCACTGGGGGGAGAAATCGACTGTAGATACGCAATTTCAGCTACGTTAATAACGTAGCTGAAATCGACGTCTCTACAGCCGACTTACCTCCCATCCTCACGGCCGTGGCGGTCGGCGGCGCAGTCCCCCGTCGACTCCAGCTTGCGCCTTTTGAGGAGCTGGACTTCCGGAGTCGATGGGGGAGTTGCTGGTGATCGATCCCTGCCGGCTCAAGTGAAGACAAGCCCTAAGAGTACATGTATACCCTGGTTTAATTTGCCTTGAAAATATAGTAAAGAACAATATGATACAATACTGAGATGATCATATTTGTCATGGAAAATATATGATTTCAGTTAAGAGAATGGATTTTTGCAAAGAAAAATGCCAGAATAAATGGATGATTCTATATTTCAGCAATAAAAGTAAAATAAAAAACAAAACCTCAATGTCTTATTAGAAGATGTTAGGATGCAGGATTTTGGCAATTCTACAAGTTTACCCCTTCCCAGCATTTATAAGATGCACCTTTTTAAAATAATCTTGTCTCTCTGCAGCTACCCATGGTTCTCACCACACTCCTCATCTGCATTCTGGCATCCATGTTTGCTGTCCACCAAATTCCTCCCTATCAGCCTTCCTTTCTGACTTAAACTCCTGACTCTCTCTTTTCCTCTCCTCACATCTCCCTCACTGATCCTTCGTGACTTCATTTCCATGTTGGTGACCCCCCCTGACCTCTTGCCCACATATTTCCTTACCCTCTCCTCTTCTTTAGACCTACAGCCTGCGTTCAACGCTTCCACTGATGAAAAGGACCATTGTTCACTTGACTTGGTCTTCACTGAGCTGTCTCTCTGATTCCCTCTCTGACTAATGCCTGTTCTCTTTCAGCATCACCAATCAGCCCCCTCAACTTGTGACCTGTCAATTGGTCTTTCCTGACCTCCAGTCCATAAGCACTGATACTTCTTGTCTGCTCTCAGCCCTCTCTTCCCTGTCTTCCTTTGATGCTGTTTTGTGAATTCTTTCCCTGGTTCACTATCCTCCACCCTTGACACTGTTGCCCTCTATCCCATCACAAGGTCACCCTGCCAACCCCCAGCCCTGGCTTACTCCCAGCATCCACTTCCTCTGCTCCTCCAGAGCATCTCTGGTGGAAATCAGATGAGCAGGCCGGTGTCCTCCACTATAGATCTGTTTTATCCTTCGGTTCTGTTATCTTCCTAACTACACAACTTCTGCTTTTCCAACTTCATTGAATCACACCCTCAACCCAGCTGCCTTTTCACCACCTTTGACTCATTCCTCTAATCTTGTTGACTTCTCCCAAGAACAAAGTCTGATGTAACCTTTCCTGTCTATAACTCTCTCCTCCTTCACCCCTATCAGAGCTCTTCCTTGAGTAATGGTTCCTATTGTATTTCACAAAGGGTTATGCACATTGTGTGTCCAGAGCCAGAGAATTTGAAAGTAGTAGTGTGTGTTGGTCTGCACATTTGCCCTTGCTCCGCCTCAAGGTTTTGTCTGAGGCAATAAAGGGCAGGGCGGACTGATTGCGCCCTCAGTTCCTTTTCACTGCTACATGGTCCAGATTCGAGTTTCTGCTCTCCTGTCTCTCTATGACATACTTTATAAAAAAAAAAACACAACCCAACCACTGTTTTTAGTGTTGTACATAGGTCGGTTTTTTGTTCTTTTACTGTCGTTTTAGTATTAATAGTAGTTTTAGGACTTTTTAAGGACTTTCAGCCACCATTTTTACCAGTTTCCCTGCCCTCCCCACCCCAGGACCTGTGCTTGGGTACTGGATTAGGCTGAAGACACTGGGGTCAACATCTGCGCCTCCTTCCTAAACTTATTCATTTAATTTCACATTTCATTCACGGGTAGTATCTGCCTCATCCTAAGTGGTGAGTAAATTGGCCATTGGGGGAGGCCCCTGCCCTCCCCTTCTGCCTCCCCCTCCCCCACCAGAGCCCCAGATTACCCGCATAGCTGCCATCAAACCCCTCCCCCAGTCCACCCGAGCACCCCTAGCCCTAGAGCGCTGGGCAGGTGGCGGGGCTGCAGCGCACCCAACCCTGGTCCTGGAGTGCTGGGCTGGCAGCATTGCCTAGCCACCCCAAGTCCTGGTGACAGGGCAGCTTGCCCCTGCCCGAGCCTGGGCCGTTGAAGAACAGGAACTGGAAGGAGGCAGGAGGGGGCATGGGAGCGGAGCATGGGCGGGGCCATGCAGGGCTATTTGCCCGGCCTATGATACCCACTGCTTATGTGCCTCTCCTCCTTAAGCCTTCCCTGGGAGGGCCAGGCTCTCCACTTAAGAAGCACCCGATGGAGGTTGCCATAAGGCCGCAGTTGTACCCACGCTGGGGAATCCCTCCCACTTCCATACATCTGATATAAGTGGCAATGGAATGGACCAGGCAACAACATCCACATTTCATCATGGCACACAAGGAGGGTAAGTGACTGTATCTTCAGGGTTGCAAACTCTTCTCGTTGGCCAGCCTTCAGTTCTTGATTTCCAATTACCTGGCACCATTTGCTAAATATGACTTTTTTACTTATGGCAAGGTGACGGACTTTGCAGACAAGCTTCCCCAGCAGTATTATGTCCGTTTCCAGGCTATCTTAGAGGAGGGCAAACTGGTTGCGAGGACGACACTCCAGGTTGCTATGGACACAGCAGACACCTCTTCAAAACAATGGCTATGGGGATCATCATGAGGAGGGAATCGTCCGACTTTTCATATAATTATGTTTTATATCTGCTTTCCCATGGGAAGTATGGAATACCACAGAGGACATCCCTTTCAATAAAAAGAACAGGAGTACTTGTGGCACCTTAGAGACTAACAAATTTATTTGGGCATTAGCTTTCATGGGCTACAGCCTACTTCATCAGATGCATAGAATGGAACATATAGTAGGAAGATATATATACATACAGAGAACATGAAAAGGAGGAAGTTGCCATTCCAACTCTGAGGCTAATTATGAGCTATTATCAGCAGGAGAAAAAAAAACCTTTGTAGTGATAATCAAGATTGCCCATTTCAGACAGTTGACAAGAAGGTGTGAGGATACTTAACATGGGAAAATAGATTAAATTTGTGTAATGACCCAGCCACTCCCAGTCTCTATTCAAGCCCAAGGTGATGGTATCCAGTTTGCAAATTAAGAGAATATGAACTTCAATCAGTTCATATGGAAGCCCAAGTTCCATATGGTCATCTTAGCAGCCATCATGTCCTCGCTGGAAAAAGGCATGTGGTTTACAGCTCTTGATATGCAGATGCCTATTTTCATGTAGACATCTATCCATAGAAGATTCCTGATATTTGCAGTCAGCCATCAACACTTCCAATAAAGGTTCTTACCATTCGGACTCACCGCTGCTCTGTGGGTCTTCACCAAAAAGTTTTCTCTGTAGTGGTAGCTCACCTCCAACATCAGAAGGTCCCTATATTCCCCTCCCTTTATGACTGGCTGCTAGCAGCACGATCCAAAAGGGAAGGTCAAGCCTTGACCTCCGTTTTGCTCAGACTCCTCTCCTCGGAGATGAGTGTAAATTTAAAAAAATCAACTTGGGATCCCACACAGTCACTAGAATTCATAGGAGCCTGTGCAGGTCAATGTGGTCTTGGTACGAGCCTACGTACCAAGGGACAGATTCCAGACACTACAAGAGCTGATTGCCAAGATGGTTCACCAGTCATTCTGTTATGGTAAAGACTTCCCTTTCCCTCCTTAGCCACATCGTGGCTTCCAGGTACATCACCACCTTTGCTCATCTTTGCCTTTGCTGCCTCCAGCTGTGGCTCCAGAGGGTATGTTCTCCCTCCCAATATACCACAGACCTCCCTTTGACAGTTCCCCCAGACGTATTCCTCTCCCTCTACTGGTTGATGGACCCAGGTCAGGTCTGCTCTGGGATATCTTTCCTTCTGTCCTCCCCGAGCAGAAGAATGTCCTCACAGATGCATCACTTGCTAGATGAGAAGCCCAGAATGCACATCAATATTCTGGAGCTTTGGGTGGTACAGATAGGCTGACCAGTTGTCCCGATTTTGTAGGGACAATCATGATTTTGGGGTCTTTTTCTTATATAGGCTCCTTTTACCTCCTACCCCATCCCAGTTTTTCACACTTGCTGTCTGGTCAGCCTAGGTACAGAGCGCATCCTACCTATTTTTCTCATCTGTTCTCCCCCCGTCATGTTCTTGTCATGTCAGACAACACCACCATGCTTTATTACATCAGCAAACAAGGTGGCATGCAGTTGCCAGCATTTTGTGCAGAAGTGGTTTGTCTAAGGGATTGGTGCATCACCCACAAGAGCATATTGTAGCAGCCTATCTTCCAGGGATTCAGAATGTGATTGCAGACTCTGAGCAGGAAATTTGTGGCCTACCACCAGTGGGATTTCCATGACACCATAGTCAGC
This sequence comes from Sternotherus odoratus, assembly GCA_032164245.1. NCBI lineage: Eukaryota > Metazoa > Chordata > Testudines > Kinosternidae > Sternotherus > Sternotherus odoratus. Next base: position 53,985,116 of record JAVMKO010000006.1, on the reverse strand, counting down.
AACCAATGAAGGACTCCAAGCTGGGACCTCTTTGCCTCCCATGCCAACAGCAAATGCATCGTTACCCTGTTGATGCAGGTCTTGCCTCAGGTCTTTTCCCGAGGACTTGGATATTCCCCTTCTTTTGGACTACCTTCTATCCCTGAAGCATCAGGACTTGCTCAATACCATTAAGGTGCATGTAGTGGCTATTAGTGCTTTCCACTCCCTTGTGGAAGGGTACTCTGTGTTTACACATCCATTGACTATCAATTTTTTAATCAGTATGGAAGCAATTAAACATCTGTTTGGGTGGGCTTTGTGAACATGTTGTTCTACTCAGGTGTTTGCATAAGAAACCAAATACCATTTACCTTTGTTAAGTGCTCACAGGGGATTTGAACTTTAGGAGTATCACCAGCAAATGGACTTTTATTATCAATTTTCAACATTTGTGCAACTGCAGATACTATCCTAGGAATATACTAAGAAAAGTGAAAAGTGCCTGTACAAACTACTGCACAGAAGTGTGTGGGAACAACTTCAGACACAACATTAAAATCACAGAAGTATAGCCGAACTTTAAAAACTTAGAAGTGGACTTGAGGAGATAAATGGAAAATAATAGTAATTAGAGGGCTGTTCCAGTTAAATATTCTTATGAATAGTCACTTTTCAAATACTGTGTTCAGTGTTAGCGCAAATACGACTATTAGTTTGGGTCCTTTTTTGTTACTCAGGTAAACACACAGAGACAAAACTATAAAATCTTGAAATGTATATGCGGTCTTATGATTTTACTATGACTTCACTTTCCTAAGATATAGAAACTACCATGACCTGGAGTTCTTTGGGATTTATATTAATTCTCTCTAAAGAATATTCAAGAATAAAAGCAGATGATGACTACATCTGGCTTATTTTTGTTTTTTTTTCCTGTACCTCCTTCCTGTACCTCTTTGAATAGACTTGTGCATTTGAGGATGCATGAATGATGGATCACTCTCTGTGTCCCTGACCCATCCCTCACAAAAAAAGGGGGGTAGTCCTTGCAAAAGTCACATTGGGCATTATGGCAGAAAAACTGGCAATAATAGAAAGATAACATAAAAAAATGAGAGAAGATAACACACATACTGGATACTTTGGATGAGAAGATTCTAAGTCTTTACTTGTAGACATCACAGCAGATGCATCAAGAAGGACCAGCCTCACCTCAAACAGCATTGAATTTACTCTCTTAATCTTGCATTATATGTAGCTTTTTTAAATATAAAAGAGAACATTTATACTGGTCAAAAGCGGTTAGATCCAATACATGGTTAGAGATGGATTATCTTTATATACTTGAGGCAAAGGAGAATTGTCCCAGGAAGACTTTTGATTTGCCTAGGTCTTTGTATTCACTCATATTAAAGCAACTATTGGTTTTAACCCCAATAATATAGTTTTATTCCTTCTGTAAATGAAATCTTGTTCTAATTGAAACTAGAGAATGTAAAACTTAGTAGTTTATGACAAGGAAAGTTCTCCAAACAGTTTTAAAGACTGGACCTTTGTGCTTGGTTGGGGTGCAGTTTTACTTATAACATGAGCCATTGCATACAAGTGTAATGGCATGCTAATTTGTCAGCTAAACCATTGGCATGTGTTGGAAACTTATATAGACCATAGGACCTGACTTTCAGAAATGTTGAATGCCCACAACTCCAACTGAAGTAGAGTTGGGAGCTATGATGCTCAGCAACCGTGGAAGTAGGGGACCTAATATGTAGTATAGATGTCATTGCTATGCTAGATGAAAGCAAAGCTAATTACTCATGGATTTCCATTGCTGATGAGCACAGCTGTAGTAAAGCTGTTAGATGTGCTTTGTAGACAAGTCACCCAGCCCCCGTCCCCAGCAAGTGTTGGTATAGTGGCAGCCAAAATGTACAAACATTGAGCTTACACCAAGAACAAAAGTCTCAGGGAGATCACAGAAAATGGTGGCCAGATAGATTGTACTAAGCACCATCCGCCCTGGTAACAGGGAGCTGTTCCAATTGGTAGTGCTCTGGATTAAACTGAAATAATTGGCTATAAAACGTTAACTAGTCCAAAAGGCTGTTCTTCAAAATCTAAACAAGAATGTGGAAGGCCATTTGCTTCAGGATACAGGTCTATGCCATTTTGTTGCGTGCATTTTGCTGTGGACATTTCATCCTGGTGACATCTTGTCAAACAGCATCTCATTGCTGACATTTACTTTTGCAGTCTCTTGTCAGTAATGTTCTGTTGGCACCCAGCAATACATAGTACAGTGGTGTTTGTAATGCAGAATTACATGATCACATCTGATGTGGATTTTATCTTATCTTTCCTTGTAGTTCCTCTCATCTTCTCTCTCCGTATTGTCCAGTTCATATAATTTAACATCCTTGCCGTTACTCAGACATATAAGTTCCTTTTTTGCATCTCCCTTTGTATCCAGGTCCTCACTAAATTATATCACTACCTCACAAAGCCTACCCAGTCACATATCTCTAAAATTCATCCCCTTATTCTCTCCTTGATGATAAGGTGCTCATCCATAGAATACTTATTTTCCACCTCAACTATTGCAATCTTCTCTACTTCAGCTTCCCTTTCACCCATCATCCCAGGGGCTTTGGTCAGTAGGGGTTAATGGGGGCAATCCCCACTAGTAATGTCACAGCAGCATAGCATGCCTATTATATTTCAGGGTGCTACTGGTGGACTTCTGTTGGGGTTGGGGGTGGTTCCATAGCTGCCAAATTTTGTGCAAGTCCATTTTACATTTTGTGCAAATTTAATTAGGATGTGGAAGAGTTCTGAGGTTACGTTTTGTAAGTCTGGAGGGTTGGGGGGAGCAGGGAATTCTAAACTTGGAACTGTTAGGTGGGTGATGGTTTAGAACTGAGGAAGTAGTTTAATAGCAGCCAAGTTTTGTGGAGCTGTGTGATGTTTTATGCAAATAAATTGTTTAAATTGCATATAAAATATTTTGTATGTAACCATCAATTTCAACTGTGTAGACTGGGATAGCAAGGGATAGGAAGTGATGTGGGTAGAATGGATTTTTTGCTGAAATCTCCAACAGCATAATGGCCCTGAAGGGACTTTTGCAGACTGCCACAATATAGAATAACCCTGAGGCTGCTTTAAGTTGCATGAGTGGCTGAACTGATCCCTACCTACCCTCAGGATTTATGGGGCAAAAAAGTGGCAAAACATTACCTGTGTCCCTTACCACATACATCAAACCTGCACATGATGTACCAGACAAATCAACCCTGAGGGTTAAGAAGCAAATATATCAATTGTATATGTAAAAATGGGTTAAAATACTGCCATAATGAAATGTCCAATGTGAAATGTGATGCCTCTGACAATAGGGCAGTACTAAAAACTAAATTGTACTTTATGGATCTGAAGTTCTCCTACAATCAGTATTGCTAGTAGAGAGAAGGTCAACATAGACATGAAATGAATATCAAAGGCATAAAATGAGTAATGATAGACATTAGAAATGTTATACCGTAATAATGACTCTTCCCTGTCCGTCTTCTCATCTGTCTTGACCAGGTGAACTTGTGACATTAACTTCCTTCAGATCATCCCTTATCCCATCCTCAGGTCTGTGATTAGTCCTCATGAAATAATGGGGAGTGGAGTGTATGGAGTAGCTGGAGATGCCAAGGCGGGGAAGAGCTGGGACTGCAGATGTATAGTCAGTGGGTGCTGAAACTGGGGAATGGAGGACACTTGTTGATACCTTTTAAGTTGCAGACTACTCCCAAGGATAGATTGCTGTAATAGTCCAAGTGGGGGAGTAGTCTAGATAGCTACCTGCTTACCTGCAGTGCCTTTTCTTTTCTCTTGCCAAAGCACACAGACAGCATTAAAATCACCGAATGATCTTCTATACTCCTTTTGTATTGATCCCTCTGGTCAGTGGGAGCTAGGGCAGAGAAGTTGGCTGCTGCTAGAGTGAGAGTGCGAGATAAAACAAAGGAAGGGAAGGTACAACCAAAGGATAGAAGTGGGGGAGAGAGAACAAAATATTGTGACAGATCGCCTTCTCACCCCTCTTCAGGAACAGGCAGGAAACCCTTCTTTTGCTCCAAACAGTGCTCTTTATTTCACAGTGCAAGGCCCCACCACCAATATACACAGCTTTATACGGTTCAGCTCTTCAGCTTACAGCTCTACTCACAGCTCTATAGCTCACAGCTCTACATAGCTCAGCTCTACACACCGCTCCAAACAGCTCTTCCTCTCACTCCACACTACCATACCATCACCACTCTGGGCTTCCTTCCTGGCAGGCTTATATCCCCCTGAGGAGGCTGCCAGGTGCAACCCACCCAGGCTGATTGCCCTGCAGCCCAGGTGGCTAATTAGCCTGTCTGCAGGGAGGTTTGCAGAGGGCTTTTCTCCCTCTTAAAGGGGCAGCAGGCTGGGTCAGGCCCACCCTGCCACAATATATGCAAATAAACAAAGCACTGTATGGAAAAGAATAAAAGGCTGTGTGGTAAAGTATAATTTTTTTACCAATGTTAGTTTGGAATGGCCTTATTTTGGCTTAGCTCTTACCACAGCTTCTTTTACGTGTCTATCAAACTAGATTTTGTACATTGTGGTGTTACAGAATGTAAGAGAAATTCCTAAAGAACATATTTTAAATACAAAATCTGCTTTTCTGTTCAGTTTTCAGATCATGCATCAGCCCACATAGGTGACAGATGTTACACTTGTAGAGAGTTCAAGACCCATTCAGAAAAGGGCAGTGCAGCCAGACTCAAATAATTTGCTTATGGAGTCCGTGTTTTGCCCTCTGTTGGAACCTTCCTGCTCTGAATAGATACTGAGCATGTCCAAGTTGGTCAGGTGTACTCAGCCTCGCCGAGTCTTCCGACAAACCAGTCTTACTTCTCTGGGAACCATCATTCTCTTCCCCAGTTTTTGCCAATCGCTTATCGCATTTCGTAAGTGCTTGGTCTTGCATCACCACAGATCAGTGGGTCCTAAGTAAGGTGGAACTGGGTTACACCCTCCAGGTTACTTCTGTTTCCCCTTTCCATTCCGTATCCCTCCCCTCTTTAAGGACCACTCTCATGAGAGTGTGATACTTCAGGAGTTCTAGTCTCTCCTCTTTGTGTGGGCCATAGAGGAAGTTCCCATGCCTTTCCGAGGGAAAGGATTCTATTTCAAATATTACCTAATGCCAAAGGCAAGGGGAGTGCAGGCCTCTTTTAGATCTAAAGTAACTGAACAAGTTTCTGAAAAAAACAAAATTTCGGATGGTTACTCTTGCTTCTGTTATCCCTTCCTTAGAGACTAGGGACCAGTACGCTGCTCAGGACTTAAAGGATGCTTGCTTTCATGTGGGAATTCATTTCAGCCACAGAAAGTTCCTCAGGTTCATGGTCAACAATTCACAGTACCAATTTGCAGTTCTCCCCTTTGACCTTACAGCATCCCCTTTCGTGTTTATGAAATGCATGGCAGCAGTGGTGGCTTTTCTGTGCAGGTTGGGAATCCACATGTTGTCTAACTTGGGTGACTGGGTTTTGAGGGACCAATCCAGATATCAAATGCTCTCCAACATAGCCGCTATCCAGTCAGCCTTGCACACACTAGTGCCACAAAGGCCGCAGGGTATTGCTGCCGCAAATGAGGTTCAGTGCACTGCAGATCGTTGCTCTAGTTCTAAAGGCACATCCTCTCACTATGGTTTGAAAGTATCTCAGACTTCTAGGGCACATGGCGACATGCACCTATGTGGTCCAGTATACTAGACTGCACTTCAGAGGGCTGCAGGGTTGGCTCATTTCAGTATACTCTCCAGCTGACCATCACATGGATGGGGGTAGTTCAGGTAACAGATTCAAGTCTTGTCCTCCCTGGGCTGGTGGACCAGACCCATTGAATGTTTGTACAGGAATTCCCTTTGCGCCTCCTCAGCAGATACTCACCTTACTCAGGGATGCATCGGATATAGGTTGAGAAGCTCACTGAGGCCCCTGTCAGACTCAGAGGCTTTGATCATCCCAGGACACTGGTGTCCATATAACAAAGAACTTCAGGCCATTTATTTGGCTTTTATGTCATTCCTCCGCATATGAGGGGCCAGAGTGTGTTAGTATTCACAGGCAACACAACAACTGCGTTTTATGTAAACAGGCAGGGAGGACCCCCGTTGACGAAGTTATGCACACGGCTCATTTTGTTTTGGAACTTTTGCATAGCCAGATCCATCAACCTGAAAGCAGCCTACCTTCCAGAAGTTCAAAACACCCTGAGTAGATTGTATGCAGGCCACAATGAGTGATCCCATCATCTGGAGGTGTCCATCACCCATTTTCTGATGGTGGAGTATTCCTGAGGAGACCTGTTCTCAGTGAAAGAAAACAAGAAATGTCTATTTTGGTCCCGAGCGGGTCACAACCCAGGGTCATTGTCAAATGCTTTCCTCCTGAATTTTCTGAAAGGCCTGCTGTACGCGTTCCCTCAAGTTCTGTTTCTGCCCAAGGTCTTGTCCAAGATCAAACAAGATGGGAATTGCATCATACTAATAGCCCCAACATGGCCTTGCCAACACTGGCTTTCATTGCTTAGCAGGAAAAACTGCAGAGAATGCATTGCTCAAGTGGGCCATACACTCATCTTTCACTTTGCTCCTTGTGCCAATTCAAGTTTCTGGTCTTAAACTTTAAAGCCTTCATTGGGTTGGAACCCAGCTATATTCAAAATCTCCTCCTCCATTCATGACATACTTAGAAAGTCACTCCCTTGGGAGAATCTAACTGACAGTGCTTAGTGTAAAATTCTCAAAAGTTAGGGTAAACTATTGTTCATCAAAGGAGTTTGACTGAAGTAATTTATGGGACCAAATAAGACTGAGCCCAAGACAGTTTTCATAGAAAGATGAAGAACTCATCTCTTTACAAAAGCTTTGTTACAATAACCAAAAGCAAGAAATTACAACAGAAGTAGCAATATAAAACAAAAACACAGTAAGGTAAGCTGCTAAACCTGGGAGAAATGAAGAGCAGAGCCCATTATCAAGTATCCTAGGAATAGCCTGAGAATTTGTATTGTAAATGATACTTGGATATTATGGTGATAGATTCTCTAGAATTACAATCTAGATAGATATAAACTGCAAAATCCCATTAAAATGGATCACAAGATTTTCATTGGAATTCATGGATATACACAAATGTATTCATTCCCTTCTGTAATTACAAATGCATTCCAGAAAATTATTCATGTCAAGCTATAAACTCAGACGGTTCTCTTAATAGGTCTTGTAGGTCGCCTTCTTTAATGGCTCTGGATAGACTGTTTTCAAGCTTTCACTCTCAATGGGGGAATATAGGTTGTTTTCAGAAATCTCAGCTGCTGCTGAAGGAGATTTCTTAGAGATTGAATCTTGAAGATAAATTTGTGGATTTTGCTTCTGGGAACTGTAACAGGATGCTGGCTCAGAGGATCAGGCCAGGCCCCTGTTAGCCCTGACCCAGGGAGAAGAAGGTGCTGGCTGGGAGGCCACGCCTTAATTACCAAAGGGGAGACACCTGCAGGCCTGAGTAGCCAGCTATAAAAGCTGGCAGGAAGGAAGCCAGGGAGACAAGAAAGGGAAGAGTTTGGGGCTCTGTATCCCTGTTGGCCAGGAAGCTAGCTGTCTCCCTGAGAAGTGGTCTGTAGATCTGTATATATCTGTTAATAGTAGGTGGTGGGGACAGACACAGTTAATAAAGGACACGGGTGCTGCACACAAGTTGGTCTCCGGCAGTTTTTGGAAGAGGACCGGCAGGGGCCCGGTTACAGGAACCCAATCCTTTCTGGCACCCTGTAAGCATTCTGAAGTATTGTCTATGCCTTAATTTGGTAGTACCAGTTTTAAAAAAATTAACTAGTCATTTTATAGCAGCTGCATAATATGTCTATGTCCTTTACATGAGGAGAATCCTGAGTTGCTGGTAGATGAACCAATATTGGACACATCAATTTGGGGATCTATAAACAAAACATTTCTTCTTCTTCGAGTGCTTGCTCATGTCCATTCCCATATGTGTGTGTGCGTTCCGCGCATGCCCGGTTCGGAAAGCTTTTCCCCAGCGGTACCCGTAGGGTCGGCAGGGGCGACCCCTGGAGTGGCGCCCTTATGGCCATGTATATATGCCCCTGCTGACCCTCCCCCGCTCAGTTCCTTCTTTCCGTCCGTGGCGGTTGCTGGAACAGTGCTCTTCTCTTGTGGTATCCTTATCTCGTAGTTAGTTAGTTAGGTATTTAGATAGTTGCATTGTGTAGTTAATTAGAGTAGTTAGTGTTGTTGTTTGCATAGATATAGTGTTAGTTAGTTCTTTGTTCCCTGGCGTCAGGTTATGCCTGGGGCGTCAGGGTTCAAAGCATGCAAAGCTTGCGGGAGGCCCATGCCCATCAGCGATCCCCACTCTCGCTGTCTGAAGTGCCTCGGCGAGGGACATCAAACGGATCGCTGTACTATCTGCAAGGGCTTCAAACCCCGTACGAAAAAGGAGCGAGACTCCAGGCTGAAACTTATCCTAATGGAGTCCGCCCTGCAACCAGCGGAGCCGGCGGCATCGGGCAGCGCACCGGCATCGGTCCGCGGTACCGCGGCACCGAAGACCGCGAAGTCCTCCCGGCACCGATCTCCCCGGCACGGTGCAGGTTCATCTAGAAGGCACCGGTCTCAATCCCCGGTGCCTTCTAAGAAATCAAGAGGGCGCTCCCCGGTGCGTAGGTCCACGGGTGATCCCTCAGGGGTGTTGGCAGCTCCGGAGCGCGCGAGGCGGCCCCGTTTAGAGCCCACACCGGCACCGGCGGCACCGGAGTTAAGGGTGATTCCCCCTGAAGAGGAACTCCCCCTGGAGAGCGAGACACCCGGGCTCGAGATCCCATCCACACCGGAGGTGTTCGTCGTCGCTGAGGACCTTATTGGCCTCACCACGGACCCGGCACCGGACTTCATCGTCCCGGCACCGGTCCCCCGTATAGCGGCACCGTCCGCACCGCCCCTGACAGCGGCGCCGGCACCGCCAGCTCCCTCTCTCCAGCCACCAGTTGGGCCCTCGGCACCGTTAGTTCCGGCACCGGTCCGACCTGCACCGCAGGGCTACATGCACCCTGGCAAGCCGGATGTCTACAGTAGGCTGGTGGCACCGGATGGCGCGGCACCGCCCTGGTCCCAGTCGGAGTACTCCTCCAGGTCGGACGCATCCTCGTATCGTTCGAGGTCGAGGCACAGCCACCGCTCGTCTCGACGGCACCACTCACGGCACCGTCATTCTTCGCACCGTCGGCACCGACAATACGAAGATGGCAGACAGGCTACCAGCCCATGGCCATTCTGGACGCCCTTTGCCTACCATCAGGCTCAGGGCCCTGCCTCAATAGCGTCATTGCCCTCGGTGCCAAGGGGCCCGGTGTCCGCCACTATAACGAGGCCACAGTCTGAGATGGGAGAGGACCAGCCTGGACCATCTGGTACAGCATCTCAGGTGCATGAGGAGCAGGATAGGGACGCCTACCAGCAGCAGTTCCAGGAGGACCCCCAGGTAACCGACCCCCAGCCAGCCTCCTCTTCTTCATCACCGGACGATTCAGTTTTCCAAAGGTGGGGGTTTCCCCGCCTCGACCTGTTCGCCACAAAGGCCAACAGGAAGTGCCACAGGTTTTGCTCCCTCCTCAACCTCAGCCCAGGTTCAGAGGGGGACGCATTCCACACTCTATGGGCGGGGGGTCTGCTTTATGCATTTCCCCCGTTCCCCCTCGTACACAAGGTACTGGCGAAGGCCCGTCAGGACAAAGCATCGGTCATACTAATAGCGCCAGCCTGGCCTCGGCAACACTGGTACACGACCCTGTTGTCTCTCTGTGTGACGACGCCGATAACACTTCCTCTGTCACCGACATTGATCTCCCAAGACTACGGGAGGATGTTGCACCCCAACCTCCAGTCCCTCCACCTCACGGCGTGGTATATCCGTGGCTGAACCCAGCAGAGCTTCAGTGCTCGGATTCAGTCAGGGAGGTCCTCCTGTGTAGCAGAAAACCTTCCACAAGGGGAACCTACACTGCCAAATGGAAGCGCTTCTCACTGTGGGCTCAGAACAAGGGGGTGGATCCCCTGTCTTCTTCAGTCTCCACTATCCTGGACTACCTCCTTGAGCTGAAGCAGCAAGGATTAGCGCTTTCCACTGTTCGGGTACACCTGGCTGCCATTTCGGCGTTCCATCCGGGGGTCGATGACAATTCGGTTTTTAGTAACCCCTTGGTTAGCAGATTCCTTAAAGGGTTGGAGAGGTTGTATCCTCAGATACGTCAACCAACCCCCCCTTGGGACCTCAATCTGGTTCTAACGGCCCTAATGAAACCCCCGTTCGAACCCATATCCTCCTGCCCCCTTTCTTATCTCTCATGGAAGACCGCGTTCTTAGTAGCAATCACTTCGGCACGCAGAGTCTCTGAGATTAGGGCGTTCACTTCTGAACCGCCCTACACGATCTTCCATAGAGATAAGGTTCAGTTACGTCCTCACCCGGCCTTCCTGCCCAAAGTAGTCTCGCCCTTTCATTTGAATCAGGAGGTGTTCCTACCGGTGTTTTTTCCCAAACCCCATGCGGATAACAGGGAAAGAATGCTTCACTCGTTGGACGTCAAAAGAGCTTTAGCCTTTTACATAGAAAGGACCAAAGGTTTTCGTAAATCTCCACAACTTTTTATTTCAGTGGCAGAAAGGATGAAGGGGTTACCAATTTCTACTCAGCGCCTCTCGGCCTGGATCATTTCTTGTATCAAATTGTCCTATAACCTCTCGAATGCTACTCCACCAGCACTGTCGGCGCATTCCACCAGGGCCCAGGCCGCGTCCACGGCGTTCCTGGCGCACGTTCCAATCGTCGACATCTGTAGAGCAGCGACGTGGTCTTCAGTGCACACCTTCACTTCGCACTACGCCATCGTGCAGCAGTCGATGGAGGATGCAGCTGTGGGACAGGCGGTCCTGTTAACAGGTACTCAAAGTACTCCTCTCCCTCCTCCGAGATGACTGCTCGTAAGTCACATATGGGAATGGACATGAGCAAGCACTCGAAGAAGAAAGAACAGTTACTTACCTCGTAACGTTGGTTCTTCGAGATGTGTTGCTCATGTCCATTCCGAATCCCACCCGCCTCCCCTCTGTCGGAGTACCGGCAAGAAGGAACTGAGCGGGGGAGGGTCGGCAGGGGCATATATACATGGCCATAAGGGCGCCACTCCAGGGGTCGCCCCTGCCGACCCTACGGGTACCGCTGGGGAAAAGCTTTCCGAACCGGGCATGCGCGGAACGCACACACACATATGGGAATGGACATGAGCAACACATCTCGAAGAACCAACGTTACGAGGTAAGTAACTGTTCTTTGTGCAGACAGAACACCCTTTGAAGTTAATGGGATTTAATAGATCAATGCTGGGACTACAGGATTTGGACCCACAAAGATTGGCTATACTCCACGACTTTTGTGAGAAGTTGTTAAAGATTATTATTCCCATTTGACAGACAAGTTAAATCAAAGCACAGAGAAGGGAAGTGATTTGCCCAACATGATGCAGGGAATCAGTGGAAGAGTCAGGAATATAGAACCTTGTAATTGCTGGACCACACTTCCTTTCCCAGGGGATTTATACTTGTACCTTTGTAAAGATTCATTATAAAAAACTGTAAGATGGTTTACACTGTAAAGCTAATTTAGCTGAAATTTAAACTAAATTCCCTAGCAGATTTAGCCACAAAATTACTCCCAAGTGTCATTTAAAGCCTGTTTGTGAGAGTGCAAAAAACCCAGTCTATTTACAGTAGACTCAAAGACCCTGTCTGCACTTAAAAAATGTTGCAAAAGATTTCCCACCTTTACTAACTCTGTTTCAGCTCCACTATTGCTTAGATGGGGGCACTGTGGACATCATCTTTAAAAAAAATATGCTGCTATGGAATCCTACTTGAGGACAGATCAATGGGGGCTCCCAATATTGCTCACATTGGTGGACATGAACGAATGATAGCCATGTTGGGTAATTAAAAAAAAAACACTTTTCCTGATTAGTGTCATAATTTTATAGTGTGGTGGTCTCCAAATGTGTATGAATAGAAACGTTTAATCATATTATTTTTGAAAAATCTTAAAACTTGCATGGGTCCCCAGGCAAGTAGAGTTCACCCTCACTCCCTCTCAGATCAAGTGAGAACTGGTGTTGGTTATACAAGTCTCTTGCATTAATTTTGAGAGAAAACAAAAAGAAGAAATTGCTTTTGAAAATCTTAAGTTCAGGCAAAAGGCAAAGACAGAAATAACGTTTAGTAGTTCAGGCAGGGGTTATTTTTTGTCTCTATGTGGGATGAGTTGAGTGACTAAAATGGGTAGGATGTCTATTTCTGACAATGTAATATAATATTTTATTTTGTACCATAAACATGAAGATTGAAATATTACAAAATAAATACTGAGTTACACTCCTCCTACAATGTTTTATTGGGAGTAAGAGACATCAGGAAGTCATTATTCTATAGCTATCTGTCCTGTGGCTCTAAAAGTTCAGTTTGATCTGTGAGAATTTGCTATCTTCTCAGCAGTGAGAAAAAGACAGGTATTCACCAGCTAGAACAGGGGTGGGCAAACTACTGTGGCCCACAAGCTGTTTTCATTTGGCCCTTGAGCTCGGCCAGGGCGTGGGGCCCCAGTACAAAGGCCGGGCCTGCGTGCCGCGGGTCCCCGCGCTCTGGGGCCAAGGGCCTGGCCGAGCGCGGGAAGCCGTGGGTCCCCGTGCTCCCTCTCCAGGCTGGGCGGAGTGCGGAGAGCCGCTGGGCCCCGTGCTCACTGGCCGGGGGCCGGGCTGAGCGCAGTGTGCCGCGGTTCGCTCTCCCTGGCTGGGCCCGTCCCGCGCTCCCTGTCCGGGAGCTGGGCCAAGCGTGGCGTGCCGCGGCTCCCCATGCTCCCTTTCCAGGCAGGGTGGAGCGTGGGGAGCTGCTGGGCCCTGTGCTCCCTGGCTGGGAGCTGGGCTGAGCGCAGCGTGCCGCGGCTCCCTGGCTGTGCCCGCCCCGCGCTCCCTGGCTAGGGGCAGGTCGAGCGAGGAAGCCCTGGGGCCCCATGCTCCCTGGCCAGGGTGAGCTGCGGGGCCCCGCACTCTGTGGCGGGGCCGGGTGAAGGAGCACAGGGCTGAATAAAGTAAGTGAGGGCTGGGGGGGGGTTAGATGTTGGGGTCCCGGGGGTGGTGGTTGGGGTGGGGGGATCTCGGGAGGGGGAAAAAAGTAAGGGGGCTTACATGGGGGATGGAGTCCCAGGGGGTGGTGGTTAGCGTGGGGGAGGATCCTGGGAGAGGGTATTCAGGGAACAAAGCAAGGGGGCTTAGATGGGGAGGTGGGGTCCCGGGGGTGGTGGTTGGGGTGGGGGGAATCTCAGGTGGGGGCAGTCAGGGAACAAAGAACAGGGGGGCTTAGGGCATGGTTACACTTACAGGATTATAGCGCTTTTGGTTGTAGCTGTCCTCGTATACAGCAATAGGTATTGCGATAGAGCGTGTCCACACTTAGACCCACCAGCGCTAAAGCATGGCCACATTTGCAGCACTTCAGGTGGCATTAGGAACAGCGCATTAGGGCAGGTATCCCACAGAGCACCTCTTCCCGATCTGGCGCAATGCCTTGTGGGAAGGGGGGGGGGCGTCACTTGCGGGGCATTCTGCATCCTGTTCCAACTCCCCGTGATGCTTTGGGTCATATCCCAGCAATTCCTGTGTTTCCGTCCACCTCACGTGCCATCTTCCAATGGTTTCAGTAAGGCGTGCTCCGTCGTCCATTTTCGTGTGCCTTAATGGATCTCGAACTGCTGAGGAACATGGTGACGGAGTTAATCCTTGATATGCAAGATGACCGTGTTGGGTCTGAAGACGAGATTGAGCCGATGAACGCATTTGACATGAACTGCTTAACGGACATGCTCACGGCCGTGGAACGCCACTTCTGGGCATGGGAAACAATCACTGACTGGTGGCATCGCATTGTCATGCAAGTGTGGGGGGACGAGCAGTGGCTGCAAAACTTTCACATGAGAAAAGCCACTTTCATGGGACTGTGTGCTGAACTCGCCCCCACCCTGCATCACAAGAACACCAGATTGAGAGCTGCCCTGCCGGTGGAGAAGCAGGTGGCTATTGCAGTCTGGAAGCTGGCCACCCCAGAGAGCTACCGATCAGTGGCCAACCACTTTGGGGTGGGAAATTCGACCGTTGAAGTCGTGTTGATGCAAGTGTGCAGGGCTATTAATCGCCTCCTGCTACGAAGAATCGTGACTCTTGGTAACGTGCATGACATTGTGGCTGGCTTTGAACAAATGGGTTTCCCTAACTGTGGAGGGGCGATCGATGGGACCCATATACCTATTCTGGCACCCGAACACCTAACAGACGAGTACGTTAACCGAAAGGGGTAGGGTTCTCCAGGCGCTTGTGGATCACCGTGGGTGTTTTGCTGACATTAATGCGGGCTGGTTGGGAAAGGTGCATGATGCATGCATCTTCCGCAACACTGGCCTGTTCAAGAAGCTGCAAGAAGGCACTTTTTTTCCAGACCAGAGGATCTCCATGGGGGAAGTGGAAATGCTCATTGTGATTCTTGGCGACCCTGCTTACCCTTTAATGCCCTGGCTCATGAAACCCTACACAGGGAGCCTGGACAGCAGCCAGGAAAGGTTCAACTACAGGGTGAGCCACTGTCGAATGACTGTGGAGTATGCTTTTGGGCGTCTCAAAGCGCGCTGGTGCTGTCTTTATGGTAAGCTAGACTTGGCTGAGGGAAGTATCTCCGCAGTTATTTCTGCATGCTGTGCCCTACATAATCTTTGTGAGCAGAAGGGCGAAAGCTTCACTCAGGCATGGTCCTTGGAGGTTCAACACCTGGAGGCCACATATGCACAGCCAGAGAGCAGGGCTCTTAGAGGGGCCCAGCGCAAGGCTGCAAGGATCAGGGATGCCTTGAGGGAGCATTTTGAGGCTGAAAGCCAGTTCTAATGGGAATTGCAGAGGGAGGGAGGATGCATTCTTTTAATAGGATAAGGCATTTGGTTTTCTGTAGCCATTAGTAATATATGTGCACTGAATAAATAAATCCATTTATTAAAAATAATTCATTTATTTAACAGCTATTTCAGTTTCTGAAATAAATGATTATGAAGAAAGTGTGGGAGAGAAGGGGTGGTGGTGCAATTGGGGTGGGATGAGGTCAGTCAGAGATTGGAGTATGTCCGGATCTCATACCCTCCAATGCCCTCCGAGTTGCTGTATTCTCCGAACCCCATTTCCAGAGGGCAATAATGCATGTTATTAGGGGTTGAATGCAGTGGATAAGGGTCCTGGGTTTGGGGGTTGGAGGCAGCTGTGGGTGGTAATAACCAGGCAGCTGTTGATAGTGGCCCAGAGGGGACAGAGGGTCAGAAGGGGAAGGGTTTGGGGGCAACTGATAACGGGGGCGGCGAGAACGGTGCTTCTCCTCCTGAATGGCGGCGATCTGCTGCATAGTCTCTACTTGCAGCTGCATTAACGTAGACAGCTTATCAGAGCTTTTCCACCGGTAACTCTCGATCTCCTGGCGAGCCTTCTCCCTCAGCTTGCTCTCTTTCTCCTTCCGCTTCCTCTCATTCTCCCGCCACTGCTGTGCAATATGATTCTCCATTACAGCCTGTTGCATTACTTGCTATACAAGATCCTCTTTGCTCTTTCGTGGCCTCTTCCGCAGCCGCCTCAGCCTATTAGCTGGTGATAAGACTGATGCCATAGTCAAGGTCGAACCTAGACCGGGAAAGACAGTGAAAAGTTTAAACAGAGGATTCCCTTGTACACAATAGACAGTGTGATGATTCCCCCGCCTTCCCCGTTTCTCTGTCCCGTTTGCCTGTCCCACACAGAGCATACAGACAATAACAGAGCCCCTGCCATGGTGAGTTGTCTCCAGGTGCAGGGGGAATGATTGTTTCCCTGCCGTGGTGTCCTATGGCTTGCGGGGAGTGCATAGCATTTGTGGGAACTGTACTCTGAGCACTGTCCCAACATTCTCCGTAGGTGTTTGTGCTGGAAGATATCCGCTGCTGCAGGTGACGGAGGAAGAAAGGGAGGGCATTCTAATGAGATGTGGCTGCCGCACAGGGCCATATGCAGCTTGCCTCTGTGCAGCAATGCTCCCCCCACCCCTCGTAGAACAGTGGTGGGGACTAGTGACTGGGACAGGGGCCACGCTGGCTCTCCCAAGAAACCTGTGCAGGCACATTGCATGAGCTCTTATTGAGACCTTTGAAGAAATCACTGGTGACGATTACCGTGATGTGATAGAGTACATCAATGCACTATTCCACATGTAGGCAAGCATGCAAGCATCCCTTTCCACTCTTGCCCAAACTGCATGCCTTCCCAATAGAAAAGTAGCTGTACCTGCGCAATCTGCTGCTGCTGCCCTGCCCCCCGCAACCGCCAGATGCTGTGGCTGGCTCTGGCTGCCCTCCGGGCTTGAGAAGAGTTCCTGGCTGAATGTCTCCTGGGACTCCTCCGTGCCCTGGGTCGCTGCTGCGGCCGCTGATGTCTCATCCTCCTTCTCCTCTCCGTCGTCGTCCTCTTCGCCCTCCTCTTCTCCCCCCCCCCCCCCCCCCCGCTTTCACTGGTGGGCTGGGAAGTGTCCTTGCTGTTTGATGGAGTGCACGTTGGATCACCACCAAGTATTGCATCCAGCTCCTTGTAGAATCTGCAAGTCACCGGGGCTGCCCCGGAGCGGCCGTTTGCCTCACGGGCTTTGCGATAGGCATTCCTAAGCTCCTTTACTTTTACCCGGCACTGCAGAGTGTCCCACTCGTGGCCTCTCTCCATCATGGTCAGTGATATCTGGCCATATGTATCGTGATTCCTGCGGCTAGACCGCAGTTGAGACTGGACAGCCTCTTCCCCCCAACAACTGATGAGGTGCAGCACCTCGCTATTGCTCCACGCTGGAGATCGCCTATTGTGAGGAGGCATGGCATGTGGAGTAGTGGCAAAGCAAAATGGTCACCTGCAACGATTCCCTGAGGAGCACTCCACGCCTGGCTGGAGCAAACAGGACGGGGATTTTCAAATTTCCCTGGAAATTTAAAGGGCGGGTCTGACGTGGTCACCTGAGGACAGGACAAAAGAGTCTGAAAGTGATGACCAGAGTGGCTCGAATGGGAATTATGGCCCAGGCTGGAGTCTAATTAATGTGCATTGGGTGTCCACATTCGTGCGATAGCGCTACAGCGGGAGCACTACAGCCCTTATTCCCTGTGCGGAAGTGGATTACCAGTAGCGCTATAAACTCGGACTTATAGTGCACTACGTGTCTTGCCAGTGTGGACGGGTAATGAGTTATAGCACTCCTAGAGGCTTTATAGCGCTATAAAATGCCAGTGTAACCAAGGCCTTAGATAGGGGGTGGGGTTCTGGGGCAGCAGTTACAGTGTGTGGGGTTCCTCTGGAGGGGGCGATTAGGGGACAAGGAGCGGTGGTGTGTGGATGGTTTGGGTGTTCTGAGGGGGGCGGGAAGTGTGTGGGGGTAGTTAAGGGGTGAGTCCAGGCTGTTTGGGGAGGCACAGCCTTCCCTACTTGGCCCTCCGCACAATTTTTAACTCCAATGTGGCCCTCGGGTCAAAACGTTTGCCCACCCCTGAGTTAGAAGATGGAGAGAGAGATGCTGCTGGTTGCACTGCCAAGGATGTTCACTCTAGGGCTACAGTTGCTTGGTTCTGCCAAGTTTAAAGGAGCAGCACCAGAAAGGCTTACTGGAAAATGTTCCTATAAAAAAGTTGCCCTGTTCTGTGGAGAGTAATTAGGGACCAGGAAGCTGCCAAAGAAGGTCCTTCTGGGGAAGGAGGTTGCTTTGGCATTGTGCTTACTGGCATTCTACATCTGATGCAGCAAATGCATTTCTTTCTTCAGATATATTTTACCTTTTGTTAGCCCAATGAGGTGCTCAGTGTGTGTTATTTATTTCTCATACCACAGCTGTGAGACTTTTCTTATGGGTTCTCCCTCCTTTGGCATTTCTCAAATCATTGACCTCTTGATCAGAAAAATAATTGTGATAATAAAAATAATTTTAACAAATGCCTAATTGTCCCTAGCTGTTCTCTGATATAAGATAGCTGAGACCTAGCAGTACAGTAGAACCCCGCAATACCACGACGATCAGGATCCAAAATAATCAACTGCGGTAAACGTGGGGTTGAAGTATTGGGGGTTCTGCTGCGTCAAAGCAGTGCCCGCTGCAGCCGTCAGGATCCAGATACGCCCCACGTTATAAGCAGATTCGTGCCATCGGGGGGGGGGGGCGCGGTATTGCGGGGTTCTACTCTATCTTCAGATTTTTCAAAGATACGTGTGTGCCTCTGTTCCTTCATAGTTTAAACTGCAGACTTCCTGAGATTTAGAACCAAGACTCCGTGAAGAAAGATATTAGTAAATCCGGCATGCATCTTGTTTTTCCTCAGAGGCCTCTCTTTGAGGATTTGACACTCTTCAAAACAAAAGCTAACCTAGGTAGAAGATAGCTTTTACCTGGCGCTAACCCATGTGTGGATATGTGGCACACCATCTTATGTCCATTTGAGCCCCCAGTGAATCTCTTGCAGTAATATTGTACCAGTAGTATGGGTCTAAATGACATTTGCCTTTTCCCATTTTCTGTACTGTAGTAGGTTTTACATGTTGCTGTTTGTAATCGGGTAGTTTATCTTCTTTGATACTGAAAAACCTTTGATTGTTGTGTCTGTTCTTCTTTGATAGCCACGAGCTGTTGCGGGTTTTCGGGGAACAGTACGATATGCATCAATCAATGCTCACAGAAACAGAGTGAGTATCTGTGCTTACATCCCACTCATCTGAGTTTTATAGTAATTAAAAACACTGTCAATGGTGACAGGTTTAAGATTAGCAGCCATGTTACTTTATCCGTAAATAAAACGAGGAAGACTTTGTAGCACCTTAGAGACTAACCTTAGAGACCTAATCACATCAGCCACACCATCAGAGGCTCATTCACCGGCACATCGACCAATGTGATATATGCCATCATGTGCCAGCAATGCCCCTCTGCTATGTACATTGGCCAAACTGGCCAGTCTCTACAAAAAAGAATAAATGGACACAAATCTGACATCAGGAATCACAACATTCAAAAACTAGTAGGAGAACACTTCAGTCTTCCTGGCTATTCCATTAAAGACTTGATGGTGTCAGTTTTGAAACAGAAAAACTTCCAAAACAGACTCCAATGAGAAACTGAGGAACTGGAATTAATTTTCAAATTGAACACAATAAACCAAGGGCTTAACAGAACTTGCAAATGATTTTCTCTCTACACAAATTGATTGCATTTCCCCAGTGAATTTACCTTCAATAGGTGTTAAATCCTCCCTGACAGAAATCCATTTCAAAAGGTATTTTTTCTCCTACTGATAATGGCCCATCTAAATTTAACAGCCTCTTAGAACTGGTTTGCTAATATACAACTTTTTTCTTTTTCTTTCTGTGTGTATAAATGCATCTTACTTCTGTTCCATTCTATGCATCCGATGAAGTGAACTATTGCCCATGAAAGCTTATGCTGAAATAAACTGGTTAGTCTCTAAGGTGCTACAAAGTCTTCCTCATTTTATTTACTGTCAGTTGTGTGTATAGTATAAATCTTGCTTCATTTTGTGTGTCATTATTTTATATAGAGATGTTAGACTATAGGAAATATTTAGGAAAGAATAGGTCACTCTTACTTACTGTAGATAACTGAATGTCTTATCTTCATAATGGTTGCAGAAATCATAACAGGTTTAATTATTACCATCATTGTTTTAATCATACCGCAGGAGAGTAGAACAGGGAAGATAAAATTATCAGGTGATAACATATTATATTTACAGTATATTCCACTTATCATGATCTCAATGTATTAGAGAATTTTGGACAAACTACTATTGTCAGTGTGATGATATTTCACTTCACAGTAAAATGATGTACATCCCTGTAATTATATTTTAACATGCTTCCTCTTCTAATTTTTTCTGTGCTTTTTACTGTTCCATCTTAAATGATGAGAAAAGGAGAGAATATTTTCCTTCTTGCAGTATTATAGGGATCTGTTTCACAATTTTTCTTCTAATCAGTTTTGTTGGGAATATACAATATTTGAGGTCTCTACAGCAGGGGTGGGCAAACTTTTTGGCCCGAGGGCCACATCTGGGTATGGAAATTGTATGGTGGGCCATGAATGCTCATGAAATTGGGGTTGGGGTACAGGAGGGAGTGAGGGCTCTGGTTGGGGGTGCAGGCTCCATGTAGGGCCAAAAATGAGGAGTTCAGGGTGCTGGAAGGAGTTCTGGGCTGGGGCAGGGGAGGTGGTGTTTGGGGGGATGAGGACTCTGGGGTGGGGATAGAGATGAAGGGTTTGGGGTGTAGGAGGGTGCTCCGGGCTGGGACCAAGAGTTTTGGAGGGGGATGAGGGCTAGGGTGACCAGATCACAGGACCAGAATATCAGAACACACTGGGGCCTCGACCACAGTCGACCCTTGCTCCTCCCAGACTCCACCCCCACCCTGCCCCAGGTCCTGCCCCCCTTCCCCTGTGGCACAGGACACCCCCCCCCCTACACACACACACACACACACACACAGCTCCTCCGCTCCCTCCCAGCTCCAGGCACAGCCCCACCGTGGGTCAGGGACACCAAGACCTCCCCCGCCCCCGATCTGGGCACAGTCCTGCTGTGGGTCGGGGGCACCAGCTCTCTGCCCCCCCCCCCCCAGCTCCGGGCACTGCACAGCCCCACCGCGGGTCGGGGGCAGAAGCCCCTCCCTCCCCAAGCTCCAGGCAGCCCCACCGCGGGTCGGGGGCAGAAGCCCCTCCCTCCCCAAGCTCCAGGCAGCCCCACCGCAGGTCGGGGGCAGAAGCCCCTCCCCCCCCAAGCTCCAGGCAGCCCCACCACTGGTCGGGGGTGAACCCCCCCGAAACCACTGGCTGGGGACCCAGGGCCTTGGCTCCCGTCAGCCCGCAGCCCCCCCCCGCTTACCTGGCTTTTCCGGTCTGGCCCCTAGGGTCAGCGGGAGAGGGGGGGCCCTGCACTCCACGTGCTATGCTGACCATAAACACTGGCTCCAGTTGCCATTGGCTGAAAGCTGGGGGGAGGAGGGGCATCTGTCCCCAGCTCCCATTGGCCAGGATTGAGCCAGTGCTTGTGGTGGGTGCAGCAGGGACTTGCCGCTCCTGTGCTTAGGAACCGCGGGGTCCTACTGCCCACCCTTTCCTGGGAGCAGCCCCGAGCCAAAATATCGGGACAAATAGCGTCCCGGCCATACCTCAGTCGGGACGCGGGACAAACAACTAGATATCGGGACAGTCCCGATTATATCGGGACAGTCCCGATTTTATCGGGACTTCTGGTCACCCTAATGAGGGCTGAGGCACGGAGTGAGGCACGGGAGATGTCTCAGGGGTGCAGGCTCCAGGCGATGTTTACCTTAAGTGGCTCCCGGAAGCAGCGGCATGCCCCCCTCTGGCTCTTACATGGAAGTGCGGCCAGGCAGCTCTGCTGCACGCTGCCCCATCCACAGGTACCGCCCCTGCATCTCCCATTGGCTGCAGTTCCCAGCCAATGAGAGCTGCAGGGACGGCACTTGGGATGGGGGCAGTGTGTGGAGCAGAGGCCCCTGGCTGCCCCTAGTATAGGTGCCAGAAAGAGGACATACTGCTGCTTGAGAGAGCTGTGGGAAGCGGCCCCAACCCTACTCCCCAGCTAGAAAGTGAAATGAGGCAAGCCCCTGACCCCGCTCCCAAGCAGGAGTTTGCAGTTTGGATTAAGACACCTGGTGGGCTGGATGCGGCCCATGGACCGTAGTTTGCCCACCCCTGCTGTAGAGCAATATAGGATCTAGCAAAGCCCATTAGCTCTGATTGCATAGTAGTAAGGTAAAGTACAGCAGTTATGAGGAGTAACAAAATTCCATCCCTTTTCTTTTTCACAGGAAATGGGAAGGCATGATGACCTCTGGTCCCTGTTTTACATGTTAGTAGAGTTTGTGGTTGGACAGCTGCCTTGGAGAAAAATAAAAGACAAGGTAAAATCTAGAAATAAGGATCTTAGATGGGCATTGCACATAAACACGTTCATGAAAAATCTACTCAAGAATCATTGGTTCATAAAATTCAAATGTTACATTGTACAGCTTTGTCTAGTGATTTTCCTCCCCTCACCTCACAGTGGTAACATCATGGCATAAAGTGCTTTAGAGTGTTACAAATGGTCTTAGTTTGCAAGGAATTTAGACAGAGCTTTCAGTTTTTACAGATTCATTATAGAGGGAAAATATAAATGTACATATGGTAGACTCGATTATCCAGGATGTGAATTAACCAGGATGTCCAATAAAATATGCGTAACTCGCAGGGCCGGCTCTGGCTTTGTTGCTGCCACAAGAACAAAAAAAACAACAACACAAACCCCACCGGTGCGCAGGGCAGCCAGTGAACCAACACCCCATCCCCCCAGCACAGGGTGGCTGGTGAACCAACTCCCCTTCCCCATATTTCCTATGGATGGTGATTATTTCCTATGGATGGGATTTTATTAATCAGGATTAATTTTTTCCCTATCATCCTGGATAATCGAGAGTCTACTGTACATTAATTCATGGCCCTATTTTGAAACCAATACTTTTTGCCTTCGCAAACCTTTTGTATAAATTTTCATAGTTTGACATTTCATTTTGGAAATAGATATTTAGTAATTGCTGTTAGACAAAGTTAGCCCAGTAGATCTGTGGTCATGCTGTTGGGCAAATGTCTTATGGGATGCATACAAAAGAAAAAGCAGCCTTTGATGCCTGTGTCTTCTACTTGTGTCTCCCTATTTTGAAAGTATAGCATAATCAAAAGCACTTTCTGATTAACTTACCTATGTTGTAGATGAAGTTGGGCCATACAAAGGACTGCTCCTGTTTTTCTGACTTTGGAAACCAAAGACTAACTGATATTGGACTGAATAGAAATACTAAAAAAAAACTACTCTGAGGAGTAAATATGTATCAGAACTGAACTGAAGTAGATGACATAACATTTTTTTTAAATCCCTGTCTGTGATTCTGGTAGAGTTGTAATGCCCAATTATAATAATTGGTGTCAAACGGCAACAAAACACACACTCTCTCCCTCCCTCCCTAGCACCCTCCCTCCTTCCATTGAGTTGGAGGTTTTAAAGGACATTTTACATTGGTGCTAAGGGCAGTGGCAGGATCTCTGGTCCTGCTATAACCTAAAGGATTAATCTTCTTTTCATACACCCTTCAACTCCGACCAAAAATATTGCACTTAATGCTTGTGATGTATGTTGTGAATATTCTGCAGTTGCAGATGGTGGTGTGCTAATGCTTTTTGTGCTAACTGTTCCTAGGAACAAGTGGGCTCCATAAAAGAGAGGTATGACCACAGGCTCATGTTGAAACATCTCCCTCAAGAATTTAACATCTTTCTAGATCACATCTCCAATTTAGATTATTGTACAAAACCTGATTACCAGGTAAGCCTTTTTACATTTTTGTATTTCTGATTTTTAAGAAATCTTGTTTTGCCTCATTTTGTAATAATTATCCTTCCTCTGATCTGATCCTGTATCCATGATGATACTGATTATGGACTGTCCCACTGTAGAGCTATTTTAATAGCTAGAAAGTACTTTGGTGAAGTTTGACAGTTTGATGCTAAGATAGTTTGAAGGCTACAGTTTTGATCTGCTGGATGACCTGCAATGGTCCACTGTATCAGTAATCAAGCTTTTGTGAAGGTGGGGTAGAGCCCAGGTGCCATGTGGAGAGTCCTATTTTAGCTATAATGGTGATTAACGGGTTCCCTGCAGACAGAGGTCTGCAAACCATTTGTAATCTCTTTTGGCCAATTCTAGGTGGGCTTTGAACTCCTCCTGGATGCAGTTCAGGTGTTCAGATAAGTTGGATGCTGCAAGTATGTGGGAGACTTGTGGCATGGACAGGTGGAGAAAACTGTAGCTGGTGTAAAACTCTGGTAGGTTGATCTGTGGTTGGAGTTATTGTACACAAATTTGGCAGAAGAGAGAAGTGAAACCCAGTCATTCTGGTGGTAACTAACAAACCAGCAGAAGTATTGCTCAAGAATTTGGTTCACTCATTCCATCTGTCTATCAATCTTGGAGTGATAGGATGAGGAGAAATGTAGATCCACATTCAAGAGTGTCACTGGGTTCACCACTCACTGCTGGACTGGTGCCTCCTGCTAGTACTCTGGGGATTCGCTTGAGGCCAACACTCCCCCGTCCGCCATTTGAACACCATCACTCTGTCCACCTTCAGCTCTTCTAGCCTCGAGAACCATAACATCCTCTTCATGACTCAGCCTTCTGGCTGTGTTATTGGCCATGATCCCCCCTTTTGGGGAAGATTAACTCCTCAGTAATCATAGCCAGTACTCTTGCTCACTTCCTCTACTAGCCCAGTGGCTAGTAGGGATACCTGGACCCGCCTTCTTCTCTGGGTCCCAGACCAGGGACTCTCAGCTCAGCAGCCTGGGCCTTTTCTCTCTGCTCTCATTGCTCTATCCCAGGGCTTTTTCCTACCACTGTTTCCCCTTTTCTTCCCACACCTACCACTTCCCAAAGCCTCCTCCCCTTTCCCAGGGAGTGACTGCAGTTTCAGCTCACACCTCCCTTTCTCCTAGGAGTGTCTGCCTTTTCCCAGCCACCTCTTCTCCTTTCAGCTCCCGGGCTTTATAGACCCTGCATATTCCTGCCCAGCTGAGCCTCCTTAATTAGCCACGTAATGGGTTAATTGGCCCATCTGACCTGGATTAAACCCTGCAGGGTATGTGTGCATTAGTCACCCCATGTATGGGACTTAACAACTCTTGCAAGAAATATGAAATGAACTGTGATCCTTGATCAGATGTGATGTTAGATAGTGACCATGGAGTTGAAAAACAGTTGGGCTATATGATGGATTGCACTCCTGCATACACACTCTAGTCACTATTGTAATAATCTTTGTACAAAATACGCCTTGTGAGGTATCAGCTGAAAAATAATAACCCACTAGAGTTGTCAGGTGTCTGTTTTTTGACCGGGACACCTGGTCAAAAATGGACCCAGGCTGCACCAGTCAGGTTGTTAAAAATCCAGTTGGCACCGCAACGGGGCTAAGGCAGGCTCCCTGCCTGCTGTGGCTCAGCATGGCTTCAAGAAGCAGCGGCATGTCCCCCCTCTGTCTCCTATGTGTAGGGACAGCTGGGGGCTTTGCACGCTGCTCCTGCCCCAAGCTCTGGGTCTGCAGCTCCCATTGGCCGGGAACCATGGCTAATGGGAGCTGTGGGTGTGGCAACTGTAGATGGGAAAGCACGCAAAGCTGCTTGGCTATTCCTCCACATAGGAGCCAAAGCAGGGACTTACCGCTGCTTCCAGAAGCTGCTTGAGGTAAGGGCTGCCCAGTGGGGGGGCATGGAGTGAGCGGGGGACAGGGGTGGGGCCTTCACGAAGGGGCTGGGCAGGGGTGTTTGTTTTTTGGTGAGTAGAAAGTTGGCAACTCTGTCACCCCACTGATCAATTATTTCATGATGAAATATATGTAGTAACATTATATGTAAAGTATAAACACTGTGCTTTAACAAAATTGTGTGGGTAACTCCATTTAAAGCAGCAAACTGTTGTATATTGATCCTCTGAAAGGAGCAATGGACCTAAAATATCTGGACTGCCCAGGACAGGACTTGAAAGTGTAGAATACCTATTTTGGGGGTGAAATTTGGGACTGGGCGTGTGCTGGGGGGTCATCTTGCAAGTGATAACCAAAGCTAATGGAAACCAGAGTGTTCTGGCAGGCTGCAGCTATACACAGACACTCAGGATGTGAGTTGCATGCTGTTTGGCTGTTTTTGAGGAGCCCAAATTGGGAGCAATAGCAGCAAAGCATTATGAGGCACCCCAGGTTTCAGAACAAAGGTGACATAACCCCTCACTGGTCTGGATTGTACCCTGGAATGGCATAGGCTGTTGCCTCCACAGAGGGAATTTGAAGTCATGGCCCAAAATGTGACATTTTTGTAAGTAGGTTGACAACAACTAGCAGAGTTGTGTGGCCATGGGAATTGGGAAAGTCAGTGATAAAGTTAATGGAGATGGACAATCAGAGTTGAGACAGACCTGAGTGGGAGCAGGATTGAGTCCCTGGTTCCTTCACAGGTTTAAAGTGGAGGACAATAAGTGTGACTACAACAATTGGCCTGTTTAAATTTCCATTTTTCATTCCATGGCAATAGAAGAAACCGACCCCTTCTTCCCTCCCCCTCCACACACTTTCTCAACCCATTATCTAGATGTGGGAATATTATCAAGATTTAATTGAGTCAATAAACCCATTCCTGCTGGCCTTTCAAATAGACTTGTTTGATTAGTAGATAATATTCTGTGTACTGGCTGAGTTGTACACTGCAGAGAATGAATCTGAATAAGTGTATCATGTTAACTAATTCTGGAATTACAACTTCCACAAGTCCAGAAGACTACAAATAAGAATATTCATCATCACCATTAAATTATGTTGAGCATGTGAAACTAATTAGCTTTCCTCTGGAAAAAAATTCTTTCATAGGCTGTTCCACATACACACATCTGCAGTTCCAAAGTAGAGACTGTTTATGTGTAACATCAGCAAATTGTGCATTGGTTCTCTTGTTTTCACAAAGCATATTCAGACAAATTAAAGCCAACCTGATTAGATGGCCACTAATGCATCACTGTTTATTCTAAGAAGGCAGAAAACAGCAGCAACTGAAGCTCTATTATTGCATCTGTTTATCAATTTATTCTGTTAAATTTATCTTATACCTTTGCTGCATCTGTTTGTAGCAGACCAATGCTGTCAACATTTTTCCTTAGGTTGATGATGTCTGTGGAGTTTTGTGTGGGAAACATGTTTCTTTCTCACTGCAGCTTTTTAGCTATTATTTGCAGTAAAACTGTTTCTTCTGCTGGAAACCAACTTCTTTTATCTACTATTGTGATTGCTGATCAGACAGCATAACAAAATGCCTGCTCCTTAAAAAAAAAAATCCTATTGATTATTTGGCTTGCTAACATTAACAGATATTTAAAATCCTAGGTTCTGATTTAAGGACTGGAAATAATAAAATGGTATCAAGTTCCTCATTTGCCACTGCATTTCTTTCTCTCTTTCTCTTTCTTGCTTGCCCCCCCCTCCCCCCCCGACTGCTGTATGTACACCACCCCCACCTTTCTTTAAATGGCCCATCATGTTGTAGACACAGAAACTCAATAAGAGATTAAAGTGCTACATTTATAGATTTTACCTGTTCCAAGGTAAAGCCGGGAATGTACTTTGATTATTGATAGAATTTTTAAGCTACAGTGCAAGCTTCCCTACACCACCCTGCCCATGTGCCATTACTATGAACTGGATGGCCCTACCTTTAGGGGTAAGAGTGTATTGTACTTTCCATGCCCATTCAATACCTGGTTTATCTGAATTAGTGTCAGTCGTAAAAGTACTTTTGGGGATGTGGATTTGTGTGATAGTTCTTTGTTGTTATTTATTTATGGAATCACAGAAATGTAGAACTGAAAGGAATCTCAAGAGGTTACCTAGTCCATCCTCCCGTGCTGAGGCAGGAACAAGTATACCTATACCATCCCTAGCAGGTGTATGTATAGCTGGGGTTATTTTTTCCAATGTGCATTACTTTACATTTATCCACATTAAATTTCATTTTGTTGCCCAATCACTTAGTTTTGTGAGATCTTTCTGAAGTTCTTCACAGTCTGCTTTGGTTTTAACTGTCTTGGGCAGTTTAGTATCATCTGCAAACTTTGCCACTTCACTGTTTACCCCTTTCTCAAGATCATTTATGAATAAGTTGAATAGGATTGGTCTTAGGACTGAACCTTGTTACCTCTAGTTCTAGAACACCATTAGTTACCTCTCTCCATTCTGAAAATTTACCATTTATTCCTACTCTTTGTTCCCTGTCTTTTAACCAGTTCTCAGTCCATGAAAGGATCCCTCTTATCCAATGACAGCTTAATATACATAAGAGCCTTTGGTGAGGGACCTTGTCAAAAGCTTTCTGGAAATCTAAGTACACTGTGTCCACTGGATCCCCCTTGTCTACATGTTTGACTCTTTCAAAGAACTCTAATAAATTAGTAAAACATGATTTCCCTTTACAGAAACCATGTGGACTTTTGCCCAACAATTTACGTTCTTCTATGTGCCTGTCAATTTTATTCTTTACTATTGTTTCAGGTAATTTTCCTGGTACTGACGTTAGACTTACTGGTATGTAATTGCCGGGATCACCTCAAGAGCCCTTTTAAAATATTGGCGTTACATTAGCTATCTTCCAGTCATTGGGTACAGAAGCAGATTTAAAGGACAGGTTACAAACTATAGTTAATAGTTCCACAATTTCACATTTGAGTTCTTTCAGAACTCTTGGGTGAATGCCATCTGGCCCTAGTGACTTGTTACTGTTAAGTTTATCAATTAATTCCAAAACCTTCTCTACTGAAACTTCAGTTTGTGACAATTCCTTGGATTTGTCCCCTACAAAAGACGGCTCAGGTTTGGGAATCTCCCTAATATGCTTAGCCGTGAAGACTGAAGCAAAGAATTCATTTAGTGTCTCCGCAATGACTTTATCTTTAAGTTCTCCATTTCTATCTCAATTGTCCAGGGACCCCACTGGTTGTTTAGCAGGCTTTCTGCTTCTGATGTACTTAAAAACATTTTATTACCTTTTGAGTTTTTGGCTAGCTGTTCTTCAAACTCCTTTTTGGCTTTTCTTATTATATTTTTACACTTAATTTGGCAGTTTATGCTTTCTATATACAGGCATGTTGCGTCTCACGCGAGGGTTCTGTTCCATGGTTACCACGTAAAGCAGAAACCGCGCATAGCCAAAACCGATTGAGTTCAATGGCGGGCAAAATCGCCCACTGTACAGATAGCTTTTACATTTTTATTTTTCCCTGTCTTTTTTGCCGACCGTGTAAAGTGGAAATCGCATATGTTAAATGCGCCTAAGATGCGGCATGCCTGTACCTCACTAGGATTTGACTTCCACTTTTTAAAAGATGCCTTTTTATCTCTCACTGCTTCTTTTGCATGGTTGTTAAGCCATGGTGGCTCTTTTTTAATCCTTTTACTGTGTTTTTTAATTTGGGGTATACATCCATTCTGCTAACTTGTGACAAAAAAAGAAAATCCTCCAAAATTTCCCCCAGCCAGATATACTAAACAAAAACTAATAATTGCGCTGCATTACCAGCATCAGTAGTCTCATCAAGCTGAATTACAAACTGTTCACATGTACATAGCCTTTCAGTTAATTGGGATTTTACATCATTTGAAAACTCTTCAAATTCTCCTTCTAACTGTGTCATTAGAAAGTGGTGTGGCCTTAAGTTTCTTCATTGCATCTTCACTTACCATCTCATTGCACATTTTTACAGCAGCTGGAAGATTCAGTTGTTCTCCAGTGGTATGGGATTTTTTACTCTTTACAGTCTGAAGCGCTGTTAAGAAAGATGCTTTTCTGGAACTGATGTTATTTTTGCCATTTGAGTTTTCTGTCTATTATATTCTTCTTTCTTTCATTAAAGAAAGTTCTCTGGCTTTATCTTTATACTCCAGGTACCTTTCTGTGAGGTGTCATTTCAATTTTTCAGATTTCATTGCTTCGTTTGCTAGGATTCATAAGCATACAGTGCATTCAGTCGTCCATCACTAAAGTCCATAAAACCAAAATCAATACAACTTTTGTCAAACTTTCTCTTCATTTGTTTCTTATTACTTGACTTTGCATTGTCTATGACTTCAACAAAAATATCAGTACAAGTACGTTTTAAAAACGTACCCATTTACAGTGTAATTTGCTCACACACTATAAAAATATATTCCACTTCCACCTGCCAAAAACATCTGTTATCAAAAATCAAACAAACAAAAAAACCCATCACTTCTGATTTGCTTTTCAAAGCAGAGAGTTTTTTTTACATTGATGCTTATGCCATGTGAGTATTAAGGTGTTGTTCATGCACCATGGAATATGTTGTGTAAACAGAAATAGTAGATCTGTCAGTTTTAATTGTTAGGCAGTGCAGATGTGCGGTGAGATTATACACTTTTTCACACTTACTGATGGCTTCCTATGTATAGTTCTACCCATATAAGCCTCCCAATGTGCTCCTTTGCTTCCTTTTTCCGTAAGAAGTATAGCTTTTTTTCACAAACCACAGGACTGCATATCTTGTCTTGAATTTAAGGAGAATTAAAAATGTAATATTTTGTGAGTAATCTAAATAATTTTGTCCTAGTTTCTTTTTGCATAATGAGTGATCTTAGAATGTGAGACATTTTTTGTACTTCAATTCTTTTAGGATTATTATTTTTTAAATAAATGGAAGCAATTAAGTGGTAGCAATGCTTAAAGTGCTCTATCCAAGCATTACAAAAAGCTATTTCATAATTTTCAAGATAAATAGTGCACCATTCTGAGCCACAGATAGGGGCAGTGGTGATATGGCACATTTGATAAACCTTACCTTTTTAACAATTAATTGTCAGATAAAGTCTTAAAGAAGAACCAGATATTAGAAAAGTTTTGAGGGGAAACTGAGTCTGGAGTGCTTTATCTTTCTCTTATTCAAAGAAAGAAGAATTAATTAACTCCTTTCTTTATTTTTAGCTTCTCATGTCTGTGTTTGACAACAGTATGAAAACTTCTGGAGTCATTGAAAGTGACCCTTTTGACTGGGAGAAGAGTGGAACTGATGGCTCTCTGACGACGACAACAACATCAACAACTCCTCAGTTACATACTCGCCTGACACCAGCTGCAATTGGGTATGTTCAATTGGGTATCCTCAATAAATAAATAGATGAATAAATGAATAAATTATGCTGCTGTCCTAAATATATAGCAGTTAGGAATGTCGAACATGTCTGGATTAGGAAATCACTTTATTAGATTCCCATTCTCCAGTCAGCCTTTTGCCAAAGCCTATGTTAAGAACCTAAGGCCCGATCCCCAGCCCACTGAACTCAATGAAATATTTTCATTGCCTGCTGTGGGCTTTAAATTATCACTAATGAGGAGCACTTGCAAATAAACTGCATTATTTTTCACTTCTTCCTTTGTAGAATAGCGAATGCCACACCTATCCCAGGAGATTTGCTGCGAGAGAACACGGATGAAGTGTTTCCAGATGAGCAGCTCAGTGATGGGGAGAATGGTATTCCTGTTGGAGTCTCACCAGAGAAACTGTCTGGATCCCCAGGGCATCAGCGTCCTCAGGAAAAAGATGTCTGGGAGGAGATGGATGCGAACAGAAACAAAATAAAGCTGGGGATCTGTAAGGTATTTATAGAACTGCAGTGGGAAAAATCTCTTTCAGCAATTTCCTGGCATCATTAGGAACATGATAATATGGCATGATGAATAATAAAAGAGCAAATGCTCATTTGATACTTGAAATATTCTGCAGTTTGACCAGAGAGAATGGTTTTCCAAAGCAGAGGACTGCATGGTTCAATGGGTCAGTCCTCTTTTCACTTCTAAAGGCCATGGGCTTGTCCTCACTGGGGTGGGGGATCGACGGCAGATACGCAACTTCAGCTACGTGAATCATGTAGCTGACGTTTGCGTATCTGCCGCCAACTTACCTGCCGTCCCTGCGGCAGTCGGCGGCACGCTCCCCCGTTGACTCCAGCTTGCGCCTCCCGGCAAGCTGGAGTTTCGGAGTCGACGGGGAAGCCCGGGGTGATCGATTTATCGCATCTTAACAAGACTCAATAAATCGATCGCCAGAAGATTGATCCTGCGCCGCGCGAGTGAAGACCAGCCCCTAGATTCATGTTAGGTTCAAAGATGGTTTTGTTTCCTAGCCACTGAATAAGGTCAGAAGTGTTTTCCTGCACTTCCCATGTTAGTAATTAAGGGTGAAGCTGTGAAAATAGATCAGAACTAACTCTCCAGTCAACAAAATAAATATAATTGGTATTCTCCATTTAGTCAATATTGGATGCTTGTCTTCATAATGTAAAATATCACTCAGTTTGTGTTGCGTAGAATCCCATTACTGGAAAAGTAGAAGTACTAAGGGTCAAAATTGAGGTTCATTGACTAATTCATGGACGGGAAACTTGCTCAGTGCTTGTCTAGATTATAGCTCGCTCTTGACAGTGATCCCGGTCTCTCACTATCATTACTTCTGTTATTCTCTCTCATAATCATTATAATTCATATTCAGACAATTGTAGCCAGTGCTCCTCTGATGTGAAAATGTCATCAATAGCTGAATGATGTTACTGGAGTGTTCTTTAAGCCGAAATACTATCTAGTGACAGGGCTGTGTATTATTTTTCCAGGTATACATAAAATGTGTTGCGAGGAGGCCAGACTGCTGTGATACTTATTTTTGAACCTAGCTAATTTTTAAAGTTTTTTAGTTTTTTAGTGTATTAGTTTTTAAAGGGGAAATGACAGAAGACAGGTGGACTTTTTCTCTTTTGGGGCCAAATTCAGCTGAGGTATAAGCAGATACAAGTTTCATTGATATCAGTGGTAGTTACATCTGCTTACACCAAGGATCAGAGTGGTTCTTCAACACTGAATCATACCCAGTTGATCTACAAAGTGAGATGCAGTTGGACATCTGATTTTAATTTCTAATAAACATTGCTCCATATCAAAAAGCTACCTTGTAGACTTTGAGTGTAATGGTATTGCATGCCTCAGGTATGCATAAGGATGAGTTAACATGAATATTAATCTTTCATCAAAAAAAGAGGCTATGACTGTAAAGCAGTATGAAGAAGCTCCTTGGCTTCTGGATTTCGCCTGCTATTGATGAGAATTTCAGAAATGGGAGTGGGGATTAGTATACATCTAAAATCTGGGAAATGTATTGTTTTCTTCTATTACTCCATCCATCCTGAGACTTAATGAAAACCACAGTGTTGCTGGCAATTAATCCCTAATTTAGATTTATGCTTTAGGAAACTGGTAGCTAATGAGCACATATAAACTACATGAAATATGGCATGAACTTCTGCTGAAGGAGCATCCGCGATATGAATTGGTTTGTTACAGGATAGAGGCATTGGGTTATATGCACTGCATACACTGTTGTGTCTTCCTCTATTTCAGCACTCCTAAAAATTACATTTTTATTTCTATTGTGCTTTATTTGCACAGGTTTCTACAGAGGAAGAAAACAGCCATGGACCAGTGAATGGAATGCTTAATGCACCAAGCCTGGGTTCTCCAGTTCGAGTCCGTTCAGAGACCATCCAGCCAGACAGGGATGTTCCACTGATGAGAAAGTTACGTTCAATCCACAGCTTTGAACTGGAGAAACGCTTGACCTTGGAATCAAAGCCAGACACTGATAAATTTCTTGAGACCTGGTAAAGAGAAAATGTCTATCTTACATTTGTGCTTGGATCTTTTAGGGGCTTGTTGTCTTAGATTGTATTTTCTTTTCTCTAGTACTGTATCCATGGACAGTGGTCAGTGAAAACCAGAAATGGAGTTGCTGAGCTTTGCTTATGCCAAGTATGGCTAATAATGTCTACTGGATTCATAGTATTTGCTCTGAGGATCGTCCCTGGCTTCTATCCCATTTTGCATTTTTTTAAGTTAAATTTTCATTTAATTTTCATTACTATTTTCACTTAAGCCAAAGGTGTTCATGGTGTTTTATGGACAAATAAAGAGAAAGTTCTTATCTTAAGGAATTCTTAGTTTAAGAGCCAATTTCTATCACACTTCTGATGATTAGCACTTCATGAATAGTCCTGTTGACTTCAATAGGACTTCTCCTGGGAGTCAATTCAACTTAACTTGGATAAGCATTACAGAATTAAGCACTAAAATAGGTATAGGAATAGATTACCTCTGGTAAGGTGTAATATGAGGATCAGGATTTATGTGAAATAAAATAATTAGTTTACTTGTTTCTGTAGTGCATGTGTCATTAGTTTCACTGTTATTTTATATTTCTAAAGTTATCAGGAAAGCTTGTTAGAAGTGGATTTTGAGAGAATTTGAAGGTGGAAAAGTAAGTTGTGTGAGTACAGGATCAGGGAATTTAATACAGCTGAAGGGAGTATTATGGAAGGATAACACACAAGGAGGTTAGAGGGAAGGAGTGTGGCAGAGCATAAAGCTAAGTTGGGAAGCAATAGAAGAAGAGTGTTGAGATCTAGGCAGTGGTAGAGCTGTGCAGAGCCTTGAACATGAGAACAAGGAATTTGAATTTGATGCAGAGCTCACATGAGTAGAAGAAGACATGATCAGAGTAGACAGAGAGGAAAAGAAATGCAGTAGTAGTTTGGATAAATGTGAGAGAGGTTCAAAGAGTGAGTCATGTAAAAACTTAAATTGAGACATAGAATTGTACATTATAATTAAGCACAAAGAAAGGCAACTATCTCACACCAGTAATAGAACTAAAGTTTCTTCATTTCTTTAACACCCCCCTACTCACATAGTGGACACCAAAAAGGAGAGATTTACATTCCTGAGTAATAAAAACTCATTAGTGTTCTTCAGTAAACCTCCGACAAAACAAGAGAATATGCCATGCTGCAGAGAGACATAATGAATGTCTATGTTTCTCATGAAGCAAAACTGCAGCAGTTAGAAAATCCTTGCAGGTAGATAGAAAGGGTTATATTTAGGCTGGTTTATTACATAGTAATAGCAAAGTTATGAAACAAAAAAAGTTGATGTGATACATGGTTATTATTATGTCACCTTTGGTCTCCTGATAGCCTTTTTTCATTCAATACCAAAAGGGAAGTACTGAATCCATGTTGAAATGTTTTGGCATTAATTCATGTTGAGGAGAGGCGTTGGTTTCCTGTCTTTATTACAGTGTTTCTCTGACTTTTATCAACTTTCTGCCTCCTTCCCCTTATTTTCAGTAAGATTGCTGTTGAGCCCTTATTTGGCAAGATTTAAGTGCTCATATGCAAAACATTTGGTTACAGGCATCTCCATAACTGCTGCTTGAAAAAATTGTGTTTCTTATGCTCATCTTTGGAGCTGAAAGACACAATATGACTGGACTGCCCTGGCCATCTGATACCACCCGGACTAATGTCTATGCTCTGCTCTCTTTATTTTCCCAGTTTAAATACGTACATGAAATTTACATATGAATCCCGTAAGACCTTTCTTTCATCAGTTACCAGATGCCAGAGTTATCTTTTGGGTAACTAGAAGTTAGAAATTAATTAAAAAAATAAAATAATTCCCTTTCTTTTTCCCTATACATCCCCAGCTTTCTCTGCCTTGTGGCAGGGAACTGTGTGTTGTCGAGCATTTCCCACCTTACTCACCACAGTTATACCACTTGGCTGATGCTGTACATGCTGGCAGAGTTAAAGCTGTGGGTTATTTTTGGTTTGTTTTCCCTCTCATATTTTGAAGGTTTCAGCTGTTGAAGGCTAGTTCTAAAAAAGTGATAGGAAACACTGTAGTAGACTGTCAAGTGAATTTAGCTTGGCTCCTATGGCACAATTCAGATAGTGTAGTTTATTCTTAATTAATTCATATGTAATCTCTTTCTCTCCTAAGCTTGCAGAAAATGCAGAAAGACTCAAATGCTGGGAAAGAAACTGCTGTTGCTGCTTCTCCTCTTCCTCAGAAAATATCTGTTTCTGCTGTGGCTGCCCGCATTGACCGTGTCTGGCATTATGATGAAGAATATCTCCCTGATGCTTCTAAGCCTGCTTCAGCCAGTTCTCCAGAACAAGTTGATGGCATTGTTAGTAATGGCTTTGTGGCTATCAACTTAAGCTCCTGCCGGCAGGAGATTGATTCCAAGGAATGGGTGATAGTAGACAAGGAACGGGACTTGCAAGATTTCAGAACCAATGGGGCTTTACTACATAAAACGACTGGAAGTCCCTCAGATGAGGAGCCTGAGGTGCTACAAGTCCTTGAGGAATCCCCCCAAGAGGAACAGCTAAGACTGAGTACTTGGGCAGAAAACAACGTCCATGCCAAGAATGAAGCCTTAGGGGTGGAGTTAGATCTACCTGTTGATCATGCTACTGCTGCTTCTGAACAATTTACAGATAAATTAGAATTTATGGCTGGAGTTGCTGGGCAGCTTCTTGCAGCCACACCTTCAAGTCCAATGGAGGCCCAAGCTGAAGGAGCCCTTACTCTGGTAAGAAAACTCATAGTTGTAATCATATATTTACTCTCTATTGAGAGCTATATGAGAATAAAGCAGTAAATGAAAAAGCAGTGGCTAAAGTGAAAGCAGGGTTCTGGAATGTTTAAATTAAGGAATATGGGACTTGACTCTGCAGGGATTTCCTAGGGTCTGCTAAATTTGTGTCTGAATTCTGCAAGAGGTTTGCTATTGGTTCAGCAGTGAACAACCCTCAGAACTGGGCTTAATTAACAAATATACATTTAAAAAGAACCTTTCAACCAATGAAATATACACATATGTATGTTATGAGTAAATAAACAGAAAGTATAACAGATGTGTAAAATACTATGCAATCGTATGTTATGTCCTGTAGAGAGCATCTAAAAGGCAGAAATTATTATTGTACCAAAGAAACAAAGTTCCTTGCTCCCTTCGTCCTATAATTAGTTTCTCTCCTCTTAATTTCCTCTGCTGCTTTCTGCCCCTGAAACAACTTCTTGGTTTCCCTGTTTGACTGGCTAGCTATAATCTGTTTATTGATCGTAGGGACTTCTAGTGCACTGACACTGTAATATTTATGTTTCTGCAACCCCTGATATCTTTTGTACCAGTTACAGTTTCTTGCCGGCTTCTCTAATTCTACTGCTATATCCCACTTCCAAAATCATTCTGTAATTGCTTGTCATCTGCCTCTCTTCTGCTGGACAGATTGCCCAACAGATTCCTCTGCTCCTCCTCCTCCTGGCATGTTTCTCTTTTCTGTCTCATACATTCCTTACCTGCACAATTCCCAATAGTTTTCCTTCCCCCTCAGATGTCTCCATAGTGCTCCCTTCAACTTTATTTCTCCCCTTCCTTTCTTAGAGAGGCAGTGTGGTTTAGTGGTTAAACCAGGGTATAGGGACTCAAGATTTGTGATTTCAGTTCTTGCTTTTTACACTTACTGTGTCATCGGGAACACACAGATCAGTATTCTCAAACTTGGGTGCCTAAATTCAGGCATTGAAATCCATATTTAGGCAGTTAAATTAAACCAATGGCATCTGTAGGTGTACAGTATCTCTGAATATTATTGGCTTAATCATTGGTTAGAATAGGCAGAAAAATCTGTCCTGATAACTGACCTTATTTTAATTTTAAAAAGAGCACTTTCAGGTCATCTCTAAACTGTCATTTTTAGGCGACTAGACTGTAACTTTTTGCAATAAATCAGCAAACTTATTTTCATACTAGATTGGTGTTTTCTGAAGTACAAGCAGGTTTATTGAATCCTCCTCGTGCTGTGCTATTCAGCAAACCTTAGGCATGTTCTGTACTTGTCAATATCACTTCCCACAGGCCCTGTTGTATGCCGTCTCTAGTTCTAGTTGGAATATTATAAGTATGTTGTCTCAGGGCACATTTCTATAGTAACTGTAACTCTGGGACACTATAGGGTAGGCACTATGACTTTAAAGAGCCCATTTCCAAAATAAAATTGCTTTAGTCACTATCTTCAGTCTCCAATGTTACATTCCTCCTTAACAAGCTTCACTGAATGAGTCCATCTCATCTGCATACAGTGGTATCTGGGAATAAACACAAAGTGTATCCCATATGTATTGTAAAATGCTAACCAAAAATGGAAGAGTGGAGGAGATCCATTGACTTTCATTCATAGTGGCTTCATTAGAATCTCTTCCTTGGGAGTTTCTCTTTCATACATCCTGTGTTGTGATTGTAGTTGAGAATTGGTCTGCTCCATAGTGAGGGAAACAAAGGAATGTCATCGTGTTACACAGTCACAACACAGGAAGATAACTATAGAGGACAAGGGAAACAATAAAATCAGGGAAAATAAGGACATGGATGCATAATTAAGAAGTGAGCTGTGCTTTCATAGTTAAGGATGCAACCAGTGTTCCAAAGCTTATTGTAACTCTCCTTCTAACTTTTTAAGTGAAAGTGATAGCGATCTGAATTGTGTGTTTCCAGAAGTGTAGTGTCAGAATTGGGTTTATGGCAAAGAGTAGGAAAAAATGACTTTCACAGTGGAAAAAAATAACCCCATGATATATGAATGCTGGTTAATTGAAAAAATTTGGAAACCTATTCTAATGTACTTTATAATGCACTGTAATGCATGCTATGATTTCTTTTCACAGATTTCATCATTATAAAATTTACTTTTTTAAATTATTTGTTTTTCTGCATCAGAGATACCATTGTATATCTGTTGACAAATGAGATTGTCCTCTCCGGATTTAGATTACACAGTTTTGGCCTTTAAAAGTCTAGATGAAAACGATATATAAGGTGTAAAGGGACTATAGTTTGGATTCTACAGAGCCTGAAAATCAAAGTAGTTTAATAAGGTAT
The DNA here is from genome assembly GCA_032164245.1 of Sternotherus odoratus. NCBI lineage: Eukaryota > Metazoa > Chordata > Testudines > Kinosternidae > Sternotherus > Sternotherus odoratus. Next base: position 53,946,456 of record JAVMKO010000006.1, on the reverse strand, counting down.
AGAAGGTGCTTAGGATACATAGCATCAATGGTGTCTGTAGGTTATAAAGGGTCTATCACTTAGTCTCTAATCCAGTTTATAACATTCAAAACATTGTAAAATACTTCAAAAGAGTAAGAAATTAAAAAACAAAATTTTTATTACAGTAAAACCTCGATATAACGGACTAATTCGGGCGAGGGGGTGTCCGTTAAAGCCGAAAGTCCGTTATTTAATATTTTTTTTTAATTATTAAATAACAGGACTTTCGGCTTTAACGGACACCCTCTCGCCCGAATTAGTCCGTTATATCGAGGTTTTACTGTAATAAAATTTTTGTTTTTTAATTTCTTACTTATTAAAACTTCTTCGAGGTTTTACTTATCACGGCAGCCGGGAGCCGTGAGTCAGCCCGCCCGGGTCCTGGCTGCTGGGACCAGGGCGGGAGCCGTCAGCCCGCCCGCCTGGGTCCCGGCTGCTGGGACCCGGGTGGCAGCCAGCAGCCCGCCCGCCCGGGTCCCGGCTGCTGGGACCCGGGCGGCAGCCAGCAGCCCGCCCGCCCGCCCGGGTCCCGGCTGCTGGGACCCGGGCGGCAGCCAGCAGCCAGGACCCAGGCGGGCTGGCTGACGGCTCCCGCCCAGGTCCTAGCAGCTGGGCTGGAAGCACATAGGCTTCCATTGATCTGGATATCACTCATGATCTAAACCTGCTCTTTCTAGAATAGAGGCAGTCTTTCATTCCTTCCTTCTCTGAATTCCAAGTAATGCTGTTTGACTACTGCAACACCACATTCTGACCCATGTTTACTCTGCCTCCCTTCGAGAGAACAGCTTCAGGCTTGCTGCTCTCCACAGCAGAAAGCTTTAGTATGAGAATTTTCTATCACAAACCACTGGGAAAGTCAGATGAGTCACATATCAGTAGTTGCAACCTGTTATCTTTCATTTTAAGGCAGCCTGAGGATCCTGTGTATTTGAATATACATGGCTTCCAACTCCCTCAAAATATAAGTAATGCAGTGGAGCCTTTGCCCTGCAGTTTACTACATCTTCCACTGACTTCTCTCAGCAGTGCAGCAATGTACTAGACTAGAGACATGTAGCCTATGCCAGCAGATCAGCTCCCTCTGTATGTGAGTGTGTCCCCTAGCTCAACCTGCCATCATTATACTACATTTTTCACTGACTTCCTTCAGCAACTGAAAGTGGCCTATATCATCAACTTGGTAATGTCAGCAGGCCTGCATTTCTTCTGGCTCAGAGTATGTCGTAATTTAACCCTGTCTGCCACTGGCTTTCCTTAGGCACACAGAAAAGTAGTCTACATGTACCACTGGCCTGCCACAGACAGCAGATCATCCAAATACTTGGAAGCTGTAGGAAAAAGTGTGCCTGATTTTTTTTTTCTTCTCTCAAGCTCCTCAGTTTGTGTGCTAATATATCCAAGCCCAGGTTACCACCTCATTGGTCCCACTGCAGTTCTTCACAAATCAAAGCATTAGAGTGTGGTTTGGTAGCTCATAGCAGTGGACAATGAAAATGTAATTCTGCAATGAAAAGATTGGTACAATGAGTTGCCAAAAGTGACATAGCGTGATATAGTCACTACAGAAATCCTGTTACGTTTTAAAACACCAGCATTTATACCATTCATTTTAGTCTCCCATTTCATACTTCACTTGGATGGAGGATATTCATCCATCCCTTCATCTTGGTACTGGACTAACAAATAACAGTAGAAGCAGCAGTGTTTTCAAACCACCTTAAAGGTTTTTGAACTCTGAGGTAATGAGAAGCTCCTTGAAACCAAATTCAAGGGCTTGAATTGGCCACAGTGGCCCTCAAGTGGAAAATTGTGGCATAATTTCAATACCTGAAGCCTAGATTGGCCTTCTGGAACATAAACACAACCCTTAAGACAGAAGAGGCTGTTCTGTAGTTGGAACTCAGTCATTTTGGATACCCTCATAGTTCAGGATCTGGCAGATCTGGATTGCAAATGGGTCATTGGGGAGTAGAATGGATGGAGGACATCAGGCTTCTGTCAGTTGTCCTTCTTGAGCATAGTAGCAGAATATTCATCTTTGTGAGATAGGGTATCTTCCTTGCTGTTTCTTGTCCCCTGTTGATAGGTTACAACAAAGTCAAAGTCAGTGAAGAAGAAAGACCAGTAGATCTGGCATTGATTAAGGCATCTTGCAGTCTGTATGTACTCCAGGTTCTTGTCGTCCATCAGGACTTGGATCAGGAACTAGGATCCTTCTAGGAGGCAGCCCCACTCCTCAAAAGCCACCTTTGATAGCCAGTAGCTCCTTGTCCTAAACATTGAAATATTTTTCTGCTGGGATTACCTTCCAAGAATAATAGGCATAGGGTGGAGTTGGTTGTGGGGCCCCTCATATAGAGTTAGTATTGCACTTATAGCAAAATTTGAGGCATGCAGCTGGCCTGCAGTAGGCTGCCTGATTCGCTATCCTGCCTGATTGGTTGGAAGTCAGCAGACCGTCTCTTTAACCCCAAAGGAGCAGTAGTTCAGCAACTGTTGAAAGCATTCACCCACAGCTGTGATAACCCCTACTCTGCTTCTTCCAAGCCATGCTCCTGCTTTTTCATCCTTGTCCCAGTCCTGTTCCTGCCTCAGATTCAGCCCTGCTCCTACCTTGGCCCCAACCTTGCCTTACTTAAGATAACCCGACTCTGACCTTCGGCTCTGATTTCTGACTTCGGCTCTGAACTTTGATTATGGCATCTGGCCTGTTAGTCCAGCTCTGATCCTGAGCTCCTATTCTTGGCTACCAACTGTTGCCCTAATCACAAGGCCTGCCCACTGTTCCAACCACTGCCAGCTCCCTTACTATCTTTTTACTCCTCAAGTGGACGCCTCACCATATTTGTTTGTCTCCTTTTGAGATACAGCTAACTACCTTGGATAACAATAAGAAAGTTGGACCAGTCTATTTTTTCCCCAACTGTTATTAGAAAAACATTTTTTGGATGTGAAATGGGTTTTATAATCTCTCAGCACCGGAACAAAGAGTGGAGAAAGTTAGATGCTTTATTTTAACTTCATGGGAGTATTGAAAAATTCATCAAGGTCCCAGTATGTTATCTCTCAAAAGTCAAACTAAGATTAAGTGTGCAAATCATCCAGTAAGGCCCCTCCTGGGAGCATCAAAGTTTATTCTGTTAGGGATGCCTCGGGGTATGTCTACACCGCAATCAGAAACCCTGCCAGATGACTCACGGTCACCGGGGTCGGGCCATGGTGCTGTTTAAGTGTGGTGTAGATGTTCAGGTTTGAACTGCAGCTGGTAGAGTCCTTGAGCCTGTGCTTCAGTCCAATCCCAAACGTCTACACTGCTGTTAAAGAGCCCTTTAGTCTAAGCCTGAGTCAGTTGGCATGGGCCAGCCATGGATTTTTAACTGCAGTGTAGACATACCCTCAGATTCTTGGGATGAAAAGATTTATAGTGTGGCCACTTAAGATTTGCAATTATCTCCCCAAGTTCTACTAGACTGACCTTCTCTCCTCAACTTATGCAGCCCTTGATACTTTTGGCATACCTCAACCTAAACTAAACAAGCAAATAATAAAGTTAATATTGCAAAAACTAAATGAATAAAATACATTATTCATTTTTGTTTCACCTGTAGGGATTTACATTGACTTGTGTTTGATGTGTCTCCCCTCTTTAGGAATTGGCTTTTGCTTACCATAAGTACTCTCCAGGCTAGTGGATGCTCATGTATGAGAAAGAGAAAATTAAGTTATTTAACTTGTAATTTGTATTTCTCCAAATGGAAGGGAAGCACTGATCTGGGCAAACCCTCCTTTTACATTAAAAGGTTATTGATAAAATTGAGTTTGTAGATGTAGTTCCGTTAATTCTACTAATTTGGCCATCTAAAGGGATGTTAATGTTTTCTGCCTAATTTATGTAGTTTCAGCATTAGAATTATTCTCCATGGGTCAGAATGAAGGGCTATAGCAGGGCTATAAGTTCAATACATGAAATCTGAACTCAAAAGAGAAAAGAAAACAGTTTAAGATGACTCTATTGCGGTGGAATGAACAGGTCTAGCTCATGAGTAATGTCTAGAGCTCTTGATGCCTTCCAATATAAGAAATAAAAATTACAGATGAGGGAACTAATTTTCCTGTTCTTTCTTATTTCTGTTACCTGTATGGAGTGAGACTTTATATGGTATCTGAACAAACCTGTCTTCAAAATGTAGTATTTGTGAAGTTGATCCCTGAACAGTACAACTTTTTCATTAGTGTTGAAAGAGGCCAATCTGTACCAGCTAATATCACTTTCATCTTTCAGTTTAAATTAAACAGTCAGATATTTGTTCTTGTCACACTTGTTTAGCAATCCACTTTCAATATATATATGAACAATTATAAAAGTGATTTGTCTGAATGCTTCTGTTTGTTATTTAGAAATGTCTCTAAAATGATCATTAGTAGCCTTTGAAATATGAGGGGTACAGGAAGTAGGGGCTTTGAAATGTTCTTCCCTTTAGAGTTCCTCCTCTTTTAATATTAATGTATCTTCCTTCTTCACATGCTGCTTTTATGACACATTGGGCATAGTTTTTTTTTTTTAAGTGAATGACAGCTGTACTTTATGGGTACTGAAGCTCTAGGAGTGATGCAGCTGTTAACACCTTCTTCTTGGAAACTGTGCAATACATCCACAGTGCTCTCAATATCCAATGATAATAGAAAGACAAATGGGATTTCCAAATACCAATGAAAATGAAAAGACTAGCAATAACAGAAGAAATCAAATCCAAGAAACTTTAAAGAAAAATTTTCCCTCTCTCTCCTCTTTTCTGATTTTGTCTAAAAATAATTGCCAGCAAAAAAGTGAGAAATAATAATCTCATCTGATTATTTTTAGAAATAGATATTCAACAGTATTGCTTCAATACTAATTAGGACTTGCAAAGATTTAGTTGGCTTCAGAATTGTGCATCCAAGGGCTATAGGTTTTATTGGAGCTTTGTCCACCCTAAGTGAAAAGGTGTTCCAAAAGCTGGAAGGCTTTGTTCTTGCAGTTCCTGCACGTTGCCTATTCTATACACCATAGCCATGCAAGCTCTTTCCAAGGTTTGTTTTTTTCCTGTTGGTTGCAAAATTTAGGATGAAGTTTTTAGCTTGGTCCTGATCCAGACAGTATAGGAATCCACAATTGCTATAGCTTGACCATCTCAGTTTACCATTCTGATTTCATCCCATAATTTGGAAATTTTCCAGAAGTCGCTGCTTTTAGCCTCAGTCCTTATTCTTATGAATTTGGTACTTCAGCAGTCCCATTGTGCTTTGGTTCCACCACAGTTGTAAAGAATGCGGTATATGAATCTCCAAAAATAGTCCAGTCAAAAAACAATGTTGCTGTGTTAAACAGTAGAAAAGACAAGTGTGATGATCAACAATTTCATGCACTCATGAAACTTTGCAACAGCTTCCTTGCTAAGGGTTTATACCTATCCTACGTGTATGCTTGCTGAATATATGAGTAAAGTTAGGGGACAAGATAGCCGAAGAGAAAAAGGATGCTCACTTGGTATTGTAATATTATTTTTTTTAATTGATAATAAATGTGGAGGCTTCTTATTTTATATATCTCTTAAATTATCAGCTTTTAACCTGAGAGAGAGAGAGGGAGAAGGAGGTGATTCTGTCACTGTAAGAAAGCTACACAGGCAGTAGGTCAAAAATAAATTGTTAAAAATAATATATTTTAAAAACTTACTTTTTCCCCCCACCATGTTGTTCTCACAGCTCAACTCATCTCACATGCTGCATTTCTCCACTCCAAGAATTTCAAGTCCCATCCTCCGCACCCTGAGCCCTATTGCCCATCTGTCCTCCCACTTGGACCCTAAGAAAGAGGCTGGGTTACCCAAGAGTCAATCAGCAGCGAACCAATCCTCCTCTTCCCGCTCAACTGGCCGTAGGCAACTTCCTGTCATTCCCAGTGGCAACAAGCTTCCCCCTGTCATTCACATCTCAAAAGCACAACTCCAACAGGTGAATAAGTCTTCATCTTCATAAAAGCAACTGCACTGTATCAGTCATTTGCTAAGTTGTAAGGTTCATAGCTGGTTTGCAAAGCACAATAATATGGAGGTGCTAATCGTGCCACTATAAAATACCTCTTGTGAAAGCATTTTTAGAAAATCTATTAAAGGAGCATCCAGTGTACTTCATCAAAGAACAGAGTCAGAAACATTTCCTGAGAAAAATAATTTATTACCACCTAAAGAGGTAAAAATAGAGTCAGAAATACTTGCTAGTCTTTCAGAGGACAGGACAGTTAGAAACACCGAGTGGATATTTCTTCTGGCGAGGATATAGGCAAGATCATTTAAGGATCTGTTGTTTGGGAAGTCGTGATCAGGAGCTCCTATAGATCTACTGTTACTGGTGAGGATAGATTCAGAAAAATGGGCTCAGGAACCACCAGTGTGCTTTCTTTGGGTATCTGTAACAATAATCTCAAAACATTCCATTGCTTCCAATGGATAAAATATTGTTGGGAACAATCAATGGTAAAGTTAATAGGGAAATTGGTGTCCTTGTTCTGTACTATGTCCAATTTTTGTAGCTTCTTTCCAGTAAGAAAAAGATTAAAGTTCAGAATTATACTTTGTGTCTCATAATTTATGTTGTGGTTACAAAGATGTTGTTTAAGATTTGAACAGCTTCAGCTTGCAATGACTATTAAAGCAGTGTGACATAACATTGATTACACATAGATCCAAACATCTCATCATTCACCATTACACCATAAATGTTTAATCTATACTAAAAAGAATTTCACATTGTCTTCTGTTTTCTACATATTTATTATTATAAATATCATATAGCTAATGTTTATTTTTTTTCTATAAAGCATGCACAAATATATTGATTTGTTTTAATGGTTAGCTTCTCTCAGTAGTTTAATAGGATCGATGGCTGGTGATAACAAGACAAACAGTGCTGTAGGTATAATTATGTCAGAATTTTTTCATCTAATCCAATAATCAGTGTTTTCTCTCTAGTGTCAAGCTTTTTTTCATAGCCCCTCTTCCCATTTGGATCCCAGGTGCTTGGAAATGGACAAATGTGCTGTCAGTTAGAAAGTGCTAGGTACCAGATAATCTGGTACTGTGAAACACATGGGATGCCAGAATATCCAGTTCCTCTTGATACTTGAACTGCATTTACTAGCATATGAAAATGTTAGAGAAATAAACTCACTAAAAATAATGCTTTAATACTATAATGTTTTTTAGAGTTACTTTGTATCCCAGGATGCAGATTGGCCTAATTTTCTTAAATGTGTGTGCACAGTTTAGCTTCAGTTTTTTCCATCACAGATATAAAGTACTGCTAGTACAGTTAGCAGATTGGTCAGGCTGGCTGTTAGGGATCTTCGCTGGCTACCAGAGTATCCAGTACATGGTTTTGTATATTCCTTTTCTAACAGGAATGTTTGAAATTCCTGACTTAGCTGAAAGTTTAGCTTTATTCAATTGCAGTGGCTACTACATACACACAGTGCTGTAATTTTTTTCCAGTGAGCAGGGTCCCATTTACTTTATGGCTCACTGCACCTAAATTATTACGTAATGTCTCCTGATTTCAGTGGAGTTAGATTCTGGGTCAAGCTTGAAGTTCTGCAGCAGCATGAAAGACATAGAAACACATTAAATGTGAGAGGTTTTCCGTCAAATTTTAAAAATGAATGTAAAAAATAATTTTGTATAACTATTTGGTGTTAAATGTATTTCCATACATTTCCTGCTATATAATTTACATTTTACTGTAGAATTCATAACTGATAAATTGCAGAAATCATGGAACCATGCTGTAAAATTATGTCTGGGGTGCTGCAGAATAAACAATGATACAGCTATTCCTTGAAATCAGGCAAAGGATTTTCGTCTCTTGTTACTGCTGGGTGAGCATTTTGGGGCTGTAACCCACCCTCCACAATTTGATTGTTGTATTAGGTGGAAGGGGTTGTTGCTAAACCCCTCCTCCCCACTGATTGCTAGTGTGGCGGGAGGACTAGGCTTTTACCTTCATCCACATTTTGGATAGAGGTGCCATCTCCCTGCCATACATATATGGTCATGAAGTATATGGAAGAGAATTAGATGCTTTCTGCCTTCCTGTTTTGTTCAGTCTGTAGCATAAGGGTGTGCCTGGAAGCATTAGAACTGTCAGAGGGAACAAGAGATTCCTTGACCTCTTCTTGAATCCAGACAGTGGGCTCAGGCTCCTGATTAGCACAGTTTCTCTGTACTGCCTGGCCAGGTGAGGGATACTTAAAATAGGGATTAATTTCTATTCAGATCCTTGCCAGCAGCAAATGCTGCAGCTGTTTCCATAACTGTTGAATCATGGAAGGCATGGAAAATGTTATTTTCTTTAGTCTGAAGAAGGACTGTTGTGTTCACATAGTGAGGAACATTCAGAATTTTCAAATATAAAGGATGTTGTCAACATTTGAGTTACATTTATGTTTGTAATATTAAAGTGAAAATATCCAGTGGATATATGCAGCTTTTTACACGTGTTTCCAAGCCCCTTGGGTCTGGGTAAACTGCTTGCAGATGATACTAAACTACTCAGATAGTTAAGACGAAAGCAGACTGTGAAGAACTTCAAAAAGATCTCACAAAACTAAGTGATTGGGCAACAAAATGGCAAATGAAATTTAATGTGGATAAATGTAAAGTAATGCACATGGGAAAAAATAACCAACTATACATACAATATAATGGGGGCTAATTTAGCTACGACTAATCAGGAAAAAGATCTCTGAGTCATCGTGGATAGTTCTCTAAAGACATCCTTGCAGCATGCAGCGGCAGGCAAAAAAGCAAACAGGATGTTGAGAATCATTAAAAAAGAGAGAGAGATTAAAGATGGAGAATATTTTATTGCTCTTATGTAAATCCATGGTGAGCCCACATCTTGAATAGTGCATACAGAGATGGTCTCCTCACCTCAAAAAGGACATACTGGCATTTGAAAAGGTTCAGAGAAGGGCAACTAAAATAATTTGGGGTTTGGAACAGGTCCCATATGAGGAGAGATCAAAGAGGCTAGGAATTTTCAGCCTAGAAAAGAGAAGACTAAGGGGGGATATGATAGAGGTATATAAAATTATGAGTGGTGTCTTCAGCAAAACAAAATATTAAGCTGTTTTCATTACTGGGGCATGTATCCATCACTAGGGCCTCTAGAGTAAGACACATTTGCCATTCCATGAAAAACCAACCCTGTTTATGATTTCCTCCTATATCGCTTGCTTGGAAAATACTTAAAAATAAAAAGGCAGTTTTTCAGAGGACCCAGTTGATCCTGCTGGCTTTGGAGAAGCTGCATAAGAATTTCTGCACTGACCTCCTGAGTCTCTCTCTCAGGTGGCTCAGTTCCCTCTCCTCTTGTGTCCAGATCTGCTAAAATATGGACAAATGTTGCACCCAAATTCAGATGCCCCAAATCTCACAGCCTGGTTTGTGACAGGGCACTTCTGAATGTTTTGAGGATTTCTGATAGGGTGAGTCAAACTATGCTCCTCTCTCACAAGAGAGCAGTTCCTCCATTGCCTGCTAGTTAGTATAGTCTTATTTTCTCAGCATGTTGTAGGGTGTAGGACTAGAGAGTTTCATCCAAGAAGGCCAGGACTATTTGTCTTAGACTTCTTTCAAGTGGGTTTTCATAAGAGTTTAGCTCCTAGTTTCTTAGAAGTAACAAAGTCCTGTGGCACCTTAAAGACTAACTATAAAGTTTTGAAGCATGAGCTTTCGTGGGCTAATACCCACTTCGTCGGATGCAAGCAGTGGAAGTCCACTGCTTGCATCCGACGAAGTGGGTATTAGCCCACGAAAGCTCATGCTTCAAAACTTTATAGTTAGTCTTTAAGGTGCCACAGGACTTTGTTACTTCTGCTATTCCAGACTAACACGGCTAACCCTCTGATTCTAGTTTCTTAGAGGTACAGATATCAGTTCTAAGTGCCTTAAGGAACTCTATGCATGGAGGAGAGGAGGGTCCTTCTTCTAGTATCTTGGGTCCTCACAAAAATCTCCTTCCTTTAGTTCCTCTCAGGTCTTGTAGCCTTTTGAATTTGTCTTCTTTTCAAAAATTATATGAGAGGCTCTATTGCATTGTTGTCATTCAGCTTTCACTTCCTGAACCTTAACGCAGTGGCTTTGACAGCAATCATCTTTGCTTAGAAGGTAAGAGGGACAGCAGCTCTATTTCTTGCTCCCACATATTTGATTTAATTTGGACCAGGAGACTGTTTGGTCTATTGTAGCAGATTTTTGTTATTAATTTGTTTAGGATTTTAGGTGATTAGTTTGAGACCACAATACCATTTCTGGGGGAGATACAGGAACAGACCAAGTTACTAATTTTAAACCTTTATTAATAAAATAATAAAATAATATAATAGTGGTGAGTGCTGGAATTGCTTTTATGTTACTTAGAGGAAGGAAAAAAGTGTTAGTGCCCCAGCTTTAATTTATTTTTATATTTATTTGTTTTTCATTTCTAGGAAGAAAATTCTGACAAAATCTACCATAGGAGGGTTCTGAAAAATAGCATAGGAGGGTGACTGAGTAGGATTCTTTTAGAGAAAGTAGATTCACTTTTGTTCCTGCTCAAATAATCTAGATAAAACCTCCAAATTTCTTCATATTTCATAGCTAAATGGATCAAAATCTGCTTCCAGAGGAGTGTACAGAATAACAGAGATCTCTTCTCTCATCAGGATTAAATCACACTCAGCCTGCACAGTCTTCAGGCCTCTTAGACAGAGAGGAGTAAATGAACTTTTATAAAGTGATCAGATAGCATTTCCTCCACACCTTTAAAAAAGTGGGCTGTGTTGTTCAGGTGAGCGGCTCCGGTTTTCAGACACAGAATACCCCTCTACCCCGATGTAACGCAGTCCAGTATAAGGTGAATTCTGATATAACGTGGTAAAGGAGTGCTCCGGGGTGTGTGGCTGCACACTCCTCTACCTCGATATAACATGGTTTCACCTATACAGCAGTATGATTTTTGGCTCCCGAGGACAGCGTTGTATCGAGGTAGAGGTGTACTTAAAGATGTGATTCCTTAGAGATATCAATCGGACAGAGAGATAATGGGAGAAAGAATTGTCTCATTTTCTTGACCCTAATGTCTTTTGTTCTTTTTCCTTTACACCCTGAGTGCTTGCTAGGGTATTGTTGTTTAAAATTCCCGAACGGTGGAGCAGTGGACCCAGTCATGGAAAGGCAAATTTTATTCCCACTTCCCCTTTGCTTTTTGAGATTGGATCAGTACAGCACAAATCCCCACTCTTACCTGAAAGATCCTGGATTTTTCCTTGAATCCTGGAGTTTAAAAAAAACAATACTTCTAACTCAAAAACTGAGATAATGTTTCTTTCATGTTAAAGACTGAAACTAAGATAAGAGAAGAGTGAGGACTGTCCCCTAGGGTGTGAATACTCTTTGGTTTGATTGGTTGTCAACATGCCGTTCTGATTCAGTCAACAAGAAAAACCCAGGACTGTGTATACTGATCCAGTCACTGAAAGCAAATTAGCAGATAAATGAGAATAAAGTTTACCTCTTGCTGCAGAAGGACTTTGGGTATCTGAGTATGGGTTTTCTCTTGTTCTGTTGAACCTGGCAAATCCTCTGTAAGAACAGTATATACAGCTTAATCAGTTCCATTTGGGAATCCTTAGAATGCCCTCCTTGCTGGGCTACTTCCTGCTTTCTCTCCCTCTACACTCAGCGAAAACCCCATTTTGTCTGTCCTAAGAGTAACAGAAAAAATGGTTGACTCTGATGCTGTCTGTGGAACTACAAAGAACCTGCTTTGCAAATCACTGCTACTCTGAGACCGGCTACCCAGTGGTGTATAAAAACCACATTGTGAGCCAGACCTCCCATTTCTAGCTTGCCCAACCCAGCCTCAAGCCCAAATGTGGAACAAAGACCCAAAAGTGAGGCACATTAGAAAATCAGTGTAATAAATCTCAGAATTATGTGGTAATAATTTTCTTAAGATAAATAACATTAATTTCTGTAACTTCAGTATCATGATGCAGCATGGCTAATGTTTCATATTTTTCCTGTGAATAATTTACAACATCGGTTGGATGTTTGTGTTTGATAAAGGTTAAGTTTGACCCTATAATGATGGATTTTTATTGCATGGGACTATTAAGATATTGTACAAAAGGAGTGAGAGTCTCCATGCAGCTGTTGAATTCAGATTCGCCAATAGGGTTCATGTGACTATCAAATCCCAGTTTGCTTGTTTTTCATGGAAGTAGATTGAATACCACCAGAATTAACTGCAAAATGTGTTCCTGGGACCCAATGTGTGAGTTTGATTTTACTAGCCAATGGTGTATGCTAATTATGCTGAAAGCCTTTTGAGCTCTCCAGCACTTTAGGACTATTTCTGTAGCAAGTGCCAGTGAAGTCTGTGATATAAAATTGCATTTCCATGGCAACTGTCATCAGCCTCACCTTCCAGCAGAGGTGAATCCAGGAGATTTTTGTGGCCAGACTCTCACTAGTTATCATTCCACTGCAGATGAACATTACAAGCTCTGACTATATGTCTAACACCATGATGACTCAGTGGGAACTATCTGCTGCCCGGACCAAAAATCTCACTTCTTTAATCCTAGCCTATGGAATACTATTAATCATCTTCCATCCCTGACTGCAGGGTCTTGTAGTTTTTATAGTATAGCTTGTTAAGGATTACCTTTTACTATGAAATTGAATGTGTAAAACTTTTATAAAAATATGCAAAATTATATAAAATAACAAAAAAAAAATTAGTTTACTCCTTGGCTGGCTCTGTTCTCTAGAAGGGTTTTTGGTGAATGTATCCGTATCAGGAGAGAGAATGCTTGTTTTCACATGCCATATATTTTGTCCCAGGATGGTAGAGTATTTTATTTTCTAGTTCTGTAAATCAAATGGCATTTATGAAATTATATGTTACTTTTCCAATATGAACATAGTGATTGATGGGATCAATAGCACTTTGAACATACAGTATCAAGTCTGCATTTTAAATAATATGATCTGTTTAAGATGATATTCCTATCTTTTTAATTTTTCCTTTAATTTTCCAATATAGATAACAATACCCAGACCATCAGTGGCATCCACCCAATCTGCCTCTGAGAGCTTTCATTATGGCCTCCAACTAGATAGGAGGGACAGAGACACTCATCCTATGGAACACACTATGGAATTTTCCTCTCCCAAGGAGAATTTGCCTGGATTGGTAGTGACAGAGGATGCACTTCCCACTAGTACCAGCAGAACAGATCTGGTACTTCGGTTAAATCATATCAGCCATGAGGTGCTTGAGAGGGAAGAGAATGTCAAAGAATGTGTCAGACTCGTAGACTGTGGCCAAAAGGACCAATTTGAACAATGTAGCAGTACGGAGGAAGAAAAAGAACCTGGAAATCTCGCTATAAAACCTGAAGAAGGAAGGCTTCCAGTGGTTTCTGAGGATGCCATAAAAATGTCTCTCAAAGGGCAGAGTTCTTCTCCACCAGAGAGTTCAAAATTTGTGGAGCGGAAATCTCCAGCTGCTATTGAATCTGCTGATGAGTCACAGCCAAGGACTTCCTGCTTGGTGCCAAATTCAGACGCAAACTATGAGGTACTGAAGTCAGCAGCAGCTGAGACATCAGAGCTTTCACCATCAAGAGTCCTAGACCTATTTGCTGATAGACAGGAAAGTCAAATAGTAGTAGTGCAGGAAAATGGTTTCCATGATAATGAAGAAATTGATCATAGTGAAGACTTGGAATGCCACCAGATGGACCTTACTACATTTTTTCACCAGGAGGGCAAAAGAGAAAAAAATGCCACCAGAAATGGAGAGCTGTTCCATTGTATTTCCGAGAATGAGAGTTCCCATCAATTTAAGAAAGACTTGATTAGGTCACCCATTGTAGTTAGACAAAGTCGCATACCAGTTTTAGCACAAGAAATAGACTTGACATCAGAGTCCACTTCTCCTGTTTCAGCAAAGGAAAAGCTACTCCTAAAGAAGGCCCATCAGACAGATTTGGTCAGAGTACTTGTGGAAAAGAGACAGCTCAAGTCTTTTCTTGGTGACCTCTCAAGTGCCTCTGACAAGTCCCTGGAGGAAAAAGTGGCTGCTGCTCCTGTACCATTTTCAGAGGATGACGTCTTATCCTCCTTTTCCAGACTGACACTGGACTCTCATTTAGGCAAACAATCTGAGGATGGCTCTTTGTCACCAAGCAGCTCTCAGTCCAGAAAGAGCAAGATTCCAAGGCCAGTATCCTGGGCTACAACTGATCAAGTCACCAGTTCAACCTCAGCCCAATTCTTTCCTCGTCCACCCCCAGGAAAACCACCAACGAGGCCTGGGGTAGAAGCCAGGTAATATAGACGAACTAGAAATACGTATTTTATTTTAAAATAGCTTTGATCTAGCTTGCAAAGAGTATTGTGAGAATATGCATCATGATTGTCCAAAACTTCTGTAAACCGATTTCTTTTTTAAAAGCCTGGATTTGAGTGATCAGACCACAAAAAAACATTTGATAAATATCTTAACTGTTTTTATTATAAAAAAAGCTTTAGCTTTAACATATCAGTTAGATAATAATAATATCTTGAATTGTTACAAAAGGATGTGACAGTCTTCCAGTGAACTCTCCAATAGATAGGAAGAGCCAGAATTTTCAAACCTGCGTCCCTAAAGTTATAACTATATTTAGACACTTAAATAAAAATGGCCTGATTCTCAGAAGTGCTGAATACTCACAAAACCCATTATCAATGCTCTTTTATTTAGAACAGTGTTTCCCAAACTTACATTTGTATACCCCTTTTGAGACAGTTTTCTTACCAGTGTACCCCTTCTCTGGTGAAGATAATTAGGGGCAGGGGGAAGGTAGCCACATTTTGATAACACTCTCCTAATTCGTTTAATTCTGGATTAAATATTTGTTTGAAATAAATGTTCAAGTGTACACCATTCTTATACATTAATTTTTAGTGAATTGTTTTCTGCTGCTAAAAAAAAAACTATGATAAAATAAAAAATTCTGCCGCTTACCCCTTGAAACTCTTTTGCATACCACCAGGGGTACATGTACCACACTTTGGGAAACACTGATTTAGAAGTCTAGCAGTTTGAAAATTTTGATGAACATAATTAGACATAATTGGTTAGGACAGGGGTCGGCAACCTTTCAGAAATGGTGTGTTGAATCCTCATTTATTCTCTGTAATGTAAGGGTTTGCATGCCAGTAATACATTTTAACGTTTTTATAAGATCTTTCTATAAGTCTATAATATATAACTAAAATGATTGTTGTATGTAAAGTAAATAAGATTTTTTTAATTGTTTAAGAAGCTTCATTTAAAATGCAGAGCCTCCAGACCAGTGGCCAGAACCCAAGTAGAGTGGGTGCCACTGAAAATCAGCTTGCATGCCACCTTCGGCACCCATGCCATAGGTTGCCTATCCCTGGGTTAGGATCAGATCATGACTGATTATGCATAGGAATGAAAAGGAGCACAGAGAGGTTTCCAGAAGCTCTACTTCACCCTGAACATCTATGCATGGCAGCTGTAATCCTGTTCTATGTATGAGTAGACTATAAGTACAAGGGGAGTATAGGTGTCATCAGTGATGCCTCTGAAGAAAGTTGTAGGGGGATGGCTTTGCCCTTGTCCACCCTGACAGACTGCAACCACAGTGGGTAGACATGGAGTGTATGCTACTTCTCCAAAAAAGGAGCTGATAAACATCTCCCTTCAGTATGCTCCTTCCAGTATTATCAGAAAAATAAGTATGCCTGTATGCACTTTGAAACCTCTGTCTAGTGCTTACAACGACATTCTTGTTATGTGTTGGAGGTTACACAAACATGGGTGCTGTATCCATTTGAACTGTGCACAAACCAAAATCCTAGATCCAGATACCTCTGAACTTTAGGTAAGTTCAGATCCAGATGTGAACTCGGCAGCTAAGGCCCATCTCTAGTCTCCACCTATATTATGTTTGTGTATAGTCATTGTAAGGGATAAAGCACAATAAAATGGTGGAAATAATCTCTTCATTTCTTTTTAAGATTACGCAGGTACAGAGTTCTAGGGAGCAGCAACTCAGACTCAGACCTTATCTCTCGTCTGGCTCAAATCCTTCAGAATGGATCTCAAAAACCAAGGAGCTCCACCCAGTGTAAGAGTCCAGGATCACCACATAGCCCAAAAACACCACCCAAAAGCCCTGTCATCCCTCGACGCAGCCCCAGTGCCTCCCCTAGGAGCTCTTCCTTACCCCGTACAGCTAGTTCTTCACCATCTCGGGCTGGACGGCCCCACCATGACCAGAAGAGTTCATCCCCGCACCTTGGGAGGAGTAAATCGCCTCCTAGCCATTCAGGCTCCTCATCCTCTAGGAGGTCCTGCCAACAAGAACACTTCTGCAGCAAACCAAGCAAGAATGGTCTGAAAGGCTCCAGCAGCTCCTGCCACCACTCCCCAAACACTAAAACCCCCACAGGAAAGAGCAAATCGGCTAGTAAACTTAGCAGATAGGAACTGAGCCTTGACAGGTGTAAAAGCCTTCTCGTAATTTGATGCATGTTGTGTCTGTGTATTGTGTATTTAAACAAAAAACAAAAACAAAAAACCCCAAAAAACAAAACAAAAAAATCAGTGTTGAATCCTCGCTTTGAAAAGAAAGTAAACATATGATAAATTATTTGACAAGTCCATAGTGTCTAAGTGAGTGGCCAGGCATTGCCTAATGACAGGCAGCAAGCAGATCAGGGAGGGTGGTAGAGGTCAGAGAAGGACAGTCAAAGATGTGTGGAACATGTGAAGTTGAAATTCTCTCTAAAGTGAGTGTTATAATATTGTTTTTTATTTATTTATTGTTTTTATGTTGTATACTTAGGTGATTTGGCCTAATTATTTAAGGCCTTTCTCAAAGAAATGTAATAGAACCTGAAACATGTTTTTATTTCCTCAATGACACCACCACCTCTGAGATAGGTACTGCTCAGGCATTTATTTGTAGAATTTTAAATAAGCACATTATTTAGAAGATGATATTTTTAATTTGTGAGTCTTTTCAGTGTCAGGTTGTGCACATCTCTTTCCGAGTCATTCAGTGTCCATTCCCCCGCCCCCTGACCCCCCCCCCCCATGGTAGATTCCCCTACATAAAAAAAAGTGCACATTTCACCTGTTCTTTATTCTGTATTAACATTTTCTGAGATTTTTATAGGGATATTTTGCAAGGCATTGTCTTTTGTTAGTATCCAAGAACCTTTATGGATCAGTCATGTTGCTTTTTTCCTTCTGGATCCATGGTTTTCCTCTCCAGACCTGAATTATGTACATTCTGGAGACAGTTATTCCACTGTGAGTTATGGGAGAAAGAAGGAAGAGTCTTCAGGCTGGAGGGTTGTTGCAGACTTACCATATACTGCTGTGTGTATTTGGTCAGAAGTATGTAAATTGCTCGTCTGAATTTTTTTTCTGTGTGCAAAAGAGAGCCTTTGTTACAACTATCATTTTCCCATTAGTTATGGACCATTTAATCCTTGTTGACCTTATTCATAATGTTGCTGTCTTGACATTAAATCTAAGATGGCAAAGCCGAGAAGGAGTAGAGAGAACTACAAATTCATTTTTTACCTTGGAATGTAGCTTAAGTATAGAAGATGAACTGTATGTGTGTTCTCAGTGCTGAAAGGTGAGTGCAGAGCCTGTACACTTGCTAGGTTATAGACAAGAGGAATAAAGGCATTCACTTCCATTGCCTACAGAATCTGAATGAGAGAATTTGGCAATATAACCAGAAAGAAAACAGATCTCAGACAACTTCCCTGTTCGGATTTTTGTCTTCCCTTTTGCCCAAATGTCTCTTAGGGAAGCCAGATCCCTTCTCTGTGAATAAAGTCCATGGTGCCTATTTTCCCCAGTTTTCTTTACTACTCACTTAATATGCTGTAGGAAATCACTGTAGGACACTTTAGTGGTATGGCAGCCTTTACTATGTTCAGAAATGGACAGTGGATCAGAATAGTTTAAAACACAGGAGTACAAGTCTGAAAGGGATACACTAGCATCCCTAATGCTGCCAGTCCCAGCGATGCTGGATGTGTGGAAGCATTGTCAGTTACTGATCTGCTTGCTGTAGTTGTATGCCTTTCTAGCCAGCATCTGTGCTTTTTATTTAACCTCTGTTTGCTGCCAAACTACTGTATTTTTCGTCTTATAGGACGCTCCGTCCTATAAGACGCCCCCTCATTTTTTAATAAAAAATCCGGAAAAAAAAAAAAAAAAAAAAGCGCCTCGCTCTCCCGTCCCCGCCGCGTGGACGGGCTGCCGAGGTTCCCCCCTCCCCGCCGCGGGCGGGCTGCCGGGGTTCCCCCCTCCCCGCCGGACCAAAAAAAAATAATAAAAAAGCGCCTCGCTCTCCCGTCCCCGCCGCGCGGGCGGGCTGCCGGGAGCGTCCCGGTTCCCCCCTCCCCGCCACGGGCGGGCTGCCGGGAGCGCGCCCGCGGCGGGGAGGGGGGAACCGGGACGCTCCCGGCAGCCCGCCCGCGGCGGGGAGAGGGGAACCGCGACGCTCCCGGCAGCCCGCCCGCGCGGCGGGGACGGGAGAGCGAGGCGCTTTTTTTTTTTTTTTTTTTTTTTGCATTCGCCCTATAAGACGCACCAACTTTCCCCCCCCCGTTTTGGGGAAGAAAAAGTGCGTCTTATAGGGCGAAAAATACGGTACTAGTACCTTCGGATTGAAAAGGAAATATTTCCTCTCTAAGTTAACACATTTCTAATGCTACATCACAGCTGCCCTGGAGCTGGACTGAATTTCACTTGTTCTGTCAGAGTGTGTTGGGATTTTCTTTTTCCTCCTGTGTATACTGTTTTCCATAAGTAATGTAGCACAGTGTGGAACCTTAGTTTCATTCAGGTTTCAAACACTGCAGCGAAATGCAATAGGTAGGGCATACCTGCTATTTCTGAAGAAACTATACCATTGAAAGGCTTATTCCTTTGTATTATATTGTATAATAGGTACTATACTAATGATTGCATGTCCTCATGGTAAATTATATAATATAAATATTTATAAATACATATATATATACATATGCTTATATAAATTAACTTACTCTTTCTCATTCTTCATTTTTAATTTATGGACCACAGATGATGCAGTTCTTTTTCTGTTGCATGTCTGAATACGCTTGGCATTGCATCTCTCATTTCCTGAATATAGTTTCCTGGCATCCACAAAGTCAAATAGCCTTCATGCTGAAGGGTTGGTGATTTATCAGCAAGCCAGTATTTTGTATCTCAGCCGTTTCCTTTTATTTATAATTTTGTGTGTGTGTCTGCGTGTGAAACAGGAGCACAGACTCAGAGGTACTGTATCTTTGATTATAAGATAGGATTTGTAATAACTGTTTTTTTTTCATTTCACAATGTGCATTTTTAAGCTGCAACATTGCTCATGATACAGGATCAGTGACAGTTAATGAATACCTAATAGATGACTATGACAAAAAAAATCAAACCCCATATTTTCCTTTTTGATTTCCTTACCTGTCACCTTGCAGTATACACTAATGAGCGTTGGCGACTATTGTAAACATCTCCCCAAAGCTCTGCTGATATTGTCTCTTAAGGTAGTGTGGCATCTTGAGAATGAAAATTATCATAATTTTCTGAGGAGCAGTCACTTTGGTTAAGTCCTATATCTGTGAGGTCTATGAGAATTTTGGCATTAATTTTAGTGGGGGCAGGTTTGGGCTCTGTGCCCTTCCCCTGAAATATTGAAAATAAGGTATTTACATTTTTCCCTGATATAGCAGGATCCAGATACAGGTAATCACTGTTACTGTAAGAATAGTTTGTTTTACAGGTGAGGGGAGATATTAAACTCAAGCTATTTTCTTTCTCTCTGCCAGAGATTAAAATATATCCATATTGTGCAATATTACGTACTAGTGAATAAAACTGAGCACATTGATCTTGTAGAAATACATTACTATTTGCACTTCCTGCCAATACAAAGAGAGGAACTACATCAGAATGGGGGAAGCTCAAAGCAGAGGATGGTGCTTTTGGCATTTTCAGAGCAGTGCATGGTAAAAGAACTTTGTGGTGGTGGGTCACTGCAGATTTCGGTGACAAACACAGATTTTATAGCTGGTTAGAAAACCAATGAGTTACTAATAGAAGCAACTTTACATTTATGGATTGATCAAAATTATAGCCTCACTTGTACTCTTCTTCACAATTTAATTTGTTGGTTATATAACTTCTCCCGCGTGACGGTAACAAAATTAAGTATTATGAACTAAACTATTAGCAAATATAACTATATGGTAATCAAGCTTTCTGTGATTGTCATCCTTGTAATATTTCTAGAAGGGATTTTATAATCAGTTATTATACATTTAATTCCAGTTCTTTAAAACACTAAAGGACAATGGCCCCTGTGTAAAGTCGAAGTTAAATGGCTTTGTGCAGGGAACCTCTGCCATGCTTAGAAAGGGAGAATCTTCCCCAGGGCCCAGAGCAGCTGCAGCCATTCTGCACAGTTTGCAGTAGCTTCCTGTTACACCAAGGTTAGTTCATGGACCCACTGGCTATATTCTCATTCAATCCTAATCTCCATTTCTGTGGCAAGAACTGCCATGCAGCCAAGACATACAGGGCTTTCAGATTCCTCCTGCACAAGTCCTCTTCATTATCCTCCATGTGTTCTGAAATTGTGGCAGTTCCATTGCTATCAGGGATCTTTTGTGGCCAAGTTGGGGAAGGGGCAGAATTTCCTGACAGTCAAGCCCTCCACAGCATTTTTGCTCAGATGTCAGTATGGATCCCTTAATGTATTAAATGAAATAAAATCCAGCATTTGATATTTCACTTCTAAATAACAGCTTTTTTGTGCTGCTATTTTGCAAGGTACAATGTGCTTAGTTTGTTGGTTTTTTAAATGTATCTTAGTATTAGCAAAACCTTTTCATGGTACACTGACAGCTTGCTTGATTAACTAGGCAAAATCCTGCCCCTGACTTAATGGGTTATGCGACATGCTGGAGTTGACAGAGAGAAGGATGCTAAGCATACATCTGCCACTAGAGCAGGGCAGGCTCAGGGTGGGCATAGGTAACCTGCTGCTAGGTGCACTGTGCTACTGCTCTAAAAAAGGAGCCCTACTTAACCCCAGCTACCAGTATATGTATTAGCTGGCTGGGTGTGTGTGGTGGGGTGGAGTATTCCCTGTAGCCAGCAACCATATCCTCTCTGGGAACTACAAGGCAAACTCCTCTCTTGATGTTTGCATGGGTGAGACAAGCTCCCTATGCCCTCACCTCACAGAATACTCATGAAGCACAGGGCTATATCTTGTCCTATATGTTTAAAAGTGGGCTTATGAGCTTTTCATCTTTCAAGACCTGAGATCTGAGAGTTCCATTCCATGCATTGCTGGGGCATTTGTGATCATTAATTATTGCAAGGAAAACACGGAAGTTGGTCTTTAAAGGTAGTCCCATTCACCTTCCATTTTTTTGGGATAAAAATACCTTAGCTATTGCTTCCTCTTTGTTAGAATTCAGCTGCCAGGCCTGAGGCCTACTGTACTTTCATTTAGTTTGACCTTCTTCTTGAACTACCCGTACTTATCCCCGGCCTAATTGCTGCACCGGCCCCCTTCCAAATTACGGGCATAATCCTACAGTCCTAATTTGGGCAAAATGCCCATGCTCCCTATAATTGCAGTAGCATTTGTGGCAGTGGCTGAACTGTAATGTATTATAAACCACATTCTTCTCTCCCTCCCTGAAGTAGAACTTAGGCAATGTGTGACTTACACTACAGTCTCCCTGTCTGTCAGCAAGCGACCTTTTCCATAATGAATTGTACATTTTCCCCAGAACTTTAAAGGACATGAATTCCAGTAGCCTCATCAACATGAGAACAAAGAGCTGCCAGAAGGTAATTATTTCAATCTCTTAAAAGTGAGTTAGTGGCAAAGAACTGGTGCATGCCTCCCAATACTGTTTGATAGAATCTTTTTTTTCTTTGTTTCACCTTAAGTATTTTTGCACGTTTCATTTTGGTGACAAAATGAACCTTCCAGAAATGAGTGGGAGGAATGACTAGCAATCACAGTCCAACTGATTTCTAGTCACTCAAGTATAAAATAACAATTTGCTTTCTTATGGGCCTGAGCTGATCCTGTGAAGTGCTGAATGCCCTCAACTCCTGTTGACTTCTGTTAAGAGTTGAGGGATGTTGAGCAATTCACAGGATTAGGCTCATAAAGAACACAATATAATTCCAAATCTCTTTTGCTTCATCTATGTTTCCACTGCAATACAGTCAGAGGACCTGGTTTACTATATTGCTAAAAGCTATAGTATTTAATCACGTCCCCTGTGTTTAACTGTTAAAAGCTATGGATGGCCCTTACTGGAGCTTTTAGTATAATGCCTAATCCTTTCGTGTATCTCTTTTGGTGCAAATGCAAGGAAACTAGACAGTGAATAAATGAATCTTAAGGAATACCTACAAATCACCACAATATACATAAACACTCAATCTGTACTTTTCTGGTCTCCCACCTGAACACCCCTTCCCTTGAAACACAAATACACAAATCTCTTTGGGAAAAATAAATGAAATAAGTGGGGGATTGGATTGTGTAATGACTCGTACTACCTGGGTTTACTGTAGCATGCTGTCTAAAGCAGAGGAGTTTGTATAATCACAATTACAACAGGCTCTATAGTCTTATACTTTAAATCATCTGTCTTTATTTTAATATTGAGCCAGATCTCCCTTTAAGACAAAAAATATAGAAGTTTATTATCTCTAGGTACTGTATGTTAACTTAGTGGCTACTCCATTCAAGTTTTAATTTATATTTTGACTTTCATTCCATCCATTGTCACTAGTAGTGTCTCTTGACTAACCTCTAGTACTTGCAATCTTTCCTGTATAGTATATATGCTGTTTTTTGTTAGCCAGTCACTTTCCAAGATGCTCAGTATGCATGTCAGATAATCATGGGAATGACTTTCTCCCTTTGCAAAAGCTGTTCATTGAGGGGAAAATTATATTCAAAAATTAATATGTGGCTGATGCATAAAGCTAGCACAAGAGAGTGTTCTGAACCGCAAAGCTCAGATATTGACCTGAATATCCTCAAAGATGCATGGTATCTGGAGTCTCTATTTTGGGTCAGGGTCCATCTCTCATTAGTGCTAGAGACTGTGCAGTGCCAAACTTGAGCTTGACTATAACAAAGGCTTTAACTGAAATGCTGAAATAAAGAAACCCTGCTTATATACAAACGAATATATGATGATTCAGATGTTTTACTTCTTAGGCCTTCAGCAATATCCTTATCCATTGCTCATGATACAGGATCAGTGACAGTTTTACTTATGTTGGCTTATATGCAAATGTTGGCTTATATGATCTGTAAGTTTTACTGTCTACTACTTCCATTCCTCCTGTATTTGGTAACTTAGATCTTGGGCTGGTCCAGCCATTTTCATGCAAGTGAAACTCTCAATGAAGTCAATGGAGATTTTGCCTGTTTATGGACTAAAGGAATGAGCCCACTATGAGGATATTTACAGTTGCTGGTTATTTTATTTGGAAAATGAATGTGTTGTGGCCAGTGTGCAGAACTACGCCCCTTCCTTGTTTATTATAGCAACTGCTGTGACCAGGGGTGTAGAGCACATGGTCTCTAAAGCAGTATAATAAACAAGCTGCCCATAAGAGGTGTTGACCACCCACAGCTATCAAAAGGAATTTAACTACCTCCAATGGGAGTTGCTGGTGTTAGCCTCCTTTCAGGATCAGTTCATCTGTGAACTGGCCAGCGTATAGGGTGCTCTAACAGCAGGACAGTTTGCATCTTCCCCCAAAGAAACAATGTTGATGGGCCTTGTCTTCTCATGTATGGAGCATAGGAGTCCTTTTGGGTTCTTATAAATAAATCCCTATCTACTGCACACAGAGCAGGGTCATGATAATTTGACACCGGGGATGTCAGCCTTTTTAAAAAAAGCTATTTCACACCTGCCTGAGAATCCCAGAAGTAGGTTGCTTGGAAACCTTCCCTGCATTCATACTACCTTCCCTGGCCAGAGAGCAAGGTTCCAAAGTCTTCCTCTGACTTCTGATTTTCCCTTTGAATTAGCCCAGACACGAACTGTTATGCTGGTGCTGATGGCAACTGATTTTCAACTGCTTTCCTACAAGTATCCTTAGAGACAAGTAATGAACTTCTGAATCTGTGAACCGTTGGCTGCTAATCTAAAAATCTTGGGACAATACCACAAAGAAAAGAAAATCTGTAAATCAACTAAAGATAGAAAGTTCAGTGAATCCGATAAGACATTTAACAACTAAAGGTTTCAATCGATGGTATAATTCATTTACATTTTTCCCAGAGCTTATTAGTTACCTTTGTGAGAGGAAATTGTTGAGTCTTCCAGACTCTCTTGCCTTGTACTTGTTTCCCTGCCCCCAAATGACATTTTGTAAACCATTTTTTTTCTTTTTCTTTTTGATCAGACATCCAGGAACATAAGCTTTGGCAGAAGAGCTAATGCCCTTGTAATGGTCATTTGTATATAAAGGTGTAATTATTTATTTTTTCCCCATTTGTACCATATCAAGGCTTTGTACAATGTTTTATGTTCTGTTTTCAAATTATTTTGTATTTTATTTTTATAAACTGGTTCTAAATAAAATATTCATTCAGCATGCAAAACTGCAATCCTTGACTGCCTATGAATGATGAGTTTACTATTTATAAAGCTCCTAACCAATTATTTTTATAGCATATTTCTTGACTGTTGTCACTCTGAATTTATAAATGGAGAGAGGAAGCACCAATTGTGTTATGACATGCTTTTTTGTTTCTTTTTGTTACATAGAAAGTACACAGTGGAAATGTGTTGGTACTAGAGCAAACAACAGTGAGATGTTCATGTTGCAAACTGGAGTGTTTGAACCAAAGAGCTCCTTCTGATTCAGCAGCCTCATGCTCTGTATTACAGTAGGAAGGGTAGACACTAGCTTTGCTCTATTTCTTGCCTCACTCCCTCCATCCAGTCAAGGAATGATTCTGCTACATGTCAGGTTCAGTGTAGTAAAATCCTGGCAGATTCCAAATCTGTCATTCTGAGGTCTGGTCTACACTAGGAAGTCAGTATAACTATGTCATTCAGAGGTGTGAAAAATCTACACCCCTGGGTGACAGTTAAACCAACCTAACCGCCAGTGTAGATGGTCCTAGACCTAGGTCGATAGAATTCTTCCTTTGATCTAGCTATTGCCTCTCAGGGAGCTGGATTACCTATGCCACCAGAACTGCTCCCATCACGGTAGGTAGAGTCTTCACTGAAACGCTACAGTGGCGCAGCTGCGGCGCTGAAGCAGTTTGTGTAGACACATATCCTGAAAAACCAACTGTCCCCTTGGCTACCTTCCCTCCAGTCAGAAAGATCTCTGTGATCAGTGTCTTCATAGAGTAATACCAATTATTCTCTGTAAAATAGCTGGCTCCGTAAAATGGTCCTGGCTGTTGCTGGTCTTGGGAGACCAGCCTAATTTGTGTACAATATATCTGAACTGCAGCAATTAGGAAACTGAAAGAAATAAGGCTGTTGTAGAATCCAGACAATTTTCAGTAACAGTTACTAAGTCACCGCTTTTTGTTATTCAGAGATTTTCTCCCTTTCATATCTCTCTGGTGAAACGGGTACAGATAGGCCTTTCAGTGGCTATATTTTCCAGTAACATACATGCATTTTTCATTCCCTATATGCTGTAGAAAATATCGTCTGGTCTGTTACATGGCAAAAGGGAATATTTTTGGTGAAGTCCACAGCAGCAGGGAAAAATTCCATCAGCGCTATTACAGCTATAGCACCACCTACAGATGCTATGCCAGTTCCATGCTAGGTAATGGTAACACAAATTAAGGGTCCCGTCCTGACCCCATTAAAGTCAAAAGCACCACTGGCTTCTACAGGAGCTGGAACAGGCTGTCACCTGTTTTCTTTTATGTAAATAATCTCAAATCACTTCATGCAATAGGAAGCATAAATCTAATTCATTTACACAGTAATAATCCCAGAAAATGTCTAGGTTAAAAAAAAAAAAAAAAAGCAGGAAGGAGTTTAGTGGCATGTTTCAGGAGAAGAGGTTTCCCAGGTAGGCTTGCTGAAAGGAACATCTTGGATGGTGTATATCAGTAGATCACATAAAGGAATGACCACTCAGGCATGATGGTGGGGTCAAAATAGGAATTCTATACTCTGTATTTGAGCCAATTTATAGATCTTTCACGGCTCAAAACTTGGTTTAAAAGTGGATCATACCACAAGTGAAGGAGTTTGTCTTAATCTCACCCGATTAATGCAAATAAATGACAACTATTATAATGAAAGAGAGTCCTGTGGCACCTTTTAGACTAACAAACGTATTGGGGCATAAACTTTCATGGGATACTCACTTCATCAGATGCATGACTAACCCCTCTGATACTTGACAACTATTATAGTGTCTCTCAGTATGCCTTGTTCATGAGCACAGTGGAGGTACTTGTCCACCTGCTAGTGTTCCTAGAGTCTCAGGAGTTCCACAGCACTTTACCAACAAACATTACCTGTTTCTGAATTGAAAAATCCAGTTGCTCATAGCAGTGACTTACACTTCAGTATGACAGAGGCTCAAGCTAGGCTCTACCAAGCAATGTTGCCACAGAGCAAATGCTGGATTTTTTCAACAATGGGAGAAATGGCCTTGCAAGAATGTTGAATAGTTAAAAAGTGGCTGCTGTAGTCTGGATAAGTTGGCAGTTACTGCCCAGAATGATTAGGTGAGCTTTAGAGCACCTTTCACTAATCTAATGGGAATGTTACAGAATCATTAATCACTACTTGTCCTAAAAGAACAGAACAGAGGTGAAGGCTACTTTTCAGTTAAAGGAAATACAACTTGATGAAGCCCAGATCTCAATGAGGAGATTCTGAACATGCGAACTCCTAGCATGTTAATGTGTGCACATCAGGCAAACAGGAATCCTATGCTATTTCCAAGCAATAGGAAGCTTTTAACATTACAGGACTCAGTTTTGGACAGGGTCATCTTAAGAAAACTGGTGATTAATAAAAGTTGTACCTATCACCGGCAGCAACTGCTTTTGTGAAGTAAAACATCTCAGAAGCCAGACCATCCCTTTGTAGACGGCACCTAGCCTATATTAACCCCCACTGTAGATGTACCGTATGATTGTGTTACAGTATAATCTTGCATACTGTACACAGACTAGGGCAATGAGGAAGAACACACACCAGCACTACTACTACTGCAGGTTTGCTTTTAATTAGGAAGCAGCTGCCAGATTAAAAAAAAATATATACAGGCACTGAAGTTAATATAAAGGAGACCAAAAGGGAATCTTTTTATCAGAAGTAAAAGGAAACTAATGAGCTGAAGAAAGTAACACAATAGTTTCCAAAGGTGATGACAAAAGAATACTACTTTTGTGTTTGTGATCCTAGCAGCTAACACTGACTGAGCACCCCTAAGCTCCAAAGACTAAACTACTTCAACCATGGCACCGGCAGGTAGCACGTCTTTGTGCTGATGTAGGGTTACAGTCCATCCTTGTCTCAACCTTTGGCTTCTTTCTTTCTCCTGTAGGAGTGAAGTAATTGCCAACAGTTACTATGGTAGTGGACAGAAGGCTAGCTAAGTGCTCCCCCCATTCTCTGTAATACTAGCTGGAAAAAATATCTGTGTAAGTATTTAATTTTGACTGTATGCTCTTGCCGATTTTTAGTTTTTCAGAGGTTTCCTTTCAGTTATCTGAATAATTTGTTTGAGAGTCATTCTTCAGCAATACCCAAGAAGCTGCCAGCTAGAATCACAGAGCTCTCACTGTTATCAGGCCCTCTTGTACACAGCTTATCGCAAATGCTGGTTATGGGGACTCTGTACAAGCTATGTGACTGAGATTTGCTCAATTTGAGGTAGCAGTTTCACAGGCTCTAATGAAGGGGTGTTATTTTGGGGGGCCCGAGGAAAAATGTGTGCACCACTCCCAACTGCTGGAAGCTGTTGATATCCCCTCAGTTTTATCATAGTTTAAAGCAAAAGGCTTCGTCATTTCCTCAGGATTAACAGAAAGGTATCTCCTTAAAGACCAGTACTACTGCCCCAACTGACACTAAAAACGTCATCTTACTTAACAGAGCCACATGCTTTCTCAGCTAGGAGAGGGGGAACTGGATTCTGTGGATATGTGTACAAAGCAGACGTACGTACGAGTCACAATTAATTTGAGAAGAGCTGTTAAAAGGCAGTAGTTTTCCTTATTTTGACACTCAAACTGAATGCACTGACAGCTGTGGAAATTAATGCAAAAAGCAGACTTTACTTCTTCCTATCAGAAGTAATGGTTCTCTGGGGTTATTTGCTCCATGGCTGGCATTTAGGAATTGTTTTCTCCTCAGACTCGCCTTGCCTCCATCCTCTCTGTTCCCTCAGGATGTAAGATGGAACTATCTTTTTCTTCCATGTTTGTACAGTGCCTAGCACAATGTGGTCCTGCTCCATCACTGGGGTTCCTATGTGCTATGATATAAATAATAAGGGAATGGAAAATCTTCTACCCAAACAGAGGCCCAGCACATGGAACTCTTTCAAGAGCCAGGAGAGAGCACTTGCTCTGCCCCAGCCTAAGCCAAACCCTAACTAGTATATTCTGAGTAGTAAGTGTACTGTCAGTACTGGACAATATAGGATATAGGTTTCTCTTCTACCTCTTTCAAATGGTGTAACATTTGTCCCCAGAAAGCATGTAGGCTCTGTTGAAGACAGAATATGGTGCTAAACTATACCAGCAAAGATTGTTCCATATTGAGAGCAGGCATCACTCACCAGAACTGAATTTTTTTTTGCTATATTTCTCTTTTTAAAAAATTGTGACAAACAACAGCCTCCACTTTCATTGCAGTTAAACAAAATGCTTCTGCAGCGAAGGTGCATCTGAAGAGCTGGAAATGAACAGTGACCAGATGGATCAATGCTGGATGAAATCGGAGCAGGACATTCATGAATCAGCAGCTCTGTGGCCTAGTTCTATCCCATCCCCCCCAGCGATAAAATTGCAAAACCCTTGGGATACCTTGCACAGCCCAGATTTTTTTTTGTCTTTTTAAAAATACAATAAAAATAGCAGATACTAAATTTAAAGTCAACTATTTTTGCAGTTGGGTTTTAAAAAAAAAAATACACAACTTGTGTAACAGATTCTGCTTCTGTTATTCAATACCTGTAACATTACCTTTGCACCCCGCTCCATCATGCCTTTTATGTTCAAAAAGTCACTAACCCAAAGAGGATACAGACAAGAGTCTTAGTCAAAATAAATTTGATTTTTTTTGAAGAAGACGGTGAAGAAAACAGAAGAGAGACATTAACCAACTGCAACAGTTAGTGTTAACAAATGGGACTGGTAGTTAGTGTCAAATGCTACCTAATGTGAAACTTTCCCCACTGGGGAAAAAAAAGCGGGAGGCAAGTCCAGTTTGCTCCATTATAGTCACAGGCTGGAGCAGCGCATACAACAGCACCTCTAACATCAGTCACTTTACATGTATTCAAGTTTTACACATCTGCAAAACAGAAATAGTAGCAGCCATTTGGATGTTCTTTCTTAATGGTTCTCAGGGGCGGTCTAGGAAATTCGGAAGGGCCTGCTTCTTGAGACAGAGAGCTGGAACTGCAGCTGCTGCTTCTGCTGCTGCTTCCAGCCACCTGTGCTCTGCCTCTGTCCTCGGCTGGGGAGATCTGGGGAGACCCAGGACTCAGGTACCCTGCTGTGGTCTGCGTAGAGGTGGTGGCATAGGTGGTTGGGCCAGTGTTGTTTTTCACATAAACATTTTTGATAGCCACCAATGTGTGTGCCATAATACTGAGGCTGTTGCTGAGATCTTGCATGCCTTGCTGCAGCAGCCGAAGGTTGTGGTTGACACTGTCAAAGCCAGACTGGATCACCTGCATCTGGTTCTGCTGGATCTGCATTAGGTCCTCTTCAGTAATTTCATTTTGGTCCATCTGAGACCGGCCTTTTGTTTTGGCTTTTACTTTCCCAGACAAGCCACCCCCAGCTGTTCCTAGAAAGGGCAGTTGCTCCTGGCTAGGTGGAACCACAGCCATGTCCTCCGAACTTTCTTCTGGCTCCACTACCTTCACTACTATTTCCTCTTTTAAGTTCATCTTCTCAAGACAGGGTTGGTGAGATGGACCAGGATCATCTGTAAACCCTAAAAGGGCATGGAGGAGGGGAAAAAAACAAAACAAAAACAAACAAGTCAGCAGCCTTCATTATCTCTGTGGTCAATCAAACCTCTACCTGCCCAGTGAGCAGTACTGGCATTTACATACTTCTGCTGTCAAGACCCTATAATGATGACTTGTACTGTATTATCCCCAACACTTGTAGCATAGGTATCATCTCCTTTGGTAGGGAAAACAATTGAACCAGGCTCACTGTAAATGAAATAACTCTGATGCAAATCTCAGATTGAAATCACTCACTTCCCAGTAGATCAGCCAAAAGCATTGGCTACAGAAGAGATTAAGTTCATTCCAAGCTCATATTTTCCTCTCTCCCCCCTCAGCTCAAGAAACCCAATATATGCAAGGCAGAAACAAAGCAACATCCTGGACCTATTTGAATTGCTGCTCCTTGCCTGAAGTAAGATTCTTTGCACTAAAACTCATACCTTACAGACCTGTGCACAATAGGCTGTGATTTACCCGTTGGCTGCAGTTTACAAAGGCTGGAATTTGCATGGTGGAATGCTTTCTTGTGAGTGGAAGGAATGATCCAAATTTGCACACATGCAGGTGCGTCTAATGCTCCACATCCAAATATGTCTGTTCACTTTTCACAACCTAGCAGGCAAAACCTGCCAACAGTTAAGCATCTTTGTGATGTAGGTGAGAGGAGGAAACCACTATAAGCAGAAATTATTTTGAAAAAATGGGTTTGTTGCGTGCAAGTTAGCCTAGGGATGCTCTACTGTACAACTGGGACCTCTGCGGAATCAGCAAGTAAGTGAAGACTTCTATTGTTGAAGACAAGGGTCTGCTTCTCAAATCATGCTGTGTTTTTTTCTCTCAACTATAATTACTTGTGACTTGATACTTTATACAGACTACCCATAAGGCCAGATAGTGTTCTATGAGGGGGTTTTTCCCCACTTTTTGAGGCACAGAATGAAGAGGTAAATGGATACCTCTTAAGAGCCTGATCCTTATATTGCTTATCTTGACTATTAAGGGTAATCCCACTGAAATCAATGGGATACCTCACCAGAATAAAGTTAAGCAGGTAAATAAGTATTTGCAAGATCAGAGACCAACATTGTACATTGCAGCTAAAGATGCTGAGCATGAGAGAAACAGATTTAACATGAATAAAAAAACCCCAATCATGTAAATTAATTCTTCACATAAACAGAATATAAATCATGGCCCCAAAAACACTGGAAGAGCCGGCTTCACTGGTACAGAGACTAGCATAAGCAAGCACAAAAAGCTTCTAGCCCAAGGCTGTCTGGGGTGAGTCCCTTTTACAGCGGTGTCATTTGTACATTATATTACTGTCTCATGTGAGTAAACAGGACTTGGGGGGGGGGGGAGGTGCTCAGTGCTGCTCTGGATCTGTTTCTTAGGGTGCACCGCAGGGACAGGCTGCAGACCAATATCTACCAGGGTTTAAAGTGGGGGAAGGAGTCTCATGGGCACATCGACAGGGCAAAAAATAAAAAATCATCATTAAGAATGAACCGGGTCACTGGTCCCTGCGGGGGGGAGGGGAAGGGGGGGGGCTGGAGGGGAGCCGCGTTTTACCAAAGCTGCGGCTCCCGGCTGATGACAGACGCCCCCTTTCAGCGCCGAACGGGGGGAAAGAAGCACAAAGCCCCACCCCCACCCCCACCCCCATGCGGAGCCCGCCGGGCGCTGCACAGGGGTTGACCTGGCCCCGCTGCGGGAGGGATGATCCGCTCCTCTGCTCAAGTGACCTGGAGGGGCTAATCCCCCGGCTCTATGGCAACGCCGACTCCCGCCGCGCCGGAGGCCCGGGCCGGGGGAAGCAGAAGGCGAGACCCGGCGGGGGCTCCGCTCCCCCCTCACCAGCCCCGCAGCTCACCGATGTCCACCACGGAGGCTCCAGGCAGGTCCAGCGTGTCGATGCCTCCCACGATGGGCACGGCCTCGGCGGGGCCCAGCGCGGAGCCGTAGGCGCGGTGGTGGTCGGGCTGCGGGGCGGGCTGGGGCATCTCCTCCGGGCACAGCAGCAGGCCGAGCCCGCCGGTGGGGCCGCCGCCTTGCGAGAGGCGGCAGAGCTTGCTGCGGTCGCGCCGCTTCAGGTCCCTCCAGCGCTTCTTGAGATCCTCCACGTCGCGGGGGCAGGCGGCCACCGGGTTCACCTTGTGCCGGATCAGCTCCCAGACCCGCCGCTTCTGGCCCGGGGAGGCGCGGCCCGGCCCCGCCGCGAACAGCAGCTGTTCGTGCTTCAGCACCTGCTCGATCAGCACCTCGGTCTCCGCCTCGTTGAAATTGGCCTTGCGCCGCTTGGGCGAGTCCTCGGCCATCATCCTCCCCGGCGGGCGGGGCCCGCGGCCCGCCCCGATCGCAGCGCGGCCGCCGCTAGGCCACAGCCCGGGCCCTGCTCCGGAGACCAACGCCGCGCACGAGAGCGAGGGACGCGCAAGCCCCCGGCGCAGGCGCCCCGCGCCCCGCTTGTTGACATGGGGAGAGGGCGGGAGTCGGCGGCCCCGCCCACCACGAGCACCGAGCGTTCTAGCCCCCCCCCTTTTCTGGCGTCACAACCACACCCGACGATGCAAATCTGATGGCCGGCCTCGTCTCCGAGGCCCGAGTAGGCCAGTAGCGGCGCCGCCCCCGCCCTATAGCATTCTAGCCCCGCCCACAGCTGGTGTGCCCCGAGCTCGGCGGGCAGGCGGAGTCTGCCCCCTGCCGCAGCTGGTCGTCCGCGCGCCGCGACGTGCGTTGTGCGCCTGCGCGGCGGGCAGGCGGCCGGGGCTGGGCATGGCGGCTGTTTTGGAGCTGCTGCTGCGGGAGGAGGTGGCGCCCGGCGCCGTGGTGCGGTGGCTCGAGCACGGCCCCAGCCAGCGCCCAGCCGAGGTAAACGCGCAGCGCGGCAGCGAGGGGCCGGGGCCTGCTGCAGCCGCACTTCGCGCCCCGCCCCGGGCGGGCCAGGCCAGCAGCCTGTAGCGTGGGGCGGCTGGAGCCTGGCGGCCGCTGGGCCACACGCCCTGCCCGCCGGGGCGCCGCTCGCCTGGGCGCGGGGGGCTGTTGCTGGGGGGGGGGGCGCCCTCCGCACGCGGGTCCCGGCGGGAGTCTAGGTGGGCCGGGCGCGGCCGGCTGCGGAGGGGAGGGAACCTCGTGTCGGGCTCCGCGCTTGAGCTGAGGGGAGCCCGTGCGGCCGGGACTCTCCGCGGCGCAGGCAGCCCGTGAAGTTGGCACCTGTGTGCTGGGCCCTGGAGGTGGCGATGCCGACCGCGGGCTGGAGGAAAGTCAGGGGGGGGGGCGGAGCGGCGGCGCTGGTAGGGAAATGTTTGGGGGCGTGTCTCTCCTCAGCGGCTCCGCCCCAATAATGCCGCCAGAAATAGCGCCAGGTGCAGGTCCGCCCATCACCTCCCGCTTTCAGCACGGCTATTTCGGGAGCGCTCCCCATGTCAGCCGAAGATAGCCGCCCAATAGGGAAGTAATTTATTGGGGGGGCTTTTCTGTGGATACGCGGGGGGCTGCCACAGCTGCCAATGTATGAAAAAGGGGTTGCGGTTTTCAAAAGTTTGAGAACCACTGCTCTAAGCAGGGCCAGTGACAGCGTTTGGGGGGCCCCCTACTCTGAGCGTTTGGGGGGCCCCCTACTCTGAGCGTTTGGGGGGCCCCCCGCCCCCCGCCAAGGGCTGGCCCGGCTCTTGCTGCAGGTGGGCGGGGGAAGCGCTGCAGCTGGGGGTGCCTCGGGGCGGCTCCTGGGGCGCGTGACGAGGGGGCGGCTGAAGGGCTCAGGAGGCAGCCGGCTGCGGCGCCGGACACAGCCGGGGAAAGAGCAGCCAGGGAGATGCGGTGCCCAGGGGGGACGACTACGGGTACAGCTGTGTACCGGTCCCCGGACTTCAGGGGGCCCCCGTCAAGTCCGGGGCCTGGTACAGCTCTACCCGTTGTACCCCCCTGTCGCCGGCCCTGGCTCTAAGGTGCCACAAGGACTTCTCAGTATATTTCTTGAGTGGTTCTCATTCACAACTGGATTTCTTTAATGGCCTGTTACCATAATAGATTTTTTTCCTTCTAGTAAGAGAATGGTATGGTAGATCTCAAATCAATGAAGGTTACACTCAGAAAGACCTCAAGACTTCTGGAATATGCTGCTCAACCCGTTTCACTTTTGTTTCTACTGCCTTTCCTTCACCTTATCACATTTATCTCCAGACTTTTTCTCCTTGTCTAGACTCTAGAGCTATTCTGTATTCATTGAACTTTTTGAAACTTTGCACTTTGAGAGAAGTAAGGGATTGATTCTGTGTACACAAATTTGCAGAGGGACAATAGGATTGAGGTCTGTTATTTCTCACCTCTATATATTTATTTATTTTATTTAAAAACATTTTTGCTGTTAACAAGCATGTTATCTCTGGAGACACAAATCCACAGTTTGAAAACTGCAAAACTAGGCATCTCTGATGGTATCTTCTAGACTGGGTAGATAGAAAGATTAACCTAAATAATCTATACAGAAGCCCCTGGCACCTCATAAAATTGGGTGTCTGATCCATGAACTATTGGCACTCATTTACAAAACTGTTCTTAGACAACATATTCATGTAATGTTTCATGATTTAGGATCTATAATCCATGATGAGATATATTTGAGCTATAATGTATCTTAATTAAAACTATCTTTAGATTTTTCCTCAGAGCATTTTATAAAAATAAATCTGATTTAATTTTTAAAAAATCCATTTTTTATTTAAAAACATAATTGATTTTTATTCACCCTGATATTAATGTAGTTTAATTGTGATTGTAAATAAAAGGAGCCACTATAGGAGAAAAATCTATATCCTGTGGAAAAGAAGTCAAATCAAAAGACACTCATTGCCGTTTTAAAAATAAATAAATAAATAAATAAAGCAAAGGAAAAGAGATTAAATTGAGCTATATTGAGAAGTCCTTGTCAGTGCAGCTTTGCCAGCTAGAAGAATATTCCTTTAAACGGGAGATTTGAGGTCTAGGTGAGAGGGCACGGGCCTGGGAATCAGAAGACCTGGATTCTATCCCTGGCTCTCCCACTGTCTTGCTGTGTGATCTTGGGCAAATCATTTAATCTCCAATACATTTTAATTCAAATACATTTGAATTGTATTTGAAAATAGGCTTTGCATTTTCTGCTTAAGGATTTCAGTTTGCTTTACAAATATTAACTAACCCTCACAGTTGTCTCACTCATTAAGACACTACCCCTATGAGGTAGCCACGTAATATTCATATTTTCATAGATTTTAAAGCCAGAAGAGAGTATTCAATCATTTTGTGTGATCTCCTGTATAACACAGACCATAGAATTTCACCCAGTTTCTGTTGCATTGTGAGTCCATTTTACTGATGGGAAACCTGATGGTCTGACAGGATAACTGTTGGTAAAGGGTGCAGTCCTAAGATACATCAGGTGTGGTATTTCCAGTAGAGATAGGGAAGTGTTAATATCCTTATACAAGGCACTGGTGACACCTTATCTGGAATATTGTGTGTGATTCTAGTCTACCATATTTAAGAAAGATGAAGTCAAACTAGAACAGGTGCAGAGAAGAGCTGCTAGGATGATCAGAGGAAGGGAAAACATCCCTTAAGAGAAGAGACTCCAGGAGCTTGGCTTGTTTAGCTGAACCAAATGAAAACTGAAAGGAGATATGGTTGCTCTGTATACATAATCAGGGATAAATACCAGGGAGGGTGAGAAGTTAAGTGCCAATGTTGACCCAAGAACAAATAGATATAAACTGGTCATCAACAAGTTTAGGCTTGAAATTAGGTGAAGCACAGGCATGGACTTTGTGATTTCCCAGGGAGTGCTAGATTCCCCCCTGCCCCATGTGCACACACATGATGCCCCTCCCCCTCCCCCCATCCTGCCTCTTCCTGCCTTATCCACCCCGGCGCCTCCTGCATGCCGCTAAACAGCTGATCGCTGTCAAGCAAGAGGTGCTGTGGAGGCGGAGAATGAGCTGATCAGCAGAGCTGCCAGTGGATGCTGAGCACCCACTTTTTTTTTTCTGTGGATGCTCTAGCCCCAGAGCACGCACCGAGTCGGTGCCTATGAGATGGAGTGAAGTTCTGAAGCAGCCTACTGGGGGAGGGAGGGGTGAGTAAAAAATCTAACTGGCTTCAAAATAGAGCATAAGTTTATCGTGGAGGGGATGGCATCATGAGACTGTCTACAATATCCCCATTGTCCAGAGATGGTGCACTAGATGGGGAGGACTCTCAGTTGCTACAGAGAATTTTTTCCCAGGTGTGTGTCTGGCAAATCTTGCTGATACGGTCAGGATTCAACTGATCGCCATATTTGGTTTTGGGAAGGAATTTTCCCATAGCTCAAATTGACAGAGATCCTGATGGGTTTTTGCCTTCCTCTGCAGTGTGAGGCATGGGTCACTTGCTGGTTTGAACTAGAGTAAATGGTGGATTCTTTGTAACTTGACATCCTTAAATGATTACTTGAGGACATCAGTAACTAAGCCAGAAGTTATGGATCTATTACAGGAGTGGGTAGTGAGATTCTGTATTTTATGGCGTGTGGGAGGTCAGATTAGATGTTCACAATGGACTTAATGTCTGAGTCTAAGGGCATTTAGCATGTCTGCATCAGAGCTGATAAAATCCAGGTCTGTTGACTGTCAATTTTGTGCTCTAACTAGTAGAGACATTTTTGGAAAACAATGAACAGTGGAAAAGAAGAGAGAGACTTTACAGATTTTTATGACTTGAGCTGGAAACTGAATTTCATTTGCATTTTGAGCCAAATCTCCCAGCTTGTGCTTCTTGAAGGGCACATATATGAACCAAAGGAAGGTAGTGGTTCCGCAACCTCCTTTCTTAAGAGAAAGCTCCATAAAAATAAAGTACTTGCTGTCTTCTGAATTTCCTGCTTTCCATTTCACTAGGGTCTCAAACTAGGGAAACAAAGCTTTTCCTCTTTGGATAGGACCTAAGCGAGGAGAGCACAAGTAAGACAATGTTGTTGCCAGGTCTCAGTACAAAAAAGAATTAGTATCCAAGAGAGTTTTTCTGGCAATGTGTCAAAGTTTGCATTGTTCTATTGTAAGGAAAATAGAAATGTGATGCACTGAAAGAGCAGAGTGACATTTTACACTGCTTACCAGGTTTTACAGTATTATAATAATTTTTAAAAGCTGATGGTAGAATTCTCAGATAATTTACAGATGTTACCCTTTTAAGGATTCTGTTCCCATGAAGATTTAAAAGATATTAATGTTGCATTTTTATTTAGCTTTCTTGAATATTAGTTTTGTGCATCATAAAAGTTGCAGCATACTATATTTGGGGCTCTGTGATCTCACAAGTGAATAATATGACTTCATTAAAATCTAGTAAGTGCTATTATCTTCTGTTAAGAATCAGAGAGGTAGCCGTGTTAGTCTGGAATGGCAGAGGTAACAGAGAGTCCTGTGGCACCTTAAAAACTAACTAAAGTATTGAAGCATAAGCTTTCGTGGGCTAATACCGACGAAGTATTAGCCCACGAAAGCTTATGCTTCAATACTTTAGTCTTTAAGGTGCCACAGGACTCTTTGTTACCTCTGTTTTCTGTTGTGTCCTGAACGTGAGGATCTCAAAGCAGGAAGTAGATGGTATTTGTAGGAAACTGGAGCACAGAGAAGTTACAGGTTTAATAAATTGTCCACTAATTTTTGTTTGCCTCAATTTTTTGAAGCCCTACTTGAAACTTTTTAAAGGGGCCTGATTTTGAGGTGCTGATCACCCACAACTCTCAATGACACTAGGTGCAGTAGTGGGTGCTCAGCATTTCTGTAAGACAGGCCCCAGTTGTTTCCAGCTGGGCAACCAAAATTAGTGGCTGCTTTTGAAAATTTGGGCCTCTGGAATAATAATAGTCAAACTTGGGAATTCTGTAGAACCAAGAACTCCTGAATCTGTTCCTTGCTGTAACTATTAGAAATACTCCCTCAACTTAAGTGTTAGGATCATGATGATGGTGAATTCGTGCCCAGTGTTTGATAGAAAGAAACAGATTGGAGTAAGTCCACAGGCATGTTTATTAATGTTTTGTTCTCTTTCCTTGCAGGAGAACCATGTCCATGATAAGCTGGTACCTCATAGTTTGCTTCACAAAGACTTTGTGCCTTTCCTGTTGAATTTTTTAAGGGAACAGACTAGTCAGATCTTGACCAATGGGCCCTCCACCCCTGCTAAAACCCCAAATTCTAAGGTCATCAGGAGCTCTGCTTGCTATGGGAGCCAAAAGACAGGGTCAGAAAGGAGGGCAGGCAACTCAGCAGGGTCATGCAGCAGCAGAATGCAGCTCTTTTCCCAGAGAACCCCTGCTGGCTCCTGCACTCCAGGTGCTAATTTTCCCTCTTCTGCTGCATCAAGTGGCTCTTCTGCCTTTACTGGGTCAAGCTTGTCTGGCCCTGGTAGTGATTTCCCCAGCATCAGCCCAAGCTTTGGTTGCAGCCCTGTGTTTAACCACAGCGAGAAACGTTCATCTCAGAAGGCCAATTTGGGCAGCTTCATTATGCCTGCACCAGATGTCCAGCCAGTGAGGCGAGGCAGAAGAAAAGGCAACAGTTCTGCCAATGCCTCTGGCCGGCAAGTGGCACGGGACCTTGGGCGAAGCCTCACTGAAGAGGAGGATGGGAAGGGTGACAGCACATCATTGAGTGGCGGGAGGAGGAAACGGAGTGAGGTTGGTCCTACCTCAGCCAATTCCCCACCTGATCAGCTGAACCTCAACAACTTGGAGGAGTTCCCACCTATGAGTGCTGCTTCTGGCCTGACAAAGTAAGGGCAACTCTTCCTTGTTGCACTCTTATTTTTCTGATTAGTCTGTCAACATTGAGTACTGCAGGTTATTTCTTGGGAGCAGCTGACACTGGTATCTCACAGGTAATGATGTATATAGGTGGTCTTATCCTATCTCAGTTATGAATGTTCTGTAATAGATTGCAGGTTAGGGGTCTGTTGCTATGCTGTGCAGCTTTTCTCACCTCACCATGCTTCCCCCACCCCAGTATCCTCCTGAGGCTCCTCTAGGGGCTCATCTTCATTAGGAAATCTTACTATTAAACAGAATTGTGAGGAGTTGAGAAAGTGGCGATGTGATGCTGAGCACACTTTTGTCTTTGTGTGCCGTGACCAGTGAGTCTCAGTCGCTCAGCATTATCTTGACTCTTCAGAGTTGTATTTAAACACGATAGGGTTTCATACTGAGAATAAACCCTAGGTGGCTCCTCTACTTTGCTGCAGCTATCTGGAACAGCTGCCGAGATGGCAGAGAGGCATTCTGTGACCTCTGGTGGCAACAGCATTGGCAGATGCAGCATCATATGTCCTCTGGCTCTGTGATAGCAGATAGAGGGAAGTGGGTCCCCTGACGGGCTGGGTGGATGGTTTGCATGTGGGTTCTGTTTGATTCTTGGAGTGCATGAGTTTCCCCTGGCTGCTACTGATCTCTTCTAGCTGGGTTGGCTAGGGACGCAGCTCTTCCTGGTGCTACACACTGGTCTCTCTTCCTCTCTCTCTCTTTTTTTTTTTTTTTTTAAATGAAAGCTACGATTCACTGCTAGGGCTCAATAAAGGAGAATCAGGCCCCTTTAAGGGGGTCTCATGTTTGCCACTTAAAATCACTTTTGAATATTTAGGTCATGGCTATCTGTAGGAATCTGAAGGATGTGTGATTCTGAAAGGCCTCTTCAGATCAAGGCAGGGGCTTCTCTGACTAGACAGCTGAATGTAATGTAGGTCTGGACCAGTAATCTTACCCACATT
Organism: Sternotherus odoratus; assembly: GCA_032164245.1. Lineage (NCBI taxonomy): Eukaryota > Metazoa > Chordata > Testudines > Kinosternidae > Sternotherus > Sternotherus odoratus. The sequence goes on along the minus strand of JAVMKO010000006.1, from coordinate 53,906,247 downwards.
AACTCTCCTTACTTTCAGTAGACCTCAAAGTTCATAGGTTCAGAATTCCCAATAGGTGCTACAGTAGCTGATGCACAGCTCTCCATACCACAATGTAGACTACCAGTTCTCCTCCTGTGAGTCAGTGGTCTCTTTCTCCATGAGGGGTGGGAGAGAGAGAGCCCACTCTCTTTCCTGGACGTATTGTTACAGTTGAATCTGTACTTAGCAATTCCTGTTAGGCGTGGTCTACACTGAGGTAATATCTTCAGCTCAAAAATTAACCACCTTGCAGGGAGAGTCAAGCTTCTGCTGTCTGGTCTGGGCAGTGACACCAACAGTTCTAAAGTCTGTTAATTGAAATGATTTTAGAGCTGGTTAGAACTCTTGGTTCTCCTGACATAGGGACCCACATGGACAGTGGGGATTTAAAGATAGGAAATCCTTATGATGCTTTGAGATGGCTTTGACCTGTAGGATATGATGCATTTCCATCACAAGCAGTAAGTTTCAAGCTGTGCAGAGTATGACTGATGTGAAAAGTGTGAGGAGACAGGTCAAGTATAACTCTGGAAGTAACAGTATAGGAAGTCTTGTGAGGTCCCTAGCAGCTAACATGTAACAGGCAGCAGATTCATTGGGAAAAGAGATGTCAGTTGTAGAACACTGATTTTATCATAATTCCTACACTTCATTTAAAATGACATATTACTGTGCTATGGAGGCTTTTCCCCAAGAATCTCACAGCACTTTACAAATCTTATACCTCAAGTCACCCTTGTGAGGTGGGTAAGCAATATTCTATGGATAGGTAAACTGAGGTGCAGAGAGATTAGGATTTGTCCAGGTTACAAAGCAGGTTGGTGCAGAGGCAAGAATAGAAACCTGGGAGTCCTGACTTCCAGTGACCCTCTTTGGCCACTATGTCATGTTTTCATGAACGTTTTGGGACTGTATGATGAACTGGTGAGCAGCCAGAACTTGGTATATCCTAGGTTAGCAGTCTGACAATGTAGGACAAGTGAGGTAGATAAGTTGAGTAGTATCCATTTTTCATCTGTTTTCCCCCATAATGCTCATAGTTACTTTTAAGTCACATCAGTGGAGTAGCAGGAAATACGTTGTACTTGATCATAATTGATGTTATATTTGTAGAATGTATCTACTCTTTATCTACTGACCAGGGCAAAATCAGCCACCCAACTAGATGCCATTACAGTTTCACTGTATCTTGATTCTCCTCATTAATTTTACATTGGCATCAAAATCCTCTGAAAGGTTTTGATGGATTTGACTGCTGTTTTCAATCTTGATAATCTGTTTATGCTTCATTTAAGTGGAAGCCTCTCTTAAACTGTTTCAGCAAAAGCAAGCCATCAAGGCGAATCAACCCAACGCCAGTGAGTGCTGAGCGCTCCCACTCAAAACCTAAGATGTGTTTCACTTCCACGCCAGTCAGCCAGTCTCCAGCTGCTCGCTTTCCATCTGGGACCAGTCTTGAAACCTTTGCTGCCATCCAAGAAGGGAACTTTACCTCCATAACAGGGAGCAGCCTTCAAGAAGAGAGGGAGATGCTGAAGAAAGAACGGTACAGTATGAACAGGGATGGGATCACATTGGCAGGGGTTCATACTGCTTGCTCCCTTTATTAGGATATTGCTAATAAGAAATTGTAAATTATCAGAAAATATTACCAGAAAAATTACCAGACCAGAAACTAGCCGTTTAATAAAAAATTGACCTAAAAGCAGATGAGATGAAAATGAACATGTTATCAGAGTAACACCTTCACTTAAAGGTATGCTTCTACTCTGCAAAGTGACTCTGGCATCATATTGGTCCTGAATTTATTGTATTTCAGTTACTCTTTATTGCATTAATGCAAAGTTCTGTGGGTCAGACTGCACCCTCAAGCATACCTATGTAACACCATTGTCTTCAGATGATGCTCTCTTTTACCTATGCAAACCTACTGAAAGCTAGTAGGCTGCCCATAGGTGTAATGTGGTAGCTATCACCCCGTTTTAGGAAATGGAAAGCTATAGAACAGAGAGGTTGAGTGACTTGCCTAAGGTCACACTCTGAGCCACGGAAGATTTAAAATTCGAACCCAGTTTTCTTGAATTCCAGTTCTGTGCCTTAACCACAAGACAATATTTTGTCATTAGGTAGAAAATGGATGTATTAGGTAATTTAACCCATTTCTTAACTGTAAATGTCATGATCAGTTTTTGTAGGAATGCTAGCAAACCATACAGTGAAGAAGAAATCTTCCTGTGTTGAATGTGGTGTGCAGCATTTTCAGTTCCTCTGTAAGTCATTGACTTTGAATTTCAGATGCAAGTTGCTGCACCAGACATCATCTCCTGTAGGCCTCTCTCTGGATCCCAGTACACCTACCAAGCCTAATTACAGTCGGAGTGGAAGCCTCACTGCTGATAGTCAGCTGGTGACCTGTGCAGATCTCAGTAAAGTTTCCTGCAAGAAACAGCTGGAACAGCTGGCTCAGCTCTATTCATCTTGTATAGCAGGTAAAGAACTGGAAGTAGTGAGATGACCATGGCGTGGAATATCTTCTTTAAATACTTACTATTTCCAGAGTACACCGATGACTTAAGACAAGTGAGTGCAGCGTGGAAAAATAAAGAGAGACCTTCCTCCTGCTCAAAAGAGTATACCCACCCCTCACTAGACAAAAGCCTAGAAAATGAGATGGGCCCTACACAATTTCCTGAACCCACCAGCAGACTCAAACTGTATTGGCCCAGCTGGAAAGTGGATACCAGAGGCCAGGACTTTTCCCTGACACTGTCCATTAGGTTTAAGTGGTTTATAAACTGTTTACCGATGGTTTAACTTTTGGGGGAATGGAGGTAAAACACTTTCTATAATGCACCTACCCAAATGCGCATGGCTGCGTATCAGCATGGTTGAGTGCTATATGGATCAGCTGAGACGGTAAGCTTGAGATTTGATTATTTTTATTATCTTGATTTATTAACACAGACTAATGCTGAGTATCTAGCAATTTTTTCTTATTTCCTCTTCCAGAAAACCTGGTTCCAAATATTTTCCTGGAGCTCTTCTTTGTCCTGCAGCTGCTAACATCCAAGGGAACAACTTCCTCTGAAGATGGTGAGAGTGACATGGAATTCAATCAAGGCCGTAAAGGTAAGCAGTGCTCTTGAATGGCGACTAAGTTGTTCCCATACCTGGTAATGGGATACTGAGCATATCGTCTCTGATTCAAGTGGTTCAAATCCAGCTTCAGGGAATTAGTGACCAAAAGTTATTACACTGAAGACATCTGAAGCCTGCACTAAGTGAATTAGCATGTTGCTCAGTAAGTGGTGTGGAATATGGCATTCACGTGAACAAATAAAGAACCCTAAAACTTAGTTACTACAAAAAGACCACTGTCTCTCTTTATCTTGTATAACCCTCCTTTTGATATCTGGGGATGTTCCACTATGGAGTGAAGGGGTATTTAGCCTGAAGCTTATAGAGCAGACCACCAAATTAGTTTGATATTTGGAATGAATGGGTGTTTTATAATCTAGTAAGGCTATTAAAAATCAGATTATGGTAGCTCACTGCTATTGTCTAAAAACTCCATATTTGCCCGCTAAAACGAATTTTCAGAGAAGAGTGATTCACCAGATTTCCTCCTCCCATCATTTCCTTCAAACCCAGAAATACTGTTGAACCCATTGTAAGTTTAAGGTCTAATTCTGCCTAGGGACATGTGTGCAGTTCCCATCATTGGGAATTGTCCAAATTTCCCTAAAACTGTGTATCTTGCACTAAGCTAGTCATCAGCTCAATTTCTGGGTAACGTATACAAAGAGTGACTTCCAGCTGAGAATAGCTCCTGGTGATTGTTAGGAAAAGGCTCCAGTTTTGGCTGCTGTTATTGTTCTGTCACCTACAGATCCAGAACCATCCCTGGCTAATAGCCATTGATGGACCTATCTTCCATGAACTTATCTAGTTCTTTTTTGAACCCTGCCACGGTCTTGGCCTTCACAACATCTTATGGGAAAGAGTTCCACAGGTTGACTGTGTTATATGAAGAAATACTTCCTTTTGTTTGTTTTTAACCTGTTGCCTATTCATTTCATTTGGTGACCCATAATTCTTGTGTTATGAGAAGGAGTAAATAACACTTCCTAATTTACTTTCTCCACACCAATCGTGATTTTATAGCTTCTATCATCTCCCCCCTTAGTTGTCTCTTTTCCAAGCTGAAAAGCCACAGTTTTATTAATCTCTCCTCATGTGGAAACTGTTTCATACCCCTGATCATTTATTGCCTTTTTCTGTACCTTTTCCAATTCCAATTATCTTTTTTTGAGATGGGGTGACCAAGTCTGCACACAATAATGGCAATCAAATATCAGGCTTCAGGGCAAGCTCCAGATAATTGTCACAGAGATCAGGAAGAATCCTCCTTTCTCATGCAACATTGCACAATTGACCAACTGTGTTAGAATGGGGTCTTTTTAAGAGGGTGTTTTATTTTCATGTGAGGTGATGGGCACTGATGGAAAGAGGATGCTGGTCTTGATGGATCAGTGATGTGACTGGGTTTGTTATTTCCTACATCCCTCTCAGTTAATTGCATTAGGTTCCTATTTATCTTCTGAATTTTCCACCAATTGTTGTTAAACGCTTTGTTTTCAGATGCAGTAGAGCGGCAGCATTTTCAAAATGTACACAACTGTGTTTACTTTGCTGTGCAGGTCTTGGATTGTCAGTTTGAGTAAGTTGACCCTTTCTCTTGGGTGTAGGTGGGTTGTGTGAGTGTAGGGGTAAGAGAGCTTGCATCTGGATTTCATTGAGGTTATTTTAGGGGCATGGTGTTGAGTAATTTGTGCAATGTTATGCACTGAGTTAATGACTCGGTTGAATTTCTTTGTGATGGCCTCTATGCCATTATGCTTCAGTATAAGTGTCCCCACAGGGAAATGGTGGGTTATGAAGTAAAACATTCCAAATGCAGCTGGAATTTGGTGGGACTGATGTTTTGCATCAGATGCTACCAGAACAGGAAAAACTCAGTGGACTTTTTACTTTGTCACCTCCGTGCGACTATGGCATTTGCGGTATGTCCTGTTGATGCCAGTAGGATACAGATCCTAGGTGACTAGTGGTTAAATCTGTGTGTTTGTAAAATAAGTGTACCCTTTATTTAGATTTGCTCTCTCAATGCTGTGTTTGGTGTGTTCTCTTTGCAGAATTATTTCTCATTTAGAGAAGGGGACATTGAAACTTTTGGCTGAGAATGAGCGGATTGCATCCTTTTCTCCTGGCTTGCATGAGAGACTTATGAAAGCTTATGAGAGCAGCACAGCCAAGGTAAAAGTTGAATGTATGAAATTCCAAGGGGTTCCCAGTAATATGCTTGCCTATCTCTCCCTTGCCACAGTCAATTTGATTCTGATATCAAATTCTGTTCATCCTGCTCTGGGGCTTCATTTTTCAATTTCTTTGGAGACTATGTTAAAACCACCCTTTCCTGTTCAGGTTGAGCCTGTGCATTGCTAGGGCCAATGAGCTGTACCTGGGAATTCCTTTAACTAACTTGTATTGCAATTAGGGTGAAAACCTGACTCCATTGAAGTCTGTGGCCAAACTCCCAGTGAATTCAGTGGGGCCAGGATTTCACTCTTACTCTTTTCCTTGTGGTGAGTCTGGAGGTAGGAAGGATGGCCTAGTGCAGTGATGGCAAACCTTTTTGAGCCCGAGTGCCCAAACTGCAAACCAAAACGACTTGTTTTTTTCAAAGTGCCAACACTGCAATTAAACCTGAATAACGAGGTTTTAGTTTAGAAAAAACAATTTGTACAGTTTTTCAAACTAATTAACAGCTTTTGTTTAAAAAGAAAAACACAAAAACACTCTCTCTCTCCCCCCCCCCCCCCTTGCATTGCCTTGCCTCGCCTCCTGCCTCGGCCCCGCCTCCGCTCTCCTTCCCGGGCTCCGGCCGTCCTTCCCCCCTCCCCCCCCCGCCTTGCCTCGCCTTGCCTCGCCTCCTGCCTCGGCCCCGCCTCCGCTCTCCTTCCCGGGCTCCGGCCGTCCTTTCACTTCCTCCTCCACCCCCCTTGCCTTGCCTCGCCTCCTGCCTCGGCCCCGCCTCCGCTCTCCTTCCCGGGCTCCGGCCGTCCTTTCACTTCCCCCCCCCCCCCTTGCATTGCCTTGCCTCGCCTCCTGCCTCGGCCCCCCCCCCCCCGCTGCGGCTAACAACTGTTAGTCTGTGTGTCAAATCAGAGAACTGCATTATACTAATGGACTCTGTTATATATTTAATAGGTGTCCCTCCTGCTGCCTTCATCTGTCCAGTCCGTTTCTTTCCAGCCAGAAACGGACAATCGTTCTAACTTTCCAAGTGACAGGGCTTTTCATATATTTAAGAAGCAAAGGTAAATGTCCTCCAGTTTTAGTGTGTGTGGAGTACGTTCTATCCGTGGATACGAACATTGGATGCCATAACATCCAGCTATACTGCATATATACAGCATAGTGGGGATAGACCTGGGGATGTTCTGTTCTAAAAACACAGGCCTTTTGTATTTACAGGGATAGGGACTTAATCTCTTTAAACAATGGAAGCCTAGATTCTGCAGAAGTTGTTGACATGTCAGTACAGCACAACGAAGTGCTGGTTTAGCTCAGCCTTTGGAGCTACTTCTTTCTGTCTCTTCTATCTTGTGGTGGGAGATTAGGAGGGTGCCTCCTGTCAACTTGTTCTCTTTTTCACATAGAAGTAATTTCATATGGATCCTATTTTCATTGAAGGTTCCACCACACAGATTCATCTGCTTGTCTGACCCCTATTCTGTCTAATATTGGGATGGGTGTTTTATTCATTATGCCTGAGCTCAGGCAGAGCACCTGTCACTGGTGGGCTGCAGATTGAAACTAATAATGCTCAGTGGTGAGCATTAGTTCACTACTGCGAAAGGGAGGATACACAGGGCTTTGGAGATGTGACTTTTATTCAGTACTAGCGAAAATACCCGGCGTTGCTCGGGTCCATTGGAGGTGGGGAGGGGGCAGAGAGCTGAGCGAGTGCGGGGTCCGTTGGAGGGCGGAGGGGGCAGAGAGCAAGCCAAACACCCCCACCTCATCCCCCCGACCAAACCCGACACCCCCACCTCACTTACCCCTCGACCAACCCCGACTCACATTTTCACCCCCCATCCAAACCCAACACCCCCACGTCACCCCCTACCAACACCCCCTGACCAACACCCACGCCTCACCCCCCGTAGACCAAACCTGACACACCCACCTCACTTTCCCCCCAACCAAACCTGACACCCCTACCTACCACCACAAACAAACCCGACACCCACACCTCACTTACCCCTCGACCAACCCCGACCCCCCTCCTCACTCCCCAAACAAACCCAACACCCCCACCTTACCCCCCCCACCAAACCCAACACCCCCTGACCAACCCCAAAACCCACACCTCACCTCTCACCCACCCCGACACCTTCCGCCCCCCCCCCCCCCCCCCAGACCAAGCCAAACACCCCCGGCTCACTTACCCCCCGACCAAACCCGACACCCCCACCTCACTTACCCTCCGACCAAACCCAACTCTGGTCCGTTGGAGGTGGGGAGGGGCAGAGAGCTGAGCGAGTGCGGGGTCCGTTGGAGGGGGGAGGGGGCAGAGAGCTGAGCGAGTGCGGGGTCCGTTGGAGGGGGGAGGGGGCAGAGAGCTGAGCGAGTGCGGGGTCCGTTGGAGGGGGGAGGGGGCAGAGAGCTGAGCAAGTGCGGGGTCCGTTGGAGGGGGTATTATGACATCATAACTATGTCACAGAGAACAGCAGCTGCCCAGCTGATGTGATTGGCCTTTAAATAATTTCACCCCTGGGGGGCGTCAGAGGTGAGATTTCAAAATTTTTTGACTCTTACCCTGATTAGGACCCTAAGGCCTCTAACTGTACCAAATTTCAAGTCTCTAGCTCAAACGATGTGGAAGGAGTAAGTGCACATACATACACGCATACATACACGTATACAGCATTTGACTTTTATATATATATATATAGATATTCCATGAGGGGCTATCTTGTGAACTGTTGGCTGGGAATCAGTTGCTATTGGTGCTGCTGCTGAAGGCATGTTTGCATCTTCTGTTCAATAGGGACATCTTTTATGAATTGCTGCGTGAGTGGGAAGATAACCATGAAATACCAGGCTGGGACTTTGAAAGAGTTCTGGGCAACAGGATCAGGTAGGAGACTGATGCAGCTCTGGTTTGCTAATGGGAAATCCCAGTAAAAACTATTTTTGTCCCTGAAGCCAGTAGATGCACAGAGGGCACAGAGCTAATTATAAAGATGTTGCTTTACAGTCTCATATTTTGGTGAATAGACTCATAGACTTTAAGTTCGGAAGGCACCACTGTGATCATCTAGTCCAGTATTTCTCAAACTTTTGTACTGGTGACTCCTTTAACATAGCAAGCCTCTGAGTGCGACCCTCCCCCCGTATAAATTAAACACTTTTAAATATATTTAACACCATGTAAATGCTGGATGCAAAGCAGAGTTTGGGTGGAGGCTGACAGCTTGCAGCCCCACATGTAATAACCTCGTGACCCCCTGAGGGGTCCTGATCCCCAGATTGAGAGTCCCTGTGCTAGTCTTACTGACCACCTGCACTTGGCAGGTGACATAACTTCACCCACCCACTTCTGACATAACTTCACCCACCCACCTAACCTCTGGCTGAGTTACTGAAGTCCTCAAATCATGGCTTAAAGACTTCAAGTTATAGAGAATTCATCATTTACAGTAGTTTACGCCTTCAAGTGACCTTTGCCCTGTGCTGCAGAGGAAGGCAACTCCTTCCCTTCCTCCCCCAGCCTGAGGGAAAATTCCTTCCCAACCCCAAATATGGCCATCAGTTAGACCCTGAGTATGTAGGCAGGACCCACCAACCAGCCACCTCGGAAAGAATTCTCTGTAGTAACTCAGAGCCCTCCCCATCTAGTGTCCCATCTCCAGCCATTGGGGATTAAATCTTTGCCTAATTTCGAGCCTAAACTTGTTGATGGCCAGTTTATATTCATTGTTCTCGTGTCCACATTGGCACTTAATTAATTAACTCCTCTCCCTCCCTGGTATTTATCCATCTGATGAATTTATAGAGAGCAATCATATCTCCCTTCAGCCGCCTTTTTGTTAGGCTAAACAAGCCAAGCTCTCTGAGTCTCCTTATGAAAGGTAGGTTTTCCCTTCCTCTGATCGTCCTAGTTGCCCTTCTCTGCACCTCTTCCAGTTTGAATTCCTTTTTCTTAAACATGGGCGAACACACCTGCACGCAGTACCTCCAGTGAGGTACTGCATGCAGTTGTATAGTGGTACTGACACTTCCCTGTTTCTACTGGAAATACCTCTCTTGATTCATCTTAGGACTGCATTAGCCTTTTTCACAGCCACATCACATTGTCATAGTCATCCAGTGAGCAACTAATACACCCAGGTCTTTCTCCTCCTCTGTCTCTTCTAACTGAAAAGTCCCTATCTTATAGCAAAAATTCTTGTTGGTCCCTAAATGCATGACTTGGCACTATTAAATTTAATTCCATTTCTATTACTCCATTTTGTAAGGTCATCCAGATCTTCTGGTATGATATTCTGGTCCTCCTCCATATTGGCAGTACCTCCCAACTTTGTGTCATCTGCAAATTTTATTCTTGCACACTCATTTTTTGTGCCAACATCAGTAATAGAACTGTTAAATAACAGTCCCAAGACTGATCCCTGAGGAACTCCACAAGTAACATCGTCCAGCCTCACAGTTCACCTTTCAATATGACACTGTAATCTCCTTTAACCAGTTCCTTATCTACCTTTTCAGTTCTCATATTAAGCTCCATCATCTCCAATTTAACTAATTTCCCATCTGGAACGATATCAGATGCCTTACTGAAATCCAGGTAGATTAGATCTACTGCATTTCCTTTGTCTGAAAAATTGGTTATCGTCTCCAAGAAGGAGATGAGGTTGGTCTGGTATGATCCACCTTTTATAAAACCATGTTGTGTTTTATCCCGATTACTGTTCACCTCTATGTCCTTAACTACTTTTTCGTTCAAAATTTGTTCCATGACCTTGCATACAATTGAGGGCAAACTAAGAGGCCTACGGTTTCCTGGATCAATTTTTTTCTTTTAGACCAGGTCTATACTACCCACCATATCGGCGGGTAGTGATCGATCTATCAAGGATTGGCTAAACGCGATAAATCAATCCCCATCGACTCCAGAACTCCACCGCCATGAGAAGCGGAAGTGGAGTCAACGGAGGGTGGGAGGAGGGAACAGCAGCTGGCTTACTGTTGTGAGGTTGCCAGGGTAAGTCGACCTAAGATACCTCGACTTCAGCTACACTATAGGGAGGGGAGGGATAGCTCACTGGTTTGAGCATTGATCTGCTAAACCCAGGTTTGTGAGTTCAATCCTTGAGGGGGCCATTTATGGATATGGGGGCAAAAATCTGTTGAATTATTTATTTGGGGATTGGTCCTTTTTTGAGCAGGGTGTTGAACTAGATGATCTCCTGAGGTCCCTTCCAACCCTGATATTCTATGATTCTATTCATGTAGCTGAAGTTGCATATCTTAGGTTAACCCTCCCCCCACACTCCAGGCAGTGTAGACCTGGCCTTAATTATATTAGCAATTCTTCAGTCGTAGGATATGACCTTCAAATTTACAGATTCATTAAACATCCTTGCTATTGGGTTTGCAATTTCATATGCTACTTTTTAAAATATTCTTGGATAGAGATTATCTGTGCCCTTGATTTAGTCTCATTAAGTTGTTTGCATTTGACTTCCACCTCGGATGTGGTAATTTCTACCTCCATATCCTCGTTTCCATTAGTCGCCCTGCCACTACCCCTAAACTCTTCATTAACCTCATTAAAAACTGAGGCAAATATTTGTTTAGGTGTTGGGCCAGGCCTAGATAATCTTTAATCTCCACCCCATCCTCCATGTTTAGTGGCCTCACTTCTTCTTTCCTTGTTTTTTTATTTATATGGCATTGGAAGGCATTGATTTCTAAATAAATCACTTTGTGCTACTGCTATAGCTGTATGTAGGCTCTATTTTGATTGGCTCTTTGTGGTTTTAGCAGTTTGTTTTGTTTCCCAGGGCTATGATGAATCACCTCACAGCAGCCTATAATCATAGCCACTTTGCCAGGCTCTTTCAGAAACAGCTTATCCAGGTAAATAACTTATTGTATTTTCCATAAACAGAGCAATTTTGCTAAGCTATAGCAAAATGTAACCTAGTATTTATACATTTCTACATGTACTTCTTGCTGTAATTGAACCTTTCCTGAGTGAATGGAATTATTTAATGGGGAGGGGGGGAATGGATATCTCTTAGGTATAATGTTATCGGTTCAAATCCAGCACAGATTGGTAGAAAGCTACCATTATCTAATGACTTCTGAATGGGCTATAGCCCACGAAAGCTTATGCTGAAATAAACTGGTTAGTCTCTAAGACAAGTATTCCTCGTCTTATTTACGGATACAGACTAACACGGCTGCTGATCTTAAACGTATGTAAAATAAGTTTGTTCCCAGTACAGTTCCCAATGGACATGTGTCCATACCACAATGGGCAGACATACCAGGGAATTGATGATGGAGATTGGATTACTTAATCTTTTCTACATTAGAGATGATTCCTGTCAGGTTATGGGACACTAATAGGGCTGCATATGAAGCTGTGACTATAGAGGGCTTTGGTCTCGACAACTGTTCACCTGACACATTTTACCAGCAATAAAAATTCACACACATGGAAATTACACATCAGTGTCTAAACATTTTTTAAATCTGATTCAGACTTTCCCGGTTATGTTTATTGTATTTCTCAGTGGAATTAACTGTTGCTGAATCCTGTTCTAGATATGATGGCCCCTGATTTTGGTTTATTTATGCCCTGAACAAGACCCAATGCTGTTTGAAGCATTATTGTTGTTCTGATTTTTTTTGTCTACTGTTCAATGTAATGTGTGAGATCACTGTGAGAGAAAGTAGAGAGAGAATTTTCTGCTTGTTACTTTGTGTGTAGTCATTTCCATTGCTGATCCTGTATAGTTGTTCAGTTCCCCTTGTTTTTGGGGGGGGGGGGGGGAGGAGGAGTCTCCTTTCACATAGCACTGTAGAGAGAGTGAGATTTTTTTTTTTTTTTTTAAATCTAAACTCACAAAAATTGTCAGAGTGGCTTAGGCAGGTGTAGTACCTGAAACTACTTGCGATGCATATTTTGAAATCAATGTCCCTTTAGGTTGGGATTTTCAAAGGAGATTAAGGGAATTAAGTGCCCAGTATGCAAACTGAGCATATAACTCCCTTAATCACCTTTGAAAATCCCACCTTTTATGTGTCTTTCTAATCTGAAGAGAGACTGAAGAGAAAATGGCATCTTCTTATTCTGCAGATGTGCTCCCTGTGTGTCTTCACAGTTGTCATCTGCTGACTTTAGTGAGCAAAATACGGTTTTACTGCTCTTCACTTCTGTTAGCCTTGCAGAACCATCATAGCTAAGAGACTGGGATCATCAAAAAAGGTGTTAGCTAAATTCTAATTGCAAGGCCAGATGTATCTCTATGTAATAGGAAGCCAGGCTGGCCCAGCAGAACTTGGGTCCTCGTGTTAATGTGTGGGATCTGGATTCCATTTTTGAGGCCACTAGGCTGGGAGGGTAGCATGTGTTGGCCTTGTACGCTTTTCCATATGTTCTCCCCTCCCTTGACTGGCTGAAGGAGGTAGCATTCATTAGCTCTAGAGCAGGGGTGGGCAAACTATGGCCTGCAGGACACATCCGGCCCACTGGACCATCCTGTCCAGCCCCCAAGCTCCTGGCTGGAGAGGCTGTCCCTGGTCCCTCCCCCATGTTCTCCTGGCTGGGGAGGCTACTCCTGGCCCCTTCCCCGCCTTCTCCCGGAGCCATGCTGCTGCGTGGGCAGCACTCTGCAGGGAGCCAAGGGAGGGAGCTGCATGTTCCTGCTCTAAGCAACATGGTAAGGGGGCCAGGGGCAGGGGGTTGAATAAGGGGCAGAGGGTCTCGGGGGACAGGGAACGGAGGAGTGTTGGATAGGTGTTGGAGTTCGGGGGGCCTATCAGGGTGTGGGGGTGTGAATAGGGGTTGGGCAGTCAGGGGACAGGAGGGGGGCTGGGTGGATGGTGATTAGGGTTGGGGAGCTCTCAGAAGGGGGCGGTCAGGGCACAAGGACTGGGGGGGGTTGGAAGGGTCGGGGATTCTGAGGGGGGTAGAAGGGAGCATGGGGGTTGGGCAGGGAGTGGGGTCCCGGGGAGGGGTTAGGGTTGGGGATGCTGAGGTGGGCAATTATGAGGTTGGAAGTGGTAGGAGGCAGATAAGGGGTGGGGGCCAGGCTGTTTGAGGAAGCACAGCCTTCCCTACCCAACCCTCCATACAGTTTTGCAACGCCGATATGGCCCTCTGGCCAAAAAGTTTGCCCATCCCTGCTCTAGAGGGAGCCACGTCCAGTTCCTTGCATTAGATAGAAAGCTTCTACACAAAAAGTCTTTTTATGGATGGGGCAAGATATCCAAGATAAAAGAAAATCTTATAAATTTCCCATCTCCCTCCTTTTTTCCCTTCCTGAAGATGTGTAAAGGTCCTATTGGTGGTGGCACAAGTTGGGGAGATACCCCAGACCAGGATGTCCTTAATATGCTGGGTTCCGATAACCTGAGCCGGCTGAAGAGGCTACAGGAGAGATTTGTCGTTCCTCAGAGCATCAGAGGGCCCTGTCCACCCCCTGCCTTCCCAGGGTGCCAGCAGTTCTTCAGGGACTTCATTCTCAGTGCAGGAAGGTTAGCTGCATATTTCTGCTTATGCCTCCGCTAAGTTTGGATGGTTGTTAGCTAATACCACTGGCTTATGCTGCAGTTGGGGAGTCAACTCAGAAACTGGTCTTGGAACTCCAGCTCTTTGGGACAGTGGAGCCCAAGTGGGGACATTTTCAAACTATGAAGAAGGTTGCCATTTGCACTGTCCATTAAGTACTCCTGGCTGGCATAGTTACCAGGTTGCTCTTGTATCCACTGGCACAATCCACCTTCCCTTCATAAGAGCTACATCAAGCTAGTTCCTAGTTAGCTTACTATAGAATCAAACTGCCTTGCCAGAGGGGTTCATAGTTTCCTAATACCACAAGGTGATGCAACACGAACAGCAGGAGCTCTGCACAGCTAAAGTGTTCTTTATAGGGTGGTGGTCCGTGCCCTGCGGTGGCGTGTGAGGTTGTTCTATAGTTAGCCTTTTGTGTTCCACAGCATAGCTTCAGGTCTCCCTTTTATTGCAACTGAAATGAGTTTAGGGACCTCAGTCTCATCTGTAAATGTTTAGCCACATCATTAGAACCAGCACACTGTTGGAGCAGAAGGGGAGCCTCTGTTCCCGAGAGGCCCAAGATTAGAATGGAAAAGGTGGTTAGTCAATGTTGAGGTTGGTTAGTGCACTGACAGAGCTGTGTGGCAAGACTTGCGTGGAGTCTGCCCAGGCTCTGCCTGGCTTTTAGGTACTATTCTTGGTCACACACTACACTTGGAGCTCCTCCCTTAAATGAGTTGATGTTTTGTATCGGCCTTCCCCAACATCAGTGATTAAGGCTTAAATGTTAGTTGAGATTCCACTGCTATTTCAGTCTGACTTTTCGTCTTTTGCTGAAGCTACCAGTTCAACCAGCACCTGATGGATAGCCTGTGTCTAAAGATACTCGAGCTGGATGGCCTTACTTTGGTAGAGCATGAACCTAGTGATGGGGAGGCAGATATGGATGAACAGGTAAGTAATATGTTCCAGACACCTGCTAAGAACTTGTTCATTGAATCAGTCCAAGAGCTGGCTCGTGACCAGAGTTTCCTAGTTGCTACAGTGATATAAATAATAAAAACTTGTTTAAAATCAAATTGTAGTTGCAATTGTTATCCTCTTTAAATAGTACTTTAGAAAGTTACGTCAGTATGTTTGGAAGATAAGAAATTATCCGCTAAAGTTCCAATAGCCACTTTAACTTTTCCTCGTATCCTGCTACCATTTACATGTGCTCAGTTATGGTTACATCAGTAACTATGCAAAATGTGGTGCCTTTTGGTGTTTAGCAGCTCTTAAAAAGTGGTTCTACTCTGAAAAGTGTCCGATTTTGTGCTTTAAAAGACATCTTAGCAGGTCTGTTCACTGTGTGTGAAGTCTGATGATCCGACTGCAGTACAGATAAAGTGTTTTTCTTAGCGTTAGTCCCGCACTATGGCGGGGGTCCACTTAGACTGGACACAACCAGTGATACGACTGGGGTATACTCCAACCGATGAGTCGTTCCATCTGTTGTTGGAGGCATTTTATACCTGCAGTACAGATAAAGTAACTTTTAATATTAGAAAAAAATCATGTTAACCCTATAAAGCTAACATACCTTTGTTTGTAAGGCTAACCGTGAAATCCCATGGTTCTCAGATTTTGCCTAGATATACCTGTGCAACTCCACTAAAGTCCTGAGAGTTGCACAGATGTAACAAAGGGCAGAATACGGCCAGCAGGATCTTTGATGATTATGTTGCACAAGCCACAAATAATTTAGTTTAGCTGAGATCCCAAGGTGTGTTTGCTCAGTTTAGAAGCTGCCAGCACCCCAGTCTGGAGTCACTGAGACAGAACACATAGGACCCCAGGCTGCCATCTTCACCAAGTCACTTTTCAGAATGAAACTGCTCTAAATTCTCAGGGAAATGTAGCTGCTGCTCAGCTGTTGGCTACATGCAATGATTGCTCTTGCTTATTGTCAGAGATGGAGGAGTACAGGAATATCCAGTTAAGATTAGTAATATGGAAGTATGACTGTTTGAGCAGCTTCTTGTTTTCTTTTTTAAGAAAAAGATCTTGGATTCATTTGTTGCTTATGGGAATAGTGGGACTGTGCTCTCAGTAGCCAGTGCAACAGTGAAGACAGCAGCTGTATACAGCCATTTATATATGTAATTTAAATTTGCCCATCACCACAATATCTAGTGACATTTATACTGATTAAATGTACTCCACTGGTCCTTCTGGAGGAGAAACCAGGTCTCTACTGCGCTCAGTTCTAAGCTGCTTTTGTAGATCTAAGTGGCATGACCCAGGGGCATGTTTCTGGGGCTGTATTGAAATGTGATTAAGGAAATGCCTCCTGAAAAAGGTGAGAATTTGAAGGCTGGAAGAGGTGGGCTCACGTTCATCTTTTGTAGCAGTGAGCTTCACAGTTGAGGGTCCCCTGCTGAAAACACTCTTAAACTGAAACCTGGACACTGTCAGTGGGAGCATTTTTTGTGGAATCTAGCTGCCTTGGAGAAAAGTAGAGAGACATGAGATCACATAGCTCAGCCTCTGTCCATGCAGGGCTTTGAAGAGAAGGGCCAGGTCCTATAAACATCCCCTTTAGAACTCTTACCAGTGCACTCGATTGCCGAACTTCACTTTTGAAGGAGACTTGAGTATTTGAGTGCCCTTCTCTGTGTTGTAGGGGAAAGAGTTTTTTGGAGAGTGGTGGGGAGGATGAAGCTGTGAGGCTTTTCCCATGCAGGAAGGGAAGAGCTCTGGTAGGTAGGTTACTGCTTCCCAGTTTGGTGGGTGTTTTCCTGAACCAGTTTTCCTTCTCTCGATTTCAGGATGAAAAAAAGCGTTTTGCAGCAGCCCTGATGACTCTCCGACTCCTAGCAAAGTTTCTAGGGTTTCTTGTTTTCCTGCCATACCAAACAGTGGAACCACCAAGCAGAGATTTGCAGGAGTCTGCGGTGGCATTAAGGAACCAAGTAAGTAATCTGCTAGAGAACCAGCCTGTGCTTTTGCTAGCAAGCAAGTTTCCTTTGCCCTAGACGAGGCAGGTATTTCTCTGCTGTGTCTGACAGCATCATTTCATGAGGTGGAACAGACTCCAAAATGACATTCCACACAGTGCTGTGTCCTCTTCTACATGTGTGTCCAGTTGGGGGGTGAAACGCGTATGAGCTGGGGAAGAGGGAGGTGTTAGTAAGTGGCACCATGCTGAACTTCTTGATGATGCTGTTGAATCATGGTCATTGTATTGAAGACCTGAATACACTGGAAAAACTTCCTTTATATGGTGTAAGGTTCTACTGTCAGAAACACTTTCAGGAGTGTCTCAGGTCTCTGCTAAATACCCACACTAATATGTCAAACCAGATGTAAATTGCCTTTTCTTGTCTGTAAGAATTGAACCCAGATCTCGTGATACCGTGTCAGGGTTCTAGCCAGCATATCATCTTCTCAAAGCCATAGTGGGATCTCCATTAGCTGTTGCTAACAGGATATTTAATTTATATAGATCTCCAGCGACTAGAAGTTACAGAGATATAAACACTAGCCATTTTGTTACCACTTAATTGTACACAGTTAAATCATGTGAAAAAACCCCATAAGGTAGATGTGGATTTTTCTTTTTAAAGTGCATGTGAAAAGTTAGCTTCAAACTACTTTAAGTTGACTTAATGTGTGTTGTCCATCAAGACCCTTCCTGTACTGGATGTATTGAAGCTCCTGAGACGATCTGTCTTGAACCGACGTACTGTCCTTACCATTCCTTGGGTTGTAGAGTTCCTCTCCCTTGTGGACCATTTTGCTCCATTCCTTGACTACTACGGGAAGGTATTTTCCCTCCTGCTGCAGTTGTACAGGTGAGAGACTGAGCAAGGATGCCTGCACCTGCTTGAGAACATTTCTTTGCAATGATAATCGCATCGCACACTTCTTCCCAAAATGGTGGCTGTGAGGCTGCATGCTGGCCCTCAGGTGGGACCATTATAAAAATCACTTAATTCTGTCCCTGTTACAGCTATAAATCACGTGTATTTCTTTTGATTTTATACTATGTTAAGAGGAGTCCATCCCAAGCTCTGGGGACCTTTTGACGCTTGATTAAAATAGTTTGACCAAATATATACAACTTCCCATGTGTCTTCAAGCAGTGTGCAGCTGCAAAATATTAACTTAAGTCCTTCCGCAAAGTTCCCCACTGCCCAAATATTCTCAACTAGTGTAAAAGCCAATGGACACTGGCCAACGGTAATGGCTCGCGGCCCCCCCACTCGCTCAGCTCTCTCCCCCCTCCAAGGACCCCCCAGCTCGCTCAGCCCCCCCCACTCCAACGACCCCCCCCGCTCAGCCCTCCTCCCCTCCCCCCCACTCCAAGGACCCCCCCTGCTCAGGACCCCCTTCCCCCCCCCCCCCCACTCCACGGGCCGCCCCCGCTCACTCAGCCTCCCCTTCCCCCCCACAGCCCCCCTGCTCGCTTAGCCTCCCCTCCCCCCCACGAGGCCCCCCCCGCTCGCTCAGCTCTCTCCCCCTCCCCTACTCCAACGGCCCCATAACCCCTTGTCATGCACCCGAGAGCCCAGCCCGCTCCCTCCCATCCCCCCAGCAGCATGGGGAAGGCGGCCTGCTCCGGCTAGGCTAGGCGCAGCTGGCCGGGCTGTGCTCGGGCGCCTCCACCCCACTGGCCCAGCGCCCCCTTCCCGCGCCCGGCCAGAGCCCCCTGCCTGCACCTCCTGCGCCCAGCCACCCTCCTGCCCGAGCCCCCTGATCCAGACCCTGCTTCCCTCTCAGCGGCGTACGCGCGGCGGCCATGTTGTGCTGCCAAACTACATCTCCCAGCATGCCGTTCGTTCGGGCCCTCTCTACTGCGCATGACGGCTTCACACACACTTCCTTAGCCTTTTATTATATAGGATTTTTCTCCCCTCCATAAAAAAACTGTGCAAAGAGATGGGATTTGTAGCATGTCCGAAGGTCACCAAACTGGCTGCTGCAGATCAAATGTACAATGCATTTTATATGATCCCCCCCACCTCCAACCACCACCGCCACCACTCCACACACACATGCACAGGCCTAGACACCTTCCCTGCTCAAGAGAGCCTGAGATTTAAGGTAGACAAGGCCAGGAACAGGTCAAGGAAATGGAGCGCATGGAGGCAAGTTATAGTATAGCAAAAATATTTTTTAATTAATGCAGCTGAAATTTAATGGTCTCTTCTACTGCCCTTTCTCCATGGCAGGTGCCTGGTCCTTTCTGAAGATAAAGGGATGAGTTTCCTGAACACACTACTGATACTTGCAGTGCTGGGCTGGCTTTTTCAGGTACAATGGTTGGAAATGTAAATGGCTGGAGGAAAAGCGTGATAGACCTTAATAGAAAACAGTTGAAAATGAGATAAATAAAGTGATATAAAATAAAGAGGAGATCCTTTCTGTTAAGAGTTTAACACTGCTGTACAATTCCTTACTTTATTTCTATGGATCTGATCTTCATTAACCCATGTAGCACTTTTCCTCAAGAGCAAAGGGCTTTGTCTGTTATGAGTGCACACAATAGATCCTACTGAAATTGGAAATTGTCTTGCATTGCAAAGGCAGTGTGCTGAATGCAGTGGGGAGGTGGCAGTGCTTTGTATTAATCAACAGAGAACTTGTCCAGCTGATTAAGAAATAGCAGTGATGAGACTCCAAAAGGAGTCCCATTCTATCCTCAGCTGAGAGCATGGTGTCTGTTTTAATGGGAGTGAGAGACCCCTGAAGCTTGGTGAGGGATATGAAAGATCCCTGGTGGGAGGTTGGGATATGTGAAATGGAGGGTAATAAACTCTTGATTTAAAGAAAGAAGCTACCTGTGGCGTGATGAGTCTGGCAGAGTATGAAAGATTTAGTGCCAGGATACATTATTTTAGAACATTGAAAGACTGTCCCACCCCTGTATCTGGGACTGTATTTCACTCTCTGACTGTTGGTGGGTGGCAACTATTGTGGGTTTGTGTTCCAGGTCCCCTCGGTCCCAGAGGAGTTGTTCTTCACCAGTGAAGTCAGACAGGAGGGATTGGTGAGGGACACTATGACATCTGCTCAGGCTTTGGTAAGTTTGTGTAACAGTAGCTGCTTTAATATTTGCTGCTGATTGACTAAGGCACAAGTGACCTGCAGGCCAAGTGCAGCCTGTGGACTTCAACATTGTGTTTAGTGGCTTATCTTCAGTGCAAATGTGTTGAACAAAGACGCTATAGACTCCAGCATGCAATGCTTCAACTTGTGTGACTGGTCAGATTGCATTTTATGCTGGGACCTAGAGTCTCCGTGGACTGGACTTCAATATTAAAAACACAGGCAGCTGCAATATGCTTGTTTTATGCAAATTGCCTCTCAGGGCTTTTCATAAACTGCCAATATGACTCTAAATTGGAGAAAGCGTGGCCAGGATGAACTGAGGGGGTGTTTTGCCAAAGAGATGAGGCCTTGCTAGGGCAAACGAGCATGTTTATTTACAGACTCTGATCTGCTGTTGATAGAATATCCACAGTGCAGAGTGAGTGTGAGAGTTACAGCCTGTCCCAGGTGCTAGGAGTGATGACAGAACAGAAACCGGGAATAGGTGACTCAGATCTTTTTTTAAAAGAAGTCTGCTGTATTGGGATTCTCTACAATCCACCTGGCCTGGCAAAGGGTGAACAAAAACCACCTCAGAGGGTAAAAAATAATTCAAACGAACAAATAAAGCAGTTTTCAGATCCCACCTCCCTTTGTGTGTGGGAGCCTCCAGCCTGTCTCACCACTATATGTGAGTATCTTGTTACAGTGCTGTATGTACAGGTCACATCTCCAGTGGCAGAAGGGAGATGCAGAACTCCATTGCAGCCTGTCCTAAATATGTACAACTAGCAGAAATACCCGGCGTTGCCGGGGTCCGTCGGAGGTGGGGAGGGGGCAGAGAGCTGAGCGAGTGCGGCGTCCGTTGGAGGGGGGAGGGGGAAGAGAGCAAGCCTGACACCCCCACTTCACCCCCCCGACCAAACCTGACACCCCCACCTCACTTACCCCTCCGCCAACCCCGACTCACATTTTCACCCCCCCACCCAAACCCAACACTCCCACGTCACCCCCCTACCAATCCCAACACCCCCTGACCAACACCCACACCTCACCCCCCATAGACCAAACCTGACACACCCACCTCACTTCCCCCCCCCCCACCAAACCCGACACCCCTACCTACCACCACAAAAAAACCCGACACCCACACCTCACTTACCCCTCGACCAACCCCGACCCCCCACCTCACCCCCCCCAACCAAACCCAACACCCCCTGATCAACCCCAACACCCACCCCTCACCCCTCACCCACCCCGACACCTTCCCACCCCTCCTGACCAAACCCGACACCCCTACCTCACTTACCCTCCGACCAAACCCAACTCGGGTCCGTCGGAGGTGGGGAGGGGGCAGAGAGCTGAGCGAGTGCGGGGTCCGTTGGAGGGGGGAGGGGGCAGAGAGCTGAGCGAGTGCGGGGTCCGTTGGAGGGGGGTATTATGACATCATAACTATGTCACAGAGAACAGCAGCTGCTCAGCTGATGTGATTGGCCTTTAAATAATTTCACCCCTGGGGGGGGGGGTCAGAGGTGAGATTTCAAAAATTTTCGACTCTTACCCTGATTAGGACCCTAAGACCTATAACTGTACCAAATTTCAAGTCTCTAGCTCAAACGGTGTGGAAGGAGTAAGGGAACGTACATACACGCATACACCATTTGACTTTTATATATATAGATATACACTGCCTGCAATGATAGGATGGTAGGCCCTCCCTTGATCCTCACCCTGCTTGGCTGTGTCAGGTGGTAATATGGAGGGGGATGTCCTAATACTCCATAGGTTGGAGTCTCTAGTAAAGTGGACTGATTCTGTGTGTCTGGATGGAAGCAGTGGTGGAGCTTTTTAATAGTTGACATCTGAGACATCTGCGTAATACATAAGGGATTTCTAATCCTCTAAAGATGATGCCCTTTTGCAGCTGTTCTGTCCTTCAGCTTCCTTTTCTTCCTCTACCAGGATTCTGTGCCTTTGGTGGATCAGCAGTTACTTTATACCTGCTGTCCCTTCCTTGGTAAGTATTGTATTGATGTTAGTGCCAGTATTCTTTGGTCCCATGAGTCAGGTCATTTTTCTTACCCCTCCCCACAACCTTAAATCTCATAACTCTGACCTTGATGAAAAGACCAAGTCATGGCTACTCCAACAATTGATAGAAGTACCTCTCGGGACAGGAAGGCTGCAGATGACTGTTCTGGCTGTGTAGTTAGTGATTCACAGGAGAGGGGGAGCCTGGCTCTCCAAGGAAAGTCAGACTTGAATGGGGGAGTGCCAGGCTTCCCCATGTTGTGTTCAAATGGGAAGGGTTTAGATTGTGACAGTGCCCTGGTCTCTAGGCTAACACTTACTGAAGGTAGAGGGGAGGGATCCCTTTGTACCTTGACATCGTACACTGTCAAGCTTGTGTTGTCAGGATTGCTAGTGACTGTGTTCCTCAGTCATTGTTTCATGAGAGACTGCCTCCTGGTGGGTGTGCACTTGCACAACACCCACCTGACCATTGTGGAGTGCTAGTGCTGGCTTTAAAGATGAAAAGGGGGAGGCTTTACCTCCTGGGGCTACCGTGCTGTGTATGTGGCTGCAGGGAGGGCTATACAGTCAGTGCAGTGGTTCTTACATGAGAAATGCACATCGCAATTTTAAGGGTTGAAATCCCCCACACAGAGCTCACCTCTGGCACTCTCTAGATAACCACACTGGAGTGTCGAGGGGCCTTGATACTCCCACAACCCTGGTGGCCCTCGCAGAGCTACCACAGTCTGAGGAGGACCACGTGGGTTTGTCGTGAAAACCTTGTCCAAGTCACTACTCCCTAATCCTTCTGAAGGGTCGCTGTTGGGCGTTGGGAAGCATTGTGCTGCCTTCCTGGTCTCTGTTAGGAGTGCAGCTTCTGCGGGTGCCTTGCCACCCTGCTGAGGTAGGGGCTTGTGGCCTGCTTTCCTCACTCCCCTGGGTGTGTGGGATGTTGGGATTGCGCTGGCTTCTCCTCGGATCCCAAACTTACTCTGTGCTTTCACAAAAGCTAAGGTATTGCTGAACCCGGTTCAGTGAGTCTCTCAGCACGTCTGGCTCTGTTACCCACTCAGGACTGTATATGTGAGGACTACTCTTCACACCTGTTTTTCTCTTCCCAGGTGAGCTTCGGAAGCTGCTGGCTTCCTTTGTGGCTGGCAGTGGAGCAAAGAATGGTGGCTTTATAAGGAAAATAACCCCAACTGCTGCAGAGTCCTTGGCACCTAAACCTTCTATCACACAGCAAAAACTGCAGGTAGAGAGAACCTGAGAGGAGCTGTGTACTGGCTCCTTGCACACATTAGGGATCCACTCTGTTTCCACATAATGAAATAGCTCTGAGCATGGTGAGCTGGCGTTTCACAGCAGATATGCAAAGGGAGGGAGTGTTCACAAGAGGGCAGGCTGAACAGTGTTAGCCTAAAACTATGGGGGACGTGGACAACACAAGCATAGGCAGCAGGAAATCTCTTGCTTAACAGTTATAAGAGGAAGGGTGACTGATCCTACTATCTGCTTGTTAAATCTTCCGGCACTGATACTGGGTGGGCTCTAAATTCTAGAGAACCTGAATATACAAGCCTTTCCTGTCAAAAGCACAGCTGATGCTTTTTGGCGCATACCCCTGACTTCCTTTTTACACTGCTCTGCCGCCTCTATAACTGTGGTAGGACATATGAGGTTTCTGTGTATGGTGTCGTGGTGTCCCCCCTATAATTAAAGGGGATAAAGCAACACCCCCTAGGAGTGGCTCATTGTGTCACAGTGCTCCTAGTTGCAGCCTGCTGTGAAAAAGTGCTACTCTCAGAATGGACAGAAAACTATCATTTTTTCCTTCCTCTTCTCCCCACCCCCCCTTTATCAGTCAGTTTTGCAGTTTCCTCACAAGTCAAAAGGAATATGTTTTGGGATAAAAAGTGAGGACGATTGGACATAAAAATTTTACAGGGTGTGCCCGGGTTGTGGTCATAAAATCCTCTAGTATAGACAAGTTTTTGCCTTTACTGTATACAGTACACAATAGAACCAATGTGCCCTGGGCCCTGTTTATTCCTGTAGTGCAGAGGGGAGGATTGGTGTGGAGTGCCCTGGTCTATTTGTAGCTCTTGTTCTTCCTCTTGAGCAGGTGGAGCTGGAGCAGGCCTTCTTCCATAACCAGCCCCCATCCCTGCGGAGGACAGTGGAATTTGTGGCAGAGAGGGTGGGATCCAACTGTGTTAAGCACATCAAGTAAGTGCTGGGTTGGGCACCTCTGAAAATCCCTGCTTGCCTGTTGGGTTTTAATCTCTGAGGCCAAACTTTTGGGTGTCCTGTTGCAGAGGGAGTTGCTGCATTTGCCTCACTGCTGACAGTGGGCAATCTGAACCTGACTGGCACTAAAAGGGTTGGGCTCATTTTGGACTAGTGTGGCGGGGACCACTCTGCATTTCCTCCTTTTGATCTGGTGAAAATGGCATCCTCTATTTAAGATGGAAGGAGATTTTATATAACAGAAGGGCCCATCTCTTAGACATCTATGCAGATGCTGTCTGCCCACTTCTCTTGCGCCCCAGCCTTGACTCTTTGCCAATGACAGAACTCCCTCTCCTCCCCCTCCCCCATTGGATGCCTCTTACAGGTACTGTAAAATGAGTGGCGAGTCACTTAATCTGCTTCAATACCCTATCTCTGAAAACGAGGATAACAACAATGGTAATACTTCTGTCTCTGATCGAGTGTGGGGGGGATAACTCATAGTAAAGTCCTATGAGAGATCCTCAGGTGGATGGCACTAGAAATGGGCACGGTTGTGGGGTTTTTTTAATTACAGTTTAGTATTTCAGCTGGTTCAAAGGTTAGTTGCCACCCCCCTTTGAGGGGAAGATGAGAGGGGAATCTCTCCCTTGATGTTGGAAGTGCATTTCCTTGAGGAGGCTGAGACTGGAATGGACTCCACTTGGGCATCCTCTGGCCCATGCAGAATAAGCCACCGTGTCCCCTCCCAGCAGCACCCAGCTTCAACCTTGAAAGACTGATCTCATTTAGAAATATTTTTATCAGGTAAAATGCTTTGAGCCCCATTGACACCCGCCTCTAAGACTTGATCTCTCTGATTGGGGCTCACCAGTTTTCAGATTAATACTTGGATGTTAAATACTCCTCCAATGGCAGACGTACTTGTTCAGAGTGCAAAGGAGTGTGAGCCCTCCGAGGGGTTCTTCTGTATGGTTATTGTGGATTTTCTGAATTGTTTGTAAAAATGTGTGTGAGAGAGAGAGCAATCCAGCGTGCTAGTTGGAGGCACTGGGCCAACAGTCTCAGGGATTGAAGACCTCTGTTCACAGAAGTACAGTGCAGATAGAGCAAGCTTTCATGATATTGCACAGTCAGTGTGTATTACCCTGGTCAGATGGGGATCCATTTTTAGGGGTGAGGAAGGGAGTTTGGTTCCTTGGTCTTGTCCCCTTTACCCTTGACTTCTCTACTAAGGGGCCACACAGTGGTGGCTTTATGACATAGGCATCTGTTCAGTAAGACTCGGCCTGAGATTACCAGTCTATAGCTCGTGTAAGGAGACACTTTCCGTTGGTGACTGTAATGCTTTGTCTACGTTTGGGTGATTGCTCTAAAATGTCCCTGTGATACTACTTCCTGTTGAGTTCAGTACTGCCGGTTCCTGGTGGAAACTAGTGTGAGTGCTAGTCTAGGCAGGGTGCTGGTGACTGGCTCCTGAAGTCCTGTCTGTACTTGTGCTCCCAAAAGAGCTTAGTGTCCTAGGGTGTTTCTGTGAGCATCTTCAGGGGAAAGCTGTGTATCCTTTGTCACTTTGGATTATGTCTGTTTAGAGTGAACATGGAAACATAGAAATTGCCATGCTGGATCCGGGCTGTAGTCCTCCTAGCCTAGTGTTGTATCTCTGATAGTGGCTAGCACCACATGCTTCAGAGGAAGATTCAAGACCTGTCACAGTAGGCAGATGTGGGATAATCTACCCCTCGTGTTGGGGCTCATCATAAACCCTAATAGAGATTTTGTCTTCCAAAATTTGTTAGCAATAACCGATAACTCTGGATGTTCACGTTAGCCATCGAAACCTACACTCCTTTTTTTGACTCACTCTTTTTGGCCTCAACAACATACTGTGGCAATGAGTTCCAATGAGCTTGAGATAAGACTCTCTCCTTGTGGAAGGGGGAGTGAGATTAATAAAATAACATATGATGGCGTTTTTAATCTGTGTGTGTTTCATCTGTGGTTTAAAGGAAAATGGTACCCCTCTTGAAGCAGTATATAAGGGCTATATACTGATTTCCTGGCTTGTTCTCTCTGTTGTCCCATTGACTTGTAACAGGGCAACGCTGGTAGCAGAGCTGGTCAAAAGGGCAGAGGTCATGCTGCAGGACAAGGTAAAGGAAGAGGATGCTAATCATAGCAAACTGCTGGACGAGGTGTGTGCTCAACTGTATGAGGAAGGGGCACAAGCTCTCCACAAAGGCAGAGAGTAAGCAGCAGGAGCTATTTATATTAGTCATTTCTCTTCCTTTTTCATTGCTGATTCCTTAATGATGTGCAGACTCTGATATTACACCGGTATTTTTAAAATCCCCAGCCTCAGATGCGCTGGTGTGATTAGCTATATTCCTGTAATCTGAGCTCAGTTTCCCTTCGAATGCCTTCTATTCCTGGGAAGGAATTGAGGAGGATACAGTCCTGTGTACTCAAGCTGCCCCCAGCTCCAAACTACGTAAGCCACAGTCATTGTATTTTCCTCTGTTTTGGGAGAGGAAGGAAGGATTCCTGGTGTTACAGCTCAACTGCCTATAGAAGGAGCCTGTAATTAAAACTTTGCTTACGTGGTTCTGTCCTGCCTGATTGTGGGACCCACTGGTGTCCAAGTGGTGAAATGGAACAAAGCAGGTAGAAGTTCCTGCAGGGACATCTGTGACTGTCATCCTAGAGCAGCAGCTGTGGGTCAGGACCTCAAAGTGGGTCACAACCCCATTTTAATGGGATTGCCAGGGCTGGCTTAGACTTGCTGGGGCCTAGTGCCAAAGCCCAAGGGCTTCGGCCCTGGGTGGAGAAACTCAGGTTACAGGCCCTCTGCCTGAGACTAAAGCCCTTGGGCTTTGGCCGCCCAACCCAGGGCAGCGGAGCTCAGTCAGGCTCAGGCTTCAGTCCCTCCTCCTGGGGTCATGTAATAAATTTTGTTGTCAGAAGGTCTCAGTGCAGTGTCGTTTGAGAACCCCTGCACTAGAGCTTTGGCTGACACAACAGTATATTTTTCTTTGCCATTTTTTCTTTGCAGATTTTGCAGGTTGAAAGGGCCTGAGGCTGTGAGAGTGCTGCTGCCAGAAGAGACATCAGCAGCGGTATGTATCATGTCTATTAAAGACCTTGCCTTTCAGTCCTGATCGGTATCCCTGTGTCACCATTGCTGCCACTTTTAAACCCCTTTGTGATAGGAGGGTCGAATTTACTGACCCACGGATGTAAAATCACTCTGAGCCTCATGCCTGCCCAGGTTAACTGGGCATTTCTGTCAAAATGATCCAGCAGCAAAATAATTAACTGTTGTTTACATCATTATCATTGGACTTCACTTCAATTATAGTTAATGTGATTTGTTAATTATACTTAACTTATATTAATTATACATTAATGTCATATGGGGTTTCTCAAACTGGGGGTCGCGAGCGCCTGCTGCTGCCGAAAAGCCGCCAAATTGATTATTTCCGCATTCGGTGGCTTTTCGGTGGACATACCGGTCGCTCTCGGAAGCGCTCGGCATGTCCGCTGAAAATAGCCCCCGAATGCGGAAGTATTCAATTCAGCGGCTTTTTGGCGGACATGCAAGGGTCGCGCCGTGCCGCCTGAGAACAAAAAAGGGTCGCGGTCTCAAGAAGTTTGAGAACTGCTGAATTGTAATACATCTCTCTTAGCACCAAATACTGCCTGAGTCAATGGGCTTCACGTAGAGAATGTGTGTAAAAGGACCCTTTTGGTCATTTGAGAGCCCAGTTTCCATAACAGCAGCGTCATCCTGTTTGAGTTTATCAAGAGATGCACGTATTGATTCTGAACACGATGTATGTTGAAATGAAGATTCTTCCCTAGAGAAGTTGTTCCTTTGTGTCTCCCTGCTCGGCAGGGCTGTCCTGTGAATGGCAATAACTGTAATGCTGCTGCTTATTCATTTCAAAGATTTTGAGCAGTGCTGAAGAGATTGCGGTGGGACTGGCTACTGAGAAGGCCTGCACCTGGCTGTCAACCAACATCACAGGTAGGCCTCAGCTCTCTGCACAGTGGCTGCTCCTGACATGAAGGCAGGGACTTTTGTAAGATCAGAGAGGTCTTTTCAATGTAATGAAGTACGTGCTCTCCCTGGTTTTCTTGTAGTCAAAGGTTTGTCCTGCCCATCCATACCTGTTTAGAAGCAGGGGAAAGGGTTGCTCTCCTCACCAATCTGGTTTCCAACACTAAGTGCATGTTACAAGGTTTTGAGTTCTCAAACTTTGACCTTTACGTCACTTCAGGATCTGAGGTCAGGTGTCTGTCTGGGGGTTGCTGGGTTCTACAATATGGGAGGCTTACTCTTAATCTGTCACTTGAGCTCAAGTCTTGTCCACACTAGACATTTACAGTTATAAGATCTTCTTGGTCCCTTCAGAATGCTTGTAAAATACCTTGTGTCCACACCAACAGCTACTCCTTAGGGCTTGCCTGCAGAACAGGTATTATAGAAGAAATGGTTGTAGGGGACAACCTTGGGTCTAGTGATCATGAACTAATTCAGTTCAAATTGAATGGAGGGGTAAACAAAAATAGATCTGCGAGTAGGGTTTTTGATTTCAAAAGAGCTAACTTTAAAAAAATTAAGGACATTAGTCAGGGAAGTGGATTGGGCTGAAGAATTTATGGATCTAAAGGTGGAGGAGGCCTGGGATTACTTTAAATCAAAGTTGCAGAAGCTATCAGAAGCCTGCATCCCAAGAAAGGGGAAAAAAATCATAGGCAGGAGTTGTAGACAGAGCTGGATGAGCAAGCATCTCAGAGAGGTAATTAAGAAAAAGCAGAAAGCATACAGGGAGGGGAAGATGGGAGGGATCAGCAAGGAAAGCTACCTTATTGAGGTCAGAACATGAGAGAGAGGCTAAAAGTCAAGTAGAATTGGACCTTGCAAAGGGAATTAAAACCAATAGTAAAGGGTTCTATAGTCATATAAATAGAAGAAAACAAAGAGAGAAGAAGTAGGTCTGCTAAAAACTGAGGATGGAGTGGAAGAAGGATAATTTAGGCATGGCCCAATATCTAATCAAATACTTTGCTTCCGTCTTTAATGAGGCTACCGAGGATCTTGGGGATAAAGGTAGCATGGCAAGCAGGAATGAGAATATGGAGGTAGATATTATCATATCTGAGGTAGAAACCAAACTTGAACAGCTTAATGGGACTAAATCGGGGGGCCCAGATAATTTTCATCCAAGAATATTAAAGGAACTGGCACATGAAATTGCAAGCCCATTAGCAAGAATTTTTAATGAATCTTTAAACTCGGGGGTTGTACCGTATGACTGGAGAATTGCTAATATAGTTCCTATTTTTAAGAAAGGGGAAAAAAAGTGATCTGGGTAACTACAGGCCTGTTAGTTTGACATCTGTAGTATGCAAGGTCTTTGAAAAAATTTTGAAGGAGAAAGTAGTTAAGGGCATTGAGGTCAAAGGCAAATGGGACAAAATACAACATGGTTTTACAAAAGGTAGATCGTGCCAAACCAACCTGATCTCCTTCTTTGAAAAAGTAACAGACTTTTTAGATAAAGGAAATGCAGTGGATCTAATTTACCTTGACTTTAGTAAGGCATTTGATACAGTGCCACATGGGGAATTATTAGTTAAATTGGAAAAGATGGGGTTCAATATGAAAACTGAAAGGTGGATAAGGAACTGGTTGAAGGGGAGACAACAGAGGTTCATACTGAAGGGTGAACTGTCAGGCTGGAGGGAGGTTACCAGTGGAGTTCCTCAGGGATCTGTATTGAGGCCAATATTATTTAATCTTTTTATTACTAACCGAGTCACAAAAAGTGGGAATGTGTTAATAAAGTTTACAGACGAGACAAAGCTGGGAGGTGTTGCCGATTCAGAGAAGGACCAGGATATCCTACAGGAAGACCTGGATGACCTTGTAAACTGGAGTAACAGGAATAGGATGAAATGTAATGGTGAGAAGTGTAAGGTCATGCACTTAGGGATTAATATCAAGAATTTTAGTTATAAACTGGGGACACATCAATTGGAAGTAACAGAGGAGGAGAAGGACCTTGGAGTATTAGTTGATCACAAGATGACTATGAGCCGCCAATGTGATATGGCCGTGAAAAAAGCTAATGTGGTCTTGGGTTGCATTAGGCGAGGTATTTCTAGAAGGGATAAGGAGGTATTAGTACCATTATATAAAGCACTGGTGAGACCTCATTTGGAATACTGTGTGCTGTTCTGGTCTCCCATGTTTAAGAAGGATGAATTCAAACTGGAACAGATGCAGAGAAGGGCTACTAGGATGATCCGAGGAATGGAAAACCTGTCTTATGAGGAGAGACTCAGGGAGCTGGGCTTGTATAGCCTATCCAAAAGAGGGCTGAGGGGAGATACGATTACTCTCTACAAATATATCAGAGGGATAAATACCAGGGAGGGAGAAGAATTATTTAAGTTCAGTACTAGTGTGGCTACAGAAACAAATGGATATAAACTGGTCAACAGGAAGTTTAGACTTGAAGTTAGACAAAGGTTTGTAACCATTAGAGGAGTGAAATTCTGGAACAGCCTTCCAAAGGAAGCAGTGGGGGCAAAAGACCTAGCTGGCTTCAAGATGAAGCTTGATAAGTTTATGGAGGAGATGGTGTGATGGGAAAACATAATTTTGGCAATTGATCTTTGACTATGGTAATAGAGAGGCCTGGTGGTATATGATGGAAAGTTGGAGGGGATGGGATCTAAGATGCTACAGAAAATTCTTTCCGGGGTGTCTGGCTGGTGAGTCTTGCCCACATGCTCAGGGTTCAGCTGATCGCCATATTTGGGGTCGGGAAGGAATTTTCCTCCAGGGCATATTGGCAGAGGCCCTGGAGGTTTTTCGCCTTCCTCTGCAGCAGGGGGCATGGGCCACTTGCTGGAGGATTCTCTGTACTTTTAAGTCCTTAAACCAAGATTTGAGGACTTCAATAGTTCAGATATAGATGAGGTATATTGTAGGAATGGGTGGGTAAAATTCTGTGGCCTGCGTTGCAGGAGGTCAGACTAGATGATCATAGTGGTCCCGTCTGACCTTAAAGTCTTTGAGTCTATGAGATGCCACTCAGATTGGAATTGCTTTCAGCAGAACGCCAGTTTAATCTGAACAATTTCAGACTGCCCTGGTTTACTGCTAGCATTTATGACAGTGAAATGATTCAGATACAGTAGACTCTTGATTATCCAGGATGATAGGGAAAAAAATAATCCTGATTAATAAAATCCCGGATAATCACCATCCATAGGAAATATGGGGTAGGGTGGTTGGTTCACCAGCCACCCTGCACCAGGGGGACAGGGTGTTGGTTCACTGGCTGCCCTGCACCCTGTTGGGTTTTGGGTTTTTTTGTTCTTGGGGCGGCAACAAAGCCAGAGCCGGCCCTGCGAGTTACGCATATTTTTTTTGACATCCTGGTTAATCCACATCCTGGTTAACCCAATCCTGGATAATCAAGAGTCTACTGTAGATAGTTCTTCATCTACTATCCCGTAGTGCACTGGTAGCATTTCAGAATCTCGCAGACGTCATGGCTTCTGGGAGTTGTGTACCTGTCCCATAGCTCTTGGCACAGAAGGCATTGCAGCTAAAAACAATTTAGAACAGCACTAGCATGAATGTTGGGCTCAGAACATGAATTGATATGATGGCTAGTGCGGGCATGCTAAAGCACTGACATGTAAACTGGCACAACATACAAGTTCAGCTTTCTAGTGTAAACACTACCTAATAGTGACACTAGTTTATCTTGTGCTTAATTGATGATCACACACTGGGATCCTCTAATAGAAGTCTCAAGAGATGGGCTAGATATTACCATTAACCTACACTTCTGAGAAGAGCTGTGGGTACAGCATTGGCTCTGCCCATGCCCGGGGGTGGGAGGGAGCCTGTGATTATGAGAAGGAATAGGAGCTCAGAGGACTGGGATGTTGGAAACCTAATACATTACTCATTCTGGTCCTGAGACACCACTCAACGGAGAAGGATTTGAGGAAGTATCCCATAATGTGATTTCTGGAAACCCTGTTCTCCATATCCCTTGTGAAAAAAATATGAATGTAATAAGCCCTGTTATTTGTTCCTTACAGCACTGATCAAAAGAGAAGTGAGAACTACCTTTAATCGAATGTTGAGAGTCCAGGGGCCTTCCTTGCCCAGTGAGGACGCACAGGGGGAGAGGAAAGGTTGTCCCCCTAACTGCCAGCACCACGCTCCGTTCCCCTCTCAGATCATCAATGAGATCAAAGTACAGAACTTCCACTGTCTCCTTGGTTACATTGATACTTTTTTGACTTTCCTCCGTGTCACAGTTCAAAGGAACAAGCTCTGAGCTTGGGTGGGGTGGGAGTGGAGGAGGGGGGTGCGCCTATGTTGCTTCTCACTCCTTGCAGGAGCTGCTGTCTTCCTGAGATCAGCATTCTGGTCCCAAGGGGGCCTGTCTAATACAGTGTTCGTGGAGGGAGAGAGAAAGGGAGATGTCCATCTGACTCCACTCATATTGGTCCAGTGTCCCTGTTTTGGGGATGTAAGAGCCATCCTGCCACAGTGAGAGTTCTCTGCAGCTCTGTTCTGAAGAGTGACCTCGCTACCCTGCAGATCTGCTCCCTGTGTGGTTTTTCAGAGAGCTCTGCTGACTTCAGGGACTAAAATAAGTATTTCCTAGTCTTTATTCTCATCAGCCCTGCAGAGCTAGCTGGATTCTGTTCCTCCTTATGCACCAACAGAATTGTTTGCTGAGTTCCAGTCAGCTACATCAGTGTAAATCCATGCAAAGGGGTTTGCCTGCCTGCCTTCCCCTCTGCACTCAGCTGGATTTAGGGAGAATTGAAGTTACAGAGAAAGAAGGGAGTGGTGGGATGGCTTGATTTTTCCCCGATTGCCTTCTTATTAGAATGGATATAAAATGCCTTCCTACCTCTCCTGTCTCAGGCTTAAATTGATGTTGTTTTCTTAGAAATCATATCATTTTAAAAACAAGCAAACCCCAAACAGTTCTGTCACCATCATCTGAAATTATTAAGTGAAAGAATATTAATACTCTCATCTACTTTTCACTATTTATTCTGCTTGTTTTTCGGAGTTAATTTCTGTTTACCTGGGTAGTGAAACTAGAGTAGCTATAGTGAAATTCCTATCAGTTCACATGTTCTAGGCCACTGCCTCCAATGTTTTGCAATGTTGCAAAAACTGTAGCGGAATAAGTTTTGTTTAAAGAAAAAAACGTTTCCACTGGAATTACAAAAAAAAAAAAAAAATCACAAAGCTTAAATTTGTAGTCACTAATTCTGACACAGTCCTTTTGAAGTTCTAAAACACAGTTGTTTCCATGTCTTCTGATTGAAATTCTGCCCTTTAGTTGTTCAAGAACACTAGTACTGGATGGTAAGTCACTGGTGATGCTAGGTGTTAACTACACACACCATCAGGAAAAATATGATCCAAGGAACCAGACAGTTAATGCTACACATTTGTTTTGAGTGTGATATGCTCCTTGTAATAATGGTGCTGAGTCTCAGAGAGAGGCAGAAGATGATGTCATGGTTGAGACACAAGATGGTGGATGGAGGCAGGGGTCTGAAGACCTAGGTTCTGTTACCAGCTGTACCACTGACCCTGACTTTTGGCATATCACTTAATCCAAAATTTTGAAATTTGGGTGGCTAAATAAGTGATGTGATTTGCAAGGGTGGTGAGCTGTTTCCCTTATTGACATAAGTGAGAGCTACAGGCAAAAGTCAGTCCACTTACTACATGTCTAAATGTAGAGTTAGGTGCCTGGCTTTAGGCACCCAAGTTTGAAAAAATGGGTGGCAATATTTCTGCTTCCATTTCCTGGTCTGTAAAATGGGGATAATACTAACCTCCTCCATGGGCTGAGTGGGGGTTGTTTTTTTGGGGGGATAGAGGGGTTGTGACTATTAAGGAATGGTTGTAAATCACTTAATCTTCAGTCCAGTGATCTCTCTAGAAATGCAGAGTATGAGTGGTTAGATGAGCAGTTGTTGCCTTTTCATCTAGGATGTGCTCTGTATTGCTGTGGGACCCAGGGATGAAGATGAAGAAATTCCTTATGTCCAGCTGGAGTACTTGCTGAAAAGACTGAGCCAAACGCTTCAGTGCAGAAAGGTAGAAATAAAGAAGTACGCAGTGCTTTCTGAGCCATCTATGTACCTGCTAGTGTAATGAACTTGTCTCAGCTCGTGCACCTTTCATCTGATCTCAGACGTGGCAGAGATACGTTTCATTCTCTGACCCTAGTTATCTGCATGTCATGTGTGGGTATGTGAAGATTGATCATTTTCATGGAGAATTTCCTGCATCTTTCCAACCGTTCCTTCTTTAATGACCCTGAGTCAGCAGCTCTGTGGCTCCTGCTGTCGCTGCTTATTCCTTTCTAATTATTTTTAATGGAAAGCTCCTGTCTGATCAGTCTGAACCAGAGGCTGTGGGTTCTGGGATGATTGATTCATAGAATATCAGGGTTGGCAGGGACCTCAGGAGATCATCTAATCCAACACCCTGCTCAAAGCAGGACCAATCCCCAATTAAATCATCCAACAGCATTTCCCCCTAAATGGCCCCCTCAGGGACTGAGCTCACAACCCTGGGTTTATCAGGCAATGCTCAAACCACTGAGTTATCCCTCCCTCCCATCAGATTCCCTGACATGCCAATTTTATGTTTTCAGTTCATGTGTCCCACCTCGGAGCAGCAGCTGGCTAGGTGCACTGTAGAGCTGGCATCTCTCCTAGGTAAGCCAGTTGTGATGTCTGTGCATTGTTAATGCTGACTCCTTTCCCTTCACCTCTGAGTGCCCCTTAGGTCTCCCTGCTTTTCATTCAGCGTTTTGTTGGCTCTCTTGTAACAAAAGTGCCACTGGATCTGCAAAGACGTTGCATTGCAAAACCCAGAGGATGACTGGGAGATTGCTTTCTTAAAACCCCTCACAAACATCATTCTTTTGAGCTGGCCCTCCTTCAACTATATATTTACCTTTTTTCCCCGCCCAGTTTTTGGCCCCCTCATTCAGACACGCCGTGAGCGCCAAGAATCTCTGTCTCTGGATTCTTGTAATTTAGCATTTTCCTAAATGTAATATTTGATTCCAGTTTTCGTGTCTATCTTGTGAAAGAAAGTCAGTCGTTCATTTCATGTGTATCAGTAACCCCTCTGTGCAGGTTCAGCCAGTGGATTACTGACCTTGATTTCTTGGCAGCAGTCAGTGATTTCCTCTTGCTAAATGTGTCAGATGATGGTTTCTGATACCTGATGTGCATCTACACGTCACACACATCTAGCTAATGATGTGGGTGCAGAGCTTTCCCCCTGGCCAGTCTCCATATCTCTGCTATCTAGAGCCTTCAGAGGGATAAGAGCTCCCCTTGAAATGTTTCCCTCTTAGAGAGCAGTCTCCTGTACCTTGGAAGGATGAAACACTTACAGTGAACTCTTTTCTGGGGCTGGAAATGCAGTTCTGTCTTTCCATGAGATGACAGGAGACTACAGGGAAGGTCTGA
Organism: Sternotherus odoratus; assembly: GCA_032164245.1. Classification (NCBI taxonomy): domain Eukaryota; kingdom Metazoa; phylum Chordata; order Testudines; family Kinosternidae; genus Sternotherus; species Sternotherus odoratus. Next base: position 53,870,486 of record JAVMKO010000006.1, on the reverse strand, counting down.
GTGTTTTTTAGGATTCCTAGTTTAGCTGTATTTAGAAGTACTGTAATAAGAATAATTAAAAATGAATATGTTGCTCTTAGAGAAAACAGATCCACTATAAAGTGAAAGTACAACAGCCCCACATAAATGTGGGCTCTGCTAATCTACCAGTAAAATTATTAATGCAAAGTGTACATTTTTTTAATTTAAATGTTCTATTCAGTTAAAGTAACCACTGCCCTTTGTAGGAGTGACAACTACATCCAATTCTGTTAGACAGCAATAAAACTAGCTACTAGTTTTATTGCTGTCTTCTTCCAGCTTTGTGGGCAATAGGCCAGTACAGCATTAGTCAACTTCAGAACAAACGTCTATTTCTTGTCTGCAGTATCTTCTGCCTGGGGTGCAGAACCCAGAATTTTGAATGTTCCAAGATTCTGACCTTCCTCAGTTGAAACTGCCTCTCCATGAGTGTTTTCACCTTGGTGTTTGTATTGGTGATAACCAAGCCTGTCAGTTCACTAACAATGTGCTTCACATACCAAAATGACTGTAAATGTAATAGTAATAAACTGTGTTGGTCCATCCCCTCCATCCCATAGTTTCAGATCGTGTTCCTATCCAGGGCCTTAAGCCTCAGATCCAGGAGAAGCCTGAAAGACAGCGAGGGAAGAAGAATGCTGTCTCCGGTCTTCTGAAATCGCTGCTGTCGGTTTGGAAGGAAGACTTTTGCACACCTGTTCCTGTTCAGCTGATGTTCAGCAGGAAAAATGTTGGCTACATCGCAGAAGTCGAGCACCGTGAGGTGGGACTTCCTTAGCTCTCCAGAACCATCTGCCCAATCCTGCTTGCCATACTCTCACTGGAGTTCTGTTGTCTTCTGTGACTGACTATCATGTGAGTAAGGCCAGCAGGATTTGGCGCTCTCTGGTCAGCTGCCAATGAGTTTCTTCAGGGACAGTGAAAAAGTAAGAGCAGTATATAGTGTCAAGAAGGCGGACTGTGATATTTATGTTTGGGGAGATGAAATGACACCAGAATTTGTTCCATTTAATACCAGAACAAATGATAAAATAGATGCTCAACCTGAGAGATTATAGGACTGTAAATGTAAATGGCCCTATGGTTAACTTTGGCTCGGAAGAATTTTCGTGTGTGGTTCGAGGTCAGGATATCAGCTTTTGTTGAAAATTACACAGGCATTCCCAACCTGTCCTTGAGCTGGACAGGAAACACTTACTCTGTTTCCAGCTGAGAATACAGAACTGAAAATGAACATACGAACGGCCTACTAGGTCAGACCAGTGGTCCATCTAGTCCAGTATCCTGTCTTCTGACAGTGGCCAGAGCAAGGTGCTTCAGAGGGAGTGAACTGAACAGGGAAATTTATCAAGTGATCCATCCTCTGTCATCCAGTTCCAGCTTCTGACAGTCAGAGGTTTAGGGACACTGAGAGTATAGGATTGCACCCATGCCATCTTTTCTAATAGCCATAGATAGACCTATCATCCATGAATTTATGGAATCTTTTTTTAACCCAGTTATTGCCAGGGAATGTTGTGAAGACCAGAAATAGGAGTTTCACCGGTTGACACTGCATTGTGTGAAAAAGTACTTCCTCGTATTTGTGTTAAATCTTCTGCCTGTTAATTTCTTTGGATGACCCCTGGTTCATGTGTTGTGAAGGGATAAATAATACTTCCTTTATTGACTTTCTCACCATTCATCTATATATATAAAAGTCAAATGGTGTATGCGTGTATGTACGTTCCCTTACTCCTTCCACACCGTTTGAGCTAGAGACTTGAAATTTGGTACAGTTAGAGGCCTTAGGGTCCTAATCAGGGTAAGAGTTGAAAATTTTTGAAATCTCACCTCTGACGCCCCCCAGGGGTGAAATTATTTAAAGGCCAATCACATCAGCTGGGCAGCTGCTGTTCTCTGTGACATAGTTATGATGTCATAATACCCCGCACTCGCTCAGCTCTGCCCCCTCCCCACCTCCGACGGACCCAAGTTGGGTTTGGTCGGAGGGTAAGTGAGCCGGGGGTGTTGGGTTTGGTCTGGGGGGGGGGGTGGGAAGGTGTCGGGGTGGGTGAGGTGTGGGTGTTGGGGTTGATCAGGGGGTGTTGGGTTTGGTGGGGGGGTAATGTGGGGGTGTTGGGTTTGGTTGGGGGGGGTGAGGTGGGGGTGTCAGGTTTGCTCTTAGCCCCCTCCCCCCTCCAACGGACCCCGCACTCGCTCAGCTCTCTGCCCCCTCCCCACCTCCGACGGACCCGAGCAACACCGGGTATTTCTGCTAGTTATTTTATAAATCTCTATCATATCTTGCCACAGTTGTCTCTTTTCCAAGCTGAACAGTCCCAATCTTTCTTAATGTCTCCTCATATGGAAGCAGTTCCATATCTCTGTTTTTTTTCCAGTTCTAATACATTTTTTTTTTAGATGAAGCAACCAGAACCACACTCTGTATTTGAGATGTGGGCATACCACAGATTTATAGAGTGGGGGGGGGGGAGGGGTGGTATATTTTCTGTCTTTTTATCCCTTTCCTCATGGTTCCGAACATTCTGTTAGTGTTTTTACACATTGAGCAGATGTTTTCATAAAATAGTTCACAATGACTCCAAGATCTTGTGTAGTAGCTAATTTAGACCCCATCATTTTGTATGTATAATTAGGATTATATTTTCCAGTGTGCAGTACTTTGCATTTATCAATATTGAAATGGTGTGATTGTTTTATTGTAGAATAGACTAGATGAGCTGCAAGGGAAACTAAGGCTAGATTAACTGCAAGGGAGCCCAAGAACCCAGAGACAGTTTACTTTCTCCTTTCACCTTTGTTTTTTCCCCATAATACAGATTTGAGTACATTCAAAACATAACTTGTACGGAGTTCTTCTAAAGCAGTAAATAGATGCAGGCCATAGCCCATCTTGAGGAACTTGACACTCCTTGTTTCTTCTGCAGTGGGATTTGTTCCTGTTTATGCTTCACGGTCTTGTTGACCATGGTCTGATGGGAAACGCAGAGATTGAGAGCTGCTTGCATAGCCTCCAAGAACTACATTGGTCCTCAGTAAGTATTTGTGTGTTTCATTTAATATTCAGGCATGATTATGAGGCTGCTGAGTCAGTTTGGCATTTAGCTTGAATTTTTTGTACCCCTCTCTCAAAGACCTAGGCCCAGATGCTTGTCTGAGGAGTTTCTGCTTGGTGCAATATAACGTGTGTGTGTGTGTGTGTGTGTGTGTGTAGGGTTGTCTTAGGCTGGATCTGTGCCTGCCCTGCTCCAGCATCGATTAGAAAACCTGCCACTAGACCAGCTGACAGTGGTCCCCAAAAAAACATCAACTGTCTGGCGATAGATGGAGTGCAGCACGCTCCGGCCATTCCCTGACCTGGGCAGCTCACAAGGGGCTGAGTATTTGGCTCTGCTCCAGCTCAGAACTTCTCTATGCCAGGGGAAATTCTTAGCTGGCAACATCCAGATGCTTTTCAGCCTCTGTCGCCACCAGAATGCATCAGAGAATCTAGCCTCCTGGTCCGATGTTTCAAATGTGGGAACCTCAAGTTAGTCTTCTGACTAAATGTGGTCTAATTTTTGATGTGCTCAGCCCCCATAAATTCCACTCAGTTAATGGAAATTACAGGTGCTCACCACCTTTAAGAATCAGGCAGTGCTTTTTAGGTGCTGATATCAGGTTAGTATATAAACTAAGATGGGCACAGGCTTCAAAGGGAAGGCTTGGTGTGCAAATCTGTGTATCTTATCATTTCAGCAGCTGTGGTCTCTTTTTCACTCTGCTTTAATTGTTTTTACTGCTTTAGCTTGTCGTATTAATATCCCAATACAAAACTTTGACCACCCCTCCCTCGTGTTTGCCTGTGAAATCTCAACTTTATATTATTCAAAATAATTTTGTATTCCTTGGTTTGCACTTTTTAAAAGATGGTTTCTGATTTGCACTGTTTGTTGCAGAAATTCTTGGAAGAATTGGAAACTATCTCTAGAATATTTACATCAGAGTATCATGTTGCAGAACCCAGGACTAGGCCTTATGAATTGGTGAGACAACAAAGAGGTACTGTGGCAGCACAAAGCTAGTGCAGACAATCTCTGTATGGATTAAAGAACTGAGGAGAACTCGACATGTGGAATTTAATAATGCTGCTGAGTCCACGCAGTAAGCCTCTTGCCTGGATCACAATGTATTGATGGGTCACTTGTGCAAAAATTGCATCAAACTTTCCCTCGAAGGAGAAAGGTGTGAGAGGAACACACATCCCTCAAAGTGTGTGGAGGGGTTTACATCTGCAAATGGAAATGCTTCTAAGAGTTGCTCTCTAAGTTTGGAACTCTTAAGAACCGGACCATGGTTCACAGCCGATGATCTACACTTGTAGTGGAAATATGTCTCATGCTCGTGCAGCAAGAGGCTCTGAACAGAGTCTGGAATCCGTTTAGTGCACAAAACCTGCTACATTGCTGGAGGGATTTCTGGTGGTTTCCCAAGGTGCCATCTTTTATCTTAACTTGGTGTGATTTCTTATGGATTCTCTTAGAAAATACACTGTGCTACCAGAAGAGGAAATAAATCAAACTAGAGCCCAAGGACATGAATGGATATTTATTTTTCACCACGAGCTCAAGCTTGAAGGTTTGTTTTTTAAATTTTTTAAGGCTCATTTTAAAAGTAAAATCACAAAAAATATTTTGGAGCATTGGATCAGATATTATTTTAAAGGACATTCATACTTCTGTTTGTGTCTCACTTAACAAAAGCAGCACTTGTATTTCATGTTTTTAATAGAATTGAGGGGGAGATTATCTGGTTATCTTTTTTACTGTGGAGAGCTGACAGTATTTTAAGAGGCATTGTTTTTGTAGTGTGAGCATAAATGCCATGTATCTGTTAATCACTGTCTTTAAAATCCTTATTGCCTTGAGTTTGCGGTTCTTACATAGAAATACTTCTGTGTGATAAGCACAGATTAGAGTAACTAGATTGAAAATGTAACGGAACTCCCATGAAATAGCATCACTAGGATGCTGGAAGGAAGCAGTCCTATTCATGAAATGCTGCTGAGTGCTGTCCATCCTCATGGATCCACCTTAAAAGGGGAACTGCCAACAAAGTGGGGCTTCTAATTTTCAGTATTTTAAATACAATGTTCCAAGTGTTGGGGGGGGGGGGGGGAGGGACTGGATTTTTAGCAATAGATTAGTCACTCATCCGAGAGTTTACATAGGATTTGCCTCCCTGTGCAAGAAAGGATTATTTTTTTCTTTTGCCTAACAGGTTGATGGAGCATCCTTTCCTCACTAAATACAGGTTATTCAAAAGCAAATATTGTGTTACATAAGCAAGACAGCTACACAAGGTGAAATCTAGGCTGTTTGCATGGCCATTTCTGTTGCTAATTAACCTCTCTCTCTGGTATGGGTAGGAATTCCTGGGGTAGAAAATGGAATGTCAAGGACTTAAATTGTTTTTAAAAATCAGACTAACTACATAAATCTGGCTACTATTAAAGTCTACTGGACCACAAGAAAATGAGGGAAACCAAAGAGGACAATATGCATATTGCAACGATTTGGGGTAATTTTGTCACCTACTCAGACTGTTGGATGATGGATTGAAGGAGGCTGCAGATGCCAGTATCTGTCTTGTCAATATTTTGTTTGCTGTCCTCGTGCTCAGGTTGTTGTTCAGTAATACCATTTCATGTGAACAAAGTATGTGGAGAGGAACAGCTACCGCAGTATGAACTGAAAGAACGGGTGTGCTTCATACTACAGCATACTCGCTCTTCAGGACTCAGTATAACATGACCATTTCACTGTTGATATCTCAGTGAAGCTGTCAGATTTGCTATAATAAACATTATCAAAATGCAGCCCTGTTTTGTGTCTGAACCGCAAGTATATAAAGCTAGAAGTGCACAGTGTCACTCATTGAGGTGTGTTTGTTTTGGTGCAAACTAAAGCACACAAGGATGCCCATCTCTAAGACGCCTGGCTGGGGAGCTGCACTTATCCTCTGTTGCAATAGTGAAGTTGCTGGGTCTATTTCAGCCAACTCAGGTGTAACACTGACTTTGCCAGCACGTTGTCCCTGTGCGGGCTGGTGAGTTGTGGTTTTCATATCACTTGTAATCAGTTTTTTATTCAAAACTTTCCATAGTCTAAAACTGTTGGACTGCACCGCTCTTTCTGCAAATGCTGGAGGCTCTCCTCCAGGCTCCAGGGTTTGTCCATGCCATGGCATTCGATTGTCTGCCTCTTGATTTTTTAAGTTGTTTCTAGGGCAATAACAAGCAACATGGTTTTTTCCACCTCTCTCATCTGTTTTATCAAGGCTCTTCCTGGGTAAGTTCACAAGTCCATCTCATAGTCAGTATAAACTGCAAAAGGGCCTGCATTCATATGGAGATAAACTTAAGGAGCTGCATGGTTCATTTCCCAGACATGGTTCCAGTCAACTTTACACAGGTGGACATATGTCATTGCAGTATGGATGCTCTCTGGAGTACCAGGCTCCTCAGCTTTCTTCATCCTCTCTCCAAACTCCAGGGATAAGCCATTCTGATGGAAATGTTACACCTGCTAGAACTAATGGCAATAAAATCTGTCCCAGGAAAGAGGTTCAGGGTAGTGCTCTACTTTCTTCATAGTGAGAAAAGGGTTAGGAAGAGACTGGGCCACCCTAGACTTCAAAAAGCATGATTGGCAAAGATGATACATAAAATGGACATTCTAGCTTTGCCTCTCTCCGTAATCTCTCCCGGAGACCTTTTCCACTGTTGGACAAGGAAGAGGTTTATCTGCATGATCCCATCAGATGCTCTCATTGGCAGTTTCTCTGGTTTGTCTACAGCAATTGCTTTTGTCAATACAAAATGCTACTCTGTTAATCCACAGGGTATTGACAAAGTTCCCAGCTGGGTGAGGAGTCTAGGAATTTATTTATACCTGTTTTTAGACTCCATGCTAATCGGGGCATGATCTTCGAATACCTCATAAGAATGGCCCTACTGGGTCAGACCAAGAGTCCATCTAGCCCAGTGTCCTGACTTCTGACAGTGACCAGTGCCAGGTACCTCAGAGGGAATGAACAGGAATCATCAAGTGATCCATTCCCTGTCGCTCATTCCCCGCTTCTGGCAAACAGAGACTACAAGATCAAGAAACTGAGATGTGTCAGTACCTAGCATCAATCCATTTCCATCTATTCCTGCTGGTTCTTCTTGGCCCGTGTGAGAGTCTGCCCATGAGAGAAGTGGAGGTTCTTCTGATAGGCCTTGGCCCTTTGAGGCATTCTCAACAAGAGATGGAAAGGAAAGTTGACATCCACTGAAAAAAGTTAATTATTCCTTCATTTTTCCCTAAACTTCATCATCTGAAAGTATCATGGTGCATGCTTGGTCTAAGAAATGCACTTACTTGGGGGTTGCACACTTAAAGCTTGTGTAGATCATTTATTCTACACACCAGGAACAACTTGCATCCCTACAAACACCTGTGTGCCATCACCTTATTCCCCTTCTATTTCAGGGACTTCCTGCAACTCCCCTGCTCTCAGGGCTTTTGTGCCCATTACCCACTCCTTCATGTGAGGGTCCCCCTTAAACCCAACAACCACCACTGTCACCATCAATGACTACTACTTATTTTAGGGATGGGGCAGATTTTCTCTCCTGTCCTGCATCTCCTCCCCCCCCCCCCCCCCCCCACCATGTCTTATTATTCATGTTCTAATGGCCTCTGCAAATGTCTGGACTGCTTTTCTGCGACTGATTTCACTCTCCCTGCCCACGATACATTCTTTGGGTATCTATATCATGGCTTCCTGAGAGTCCATGTATATAGCTATCATACTTTGTATTTTTTGGGAATTTATGTAGTAAGAAATGTGTTCCTATACAGCTTTAGATGCTCTTATGAGGAGGAGCTAAGTCCTATGAAAAAACTGAAGTTGAACAAGTTGAAGTGCATCTGGTATTTGCAGGAAGACAGGCACAGCCAATTGTCTCTGGTGGGCCTGGCCTACGAAAGAAATAATCAGGTAACTGACTTTCCATTTTCAGTCTGCTCTCAAGTGGGGTACATCTAGTTCTGTAGTTTGATTAAATAAATTAGCAAGTCACCCATTGAGCATTATGTTGAAAACTGGGCCCTCATTTTCAGTGTTGTTGTAATAGAACCTCAGTTACAAACACCTCAGGACTGGAGGCTGTTCGTAACTCTGAAATGTTCTTTTAAAAGTTTACAACTAAACATTGACTTAAACTTATTATCTTAATTTAAATGAAACAAATACAGAAACAGTTCCTTTACCTTGTCAAATCTTTTTTAAAGGGAAAGCTTTTTTTAGTAGTTTACATTTAACAGTACTGCACTGTATTTCCTTTTTTGGGGGGTATCTGCTGCTACCTGATTGCATACTTCTGGTTCCTAATGAAGTGTGGTTGACTGGTCAGTTTGTAACTCTGGTGTTGTTTTGTGTGTGTGTGTGTGTGTGTGTGTGTGTGTGTGTGTGTGTGCATGCAATTTAAGTGAATCCATTTGGAATGTGGTACCATGAGATGCGGGGGAGGGAGAGGAGTATGTTTAGGACAAACCTCTTCTGCCTCTTTTTGAGTCTACCTAAGCATAGGAACCTCCCCCTTTTCCCCCCTCTCCACTTTTCCTTACACAGGCATTGCAGTCTCTGTACCTGTTCTTTATTGGTTGGGGCTGATGCTGAGAGGTTGGGAACTAGTGGGGGGGGGGAGGGGGGGAAGAAAAGGGATCACCTCATGTCATGCAAGGTGGGAGACAGCACTCATCCCTACCAAATCCCTGTAGCTAGAAGCCATCCCTCCCCTTCTGTAGAAAACAGTTGCCATCCAAAAAATGTGAAAATTAGCTATGCCTCAGGTGGAGGTCAGCTAGGAAGTAGTTAGGGTTGATACCCTAAAGCGCATCTTGAAGTCTGAATGAGACTCAGTACGATACTCCTTACTTCAGTGTCTACAAATTAACAGCTAGGCATTGAATTGTATGGGAAAAGCTCTAAATACTTTGAGGGAACTACCAATGTCTTGTGCAGTTTGTATTTTTTATAGAGAATTAGATAAATTATAGAAGAATACCCTCTAATGAGAAATTACTTATTAACTAAGGAAGGCCTAATCTTTTATCATCAAGTAACTAAGCCTTTTGGTTATTTCCTAAATCATTGTAATGACCATTAAATCACAGATTTTGTGAGGGGCTGAAATAGACCTAGCATGTTGAGTCTAGACAATGAATGTTGCTTGAGGCATTTTCTTTATGTAGAAAATACCATTTATTGTGGATATGAAAATAGCAATCCTTGTTGAGAACAAGATGGGATAAGAGATACAGTACAATTGGTTTGATTCACTATCATTTCAGTTACTGCTACAATGATAGCAAAATACGGACAGGAAGTTTTTGCCTAGTCTTGATAACAAATAGATTAGCTAGCTTTTTTCCCCACTTTTCTTCTAAACAAACCAATCCCACACACTAGCAGTACCATAAAATGTTGTTATATTTGCAAAAGAAAACATTTGTATAAATAGGGCTATTCAGTATCAGTTGGTGACTATTTTAAAAAAGCTTATATTAATTGGATACCAATAAAAATAAAAATTAGCTTCATCGGCATATAAAAAACTTCAAAACAAGCATATATATATAATAACTTAATTTGTAAACATAGAAAAAACAATCATATGCATTTATAAAAATAAACATCTGATGCACTGTACACTAAGACATTATCCTTCAGTAGGCACTGTCACTGTTGACCTCCTTGAGTCCTTCTAGATGTTATTCCTGAAAATATTGCTTTGTCATTAACAGAGTGCCATGTCCAAAATAATGGAAAACAAGCAAACCTTTCACTTAAACAGCAAATATTTTATGGGTTATATGAAGATTTCATCCTTTTCCCTGTCTAGCTACAATAAAATAGCTTATTGGCACTTTCCCCATTGCAATGTGCTGCTAAGTCTGAATCGAAGGATTCTGGGGTACCTAAAGCCAGAAGGAGTTCTGCTTCCTGCACTTTACAAAGTCCACCCCCAAGTAACAAATCCATACACAATGGCTTTTTTTTTTTTAGTGGAAGGAAAGCAATGGGTTGTTTATCCCTTTAAATACTGGAGTGCAGCATGAGGGTTTGTCACTTGCTGAAAGCTATTTGTCATTTGTTTTCTCTGGCAGGTGAGTGATGTTGAATGAACAGTGGTTGTCTGTGGTGAGTAGGTCCTAAACAATCACTCATCCCTGTCACACCAGAACAAAGATTTGATCTGAATATTTTACTTTAAATTTCTGAAGCATTTGACATAAATAGGTGTTTAGTTTACTATGATTAAGAACTCAGATCTGCCCCATTAGGCATGTGGAACCTCAGTAAAGTAAGTGGATTGCACAGTTAAACTGAAGGCATTCATCACATTTAAAATGCAGTACTACCTTGGACAAGGGAGACCTTTCAAGCAATAAAATGCCTTATCTTTGGCATCTGCTCCCTAATGTATAGTTTAAATGGCTCTCTGCTATAGCAGTGTTGAAGAGCATTACCCAAAATAATGAAACCAAGCCCCTTAATTATTTTTAAAAGGATAGCATGACCATGACAGAATTGGATAGAAAGAGGGTTTTCTGTATATAAAGCAGGAGCTTCAGCCAAAACTCAGTTGGAGATTTTCTCCCAGTCATGAGCTCATTTGGAGTGCTACAAGGGAGCTATGAACAGGAAGGCTCTATACCTTAGCAGCTATCCCATTGTAGCCAATGTCACAGGCTAGAGAATCTGGTGGGTAGAGATGAGAAAAAGAATGGAACAGGCATCAGGACAAAGCTAACTTTTCATGTTTGCAGGATTTTAATTCTAGAAACAACTTGAATCATCATTTCTACTCCCTGGTCTTGCTTTACAACTGTCAATTTGGTTTCTCCACTTCAAAGCACCTAATTCTGCATTATGATACTTGTGTAGTAGAGCACTAATAAATGGCGTCTCCCAAGGTATGTGTTTTATTTTTTGGCCACTTGTTGAATAGTGACAATTTGATATACTGGATCTAGATCTTCATTCGAGCGGGATGTAGAATTAACATTTTAACCCTGCTAAGATGAAGTAACCCCTCCAGGTGGGCAAGCTGACTTTATCTACACTGTTGATTATGAAGCCTCCATCTGTAAGCATCCTTCTTGTCAGATGCTATAAGGAGCATTACAACAGATTTATTTCTCTAGGTAAGGGCTTGTAAAAGACTTCTGGCCAGGATATACTCTTTCATTGCTACTTTTGTCTTGGAAGACAAACACAGGCAGTGGAGATGGAAGGATTGCACTTTGAAATGGCTGTAACCTGCCTTTTGCACCCAAGCAGATTGCTTGCAAGGTGAGGGCTCTCTGCCTTACAGGCAGCACTTTTCCCCACTTCTGAACAGCAAGTGCAGTCAGGGACCTACCTCTGGTAAAGACAGGTACCTCAGGAATGTTTACTCTCTGAACAGTGATTCCTGGAGCTGCTGATCTTCCATTTGTTTGTTTCAGTAATAGCTTAGCACATGGCTGGTTAGCCTGTGACTTCTCCTCTCCAGTTCTGAAGTGGGACATGATTGAAAATATTTTCTAAGCCAAAATTTTACTTTTTCTGTGAGGAGGATAAAGACTTTCACATCTGTTCCCTGCTACTTAACTGCTTTCTCCCACTGAAACAATGTGTCTGGGTTTGTTGTTAACTAGCAAAAAAATGTGCTAGCTTATTAATCACCAGAGGCTGCCGCTTAGCAATGGCGCTCAGAAGCTGTGCTGGGATAGCTGGGGTGCCAAGATCGACCTGCAGAAATTAAAATAGAAGGGTTTTTGTGAGTGCTCTTGAGTGAAGACAGTTTTTCCAGTGTGGGTTTCTAATGACTGAATAGTATAAGAATAAACACATACTATAGTCCTGTGCCACAGAATGTGCCAACAGGCCACAAATAAAGATGAAGAGTCAGGAAAAAATACAAAGTGAAAGTGGTATGATTGAAGTCTGAAGTTAAAATTAAGTCTGTCTACTTCATACTGGTGTTGTATAAGAGAATCAACTTTATCAATTGCAGTGCTTTGGTATGATTTGAGCAAAATGTAATTTGTGGTTTGATTTATAACTTATGATTGACTTATTAAGCAGTTAGCTCCAAATTCATGAGAACAAGCTGCTCTGACAAACTATGTGAATTCAGTGTACACTGTACAGTACTGCAGAAAATTAAGTAGGCAAACTATAGCCCTTATTGAGTGAAACTACTGTAAACAATGGTTTTATATTAAAATATGTAGACAGCATTATACAATAGAACAGATAAAGAACTTTTCATCCCCATTTTCAATTAATTTTTTTCTACTTAAGCGTCATTAAATTTTAGCTCTCAGGGTATAAGATTACTACACTGTACAGTTCTTTATTTTTAACATACAGGTGGAAAAAACAGCATAACACAAACTCTAACATTTCCTTGACATGAGAGTGATCCTGTCATCTTTAAACTACTCTAGTCTGTTTCTCGCTCAACATGGCAACAGGGGATGGAGTTTTACAATTCTTTGCTTCGTTGTAGCTGGCACTGTAATACTAATGATCCTAATCCTATGTTATAAGAATGGAAGATGAGACTGATAGTAATTTTCCATTTCACTTTTACATTTGTTGTCTATCAGGTATGATTGCCTCTTTGCTCTTGTATTGCAAGAGTGAAGATTAATTTTATTTTAACTAATGTGTAAACCTTGTTCTGTGAGCCCCTCTCAAAACAGTGCCAGTTCTTTGCCTCTCCTGTGCTCACTTTCATCACCTGTCTCTTGTCCCCTTGAGATAAGGGCTGAAATGAACACCATACTCTCAATGAGGTCTTGCATGGTGGTATTATTTTCAGTCTCATTCTTTATACATTTTGTTTATAATAGCTACAAGAAAATACAAAGACTATTCTGAAGATTGTTTACTTTCAGTTGCAGGGCCACACAAATGAAAAGTTATAGTTTGCCTATAAAGTCACCCTTCTGGAAGGCTCTCGAAACTGTTAATTATCCTTCTGACACATAGGTAAATATTATACCCATTTTACAGCTGGAGAAACTGAGCCACAGTCATTAGCAGAGTGGAAAATACACTGTTGGATTCTGGGACTTATTGGACACCATTACATTTCTAACCCTAGACAGATGGCTCTTATTGGATCTCAATACATTGCAAGTATGTGCTGTATAGATTTTGCTTACTAAAAATCTTATAGTTAAGACATAGGAAACATGAAACCCCCTTGTGTTAAACCAGTCTTGAGATGCAGTAATATCAATAAAGGGGTCTGTCTACACCACACATAGAATCAGGTGCCCTGACATGATAGTATAGACACAACCTTGTTCCAATCTTAGTGTTCCACGGGACTCAAACAATGGCAACCACTGTGATTACAATGAAGTAGCAATCTCACTGAATTTAATATGATTTTAAAGTCTGTCAATCTAAGACTTGCAAAAATGCTCATGCTAGTACAGTGAAAGTAATGTTAATTTTACTTGTATAATACTCTCACTGCAGAAATGGGTTGGGTGACAGAAAATGCTTAGACTCAACTGGATGTGTAACTGCATCAAAACATTTGCATAGACTCTCTCACCTGTGCCATGTAAATGATTCTGGTGATGTCTTTTCCATTTACTCTGTCAGGTTCCAATATCCAAGCACTTGGCAGAATCTCCCCTCGTACCATTTCTCTGCAAGGACGAGGCATGGACTCATCGTAGATGGACTGAATAGCTAAAATCGATAAGTTTTCCTGCATATGATAGAGTACCAAAAACAGTTACTTATTTAGAGCCAAGCAGACAAAAATTGCAAGCTTTTGGGGCACAGTGCAGATTATACAGATGAAATAGTTTGGACACAATAGACTGAGACAAAGTCTGGACCAGCGGTTCTCAAACTTTTGAGAACTGTGACCCTTTTTTCTCTTAGGCGGCAGGGCGGGCCCTTGTATGTCCGCCAAAAAGCCGCCACAGTGATTAGTTCCGCATTCAGTGGCTATTTTTGGCGGACATGCCGAGCGCTTGGTATGTCCATCGAAAAGCTGCCGAATGCTGAACTAATCAATGCGGCGGCTTTTTGGCTGTGGCAGGAGCTCGCGACCCCCAGTTTGAGAAACCCCGGTCTGGACCAAAGGGATGCTGCTACCTATTGGTCCTGAGCAAAGGAAATACTTCAATCAGCTCATGTCCATTCACTTAATAAACAGAAAATGTTCTGAGGTGTGTCCTGTTACCAGTTGTTGTTTTATTCTTGTGTTCTGATAAATCTACCTCCCCCTATAAGGACTCAAGTTAGAATTTGAGAGTCAGCATCTGCATTCTCAACGCTAATAAAGAGTCCAGGACCACAAGCAAATCTCTCTTCCCACCTAACTCAGAAGAGTGTACAACTATGGACCCTCTTTCCGCATACCCCATCTTTTTCTTGCACAGTAACCGTAAACAATTTAGATTAGGCTACAGCTTGGAAAGTACTGATAAATTTACCTCTTTGGCCTCTACTGTGATGCAGCAGAAATCCCGTGGTTGCTTTAGGTAACACAATGAAGTATCACTCACCACATATACTGTAAGAAATTGAGGGAGGGAAAAAAAAATCACACTACAGTAATGATATATGGCTACCTGTTTTTGAATATTTCCTCTTCAGAAGAAAATTACTCCTCATCTATACAATTCTCCACTGACTTCAGAGCTTATAAAGGCTTGTATAAACTTGCCCAAGCTGAAAAGCAACAGACTAGTGCAAAAAGACAGTCTATTGTACTCAATTCCTACAGTTTCTGCCTCTGCTGACTGATTTCAGAACTCTGTCCAACAGAAATATTGAGATACATCTATGGATTAGAACTCAGGGGACAGCCAGATCCTAAAGAGGTCACTGACATAAAACTCTGAGTCAAAAATCAGCTATTTAAAAAGCCCCTTGTTACAGATTGTCATGATTTTTCAAGTCCATGTCTATTTTTTCTGTCAAAAGCTATGCACACCAATAGTACGATAGATGAATATTTAATAATAATTGTTCCAAGAGGTAATATGTATTTTAAAAAGTAGCAAAACATTTGTTTTCCAAACAACTCATTGTTTCTACAGAAGCCAGTATATTACACTGGTTCAATAAAATATTGAATATTCTGGGCACACTGACAATAAGATTAATTTTTTAAAACAAGTAACATTCTAAAGCAACATGTAGGTTTTGGCTTTGAAATATCTCATACCCTCCGTAGTAAGGAAAGAGTTAATCTGTCTCCTTTATTTATTCAAATTGTTTGACTTCTATGGTCTCCAAGAGGTGGGTTCAAAAGATCCTGGGTCTCTGTGACTCAATGGTGCTATGTCAAATTGACACCATTTGAGGATCTGGCCCTACATGTACAGGTCGGAGTGGGTATCAAAAGCATCCCACTTTGTATGTCTGTTCAGTTTATGATGTGGATTTTCACTGAAGTTCAGTAGGTTATATTTATTCTTTATTTGTCTTTTCAGCCTCACCTCTCTGAGAAAATGGCTAGTAGTGGGAATTGATAATATTCTTCAGAGGACAGAGACGGGTATGAACCAATTGCCATAAAGTTCCCCTTACACACAGCAATCCCAATTGATAACTAACATAAGAATGACTGTACTGGGTCAGAGCAAAGGTCCATCTAGCCCCGTATCCTGTCTACCGACATTGGCCAATGTCAGATGTCCCAGAGTGAGTGAACTTAACAGGTAATGATCAAGTGATTTCTCTTCTGCCATCTCTCACAAAAGAGGTTAGGGAGTCTATTCCTTACCTGTCCTGGCTAATAGCTGTTAATGGACTTACTTAACCTCCATGAATTTATCCAGTTCTCTTTTAAAAACTGTTATATTCCTAGGCTTCACAACCTCCTGAGGAAAGGAGTTCCACAGGTTGACTGTGTGCTGTGTGAAGAACTACTCACCCAGCTGAATATGACTTGTTACTTTCTTATGTACTCGAGCTGTGCTAATGGTTTTGTCATACAGACACCTTTTACCAGGGTCTTTCACCATGCACCACACGTTGGGAAGAGGTCTTTCAATCACTCCAGCTCCCAAAAACCCATGCTGCGTTGCTGATGGGAAGACTTTGTAATAAACCAGTACCTCTTTTTCTGTGCACTGGTATCTAAAGAAAAGAGACAAGCGTCAGGTATTTACACTAAAGACAACATCAAAGTGTGTCCAAGTACCCCAAAAAGGAAAACATCTGGCAACTTACTTCCAACCAGCTGCTGCCTGGCAGTTGTAAAAGTTCCTCAGATTATTTGAACATGCCGCCATAACCTTAAAAATTACAATTCAGAGATGTAAGCAAGGGAGAGATGCCTGATCTATAAATTGTTCACCTGTTCTGTAGTACAGCGGTTTGCCTGAGCCAGGCTGTAGAGCAAGCCTTAACTGTTGTGTGTGAATGAAGTGTATGCACCCAGTCCTTCTACAGTGGTCAGACCACACACTCCCATGGCCTATTGGGGGAGGGTTGACAGAACAGTATAAAACTGCCTCTCTGCTTGGAGCACAGCTGATGTTCTCCGAGTGTGATTCCAAACAGAGGCAGGTCAAGTTTGGCTCTCCCACCCTCTGTATGTATACACACACGTATGTACGCACATTCATGTCATGTTGGATACAGCCAGGTCAATAAGCCAGGCAGAAAGCAGAGTACTTTCAGAGAAAAGTGAAAGATGAATAGACAACTTAGAAATTCCTTGGACCTTGTGTACTGTATGTATCCTTTGCACAGTGTTAAAACCTAACTGAAATTTTGGGAGAAAAGCATTAGTTTAAAATCCCCAGCCCAGTGATGTTGACATGGTCAGCTACAATGAAGGTTTAAGGCTGGTAAACTTGTACAATTGTCTGGAATGGTTGAGAACAAGCATATTCCCAAATCTGTAAGACTATACCCTACTGGCCTCGCCAAGCTTTCGCCATTATGATGCTCACCAATGTAGGCCATCTGGTTGTTTTAAAATTCTAAATAATACACAACAGTCAGAACCCCACAGCTGCAACATGGCTCGCTTTACTTCTGCCATTTCAGTTTCTCTGAGCATCCTTATATACAACTAACCAATAAAAAGGGCAGGCCGTAGTGAGTTGTCATGGTCAAACTGGCTTTCTACCTAGCTGGGCATGGAATGCACAGATGTCGCTGGAAACCTGCTGCACACACACTGTTAGGAAATACAGAAATAAATAATGACCATGCTCTTTTACTCACCTCAGTGGTAGCATTAGCCAAAATGTGTTTGGACAAATCCTGGTACTCTTTTGCAGGAGAGGAGCTGACTGAAAGCGTTAGTCCATGAGTGAACCTCTGACTGATGATGGCAGATGGAAGTGGTGACTGAACTCTGCTGCTCTCTGTGGAGGGTGAAGAAGTTAGAGGAGAAGTCTTTGAAATGGAGAGAAAAAAATATTTATGCACTCCTAATGCTGTTGAAAATAAATTAAGGAAATAAGTAGTGGGCAGAGCTACTCATGAACTGGCAGATACACTGAAGCAGATTCTTGTACGAAAAATTTAGCTCACATTAGACTTCTCGTCTTTTAAAAATACTTGTTCCTGTCATGAAAGCTCAGTGGAAGCACTGTGTTGACATCTGCTAGGCCCACACAACTAAAGGAAAACACAGTTGCAGATTTTTTCAAACCTCAATTGAATACTGGAAACTACCAAGGTAAGACAGCATGCTAAGGAAAAAGATTTTACTCCATGCAGCTTTTCAAATAAGACTGGATTAAATCTAAATTGGATAATGTCAATCAAAATCAGCAATTGAAGATTAAAATCAAGAAGGGTTGATAACTCAGAAATAACCAAAAGACTATTAATATTTTTCACTTCTATAGAGCTTCTTGGGATAGAGGTATGTATTATTAAGCTAAGTATGATTAGGTCTATTGTGCAAATGGGTAGATTGAAGCAGAAGAGGGAAGTCAGTAACAGATCTGAGATCAGAACCCATTTAACTCCTAATCCTCTAACCACTCAATCACATCAATGTAAACAAGGCAAGATAGGAGGGACTGCAAGAACTACTGCTGCACATCTTGTTTTTATAATCTCTGCCCCTAAGACTACCTACTCATTAAGTTGCAGTATAGTTTAAAGGGGGGGTGGGGGGTGCAATTTGCACGTCTACACTTTAAAATTTAGCCCCAAACGTCTTTGTTTTAAGGTATTTATACTCTGGTCCTACTATCTCAATATGTTGCTTTGTTACCTATATCAAAGTACTGACACGGGAACTGGTTCATATGAACCTCTCTTTGTACAGTGCCTAGCAAAATGAGATTCTGATCCATGACTGGGGCTCCTAACTTCTATGGAAATATAAATTAATACATAAATAAATCTATTTTAGTTTTCAATAAATTCCACCTTAGACTTTGGACACTGGCATTCAAGATTTTTCTGAAGAGGCATAGTAGCAAGATATCTTCAAAACTCTAGAATCAAATAAAAATTGGATGATTGCATAAATAATAAATCCACACAGATTTATTATGTGGATCCCAATTCAAGCACATATTTTTTCACTTACCACATGCTGAATTCTTTTGTAGTTGCTCTAACACATAAAGTTGACTATTTCTAACAGCTGAGCGACCTCTTGTATCTCCTCTTGGGAGCTCTGCACTTCCAGGAGAAATCTGTTGTTCAAAAGAGGGCAAAAAGAGTTTGTAGTGAGGACTAGGAAAATAAATTAAATTATGTAATCAAACAAATACATGCTTATGGTCTGAAACTTATACAAAACTGGTATCTACATATTAGTTTACTTTGAGAATGCTCTGGTTACCTAACTTTTAGCTAGTAGAATTGTTAGAGCTGAAACTGAAGTCCTACAAAAGTTGGTTCATATTAAAGAAGTAAAGACTATCATTTCAGTCACCTTCCTTTGCAGTTATAATGAAGTGACTCACATTTAATATCTTTGGATCATGGAACACACTTGGCCCTTGACAGTTTGAGAGCCCTGATCGACCATTAACCTTCCCGAAAACAAAGCCTTCTGCTATTACAGCCCTACTCTCACCACCATAAAATCAGAAAGGCATTACCCTCACTGACAACCTGTCAGCAATCTGCTCTCACCAGTGCATCTTGTTTGCTGAGTTTACTTGCAGCAGATGTAGCAGCATTGCTGCTGTTGTAACCTGATGTTGGGCCAGAGGAAAGACTGAGGCTGGAATCTGTACATAAAGTGCTTGTGCTTACACGTGTCTTCAACTTCGCTTCTTCCTGTGAAGGATGCCACAGTGTTATAAACATATTAGAAAGTAGGAGTCGTTTACCTTCACTAGCATCTAGCCAAATATAGGAGTGTACAGTAGCTCTGTCAAATGAAATAGGAGTGATCGTATTTGGTAATTTAAATCCAATTCTCTGTGGGTGACTGTTCACATTACAAAAAATACCACCATTCATAGCACTAACAAGCACCCTGATTCTTAGAAGAATAGAAATGTATGCCTGGAAGGGACTCAAGAGGTCAAGTCCAACCCTCTGCATAGCAGATGTTTGTCTAGGTCAATGGTGGGAAGCCTGTCAGGGTAATCCGCTGGTGAGCCGCAAGACAGTTTGTTTACAATGCTCGTTGCAGACACGGTTGCCCGCAGCTCCCAGTGGCTGCAGTTCGCCGTGCCTGGCCAATGAGAGCTGCGGGAAGCAGCAGCCAGTGGTTTAAGCATTGGCCTGCTAAACCCAGGGTTGTGAGTTCAATCCTGGAGGGGACCATTTAGGGATAGGGTGGGAAAGCATGTCCCTGTGGCCTGCGCGGCTTCCTGCAGCTCCCATTGGCCAGGAATGGTGAACTGCAGCCACTGGGAGCTGCAGGCAGCTGTGCTTGCGGATGGTCAATATAAACAAATTGTCTTGTGGCCTGTCTGCGTGCGGCCTGCAGGTTGCTCACCGCTGGTCTAGCCTGTTCTCCAACAATGGGGATTCCACAGCCTCCCTTGGGAGCCTATTCCAGTGTCACAGCCAGAGTTTCAGGCTGGATCATCTAGTCCAACCTCCTGTGTATCACAGGCCACCAACGCCACCCACGTAGTAAATTTCATAAACTGAAATGAGGCCACGGTATTACAGCCCACTGGAGACTAGACTGTAATGTGCCACAGGCAGAGAATGGGAGGGATGGAGGGAGGGTGCACCAATGTTTGAGACCCACTGCAATGGCAGTGCTTAAATCATATAATAGAATATCAGGATTGGAGGGACCTCAGGAGATCATCTAGTCCAACCCCCTGCTCAAAGCAGGACCAATCCCAATTAAATCATCCAACAAATTTTATAAGCATACTCTCCACTTCATTCTCCAAATCATTAATGAAAATAATGATTAGTACTGGATTCAGGACGAACTTGTGCAGCACCCAGTTTCCCCAGTTTGACGGAAAACCGTTGATAACTATTCTTTAAGTTGGCAAATTAAGCAGAAAGTCCAAGACTGTATGGAGACTGAATGACCATGTAAACCATTCATGTGGCCACTCCCTGTCAAGTGTTTGGCAAGCTAGGGGAATGCTGAATGGTCATGATGTGTGCTGCTTCTGGTTTTTAGATGATTTCAAGTTCTTCTTCGAGTGATTGCTCACATGCATTCCACTATAGGTTAGGCACGCGCTGCGGGCCTGGTTGCCGGGTAGATTTTTCCCCTAGCTGCAGACTGGGTGAGCAGGGAGCCCCCTGGAGTGGCGCCACTGAGGCACTCTATAAGTACCCCTGCGACACAGTCTGGCCCTCAGTTCCTTCTTCACCGCTCGCGCTGGTAGTCGGAACAGGAGTACTGCTCTTGAGCGTCCTCCTTATCTCCTAGCTGTTATTTCTATTGTTCTTACTAATCGTTCTTGTTAAGTAGTTGTCAGTTAGTTTACATAGTTCTATAGTGTAAATAGTTAGGTGCAGGGGTTTTTCCCTGCCACCGGAGCCATGTCATCTAAGGCTCCGGGATTCAAGCCATGTGCGGAGTGTGGGAAGCCCATGCCTGCGGGGGACCCACACTCCAAGTGCCTTAAGTGCCTCGGGGAAGCGCACTTGGCAGACTCCTGCAAAATCTGCAGGGCTTTCAAACCCAGGACCCGCAAGGACAGAGAATCCCGCCTGCGGCAGATCCTGTTAGAGGCGGCCCTCACTCCGGACTCGAGTGCGGCACCGGGCCCCGCACCCAAGCCGGCCAAAGCAAAGCCTCGGCACCGGTCGCGCTCCCCCAGCGCTAAGCGCAGAAAGGACTCGGAACCGCGCCCAGCATCGGCACCGGACCGCGTGCAGCCTCCAGCGCCGCTCCCGCGTCCACGGTCGCCGCCGGGGAGCCGACCAGAGGCACAGCCGCCTGCACCCGCACCGACGACTCCGGCGCCGCAGGAGGCCCCGTCGAGTCCGGTGCCAGTGGTCTCGCCACTCAGGGTGCCGATTCCGCAGCAGCTTCCCTCCACGCCGGAGGCGTTCGCTGCTGCCAGGAGGTTGCTCGCAGAGGATACCCCTCAGCAACCTGTCCGGTCTAGGGGCAAGCCGCCCATGACCGTGACTGAGATCGCGGCTCGAAGCCCGGCTGGGCACGGACGCCGATCGATCTCGCGGCGCCGATCGAACTCCCGGTACCGGTCAGCTTCCCGGCACCGGTCGCAGTCTCGGCGCCGCAATGAGTTGAGACCATGCTCCGGGTCTCCTCATGGCCGGTCGCGCAGATCGCGCTCCGGCCGCCGGTCTGAGTCCTGGCGCCGATCGGAGTCCCGGCACTCCCGCACGGACAGACGCCGGTCGTACTCTCGGCACCGGTCGCACTCCCGGCACCGGTCCGTCAGCTGCCACAGGGGCCGCTCTGGACGCCGATCGCCGAGCCGCTCATCTTCCCGGCACCGCTCGTCGTCGCGGCACCGGTCACGCTCCACACGGCACCGATCACCTCGGCACTGTTCGTCGTCGCGGCACCGCAGACATCGGCGCTCCACATCTAGGTGGCACCGCCGCTCGCCCCGGCACCGGACCTCGTCACGGCACCGGCGATCCGCCCGACACCGGTCGTCATCGCGGCACCGTGGATCCCGCAGGAGTGGATCCAGCAGCAGCCGCTCTTCAGGAGACAGTTACTTCTCCCGGCACCGGTCGAGAAGCCCTCGGGGCCGGAGGCGTAGAGAGTCTGCGGGCACACAAACCCGGCATGACTCTCCGCCTAAGGCCCTCCAGCCGGCCACCACAGCGGCTCCATGGCACTCCTCTGCCTCAGCGTCCCCTCCAGTATTGGGGCCAGCCCCAGCCACCCAAAACCCGGCCTGGCCAGAATGGGTGGCATGGGAGTATGATCAGCCTGGGGAAACTCAATCTGAGCCAGGGTTCCCAGTGTGTGCGAGGGCTACTCAGCAGGACCTACCGGGGCCATCCTCGACCAGCCAGCCATCGGCGATACACAGCCCCCGAGAGCCAGGTCCTTACGCCTCCCCAGTGGGGGTAGAGGCGGTGGCGGGCACCTCTTCTAATAGCCCGCCCGCCCTGGAACTCTCTAATTACCAGCACCTCCTCCAGGCAGTCGCAAAAAATATGAACCTGCCCCTTGAGGAGGTCCAGATGGTGGATGACCCTGTCACCACCATGCTAACAAAGGGCACCCCGGCACGTGTGGCTGTGCCATTCATCAACACGATTAAAGCACACACCACTTCGGTCTGGAAGACCCCCGCCTCCATCCCCCCCACCGCCCGGGGGGTGGAGAAGCGCTACTTTGTCCCGGCCAAGGGCTATGAATATTTGTATGTTCACCCTACGCCCTCCTCCCTGGTGGTGGAGTCGGTGAACAATAAAGAGCGCAATGGACAGGAGGCCCAGGTACCTAAGGCCAAAGACGCCAAGAGGCTGGACCACTTTGGCAGGAAGGTTTACTCCTCCGGGGGCCTCCAGCTCAGGGTGGCTAACCATCAGGCCCTAATGAGTAGGCACCACTTTGATACAGTGGAGGCCCTCAACAAATTCGAGACCGCTCTCCCCCAGGAGAGCAGACAGGAATTTAGAGCCCTTCTCACTCAGAGCAGGGATATCTCAAGGCACACCCTGCAAGCGGCCCTGGACTCAGCAGACTCAGCGGCCAGGACAATGGCCTCGGGCATAGCCCTTCGCCGGGCAGCATGGCTCTGCTCATCCAGCCTTGCCCCGGCGATGCAGTATAAAATTCAGGACCTCCCGTTTGAGGGACAGGCCCTCTTTTCGGAGGACACAGACACGCGGCTCCAGGCCCTCAAGGACAGAGGGGTGACCCTCAAGGGCCTGGGCATGCACACCACGGGGCCACAAAGGCGCCCCTTCGTCCCTCCGTGCCGCAAGTTCTTCCCACCCGCCCGCCAGCCACAGGACTCCTCCAGCAGGAGAAACCGCCCCTTCCGCAAGCGTCAGGGGCCTAGGCAGGGCGGAAAACAGCGGGGCCCTAAGCCTCCCCAGGGGCCGAGGTCCAACTTTTGATGGTGCGCCCGGGGGCAGCTTAATGACTACATTCCTGGATCCTCCCTTCGGAGACCGTTTGTCTCACTTCCACCGTGCATGGTCGGACATCACATCAGACCAGTGGGTCCTCCGCACGGTGGAGGTGGGATACTCCCTCCAACTCTCCTCCACTCCTCCCACCCACCCACCTCCCTCGTCCCTCTTCAGGGACCCATCTCACGAGCAACTGCTTGTACAGGAGGTCAGGTCGCTCCTCGCACTAGGAGCCATCGAACCTGTACCACAGGAGTTCAGAGGAAAGGGGTTCTACTCCCGCTACTTCCTAATCCCCAAGGCGAAAGGGGGCCTCCGGCCCATCCTGGACCTGCGCGAACTCAACACCTTCATGATCAAGTTCAAGTTCCGTATGGTCACCTTGGGCACTATCATTCCCTCTCTGGATCCGGGAGATTGGTTCGCTGCCCTCGACATGAAGGATGCCTACTTCCACGTGAGCATCAAACCTTCTCACAGGCGCTACCTCCGCTTTCTAATAGCGGAAGAACATTATCAATTCGCAGTCCTACCCTTCGGCCTGTCCACCGCGCCCAGGGTATTCACGAAGTGCATGGCGGTAGTGGCGGCGTTCCTGCGGCGCCGCGGGGTACAGGTATACCCGTACCTAGACGACTGGCTGATCCGGGGCACCTCCAGGGACCAAGTGTCAGCGCACGTGCGTCTGGTCATCAACACATTCGACCGCCTGGGAATCCTCCTCAACGAGGAAAAGTCCACCCTGGAGCCTACCCAGAGGATAGAGTTCATTGGGGCCCTACTAGATTCCAGGGTGGCAAGGGCATCCCTGCCCCAGCCCCGGTTTCTCACCATCCAGTCGGCCATCAGACAGCTTCGCAGCTGCCCAATGACCACGACCAGAGTCTTCCTCAGCCTGTTAGGCCACATGGCATCGTGCACCTACGTGATACAGCACGCCAGACTGCGACTACGCCCACTGCAGGCGTGGCTCGCAGTGGCCTACCGGCCAAGAAGGGACGGTTTGGACACCATCCTTTCCATCCCCAAAGCCACCCTATCCGCTCTGACTTGGTGGGAAGACCAGAACAATGCGTGCCGAGGGGTCCCCTTCCTCCACCCCAGCCCGTCCATGTCCCTAGTGACGGACGCCTCGTCGAGGGGTTGGGGAGCTCACCTAGGGGACCTCAGGACACAAGGCCGCTGGTCGGGGTCAGACCTCTACCTCCATATCAATGTCCGGGAGCTGAGGGCCGTCCGACTTGCGTGCCAAGCTTTCCGGGATACACTACAGGGTCACTGTGTGGCGGTGCTGACGGACAACACCACAGCCCAATACTACATAAACAAGCAGGGCGGGGCCCGATCCAGTCCCCTGTGTCGAGAGGCGATTCTCCTATGGGAGTTTTGTATAGCCCACGACATTCACCCGGTGGCCTCCTTCCTCCCCGGGATTCAGAACACACTGGCGGACCACCTCAGCAGGTCATTCATGTCCCACGAGTGGTCCCTTCGGCCGGATGTCATCCGGCCGATCTTCCTGAGGTGGGGATTTCCCCACATCGATCTCTTCGCCTCCAGGCAGAACAGGAAGTGCCTCCAGTTTTGCTCCTTTCGAGGCAGCTCCCGGGGATCCCTGACAGATGCCTTCCTCCTACCCTGGACGGGGCACCTGTTCTACGCGTTCCCTCCGATCCCGCTTCTCCACAAGGTGATCCTGAAGATCAGACGGGACAGGGCACACGTCATCCTCATAGCCCCGGCCTGGCCCAGGCAATGCTGGTATGCGTCCCTCCACCGGCTGTCCAGGGCCCCGCCCATCAGCCTCCCGCTGTGGCCCGACCTGATCTCGCAGGATCACGGTCGCCTCCTGCATCCGGACTGGCAGTCCCTCCACCTCACAGCGTGGCTACTCCATGGCTGAGAGGTCCTGAGCTCTTATGCTCGACTGAGGTACAGAATGTCCTTCTGGGAAGTAGAAAACCATCCACCAGAAGTACCTATACAGCCAAGTGGACCCGCTTTTCTGCATGGTGCAGACAACATGATGTAGTCCCAAGTGAGGCTGCTATCCCGCGCATATTGGACTACCTCTTAGGCCTTAGAAACCAGAGCCTTTCTACTTCTACTATACGCGTCCACCTCGCTGCTATATCAGCTTTTCATCCGGGCCAGGCGAACCACTCAGTCTTTTCAGATCCTGTGGTATACCGTTTCCTCAGGGGCCTGGATAAACTGTACCCGAACGTCAAGTGTCCCATTCCACCCTGGGACCTCAACCTGGTGCTCTCACGCCTTATGATGCCCCCGTTCGAGCCCCTCGCCACGTGTTCCTTACTCCACCTTTCCTGGAAGGTGGCATTCCTAGTAGCTATCACCTCGGCTCGTAGAGTGTCAGAGATCCGTGCACTGACCTCCGAGCCGCCCTACACTATCTTCCACAATGACAAGGTGCAGCTACGTCCCCACCCGGCCTTCCTGCCTAAGGTGGTCTCCCCCTTCCATGTGAACCAAGACATTTGTCTCCCAGTCTTTTATCCTAGGCCACACACCTCTGGAAGGGAACAACAATTACACACGTTGGACGTTAGGAGGGCTCTTGCTTTTTATTTAGATAGAACAAAGCAATTCAGGAAAACAACGCAACTCTTCGTGGCTGTTGCAGAGAGAATGAAGGGCCAACCAGTTTCCGCCCAAAGGCTCTCCTCCTGGATTACCTCGTGCATTCACACCTGTTATGAACTCGCGGGCAAGCCGCTTGAGAAAGTAACAGCGCATTCCACGAGAGCGCAGGCGTCCTCTGCGGCCTTCCGGGAAGGAGTCCCTATCACGGACATTTGCAGGGCGGCTACCTGGTCCTCCGTCCACACCTTCGCCGCCCACTACGCCATAGTCCAGCAAACCAGGGACGATGCGGCGTTTGGGTCAGCGGTCTTACGATCAGCAATGGGTCCACCCGACCCCACCTCCTAGGTATTGCTTGTAGTCACCTATAGTGGAATGCATGTGAGCAATCACTCGAAGAAGAAAACAGGGTTACTTACCTGTAACTGTTGTTCTTCGAGATGTGTTGCTCACATCCATTCCAGACCCGCCCTCCTTCCCCACTGTCGGGTTAGCCGGCAAAGAAGGAACTGAGGGCCAGACTGTGTCGCAGGGGTACTTATAGAGTGCCTCAGTGGCGCCACTCCAGGGGGCTCCCTGCTCGCCCAGTCTGCAGCTAGGGGAAAAATCTACCCGGCAACCAGGCCCGCAGCGCGTGCCTAACCTATAGTGGAATGGATGTGAGCAACACATCTCGAAGAACAACAGTTACAGGTAAGTAACCCTGTTTTTCCAGGCTGTCAAACCAGCAACAGATTTGCTGGGGGTGGCGGGGAAATAAAAACAATCTCCTTGAAATTCCACTTGTTCCTCGTTGCAGCTCTTGAAGTGAGTCCCTGCCTTGACATAACTCACTGGTAGGACTGAAGATTTTATTTGAGCTGTAACTACTCTCTGTGAGCCTCAAAGTAGTAAAGAATTAACTGACAAGAAAATACTAAAAACACTTGGATGGTTTTTTTTCACCAGAAAGGCAGTTGCCTGTTTAGTTTGCCAGCTCAGATGAAGAACTTTCAAAGACTTCCATAATGCAGAAGCTGAGATTGATTTGGCTCATGCACAGTTATCTGATTGCTTAGCATGTTAAAGGAGACAGGCAGTGAAGTGACAGACTACTGAATTACCTATCACATATGAGAAGAGGTGTGACAGTCTATACTATGGTCACCACTTTTACAAGAGTATGATACATGTTGTACACAGTATGCCTTGTGAGATATCATTTGAAAACTCAAAATCTGCTGAACATTACTGCCCTGGTAAAATGTGTGTATCAACATGGTACGTAAACATGTATGTTTCTACTGTATAACATTGATTTAACATGGCAGGGTCAAATCAGTTTTTCAGAGACAAAGACTCACTGGCACCCCAGCCGGGTTTTAAAGGACTATCATTGGTTTACGCAGCCATTCTCTAGCAACAGGAAGGTGTAAACAATAAATTTACATTTCATCACAGGGACGATTCACACCTCACATCCACAATGGAGGGTATGTCACCATGACTCAGCAAGGACATTTCTAGCACAAAAATTGAATTATAAAGGGGGATTAAAACACTTGACTTCGTCTCTCCTCTTCTCATCTCTCTGTTCATGACATCAGTGACTCTCAAAGAACTAAACTAAGGGGGAAGTGGTTCCAGGCTGAAAGGAGACCCGGCCTATGAAATTTACAACAGTGTATGGTGACACAAAATCTTTTGCTTTTTAAGTTCACCTAGCGTGGGATTAGCTTGAATATTACTCTTATTTTCTTTTGTAACCAGTCTTTTATGCATCATCACTTGTAATCACTTAAAATCTATCTTTCTGTAGTTAATAAAC
This sequence comes from Sternotherus odoratus, assembly GCA_032164245.1. NCBI lineage: Eukaryota > Metazoa > Chordata > Testudines > Kinosternidae > Sternotherus > Sternotherus odoratus. Next base: position 53,842,501 of record JAVMKO010000006.1, on the reverse strand, counting down.
CTATCTTATTGTTTTATCTTAACCAGTGGGTTTGGATTCAAGTGTGTGGGAAACTCCAATTGGGACAACAAGGCTGGTGCACATATCATTTTCCTTTGATGAAATGATGGACTTTCGATGAGTGTGCATTGTTCAGTAATGTGCTGGACAGTACAAGATACACATTTCTGGGGGAACACGACTGGTATTAGAGAGCTTGCAGGTGTTGTCCTGTATGTAACTCATGAGTGTCCGGTCAGAGCGCTCATATATTTAGCTGGGAGTGAATTTACATGCTGAAGGATGTATGAGCAGGCCAGGGGTGGCTGTTCTGACACCAGATCAGTATAAAAGGCATCCCAGGTTAGAGAGTTAAGACAACACCACTGTTCAACAGTCCAGATTGTACTCTGGGAAATGTCTCAGAGGATTACTGCAGCTTCTGCTCATAAGAGGTGATGAAGCAGTTGCTATAGGAAAGTGGAAGGTAACATGGTACCGTTCCAAAGTCAGACAAAAAGCCCCAACAAAACTCTCACGTGCAGCAAGAGTGACAAAACACAAAACAAAGAGAAGAGGCAAACACACACACACACAGACTAAAAGAGAGAGCAGACTAAAAAGGATGGCTAAAGATTTTCTTCTCATCTTGTCATTTTAACGTACAGAATTTAACCACATTAAGCATCTATCAGTAGAGTTGCTGCATGGATTAATATCCAGCACTCGTTGTTTAATGACATCCTCTCATACAGTGAGTGAAGCTTAGGCGTCTTGGCATATTGTCAATACAATGACACTATTGCCCAAAGGTAGTACAGAAGCACCATCAATATATCAGCATGGGGGTGTTTGTTTTAAATATGTTAGCAAGATTATTCCTTATTACCTTTACCTCCTTAACAGACAAAATTAAAGAAAATATCTGCCTTGGGCTTAATCACCATCACGGTTACTTTAAAAAAGAAAAAGTGCATTAACATAAATCATGCAGAACAGTTCACAATAACTACAGTAATTTAACGCTCACCTTCTGTAGATGAGAAAATATTTGCTCTCGTATACGTCTCTTTTCTTGCTCAGCTCTCTCCCGAAGTTTGTCCCTTGCTCTTGCAATTTCAGTCTTGGCCTCCTCTCGTGCCCTCTGATAGTCTCGGAGTAGCAGTTCAATCTCTGAAGGATACTGGTTAATCCTCCTCTTTGGTTCTTGGACTCTAAAGATTGGGGGGTGAGGAAAAGACACATCAAGAAATGTCTGATGCAATGCCATGGGACAATGGTAAAGAATCACAGAAAGTTGCTTTTTTCCAACACTGAACAAGGTATTTCATAATAAGCCTCATCACTCCATCCTCTCATGCTTTGTGGTTACCCCTCATCCCCCCCACCCCCCTTACAAACACCCGCCTCTAATTCTCTCATGCTCTCTCAATGCGTGGCATGGAACTCCCACAATGAGTCAACTCAGTGACCACCTCAAACAAGCTTCTCACAGGCACATGGAAAGCCTTGGCATGAGTTGCATCACTTATCCTTTCCCACCTGCTGTCCCCAGTTCCCAGACTGTACAATCACCACATTCACATCTCCTTTGCAGGCCACACATCCACTGAGCTTGAAAATTGGATTCAGGGTGCATGTCTAGTATTCATCACAATGAGAATACTTACACCTCTGTGAAGTCCTATTGACTATACAGTAGCAACTTAAGGTATAATTTTGATCTATTAAGCTCAGTAAAATAAGGGTCCCAATGGTCTATTACACTGCCTCTCTGCCCATCTACCATCAGGGCAGCAAAGTTCAGCTGAGGCAGTCTCTAAATTCAAACAGCTTGGGGCTGGGGTTCTCAGCAGAGAGCCCTTCGATTTTGGAATTCACCTTTCTCACTGGTCTGACAGAGCCCAAGTTTGTTGATATTTAGAGCATAATGCAAAACCCATCTCTTCCTTGGCTTTTTGAGTGGGAGTGAAAGGAGAGGTCAGTGAGTAATTCATAAGTGGGGTGGAATCTTGCTTTTACTTTTAAGAAAGTCTTTTGCTAAACAATGTACATGTGCAAAAATAAGTCCATGGTTTGCTACTTTAGACTATCAATTAAAACTAGATAGATATGAACTATGCCACATTTTCTTTTGCAGTGGGGAACCTTAGAATCTTGGCTAGGTTAACAGTTTGAAAAGGGAAATCAAATTGACCAAAACTTATATGGAAAGTTTTTGCCTTCTCTAGTACAAAATAATAAACAATCTCCTGCCCCAAAGGTCATCACTCCTAATTCTGGAATTCCCTAGGAGAATTTACGTGTTCATTCTACCACAGACACATCACTGTCCACCTTCGTGAATAAAATGGGAGTTGTGCATGTACACCAAAGGGCAGCATGGGTTGCCAAAGCTGAAGTTTACATGTTTCTACCTAGTATTTTCTACTACATTTCTTCTCAGTTGCTGCAGGTACTCTCGGCGTCTGCTGGGGAGATCCAGATCCCGCTGGTTTATGTCCAACATCTGCAACAGGCTCAGATGCTTTTGTGGACTGAGACTGCGGGTTCTCCTAAAGCTCTGCAGCCTTTCCTCCCTCTGCTTTCTCAGGGCTTTGATTGTCTTCATGTGCCTATTTAAGGGTAGATTACAAGGTCAGATTACAAGGTATGCAGCAGGTAAAGTTACAGAGCTCAGTTTTCCAGTGATGTATGTCACCGCTAAAGACCCTGAAAAGCAGGTAAAGTGAAAACATGAAATTCACAAGAATCTAATAAAGGACTCCTGCACAATACATGATCACAGGAGTTGCAGAAATGTTAAACCATTAAAATAGTAGGAAATGAGTACAAAGAATTAGAACTCACTTTCATGTTTTTAATAACTATTGGGGAAGGAGGGAAAAATCAAAAGATACACTCAACACTGGTCTGAAGCTTTTAGGTTATAATGAGAACTTCCTGATTTCCAATACAAATATTATCCTATCATAAGAATCTTATGAAAAAGGGCTTAATTTTTCCTAGTTTCTTCTCCATCTTTTCTTATTTGTTTTTGCCACCTTCATGTTCACATTGCAGTATTTACTAACAGAAAGAAGAATGAAATGAAAAGGTTCAGAGAAGGGCAACTAAAATGATTAGGGGTTTGGAACGGGTCCCATATGAAGAGAGATTAAAGAGGCTAGGACTTTTTAGCTTGGAAAAGAGGAGACTAAGGGGGGATATGATCGAGGTATATAAAATTATGAGTGGTGTGGAGGAAGTAAATAAGGAAAAGTTATTTACTTGTTCCCAAAATAGAAGAACTAGGGGCCACTCAATGAAATTGGCGTGCAGCAGGTTTAAAACAAATAAAAGGAAGTTCTTCTTCACACAGCGCACAGTCAACCTGTGGAACTCCTTACCTGAGGAGGCTGTGAAGGCTAGGACTATAACAGGGTTTAAAAGAGAGCTGGATAAATTCATGGAGGCTAAGTCCATAAATGGCTATTAGCCGGGATGGGTAATGAATGGTGTCCCTAGCCTCTGTCTGTCAGAGGGGGGTGATGGATGGCAGGAGAGAGATCGCTCGATCATCCTGTTAGGTTCACTCACTCCGGGGCACCTGGCATTGGCCACTGTCGGTAGACAGGATGCTGGGCTAGATGGACCTTTGGTCTGACCCAGTATGGCCGTTCTTATGTTCTTATGAAATATTGTTATAAAAATATTGAGGCTCCAATAGCTCACAGTGCAAAGATTTGTGCGTGTGATGCTCATAGCTGCTAATGATTTTGGTAACTTTGTAGAAGGGGGATGTTGGACCTGAATACTCGGTAGCTTTTACTTCTTCCTATTTCCATGATTACAGTGAAAGCCTTGTTCATCATTTACTATGGGAAGGAGAATCTTAACGTTACGCTTGCCCACGCAAATGTTTCTGTTCTCCAGTTAAGATCTCTTAATAAACTGAATATTTAATACTTGCTATATTTATTATTAAAGTGTATTTAAAATGAATGAGATTCCACACAAATCTATTTTAAGTAATTTACCTTTCATAAAGTTGCTGCTTTATGGGAACTGAAGTCAGATCCTCCCCTGCTCCATTCTGAAGAATTCTCAACAGTGCATCTGTTTCCCCAATTCCATAATTCAGCTTTGCTTCAGTAAGCTCTACAGTAAGAGGATGCTGCTTCGTATCCAGATGTATGCCAGACATAATCTGGGCACGCTCTCTTCGAAGTCTCTCAATTTCTCTTGTTCTACTTTCCCAAGGCTGGGATTTCTCTTCTGTTTCAGTTGCTCGTTTGCTGATTGGCTTCTTTTCAATTTGATTTTGTAAATCAGCAGCACTGCCAGTTAAGCTAACTATTGAGGATGGAGGACTGCCCTTCACTCCACACCAATTGCTAAATTTATTGTGTATGGGCAAGTCACGAAGACTATAGCTTCGTGGCCTGTGGGTCTTCATGACGGAGACATTCTTATTTAATAGAATTTCAGTATTACATTCACTTGCAGAAGCCGATACTGTATCGTCATCTTGAAGGGGTACATGCATATCACTCATTTTAGAAAGTGGAAAGGGGCAGCTATTTTGATTTTTCCAAAAGGAATGGTGGAACTGTGCAGATGAGGCTTCCATCTGATGTTCTGGAGATCCATCAGCATTTGTCTTGCTTGACCAACACGTACTAATTTCTTGATTAAAAAGCAAGTCAGAATTTGGAGGTGAATGTCTACATTCCTCAACATAAGAAGTCTGAGAGTGGTTTTTAATCAAAGAGGCATCAGAACTTGCAGTGGTTTTGTCATATCTGATTCTCCCTGAAGAGCCTCTTCCTCTTCTGGTGACATACATACAATGTAGTGAACGTTCCATTGGAATGTGCTCTTTGAGATCATCAACTAAGTATTCCCCACGGCCAGAAACCTCTAAAGTGCTACTTGAATGATACAGTCTTTTAGCACGAATTGTAGTGTGTGCATCGACAGTGAATCTGTTCTTTTCCTTCGATTCTTTTGAAACACCTACTCCTAAGAACTCTTTAGCTGTGTTCTTATCTGAGAGACTTCCAGATTTCTTGCTCACTTCCTTGCTATCTCTAGAAGTGGTAGATTCATTGTCTGTTTCTGTTTGTGAAGAATTGTCTACATGAGGCTCCAAAGTGCCCAAGCCAGAACATGAACGTGATCCTTGCTTTCTCTGATTACTGAGGGAACTTGAAGTATCATTACGATGTTCCACAGATCCCTTGATAGAACAAATGGACTTGCTACAGGCAACCTGCTTGTTTGGATTTGCATTAAGTGTTAGAATAGGGGAAGAGGCTCTATCGACTAATAAGGTGTTTTTATAACATAGTTTCCTTTCTACTGCAATATCACATTCATCAACAGTTCTCTTATCTTGAGTGTAATGTGCTGGAGACTGAGATGTACTAGAAGTAGAGCTGCTAACTAGCATGCATGAAGATTCATCTTGTCCTGAACTCAGTGAAGATGATACAAGAGGAGAAACTGTGGGACTGCCAAAAGCAAAATTCTGCTGTGCACTGAATGGTGTTTTTTGAAGATCTAAGATCGGAGTTGAGGCTCTGGCTAATGAAGGCAGATGCATAAAGGAATCTCCAATAACTCTGCTGCTGATATTCTGGAAGTCAGGCATGTTCTGCATTCTCATTTCAATGCTTTCTGGTGTTCTCTCTTGAATAGTCAGACCTACATCTTTTTTTTCCTGAGACCTACATACAGTATCTGAACCTACCACTTTCACAATCACATTCACTGCCTGAGCTTTCATCAATTCATTTTCAGTTTTTGCCTGGAATAGGTTTTGCTTTTTTTTGCTTTGCGGATGTTCTGAAGTATCAGCTTGAATGCCTACAGTTCCTGTAGTTTGCGTACAATTGTCTGACATAGCAGCCCTTACAATCTCTTCAGCAATTCCTCTTTGATTGATTTTGGCATTCTGCTCGTTATCTATAACATTCTGTTGGGAGAGGTTTCCCAGCAGCTCGGAAGTGTTATGAAGAAGCTGTGATAGGTGCATGGACAGATTCTGCATGCTCGCCCAAGAAGAAGGTCGCTGAAATGAACTCCTGTTTGGGTCTTGTTTTCTTGCAGAAACATCTGTATAACTTCTTCGGTGCCTTTTCTGCCTTTTATACCTTCCTGTTGCCATCGTTTGTGTTCCCTGCTCACAAGTAGTGCTTTGTGGTTTTCTGGAGGCTGTTTCTGACTCAGAAGGGTAGAGGAGTACAATTTCATCGACTTGCATGGAACTGTTTCCAGGTTGCTCGGAAGGATTCTCAAATTTTGAAATTCTGTTTTCGGGGTTCGTTTCAAGTATCTCACTGGATACATTTACATAATGCTTGCTGTTGTCACTTGAATATGTAGATTCAAAGCCCTGTCTCACATCATCCCATCCCTGGGGGTCTTCAATGCTGCTTAAAGTGCTTGATAATACTTTTGCATTAGCATAAGAACTGAGATGAGAGTGAAAGGGGGAGTTTTGAGAGTTCAGTCCATTATCCACACTGGAGCACCTCATAACCTTATGATTATCCAGGCTTAGAGGAGGCTGACTGCAAGAGACATCACTTGCACTACCAAAAACATATTGCTTCCAACCAATCTTGCAGAGTCCATCTTGCTGCCATGGATGAATGTATGGATTGATATCACTTGAGCTAAAACGCATTGCATCTTTGTTGTCCTGTAAAAATAAATCGGTTTCTTCTGGTTGATATCTCAATTCTTCAGTTGTCTCTTCATTGCACTGTGGTAAAGTAGTAGTATTTGAATGTTTTTTTGCTTCTTTATCCATGGAACGGCCAGCTCTCTGTGCCAAAGCAGTTGAATAGTGAACAGCAGAGGGCTCGAAGGAGTTGCTGCCTTGGCTTCTCTCCCCATAATTTTGTGATCTTTTTGGATCATAATTAGCAAGTCTCTGACCTTGTACCAATCTCTGCTGAAATCTGGGTTTATATTTAGCCAGTATTAAATTATCTGTCTCTAATTTTGAAAATCTTTCAATTCCATGAAGATCATCTTCAGTTGGAGATGGAGGCTCAACACTCATATTTAATTCTTGTAAAGATTTAGAGGCAGGATACAAAGAAAGATGTGCCTTAGATGAAACTTCTGAAGTGTATTCAAGATCAGAGATAGCAGAAATAGCTGGGGCTGACAATATATGATTCTGTAAACAATGTCTTTGTTCATCTTGTTTGCAATGCTTTGTATTTTGTGCAGTAAAGTATGATTTTTCATTCCTAAGTAATACCAACTTGGGTTCCTGTGGAGGCAAACAACTGTTTTCTGGTAAAATTTTGAAGGATGTATTCTCATTTTTCATGACAGAAAGATTTAGCCTTTCTGATTTTGAAGTTTTTTGCTTAATCTTCATTATATTATTTGCCACTATCTCATAATTGTCAAGACTATCAACACTTGAACATTCATTATTTTTGCAACGTACCATATCTTTTCCACTTCTTACATTTGGTCTATTTTGATCTTCTTCCCTGGCATGTCCAACCTGCCAATTGTCTTGTAAATCTGCACATGAATTTATTTCAAAATCTGAATCAGTGTGATATGTTTCTTTGGGATCCACAGTATTGTTATCTGTGGGACGTACTCGCCCATACAGATTATACATGGACCTGGAATCCACATGAATGTTTCCTGAACATGGGTTTTGTGGTATTATAATTTGTGGGTCCATGAACTCATTGGCAAAAGCTGATGGTGTTATGGTTTGATTTTCAACAGGATCTTTTCTTAAAAATGTTCCTCTCTGCTTCCTGTCTGTTGAAGGAAATGCTTTCTCCACGTTTGAATGCAATTCCTTCTCATTTCTGCTAATTCTTGCTCTCATATTTTCTTCTTTATTAAGAGTTGTTCTTGTGACATCCTCAAAAGCTAATGATGATGACATAGAAACATCATCATCTACTTTCCTTAGGTTTTCTAAAAATGCTTGTTGCAGTGAAACTTTATTCCAGGATTGTTTATCAACTTCTGTTTCATTGCTGAGTTGTTCAGAGTTACTTTTATGTATTGATTTTCCATCTTTAGCCGGAGATCCTGGAGAGGTAGATTTTGTATCAGCTATTGGGAGATGTCCCTTTTCGTTTGTAAGGGAAAATACAATATTTTTTGAAGCAAATGGCTGATGGTCAAATATCACAGTATCATCAGATTGACTCTCTTGCATTTGTACTATAGCAAATTCAGAACAGTTTGAGGTCGCTATATGTGAAACATTGTATCTGCTAGTTTCTTTGTAGCCAGGGTCAGCAGTAAGAGGATATTCTGAAAACATTTTTAATGATGGGTAAGAAACTTTTGGAACTGCTTGAGGAAACTCTCTCTCTCGTCTTTCTTGTAGAGAATGAGGGTTTGTAAAAGTAGATTTCAACTGGTCACTCAAAGAAATGTCTTGCAGTGAGTCATCAGGCTGCCTAAACTTCAGAGATTTGGAGTCTTCTGGCAAATTAGAGGTTTCAAAGATACTAAGATTGCTGGAACTTTGAAATGCTGTATAAACTGGAACATTCTCCACAGTGCATGAAGGAAGAGGTTTTATTTCCTTGTTACTATTTTGTTCAAGACTTTGATATGTAAGCAAGCTCTTTTCTGGTAGTTTCATGCCAGAACTACCAATATTGTCCTCGGAGTATAAACACAATATTTTTTCTTTTATACCATGGCAAATCTGGAAAGAATCTTGACTTTGTTCTTGCTTTTGATCGACTCCAACTACCTCTCTAGTGATTTCATCATGCTGTGTGTCTGTTCTCTCTCTCTCTCCAACTGCAGAACAAAATTTGCTTTCATCATCATCTTTCTGTTCTACAAAGAGATCATCAGAAACAAGTATTGGTACATCCATATCTACTGATTCACTTTCAAAGTATTTTGTTTTTCCAAAACAAACAGCATCAATTTTACATTTGTCTTCTCTGCTGTCTACCAAAACATTTGCAAGTGTAACAGGGTTACTGTTCAGCTGACCAGCAGAATATTTAGAAACACAAGAATTCATATGATATCTTGCAGAGTCTTCATCATAATGAGCATTTTTCCACAAGGGTTGATTAATACTTTCTAAATGGGACTCAGAAGCAACTGCAGGGTTGTCTGGATATCCCACACAGAGATCTCTAGAAGCCTTGTCTGGCTGAATCTCACTGGGTTCAGTTTGATACCCAAATACATCAGGAATCCTTTCACTATTACTTCTACAGTCTGTTTTAACATATTCCGCAGTTGAACATTTCTCTGTCTGATTGCATTGTGCTAATTCTTTCTGACTTATATTAATATTTTGAAAAACTTTCTGAGAACAGACCTCTGGTAGCGATTGCTTTATTTTTTCTCTCATATCATTATCTTTCAACATTGAAGAGGAAAGCAGATTTTCATTTTCTGAAGTCAGTGGACCATACACAGTCATACTTCCTTCCTGAACTATATCTTCTAAAGAATTAAAACAAACTTTTGATTCCTTCCCAGCACTTAAGCCTGTGCTGTGCTGTGTATCAGAATTACTCACATTTTGAATTATATCTTCAGGAGAATCTAACCCTCCCATGGAAACTGAATTATTTTTTGCGCCTTGACTAGGTGCAGCAATTATGGATTCATGACACTCTGCTATATAGGATGTTGAATTTATGTCATCCCTATCAGGAAATTGCCCAGATACAGCATAATTAGATGTGTTGTTTAATACAAAGTGTCCTTCCCTCTGCTTGTTCTGCATGATTATGGTTTGCAGAAAATCACTGTCTTTATTTTCTATTTTATCAGAAAATGATTCATCTCTTCTCTCTTCGTTAAGCATACTGGGTGCTCCGACATGCACTTCATCCTCCATTAATGTTTCATAGTAAGGAAGAACAACTCCAGTACCAGCATTGCTATTAAATGACTTTACAGGTCCACTTAACACCGTGGGATCATCCTGCACAACTTCTGTGCTGTTATTTATTCCAAAATATAAAGGGTGATTTACAGACTGACATGGAAAGACTTTAAGCAAACACTGTTGAGTTTCTTCAGAAGACTTTATAGTTTCTTGTGTGTGCTGTTGTTTATTAGGTACTGAGGAATCATTGGCATCATTTCTAGAATAACCTTTAGATACCCAATGACTTTCTTTTAAGATCTCATTTAATTTATTATTTGTTGGTTGGTGGCTGCCTTTGTTTTCAGGTGGAACTTCATTTTGATTTTGTGAAGCAGTCAGTTCTCGACTCTCAATGTTTTCTTTGAAAGCCTTCCTTTCTTTATTTGCTCTAGAAACAGATGCATTGTATGTTTTCACACTTTCATGTATTACATCTGCTTTAGCCTTTTGCACCAGATTTATCAGATGCATTTTCTCCTTCTCTTGTGCTATGAAGCGCATTGGATCAGATTCACAATTATCAGGTCTTCTTCCAATAAAATTTACATCCATATCTTCAGACATGCCATACTTGGGATAGTCAGTACATGGACTCTTATCTGTATTGCTATTCTCTTTAATAAGTCTTCCAGATTTTCCTCTGATTACATTTTGCTCAATTACTGCACTATCATCAGCTGAACTCTCACGGTTACTGATGTCTTCCATCAATTTATTCATTATACCTGTTTTGTCCTTCTTTTCAACTGCATTATGGCTACCTCCTGTTAACCTTAAAGTATCAACTGACAAAACATCTTGTTCTTCTAGCTTAGAAGCTGTAAAGTATCTTTCTGGGATCTCAGATTCAATTATAAATTTTTCACTGTTGTCTCTGTCACAATACATCTGATCTAGACCCGGAGTCCCTTGTGTAAATGAAACAACATTTACATCTGTGTGCAGTTCATCTCTTCCTGTGGTAACCAACATCTCATGGTCTTTTACATTAGGTTGTTCCTCAGTCCCAATCATTTTGGAGTTAGTTATGCTTCCATCACCTTTGTTTCCTTGATGAAAGTTCTTATGGGCCAAGCAGTCTGTTATACTAATTTCACTTGTAGTGCTAGAAGCATTGTCTTGTTCCTTTTCACTGTTTTCTAAAGAGTTCTCCTTTTCCCTATAACTAACTGGTATTGTTCTGGCTCTGCTTTCTGTAGTCAACACATTTTTTATTATTCTGTTAGTCTGCTTCAACTCCTCATAAGCATCAAGGAAGCCTATAGTATTCTCAGAGAAATCTGATGAGCTGGAAGGCACTGATGGAGTGCTTTTAGAAGCAGCTTCAGTCTCTGTAGAACAATAATTTATTTCCATGTTTGCTTTCCTTTTATTTTGATGAAAGTTACTTGTCTGAATGGAGCTGTCAGAAATCTTCACTGTTTTTGATTCATCAGTGTGTCCTACATTACCAACACCAAACACACCTGATTCTTCTTTCTCTGCCTCTTCATGCAGTACTGTTGTGTGCACCTTTTGGTAAATCTCGTGGTGATCTTTGCAAGCCACACAATCACTGGGATCTTTTGATCTCTGAACCAGACTACTGATTTCCAAATTATTTCTGCTCCTTTCTGCAATATCACATTGGGCTTCAACTACAGAGTAGTTATGTAAGGTTTCAGTCTGCCTAGCTTTAATTTCCAAAATATTGTTTTCCAACTTGATGACACTGTTAACCAGTTTAGCAATTTCTTCAGTGGTGTTTATTGTTTTACTCTGATAGGGAACCAGAGTCTCTTCCAGGATAATTTCATCTTCAGTGTCAGCTGCCTTCTTTGTGCATTCAGATTTTTTATTCACACTTGGACTCCCTTCTTTGAAAGCAGTGTCTGATATAACTGTATTACGGTCAAGCACTTTTCCAGGGTCTGTTTTTACATAATTACTGGTTCCTCCAACAAACAAAACCTCTCCTGAGAAATCACTTTCACTAAGAATCTTACAAGAAAAAGCAGTTTCACTCTCTTCTCTTGATTCAGGAAAGGATTTGTTCTTGGTCTGGGTATCATCAGAGAGAACGGTTGCATCATATCCCACAGGAACTTCAGCCTTTTTATGCATATTGTTTTTCTGCTCTTCAGATTTTAAGCAGCACATTGTGCAGAGACAATTAGAATTTATTCCAGAACAGCAACTTTTTTGGACATTGTTTTCTATACTGAGATTAGCTCTGGTGTCACAATTTTCATTAACTGCTCTAAGATCCTGTAGTTGTGTATTATATTTCTCAGTTTCAGAAGCACGTTGAAAAAAATTAGTTTTTGCTGTGTCATAGTAAAATTCACTTGAGTTGGACTTTGAGGTGGGTTCATCCCTAATTTCACAAGTAGCTGCAGTTGAGAATTCAGTGTTTTTTCCATTTAAATTCACATTAAGGTATCTTAATTCATCTACCACCAAATTTTTGTATTTGGATGATGACTTTTCCTGGCATACAGGGTGAGAACTCAAATTATGTTCTTCTTTACTTTCACTGCTTTCTTTTCGTATAGTCGCAGGACATAATATGGTGTTTCCCAAAACCTGCAGGGATAAGCACCTTTCAGAATTGTCAGCCTGTAAACTTTCAACAACATTATCCTTTAAAACAATTTTCCTTTGAAATTCACAATTATTCTGTGAACACAGATCTTCATCCTTCTGTTCATATTCTTCAGTATCTCTGAAGGAAGGAGTCTCCAAGGCAGTTTCAATTAAGATATCTCTACTTGTTGTATTACAGACCGACTCTTCCTGAGAAGTGTCTATTGATTTTGCAAATCGGTCATAACTAGCATCCTGGGGAAAAGTTGCAGGACCAGTGTAACAGGGTTTTCTTTCAAAAGAAAAATCTTTTTCTATGGTTATTTCTCCTGCTAACAACTGTTGGTAATCCATGTTCTGCACAGATTCAAAATTATTCCCCCTGTAACTGAGTAGACCTACTTTACTAGAAGAACCTTCTCCTTGTTCAACAGAAGTCTGAAGTGTATAACTTTTCTTTGTACCACTGCTCCTGTTCTTGTTTGACAGGTCACTGAGAAAGAAACCCTCATCACAGGATGTTGATCCCTCTTTAGCAAAGAGCTGACCATGTTTTTCATATATTCCCTGTTTTACTGAAGATGTTCCTACTGTGGGTATTGAATCTGCATCAGGAAACAGCTCTTTAGTCATTCTAGTGGCAGCTGCATTGAGAGATGCATCTCTAGTGGTTGAATCTACTGTTTGTGATTCCATTATCAAATTATCACAATCATTATCTGTGTCTTCTTTTTCAATAGTTCTGAAGAAGCTATCATCTAAATCAGAATCTTCATGATCTTTTCTCTGGTGTAAAACATAGGTAGATGGTGCTGAAATGAATGATATTTTTTTAGAATCCTGATCCTTGGGCAGTTCAGGATAAATTATGGGGAGAGCGACCTCTTCTTTTCCAGATGCTGGTAACAAACAATCTCTCATAGAAGTTTTTTTCAAACAACTATACTGTTGTGTGTATCCATCAGTAGATCCATAAGTAGATGGTACAGTAAGCTGTTTGTGTTTAGGATGAGCTGACTTGACATCTTTATAATAACCACGTTTTGCTGAAAATGTTGAAATGGGGACACATGAAGTGCTTGGTCCTATTGAACTGACAAATAATGACCTAGCATCTGGAGATTCTAAGACAGAATTTTCAACAGAATTTGCATTTTCTTTGACCATCTTACTTAATAAAGATCCACTCTCAGGAACTTTATTTGTATCTATCTCAAAATGTGTTGTTTCTGGTAATGGTATTTCTGATCCATCAGAGGAGAAAGTTGCATTTACCTCATTTATGTTATGTGATAAAAGAGAAATACTATGCAACTGCTTATAACCAGAGACAAAAGATACTTCAGCAGCTGACTGCTTTAAGTCATCTGTCTTCATCCAACATTCCAGCTTGCTCGGATGAGCACCACGAAATTGTAAATTTTTATGAAAAGAAGGTACAGATATTCTGGGGCTGCTGATTTCACTTTTTGAGTCATATGAAGACAAAGCTTCAATGAGCGTCAAAGGGTTTCTGCTTGTAGAATTAATACTTTGATCAAGAGAATCTTCTTGTTCTATAAAACAAACCTTCATCTCTTTCAATGGCTGTTTGCAAGTATTACTGCAAATGGGCTGTGTTTGAGTACCCAGATAAAAAGAACTACTCTGCTTTAGATTATAATTTGTTCCTTTTACATCTTTATCAGAGGCTCCAGGTTTTTGGCATTCCTCAGTCTGTATGGCTGGGGGCCTAGGACTCTGCAGCCTCCAAAATATCTCTGCAGGCACTTCATCGGATGAATCTGATTTGGATTCTTCTACCAGATCTTCTGCTAACACCTCTTCTGCATCAGCTAAGCTATCCAGAGAAAAGCTTCTTTCAGTCTTTGCCAATCCACTGCGTGATGTGGATGAAGTCACTAAAGGTGAGATATGTTGATCATATCTGCCTTTGTAAAACTTTGTAACTGGCTCTTGGTGAACCACTAACTTGTGAAAACGTTTTTTACTTCGCTTTTTGGCTTTATTTTCTTTTTCTATCAGAGAGTCCTGAGACATCTGACTATCATCACTTTCAGAATCTTCTGGGTTGGTAATACATTTATTCCTGTTTGAATCTTCCTGTTTCAGTTGCTCGGTCAAGGCTTTTGCATAAGCACAGGAGAGAGAATCCACAGAGTAGGAACTATCAGTATCAGAAAAGTCATTTTCATCATCCTCTTGCCAGTTCCCTAGCAGATCTGTGGCTGCTTTTGAGATTCCGACACTCAACACCTCAGCACTGTGCCATTTTTTTTCAATGTAACGGAGTGGTGTCTGGATGTTTATCTTATTAAGGTTCCCTACTGAAGTAGCTGTCATCAGAAACTCCTGTTTTTCCACTGACTGCCTATCATGACTTGGCAAGAATGACTTTGGCAGTCTTTTCAAGTTCCTTGCTGTTTGACTTAGACAACCTGATGGAGGCTTTCCACGCACTGTTGATTTTTTCTCTTCCTTGGTAAAGCTTTCTGGAAGTGAACCTTGGCAATCTCTTACATCCATTCTAGACTTTTTATGAGATGCCTGGGCTTCACTTTCTTCTAGCTGTCTCCCTGTAGGCTGACTTGAATCTCCCAATACCTTCACTTTTGTCACTTGTGTCCCTGTAATAAAAGTTTCAAGTTCACCTTTCTTCTTAAGCTGATTGGGAGAGAGGCTCTTAGAGGTCTGGCTTTGAGGTTCAGTTTGTACTAGTCTATCATCTAATTTTTCCATTTTTTGATTATCTTTGTTGATATGTAATGTGATAATTGGACCATTACAGTCTTTTTCTGCTCCTTTTTTATTTCCAAACAGTGATGTCTTTTGTTTTTTCATTAGCTGTCTCTGTGTTGAGAAGGAACTATACCTCTCATCATCAAAGTCATCTCTCCTGGAATTGTCTTTAATTGTTCTGGGTAGATAGTCTAGAGAGAGCGTTTTCCATGGTGGATTGCCTTCATGGCATTTATAGGTATTTGGTGAGGTAGATAATTCAGAGGTGGTCTCCCTCTTCAGGAAAGAGCTGTGAAAATAATCCAAGATAAAGAATCAGAGGCTTTTATACACTGCACGACTATATAAATATATATTATGTCCTTGGCCCATGGAGACTCAGTAGCTGTAATCACTATTAATCACACTATAGCCCCGAGTCCCTGAAATCCACTGAACACAAGCCAAGTCATGCCCCTACCCTTACCTGTGGTCCCCAAATTTAAGAGAGTTCTCTGAGGAGATTCCCAACCACTTTACTAATGGCTGACCAGCTTCCAAGTCTGATCCAGATACAGCACTTTAGTCAGTGATACTAACAACATTGATTTTTGCCTATTATAAATTATTTCAGAATGCTCACAAGAGTGTTGGGTGCTTCATAGGAAAACAAACAGAAGTCCCTGAACTCTGAGAAGTCTCCCTCTAAACTGTACACTCTAATTAAGTTATAATATCAAGGAAAATGGAATGATGCAGGGTTATATGTATAATCAGATTGCATATGTATATATTAGGGCCGATAAGTGATTAAATAATTAATCACGATTAATCGCACTGTTAAATAATAATAGAATACCATTTAACTATTTTTGGATGTTTTCTACATTTTCATATATATTGATTCCAATTACAACACAGAATGCAAAGTGTACAGAGATCATTCTATATTTTTGATTTCAAGTACTTTCACTGTAAAAAGAAGAAATTTTTTCAATTCACCTAATACAAGTATTGTAGTGCAATCTCTGTCATGAAAGTTGAACTTAAAAATGTAGAATTATGTCCAAAAAATAACTATTAAAAAAACAAAACAATGTACAGCTTTAGAGCCTGCAAGCTCACTGTGTCTTATTTCTTGTTCAGCCAATCGCTCAGACAAACAAGTTTGTTTATATTTGAAATAGATAATGCTGCCCGCTTCTTGCTTACACTGTCATCTGACAATGAGAACAGGTGTTCTCATGGCACTGTTGTAGCCAGCGTCATAAGATATTTACGTGCCAGGCGCACTAAAGATTCATATGTTCCTTCATTTTCAACCACCATTCCAGGGGATGTGTGTCTATGTTGATAATGATTTCTGCTCGATACCAATCCAAAGCAGTGCGGACTGACACATGTTCATTTTCATTATCTGAGTCAGGTGCCACCCAGTAGAAGGGTGATTTTCTTTTTTGGTGGTTCGGGTTCTGTAGCTTCCTCATCAGTGTTGCTCTTTTAAGATATTTGAACGCATGCTCCACACCTCTTCCCACTCAGATTTTGGAACTTTAGATTCCTAAACCTTGGGTCACATGCTGTAGCTATACCTAGAAATCTCACATTGGTACCTTCTTTGCATTTTGTCAAATCTGCAGTGAAAATGTTCTTAAAATGAACATGTGCTCGATCACCATCCGAAATGGCTAAAACATTAAATATATGGCAGAATGCGGGTAAAACAGAGCTGGTGGCATACAATTCTCCCCCAAGAAGTTCAGTCACAAATTTAATTAACACATTGGTTTTTTTAACAAGCATCATCAGCATAGAAGCATGTCCCTTGAAATGGTGGCTGAAGAATGAAGAGGCATATGAATGTTTAGCCTATCTGGTACATAAATACGTTGCAATGCCGGCTACAAAAGTGCCATGAAAATACCTGTTCTCACTTTCAGATGACATTGTAAATAAGAAACAGGCAGTAGTATCTCCTGTCAATGTAAACAAACTTGTTTGTCTTAGAGATTGGCTGCACAAGAAGTAGGACTGAGTGGACTTGTGGGTTCTAAAGTTTTACATTGTTTTATTTGAGTGCAGCCATGTAACAAAAAAAAATAATCTACATGTGTAAGTTGCACTTTCAGCATAAAGAGATTGCATTATGGTACTTGTATGAGGTGAACTGAAAAATACTATTTCTTTTATCATTTTTACAGTGCAAATATCTGTAATAAAAATAATGTACACTTTGATTTCAACTACAACACAGAATATATATGAATATGTAGAAAAACATGCAAAATATTTAATAAATTTCAATTGGCCTTCTATTGTTTAACAGTGTGATTAAAACTGTGATTATTTTTTTATCACAATTATTTTTTTAAGTTAATCGCATTAGTTAACTGCAATTAATCAACAGCCCTAGAATATATATAATTAACCATATATACGTTTTGGTGGTCCAAATGTTGTGGATGTGTTGGGGCAGTTAAGGGTACCCCTGCTTATCTTTTAAGGTGGCACTGCAAAAATGAGTTTTTAGGAATGGTTTGAATCAGGTAAAAATGAAGTCTTGACCAAGAGTCCAGGAAAGGGATTCTAAACCTAATGAAAAAGGTGCAGAGACATGTGTGAAAGCTAGTGAAAGGGGTATCAAGGAGGCGGGGTGATATGAAAGGAGACTAGGTCAAAGATTTAGGCAGGGGTGCAGTGTCTTGAAAGCAAGGACAAATTGCTTGAAAATGTGTCATAAAATAAGTCTGGAGACTTAAGGGAAGTGAGAGTGGTGCAACTGCTTTTCTAAGATGGAGCAGAGTTTTGACTTGTACAAAGTTTGGGTAATATACCCTTATAAAAATGTTTTTAGTACATTATCTGATACTAGGGCAGCAAATATTTCTTAAACTTGGAACAAATATGGAAAATTCTATAAAAGTTTACTTACCTGTAAATGGGTACATGTGGTGGGTAAAGATTACAGAAAGAATGTCTTCTGTGTTGCAAGGAACTTGAACCACATGACTTGCTTCTCCTTTGCAACTTGTGATCCCAGGAGGTAATTGTGGTGTTTTGGTTCAGGACTTGGGACTGTTTCAAGTTATCCTCACTGAGCCAGCAGCTGGCCTCTAGCTGCTCTAGGTTTCTCTTGGCTTCCAGTAATTTTTGCTTCTTCACAATCTTCTCCAACTGGAACTTGACCTTTTTCCGCCTTATGTTTCTTTCTGCTTTCTTTAAAGAGTATTTCCGCAAAAGCTCCAACTGTACCAGTCTTTTCCTACTCTGCTCTACTAGGGAAGGACAGATCTCCAAATCCACAGTATTCTGCACTTCAGCTTCTGCGTATGACTTAGACTCTGTCTGTACAGCAAACTCCCTCTGCTGCGGCTGGAGGGAAGCCAGTCGTTTCTTCTCATTAACAAGCCACTGTTGGTCTATAAGCAAAACCATAAAAGAAGAATATTAGAAAATGTCTTCATTATTATCCTGTTCCTAATTTCAGTCAGCAGCAAGGACCCACCTGAAGGGTGTAATCAATTATACATTAAGACTTTGTATGAATCATTTAAACCAGATCAAGATATTTTAAATGGCTGCTATCAGACATCTCCTCTGTTCTGATTCAGTATATTGTTGGCCATCAAAACATTTGGGTGTTACATTTGGCTAATAAGATATGGGAATGGAGTTTTGCCTACATGTTGACATTGTCTTAATTAGTAATTTCCTGGATTTTTAGTGACTCCACTGAAAGCATATGGATTTAAACAACCTAACTCTTTAGCTCCTCTATTTATGGTCCATATCCTCATAGTATTTGAGTGCTTTGAAATATTTAAAAATAGAGATAACAATAGTTCTCTATATTCCCCTTTCTTCTTTCCCCAGCCTGTAGAAGGAACAATTTAATTTATGTATTATATTTGCTGGTTTGGTTTTGCTCGTTTATGCTCATGTGTATGTGCATCTAAAGCAAGGGAAAGCTAAGTCAATAAAAAGGATTTTACATTTAGCTCTGAAAGTGGTTAGTTCCACAGTCATTCTTATCTCTATGAGTTCCATAAACTAGTTCCAGATCTGAAAGTTCTGTCTGGTCCAGCAGCCCCTAGTGCTGGCCAGCAGCTCTGCAGTCCATTTCTGTGGGGGGAAAGGAAATTCTGCGTAGGACATTAATTTCTGTGCAAATTCTGTATTGCACAGCGGCCCAGAATTCCCCCAGGAGTAGTAGTATTTCCACCACTCAGCAGTGAACCCCAAAGCTAATAAACCAGTGCTGCAGGTAAGGTGCTAACAAACTCCATTTAGACCTCTGTTAGCAAAAGTTTTATTACTGTCCTCATAAGGACAATTACAGGAGAAAACTAGTTAACTTTCAAAGAGTCCACCAACAGGTCAAAAATGTAAAAAGGGGAGAAAAATTAAATCAGCAATGAAGGAATACAGTAAAAGAAGGGAAGTGAGAGAGAATGACACCCACTTTCTCTGATCTGCTGGCTGATTAGTGCCTGGTCATATTCTAGTTCATGCTCTGCTTTGATCTGTCCTGCCAGGATCTGCTGCTTTAAATCCTCAATGTACAGCTGCTGCTGTTGAATATGTTCCCTGTGGAAAGCTTTCTGACCTCGCAGCTTCTGCTTGCACTCTTCATGCACAGAATCTCTCTCTCTGCTGTTAGAAATGTTGACAAAATTATTTTAAACCAAGAAACAAACAAACATTTTTTATTAAGAAACATTTCTTTATGTTAGACGCTTAAATCAGACAAAATTCAAGCTATTGTCTGTACAATCAAACACAATCAAGGGCTAGAAAATTATGCCAAGATCGAATGGTGCTAAGCTAGTTGCATATGTGATGTCATACACAGTATGTCACAATCCCATATAAATCAGTAAAAGTTACCACACCTGAGGTTTCTCATGGTAAAACAGAAAATTCCATCATTAGAAAGTTAACAAAGGTAATTTGTTAATATTGTCACTGATCATTTTTGTTTAAGGTCATCCTATAAGGAGATCCTTTTCTTTGAAATATGTAAAAATACCTTTCATGCTGTGTGCCTTTCATCTGAAGATTTCAAAATACTTCACAGAAGTGGCAAGTTGTTATTATTCTTTTGTTGCAGGCCAAAAAAACCTTAACCCCAGGGAGGTTAAGCGAGTAACCCAAGGTTACACATTCAGTCGCTAATAGAGTCAGCATAAAAGCCCAGATCTCGTCACCAAATTCTCTGCTCTAACCACTAGATAAGGTTGCTTCTTCTATATTTTAAGTGCAGTTATGGTCAGAAAGGTGATAATGTTAAAAAAAGCACTTTAACAGTGCTTCTCCTGGAGTGCATTTAAAGATATTTCAATGACAAAATAATATTTTTACTACCTTCACTTTCGTTAGTACTTTCAAGCCACTCACCATTATGAAAGAGGGAGCTGGATTCCATACTGGTTTGTGCATCAACAAAACAATTAATAATTAATGTTCGATGGTAGAATATTTACAGGAATGATGCCTGAACCAAATTTGGATTTTTGCTTTTGAAAACCATTTTTTACTTGTAAACATAGAAAATTAAATGTGTAAAACACTGAAAAAGAAAAAATATGGAAAATGCCATTTTTACAGATTCATTTTAGGAAAGAATAAAACTTTTATTTACAAAATTATAGGTAATTTAGCCATTTTAGACTCAATTGAGACCAACAGGAATGAATTGGCAGTGAATAAGAAGGTGGACAGCAATTTGGGTCAAAGTGATCACGAAATGATAGATAGGAAAGAAGGAGCGAGAGTGGCAGAAGGACGACAGTGGTCTTCAAAAAAGCAGACTTTAAACAAATTCAGAGAACTAGTAGGTAAGGTCCCCTGGGAAGAAAATCTATAGGAAAAAGTTGTTCAAGAGAGCTGGCAGTTTCTAAAGGGGACAATATTAAAAGAACAACTGAAAACTATCCTGATGCACAGGATGATAGGAAGAATAGTAAGAGGCCAATAATGACCTGAAAATCAAAAAGGAATCCTACAAAAAGTGGATACATGGACAAAGTGCTAAGGAGGATTACAAAAAACAGCACAAGCATGATGTCAAGAATCAGGGTGGTAGCCGTGTTAGTCTGGAATAGCAGAGTTAACAAAGTCCTGTGGCACCTTAAAGACTAACTATAAAGTTTTGAAGCATGAGCTTTCGTGGGCTAATACCCACTTCGTCGGATGCAGGCAGTAGAAGTGTTCAATTGTTCACAAACAGGCAGTTATAGAAAAGTAGGTAAGAGCCAGGGGGGAGGTGAAAAGGTTAGTCCAATTAAGCTGAGCCAGCTTGTTATCTCCGATCAGGGAGTGTGGATTATTCGTCTAGCATTTGAATGGGGTGTGTGGACATGGAGAGATGAGAAACAATGTCTGTAATGAGCCAACCATTGTAGATCCCGGTTCAATCCCAAAGTGTGTGAGCTGAATTTGCAAATGAATTGAAGCTCTGCAGTCACACAAATCAGATATTAGGAATGGCAATATACAAAAACCTGTAGGGGAACACTTCAACCTGCCTGGACACACTATTTCAGATTTAAAGGTCACCATTCTGCAGAAAGGGAACTTCAGATCCAAACTGCAAAGAGAGACTGCAGAGCTTCAATTCATTTGCAAATTCAGCTCACACACTTTGGGATTGAACCGGGATCTACAATGGTTGGCTCATTACAGACATTGTTTCTCATCTCTCCATGTCCACACACCCCATTCAAATGCTAGACGAATAATCCACACTCCCTGATCGGAGATAACAAGCTGGCTCAGCTTAATTGGACTAACCTTTTCACCTCCCCCCTGGCTCTTACCTACTTTTCTATAACTGCCTGTTTGTGAACAATTGAACACTTCTACTGCCTGCATCCGACGAAGTGGGTATTAGCCCACGAAAGCTCATGCTTCAAAACTTTATAGTTAGCACAAGCATGTACGGACAAAATCAGAAAGGCTAATGCACCAAGTGAGTTACATGTAGAAAGGGACATGAAACGGACTAAGGCCTTGTCTACACTACGAACTAACGTCGACTTTCTAGAGTTTGAATTAAGAAAGTCGATGGTATACAATAGATTGTGTATGTTCCCAATAAATGGGCTAATTCAGAGGATTGCATCCATAGTTCCATGGCTACCGTCAACACTCAGAGCAGTGCACTGTGGGTAGGTATCCACAGTGCCCCATAGTCCCCGCGGCCCCTTGGAATTCTGGGTAAAGCTGGCATTGCATGATGGGGGCAAAAACAGTCTCGTGGGTTTTTGTTCGCGCTTCCCGTCTCTCGCCCCTCCCTCCATGCAAGGTGTGGCAGACAGTTGTTTCGCGCCTTTCAGGCCTGCAGATGCCATACTGCTATCGGCAGACTGAGCGGTAGTCAACCAGCCAACCGCTCCTGCTAGAACTCTGCTCTCCAGCCGCTATGAAGCTACCTCGCAGGTCCTCTCATTGGTAGGCCAGAGTATCTATTCTTGTCGTATCAGCATCTCTCACCGCTCGGCTGCTATCCTGCTGTGCTCCAGGCACTCCAGAAAATACGTCAAGTCTGGTGGGGTCTGCATCTCCCACCGAGCGGCATCTCTTCTCTCCTCTTTCTCCCTTTGAAGTGGGAACGCCTCCACCAGAGTACTGCAGGCATGGAGTAGTGCAGGCATGGAGTAACGCTTCCACTGCCAACTCCGCCCTTTTGCCTGGACTGCCAGTGCAGATGCCATAGTGGAGCGGGCATGGAGCCCACTCAGCTCATCGCAGCAGTTATGGGCATTGTAAACAGCTCGCGAATTAGTGTGTAATGTATGCAGAAATGGAAAAATCATGCGAGAACGTGATGGCAGAGCAGTCACGAGAGTGAGAAGGACATGGACACAGACCTCTCCAAATACAGTGGCACCGACAGCTTAGGGATCCTGGTGGCAATGGGGCAGACTCATGCAATGGAATGGCGAATCTGGGCCCAGGAAACTAGCACAGACTGGTGGGATCGCATAGTGCTATAGGTCTGGGATGATTCCCAGTGGCTCAGAAACTTTCGCATGCATAAGGGCACCTTTATGGAACTCTGTGACTTGCTTTCCCCTGTCCTGAACCGCCAGAATACTAAGATGCGAGCAGCCCTCACAGTTCAAAAGCAAGTGGCAATAACCCTCTGGAAGCTTGCCAAGCCAGACAGCTACCGGTCAGTCGGCAATCAATTCAGAGTGGGTAAATCTACAGTGGGGGGCTGTAGTGCTGCAAGTGGCCAATGCAATCACTGAACTGATGCTGTCAAGGGTAGTGACTCTGGGAAATGTGCAGGCCATAGTGGATGGCTTTGCAGCAATGGGGTCTTCTGCCTGTGGTGGGGCTACAGACGGATCGCATATTCCTATCCTGGCACCGGACTACCAGAGCTGTGAATACATAAACCGCAAGGGGTACTTTTCCATGGTCCTGCAAGCACTGGTTGATCACAGGGGATGTTTCACCAACATCTAAGTGGGTTGGCCGGGAAGGGTTCATGATGCTCGTGTCTTTAAGAACTCTAGCCTTTTTAAATAATTGCAGGAAGGGACTTTCTTCCCAGATCAAAACATTACTATTGGGGATGTTGAAATGCCGATTGTTATCCTTGGGGACCCAGCCTACCCATTAATGCCCTGTCTCATGAAGCCATACACAGGTACCCTGGATAATAGTAGGAGCTGTTCAACTACAAGCTGAGCAAATGCAGAATGGTGGTAGAGTGTGCATTTGAGCGTCTCAAGGGCTGCTGATGCAGCTTACTGACCCGTTCAGATGTCAGCCCCACAAATATTCCCATTGTTATTGCAGCTTGCTGCATGCTCCACAGTCTCTGTGAGAGCAAGGGAGAGACATTTATGGCAGGATGGGAGGTCGAGGCAGACGGCCTGGCCACTGATTACGTGCAGCCAGACACCAGGGCGGTTAGAAGGGCACCGCCTGATGCGGCACGCATCAGAGAAGGCCTTGACAACTAGTTTCATGGCAGGGCAGGCTACAGTGTGAGACATCAGTTTGTTTCCACTTACTTTGTTTGTTTATGTTTCCTGAAAACCCACCCCTTTGCTCTGGCTAATGTAAAACTTTTGTTTATTTCTACATGTCTTTTTTTCTTTCTCTTCCTCCCCTGCACTTAACTTTAAGCCAGCCGCACTGCCACATTCCACCATTGCTTGCGGAGCAATAATAAAGTCATTGTTGTTTGAAAACCATGCATTCTTTATTAACATCACAGAAATGGGGGGATTGCTGTAAATGTAGCACTAGAAGGGGTGGTGAGGGGGTAAGCACCGGGCAGAGTGGTGGGTGAGGGGAGGACAAGAACACACAAGTCACAACTTTGGGAGTGCCACCTTTCTGGTGATTGGGCGGTCCTCTGGGGTGGAGTGGTAAGGTGCCCGGACCCTACCCCCAGTGTTCTTCGGAGTGCAGGCAATGAGGCTAGGGAACTTGGGGAATAAGGAGCACGGTTACAGAGGGGTTGCAGTAGGGTCTTTGCTCCAGCTGCCTTTTCTGCAGCTCCAACAGAAGACGGAGCATGTTGGTTTGATCTGCCAGAAGACGAAGCAGTGCTTCTTGCTTTCTCTCCTCTCTCTCGTCCCTCCATTGTTCGCGCTCGTCCCTCCATTGCTCCCTTTCATCCCTTCTCTGCTCCGGCTCGTCCCTTCTTTCCTCACGCTCAATTACTGCTTTCCGGCAGTCCAGCATTGACTGTTTCCAAACCCTAAGCTCTGCTCTTACAGTCTGGGAGGACTGCATGAGCTCCGTGAACATCTCATCCCACGTGCGTTTTTTTCTCCGTCTTATCTGTGCAAGCCTGTGGGATGCAGATGAGAGGGGGAGGCTGGAAACAGTTTCAGCTGTCGGAAGAAAAAAAGGGAGGGTGGTATTAAAAAAAAATAAATTCTCTGTGATGAGAGATACACCTCACTCCGCAGCACCTGGCTGGTATCGGGGAAGATCCCTAACACCACAGCGTCTATGCCCCCTCCCCCATCACAGCCTGGGCAAACAATCCCAGATGCAGCTGGCTATCCAAATTCAAATCTCCTGCCATCCAGAAACCTCGGGGAACTTCTGGAAGGATTTCATTTAGGATGCAGACACTCTTGCAGAAACTCTTGCACTCCAAGTCCTCAGGGCACAGTAATCATTAAAAAACAACAGCTTGTCAAGCTGTTGACCATTGACCAAGGGACACTCACCGGGGTGCCTTGTATGTCTTCCCCATCCGGGATACCTTCTTGGAAGCGTTGGGAGGTTACTGGCTCCAGGGTGATGAACAGCTCCTGGCTTTTGGGGAGATAGGTGTCTCCGCTTGTCTATTAAGTAGACTCCTCGCTGTCAGTCCTCCTCCACCTCATCTTCCTCGTCTAGCAAATCCTCTGCCATGCTGACAATCACCCCATCGGTGGAGTCCACAGACACGGGTGGGGTAGTTGTAACGAGCCCCCCTAGAATGGCATGCAGCTCACCGTAGAAGCGGCATGTCTTGGGCTGTGACCCGGAACATCTGTTGGCTTCTTTAGTTTTCTGATAGGCTTGCCTCAACTCCTTAATTTTAACATGGTACTCTTGTGCGTGCCTGGTATGGCCTCTGTCCATCAGGCCCTTGCAGACTTTGGCATATGCATTGGCATTTCTTTTTTTGGATCGCAGTTCTGCCAGCATGGATTCATCTCCCCATACGGCGATCAGATCGAGCACCTCCCTTGCGGTCCATGCTGGGGCTCTTTTTCGATTCTGGGACTGAATGGTCTCCTCTGCTGGTGGGCTCTGCATGGTGAGCTGTGCAGGAGATCTCGCCACACTGGCCAAAGAGGAAATGAGATTCAAAAGTTCCCGGGGCTCTTCCTGTCTAACTGCCCAGTATATCTGCATTGAGAATGCTGTCCAAAGCAGTCAAAATGGAGCACTCTGGGATAGCTCCTGGAGGTAATGTCGAATTGCGTCCTCACTAACACTAGTACGACCCAGAAATGTTGATTTCAGTGCTATTCCCTTTGTCGGGCAGGAGTTCAGAAATCAATTTAAAGACCCTTTTAGGTCAACCTAAATGGCATCATAGTGAGGACGGCAAAGTGGAAGGATCGATTTAATGCGGATAAATTCGACTTTACAGCGTAGCATAGACCAACCCTAAGATGAAATTGTTAAATACATTAGAAACAAGAGAAAGATGAAAATGATCAATGGTTTAGAAAACGTGACCTATGACAAAGGGTTAAAAAAAACTGGGCATGCTTAGTTTTGAGAAACGACGACGGGGGCTAGAGGGGAGAGGAGAACTGATAACAGGTCTTCAAACATGTTAAGGACTGTTATAAAAAAGAACTGTGATCAATTGTTCTCCATGACCACTGAATATAGGACAAGCATCAAAGGAGATTTAGGTTAGATATCAGGAAAAACTTTCTGACTATAAAGGGTGGTTAAGCCCTGGGACAGGCTTCCAAAGGAGGTTCAAAATTCCCATTACAGAAGGTTTGTACAAACAAGTTGGACAAACAGCTGTCGGGGAGTGTCTGGGTTTACTTGGTCCTGCCTCAGCACAGGGGGCTGAACTTGATGACTTCTCAAGGTCCCTGCAAGAACAATGTTTCTGATTACAGACTGACATTTTTTCTCTCTTTAAAAGGAAACTGTAAAGTTTTAAAGAGCATCTGATGCCCCCCAATAAAAACATTTTAAAAGTTTTAATTAGCAATAATTCTGTTGTACCAGCAGCACTAGCATATCTCCTCATGAGAGTTTGTTTTTGCTGAGCTGGCATGAAGCTAGCGATCCTCCCCAATGTTAATTAACCATTCTGAGTTTGCACATTCAGCAGGACAACACTAGCCAAATCTACTTACACTATTGAAAGCTCCATACTAGGAATATGTCCCTGAAAGACACAGTACACATAAGTATACCCATACGCCACTGCATTCAAAAATGCTTTGCAACACTTAGAACAGGGGTCTCAAATACGCGGCCCGCAGGGCTCTTCTGTGCAGCCTGCCAAGCCACATGGGCAGACTCCGGGTGCCGGGTGACACGCTGTACCCCTCCCCCTGAACCACGCCACGTGGGGAGCACTCCCTGGGCCGGGGCTGCATGCTCCCCCCTCCCCCCAGAGCTGCGCTGTGCCAGCAGCGCTCCGGGGGCTGGGGCTGCATGCTGCCCCCATCCCCCGGGCAGCACTCCCTGGGCTGGGACTGCGTGCTGCGTCACCCCCCCCCCCCCCGAGCCGCGCTGGCAGCACTCCCTGGGCCGGGGCTGCGTGCTCCCCCACCCCTCCAGAGCCGCACCGCACCAGCAGCACTCTGGGGGCCACACTCTGGGGGGAGCCGGGGCTGTGCGCTGCCTTCCTCCCCAGGAACCACGCTGCACAGGCAGCAGCTCCAGGGGCTGTGGCAGGGGCTGCGTGCTGCCCCCTCCCCTGCAACCGCGCTGGCAGCGCTCCAGGGGCTGGGACTGCATGCTGCTTCCCTCCCCAGGAGCTGCGCCACATCAGCAACGCTCTGTGGGCTGGGGCTGCGCGCTGCCCTCCTCCCCCGGAGCCACACCATGCGGGGAGCAGCTCCAGGGGCTGGGGCCACGTGCTGCCCCCCTACCCTGGAGCCGCATGTTGCCCCCATCCCCTGGAGCCACACAGAGCAGCTAGGAACCTCAAGGGGGTCCAGGTGGTGGGGGTTAGATAAGGGGCGGGTGCAGTCAGGGGACAGGGAGCAGGGTGCGTTGGATAGGGGGTGGGGTTCCAGGGTGGTGGTTGGGGGCAGGGTCTGGGACGGGGGTAGTCAGGGAGCAGAGTGGGTTGGATAGGGGGTGGGGTTCCAGGGAGATGGTTGGGGGGGGGGAGGGGGAGGAGGGGTTGGGGCAGTCAGGGAACAGAGAGCAGGAGATTGGGTAGGTGGTGAGGTCCTGGGGGGATGGTTGGGAGTGAGGGGTCTCTGGAAGGGGCAGTCAGGGGACAAGGTCGGGGGGGGGGGGGGTTGGATGGGTGGGGGATTCTGAGGGGGCAGTCAGGGGGCGGGAAGTGGGAGGGGGCCGGATAGGGGGCAGGGTCTTCATTACCCAGCCCTCCACATAATTTTCCAAACCCAATGTGGTGCCCTGAGCCACCTGCTACACCCCGACCTGCTGCTGCACCCCTCGCCCCTCTTGCACCCCACACACCAACTCCCTGCCCCCTGCCGCGTGGGAAGAGGCGGGGCCTCATGGTAGGGGTGGAGTGGGGGCGGGGCCACGAACAGCGTGGGGGTGTGTCAATGATGCAGCCCTCGGGCTAATGCACTAGTCCTCATGCGGCCCTCGTGGTCATTTGAGTTTGAGCCCCTGATTTAGAAAATACCATGACCACAATTATTATCATACTGTTATAATCCTATGTTTTTATTATGTGGACAAATAGCTATGTCTCTTTAGTTCTCTGAGGTTATTGGTTCTGTGTCAGAGGAAGGGAATATTGTCCTATTATTGCTAATAGAGCAAGACACACAAGCGTGTTACAATTCTATTGCTATATCTGTGTCTCTACCTTTTCTCTCTATTTTTAGTAGTATGAGATTAAAAAAATCAGACGTGGCAAAGGCCTGAGTACCCATGCATAGACTAGGACTAAGTACCAACCAGCTTTTATACATTCACAGCTTGACAATGGTTTCTCTGAGGAGGAGAAAGATAATGAAAATTCATAGGCTGCCGCTTACATAATATAGGTATGGCAGAACCTGGAGTGTTTTTCCACTGGCAATGAAGCTAGGGATCTTGCAAATAATGTGATTTGCTTGGATTTGGGATTCAGATCTTTCACTCCACATTCAGTGATAAAAACAATTATATGAATCCAAAATGTTTCCCATTTACTTTCTGAACGTTTTACAGTCAACCTGAATTATCCTTGCTGGTTTGTGAAAATGATAGAGTAAAGTGAAGTTACAAATAAAGTGTCAATAGCCAAACAAGAAAATAAAACGCTAACATATCTGGTAGCTGAATTTTCCAAACAGACAATTTAAAGTCCAATTAATATGTTCAAAATACATTTGAATGATTAATTAAAAATGAAGGTCATTTTATGTTACAAAAACAAATTAGCGTATTCTGAGAGAAGTGCTGGTGGTTGTTTCATTGGTCCACTGAAACACACCCTGAACTGGACACACCAGTAAGATTTCATCTTTTTCATATATTCCAAATCTATGTATTTCAAGCAGGGATCAGTTCCCTCTATTGCTTGCACCCCTTCTCTCCGAAATCCACATGCACACATAAACAGTTCATGTAGCACTATTAGGAAATAAAATAATTTAACATCAGGACAGGCATGAGGTAAGCAGTTTAAATTCTGCAGAGCTGAGCATCTATCTCCAGAACAGAAACCCAGATAGACAAGACCAGCATTTACTAGTTCACAGAATATCAAAAAGCAAGCTCAGAATAAAGGACAGCGGTTTCCTCTATAGAATTGTACCCCCCCCCCCAGATTTACCAAATACAATAGAAATATTAACAGTTCATCCTCCTCTAAGTGAACATTTAAAACTATCAAGTAGGCAGTCAAAAAAAATAATACCAACCTTAACCTAAATGTAATAAATTACTGAGAAAATCTTCATAGTGTAACCAAGCTGGATTGTTTTTCATCTGATCTTTCTATCCACAAAGTTTGCATTAGGCATGCTATATGAACCTGCTGTAGATCCACATTTTCTCCAGCCTGTTTTGTCGTCAGCTTCCTGGAGTCCTATTGTGTAATTCCCCTCCCCTCTGCCCCAAACACTTCCAAGGCTGATGCAGAGGCTGGCAGCTTCTACAGCATAATGCAGTTTTCAGTAACTATGGCAGCGACAGCCAGTAACGAAGCAGAGTGCTTCTTGAAATAGAACATTAAGGCTCAAAACAAGAAACACAAGCAAAGAAGTATTAAAAAAGAAAAAATATACTGTCCCTTAACACCAGTTTTACTGATTTAAAAACAGAAAAACCATCACTCAAATCAGACAGTTTCCCCCCTTCTTACTGCCAATCTAGATTCCGGTTACATTTTTCTTTTATTATTTAAACCAAAAAAAAAAAATCAAAACAGATTTTTTTTCCACTGTATGTTTGCAAAGCAAGACAGGCTGGCAATAAAAGCAACTACAAATCTGGATTTCTAGCCCATCCACTGATTTGCATTTTTGTCTACTATATCCCCTCCCCAGCACATTTGTCCAATCAGAAGGCTCCTTTTCCACACCACACCATAGCTTCAGAGTAACACAAAGCAAGTAGAGGATTACGGCAACTGCACAGGACCAGCCTAGAAAACTAGCTCTACATATCTGCTCACATCACAGAATTTAAAGCTTACGAGCTCTTAAGGGGAAAGTGATAAAATGGCTCTGAACAATTTGTGTTGCCTCCTTCCCCAATCTCTTGAGACACTGCAGGTTACACAATTATATGCAGAAAGAAAATGAATGAAAAATGTCATCTTTGAAAACAAGCAAACAAAGGGAAATCCCTAAAGGTTAGAGAAGGGAAATCATCATCCTGCAAGACAGGCATTTAGTTCTTTGACAAGCTGATGTGCTTAAAGAAAAAAAAAAGTCTGCTGACTAGTGTGATTGTTCAATTGTCTTATGTTCTCCTCTTAAGGGTATGACCAACTCCTTCTACTGCCTAAATATACAGACACACCACCACCACCCAGAAGTGACATACCAACAATGCATCTGAGCAGCTCTGTAAAACAGTCCTACTCCTCTGGCCAGCAATGAGACACACACACACTGCCTCTGGAGAATAAATTTACAGTCCTTCCCCTAGTCCAGGATAAGACTCCTGTAAGTAAAGACACAGCATGTTCCATAGAGGGCAGTGGTGTCGCTGCAAAATTCCAGCTCAGTTGAAATTACACTCTATCTCAACTTCCCCATGATTTCAACTGAATATTGCATTCTTCAGTTCATGTGCTGAAGTGCTATGTAAAGTTGCTGTGCACTGTTATTTAGCTGTATATCCCACCATAGATGTGACAGTATTTCACAAACGGGTGAAGTGATCCATTATGTACTTCAGAAATATAAAACTCTGAGATCTCCAAACAAGAGCCATTATTAGAATTTCAAAATATTATGATGAGAATATTAAGAGGAAATTCTCCATGTTCACCATATTGCAATGGATTAAGTATTTTAACATGAATTACAGTGTCTTCCAATATCTATAAAGAAACCATTTGATTTTTTTATTCTTTTAAACTGGATGAAAAACACCACTGTTATAATTTTAAAAAAGGAGGCGGGGGGGGGGGGGGGGAAGAGGAGGGAAAGGCAAAGAAAGAAGGAAGCTTGGAGGTATTATATAAAAGTTGATTATTTCTCCAAGAAACTAAAATGCATCTTCAGTGTATATTTCTGGAATGAAGCTTCTTTTGGTGTCTAGGTTTTTTAAATTTATTTTTAAAATGGGCCCGAATTTGATCTTAAAACAATTACATTGCTTAAATGCTTTATTCTATAATGCCACACACACACCCCCGGTCAAAACAGAGCACAATATATCAAGGAAATTGGGGCTATATTGTGATTATTTAATATCTGAGCCCCCTAGGATGAAACATTGGTTTTGTTTTAAATCCATTAATTCTGATATGCAGTATTTATGTAATGCTTTATTCTGAAGCTAGTTTTTAATTAGGATTTTAAAAACAGACTGACTTGCTTTCCAGTGGGCCCTTTCTTAGTAAAAAGTAACATATTTCTTTCTCTTTGAGTGAAATTCTGGTCCTATTGAAGCCAATGGTAAAACTCTCTCTGACTTCAGTGGCACTTGGATTTAACTTTTGTTCCTATTGTACTGATAGTTCAACGAGTATTCACATAGTATGAGCAGATATTGTACCAGACCCTATATAGTTCGGAGATACGTAGAACCACCAGACACAGGGCCCAATTCTACAAATATTAATCACATGATTAGTCCTCACACATGCAAGTAGTCTCATACAAGTCAGTAGAACTACCTTTCATGAGTACGGACTACTTACAAGAATAACGTTTGTTAAATTGGGCCCAGTACATAAAGGACAAACATCTGGCATTACATTTTAATTACCTGTTTTTGTCAGGCTGAGGTAGAGCCTTAATATTATTTCACTGTGAATGTTTGTAGTTATTCTATTCTTATTAAGGGAACAAAAAATACAGGCGTGACCTGGTTACACATACACATAAAAGTCTAAAATGAATTTATGAGAACACTTTACTAAATTGACACTCATAAAAATATTACAATTATAAGTGAAAATGGCATAACATTCTTTATGTTTAAAAATTCCAAATGGGTGAAATTCAACCCTGGGCAGAGAGCCTTTATATATCACTTTGAGTTCTGTTTGAGTCACATTTGAGCCCTACTCAGAAGGAGCAAGGGTGCTGGCCCTTTGCACAGGTGTGAATTTCACCCATCTGTTTTTGACACTATTTAATCCTATGTCAGCTGGAATAATATTGGAAGTTTGTCAACAATTGTTCCACAGCTCCTTCCAACAGCAGCATTTGACTTACAGCACTCTATCCCCTCAAAAGCAGCATTTTCACATTTACAGTTTGACTGAAAAAAGAACCCTGAGATGAGAAGCAGCAGCTTTGTGAGGTCATTTGCAATCCATTTGTTAAATTGCACTTACAACATTAAAAAAACCTACAACAATTGATCAGCGCAGCTTTGAGGTTGGATCCATTAGAATGTTAGGCTTGTCTCACTTGGGACTTCAGTTTAATAGCTTGCAAGCCACTAAAGCAAAAAAGCATCAAATGTGAAATAAGAATAGCATCATGGCAGCAAGCAATAGGATCTCATCTGTACTTCGATTGCAAATTGCCGTTCTTACACTTCAGTGTGATGAAATCAAAATAAAAACCCAATGCACTTGGATTATCATGGTCCAGACTGCCTCCTCCTACAGCGGTCAATGGGGAAAGGACGGGCTACAGAGGCCAGAAAATCAGCATGATTTTGACATGATCCTAATAATTCTAACTTGCGATAGTCCTAGATAAGAAAGCCTAAAAAATTAAGCAATTAAACAATGTTATTGCTCTGAAAAAGATGGTGCAAATCTCATATCTGAACAGGCTGAGTCAAGAATGGAGATGAAGACCTAATGATTACTGAGAAAGGAGCTGACTGCATCTTTGCACCAGTATCAATTTCCCTGAGCCTCACGTACCTGTAAAGCCCAAAGTTTGCATGAGGATTTACATCAATTTAATTTACATCAATTAATTTATTTTACTTAATAAATAAATTAATTTGTATCATTAGTCATTAATGAATTAATTGTGAATTAATTCATCATTAATAAATTAATCATGATTAATTTACATCAATTAATTTACATCAATTTAAACGAGCAGGACACCAAAAAGTTTCATTTTCAAAGGAATGGTTTAAGATAATTATGGCAAAAGGGAAAATAACATTATATACTATTGTGACGGTGTACCCCATAAGGCTTTATGGGGGGGTGCCTGTAAATATATGTACCGTATTTTTCGTCTTATAGGACGCTCCGGCCTATAAGACGCCCCCTCGTTTTTTAATAAAAAATCCGGAGGGGAAAAAAAAAAAAAAAAAAAAGCACCTCGCTCTCCCGTCCCCGCCGCGCGGGCGGGCTGCCGGGGTTCCCCCCTCCCCGCCGGACCAAAAAAAAAAAAAAAAAGTGCCTCGCTCTCCCGTCTGCCGGGAGCGCGAGGCGCTTTTTTTTTTTTTTTTTTTTTTTTTTGCATTCGCCCTATAAGACGCACCAACTTTTTCCCCCCCGTTTTGGGGAAGAAAAAGTGCGTCTTATAGGGCGAAAAATACGGTACATTACTGGAATATGTTTTGCTACATATGCCAGGTAACATATCTATGTGAAGGTAATAATCCACTGGATCTGTTCATCCTATTTCTATGTATGTGTCTTTTGTATTCAGAGTTATGAATATTGGCCATGTGCTTGGTTGGTTGTATGTGGACTTTGGAAAGCAGCTGAGCAGCTCTCTGGGTGAAGACTATTCTCAGTTAAACCCAATTGAGAACCAATCAAGCAAACAATGAACGTTGTAGACGCCCCCATCCACACCCGAGCTTCCTCAGGAATGCAGCCTGGCTGGTGGTGAGGGGAGTCTGGTTCGGGCCTGCAACTGAGCCATGTGCTCTGGGGGGCCATGTGGACTCTGCATAGGAAGGAGGAGGGGCTCGCCACCCACAGGAGGAAGTCTATATAAACCTGGGAGAGACCTCTCCATTTTGTTCTCAGCTGGCTCAAACAACAGCCCTCCACCCCCGAAGGATTCCTGGAAGAAACTGGAATAGAGGACTGTGACTGCAGGGGGGGTGAGAGTGATTGCTGTACCCAGGCTAACAGAGTTTAGCCTGAAAGAGGGAATTCACTGAGGGTGAGGCTTTTTGCTGTACAGTAAAACCTCGATTTAACAGACTAATTCGGGCGACTGGGTGTCCGTTAAACCCAAAAGTCCGTTATTTAATAATTTAAAAAAACCCCAGCCTGCCCAATTAGTCCTTAATTCGAGGTTTTACTGTACTTCCCCTCCTCCGAAAA
Organism: Sternotherus odoratus; assembly: GCA_032164245.1. NCBI lineage: Eukaryota > Metazoa > Chordata > Testudines > Kinosternidae > Sternotherus > Sternotherus odoratus. The sequence continues at coordinate 53,807,765 of JAVMKO010000006.1, read as the reverse complement.
GCCCCGATTTTTTTTTAAAATAAAACAAAAAAAAGAAAACGTGCCCTGGACCCCCATGCACCCCGGCCCCAGTCCCCGCTGGCGGCTGGGGCTCGGGGCTCCAGCCGCCGCCCCGGGAGCGCAGCTTGATCCGCGCTCCCCGGGGCTTGCTCCCCGGGGCTCGGGGCTCAAGGCGCGGCGCTCTCGGGGGCTCGTGGCTCCAGCCGCCGCTCGGGGAGCGCCTGGGAGCGCGGATCAAGCCGCGGTCCCCGGGGCTAGGTGCTCGCTCCCCGGGGATAGGGGCTCGCTTCCCGGGGCTCAAGGCAGGGCGCTCCCCGGGGCTCGCGGCTCCAGCCAGCGCCAGGGGAGCGCGACTTCAGCTGCCGCCCGGGGAGCGCGGATCAAGCCACACTCCCCGGGGCTAGGGGCTCGCTCCTCCGGGCTCAAGGCGCGGCGCTCCCCGGGGCTCTTGGCTCCAGTCGCCGCCCGGGGAGCGCGATTGCAGCTGCCGCCCGGGGAGCACGGATCAAGCCGCGCTCCCCGGGGCTCGGGGCTCAAGGCGCGGCGCTCCCCGGGGCTCGCGGCTCCAGCCGCCGCCCGGGGAGCGCGACTTAAGCTGCCGCCCGGGGAGCGCGGCTTGATCCACGCTCCCCGGGGTTAGGGGTTCACTCCCCGGGGCTTGGGGTCCAGGCGCCGCGGGATCCCGGCGGGCGCCGGCAGGCAGCCCGTCCACTGCTGGAATCCGGGCGGCAGCGGGGAGCCGGCAGCCGGACCTCGACAAACGGATTTCGGACGCATCGGACTTTCTTAAAAATTTTGTCCGTTGCATCCGAAGTCCGTTAAATCGAGGTCCGTTAAATCGAGGTTTTACTGTAATAGTGTTAGATTTGCGTGTTCTGTTTATTTTGTTTGGTAATTCACTTTATTCTGTCTGTTACTACTTTGAACCACTTAAATCCTATTTCCGGTCTTTATTAAAATCACTTTTTACTAATTAATTAACCTGGAGTACGTGTTGGTACCTGGGGGGGCTGTGCATATCTCTCTATCATTGTTATAGAGGGTGAACAATCTATGAGTTTGCCCTGTATAAGCTTTATACAGGGCAAAACAAATTTTATTCAGGGTTTGACCCCATTGGGAGTTGGGCATCCGAGTGCCAGAGGTAAGGATACCTCCTGCCTGTTTCCAGGAAAGCCCACAGCTGTTAGGGGACGTGGCTCAGACCGGGCAGGGTACTGAGGTCCTAAGCTGTTGGGGCAGGAAAACTGAGGCAGGAGTAGCCTTGGCACTTCGGGTGGAAGCTCCTAAGGGGTTTCTGTGATCTCAACCCGTCACAACTATAATATACCATATTCCCATCCTAAAGGAATCCGCTATGTATACATAATCTGGAAATTAATCAGAAAAAGTCCCCAATCCTGTCTGGTTTATGAGGCCAACTCAAACACTCACTAAAAACAACAACAGTGATATACAATCCTATATGCCTTGGGATGTGTGTAAATTTCTGATGCCCATTACTGAGAGCCTACAATAAAAGTTTCTACCTCTTTTATATTCAAAACTGTGTAGTGAGTCTCTTGACATCACGCAGATCATTACCAAACGTCTTATTTGTAATTTTTTCCATTCTGGGGGGAAGGGAGGTTAAAGTGACATGACCTGGTATAACATGTAGTATAAGACAAATAAATACCAAATATTGTTTCGTAAAGAAAGGTATCTCTGTATAAAATTAAAAGAAATATCTTAGGAGGATCCTGAGAGAGGGAGAGCACACAGTGCATACTTGGAGCCAGTAACACAGATAGAGTGCACAAATACAAGGATGAATGCTTCATGTTCATAAATATAAGAAGGCAAAACATTCCAAAAGAGTTTAAAGATGCTGAATGTTGCTATTCCACTAGAATAACTCTAGCAAAGCAATGGGTTGATGCTTGAGGTGAACTATGGAAGCAGTTATTGTTCTTTCCCACACAATTAAATACAAATCACTACTTGGTTGTCACTGAAGCATGACAGCTGTCCAAGAAGAAGAAAATGGTTATATTCAGTTTTATAAATACACCAAATTGCATCCCCTTTATAACTTAAATTACACACCAAAATTAGCTTTAAAATATTAAGGTTGAAAAGTTAAGCACTCAAAAGTTAGGAAATGGCAGAATTGAAGTAGCCTGGCCAGCATTAATTCAGCCCCCTTGTTTGTAATGCATTATAGTCTTTAATGTCACAATAATGTACGATATTTTCCACAGCTTTATTTGGTGCACGATAGACCTGCTCTGGGGATGAATCAAGGTTGTGTAGTAAAGAAGGCTGATGTCTGTAGAATCCCTTTGTTGCAGAAGTTGGAAGGCATGTGGTGAATGAGGCAGAGGATTTAAGGAAGAGAAAGGACGGTTTCATGGTTAAGGAAATTGAATGCCCTGAGAATTGGATTCAATCCCTGCCTGTGCCACAGAGCAAATCACTTAAACCAAACTCTTCCCTGGTAGTCACTAATTGCATTTTCCTCATTTTCTGGGCGCCTGAGTTGAGACCCTACGAGGGTCTGATTTGCAGAAGTGCTGAGAACTCACAGCAGCAACTAAAGTCAATGGGAGCTGTGATTTGAACATGTAATGTGCTAACCTATGCTAAATATTCTGAAAAATCTGATCCTTGTCATTTCAAATTGGGCACCCAAAAATCAGTGGGATCTTTTTACCTTAATCTCTTTGGGCAAGACCCACAAATGAATTTAGGAGCTACTAAGATTTCTGCTCAGCTGCTACCTCTCCCTGGAGGTGCCTAAATTCCCTAGAAGACGAAATTTCTGGTGAAAATATGCCTAAAGTTCTGGCTTTGGGCATGTGCAAAATCCTGACACTGCCAATCAGTTCAGCGCCCTAGAGATCATGCCTATATTCCGGCAAGATTTTAGGACTTTACCCACTTATCTCACCTGCAGGGCCCAATCCAGTAGGTGTTCTCAGCGCATGCATATCAGATTGGGCCTCTTACAAAAGACTGTTGGGAGTGATCATATAGAGCATTTTTGGGGGACTGGTGGTGTGTGCACCAGGATTCCCAATAGCCCATGCTTAGGGCACTCACCTGGAATGTAGGAGATCTTTTTTAAATCCTTACTCTGCCTGATTTGAAGTAAGGATTTGAATTTTGGTCTTTTATAGCCCAGGTGAGTGCCCTGACCACCAGGGCATAGAGTAATCAGGGGTGGTTCTCTCTCAATCTCTCCTGTTGGAAGTATTCCACATATCATTATAATTTAAATCTAAATAAGCAAATAAAATATGACGGGAGCTATGCATTCCACTTCTCTTTGAAATGACCCCGGATTCCAGGGAAGTTCCATTCTGGTGAATACCTTACCTTTCTTTTTCAAGTGGAGAAAAGATATAGGGAGAGGAAGGAGCAAAATCTCCCTCCAAGTCCAGCCATTCCAAAGATCTGCTGCTTGATATGAGGGTGGGTTCACTAATCTATTAAAAAACAAGGAGGGAGCAATATTAAAACAACCTAGAAGGTTTCAACTTATTATTCCTGCTGTTAATATGTGCTGCAGAATAGAGGCATGGTCCTTGTCCCAGTGACCTTACAGCTGTCTACTGAATAAACTATCTCCTAAATAATATCCTTCAGTAGTGAGATCCCTTTTTATACACCACATAAAAAGTATTTCCTTTTATCAATTTTTAATTTCAATCTCTAACTCTGATGCATGTAACAACATCTGCATGAATAATAATACTGGGGCACTCCATATATTAATTCTATAATTTCGACAACTAAAATTGCTTTTAGTGTATTTAATGCTAAACGGTGAGCTAATACCATAAAGAGGATAACTCAGAATATTACTGATCGTGGAAAGTTTTTAAATTGTCTTTAGTATTCTGCCTTTGATTACCGTATTTTTCATCTTATAGGACACTCCGGCCTATAAGACGCCCCCTCGTTTTTTAACAAAAAATCTGGAGGAAAAAAAAAAAAAAAAAAAAAAAAAAAAGCGCCTCGCTCTCCCCTCCCCGCCGCGCGGGCGGGCTGCCGAGGTTCCCCCCCTCCCCGCCGTGGGCGGGCTGCCGGGGTTCCCCCCCTCCCCGCCGGACAAAAATAAATAAATAAATAAAAAAAATAAATAAAGCGCCTCGCTCTCCCGTCCCCGCCGCACGGGCGGGCTGCCGGCAGCCCGCCCGCGCAGCGGGGACGGGAGAGCGAGGCGCTTTTTTTTTTTTTTTTTTTTTTTTTGGTCCGGCGGGGAGAGGGGAACCCCGGCAGCCCGCCCGCGCGGCGGGGAGGGGGGAACCCCGGCAGCCCGCCCGCGCGGCGGGGAGGGGGGAACCCCGGCAGCCCGCCCGCGCGGCGGGGAGGGGGGAACCTCGGCAGCCCGCCCGCGCGGCGGGGAGGGGAGAGCGTGGCGCTTTTTTTTTTTTTTTTTGGTCCGGCAGGGAGGGGGAACCTCGGCAGCCCGCCCGCGGCGGGGAGGGGGGAACCGGGACGCTCCCGGCAGCCCAGCCCGCCCGCGGCGGGGAGGGGGGAACCTCGGCAGCCCGCCCGCGCGGCGGGGAGGGGGGAACCGGGACGCTCCCGGCAGCCCAGCCCGCCCGCGGCGGGGAGGGGGGAACCTCGGCAGCCCGCCCGCGCGGCGGGGAGGGGGGAACCGGGACGCTCCCGGCAGCCCAGCCCGCCCGCGCGGCGGGGAGGGGAGAACGAGGCGCTTTTTTTTTTTTTTTTTGGTCCGGCGGGGAGGGGGAACCTCGGCAGCCCGCCCGCGCGGCGGGGAGGGGGGAACCGGGACGCTCCCGGCAGCCCAGCCCGCCCGCGCGGCGGGGAGGGGAGAACGAGGCGCTTTTTTTTTTTTTGGTCCGGCGGGGAGGGGGAACCTCGGCAGCCCGCCCGCGGCGGGGAGGGGGGAACCGGGACGCTCCCGGCAGCCCAGCCCGCCCGCGGCGGGGAGGGGGGAACCTCGGCAGCCCGCCCGCGCGGCGGGGACGGGAGAGCGAGGCGCTTTTTTTTTTTTTTTTGCATTCGCCCTATAAGACGCACCAACTTTTTCCCCCCCGTTTTGGGGAAGAAAAAGTGCGTCTTATAGGGCGAAAAATATTGTCTTTAGTATTCTGCCTTTGGTTATATTGTTACAACCACAGTGAACTCATGACTAGAAAACAAGTACATGTTAAATGATTTAAGGGGATCTGCATTTTCTTTTCCTAAGCAACTCTTCAAACAGCACTGATGTCTACCCATAATGGTTTAGTGTTACTACAGACCACTGGAAGGAGGAAATGAGGCAAGTAAATAAGTAGATCTGAAGAAATGTTTTACATTCCATATTTGCTTTTAAAATGAAATAACAAGGTTAGTCACCAATGAAGGAATTTAGGAAAGAAAAATATAAAGTCTCAAAACTTACCAATCTTCTTTGTCTTAAAATGACAGCCTCTGCTGGGTGGTTGAACCTAAATTTATGAGCCTTGCCCAGGACAACAAGATCTCCTGTTTTAAAAAAAAGAGTAAACTATGGAGACAAAATTTTTCAAACATCTGGAATGTAATGTGTATCCATGGCACATGCAATTTAAACCCCTCCTGGTAACACTTTGCTGACTGTTACTGCCCGCATTACAGTGCTTTTAAAAACATCTTAAACCCTGGGGGTCAGGGGCAAATCCACTACTGGAAATTTCTTTTTATTCTGACTCCTCTATCTCAATGACAAGGAGCTCATAAGAAAAAGTTTTCAAGTCCAAGTGCTCAGCAATTAAGATACTCAAAAATGTTTAAAGTGAAAATGCTACAAAAAGTGAGAAAAAAATCTAAAGCACAAATTATTAAGTAAAAAAAAAATCAAAGAAGAATTTAGAAATCCCAGTAAAGAAGAATTCAGAAACGCCCATAAAGCCATATTTTAATCCCACAGCATCATGATCTTGGAACTTGAAAGTAGAACTGAAAAAATGTCAATAATAAGATAAAGACGTGCCCTAGTAAGCTAAATAAGGTTGTCTGGTAATGGAGGTGTGATAGAAACTGCAGAAACTCTGGGCAGCCAAGAAAAGTGGTTTCCCACTGTTTGCTTCTGAAACCACAATAAGGGTCTATTATAATTCCCTGACATCAATACAGTTTGTTAGGTGCTTTTGTAAACCCTGCCTTAAATCTCTAACCCTAACTTTGAATTCAGAGACACTCCTCTGTACTCTGTAGCTCAACATCTATAATTTTGACAAAAAACTGATTCCAATGAAAAATGAAGTCCAAGGTCAATCATTCTAGTACAGTCCACAGAAAGCTACGCCTTTATGGCACTCGCAGTGGACGTGTTAGAGGGGTTCTACCTAATCCATTACCTTACTGGTCAGGAGCAATCCTGAATAAGCCTTCCGTTTTCAGAGAACTAAGAATTACTGCAGCTAAAATTAATCTCACCATTAACATAACTGTTTCATTTTAACATAACACATACATTCATCCATTCAGTAGACATGCATGACTTCAGTAGAGCCTAGTTTCTGAACTTAGAGGGTTATTGGGTTGTATTATTCCATCCTAAGGAAGTGAAGGACTGCTGAGCAATGGATTTACAGTATTTACTCTCTCAGTATTTTACTGCATTCACCTGCTGATATCTGTATAATTAGCATCAACGCCTCAAAAAGGAACCACAAGACTCACCTTGTGACAGACGACAAGCACTAGTGACTTCCTGTCCATTTACAGTACAATATGCTCCCTGGACTGGCCGCAGTGTCACAATCCCACACTTGTTGTCTATAATACAATGGTTCTTCTCAATCCATTGACCCTGCAGAACTACAAATTGAATGTCCTTTTTACTTGATCATTTTATTTTAAACCCTTTTCCATATATGCTTTAGAACAAAAGCTTCCAGGGCACATAAGTATACTAACTACACAATACTATGGTCAAAGAACAATCCTATGCACCATATGGGAACCTAAAAGTCTCCTCTCTGATTACTAATTCAGGATCCGTTTTTGGAAAAGTTTACTGTTCTGAAAGTATTTGAACTGTTATTCCAAAATGTTTCTATCCCTAACAAGTTGTAAGCTATCAGGACCTGCAATAATGCTATATTTTCTATTTTAACTGTGACATTATTTTAATAGCTGATATTTCACAAAGTACTAGAGCTAGAGAGTGATAATTTAATCAAAGATGGGATTCCAAGCTGTTTCTAATTTCAGTATTAAATGTCTGTTTCTACTGGCTTTGGAACTTCTTGAAACTGTGGCTGCTAAAAATCACATCAGAAATGATGTGCTGAGGGCAGGGTGGAGATATAATGAAATTTTAAGATCTAATATCCATGAATGAACATAGCTGGAAAGAAATATACTGAACCACAGAAAAGCCAGTTTGCTAGTTTCTTTCTTTACAGTCTTTTTTTTTTGGGGGGGGGGGGGGGAGAGGGGGACACGGATACAGGAATGAATACAGCAAGTTCTGGGCTTTGAACTACAATCATTTTCAATCCCTAATGTAAATTTACCTTGCTTGGGGAAAATGTAAGTAGATTCTCATTTACTTTCACAGTGTTTCTTGACCCAATAAATAGCTGCAAAAATTAGTTCTAACACTTTATTATATAGCAAACCTGCAAACAGTTAATTCTCTTCTCAACTTCTCACAGGGAGACTGCTAGTAAAGAAAAATGACTATTAGACTGTTTTGCTGGACAAGCAAAAGCACCTGGGTTGACAGAATGCTATACAAAATCCTCTGTAATCTTATTCTCTTACCAATATCCTGCTCCTGGTCTGAATCACATCGTCCAATTTTGGTTGTTCCTTCCTAAAAGAGGGAAATAATGATTGTAAATGAGGTAAATTAAAAGTAATCTATTGAAAATGAAAAATGCACAAAAGTTCTCTCAGACAAGTTATCCCTGCCTGGATTAATTAGAGCAGACTCTAGCAATTAGTTGTAATGTGTAAGAAGTCTTTTAGGGCTGGTCTCCACTACGGGGTGGGGATCGACTGCAGATATGCAACTTCAGCTACGTGAATCACGTAGCTGAAGTTTGCGTATCTGCAGCCGACTTACCGCTCGTCCTCATGGCGGCGGCGGTCGGCGGCGCGCTCCCCCGTTGACTCCAGCTTGCACCTCCCGGCAAGCTGGAGTTCCGCAGTCGACGGGGGCGCCGCGCGCGATTGATTTCTCGCGTCTTCATAAGACGTGAGAAATCGATCGCCAGAAGATCGATTGCTACCCGCTGATTCGGCGGGTAGTGAAGACATACCCATAACCCTCAACTGCCCTCAGCTTTGTAATTGCTATGAATCACACTTAGTGCATCCTCTGTTGTTACTTAAGCAGATGCTGCAACCAGATGGATAATTCTTTTAAGTTCCTTGAGTTAGATGTTTTGCCTGTATGGCTGCTCTCATGCACAATTACTGCATTTAAACACACACACTAGTATCTGAGTTTTTCAAATGGGGAACTCAGATGCCCAATGACTCAATCTGTGTGGGTAATTATGATATCTGTATGCATAAATAGCTGTGTGCACAGAATGAGAAGCCAATTTTGAAAACATAGCCCAGAATGTAAATCTTCAAGGAGCAGCAGTTTACAGACAGACAGCCAAGAACATAATCCCAACTCTTGAAGGAGTATGGATGCAGCAAACTCAATATAATCAGAGAATTATCGGTATATGTAAATTTTCCATGGATGAATGAGATCTAATAAATCAATATTCTTGTTGATTGTTAAAGTTTAGGTGTCCCTATACACAAACAAATTATATACAATCATCATTTTGAAAAAAGAACAAGTGTTACATAAAAAAAATTCTCAGGGCCATCCAGTTCAAAAAATAAAGGTTGGGGAAGTTATGGATGCAAGCTAATATTTATTATATTTTGACAAAGGAAATGTCAATAAAACATAAGGTCACAAATTACTATTCTGAATATGTAACTAGCAATAAAGGCAGTAGACTCACATTCTGTCCATTATATTCCTTGTTTTATTCCTTAGAAAAACAAAGTCAGGACATTTCTTAGTTCTGACAAGGCACAATATCGATTTACTTCGAGCACTTTGTTTCAACAGTTCATTAAGATGCTTTGTATACACACATTCTCCAACAAGTTTATTTGATTACAACACAACTACATCTTGATATTCATCAGTGGTATAGATTATATAAAAAATTAATTATTATTATTTGAACAGTATCTGAAGTTTTCTGTAGTCCAACCAGAACAAATGAAAATATGGTGCTCGCCCCAAACACATTCAATTTAATTCTAAACATGAAGCAACATGAGAGAGCAACAATCAAAAAGGTCAGAAAAAGGAAGGATGAGCTTTATAATAGATGACAAGGTAATAATGAAAGATGTATAATCATGAGCATGTCTTGCTAGTTTCTCAGCATCTGATGGAGTGGGGTGATTGTCACTCTCACCCCATCTGTCCAGTTTTTCTAGGAACTTCCCTTTTTTGTGATACTTATCCCAGGAAATCTGGAAGGGAGCTCAGTACACACTGCCGGCTGTCCAATTTTATAGGATCAGGATCATCCTGGATGCCTGAGTTTTTATATCTCAGAGGTGACAACCCTAGGCTGGGGTCCCTGTACATGGGGGTTGGGTAACAACTCCAAACTGCCAACCCAGCATAACCTTCTCCTAGATATATTATATCTAGGTTTTTGGTTTTTATTGGTGGTGCACATCCGCACATAACTCGATATGGTGCACATAACAAAATTCATGCCTCATATGGATGGAAAAATTAGAGTGAACACTGCCCCAAGCCCCTGCCCCAAACCCCCTCCTGCACTCAGAATCCCTCATGGCCATTCCACCACCTAGGAGCAGCAGAGACATATCGCCGCTTCCAGGGAGTCACACAGAGCCAGGTAGGGAGGCTACCAGCCCCGGGCCAATTGGACTATAAACTGGACTTTGAATGAAGATCAGAAATGCCAGTTTAGAGAGCTTTCCTGTTGGGAAAGAAACAGATAACACAGCTTTTACTATATTAGGGGAAACATTTTTGCACTTCAGTTTTGAAAACACATCATCTCTCAGAAGACTTTACTACACAAATGGACTAATCCTTTTTACACCAATACAAATAGATCCTACAATTTACACTTCAGACCCTTATGAGCTATTGAAATCAAGAGGAAAGAGACTCTTCACAAAAGGTAGATAACAATATTTTGCTGATCTGTTGTAAAATCTACTGTATATGAAATAGGACACAAGGAGAGAATAATGGATAGCACACTCTTTACACAATATGATTCAAAATTGGCTGCCTTTTCCTTCCCTGAAAAAAGTACAGAATGATGGTGCAGTGCTGTAGCACAAAAATAGAACACTAAATTTTACCTTCTTGTTGTTCAGATGGAAGTAACAGACACCAGAGCCTAAAAGAGGCAAAGCACAAAGAAAAGAAAAGGCAGCATCTAGGAGCAAAGAAAGAGGGGACAAAGATGTTAGTGTAAGTGAAACAAACTTAATAAGAGGCCTTATGTGAGTCCTATAGGTGAGCCTTCAGACTAGCTTTTCTCCATTAAAATGATTATCTGTTAACCACTTTAGGTTTTGTCAAAAGTAGCATGTGGAATACTTTACTGTTTGCTAATCAGTATATTATAATATGGAAGGACTAGCTTTAAAAAAAGTGTGCTTTAAATAGTAGTGCCTACTTTCTATATACAGTTGAGATTAATGTCAAAATTCAATATGAATGTCTACTAACATTGTCATTTACAGCTGCATCACTAATACTTTCATTTATTTTGAAAAGGCTAACAAAAATAATTCCACAGATTATGTGTCAGTTACAATATCTATGTATTCATTGTCAATCAATGAAGGAGACCTCTAGCTGCATTCACCACACTGGTAATACACCTTCATAGGAGTAATAAAACTCTGCCTTTGGATTGCAGCACCAAAGTTGTGGGTATGTAATTCCCCCCCCCCCCTTTTTTTTTTACAATGGCAGGGAGGGTTATGTCTACATATTTAGTTCAAATAAAACCATTCAGCCAGAAAATCAGGCACTTCAGACCAAATGTGAGAATGAAACGCTAAAAAGATCTATAAGCACAAATTCCAAATGCTACAATTTCCAAATAAGAAAAATGTTAAAGCAAAGAACAAGAACTCTTGAAAGAAGCACCTTTGCAAGAAACAAATCTCCTAGGCCAATTTTTCAAATGGGCCTCTAAACTTGCAAACTGAATACAAAACCCCTTGTAACTACCTGATTTGTATGTACGTGTTCAGTATTTGCAGGTTCACATATAGAGGGTAATTTTAAAATCTGGTCTTTGGCATCTGAATTTGTTCCACAAAGAACATTGTGCATGGAGGCCGTGGCCATTAAATGCATGACTCCTTGAACAACAACATACTGACCTAAACTGTCTTGCAATGACAATCATGGGCCAAATATAAAAAAGTTGGCAGAGAAAGGGGTAAGTTGTACCTCCTTGCTCCAATTATAACCACTTGTGCCTTGTGAGTAATTTACACCTGTGGAGTGCAAGCAGTTGCCTTTATAGGGTTTCTGCACTGTGCTGCTTTAATTTCCATCATGACTCCATCAATACAAAGCTGACGGGAGGTCCAGAATCAGAGCACTCACTGGCTGCCCTAATCATGCTCCCTTTCTAGCCAGCACTGGCCACTTTTTGGGTTGTCCTATCCTCAGAGTAATTGAAGTTACCATTGCTTTGGGCAATTGCAATCTGACCTAATACAACTTTTGAACTCCTCAGAAACACAATCAGAGTTGCATCCCAATGCCTTCTATGGCACTGATGATGTTAAAAGTGGGGCTGTCAAGCAATTAAAAAACTTAATCACGACTAATCACACGATTAAAAAAATTAATCACGATTAATCGGTTCAGGTTAGCTCTGCAAGGGAGGAGGCTGCTCCAGGGAGCTCCTGGCTGCCCTGTTTTTACTTTAAAAACACAGGGATGAGAACTACCTTACTTTCTGTAGCCTCCTTTTCCTGCCCACTGGTGGCAGCTTGTCTTACTGCGCCTGACCAGATAGGTTCTTCGGAGCAGCTTATGCTGCCTCCTGCCCAAAGTGTTTGCGATTAACGTGCGTTAAAAAAATGAACATGTTAATTGTGCCTTGCATTTATCACAGGCATTAACAGCACTTAATTGACTGCCCTAGTTAAAAGCTATACTATTTTTAAGCCAAAAATCACATTTTAAACTAACAGTGCTTTTCTGTTTTCTGAAGCAGGTTTCATAGGCATCTAAAGCAGGTTTTTGCTCCAGTGGAGCAACATATTCTTCCTCCACAGTGATTAACACACATAGTAGAACAACATAATTGCATTCTCAGTATGTGAATGACACAAAATGTTCTATGTAGTGTAATTGTGACTGTGTTGGTCCTAGGATATCAGAGACACAAGGTGGGTGATGTAAAATCTTTTATTGGATCAACTTCTGCTGGTAAGAGAGACAAGCTTTTCAGCCACACAGATCTTCAGAAGAGCTCTTTCTGGATCAAAAGCTTGTCTTTCGCACTAGCAGGAGCTGGTCCAATAAAAGATATTACCTCACCCACCTTCCCTCTACAAAATGTTCTTGCCATTTGAAATGGCCTGCTGCTCCAAGGCTAGTTTAAGACAATGACGAAGTTAGTTTAGAAAAAGAAGAAAAAAAATACATTGCTCATAGGAATTGTTAATACTGATATTGCACACCATTCCTGAACTAATGCTGGACTTGACAACTGGATTAACAATTTAATAAGAAAATAAATCATATAATAATAAATAAGTAATTTGAATGACAGTTCAAAATGTACACCATTTTTTACCATAACGATTGCAGTTATCATAATGATTGATTCTGAATTTCAGTTTTAGATGGTTAAAATCAAAGAGCGGAAGACATAAAATTAGTGTTATAGAACAAAATATTTAGACTACAGATATAATATTAAAAGACAAGAAAGCTAGTAACATTTCCCTTAAACACATTTTTGTTTGTGCTGCAAAACCAGCGTAACAGATAACCTGACAAGTTGTTCTAAGGATGAATTATCTCAGCCAATATTCACCACAATGTCACACAATTATTGTGATCATTGCGCTGACCTGATCTCCAAGTCATATTTGCGGTCACAAAAAAAGTTAGGATTCTAAAAAAGGAGGAGGGTTTTCAGCATTTTCTGTCAAAGATAAATGTCAGTGAAACAAATGCATGTTGCAAACTGGCTTTTTGTCTATAGTAGGCACTGCATTGTTTAAAAACAACAACAGGTGTCTAAAAGACTACGTGAAATTTTCAGAAGTGCCTAAGGATGAGATTTTTAGAGATATTTAAGCACATAAAGATGCAGATAAGTGCTTAGTGGGAGTTTTAAAAGCAGCCAGGTAGATAACTCATTGGTTTCAATGGGAAATCATAAAAATCAATGGTAGTTAGGTGCTAGGCACTTTGAAAGCCCCACCAGAAGCTTATCTGCCTGTTTAGGTGCCTAAATACTTTTCAAATCTGACCCGAGTGACCTAGAAGCCTATGTCCCATTTCAAAAAGTGGTTTCTACTGGGAAGACTTGCAGTGAGACTTTGCTCCTAAGCAAAGTCATGGGATCCCTGGGTGGCTCTTTCCACAGCCCGGCTCTGGCTTCTAGCCTGACCAGAGGGTATGGCCCCGGGGAGAAAAGGAGGTGCCAGTGGTAGGTCACAGTTCTGGCACCGCCCCACCCCCCATTTCTACACAGGTTCTGGTGTTCCTAGCTACTACCCATCACCCATTCCATGTTTAGACACATGTAATATCATGTTTATATTAGAATACCTGGCCACTTTTATTAGAACACCTGGCCAAAACACATGGCTCCTGCATGCATACTTTGACACAAACAATTAATCCTGTGACAGATATGGCAATTTCCTGTAATGTTTTAGGGAAATCTTATTGTATTAAGCTTATGCATCATTGTGGCCCAGGGATTGTACGTAATACCATGGGCGAGGGTGACCAGTGCCTTCCGGAAACTAAGCACAGTAGAGGGTGATTAGGCAAACTCACTCCAGAGAAGTACCACAACCCATACAGGCACATCTATATATATAAAAGTCAAATGGTGTATGCGTGTGTGTATGCGTGCGTGCGTGTATGTATGCTGCCTTACTCCTTCCACACCGTTTGAGCTAGAGACTTGAAATTTGGTACAGTTATAGGCTTTAGGGTCCTAATCAGGGTAAGAGTCGAAAATTTTTAAAATCTCACCTCTGACGCCCCCAGGGGTGAAATGCTTTAAAGCCCATTCACATCAGCTGGGCAGGTTAAAACCTGCTGTTCTGTGACATAGTTATGATGTCATAATACCCCCCTCCAATGGACCCGCACTCGCTCAGCTCTCTCCCCCCTACCCCCCTCCCTCAGCTCTCTCCCCCACTCGCTCAGCTCTCTCCTCCCTCCCCCCCTCCGATGGACCCGAGCAACGCTGGGTATTTTTGCTAGTCTAAAGTATTTCAAAGTTGATTCTACAGAGACCCAAAGACCACGAGGAGACTTTTGGATAAATAGCATGAGTTCAAACTGACTTGGGGGCTTTGTTCTGATCCAGCAAATGGACAGAACCTTCTATCACAGGGGGTTCAATTCCTGAGGAAAACTGGAAGGACTTTGGCCTACTAAGGTCCCATAAAACTGATGGGTAACTTCTGGAAAGCTTTTAGCATGCACACAAGAACTTTTCTATGTGTTTCCTCTGTAATGCTTCCACCTTAAGGATAAATGTGCTTCCTTATAAAGGGCTGTGTGGTAACTTATAACTGCTGGCAATTATGCTAAAACACAGATGTTGGCTTGTTTAGGCAGTCTGATTTGCTGGCAATATCACAATGTAGGCAGGGAACTGTGCAGCCTGGAAAAAAACTGTTCAGGAGGGAGAGAGACATGGGTCTCTGCCCAAGAGAGGTAACAGCTTGAGGAACTTGGAGCCTAGAATGGGTGCCCATGCTGGACCATGGAGGGGGAATACAGGAGCAGTTGCCCTGAACTGCGACTGAACCCATGGAAAGTGACATGCACCCATTCTGTGTGTGTAAACAGTTGCTTGCATGAATATTTGGGCAGCTGGGCACCTACTTTGCTTCTGTATGCATGCACATACACTTTTCGATAAGTTTTGCATATGCACTGATAAAGGTCATCTTAATATTCAGCTGAATGCATCTTGTTTTGTACAGATGGTGGAGAACAGATGGCTTTCCCTTTGTTTTTTACTGTTGTCCTGTTACCAATGTGACTGTCTCTTTGTAGTTTTTGATGTGTGACTTGCAATATAGTTTTTTGCTGTTTGATAATTGCAGTTGTAATGCCACCCAATCAGATTCTCCATTCCCAAAGGAAAGACACCTATTGAAAGTCAGACAAAATGAAACAAGGGATTATGTCTCACCCTGAGATGATAAAGCACAACTCCAGTACTGAGGATATCATCATTCACTGCCATTAAATGAGGTAAATTGGAATCTATTATCACTCCAGCTTTTTCTTTGTTGATGTCCACACTGTATTCTTCCATTATGGCTTTCCTATCAGTCCACTTATCACTCCAGTCTTTGGTCAGCTGTTCAATCTTAAGGAAGGTTAGAAAAGGAAGTTAACACTAAAGATTTTAGTTACACAGCAAGTTAGGTATATCTCGAAAACTCATTTTTTCCAAAAAAGGGCAGCTTCTCTTTTGCAGATGCAATTTACTCTTGCATAATTTCTATCTTCCACTGAATTGTGGGTGCAAACCTGGGTACAGTAGACTCTGGCTGGCTCTGGCTTTGTTGCCACCCCAAGCACGCACACACAAAAAACCCCCACCAGGGCGCAGGGCAGCCAGTGAACCAACACCCCCTCCTTCCCCGGCACAGGATGGCTGGTGAACCAACCCCCCATATTTCCTATGAATGGGGATTATCCAGGATTTTATTAACCAGGATTAATTTTTTCCCTATCATCCAGGCTAATTGAGAGTCTACTGTACTTCCAATTCTAGGAGAAAAGCACATAACTAGACACACAGTTAGAATTGAACCTACAATGTATTTCATGTGTGCAAAAAATGCAGGTGCACCAATCCAAGGAGAAGCTGGGATTTAGCTCAGAGGTTCTCAAAATGGGGTCTGTGGACCACCAGCGGTCCGTGAGCTCCATTCATGTTGTCCGTGAATAGTTCCCTCTATGGTGCGCACCTGAGCAGGTGCACATGAGAGAATGAAGAGCCCCTTCTGGACCCTGGAGAAGACGTACATGTAAGGTGAGGTGGTGGCCTTGGGTAGGTGGCAGTGGGGGGAAAAGATGGGATCGGGGGGAAATTTGGGATGTGCAGGGCTGTGGCGGCTAAAGAAAGAAGTGACTTTCCCCAGCTCCAGGGCTGCGGCTGCTGGGGAGAGACAGCTCTCTTTTCCCAGATGAGACCCCCAATTCTTCCCAGCCCCAGCTCAGGTGTGGCCACGGCAGGGGAGAGAGGGAGAGACCCCACCCCTTCCCAGCTCCAGCTCAGTGGCTGCTGCAGCGGGGAAAGAGAGGGCACATCCATCGCATCGGAAAGGTAAGACTACTGATATTAAAATATGAGTTGTGTGCTTTTATTTGTAGAACCAGAAAAAAGTTAATTATTATTAAGGTTTTTTTTATATAGCACTTTTAGCCAAAGCACTTTACAATAGTTAGCTAATGGTATAAACAACATTTGGAAAGATCATTAAGTGGTCCACTGAGACCCTCAGCAATTTTCAAATGGTCCGCAGGAAAAAAGGGTTGAGAACCACCAACTTAGCTCATTCAAAACTTACTCCAAAATATCAAAGGATACATTCTCAAGGTATTTTTCATAACTTTAACAATAATCTTTGTTTGTGTTGTTATAACCGCCACTGAACTCTAAAATTAAGATCTTCAAATCCACTCCAGGTCAGTGGCAATTTCTTGTCCTTAATGTTATCTCTGTATTCTAAATGTCATTAACCATTTGATAATTGTATAGCAACTTATATGAAATACAGTGGTCTCTGTCTTATATCACAAAACTACAGTCAGATTTTGATTGCCTTAGCAAAGAGGTAAATGACAGACTAGACCATGACAAATTAAAGGGACACTGTCAACTTGAGTTTTTGAAAACAGACCAATTTTTAAAGATTTCAATTCTAGCAGAACATTCTTTAAATAGTGATTGTTATGAAATATCTCTCTAAAAACAAAAGTTGAGCATTTTTCTGCACCCTTGCTGATATTTATGAAGTTTTCTTTGGCTCCTATGCTGTTGAGGAATTCTGCAAGACCAAAGCTCTTCTGAACTCAAGGGGAGCTCGAAAACTAGCCCCTCAGGATGTCCTTTCAGACAACAAAATTATAATTTTTCATTTTTTCCATCTTCCTAACCACTTCAGAGGGAAGGGTAGAAAATTCTTCTCCTTGAAGTCCACTTGGTACCTCAACTAATACATCTAATTTATCTGAGAAGCACATTGTTACTATAGTGATGGGTGCTACAGAAAACTCTAAAATGACTAGGTTACGTAGATATGAAAAAATACACCATGTACTATTAAGGACATTTTAAATGCTTGTTGTGAATTAAATGCATGATATCGGTCATTCAGTAGAATGGAAGTTTTATGAAAGACTGTTGCTGAAATATATGAATATTCCACCAGCAGGCATGAAAGCGTTAATATGGGAACATTTTCACTGTTGTTTAAAAAATATGTCCCTATCAAAGTGTGTGAGAGAAGACTAATAAAATATACCCACCTTCATTTCATTCTGAAGAACCAATTCTGTCAGATTTCCATCTCTGTCATCACTCCAAGAAGGGCTAGAATTCCTCTGTACAAACAAGTATTACAGAAATCTCTGTCTGTTTTCTTACTAACAACTCAGGCAGCCAAGTTCTGTCAATCACACTGATTTCAGAGAACTGAAGATAATGTAGGCAGACATTTGATTTTACCCTCGAAGTTTACTCAGGAAATACCTTCTAGTTACTTACTGCTTGTATGATACTGTGAAAGAATAATTAAATACTGCTTTTGCACTACCCTGTCTCTGTGATGGGGAAACTCAGAGCTAGTGTAGTGTTGGCTTCTACCTGCAAGAGGAGTAGTGACACAAATGTGCTAAAGTTCACAGCTGGTCCAAATGAAGCAGGAAGCATGCAGGAAAACAACGAAGAATGCTAGCTGTTATGTCTCAGAGTCTGTTCTCATCGTCTCTCAGGGAGTGCCAGGCTATGTTCTAACCCTAAATGACCTATTAGCCACTTTCTTAGAAAAGGACTCTGACAAGTGTGGGGGTGTTCTTTATTAATTATTAATATTGAATCTGATTTTGTTACTAGCCTGGTGCTCCTGTACTGTATTATGGAATGTATATTTCACTGTAAAGTCAGCCTATCCATCCTAGTGATTGAGAGGAGGCCCTTTCTAATAATTGTTTAACAGCTTATCCTTAAGAGTCATTAAGAAACAATACCAGAGAGCATAGCCTTTCAGGCAGAGGTGCAGCTGGTGCAAAACCAGGATAAAGACACTCAAAGAATTAATAGATTCATTCCTTCCCAGTCCCATTCAACAAATGTAAAGAAAGGTGTAATATATAAAATTACATTTATATAGCTACCAAAAGCATTACTGAGGGTTCAGTTAGATAAGAATTCATACATACCAGTTCAAAGCTCATCAGCATAGTTTTTAATCTATCTATTTCCTCTCGGAGTTCTCTAATCAGTTTTACATTTGCATCCTGAAACATTAAGAGATTATTAATAATCATACTTAAAAATAATAAACTAGTAAAAGAAGACAATGAATTTCCTTACAGATGGTTATTCCAAAACAACTCTTGAGAAAGGATGTTAAAATAAAATTTAGATTTTCTATCAGGGGAAAGGAGGGCGTGGAAGGAAAATCTTAAATAAAGGTTGCCATTCCTCATGTTGTATCCCAATTATTGTAGAGCTCTTAGGATACCTCTGCCTTCCTGCTGCCAGAGCCTGTCTATGCCATGGTGAAAAGTGCAAGCAGCAGGCAAAGGCTCTGGCAGGGGGAGGTAACAGGGAAAGGCTCTGCTCTCACTGCTGCCAAAGCTTTCCCTGATACCAAAGCCTTTCCTCGCCACAGAGTGTTTGCCAGAGCCTTTCCCCGCTGCCTTCCTGCTGCTGGGGCCTTTCTCAGTGGTGCGTAGCTAGACATGTGGTTGCTTGTTCTCTACATACTCCTGTAAGTGTAGATGTAGTCTAAGTGACTTTCCCAAGGTCACACAGGAAGCCTGTGATGGAGCACGGAACTGAACCCTGGTCTGCCCAAGGCTCAGATCTTGTAGGCACCGACAGCACGGCCGCAGTGCAGCTGCACTGTTATAACAGTTAGTGAAGACACAATCTATGTTGATGGGAGAGTCTCTCTCAGCAGCGCAGGTACTCTATCACCATGAGAGGCAGTAGCTATGTCAATGGGAGAATACTTTCCATTGACATAGCTCTGTCTAGAACAGGAGTTAGATCAGGATAACTGCATCACTCAGGGGTGTGGATTTTCCATACTCCTGGGAAGAGTAGTTATACCAACATAAGTTTGTAGTGAAGACCAGGGCTTATGCTAGTGCCCTAACCAATGGGCCACCCTCTCACTCAATAACACTGTACAAGGATACAAAAAGGACATTCATTCTAGAATCTACTGTACTTCTTTAGACTTTCTCAGGAACGATAAAATACAGACGGCTTTTCATCAAAGGACTAGGTCTCAAAGAATGAAAGCACACACATAAGAAGGAGATAACTATGGACCCAATTCAACGCTCATTGAAATTCAAAGACTCATACAAATAGTCACACAAGTAGTGCCATTTGAATGTAACAGGACTACTCCCATGTACAAGTATGACTTATGAGCCCTAATAGAACGGATCCTGTAGCCCTCACTCCTGCACAGACTTCAAGGATAATTTTGCCTGAATCCAGATTATAGACTCAAGGCAACGTAGTATTATGATTGGGACTCTTAGCAACACCTATAATTAATGTTGCCTGAATTAATATTCCCATTATAAGACCTTGTTTTCAGTTGCTTAAAACTTTGCCAAATTTTAACCATTTGGTCAGTCACCCAGAAAATAAGGAACACACAATTAGAGACAACCTTGGAAAAGTCTGGTTTAAGTGACTTATCCAGCATCTCATAGGAACCTCATGGCAGAGACAGGGATGGAATCTAGTTCTCCAGGGCAACATTTACATTAACCATGAGATCATCCTCTCTCTTCCTCTAACTCTCTACCTTATTCACTATACACCTTCAAATTACAGACAACAGCAACCTTTAATATATAACCCTGAGTCATCCCAAAGCAGGTACAGCCTGTGCATTGAATAAAGCTGAAGGTCTGTGGAAAATCTAGCATGTGATCATTTAATTCAATGTTCTATTATAAATGTGCTCCACTTTGAAACAGGAGTAGATCAAAGTGCACTGGTGAAACTTTCAGTGTATGACAGCAAGGTACACATGGACACAGTGCGTGGTAGACTAGCGTGGGGTAGATTTACACCTCAGCTTTTGGTGAACGAAGTGTTCCTATAGACAAGCCCATAGTAAGCATATTTGTAATGAAAGTTCATAAACAAGAGTGATGAAAACTGAAGGGACACAAAACAGGAATGTCTCACGAGTCAGAGGTACAAAATTATATAAACTGCACTCAATAATTCTTTTTTGACGTAAGATCCAGAGAGCATTCTATCCGACACTGACACTGGTCAAAGCCCATTGCTCAGAAGTTATATTTGTATCTTTCAATTACTAAAATGTGCTCAGACTGTGTTTGGTAAATATTCTGAATAACTTTAAAAACATATATATGAAAATTAAATAAAATCAGAAGTTGGTGTCTCACCTCATTCACCCGGGGCTTGTTAATAATGTTTTTGGCATTTGAGGCATATCTCAAAGTACTCATGGTCTCATTGTAGCTGGAGCTAGCAGGAGAGATAGCTTTAAATGAAGAACAAAAAATATTTTTTATAAAAATAGTAAATTTATTAAAAACTTAAAATGTCTTTAGGGACTTATCTCGAGTCCACAGAGAATGACTTATCAAAATCCCTTAATTTATAAACACATCCTATAATAGCTGATCAAAGCCCCAATCTTAGAAAGACACATGTTCAAGCTTAAATTTAGTTCCACTGACTTCCTTCAATGAAATTATTCCATGCATGAAATTAAGCATAGGTGAAAATCTTTGCAGGACCAGGGCCCAAATGATGCAATGGACCTCAAACAACAGTAGTGGCTTATTTTTCAGTACACCACACCACATGTAAAGTGAATAGAATAGAATAGAAGGCTGAACTCACTGGCGATCATGATGGTCTTGGAGTTGCCCCCTAAACTGTCCTTCAGAAGCCAGGTGAGGATGGAGTCACGGTACGGGATGTAAGCCTGACGCCTAGGCCCGCTGACACTGCCTGGAGGGTGACTGCTCACATGGCTGTCCCCTTCACCAGTTATGCTATTTATGCTCTGGCAGCTGCTGAACATCTGAGAATTTTGTGCTGTGAGGTAATACAATAGACATTTTCTGAGAGGGATTATCTTCAATGGGCTCTGATAGTAATTTCTTGTCTTCTGCATTTAGTGTGTCTTTATTACTCTCAATTCTGCATCCTAATTGTCTGAGATAATAAAAATATCATTAGTATTCTATTTTACATTGTCCTGCTGGCTGTCCTCTGATATTAAAATATTTAAACCATTATCAATTGTTTATTTGAAAATGCTTTTTAAGAAATCAGTTTAAATATCACTACATTTTTTTCTAATGATGGGTATTTTCATTCTATAATATCAAACAAGTACATGAAGGGGCCACCAAGCTATTCTCCTCAGCTCAGGATGCTAAATCTAACACACTTTTCAAATACAGCACACAGCAAGGGGTCTTGTGGCTTTGTGTATAACTTTCAAAATAACAAATATTCATTTTATTACACATACCTAAGGTGGAGATGACAATTCCCAGAGTAACCAATGACTTGTTAATGTTGGCACCTTCTGTAATTCGATCTTTGCAATAACTGGGATCTGCTCTTTCACTAAGACAGATATCAGGGAAAATAATACAAACTGTGTGACTATACTTAAAATTTAACACATGCCAGGGTGGGCCTGAATGAGAACATGTTCTCCTCAGGTACAAGAATGGATGAATTCAAGCCTCAGAAGTAAACAGTATATGCTTTGGACATTTTACATAAAATACAATCCTCTTATACTACTTTTTAAAGGGCAGCAATTCAAGGTTCCACTCTCACCTGTGGCAAATTACTCCCACGATATTGATGGGTCCTGTGCTTTCTCTTCTTGTGGGGGAATTCAGGTAGCCTTTTTCTTGTCTCTGAACAGGGTATTAACTGTCCCACAAGTATCCTAGAGGGGAGAAGGGGAGAGGGAGGGACCTGGGCCCGCCCTCTACTCCGGGTCCCAGCCCAGGGGCCCTGAGGATAGTGGTAAACCACTGGGATTAGCTGCTACTCCCCCTGTACTACTTCCCTCTCCTACTCTTCAGCTTGTGGGGGGCTTCCTGCCCTCTCTCTACACAAGCCAGGTGTTCCTTTACTTAAGGTCTGGGTCTTTCTTAGCTCACCGCAGCACTTCTTCAAACTCTCTCTGCTCCTACTTCTCCAAACTGCTCTCTGCTCCAACGCCTCCAAACTGCTCTCTGCTCCAACGCCTCCAAACTCCTTCCAAACACCCACACCTGTCTGCCTGATGCAGGGGTTTTTATTAAGGCCTTAATTGACAGCAGGTGCTCCTAATTAACCTGCTGCCTGCTTCCCTAGTCTACAGGGAGCCACGCCCTAATGAACCTGGAGCTGATATATCTCCCCTCAAACACTCTGCCACAGCTCCCTGACCTTCCTCTATCACACACCACATCCACATATACGGAGCTCAGCTGAGATAGAGACAGGACAATGGCACTGCAAGTGGCTAGTGGTGAAGGAACATAGAACATACTTTTTTGTTCCCTCAGTGCATCATGTAACCCTGTTCAGCACTGAGTCACCGAGGACAGCAACCTCATTGGGGACCAGTTCTTTTTCTGAGAGTCCCTATGAGAGGAAGTAGTGGCTCGCTTCCCGGAAGTTTTGGAAGACTGAGCACTCCCATTAGCAGAGGTTTTGCTTGGGAAACCATCTGCTGGTGTTGATTTTGGTCATTGAGGAGTAGGCTGAAGGGACTTTGCTATTAAAATCATCTTGAGGCAGAGATCTCTGTCCTGCCATGCCTTGGCTTTCAGATTATTACAATAGGCACATTTTTGAGGGATATGAGTCTCCCCCAAACAACAGACACGTGACAAGTGGCCGTCAGAGACTGGCACTGCCTCACAGCAAGAGTCACAGCGTTTAAAGCTGGGCGAGCCAGACATTGCAGCTGATAAGTTTCCCAATGGGGAAAAGGAGGTGTGCGGGAGGGAAGATAACAATTAAAGAATTTTGGGGTGGAGGGAAGAAACGGTATCTAAGAAAACGAGACTTACTAAACTACAACTAATCTAATTATTTCTACAGAGAAAAAAAACAAAGAGGCAGCACTGCCACTGAGCTCCGTCTGCAGCCAAAGACGGTTGAGGTCGTGCGTGTGCTACATGAGGTGCCAAGGGCACTGCGAGATTAGTACTGCACGCACCTGCCCCATCTGAGCAGTGCTACCAGAAATCTCCGATCTGACGTGGAGCATCCACGGGGGGGGGGGGTTAGGGGGGGACACACATCTTGAAGAACCCTCATTACTGCACAAGGTGAGCAACTTCCTCTTTTGCTCCCTTCTGTGCTGTATGGTAGTGGGGAGAACACTGGTCTCAGTTCACAGTTATTGCACATGGTTTTGGTGAATCCATTTCTCTTAATGGATATTGGTCCAATGAAACCCTACTTCTAAAACAAAACGATACATGACAGAGAGTGACAACTTTAGCTCAATATCCTCCTTGCTTTCATATACAGAAGTCATACTTAGCATTATTTTAATGTAGTATTTTAAAACACAATTTCCATTTTTTAAATCATCAGTATCAGTTGTATGGAATACAGCAGTTAATATTTTAATACAGCTTTTTTCCGCTTAGTTCATTATTACCTGCCTGCAAGGTCCACCAGGTTGATCTTGCTTGCAATTTCAGAGGGGAGATTGTTCTCCAGTATAGCCTAAAGGGAAAAATATATCCAAAATTTTCAGTTCAAACTTCTGAAAATACAAGAGGCTATGTGTTCTATTGAAGAGTTGTATTTCTGGCACTTCTACTTATTATGTGACCTTGGGCCATACAGTACAGTCAAAACATCAACCCAGTAGTTCTCTTAACTTACATTGAAAGCCCATTCTTATGATCTTTTTTTCTTGATCAAACCTAACTACCTCATGACTGTATGAAAAGATTTTCTTGTAGACCCGACAAAATCACTATTACTATATTCCAAGGTTCTTTTGTGCAATTACTGAAAAATATCTTGAATGTTCAACAGATAAAGGGAAATATACTTATCTCCTAGAACTGGAAAGATCATCAAGTCCAGTCTCCAGTCCCCTGCCTACACTAGCAGGACCAAGTACTGTCCCCTGACAGATTTTTTTCCCCAGATCCCTAAATGGCCCCCTCAAGGATTGAACTCACAACCCTGGGTTTAGCAGGCCAATGCTCAAACCACTGAGCTATTTCTTCCCCGGATTACAGACTGTTAGGGTATGTCTTCACTACAGCAGTAGCTCGATTTCCTTTATTTCGATGTTGTGAACGCGACGGTATACAGTCGATGTTGTGTGTCTTCACTAGGCACAGCTAAGCACAGCAAGTCGACAGTGTCTGTCCGCAAAACTTTTGCAAGCGTCGACATGACGAGCGTTGCACTCTGGGTACCTATCCCACAGTTCCCTTATCCCCCAGCAGGCACCATTTCGAGTGCTGCACTATGGGTAGGCATTTCCAAATTTCGCGCCCTATTTCCGCGCCGCCCACCCCCATTACGAGCGGTGCACTGTAGGTAGGCATCCCATAATTTGCGCCCTTTCTCCGCGCCATGCTAACGCCATAGCATTGCAAGCATGGAGCCCGCTGACACCACGGCTGCAGTAATGGCCGTTGTGAGGACCTCGATCACGGTTGCGGAGTTCATGCTGCACCGTCTGCAGAGGAGGAATGCGATCCGGGGAGAACTGCGCTTTCTGGAACCCGACGACAGTGAGGAGGAGATGGACAAGGACGTGCACAGCGGGGACGACATGGACACTGACGGTTTTGAAAGTAGGGCGACTGACAATCTGTCGAATTTGGTGGCAATGGGGCAGGCTCATGCCATCGAACGCCGATTCTGGGCCAAGGAAACAAGCACGGACTGGTGGGACCGCATAGTGCTGCAGGTCTGGGATGACTCCCAGTGGCTCAGAAACTTCCGCATGCGAAAGGGCACCTTCATGGAACTTTGTGACTTGCTGTCCCCTGCCCTCCAGCGCAGTAATACCAAAATGAGAACGGCCCTTACAGTGGAGAAGCGAGTGGCGATAGCCCTCTGGAAGCTTGCAACGCCAGACAGCTACCGGTCAGTGGCGAATCAGTTTGGGGTGGGTAGGTCTACAGTGGGCTTTGCTGTGATGCAAGTAAGCAGAGCAATCGTCGAGCGGCTGCTACACCGGGTTATAAACCTCGGAAACCTGTAAGCCACAATAGATGGCTTTGCCGCCATGGGATTCCCTAACTGTGGTGGGGCTATAGATGGGACTCATATCCCTATCCTGGCACCGGACCACGAGGCCGCCGAGTACAGAAACTGGAAGGGATATTATTCAATGGTCATGCAAGCAGTGGTTGACCACAAGGGACGTTTCACCGACCTGTACGTGGGGTGGCCGGGAAAGCTTCATGACGCTCGAGTGTTCAGGAACTCTAGGGTTTTTAGACAGCTGCAGCAAGGCACTTTCTTCCCCGACCAGAAAATTTCCGTGGGGGGGGGTCGAAATGCCGATCGTGATCATTGGGGACCCAGCCTACCCCCTAATGCCCTGGCTTATGAAGCCCTACACAGGAGCCCTGGACAGGGGTCAGCTGTTCAACTACAGGCTGAGCAAGTGTAGAATGGCCGTAGAGTGTGCATTTGGCCGTCTGAAGGGGAGATGGCGTTCCTTACTGATTCGCTCAGACATCAGCGAGAGAAATATCCCCATTGTTATTGCTGCTTGCTCTGTGCTCCACAATATCTGTGAGAGCAAGGGGGAAACGTTTATGGCGGGCTGGGAGGCAGAGGCAAATTTACTTTCTGCTACTTATGAGCAGCCACACAGCAGGGAAAGTCGGAGAGCACACCGTGAGGCCCTGCGCCTCAGGGACGCCTTGAAAGACAGTTTTATGAGTGCCCGAGATGGTGTTTGAGAATCTGCTCCCTTGCTGTGCTCTAAGCCTGCTGCCCTTGAACCCTCTTTCCCTCCCCCCTCCCCATGCTTTCCCTCCCCCCTCCCCATGCTTGCAGAGGAAATAAAAACACTGTTTGAAAAATCATGGTTCCTTTATTGGTGCATGGGAAATACAAATACAGGGGATCACTGTCCTGGTATCCTGGAGGGAAACCGGCAGTCGCAGTGGGGGAGGAGGGGACAGAGGAGGGGGGGTGGGAAGGGGGGAGAGGAGGGGTGGGCACGACACAGCAGCTTTTAAAAGTTTTCCTAGAACGTCAGCCTGCTGCTGCTGCTGCTTCTGCTGGCTTGTGGGGTCGAGTGGAGCGGCCCACGGAGCTTGCCCCCCCGTGTTCTCACCCCGCGTTTGGGTGGGGAAGCTATGGGAGTTGGGGAGGGGGGGAGGTGGTTAAACAGGGGCTGCAGAGGTGGTCTTTGGGCATGCTGCAGCTCCACCAGAGATCGCAGCATGTCGCTCTGGTCCTCCATTATGCGGAGCAAAGCATCCATGCGTCTTTCTTAGCGCTCTTCCCTCTTTTCTGCAGCAGCTCTCGATTCCTGCCTCTCTCGATTCCTTGCCTGTATCTCTCGATCCCTTGCCTCTATCATTCTTTCCCTCCAATCCGTCTGGCGGGCTGCCTCAGCGCGCGAGTTCTCCAGGAGTTCAGTGAACATATCATCGCGCGTTCGCGTTTTCTTTTTACGCTTTCTTATCTGCGGTGCACGGCGGGAGGAGGAGCAGGACGGGGGATTCTGAGATACTTGTTCATCTGTGGGCGAGTGTGGGAAAAGAAAGTTTGAAAGTTATGAGACAGATACATTCAAGGTTAGGAGGCAGATGCAGTCTCGGACGGTACACAATGGGAGTACTATGCCGTTTGCAACCTCAGTATTCACAGGCCTGATATGATTTCTGTACAAGGTCATGTTCTACACCTAAAAGTGACTGAATAGCTCACAGAAAAGTCAGAGCATCTCACACACATATGCGTGCCTCAACCCAACACAGCTTCTGAAATCACCATGCAGCCGGCCATGGTAAGTTAAAAGTGGCACTTGCATATTGTAGAGTAGCCCCACCCCCTTCCCCCCACCGCGTGGCGCCCACTGACCCGCAAACTGCAAAGCAAATGCCAAAAAATCTCTCGCTAAGGGCTAAGGTCTTTTTGGGGCTCTTCAGACCGCTTGCGGACTGTTCAGCTTCCCTGCTAGCTACCGCTACGGGCTGGGGGGGGGGGGTTGGGTGCGCGTTGGATCTGAAGCGGAAGAAACCGCGTGCAGACTGCTCAGATTCCCTGCTAGCTACCGCTACGGGCTGGGGGGGGGGGGGGGACGGTCAGCGTTCGTGGGGGGGGTGGGGGTGCGGTTGGTCGGTCCTCAGCAGAAAAGAGTACTTTGCAGCTGGGAATCTTTATCTCCCTACTAATTGCAGTCCGCATCTCAAACAGGCAACCCTGAATGACATCACTTTGCTGAGAATTTCTCGGAGAGATAGGGAGCACATGCTCCTTGACTCCATGCAAAGTCCTGTTCCATACGCCGCAATGCTAGCCTGCTCAATGATACCAGACAACTTACTACTTTCATGGCGTGGGATGGTGTCCTATCACGGGGGACCACATAAGGCGGCTCTCCCCAGAAATCTGCTGCGCTGGATTCATCGCTATCTCCTGGATAGCTTCCTTGAAATGTCCGCGGAGGACTTATGGTCAATCCCGGAGTATACTGACAAACTCTTTGAGTAGAAATTGACCAGCAATGAAAGCACGCTAAGACCTTAGGGCAAATCACTCATTAATAAATGCTTCCTTTACAAAATCACGCGTCATGTAATCCCTTAAAAAATAAACACTTACCCCCCTGGGAGGCTTGGGAGGGTGCTGGCTCCAGGGTGATAAACAGCTCCTGGCTCTCTGGGAACACGGGTTCTCCGCTGGGCTCCTGCCGCTCCGTGAGATTTTCCTCTTCCTCATGGTCGTCCTCCTCGGAATCAGTCTCCTCCCTAACGATTATCCCATCTGCGGAGTCCACGCAGACCGGCGCGATGGTGGTGGGGGCGCCCCCCATTATCGCATTTAGTTCATTGTAGAACCTGCATGTCTGTGGCGCGCCCCCTGATCGTCCGTTTGCCTCCTTGGCTTTCTGGAACGATTGCCGCAGCTCCTTAATTTTCACGCGGCACTGTGTGGTGTCTCTGTTGTGGCCCCTTTCTAGCATGGCCTTGGAGACTCTTCCATAGGTGTTGGCATTCCGTTTGTTGTTGCGTAGTTCCAACATCACGGATTCCTCTCCCCAGATAGCGATGAGTGGACCATGCTGGAGCTCTTCTCCTCTGGCTGGTCTCCAGGGTAGATGAGCTCTGCATGGAGTCTTGTGATGCTGAGCTCTGTATGGCGGCTAGTGCTGCTGATTGCTCTGAATGGCGACTGAGCTGTTCAGGTGAGCTGGCCACGCTGACCAAACAGGAAATGGTATTCAAATGTTCCCGGGTCTTATCTACCTGGCCAGAGCAGCGAGTTCAGTGCAGAGCGGTCACAGTGGAGCAGTGAGGCAGTCCAGAGCGGTCAGAATGGAGCATTGTGGGACAGCCTCTGGAGGCTATTAATGTCGGGTTCCGTCTTCACTAGCCCACAGTCGGGCTTGGAATGTCGAGATTAGCCTTATTTCTCTCGTCAGGCTGGAGTTCCAAATTCGATCTTGAGGGCCCTTTACATCGACGTTAAGGGCATGTATGTGAAGACAGGTACACGTTTAAGTTGACCTAACGTCGTTAAAATCGAATTAAAGTGGTAGTGAAGACAGGGCCTTAGAAGAGTGAGATGGAAAAGATCTATTATTAGATCATGGAGACCATCTTCCTGACAATGTGGGACACAGTCCCCCAGGAAAAGGATGCATTGTATCAGATACAGCACACTATGCACCAAGGTGCTTAAGAGATGAATACAGAAATCCCAGAAAGACAAAAAATTCAGAAACGACATTAAAATGCTACTCTTTATATTAAGATCCTAAGCAGTAAGTAGTAACTACAGAGTACAAAAGGTAGTGAAACTGCAAACATGTTACCACACATGAATTTTCACAACATTGTTGGGGTGATTCTGCAATATAAAGATCAGTTTTCAAATTGTTATTTTTTCCTTTCAGGAGAAGCCTTTGGCTTCACTCTTAACCATAAGCTGGCACAAGGAAACAAGATAACTTCAACAACTACAAAGCCTTCAAGTTGGTGTAGGAAGTGGATCAAAATTTGAAGTATGATCCAAAGGAATTAAGTACAGTAAAACCTCCATTTAACAGACTAATTCGGGCGAGGGGGTGTCCGTTAAATCAAAAAGTCCGTTATTTAATAAAAAAAAACAACCCGAGCTGTTGGAGCAGCAGCCCGCCCGCTGCTGGGACCCGGGTGGCAGCCGGGAGCCGGTAGCCAGCCTGCCCGCTGGCGGGATCCGGGCGGCTGCCGGCAGCCAGCCCGCCAGTGGCTCGGACCCGGGTGGCAGCCGGGAGCCGGCAGCCAGCCCGCCAGAAATGGATCAGGAATGCATCAGATATGGCTCAGAAATTTTGTCCGTTGCATCCGAAGTCCGTTAAATCGAGGTCCGTTAAATCGAGGTTTTACTGTAGCATAATTTCTACCGAGGTTACTGAAAGTAGAACAAACTCTGCATAGTATTCTAAACAATGTTCTTTGGGAGGGGAAAAAAGGAGACTGGAATTTTTAGCTAACCTGAGTGTACTGAATGGTGAAGATGGCATGGGATCTGCTGCTGGCATCATGAACATGAGTAGCTGCTGTGATTCTACATAAAAAGTGCACACAAAAAAGTTCAGTTGGGACAGTTTGTGTTTCTGAAGCACAAATACAAGATTCAACTGATTAACGAAGGCTAGGACTAAGGAACTGTAGCTTTAAATACAGTGGCCAGATTCTTAGGTCTGGCCAAACTGTGCCCAGTACAGCACCTGAAAAGGTGGAGGGCAAAGGTGAATTAAATCCACCTTTGCATTTTGATCCAGGGACAAGTCAAGGGACATAAATTAGAAGAGCTTTCAGCGACATATTTATGGTGTTAAATAAGAGCCTGAAAGAATAAAGAAAGGTTACTCACCAGGACAGTAACTGGGGTTCTTCAAGAGGTGTGATCCCTGTGTGTATTCCAGTGTGAGATGTGCACATGCTCCAGGTGCTTGGGACTGGAAGATTCTTGCTAGCAGTATCCATTGATCCACACATGCACCCTGTTCCTCCTCCTGGGCATAAGGGGAGGTGCAGACCAATCACCTCTCCAGTTACCTTTCTACCACAAATTGCCCTAACATAAGGCTCTACAGCAGAGGAGGAGGCCAGATAGTGGAATACAGATAGTGACCACACATATCAAAGAGCTCCAGTTACTGCACAAGGTAAATAATCTTCCTTTCTTCTTTAAGCTATGGCCCCTATCCATATTTCACTGTAGGTAATTCATGAGCAATATTCATTTAGAAGGAGGGTGTAAGGAACTGTGCTGGGTCAATGATAGGAGGACTGTTCTGCCAAAGAATGCATCAGCTGTAGAAGCTTGAACCAGGGTATAAAATCTTGCAAAAGTATGACCAGAGCCCTATGTTGCTGCTGTTCTAGCCCAGGGTCTCTCAAATGCGGCCACCAGTGGATTTTTTTGTGTCCACAACAGCCTCCAAAGCATGGGTGGAGACTAGGGTTGCCAACTCTGACTGAAGATATTCCGAGAGATTATTTTTTTTCCTCAACATGACATGTCATTTTCTTAAAATATCCTATTAAAATCTCCCGTAATGCTTTCAATAGTCACCGAAAGATCGATGCCCTTTCCAGGAGACTCCAGGCCAATCCTGGAGTGTTGGCAACCCGCCCTGCAGCACTCACTTGTTGCTCCTGAATAGCTGTTACCAAGGAGATGCATCTCACTGCCCTTGGTGTTTATGCTGACACTGCCAGCAAGGACTAGCACCCTGCACCATGCAGCTCCGGGCAGTGCCTCTGGAGACACCTGAGGCCGATGTGCATGGTGCTGGAGGCAGCTCTCGTCAGTGGAGGCAGATGTGGCATTCAGTCTCTGGGGCACTCCCCTGGGAAGCTCCCCTGCTCCCCACCCAGGGCATAATGAGCTGGGACTTCTCAGGTGGATGGTGAGTTCCCAACCCCCCTTCCCCAGGTGGCCGTACTATGAGGCCACCAAAAAAACCTGTTGTGAGAACCCTTAGCCTCTCTCTTTATCTTAATGGGAATCGTTTGGATTTATAGTCATATTGAAACTGTGATCTACGTTTGTAAGCTTTCAAACTACATTCTTTTTACCCACCTTAATGCTACCTGAAGAGAGAGAAATAATTGGATTAAAAATAACTCTCCTCAGCAGCATGGATTTAACTGGGATGATAATCTCCCTAATTTTTTTCATACAGTCTGTTGTGAGGTTTGCATAAAAGCTTAAAATATTTTTAAAATAAAAACAGAATTGTTATATGCAGTGTCTACTAATTGTGAGTATTCACTAAATACAGAAAGGAAAATGAATCCATCAGAATCAAATAGTAACCATATATGAGTCAGAAGCATTTTTGTGCTGTATGGGGACCCTGTGGTTGGATCTAGGTCCAATTAATTTTAATGGACCACTGACTTTGGTAAATGAAAGTAAGAATATTAACCAAACCTCACCTTATCTCCCCGCCCCCCACTGAACAAACAAATAAATAAATAAATAAAAATCCTGTGTAAAAACCAAAAATCCTTACCTGTTTTATTTATGCACTATGGGTGAAAAACAGCTACCTGCAAAGAATCCTTCCTAGCCTAGACACCAATTAAATCCAAATTAAACCCTCAAAATACAATTTATGTGGTGTATAATCTAGATATGGTCTCTGCATAGAGGTGAAATTCACTCTAAGGTTATGGAAACATTTCAGCCAAAAATTGCGGGTGCATTTTTATACTCCTAGGATTTTTGCAGACACAATTCTATGCACCTACAGTTTTGCTTGCACATGTTGCTATGACTATTTTTTGTGCCTGCAAAAATTCCAGTGTTTGTTCCCAAATCAGGTAATTACATGTAGCTGCTTTGTATACACACACTGCATCATAATGTTAGAGGCTAATTTAAAGGCCCTTGAAAATGTGTCCCTTTATATTAAAGAAATTAACCCAACATAATTTTAAATTTCTGCTATTTTTATTAGGTCTTTCCCATTGGAAAGGATGGTACAAATGGCTTCTGACCCATTTTTATAATAGTTCTACCCTTTGGTCAATCTGAATCACATGATAAACATACATCAAAGAGTTTGTAGTAAAGCACAAATGTGTTGTGATTTCAGTAGTCATAAACAACTGAATTGAAAACTATACCATCTGAAGAATGGAGTATGTGGAGCAGACAGATTTATTTGGTTAAAGCAAAACATCTCCCTATATTTCACTTTTTATCCCATATAAAAATGATATTATGCATATATTGTTTAAGTCAGGAAACAATCAGTTTTGTAGTAATATCTAAGCAAATAATCTTTTGATGAGCCTTTGTAACAACCATTTAAGAGCTACGTGATGATATATGGTATGTTTTCAGAGAGTAATTTGGAAACCTCATATCACCTAGATCAATCATTCTTTATTTCTGTTTAAAGTTAAATGGCAA
The DNA here is from genome assembly GCA_032164245.1 of Sternotherus odoratus. Classification (NCBI taxonomy): domain Eukaryota; kingdom Metazoa; phylum Chordata; order Testudines; family Kinosternidae; genus Sternotherus; species Sternotherus odoratus. The sequence goes on along the minus strand of JAVMKO010000006.1, from coordinate 53,774,616 downwards.
GCATGTAACATTGTCAGAAAAACCAGTAGTTGTGCTATCAAAACTGGGAAAAATGGGAGGTACAGAAAAAAGATTAAAAAAACAATACCTGTTGGCTATTCCTTCTTCCAGAAGTCCTATGACTTGTTTGTAGTCTGTAACTAAATGCTGAGACAATCCTGTCAGAGGTTTAAAAAGTGAAAGAGAGACCATTAAATGGGCTTTACTCAGGAAATATTGTTTCACTCTAAGTCTCTTGATTCAACTATGCAATAGGGTCACTACCACAATTGGGGAGTACAAACATTCTGCCTGAGACTTAGACCTGGTGTACACACAATTTTTGTATCAGTATAACTATTTTGATTAGTGGTGAGTTGGATTTTTTTTGTTTTGAAACCAAAATAGTTCAGCCCCTAGGGTGGATGCAGTTATCTATATATATAAAAAAGTCAAATGATGTATGCGTGTATGTATGTTCCCTTACTCCTTCCACACCGTTTGAGCTAGAGACTTGAAATTTCGTACAGTTATAGGCTTTAGGGTCCTAATCAGGGTAAGAATCGAAATTTTTTCAAATCTCACCTGTGACACCCCCTAGGGGTGAAATTCTTTAAAGCCCATTCACATCAGCTGGGCAGCAGGTTAACACCTGCTGTTCTCTGTGACATAGTTATGATGTCATAATACCCCCCTCCAACGGACCCCACACTCGCTCAGCTATCTCCCTCCTCCCCCTCCAACGGCCCCCGCACTCGCTCAGCTCTCTCTCCCCTCCCCCCCTCCAACGGACCCGAGCAACGCTGGGTATTTTTGCTAGTATTGATATAAGAATGTCTTATACCAGTCTAGTTTATTCCTCTTCCCAAAGAGGGAATAAGTTAGATTGGCATAAACATTTTTATACCAATGTAACTGCATCCACATGAGGTTAATTTTTTTTTAACTACACAATCATAGTTAAAATGATCATTTTTTGTGTGTGTAGACAATCCTTCAGCCATTGCTTCTACAGATGTAAACTATAAGGTTTAATCCAAATGAATCAGACAATGAGGAAGTCCTACGTCTGGAGTCTTTGGAGCACACTTCATTAGCTAAATACAGGAACTCCTCACTTAATGTTGTAGTTATGTTCCTGAAAAATGTGACTTTAATGATGTTAAGCGAATCCAATTTCCCCATAAGAATTAATGTAAATGGGGGGGAGGGGGGAGTTTAGGATCCAGGGGATTTTTTTTTTGCCATACAGTACAGTACTATAATTGGGAGGTTTCCCCACCTTACCCCACACTGACACAGCCCAGTGGCACTGCAGACAATGAGGCAGGCAAGGAGACTGAAGGTGCTGTAGGCTGGGAGAAGCGCATTGCGCAGCGGCAGCTTCCCCTACGCTGCAAGCACCAGGGGCGGGGGGCTCAACCCTTGGCCCTTCCCACTCCACCCCCTCCCCCAAGCCCTCACCCTTGACCTGCCTCTTCTCCAGCATCCCCCTTTACTTAGGCTGCTTCCTCGCTCCCCTCCCTCCTAAACTCCCCAAGCCAGCTGATTGCCATGGGCAGGAGCAGGGGGAGGGAAGGGGAGCCTGTTCGCCAAGTCCTCGCTCCTACTCCCTCCCTCCTGCCTCCTAGGAGACGGGGAGAGCCTGCTCAAGGAGTCCTCATTCCTAAGAGGCAGGGGAAGGAGGGGGAGCCTGCTCAAGGAGTTCTTGCTCCTACCCCTTCCTTCCTGCTTCCTAGGAGGCAGTGGAGGGAGGGGGAGCGTGCACACCAAGTCCCCCTCTTACCCCCTCCCTCCCACCTCCTTAGCCCTGCAAGCCAGCTGATTGCCCCGGCAGGAGGAGGGGGTAGGAGTGAGGACTCGGCACGCAGGCTCCCCCAGCCTCCCTCCCTTGGCTCCTGCCCATGGCAATCAGCTGATTTGCGGTGTTCAGGAGGCAGGGAAGGGAGGGGGAGCCTGCACCTGGAGTCCTCACTTCTAGTCCCTCCCTCCTGCCTCCTAAATACTGTAAGCAGGTGATAACTGCAGGCAGGAGGAGGAAGGGAAAGGTGTTGATCTGTGGAGTCTGGTGGGGGGGTTGACGCTGTGGGGGGGGGGGGGGAGCGTAGGGGGGCTGCCTGCTGTGGAGAAAGCAGGCAGCCAAACAACATTAGGAGGGAAAATGGCTCAACTTTAAACGAGCATGTTCCCTAATTGATCAGCAACGTAACAACAAAGTTAACCGTAACCGGTAGGACTTTAAGCGAGGAGTTCCTGGACCATGCTGTGAACCTGTGACATTTACCTGTAAACTAAACCCTGTATAAAATTCTGTGCCCTACTCCACGCCAAAGTGCATCCTGATTATTAATGGAGCTGCCCTGATGAAACCAAAAAAAAAAAAAGAAAAACAAGTGTGTGCGTGGGGTGGGGAGGCCACTAGCCAGAAATGAAAGATGCTGCATTGGAGAAACTACTGGAGCAAATGAGTGGCAATGACTAATGTGGCCCCACTAGAGGGCAGTATCCTGCTATGCTGTAACTTCATTACTAGCATCTTATAAAATGTAAATTTGTAAGAGACACATGAAGTTATTTTTCGCAGCTGTAGTATCATGGGTGGTACAAGGCACTATAGAAAATAATCTTTTCCAAATTGCTTATCATGGGGTAGAGTGAAGTGCTCCTCATATTTTTTGTTGTATTTCATTAGCACAACAATCCAGGAAACATGTTTTCTTTTTACTATCTGCCATGGAAGTGTGCATAAGGTAGTGCGGGAGAGAGGAAAAGGTGTATTTTGTTACCATATGATATTCTTACCATAAATTATTATATCTTAAGGCTATTTAAAATTAACTAGCAAATTTACATATATACAACTGTTGGCACCATGAAAAACAAACAATGCATAGTTCCATTGGAACATCTTATCTGCAGGAAACAAAGACTTTCAGTGATAGGTATCAACAACTAATTCCACATCTTCTAAAGAGGCCCTCTTCTAAAAGGTCTAATATTTCTAATTAAAATTATTTTCCTATTAAGTATCAAGTCAAGATCAATTGCTTACCCTAGTCAATAATTTAAAAGCTAAGCAAGACTCAAATGGCTATTTCAGAGATAGTGGGACAGAGTCTGTCCTCAGATACTAATAGATAAATTGACTGCGAATGACATCAGAATTTGGTCCAAAGATGGTTTTATCCATTTAATTCCTGATCCAAAGAAAACAAATTCTCACATTTGCATCACATTCACTCACACCTAACATAATCTCATCAGTGGCCTAAAAACATGCAAAACTACAGGATGGTTTACAAAGCAAAGCATTTCTTCTACTATTTGACATTGTATTATCTATACATTGAACTCCAAAAGATGTAATGACATTTTCCTGTCTGAAAAACAATAGCCAATTACTGTTCAAACAGCACCAGGATCTGCAAATCTACAGAATATGGAAAAACGCCTTATATTGTTTCTCTAACTCACTTTCAAGGGTTTGTAATCTTGTGAATAAAAAACTAGCTATGTGATGGGAAGCCACAGTTATATTTATTATAAAGTTTCCACAGTTCTTACGCATTACATTTATGTTATTACTAATACTATTGCCACCAGTATAGAATCTAGTTGATCATGACACACAAAGGTTTATTATAAAAAGGAAAAAGAAAAATTATTAATGCCGTTGGAGAAGGAATGCCATGAAGTGCTCTTTCTGCTACTTGGAAAAAGAACGTGTTTTCAAGAATCACAGAAAGATCACAAAAAACTCTGTCTGGACTAGAAATCTCTCTCAAACTAAACAGAATCTGCCTCAGAAATCTGTCTAAGAGTAACAATACAGATTGCATCACTTCCTGATTTAAAAGAGGCTGATTCCTTAACATTTCAACCATCTGTAAGAGAGAATTTTGAAACCATTCCAATCTGATGCACTGAAACACTTTCAGCATTTTAAATGCTAGAAACATGCAGCCTTTATATAGAAAAAATGATAGTCTGGAAACTATTCAAAATACTTAGTGCTGGGATTTCCTGACTGGACTTGCAAATGGAAAATGCGTTACCTCTAATATGAAAGTAACTAGGCAACCATAAAGGGTTTCCTCTTTGGTTCTCTTCCTTGACTATTCTTCATCCAAGTGCTGACTTCTTTACACTAGAGACTAGTGAAGCAAACTATGCTAGGGACACCTGCAGTATAGGAGGGAGCCCCTCCCCAACACTATTTTTTTTTCTGTTACCCCTAAACTTCAGGTTTCAGTAATACACTGTAAGCAGCCCTTAAGGGCATATGCCGGAGGTGTAAACCACTTTATTTTCTGAGTTAGAAGTTCTTTAAAATCAAGCCACCTTACTGATCTGCAGCGTGAAAAATGTCTGAACTTTCTCAGCCCTCATCTGACATGAGCTAACAAGCACACTTCTGCAGAAATCTGTGATCAGCTTCTCCTTATCAATCTCCTACCAAAAAAACCAAAAAACAAAATAATGCCGCCTTCCAAAAACAAATGAACCACACACACACAAATGCAATACATACGGTATAATTGGTTATAGTTGTTAAACACACAGCACACACACTATCATACACATACAGAACTATGTCATCTGACTACAGACCCAAAGACACTGATTCATCAGTATCAATTCTATTCATGTGGTACAACAGCAGTGTAATGCTACCACATGACACTTCAAACAAGCAGTTATTTCATTTTTAACTCATCCAGTCATTTCTTTCTAAAAATTTTAATCACGTTATTTATTATGAGCAGAGATGCAAGTTATTGCAGAGATTTTTATCAGAGTTTATGGGTTTGTCATGGGACAAAGATGGCAAGAGTAGGGTTAACAGAGTGCCCAAGGTGGATTTTCTCATGTGACCCGAAATGGCACTTTCTGATTTTGTTAACGGGTTTATATTATACTTTTCTCACAGTACAGAGCAATAAAAATTCAGGGAAGGGAAATTTTTAAGGGAAACAACAGAACTGCCACATTATAAAGTCACTATTCTAATTACAAGCAATATTCTAGGTAATATCTGGGTACTTATTTAAAGAACAAATATGAAATATCAGAACTAGAAGACAAGGGATAGATTTATCTCATGAGAAACTATCTGGGAAACAACTGCATAACTTCCTACCACAGGGTGAGCTGGGACATTAAGAGATATATGTCCCAGATCTGACCCGATTTCCTCTGAGATCAAGAGAGGTCTGGGATTTGCAGCCTAGGAACCACCGGAGATGTATGCCTGACAGAAAAAGCAAATAGGGAAAGAAAAAGTCTAAAGCACTCTTCTCACTGTGGACAATAATCCAATAAAAGGAGCAGCTCCTGGTGAGGCTCTGCAGTAACTAGTCTCTGCATACAGGGCCGGCGACAGGGGGGTACTACGGGTACAGTTGTACCGGGCCCCGGACTTCAGGGGGGCCCCCTGAAGTCCAGGGCGGGTACGCAGCTGTACCCCCTTGTCGCCGGGGCTGTGAGCAAGGCGCGGCTCCGGGCAGCCGCTGCAGCGCTCACCAGCCCCCTCCCCCGGCACCCAGAAGCCTCTCCCGCCCCCCTTTGCTTCTCCCAGCCGGCCACACGGCCGCAGCGCATGCGGGGGTTGGGGCCCGCGGGAGGTAGTAGACCGGCGGGGGGGAGGGGGGGACCGTACAATCTGCCGTATGGGGCCCCAAAATTCCTGTCGCCGGCCCTGTCTGCGTAAGATCTGTACTGAGGTTCCGGGCTGAGAGGGAGCCAGGGAAGGCACCCAGAAAGGACCCTAGTGAAGGCCAAATGTGTATGCTTCTCCTAGATTTCAAAGGATTTGAGGTTTGCCATAATGGATCAGACCATCAATTCATTTATTCATCCTGAATTTAGTAGGATGTTGGTGGTACAGGAAGTCATAGTTAAAGTAACCAGAATGTTACCTGGCTAGTCGGGTATAGGAGGTTTGTGTGTAAAATCTCCCTTTCGGTTCTGCTGGTGATCAGTTTATTCTCTGAGACATGAAAACTGATAACAATGATCAGGTGCTAAATGCAATATTACAGGACATATTGATTGTCATCTGGAATTTATGTTTCTTTTTCTTGACTCTGTCACTGGATGAACCTGGGCAAATCACTCTACCTTTCTTCTCTTCAGTTTCACTATCAGTAGATTGTAAATACCATTTATATATTTCACAGAGATGTTGAAAGACTTAACTTATGTTTGTGAAGCATTTTGAGATTCATGGATGAAAAATGCTATGTACTATTACTATATCTTGCAAAGCCAAGTTAATTGACTACAAACGTTGTTAGTAGTTCTAAAATTATCCAGTTCTTTCAAAAATTCAGCAACAGTATTTATCTTGATTTTCCATTTCCCTCTCCTAAAACAAAAACCTGCATAAGTCAGGTGGCACCATAATGACAAACAGCGGGGGAAGGAGTAGAGGACAACAAAGGAAATTTACAAAAGGGATGGAGATGTTTTAAAAAGCAGAACATGCTAGTAATTGATCTGACATGACAGAACCAATACAATTCTGTCTTATGTGCATTTTATACATTAAAGGAATACTTCCAAGGTGTCAAACATGTTACAATCCACTTGGCCAATAGCCAAGAGTTGGCAGTAATTCCTGAGGCAATTTGGAGTTCTGCCCACAGTGCAGACATCGTGTTTACAATAAAAAGGAAATGGGTGTATTTACTTTCCAGACAAATCCACCCATATTTAAAATTTACATCAGTTTGGAAAGGTCTCTTCTTCCATTCCTGATCATTAATATGTTTTATATGGTTTAATTATTTCTACTGCCTGTAGTGCACTGATTCTGCAGAAAACATTTTCTGTCAATCACTGACCAAATGTATTGCTTTTCAGAGTGCAAACTCAGTATAATGTACTATCTAGGGTGACCAGACAGCAAATGTGAAAAATCGGGACTGAGGGTGGAGGGTAATAGGAGCCTATATAAGAAAAAGACCCAAAAATCGGGACTGCCCCTATAAAATTGGGACCTCTGGTCACCCTAGTACTATCAAACGACATAAGCACCAACAGTTTACTTTAAAACGATGTTACACTTCTGACAATAGAGCAGAGGCAAAAGGGAAGAGAATGAAAAAAAAAGAAGAGGAAAAATTGGAAAGGCAAAGGAAGGTAAGAAAACATATAAGGACTGAAAAGAGGAAAACTGAATGGAAGAAACAATTTTACATAAAGATGTAAGTTTGGAAACAGTATAAAACTGCATTAGAATGTTTTTATAACTACAACAAAAATACATGTGAAAGTCGGCAGATTGGAAGTCTGTTACCTAGTAATTCCAATGGAAACAAGTACATTGTTTCACAAAAAGTTTCTGACATGAATCTAAAGCTTCTGAGGATTTACAGGCAAACTGCTATCAACTAAATGGCATTTTAGTTTGAGGAAAGGGGTTACTCCTGTTTTCTTCTAATCTTAGTAGGAAAGAGATTTCTTCCAGGTATTAGCCATATGGTTTTACATTTGTATGAAACATTCATTGTAGCCACTGTTGGAGGCAGATTATCAGGCTAGAATAGATCAATGGCCTGATCCAATACAGCAAATCTTATATTCTATATTTTTATTTAACACATACACCACATACACAAAATGAGTCCTTCCTCTAGAACTGAGATGGGCAAACTATGGCCTGGGGCTGCATCCGACCCTCCAGACGATTTAATCTGGCCCTCAACTTTTCAACAAGGAGCAGAGTCCGGGGCTTTCCCTGTTCCAGCTACGAAGTGGGGTTGTTAGGTTGCCCCAATCTGCATGGCTCCCAGAAGCAGTGCATGTCCCCTCTCCAGCTCCTACAGATAGGGGCAGCCAAGGGGCTCCGCACACTGCCCCTGCAACTCCATTGTCCGGGAACTGCGGCCAATGGGAGCTGCAGGGGCGACGCCTGTGAACAGGGAAGTGTGCAGAGCCACCTGGCCACATCACCACGAAGGAGATGGAGGGGGGACATGCCGCTGCTTCAGGCCGGTGCTTGGGGTAAGCACCACCTGCAGCCTGCACCCGACTCCCTCCTCAACACCAACCTCCTCCCACCTCCGAACCCCTTGGTCCCAGCCTGGAGCACCTTCCTATACTCCCAACCCCACCCCAGAGCCCTCACCCAAACTCACACCCCAACCCCATTCCCCAACCCGGAGCCCTCTCCCACACCCTGAACTCCTCATTTCTGGCCCCATCCCAGAGCCCACATCCCTAGCTGGAGCGCTCACCTCCTCCTGCACCCCAAACCCCAATTTTGTGAGTATTCATGGCCGTCCATATAATTTCCATACCTAGACATGGCCCAGAGGCCAAAACGTTTGCCCGCCCCTACTCTAGAATTTCACCCTCTTCAAATATTAAGAATTAGATTCCACGTTCTGTCATATATTTTTGCTGGGAGGATTCGAAGTTCCTCAAACTACATATTTCATGTTGGCTATTTAATAACTGGAAAGAGTGGAAATAATAAAGATCATGTTAGGAATGCAAGTGAACATTAGGAATAGGCACATAGGCATTCATCTATAACCCATGCAGAAAGTCATTCTCACCTTGCACATATGGACCTGTCTCAGGGTGCTCTCGGACACGAAGTGTATATGGTTTCTTCTGGTTTGATTGCTTTAACAAATCTCGGACACGCTCATTATAGATTTCAAGGAAACTGAAGAAAAATACATAAGCATCCGCTATTCACAAAAAAATGTATTTAAAGTTGTTCTTTGGACAATAAAATTTTGCACCTGCAGCCTTGCACAGATATTCCACATCAAAAACTAAAGCATTCATCTTCATTACCTCTCACATTACGTCTTCTTACATGTTGTGCATACAGACACTTGGAAAAAAGCTGAGAAGGAATCAATTGTCGTGAAGCAAGAAAATAGCTGCCTTGCTGCTGGCGGGTTGGAAATAGTGCTAACACAATAAATCATCTGCATTGCCAACACAACATATTTTTAATTAATGTTGTTCCCAGCTCTTCAATTGTTCAGACCACAAAACTCCAAAGTTAATGGTGTTTACGAATAAGAACTGAATGCAGTATAGGGTTCTAATTTTGAAGAGTTAAACAAGCAAGAAGTGGACTCTTAACCCACTACTGTTTATATGCATAGTTTTTGGGATATAACAGTGAACAAACACCATCCAAGGAACCATACTTGGATTGAAAACCAAACTGCAAGATTTTCCCCCGCCAACAAAATGAGTGGCACCCCGAGAAAGAGAAATACATTCAAATAACATTTGTGTGCTTTAACTATGGAAATACACATTTGAAAATATTTAGAAACATATGGCCAAAAATAATGAGACATTCGTACCTGACTTCTATTCTGCAAGATGCTGGCTGCTCTGAATAATCATCCTCCCTTGAAAAAAGGCCCTGCACAAACCAAAAGTTTTTTATTTTTTAAGAGAAAAATGTAAAGAAAATAAAATTAAATGGTTTAAACAATTTCAATTTCATAAAAGAAACAAATACCTCACATATACGAGGTGTCAACCCAATGGATGCCTTTAACAAAAACAAACACAAGAAAAACAATTACATGATATGATCACAGTCCCAGTTTCTCTTGTAAGAAGTCATTTTAATAAATATAAACAAACCTATGGGGAATGCCCAACTATTCTAGCATCAACTTCCCACTAAAACATGGAGAGATACACAAGCAGTGATTGAAGAGATTACAACACAATCTATTTTGGAGCATTCTCAATGCTAGATGTGTGACAACTCAGAGCTATTCCAGTTGCAGCATCTCTAGAAGTAATCACTTAGAATCAAATCATAGAATATCAGGGTTGGAAGGAACCTCAGGAGATCATCTAGTCCAACCCCTTCCTAAAGCAGGACCAATCCTCGATTAAATCATCCAGCAGATTTTTACTCCATATCCTTACATGGGCCCCTTGAGGATTGAACTCAACCCCGGCCTTAGTAGGCCAATGCTCAAACCACTGAGTTATCCCTCCCCTCTCACAGGGGATGGCCAATATGTAGCTCCGGAGCCACTTGCAGCTTTTCAGAAATTAATAAGTGGCTCCTTGTATAGGCACCAACTCTGGGGCTGGAGCTACAGGCACCAACTTTCCAATGTGCTGGAGGCTGTTCACTGCTCAACCCCTGGCTCTGCCCCCACTCCACTCCTTCCCAAGCCTGCTATGCCCTCGCTCCTCCCTCTCCAAGCCTCCTGCACGCCATGAAAGAGCTGATCAGGAGGTGCGGGGAGGCACTGATTGGCTGCTGGTGGGCAGGAGGCGCTGGAAGCAGCGGGGAGCTGATGAGGGGCTGTTGACCTATTACTGTGGCGCTCTGGCAATGTACATTGGTAAATTCTGGCTCCTTCTCAGGCTCAGGTTGGCCAACCCTGACTTAAATGAATGATGTATACTCTGGCTAGAATGGTGGCTGTACCCATAACTGTCAATCTTACCCTCACTGGAAATCATCTTAGGACATTTTTCCTAGGCAGTGGTTGCTGAAAAGTTTAAGGCTAAGATGACTCCACTTACTCCAGCACATGGCTTACGTAAAGACTTGGTGCTACCTTCAGGCTCAACCCCTCCCACTCAGAATCTTTTTGCAATAGGATGTGAAGATGTTTAGACGGTATATTTGAAATGGAACAAATTAAGGAAAACACAGCTTTCCCTAAATAAATGCTTTTTTGTGGATGTGAAAGTTCTCTACAGACCAAGCAGGCTGATTTTCTAGCTATTAACAATGCTAATAGTGTTTTACATTAAATACAAATGATTAAATATCGGATCTAAGTGTGATTCTTCCTGACGCACAAATCAATCTCTCAAAGAATCCAGCAGCAACACTACTACAATAAAAGTGCCATAGGAATTAGTAACAATTTTTAAGATATGGTCATTGTAAACTGCTATTATACTTTCAAGATAATCAGACACTAGTGACCAGATTCTCCTCTCCCTGCAGCTGCCTGTCAGGTGGTGCCTTTAGTAAGCCAATATGGTCATTCTAGGAACAGCAGAACCAGTTCAGTAAAAATAAGAACCAAATAGAAACTGTATCCAAAATTCGGACCAGCCCTGAACCATTTTTATACAAAAACAAAGACAAAAAAATGTAATGAAGACCGTGACTCACTGGAGTTCCCATCATCGTGTACGTTTTTCCTGAACCAGTCTGTCCATATGCAAAAAGACAGATATTGTACCCCTGAAAAGCACCAGATACCACTGAGGTGCCGAGGTCCTGGAAAACCTGGAATGATCAAAAGAAAAAATGCACTGAGTGAGTCATCCCCTCCTTGGAAACACTCATTGCCATTCAAACATCAAACATCGGTCAGTCTATTTTTCACAAGTCCAAAATGATACGATGTTCCATCTCATTTGCCTATTGACTTATTTCATGGGACTAATAAACGTGGAAATTGGAAAAGATAAAAAAGAAGACTGTAACCAGGACCCCCCAGTATCCTTTTCTCAAGATTAAACATGCCCACTTATTTTAAATTTTCCTCATACTATAGGTTTTCTAAATGTTTTCTAAAACATTTTTATTGCTCTCCTCTGGATTCTCCCCAATTTGCCCACATCTTCCTTAAAGTTTGTTGCCCAAAACTGGATGCAATACTCCAGCCAAGGCCTCACCAGTGACAAACAGAGCGGGATAATTAGTTCCTGCATTCTAATAACGACACTCCTGTTAATATGCCCCAGAATATTAGCCTTTTTCGCAACTTTGTCACATTGACTCATTCAACTTGTGATCCACTATAACCACTGAGACAGTTTGTAACTGTGCATTTGATTCGTCCTTCCTAAGTGTAGTACTTTGCACTTGTCTTTGCTGAATTTTGTCTCTCATTTCAGACCAATTTGTCATAATCATTTTGAATTCTAATCCTGTCCTCCAAAATGCTCCTCGCTTAGCATCATCTGCAAATTTTACAATCATACTCTTCACTCCACTATCAAAGTCATTAGTAAGACTATTGAATAGTACCAGGTCCAGGACAGATCCCTGCAAGACCCAACTAGTTACATCCTACCAGTGCAACAGTGAACCATTGTTAACTGCTCTTTGGGTAAGGTTAAATTTTTCTTGTTTCCCCAATCTGCCATCTCTTGTTTTATATTTAGATTGTAAGCTCTTAGGGACAGGGATTGTCTTTTTGTGCTGTGTTTGTGAAGCACCTGGCACAGTGGTGTCCTGGATCACGATTAGGGCTCTGAGGTGCTACAGTAATACAAATAATAAAAATAATAAAAGACTTGGGCATCACAATCGTCAAGGCCAAATGCTGGCTACTGGTAGGCATGGCAGAAAGTAGCAGATGCCACCTGCTGCTTGGTTCCTACTTTGTGTCCAAACCCACTGACCCCATCTCCAGCATACCAAATCCCCGCTCCACTGCAACGTAAAGAGTGGTCGTCTCCTCTGCTGGGTACACTGAGTATGGAGTCCCCTCTGTGCTGGCTGTCAACTTCTAAACCCTCCAGCACAGAATAAATTAGCTCAGTATGGCTGAAGTCTTTCAAAGAAAATATTGTAAGTATAAAAATATATTCTATTCATATAGAAAGTTAACCTGTATATACACACAGTGACATATCATACTAGCTGCAAAGATTCAGCCATTTGTTTCTTTCACAGACAAATAAATGGATTAAACTTGGCAATGGTGGATAAAGAAAATAAATATACTGTAGGGAAAAAAGACAGTTACTCACCTGTCGTAACAGTTGTTCTTCGAGATGTGTTGCTCATGTCCATTCCAACAAGTGTGTGCGCACCGCGCATGCACGGTTCCGGAAAGTTTTCCCCAGCGGTACCTGTAGGGTCGGCAGGGGCGACCCCTGGAGTGGCGCCCTCATGGCGATGTATATATGCCCCTGCCGACCCTCCCCCCGCTCAGTTCCTTCTTGCCGGTACTCCAACAGAGGGGAGGCGGGTGGGATTTGGAATGGACATGAGCAACACATCTCAAAGAACAACTGTTACGACAGGTGAGTAACTGTCTTTTCTTCTTCGAGTGCTTGCTCATGTCCATTCCAACAAGTGACTTACGAGCAGTTATCTCGGAGGTGGGAGAGGAGTAATCTTAGTACCTGCTGCCAGGACCGCTTGTCCCATAGCAGCGTCCTCCGAGGTCTGCTGCACGATGGCATAGTGCGAGGAGAAGGTGTGGACTGAAGACCATGTCGCTGCTCTGCAAATGTCGACAATTGGGATGTGCGCCAGGAACGCTGTGGATGTGGCCTGTGCTCTGGTCGAGTGAGCTGTTAATGGCGGAGGAGAAACGTTGGAGAGGTTATAACACAGTTTGATGCACGAGGTGATCCATCCCGACAGGCGTTGGGAAGAAATCGGCAACCCCTTCATCCGCTCCGCTACTGAAATAAAAAGTTGTGGAGATTTACGAAAAGCTTTTGTACGTTCTATGTAAAACGCTAGAGCCCTTTTCACATCCAAATAATGTAGCATTCTCTCCTTGTTGGAGGAATGAGGTCTAGGAAAGAAAACAGGGAGAAAAATGTCCTGGTTCAAATGAAAAGCGGAAACCACTTTAGGAAGGAAGGCCGGGTGGGGCCGCAACTGAACCTTATCTTTATGGAAGACGGTGTACGGTGGCTCAGAGGTGAGAGCTCTGAGCTCAGAGACCCGTCGGGCAGACGTAATGGCCACAAGAAATGCCGTCTTCCAAGAAAGATAAGAGAGTGGGTAGGTGGCTAGGGGCTCAAAGGGGGGCTTCATGAGGGCTGTCAACACCAGGTTAAGGTCCCACTGAGGAACCGGCGGTCTCACCGAGGGGTACAACCTTTCCAGTCCCCTGAGGAAACGCCCCACAAGTGGGTTACTAAACACCGAGGATCCCCCCACTTCTGTATGAAAGGCCGATATGGCTGCCAGGTGTACCCGTACCATGGAAATGGCTAAGCCTTGTTTCTTAAGGTCCAGAAGGTAATCTAGGATAAGGGGTATGGGAGCTGCAGCGGGGTCTACTCCCTTACCCTGAGCCCATAGGGAAAATCGTTTCCATTTCGCTATGTAAGTGTTACGGGTTGACAGCTTCCTGCTACCCAATAAGACCTCCCTGACATGAGTGGAGCACTGAAGCTCTGAGGGGTTCAACCACGGATATTCCACGCCGAAAGGTGGAGGGATTGGAGGTTGGGATGAAGCAATCGCCCGTGGTCTTGAGACACCAATGTCGGTAGGAGAGGAAGGGTTATAGGACTGGAGACAGAGAGAGACAGCAACAGAGTGTACCAATGCTGTCGGGGCCAAGCCGGTGCTACTAGGATCATGGACACTCTGTCCAGACGGGCCTTGAGCAGCACTCTGTGAATGAGTGGGAATGGAGGAAATGCATAGAGAAGACCCTCCTTCCAAGGGATCTGAAAGGCATCCGCCTCTGATCCTGGGCTGAGGTTCATGAGGGAACAAAACCTCTGGCATTTCCTGTTGGCCCTTGTGGCGAACAGGTCTAGGAGGGGAAACCCCCACTGCAGGAAGATTGAATGCGCAACATCGGGCCTGAGCGACCATTCGTGGCCCCGAAACGAGCGACTGAGGGTGTCCACTAGGACATTCGGCACCCCTGGGAGATAGGTGGCTATGAGATGGATGTTGTGTAGAATACAAAAATCCCAGAGGGCCATGGCCTCCCTGCATAGGGGAGAAGAGCAAGCACCACCCTGTTTGTTTATATAAAACATTGTCGCCGTGTTGTCCGTCTGGACCAGCACACACTTGCCTTGTAACTGGTTCTGAAACGCCTGGCACGCGAGACGAACTGCTCTCAGCTCCCGGACGTTGATGTGGAGGGACAGCTCGCTGTGAGACCAGTATCCCTGAGTCCTGGTGTCTCCCAGATGAGCTCCCCAGCCGAGGGCGGAAGCATCTGTCCCCAAGGTCATTGTCGGTTGGGGTTTCTGGAAAGGGACCCCGACGTTGAGAGAGCCAGGTTGGAGCCACCAATGGAGTGAACTCAGCGCGTGGTTTGGGAGGGTAACGACAAGGTCCAGTGGATCCCTTCCCTGTCTGTAAACTGTTGACAGCCAGGCCTGCAGTGGTCGTAGGTGAAGCCTGGCGTAGGGCACCACGTAGGTGCAGGCTGCCATGTGGCCCAAGAGGACCATGCAATTTCTGGCCGTGGTAGTCGGGAACCGGAGGGCGGAGTGGATCAAGTCCGCTATGGTTTTGGCTCGAGCGGAAAGTAGGAATGCTCTGGCTTGCTGAGAGTCCAATACCGCTCCTATGAACTCTATTCTCTGAGTGGGTTCTAGGGTCGACTTTTGCTCGTTCAATATGAGGCCCAACCTGAGGAATGTAGCCCTGACGAGAGTTATCTGCTGGATTGCTAGTTCTCTTGAGTTTGCTCTGATGAGCCAATCGTCCAGGTAAGGGTAAACGTGAACCTGTCTCCGTCTCAGGTATGCGGCCACTACCGACATGCACTTTGTAAACACCCTTGGGGCAGTCGACAGACCGAAGGGGAGGACTGCAAACTGGTAGTGGTGATCCCCTAACACAAATCTCAGGAATCTCCTGTGACTGGGGATGATTGAGATGTGGAAGTATGCGTCCTTTAAGTCGAGGGCGGCGAACCAGTCTCCGTGATCCATGGAAGGAATAATGGTCGCTAGGGAGAGCATGCGGAACTTCAGCTTCTTTATGTAGGAGTTGAGGCCCCGCAGGTCTAGGATGGGACGAAGGCCACCTTTGGCCTTCGGGATAAGGAAATAACGGGAGTAGTAGCCCTTGCCCCGAAATTCTTGAGGAACCTCCTCTATGGCACCCAAAGACAAGAGGGTCTGGACCTCCTGAACTAAGAGTTGCTCGTGAGATGGGTCCCTGAAGAGGGACGGGGAAGGGGGATGGTTGGGCGGAAGGGAGGAGAATTGGATAGAGTATCCCACTTTCACCAGGCTGAGAACCCATTTGTCTGAGGTGATTCGAGACCAAGCCTGGTAAAAGTGGGACAAGCGATTCACGAAGGGTAGGAAAGGATAGGATCGGGATGCTGGATGGTTGTCCTCGTGCGCACCTTCAAAAATTTGGTCTGCCGTTAGGAGGCTGTCTAGGCCCGGGCTGCTGCTGGCCGTTACGGGAGGACGATCGCGGACGACCCCTGTTATTTCCCCTGCCACCCCTCCTGGGTTGGTCCCGCCTTGGCCCCTGTTGGAAAGGATGGGATGGGGGGGCTGGGAGAGGTCTAAACGGTCTTCTGCTAGTCTGAGGCGTGTGTAGACCGAGTGATCTGAGCATGGCCCTCGAATCCTTCATAGAGTGCAGCTTTTTACCAGTGTCCTCGGAAAATAACCCCTGTTTGTCAAAGGGGAGATCTTGTATGGACGCCTGGACAGGTGGTGGGATCCCTGACACCTGTAACCAGGCTCCCCTCCTCATCACTATGGCCGTCGCCATGGTTCTGGATGCAGAGTCGGCTGCATCCAGGGCGGCCTGCAACGCAGCCCTAGAAACCACTTTGCCCTCTTCCACTATGGCCGTGAATTCGGGAGTGGATTGTTTAGGTACCTGCCCCTGGAATTTGTTCAATGCCGTCCAAGAGTTAAATGCATAACGCCCTAAGGCCGCCTGCTTGTTCGCTATACGTAGTTGTAGTGCGGCTGATGAGTATACCTTCCTGCCATACAGGTCCAATTTTTTGGCGTCATGCGATTTGGGGGTGGGACCCGGTTGACCCTGACGCTCCCTTTGATTCACGGCATCAGCCACCAGAGACCCAGGTGCCGGATGGGTGAATAGGTGCTCGTACCCCGTCCGGGGTGCAAAGTATCGCCTCTCAACCCCTCTCGCAGTTGGCGGGATTGAGGATGGGGTCTGCCACAATGCAGTAGAGGTGGATTGGATCTTCTTGATAAACGGAAGGGCAATTTTTGCCGGACCGTCAGAGGAGAGTATGTCCACCGTCGGATCCTCCTCCTCTGTTACCTCTTCAGCTGGGAGGTTCACGTTTTGGGCAACCCTCCGCAGGAGGTCCTGGTGGCCTTTAATGTCCATGGGCGGTAGGCCAGCCGTAGATGAACCCGCCACTGCCTCATCTGGAGAGGAAGAGGAAGAGGAGTGGAACTGCGGATCACCTTGTGCAGGGTCCTCAAAGACAGGTTCGGCGGCCGGCCTATCTGTAGAGTGGAGGGACTGGTGACTGCCCAGACCCGAAGGTCCTGGCATAGGGTCATCTTCAGGTCCCTCTGTAGGTGGTCTGGTGATCGTGGCTGATACTGGACCACGCGGCACCGAGGGCAGGGATGCCATTACGGATGGTGGGCCTTGCAACTGTTGGAACGCCCACGGTGCCCAGACAGGCCATTGTACTGGCCCCTGAGTGTACTGCTGCCACGGTGCCGTCTGAGACGCGTTGCGGTGCCGAGATCGGTGCCGAGAGTGGTGCCGGCTTGCTGAGTGGTAGTGGCTCCTGTGAGAATGTCGGGAGCCTGCCTCGGAGCGGTGGGTGCGGCCGGAACGGATAGAGCCCGCATCGGAGTCTGAAGAATGTTCAGACGCTGACCATGGCGGTGCCGTTCCTTCCAGTGCCGTGACTGGATGGAACATCATTGGCTTCCCTGGAAAAGCCCTCGGTGCCAGCGGGCGGGCATGTGCCTCGGCGGGAGCCTGCACAGACGGTGCCGTGGGGGCCCTTCTCGATGATGTCGGAGCCGGTGCCGACAGAGTAACCAGTGCCGAGGAAGCCGACATCGGAGGGATAACCGGTGGCAACGGCGCCGGAGCCGTAAACGGTGCCATCGATGGTATGAGCGCCTGAGGCACCACCGGTACCGGTGGTATGGTCGGTGCCGGAGTGGCGTCCCCCGCCATTTCGATCAGCTCTCTGGCTGCCTCGAAGGCGTCCGGGGTTGATGGCATGGCCAGGTCCTGAAACATCTCGGGTGGGGCTACCTCGTCCCTTGACGTAGGAGCGCGCACCGAGGCCAGTTGTAGAGGCACTTGACGGGACTCACTCAGGTGACCCGAAGTCTGCCTAGTAGAGGAGGATTTCCCCTTTGCCTTTTTGGATGGGGAGCGACCTCTCTGCTTCTTAGCCGGCACCGGAGATTGGGAGCGGTGCTGACGCGGACTCACGGAGCGGTGCGGGGAGCGGTGCCGGTGGGCCTTATCTTTCTTCGGTGCCGCCAGGTCCCGCACCGAGGCTGGGGCACTTCTAACTGAAGTGGATGGGAGATCTCCCTGAGGCTGAAGTGCTGATTCCATCAGGATAAGCTTCAGTCTCGACTCCCTTTCTTTCTTTGTTCTGGGTTTAAAGCCCTTGCAGATAGTGCAACGCTCCGACAGATGACTCTCCCCGAGGCACTTCAGACACTTAGTGTGAGGGTCACTGTTGGGCATGGGCTTCCCGCAGTGCACGCAGGTTTTAAACCCCGGCGCCCCAGGCATAACACAATAAATGACTTCCTTAACTACTTCTATTCTAATGTAACAGTAGAACTAACACTATAAGACTAACTATAAACACTAAACTAAGAACAACTATAGATCGAGATACCGCTAATACACGCAAGGTAGAGGGATTCCAGCTAACCGTCATGGGCGGGAAGAAGGAACTGAGCGGGGGGAGGATCGGCAGGGGCATATATACATCGCCATGAGGGTGCCACTCCAGGGGTCGCCCCTGCCGACCCTACGGGTACCGCTGGGGAAAACTTTCCGGAACCGTGCATGCGCGGTGCGCACACACTTGTAGGAATGGACATGAGCAAGCACTCGAAGAAGAACATAAATTTACCCCAATCCCAAGCAAGTGTAATAACCAGAGCTGTAAAAAATAAACTCTTGAGACTTAATTTGCAAGTCATATTACAGTTCAAATCATAACAGATGCCAATTCTTAGGAGAAAATGCATTATAGTTCCAACTCCACTGAAGGCTGAGACTATACACACATTTTGTTAATCAAGGACAACTTGGCTATTTGTGTTCTCTGATAATAAACCATCTGAGCCAGAAGTCAAATGTCAGCTCATTATTGGTGGATCAGGGGCAGCATGTCTAACAAAAGTATTGTGTGTCAGGAATGACAACCCCTGGAAGGTTCAAACATGATACAATGTAAAAAGGAAAACAGACCTGCCTAACAATATGTAACACCTTTACCAACATATACCAATTAAGTACAGTGAAAACAGAAGCAGACACTTTAATATGATAGACAAGAGAGCTATGCTGAACAACAGGTCCAGTAGGCTGAAATGACTTGTTTTTTTAACCATTGCCACATCAAATCTGTAATCTCTGCCCTAATTTTTCTTCCTTCTCTTCTTGTTCAATATTCCATGCCCTTAGCCTCCTTTTCCAGTCTCTGCTCCATCTCTTCTTCATGCTTAGAAGGTGACATCCTAGCACCACTGAAGTCAACGAATATTTTACCCAGTGACTTAACTAGGGTCAGGATTTCACTCACTCATGTACAGCTGTCCTGTCTCCTAGCCTGCTCTTTTTTTGGAGCGGGGGGGGGGGGGGGGTTTTAAATAAAGATTGTCAATTATTCATGACAGAGAATGTATTATGTTGATATCTGTAAAAACTCTAATGTATAAATGTTATTTATTATTATCCTTTCCTCTATTAAAATATATTTTCTTTCTGCTCAGCAGAATGCAGTTACAACTTCTCATATTCTCTCAGGACACTGGGAAACTTTTCTCTTGCAGCACTGCTCTCTCCTAAAAGCACCCAGAAACCACTAGGTTTTTTAAAAAAATTGCTTCTTGTAATCACATACACATCTGAAATATAAAATAAGATAATAGGCAGTGTTTTGCCCATGAGGCCTTCTTTGAGCTGTGGGAAAATATAACGGGAGGGATTTGGTTTGGGGTTAGAGTATTCTTGGAAGTTACTTTGTAGTAGTGTTTCAACATCTGTTTTTTATTTAACTCACTGGTTTCCATGGAAAAGGCAATGCTCTTTTAAAAATAATTTAATAAATATCAAATCAGTGATCCTGCAGTTCTTACCTCGCACAGTCAGTTTTATGGACCTCAAGCAGACTGCTCAAGAGTAAGGAATGCAGAACTGAGCCTTGTACGTCCTTCAGGGAACAAAAGTTTACTGACAGAAAAGTACTCCAAGTCTCCCAAAACTCTGATATAGCAATAGTTGATGACTGATGGTCCTGCTGTGCTTTGGCAACTGTGACATGTTTTTGTTTTCTTTAACCACAATGCTGTTGCAGATTAGAAAGTGGTCGATCCGAAATGTATCCTTATTCTGTTCTAAAATAGTTCAGAAAACACTTTGGTGAAATCCAAAACTGAGAATCACTGTATTTAGGTCTAATCGCTCAGCAACAGCTCCAACAGTGTTCGAATGAAAGAAGCACTTGGAAGTAACTAACCTGGGATCATGGCAGCATAGATGGTTTGATCTACTGTTAGCTACGTCTGCTCTACAGCACAGTGATCAATCTCAGGCAGGCTATTTATTAAATACACTGACTAAAAAAGTCTGTAAACCAAATTGTCCTCTAAAATGCTCTGTTGTAATCCCATTATTTCTGTGGAGCACCGAAGGAAGAATTTGGCTCCGTGTTTGTAGACTCATTACATCAGCACAATACCAATTAGCCCATTTCCCCCCTAAAAAATTACAATTATTTGGAAAAGCATCTGAGTATTAATGACCACAAGTCAAACCATTATATTTGTGATGCTTGGCCTGAGTCATCATGGTAGGAAATTAATGCAGGCTCCTTGATGTGACAGGGCCTATAGATCAATCTCACAAGGTCAAAATGTGTTTAACCCTTTGTACTAACATTATACACTGACCAAGGTTTAAAGTATTCGGGAAGCACACCCTATTGCCACTCTTGCCCATCACTTTTAGTAATCCTCCATATCCTTGCTAATTGAAATATGGGTCTGGGTTTTTTTGTTTTTTTGTTTAGGGGTAAAAAGAACAGAGATCTTTTGGGATTTCTCCCCCCCCCCCCCCCCTTTTGGGATTTTGGTCTTTTTCCTCTTATGTATCTGCTCTTGCCCATCCCCATTTTGAGCTCTAGTTTAGGGAAAATTTGTCCTTCCAAACAAGGAACGATGAACATGGCCTCAGGAAGAGCTCATTCTATACTGACCACAAAGTGTTGGTCAAAAAAGATATTCTCCTTCCAAGCGGTTGAGTAATGTCTACAGCAATGTCAAGACCCTGTCAAAATTGAACATACCCAGGGTTGAAAGCTGAAGTAAGAGACTTGTTGATGTTTTATTGACTGGCATAACAATTGATTACCTAAACATCTTAAAAGCCTCCATGCCCTATTAGAGTGTGCAAAACAGGATGAGCCTTTAAATATTTGCACACCAGATAAATCTTGTGATCCACACTATGAAAGCTTATGTCTGAAGTTGTACTTTTCCCAAGAAACAGGGAGTAAGACTGCAACAGGAGTTATTCAGCCCTTAAGCATGGCCGGCTCTACCATTTTTGCTGCCCCAAGAAAAACAAAACAAAAAACCCACTCAGACTGTTGCTGCCTGGACTGTCCGAGAAAAAAATTAACTGCTGCCGCCGGGACTGTGCTGCCCCAACAAAGGACAGAATGCCACCCCTTACCAAGACCTTACCTAGACCTTCAGACAGGTGGGCCCCCAAGATGCTAGAGAGTTAACTGGAGTGATTCACTACCCTAAGCTTCTCTAAGCCACTATTCTTCTGATTTGTAAAAACTACATTTCTTTGCAGACTATATGAATTATACTGTTAAGATGGTAGACAAGTGAGCACAAGGACTGTCTTTGTTATGAAAACCACCATGCATGCTTATGGCACTACATAAAAATGTTAACAAATATGTTATAGCGTGGATAGTACAAAAATAGAGCCATATTATGCAACTTGGGGGGGAGGAGGGATATAAAATTTGTGTTTGGGGCAGCACTCACACCTGACTGGGCAGAATCCAATGAATGCTTTCGATTTTTCATCTTACACTTTACATCAAAGGACAAGGTGAATGAGGTAATAATATCTTTTATTGGACCAACCTTTCGTTGGTGAGAGACAAGTTTTTGAGGTTACAGTAAGCTTGTTTCTCTCACCAACAGAAGATTGGTCCAATAAAAGATATTACCTCATCTACCTTCTCTCTAATATTCTGGGACCTGCATACTCTACATCAGGGATTGGCTGCGGGAAGTGGCGTGGGCCGAGGGATGTGTTGGTTACTGTTTCCTGCAGCCCCCATTGGCCTGGAGCAGTGAACTGCGGCTAGTGGGAGCCGTGATCAGGTGAACCTGCAGACGCGGAAGGTAAACAATCCGTCCCGGCCCGCCAGGGTATTTTAAAAACACCCTTTCTTTAGTGTCACTTCTCTTCAGATACGTATTAACAAGCACTACAAGACCTAAGAATCTCTCTTAATTCTGTAGTATCAGAGGCAAGGTTCATCAGATAGCAACAACAGGTTCAAGTCAAGTGGTTCATAGGGGGTACGTTTAGTTAGTGATAGCAGCGCTGGCAAATATGTTTGTAACTGTCTTGCTAAATATTATTCAGAAGTGAAAGGATAAGTTAAATATCTTGTTTCTCTTCTCAAAGAGATTTACTGTTCACAGGTGGATTTATTTACATATTGGCTATTAATTCTCATCAAATATGTCCAAATAAAATGTCTCTTTACAAACTTTAATCTTATGTTTTCATGGGGGAAAAAAATCACAGTAGCTATCCATGATTATAAAAACACTATTTTGTGAAGAACATATTACAAATAATGACTATTTTTGAGGGGGAAACATTGCTGAATAGGAAACATTTCTTGTTTGTGTTAGAATTCCCCAAATCAGTGGCTGGCTGATATTTGTTGAAACTTCTAACCAAAGAGGTTTGAACACATCACAACAGTTGTCATAACTGGTTTAAAGACAAAGAATTTAAACCAGGTTTAAAGACAAAGAATTAATTATTAATAGAATGTATGCAGATGAAATCCAGCACTTTCTGTTCAGAATATAGAGCCAAATTCATAACTTGTAACTAGTGAAGTAAGTAGTTACACCCGAGATGAATTTCCTCCCTTCTTAATTTATGTTGCCCCTTCCCCCTTGATTTGCATGCTAGTCTCTCCATCTTCTCAAACTTTCCCCTTGCACGCCACAAAACAACTGATCAGGAGGTGTGGGGAGGGAGGAGAAGGCACTGATTGGTGGGGCTGCCAATGGGTGGGAAGCCCTGGGAGTGGGGGAGGGGAAGTTCATGGGGGACTGCTGATGTATTACTGTGGCTCTTCACCAATGTACACTGGTAAATTCTGGCTCCTTCTCAGGATTAGGTCGGCAACCTCTGCACCAGGGTATTTATAGATCCATTAATTTTAAGACCAGAAGGGGCCATTATGATCATCTTATCTTGCCCTCATGCATGGCACAGGCCACAGAATTTCACCAAGTAATTTCCTACATGAAGCCCATAACTTCTGGTTGAGCTAACTAGAGTATAGCTTGTAGAAAGACATCCAGCCTCGAGTAAATTCACAGTAACTCCTTTGGAACTGATGTTACTAAGAAGAATTTGGCCCAATGAATGTTACTGAAACTGTCAAATTAGATGATTTTTTCAATCAGTTTTATCATCTATAACAGCGGTTCTCAAACTTAAGCAACCTGACGACTCCCATTTTGATTTAAAAATTTTGGGGACTCCCAATCACCCTGGCTCAGCCCCAAGCCCTGCCCCCACTCCACCCTTTCCACTCCTTCCCACCCCCTGCTCACTCCATACTCCCTTCCTCCATCTCTCACTCTCCCCCACCCTCACTCACTTTCACCTGGCTGGGGCAGGGGGGCTGGGGAGCAGCAGGGGGTGAAGGTTCTGGTAGGAAGTTTGGGTGCAGGCTCTGGGCTGGGGAAGGGATGCAGAAGGGGGTGAGGGATGCAGGCTCCAACTGGGCAGCACTTACCTTCGACGGCTCCTGAAAGCGATCGGCACATTTATCTGGCAGCAGCTCCTAGGCGGAGGGGCCAGGGTGCCTCAACATGCTGCCCTTGCAACTCCTATTGGCTGCAGTTCCCAGCCAATGGGAGCTGTGGAGTTGGCGCTCGGGGCACAGACAGCACACGGAGACCCCTGTCCCCCAGGGGACATGCCGGTCAATTCCAGGAGCAGCACGGGGCCAGGGCAGATAGGAAGCCTACCTTAGCCCCGTTGCACCACCAGACTTTTAGCCCCTAAAATCTCCCAGTTTGGCTTCTGTAGCCTCCAGGAGACAGAGGGAGAGGGGAGGACTTGAACAGTGAGTCCCGCAGACCCCCTGCAGTAGCCCCGGGGACCCCCCAGGAATCCGCGGACCCCAGTTTGAGAAACGCCCATCAATAACAGATCTAGAATATAATACTGTGCACATATTAAAAGCACATTTTTGAGGCAAGAAATCTCCTTCCAGGGGCCATTTCCCGAACATTAACAAGAACAGCAGATGCTGACATCAGCCAATCATTAAAGCTAAATCAAATCCTATGTCACTGCTTATCTTGACTAGCTATTCTGACTAGTGGATGTGCAGGAGAATCTGAGACACACCTGAAAGGACAATTTTAACCTCTCTTACTTTCAGGCATGCAGTAACTACCTCTTGGTCCAGTTAATCTAAATGTCATCAGATGACTTTTAAAGGAATTTTCTTGAAGACAGAAAAGTTAAGTCCCAACTCCTGTGTGCCTTTTAAAATTGCCTCTTAATATGTTTGTCAACCCTTTTATACATAAGTAACATGACACTAAGTCTCTTTTGTCTTACTCAGTATTATTGTTAAATACCTTAAATACATGGCCATATTAATTGACTAGATTAATTATTTTGCCTGTGAAATGACTGCTTGATCATGTGGGTTTTTGTGTATCCAGCATTTATGCATGCAAACTCCTAATGTTGTCATGGAAATTTTACCCTGAATTGTGACTGCAGGAACTGGCCCTAAATATTTCATCTGTACCTCTTCTTTCCTGATGCCTATTAATTTAGATTATCATCTTTTTTTTTTTAGTTCCTCTTTGTACTCTTTTTACACCAGGGTTTCCTATGGCTTTGGTTGGTTGGTTTTTGGTGCGTTTTGCCCTGGCACATTTAATTCACCTGCCCAAATAATGAAGGAAAACCATGCAAGGAAGTTCACATGAACATTAGAATTAGAGCTGTAAACATATCGCTCATTGCTGAACGTACCGTATTTTTCGTCTTATAGGACGCTCCGTCCTATAAGACGCCCCCTCGGTTTTTAATGAAAAAGCAGGGAAAAAAAGCAAAAAAAAAAAAAAAAAAAAAAAAGCGCTTCGCTCTCCCGTCCCCGCCGCGCGGGCGGGCCGCCGAGGTTCCCTCCTCGGTTCCCCCCTCCCCGCCGCGGGCGGGCTGCCGGGAGCCCGCCCGCGGCGGGGAGGGGGGAACCGGGAACGCTCCCGGCAGCCCGCCCGCTGCGGGGAGGGGGGAACCGGGACGCTCCCGGCAGCCCGCCCGCGGCGGGGAGGGGAGAGCCTTTTTTTTTTTTTTTTGGTCTGGCAGGGAGGGGGGAACCTCGGCAGCCCGCCCGCGGCGGGGAGGGGGGAACCGGGAGCGCTCCCGGCAGCCCGCCCGCGGCGGGGAGGGGGGAACCGGGGCGCACATTCGCCCTATAAGACGCACCAACTTTTTCCCCCCCGTTTTGGGGAAGAAAAAGTGCGTCTTATAGGGCGAAAAATACGGTAATACATCCATATAATTCATATCCAAAGAACGGAGGATAAATCACCCCAAAACTATAGCACTTTCTGTTTGTGTATAAACAATTAAAATTGGGCAAATACAGGCTTCCATTGCTGTTTTTTCTGCAAATTAATTTTAAAAGCATGACTAATTCGATGAGGCCTAATGATACTGTTGAGCTACTCCTCTTTAAAAGGGAAGGTTAAAAAATGCATTGTATTGTATGCAAAAAGGCAGCCTTCTGAATGCTAACGTACTGCAAGTCTGTATGATGCTCCATTATAAAACAGATGCCTAAATCTCTGCTGAGTCTGAAATGAGGGACTACAAAATGCAATGAAACTTGGGACACAAACCAGAGTCTGAGCATAACCCATCTTCTTACATCAAACTGGTCTCGATAAAAGGATGTGGATTCATTAATAGTACTATTGGAAAAATAAAAATTAAATTGAAGAAAGAGAACAAAAAATGAAGCAAAGTTTGGGGAAGAGTTTTAGCCTCTTAACTTCCACTGATATTAAAAGGATCAAAGCATCACAAAATTTACGATCCAAGTTGGAACTAAGTGAACAAATTGCAATTCTTGGTTGCAAGTGCATTCTCATATTGCTGCAGGACACAAAAGCACTGATACAGAACTTGGTATCCAGGACACTTTACTTATATTCATTCCAACTGGCTAAAAAGAAGTAATTCCCAAGTGAATGTCAACAGAAGCTTTTTGCATAGGCCAAGGATGCTTTTGGTGGAACCAGGGAATTAATTTGGCTCTATGTATTTAGAACACTTATATGACAGAGATGTCACTTTTGGACACTGGGATTACAAAATTCCCCAAAGCATCTGTAGCTAAAATTAACAGGGCACCTTTACTTTAAGAAAATGGATAGTCAACATGGGGCACAAAACTCATCTATTGTCCCTTTTCCACTTTAGAAAAGAGACTTTAAAATCTTCCAAGGAGGCAAGGTCTCAAAAATTTCTTGCAGTGGATTTAAAATCCAGATTTATAGTGACTATACTTATAACTTTCTTTAAAAAAACAAACAAAAAAACAATGAGTTTTCAAGATAAGAAATAACACTGGTATTTGGCTTTGGAACATAGCCTTCTCTATCATGCAAAACTCAAGTATTTATATGATGAACACATGTTTGTATTCTCTTCTGCAATGAGTATCAATCCACTTTTTGGAATGGTGCCTAGAAGCGAGGAATCTGGGAAGGTGAGTCCAATCCGACATCAAGAAGTTATAGATATTTAATGTTAAGAGTAATGATTTGAGAGCAAGTGGGACACTTGTATTTTTCCACTGAGGCCTTTGCCTAGCCTTAAGATGTTTAGGCTGCTTTTTTTCATTAAAATAACCACAAAATTTGAAAGTTTACTTTAACTTTGTAAACACGTGTTGCAAACATCTGCGGGATAATTATATTTTCCCACCACCCTGCCATATTATGAGGCATTGCTCTATCTTTGCTGTGGTCTTGGTTACTAGTAAGCCAGCAATGTATGAATAACTTCTGTAATCTACATCCTCTCACTTTTATTGTATTTACATGTATTGAAGTAATTTTTGGCCAATTTAATAGGATGGTTGATATTAAGTAGTATACCCAGTCTTGGTAATATGAGTTTTAAAACCATCATGATCTTTTCTTTCCTGGCTCAATTAGATCTTTAAAAACAAATTATTGGAATTGCAAAAGGGAAAAGAGCCAAGTGTTTTAACTACAATAGCTAGTCACTTGGAAAAATCTGGTTTGTGTATCAGGGTAATTCAAAGTATCACACCCAAATATAAGCCAAAAATCTCAGAATAACATCATGGGGAAAAAAATGTAGTAGATCTTTAGAAACAGTGTTGAAAAAAGTTTTCAGATCCAGGGGAATACTATGAGCAATCAGGATTTTTTTAACTCCATGTTATCTATGGAAAACAATACTTCTATTTTGCTTAGACTACAACAACTTGGCATTTTTCCGGGACCAGCTCTAACTTATTTTCAAACACCTGATGTCCTGAAATTCTCATTGTATCTCACTGGTGAACTAAATTAATCTGCCTCATAACCTGCAGACATTTCAAAGAGGAAATGAACTTATGTGTAACATACTCAGTGAAAGGTGAGAGTGAAAATTTTATAAAGAGGAAAAAATGGGTCTAAATGGCTTAGGGGATCAATAACTACCTTTTCACCACATGACAGACCAGACCAGCTCCATAAATCAAATGTTAGAAAATTCATAATTCCTCAAATTTCATTATATATGTTCGTGTTAATTTTCATAACAGTGAACAAAGAAAAAAGAAAACATGCCTCACCATCAGCTAGAGACAAGCCCATAGATCATAACTTAGGGAAGAGTTACATGACCCTGTTACGATTTTGATGGACTTTTTATATACTTTATTAATAAAGATAAGCAAGTATATATAAAACTAAATAAACATATAACTGAGCTAACTAAAAATAAAACACCATAATTAAATCACTGTGTGCTACTTTTGTTGGAAAAACTAATTCCTTGACTTTGTTACAAAAATATACTAATCCAAACTGTTCAGATATTTATTCTTTTGTAAATATCTGAACAATCTGTAATCCTCAAGCAACAGCACAGCACCATTCAGCATATCATCAAATTAATAACTCCCTTTTAGCTTTTTTTACTTCGGTTGTCAATGGTTATATTTTTCTTACTCCAATGATGCAAGCTGCCACTCTAGCTACTAGGACATCAGATCTAAAAGATCACCACACTGGAAAACATCTCTTAACTCCATAAAATACACATACAGTAGACTCTCGATTATCCAGAATTGGGTTAACCAGGATGTGGCTTAACCAGGATGTAAAAAATATATATGCATAACTCACAGGGCTGACTCTGGCTTTGTTGCCGCCCCAAGCACACACACACACACACAAAAACCCATCAGGGCACAGGGCAGCCAGTGAACCAACACCCCTACCCCCGGCACAGGGTGGCTGATGAACCAACACCCCCTCCCCATATTTCCTATGAATAGTGATTATCCAGGATTTTATTAACCAGGATTAATTTTTTCCCTATCATTCTGGATAATCGAGAGTCTACTGTAGTCACAAACTCACTTCTCCCCCTTCAAACAAGATCAGCTGGCACTGCTGTAAAGAAACAAGATATGTAAGATGTAGAAAAAGGAGAGGAGATGATTACAAAAAAATCCAAAACAAAACAAAAAACCTGTCATGTAAACAAGTCTTAAAAAACAATAGTAAGGAAGTCTTATGAGACAGGGTTTCCATTTTTAAATGTAATTGTTGTAGCACAGTTCTTGTCTATTTGGAGTAGAAACAAATTTGCTCCAGCTGACACTGCTGGAAGTGAATTTCCTGTATTTGGCATTGTTTAGTCTGAATGGGCCTCCTGAGGGTGCTGCACATACTTCACAAGAACTAAAATGCACATCAAGTTCTACTCTTTGGCATACCCCAACTGGTATAGAAAGTTACTATTTTGTTGAACAAAACAACTCAGACAAGAATCAGAGTAAGTTAATTTTATTACTAGCTTTAGATTCTTGTTTTTCCATATAATTTTTAAAACAGAGAAGAGGGAAGCTGTCAGACTACGCAGTGATCAACTGTGGTCACACTTAAAAATTTACTCGAATGTAAAAGAAGACAGCTGGAGAAACATGCCCTGTATAGAAAATGGGGGAATATCTTAAAAACTGAGCAAACTTCATGAATACAACCACTACAGTCTGCAGAACAAGCCTATATAGGTTATGCTGCCCGAGACTGCCCTTTGTAATTTCCTGACAATGCTCCAATTCTGGCTTGAACGTTACAAACCAAGATAAATTACCTCATCCATACAGATGCAAACAACTGGAAATCTAGACACCTGATTTTTCTGGGTCACAGATGGAGTATTCACTTACTTCAAATATGAGCTACTAAAAAATCCAACATCTTCTGCTTTCCTTCCCTATCCCCTCAGTACCAATAGTGAATTGAAAGGTTTTTTAAACTTAAAACGATTGATTAAAATCTCAAATCACTAAACAGAATGAATGTGGAAAATAGTGTCAGCCTAACCTAAACTTGGCCCAAAATGTAAAATAGCAAGCTAAAACAAACGGAAGTATTTCATAATTTTTTTTAATTCCAGTAAAAAGTTGTTAATGAACAAATAAACATTTTTCTGCAGAGTGTAATAACTCAGACAGTGCAGAACTAAGTGACTAAAGGTTAACCTGCCTTAAGCCAAAATGAAACTAAACTTCATTGATTTCATTATCTAAGCTTAAAGAAATATACAAAATTTAAAAAGTACTTTTCAATTTTCAGTTTTAATAATTTAAGGTATTATTAACTGCAGATGTAAAAAAACCATTTTTGTTTACAGCATAAGTTAAGTTGGTGACCCTTTTAAAAAGTTACAAATACTTATGTCATCAAGGTGAAATTAAAATCTTTTTATTTACCAAGTTTACGATTCAAGGTTGTGTGTTTTTCATGCAACAGTTGAAGACAAAGATAGCAAGTCAGCAAAACAGTGAGCTGTTTGCCATGTACTGCTTTCCACTTTGGTCATCCATCAGCTTTTTCAAGAGAAAGCCATATCCCTTGATTCAGGCCTTGACAGCTCAGCTAAAGGAAGGACAGGTTTTCAACTGTATTCTGCAACATTTCCTGTGATTTAAGTCTAGATATATATTCTGTTTATAATTTAGGATCTTAACAGTTTT
Organism: Sternotherus odoratus; assembly: GCA_032164245.1. Taxonomy (NCBI): domain Eukaryota; kingdom Metazoa; phylum Chordata; order Testudines; family Kinosternidae; genus Sternotherus; species Sternotherus odoratus. The sequence continues at coordinate 53,744,176 of JAVMKO010000006.1, read as the reverse complement.
GTATTTCTTTTTTTGTTAAAAAAAGCATTTCAGATCACCGGTAAGCAATTCCTTTTAATGTGTGATTATTACATGACCCTTTGAGGAGAGTTGCTGAAGATTAAGTGTCTTTGTGTACACAAAAGTGTCTTTGTGTAAAAATTGTTGTCCAAGTACAGTTGCCAGGCATCTGATTTTTGACCGAATACCCAGTTGAAATGGGACCCTGGCAGCTCCAGTCAGTACAGCTGACCAGGACATTAAAAGTCCGATTGGCTGCAGCAGCTGACTCCCGGAAGCGGCTGGCATGTCCCTCCAGCTCCTGTGCAGAGGGGCAGCCTGCAGTGAAGGCGCCGACCTGAGCACCGGCTCTGCAGCTTCTATTTGCTGGGAACCACAGCTAATGGGAGCTGCGGGGTCAGCACATGGAGCCCCCAAAGCTCTCCTGCTCCTAGGAGCCAGAGGGACGTACTGCTGCTTCACGGGAATCACCTGAGGTAAGCACCGCCTGGGGCCCGTACCCTAAACTCCCTCACAGATAGCCAGGTAGCTTCAAAGGAGTGATATGGAAGATCACATTTGTGGAAGACTATTTGCCCTGAACCTTGTGGTTGTGTAGGTCAGGTCCCCGGCCTATTAGAGGCATCTGTTCCAGGGTGGTAAGCCTGTGTAGTGGGAGGAATGCTCTCACTTGTACTGCATCAAGGTTGGTGCTGATACACTCCAGTCGCTGTACCGGGCTTAGTGCACCGTTACAATGAAGAGAACCTTGAAGAATACCCTGTGTGTAGCAGTCTGTACTGATAATGGTTCTGCCCTAAAGGTAAACTGTAGGAAATCTCCTGTACGATGGTTGTATTGAGATATGGAAGTAGACATCTTCTAGTTCAAGGGCTGGAAATCAATCTCCTTGTTCTAGAGCTGGAATAATGGCTGTTAGTGTAACCATCTTGAATGTCTGTGCCTTTCCGTATTCGTTTAATGGCCTTAGATCTAGAATGGACCTCCAACTCACTTCACCTTGGGGCATCAGGAAATAATGAAAGTAAAACTCCTTGCTCCAAGTAGCACCAGGACTGGTTCAATGGCCCCTACGCATAACAAATGGTATACTTCCTGATGAAGTAGGTTCTCATGAGAGAACCTGCGCTGGGGCCCTCCTACCCCATGCAGGTGGAGCGTCTACATCCCCCACAGCTGCCCGGGCTCCCTTGGCCACTCTTACCTAGGCCAGGTTGGTCCTGAAGGGGGACGGGGAAGGAGGGTTGGAATGGGGGGAGGAACATGAATTGATAAATAGCCTAACTCATCCACTTTTTACCCCGGGCCCATCCCCGTCTTGCTTCTTCCCCCAAGGCTCCGTGGCCAGGCCAGGCCAGGAGTTGGAGCCTGGCCTAGGTAAGAGTGGCCAAGGGAGCCCGGGCAGCTGTGGGGGATGTAGACGCTCCACCTGCATGGGGTAGGAGGGCCCCAGCGCAGTCTCCTGGCCCATGTTCCTGTCCTTCAGGCCTCCCATCCTGGGCTGGTGGAGGGTCTGCAACTCCCTACATCTGCCCATACGACTCTTACCCTGACTTGGCTCCAGTTTCCAGCCTGGCCTGGTAAGAGCTGCCTGGGCAGCTGTGGGGAGCCACCCACCCTCTCTCCCTGCTGGGCGGGAGGACCAGAGGGAAGGTACATAGGCCAGAGGCTGCTCTCGAGGGGCCTGGGCTCCCCGGCCAGGCATCCGGCTTGGCTAGGGGGCAGGGCCTCACCCCCTTCCCCACTTTTAGGAAGAATCCATGGCCCCTAGTTCAAAGAGACATCCAACATGTAGTTGATAGAAGCAGAAGCCAAGATGCTGAGCAAGAAATTTTTTTGCAGTCTGATTAATGCTTAAAGACTTTGTTATATTACAGTTTTGAAGTTCACTGTTGTTAATATGTAAAAAAATCAAACATTCCATAATATTTTCCACAGCTTAATGAAAAATTACTTTGAATCTCTGTAGGCTCCTTGGAATAAAGTACCTTTCTAACTAATGTGATTTCAGCAATTTCTTGTAGAATCTGAGTCAAAACAAGTAACTCAAGGTCAGTTGTGAGTTCATGGAGAGAACTTTTGGTTTTTTTACTCCCAGTAATTTAATGCACAACAACGTTTGCCAGAACCATTGTTTTCGTAAACTGGCTAATACTACTCCTTAACCAGATCAGCTACTTTCATTCATTCCCATGAAAGAACTGGGAACCTAACATATTAACGGATGGTTCTTATAGGCGGCAATTCTTAGTCACAATGCAACTATTTAGGGGCTCTACAAATAAAAACAGAAGCTGCAATCATTGCTGATTTTCTCCAGTTTCTGTCCATAATGGCAGAGACTATGTAGGCTGGACAGACAGCACATGGCAGGCTACCCTGGGGTATATTTACACCCCAGTTTGCTGCAAACTAATTGTTTGTGTAGACAAGCCCTTAATTCCTGTGAGTCAGTGTCCCAGTGCAATGTCTGGACGCACTCTGCTGATAGCAATGCTGTTTTCTGGATGGTATATATATATATAAAACACAAGGCCTTGTTACTCTAAAAAATAAAACACAAAAATGATGCTTTTACTGAATAAGAGTTTTACCCTTGTGTCTAGGCCACATTCCAATTTGGATAATTACATTCTGTCCATCTAAATTCCCTCTGATGTGTCATTTGGTTACACTATTCTTCTGCACTTCCTGTCCCTAAAGTATTATGTAGCATTGTACAGTACACTGCTTAACAGCAGCTGTATTCCACCCCACATTTGCGTGCACTGCAGTGGTGAGCAAAATGAGACCTAAAGACCTCTTAAGTACTTCTGAAGAGGCATTATGAGGCTTGTTTTTAAAAATATTCTGAGATCAATGATGAGCTGTGCTACAGAACCACTATTTATTATTAATTATTTATTATTATTATTATTATTAAAAAGAATCCTTCAGTTGAGGAAAGGAAATAGCTCACTAATTTGGAATGAATAGGTGAGAGGTAAAGAAGGATCTTTTGACTTTTTTGCTCCCTTTCCCACCCCCTTCTTCCCCATGACATTCAACTGCAGAAAGCCTTTCAAATTCATAACCGATGGAATAGAAAAGATTACATTCCATATACTGTAATCAGGGAATAAATTTATGCAAATTATACACAGTAGGACGTGAAACAATTACTGCATTGTGCTATGCTGAGCGGAAAAAAAAATAAGGCTAAGAGTGAAGAAAGGCAAAGGGAAGAACTGAAACAAGCCTAGTTTTACAGTCTGAAATCTTTATGCTGTTCAGTAAATGTAGCTACATTTTAGTAGTTCTTTTGAGCTACTATTGGATTGATAGACTCTAATTAACCTGAAGATATAAAAACCACTTAAACACATGCTTGAATCACTCAAGATTCTATTTCTATATTCCAAAGGATTTGAAAGAAATTTAGAAGGAAATTTATCAGAGGAAATACCATATGTTAATCAAATATAATATTACTTGAAGGCTCGGTATCACTTTCTTGTTGTTATGCTATATCTCATGTAGAAACACACTGATTAAAGGGGTAAAGATTGATTAGAATTCATGGGCCAAACAAAAAAAAAGTAAAATATCAGTTATTTGTACTCTACAGATAAAAAAGAGATTTCCTGATTAGAGAAGTGACAGGTTTTGGGGCTTTAAAATTCTCGCTAGGCTCTAGTGATCACTTTCATTTAATTTAAAAAAAAAAAGGATTGTCCTGAAGACCAGAGAGATCTGTTACTTACGTTCATATTTATTAGTACTCTGGAAGAAAGACATCAGACTACCAGAGTTATTGTTCCAAAGTAATTTTGCAAGGATATTTTTGGTTAAAAAAATAAATAAAAAAATAGTAAGAAGGGTAAGAGGAAAAAAGTTTGAAAATACTTTTAACCAATCAACTGGTTAGTGAATTCAAGTAATCCACCATTCAGAAATGGAACTGGTATGATATCAGAAAACAAGACAGAACATGCAATAAAATAAAAACAACCATATAGGAGGAAGAATAAGTCTCTCACACACACATTACTATAGCCCTTATTCTTACTTGTTAAATACCAGCAGCGTATTCAGTGATATATAGAGAGAGACAATTCCTGCCGAGATACCTCACAGTCTTGCAAGAGCCTGTGCATGCAAAAGAAATGGCATTAGATGATAACGATTTTCGTCTTACTCTTTGGCTTCTGGAAATAAAGCTATCAGCTAGGAAAGATCTCTCTTCCAGGGTGGAGGAAGAGAAGGAATATTAATTTATGACACTTTTGTTCTTTTCATACTTTTGACTTACTGGAGAAAAAAGAAAGTCTGTCAACTTATATTCCTATTGGTAGTTGACCAAATCCATTTATTGCCAGCACCAACGATAACATGAGCCAACGGAATACAAGAAAAGCCACCTGCTGTACCGCTTTCAAAGCGATAATCTCTTTCTTGCATGTTGTTCCAATGAGACGCAATCCAAATACATTGTAAAGGGTCCTCTGTTCAAATTAACAGACCTGTCAGGAGCCTCAAGAAATCCATGATCTTAGAAGAGTTAAGCTACTATCAAAAACGCATTAAAAAAAACAAACCCAAACACTGCAGTAATAGTTTGAGTGCCTCTTCTTTTTAGTCATATTCCAAAAACAAAACATGTGGCTAATAATTAAATGTTGAGGAAAGGTGGACAGCAGTTCCTTTCAAATATGTATTTGAAATGAAAATGCAGTATATATAATCTTCCGAAAGAATGAATCAAAATTGAGACTACCCTTGATTTTAGCCAGATTTTAATGTCTTTAATCTTAACTGATGCTGGGTGATGCAAATGCTAACACAAAACTTAGGCAGAAACACAGTAAGAATATGCCTAAAAGGAGTACAATTGGCATAAACATGCTGTTTACCTAATGGTGTCACCCAGTTACCCCACTATTTTTTTTTAAAAAAAAGCACATGTAAAAAGGCCTAAGACAGACTGTTGTAAAGATGGGAGAAAAGGGAAAACATTTTGATTAAGTAGCAGAAACCATGATTCCTCTTCCCTGCCCCCACATCTAATGCCTTTTGAATAAAAAGTAACGGTTCTGGAGTTGTCCTCAACTTATCTCTACAACTACATTTCCAGATAGCAGCGCTGCCCAGGAATATGTTCTTCCACCTGCTATTAAAGAAATCATGCCTTTTTTTGTGATAAAGGACTAATGCCCATTTAGCTACAGCAGACACTGTTGTTATCTCAGGGATAAATTATGACAATTACCTCAAAAACAGGAACGATAGGACAACATGAAAACGTCTATTGGTCCAATATAGAATTACAGAACTGTAGAGATGGAAGGGGCCTCAAGAACATAAGAACTGCCATACTGGGTCTTCCAACAGTGGCCAATGCCAGGTGCCCCAGAGGGAATGAACAGAACAGGTAATCATCATGTGATCCATCCCCTGTAGCCCTTTCCCAGCTTCTGGTGAACAGAGTCTAGGGACACCATCCCTATCCATCCTGGCTAATAGCCATTGATGAACCTATCCTTCATGAACTTATCTAGTTCTTTTTTTGAACCCTGTTATAGACTTGGCCTTCATAACATCCTCTGGCAAGGAGTTCTACAGGTTGACTGTGTGTTGTGTCCATCCCCTTGTGCTGAGAGGGTCCCTTGTACTGGGCCACACCCCTTCTGCAGTTCACTGAAACTGGGATGCACTCAGTTCAGGGGCTTCTTAGTTAACAGAGACCTTTGCAGTGCCTGGTGTTTAGTCCTTGTGGCTAATATGCAACCTGTGCAGTTCTAGCTTGTTCTGATCTTCACTTTTGCTTCCTTTTCTGTTCCTATTTCCCTTACCCGAAATAAGCAAACAGAAAATAACAAACCAGTAACCACTTTGTCTGTTTTCCGGCCACCACACTCAAAATCACTACCAGTATCTCAAAGCAATCAGCTGTGCATAGACCCTGCACGATTATGCCACTGTGACAGGTTGGATCACAGAAACCCAGTTGGGAGCTGCTAACTGATGTGCCAAGCCTAATCCTGCCCCTGCTTGCCTGTCCTTTCCATTTTAGGACGCCAGAACCCTGCCTCGTTTGAGCCAGATCCGCTAGCCTGCTCCAAACCCAGACCCAAGTCTATACCACATCCCGTAACAGCTGTAGGCTTCCCTGGAAACAGGTTAAGAAGTGTTCCTGCCTTCAGCACTCAGATGCTCAACTCCCAGTGGGATCCAAACCCCAAATAAAACCATTTTACCCTGGTTCGTCCTTTATAGAGCCGATAAAGAGATATGCACAGCTGTTTGCCCCCTCCCCCTGGTACTAACATGTACTCTGGGTTAATTAAGAAGTAAAACACGATTTTAATAAAGACAGAAAGTAGGATTTAAGTGGTTCCAAGTAGTAACAGACAGAAAAAAGTGAATTACCAAATAAAATAAAATAAAATAAAAACATGCAAGTCTACAGCTAAGAAACTGAATACAAATAAAATCTCATCAGTTCCAGTAAACTTCCTTTTACAGACTAGTCTCCTTTCTAGTCTGGTTCCAGCAATCACTTACACTGCCTGTATTAATGTCCTTTGTTCCAGGTGCTTTCAAGTATCCTTGGGGTGGAGAGGCTCTCTCTTTAGCCAGCTGAAGACAAAATGGAAAGGTCTCCCAGAGATTTAAATAGACTTTTTCTCCTGGGTGGACACTCCTCCATCCCCTTGTGTAGAATCCAGTCACAAAATGGAAATTGGAATCACATGGGCAAGTCACCAGTCCATGCATGACTCAGGACTTGCAGATAGCAGCCACTGCCCACATGCTTCCTTAAATGTCCTCAGGTAGACTTCTTATGTGGATTGGAGCCTCCCAAGCTCTTTTGTCTGTTAACTGCTTCTTGATTGGGCACTTAACTTGCACATTCTTTCTTAAGCAGCTGACCAAATGTTTTTACTAAGGCTACTTAGAAATCAAGGAAGTATACAGCCAATATTCATAACTTTGAACACAAAAATGGTACATGCATACAAATAGGAGGAATAGATTCAGTAGATCATAACCTTTACAGAGATATGTTACATGGTACATGTAGCATAAAACACATTCCAGTTATATCACATATATATTTATAAGCACCTCCCTATAGAGCCTTATGGGGTACACTGTCACAATATGTTATATTCAAACAAGAATCATTGCAGGGACATTCTATGGCAGAAGTGAGCAAACTATGGCCCGTAGGCTGCGTCCAACCGATCAGACCTTTTAATCTGGCCATTGAGCTCCTGCCGGGGAGCAGGGTCAGGGGCTTGCCCCCATTTCAACACTCTACCCAGGGAGTGGGGTTAGGGGTTTGCCCCACTTCACACAGCTCCACAAAGCAGTGGCATGTCCCCGCTCTGGCTCCTATGTGTACGGGCAGCAAGGGGACTCCACACACTGCCCCCACCCCAAATGCTGGCTCTGCAGCTACACTGGCTGGGAACCATGGCCAATGGGAGCTACAGGGGCAGCACCTGTGGATGGGGAAGTGAGCAGAGTCGCCTGGCCACTTCTCCGCATAGGAGCCGGAGAGTAAACATGTTGCATGTTCCAGGAGCTTCTTGAGATACGTGCCACCTGGAGCCAGGACTCCTGACATCCTCCTGTGCCCCAACACCTTATCCCAGGCCTGAACTCCCTCCTGCCCTCTGAGCCCCTTGGTCCCAGCTCAAAGCACCTTCCTGCACCCCCAGTCAGAGCCCTCACCCCCACACTCTAACCCACTGCCCCAGCCCAGAGCCCCCACCCAGACCCTGAGCCCCTCATATCTGGCCCCACCCTGGAACCCACACTCTCAGTCCAGAGCCCATACCCCTCCCGCACCCAACCACCTGCCTCAGCCCAGAGCCCCCTATTGTACTCCGAACCCCTCTGCTGCCTCTCCAGCCCGCAGCCACCTCATGCACCTGATACCCCTCATCCCTAGCCCCACCCTAGAGTCTGCACCCCCAGCTGGAGCCTTTACTCCCTCCTGCACCCCAACCCCCAATTTCAGGAGCATTCATAACCCACCATACAATTTTCATAGCCCGATGCAGCCCTCAGGCCGAAAGGTTTGCCCACCCTTGTTCTATGATCTATGTTATGCAAGAGATCAAACTAGATGATCACTGTGGTGCTAGCTGGTCTTAAAATCTATTAACTTATTAACACAAATAAAGAATTCCTCACTTTTCCAATATTAACCAGTGAGAACTTTCCATAATAGAAAGCAAATTTAGAAAAAAAACCACCACCACCATTTATTATGAAACACTACATTTAAAATGTTGAAGTTATAAAATACTAGTCCATACAGTTAACCTTCCAGTGTAATTGGACACTTAAAAGAATGAATTTTATCCACCTTCACTCCTCCTTTCTATGCTATTCAGACATCACAAACAGAATCAATTTTCACAAAAAAAGAGAGCACTAAATAGAGAAGTCAATTTTACTTTTCACCAATGAGCTATCCCAGGTAAACTTTTGCTGGATCAGAAACACCATAGACTTAGGCCACAATGTAGGGCCTCACAGGCAAAAAAGATGATTCACTCAGTCTCCAAGGCCACACGTACATTTCAGTCAGAGACAAAACAATTTTAGTCAAAGATAAGGTGTGCAGGGAAATAGCTACTGGGAAAAAATAAGTGCAAGTAATTATAAAAGTGAGTTTTGGTTTTCTTTAAAATGGATTCAAATATTTACTATTTGTACCCTAACACTTTGATAAGCAATCACACAATATCTACAGCACCATCTGGGTTTTTACAGTTTTGATTACTTATTCATTCAAGTCCATTCTCATGTCTGCAACATGCCAGAAACACAGAACATTTTCAGAACTGAACAAAATGGCTGTGTTGAACTAGACTGCAGCTGTTACAATAAATGTATTCCATTATTCAATGTTAACACAGCCCTGTCCAACAGGACCTTTCATAAACCAGCTGCTCAAAAAGAAAAAAAAAAGATTGGCAGTTTAATTGTAAAATCCCATCCGTAGTGCATCCCCAAAAGGTTAGAAGGCTCATGCAATTAGCTCTACATTCAAACCAGTACTTTATATAGTACTTTTAAAATAATAACCAGTAACTAGCATAGGCACATATTTGTGGGACTTAGTGATACAGCTGAAATTCAATGTGATTTGTCTCAACAAATCTTACTCCCAGAAGGGAAGTTTAATGGTTCAGTTGTCAGCACCATACACCATGACGGAGGGGGAAAGAAAGATTTCGAGTTAAACGTGACCTTAGGGCAACTGCTTCTTGGCTGGGCAAGGATTTGGAAGCACTGTGGAGATGACTTTCCATCCTACATGTATCCCTCCAGAAATGCCCCGCAGATGATCAAGAGTGAGTTATAGTTAAGTGAAGTGGAAGGAGAACATTGGGGATTTAGGACTAATATGGGGAACATCATGCAGATTGAAAGGAATGACAAACTGGAGGATCTTCTCATCCAAGACTAGTCAGCCTTACAAGCATCATTACCTCAGGGAGGCAAGAACCTCATTACTTGAGGATCATGGATGAAAGAAATCAAAATCCTACCTTGTCTAGACAATGAAGTCCAAACATGAAAGATCAGCCCAAGGGAGAGAGCGCAATCTGTATCGTTGAGACCACCAAAAAGCAGGAGAGGGGGAGGGAAAAAACCTGAGCGCAAATGACCAATGTCATCCTTTTAATTAGTTTTATGCTTCCCAATGACTTCAGAAAGTGGGCAATTGAACAAGAAGGGTCACTAATGCGAAGTTTTCATTTTTACTTTCAAGACACTGCAATATTCATAGTCACTACAAAACATGTCCAATTGTAGATCACTCCAACTTATAAAACAACTTGCAATAAAGAAATCCTACAATTCACTCTCTAGTCCCTCTCATATTATGTACCCACAGGCAGACAGAGAACCCTTCAGTAGTAGGCAAGTGATGTGCTTGGCTGAATATCCCAAAGCCATTTACAGTTTTACATTGTGTGAGAGAAGGGATTGCAAGGGTTCCCTACTGGCAGCAAATCAAAGGGATGCCACAGGAAAAGCAGAGTCAACCCTGGCAACTGCTCCAATCTCTGCAGGAGGATTGGGAGACAGCTCAGCAATTGGCTACCTTTATTATCTGTTTATTATTATCTTTATTACCCTGTTCCTCTCCCCTAGCTTTCAATTTATTTTGGAAGAGTCACAGTCCTTTCTCCCTGACCTGTAGTCTAACAGATGCCTACTAAGGGGAATGGGTGCCACTTCTCACTCTCATCTTCTTCGTGCTTCTCATGTTTGAAGCAGTAGCAGACTTACGGTCACCTGGTCCTGTGGCTTCATCCTCCCCCTGCCCCCCGGGTTATATTTGTAAATGAAAACTATCTGAGAAGGAAGATGGTAGAATTCAGGAAGCTATTGCAAAGAGAAATTACTAACCAAGGCTGGTCATTGTGAATAGGCCTAATCCCTATCCACTCAATAAGCCCCACTGTGATGCCTAGCTCATCTCCTTCCTGGAGTTTAGTTTTACTGGCAACTCAAAATATCATCACATCAAACACAACCTTCCCCGGGCTTGGCTGCACTTGGATTTTCCTCCACAACCCCCAGTGCTAGCTTGCTTGCTTTCTCTGTGTAGACAGCCACTCTCACATCTCCCTTATGTCAGGGTAGACTTAATAAGCCACATGGGCCACAACGTGTCAGCAGAATTCCTACACCTTTATTCAGGATTATACTACTTGGTAACAGAGTGGGCCAATAAAACAATCCTGCCACCCTGTTATAGGGTAACATGTATCATACACAGACATCTGGGATGAGGAATCTCTGCTAGTATTTTACAAAAATGTACTCGCTGTAACCTGTCTTGAACCTTATACATACATTGTCTGTAATACAACTTTAGGTGAGGCAGCCAAATACCTAATAACAAAGTTCTAGTCTCTTTAATGTTGTGCCTTCTAGGGAGCAGATTTCTCCAGTTTTTCCACTGACCTATTCAGACTGTAAATTGGTCAGGCTGCAGAAGTTGAACAAGCCTACTGAAACTAATTTTGCATCTACCTCTTCTGGACAGACAAGATCATGTCGATTTCATTATACTGATGCCCCCCTTCTTCACTAACTTCCACCTCTCTGTGCCTTCTCCTCACCTGATTTCCTTAGATATTCTTTTTCTGCTCTCTCTCTCTTCAGTCAGCTGATGCTTAGACTATAAATTCTATGGGGTAAGAATCACTTTTTTCTTACATGCTGTTACAGGCCCTAGTACAATGTCGCTTCCACCCTTGTGTATTACAGCAACATAAACAACTACCACCCACACTTTTCAGAAAATGGAGACTGGTGACAAAAGCAACCCTTTCACATCTGTGGACAATATTGTAATGTACAGCTGCTAAAAAAAGTTAATAATATATAGCACTGATAGTGCTTCACGGGTTCAAAGTGTTCTGTAAATATTAACTAATTCATCTTCACAACCCCCAGGATGTAAGTGTTTGTCAGTGTTTTCCAGATGAGAAACTGAGGCATAGGAAGGTAAGGTGATTTGCCTAGAACCGGAAGCAGAAGGAATAACTGAATTATTGGCTTTTACTCCTATGCATAATCTATGCATCTGGCTTAATCTAGAATAATAGATTAGATTATTATTATAGAATAATAATCAGTCAGTGCCCGTAAATACTTGTGTTTGTGTGCAAATACTGCAGTATTAGACAATTTTTCTGAATATTCATATAACTGATTATGTGACAGTTTGATTTTCTGCTATTTGTTCTCCCTTTTATACTAAATACCCCCAATTCCCCTTTTTATACTTCATATTTTGAGATCCATGCATTTTCATTTATATTTGTATGTAAATTTACACTGAAGTATGGGATGGTTTCCTCATCTTAATAGCATCATAAATTAATTGTTTGCAACTAATGTTTTTCCATTTGTATTTCTCCCTCCTTTCATAACCCCTAAATACTGTCACCCCAATACTTAAATCACAAAGGGTTTTGTTTTGTCCATCATGAAAACATCTCTGAATGTCAAGATTATTCATTAAAATTCCCAGTTAAATTTTCTGGAGAGGGAAGACAACTTGATATAGCCAGAAGACTGACCTTATTCCTCTAAAATCCAAGACATTTAAATAACTATTGAATGCAGCAGCTGTGTTGCTGGCAGAGGAGACATGACAGAACTAAAAAGCTCATGGTGGTTATTTCCCTCCCTCCAATGCAATTCATTACATACTGATCTAATTATTCCACAAAAAGCCTTTTTCTTATAGCATGCTCTCCTTTTCACTTCTATTAGTTTTCCCCACCCAAAACTATGCCAAGGATAGAATGCTCACTGTTTTGCAAATATTTCATGAGAAAATGCCATTTACACCCACAGTCTGCTCTCTCTTTTCTCTCCCTCCCCACTCCCCAAAACAGAAGGGTTTGAAAGCTCTTGATTTCTGATACAATTTGCAGATTTAAAAGCACAAATCAGAGAGCAGATACATTTTAATCTTAAGGTTTCACAAGACTTATAAAGGTGCATTTCAAACAGAAGAAGGTATGGGAAAAATCTCAACTTATTTCTGAATTCCATATAAGCATGAATGTGGTGTCATGAAAAAAAACTGATTAGTGACCTATTACTAAGGATAGAAAATAATATTAAACAAATTAGGGTGTTTTCCAAATATTGTTTGTAACTTTCTAAATTCTTTCAGTATCCAAGTTATATCTAAACTGTATCAGTGTAAAATTAAGTTTCTGCTATATCAATGAAGGCCTTGTACATGGCTTCAAATAGGATAGTTTGTGAGGCAAACAGCATCTCTTCTGTTCAGGCTTCAGTTATGCGTTGGAGGGAAGGGAGCAGAATTATCTTCCCTCCTGCCCCTACTACTTGCTTAGCTGGAATTAGGACACAAAACCAAGCCGTGCTTTTGGGGCATGTGAAGTTTTGGTCAAAACTAGCACAATCATTTTAAAACAGAATGAGGAGTGTAAAAATCTCAGAAACTAACTTTCACAAATGTTCGTATGATTTCTTTGTTTTCACATATAATCTGTGTTGAGTCAGTATGTGCCTGGCTTCAGTAATGACCATTTCTGTCCTTAGGGCGCAAAATAAAACAAATCCTTAATGGACAATTTAAAAACAAAAACATCAATAATGTACACCTTTAGATAGATCAGGTGTGGGCAAACTTTTTGGCATGAGGGACACATCAGGGTCACAAAATTGTACGGAGGGCCGGGCAGGGAAGGCTGTGTCTCCCCAAGCAGCCTGCCCCTGCGCCCTATCTGCTCCTGTCATAAGTGTGGAGTGTTGTCTTGCCTGGGTGGGGTTATTGTTACCTGAGAGGGCAGTGTCGTCAGAGGAGTCTGGCTAGACACAGAGAGACCAGGAAGTGGAGTTCAGTTCAATCTGGGTTTTGGATTAACTCAGGACCCTCTGTCCAGCTATGGACCCCCAACCTTGTCCTTTCCCTGTATGTCTTCATAACTAGCTAAAACAGTAAGTAAGATTGTGTCCTGCATAAACTTGCATTCGATCTTTGGTGTCCCTATCTGTGTAGTTAGCAAGGGGGGGGGGGGGGAAGTTGGTTTATGCATGAAGATTGAGGTTAGAAAATTCAATACCTGTGTAGTGTATTAATTGTATGCTTGTTCTTTTCTTTATTAAACTTTTTATACCTATAAGAATTGTCTGGTAATTCTAGTAATCTGAGCCTTGAATCTGGGAATCTCACATGGAGTGAGACCAGCGTGCTGTGGCTACCTTGCCTTGGGCTATCAGGGAGAGTGAAACAGCGTTGAGGGTCCTTTTTTCTCAGGGAGAGAAAACGGGGGTTTGGGGGAGTCCGGGTGCCCCCCTCCAGGGCTTTGGAGATTTACTTGGATGGTGGCAGCTTGGGTAACCCCATTTCCCTACTGGTAAAGTGTGGGGGTTTGAGGGTGTGAAGATTTAACTTAGGCTGGGAAGCAGCTTGTAGTTATTTGGTCTGGCATAGAAGAGTCCCTCCTCTGTACTCCACAGCACAGAGAAAGGGGAAGGACACTCTTACAGCTCCCCTCCCACATCCTGCCCCCAACTCCCCCAGCTCCTTGTCCCCTGACCCCCTCCTCAAGAGGCTCCTCCCCACCCCTAACCACCCACTCGGAACACCACCCCTCATCAAACCCTCCCTGCTCCATGTCCCCTGACCACCCCATCCTGAGACCCCACTCTCTACCCAAGCTCCCTGTCCCAACTCCCCCACCTCTATCCACCCCCACCCCCTGACAGACCCCCGGGGACTCCCACGCCCCCGCTGCTCCCTGTTCCTTATCCAACCCCCTGGCCCTCTTACCATGCTGCTCAGAGCAGCTTGGACGGAGTTAGAGGCGCTGCCACGCAGCCCTGCCCCACAAAGCTCTCCCCGTGCAGTGGCATAACTCCAGGGGAGGGGGAGAGGCCAAGGCAGAGCTCAGGGGCTGGGCAGAATGGTCCCCTGGGCCGGATCTGGCCCATGGGCCATAGTTTGCCCCCTCCTGAGATAGATGGTTGTGTATTAGAGCATGCTTTCATGCCCCTACCCCCACCATAACTTTGCACAGAAAAGGACAGATAGTATAAACCGCCAAATGAAGTTTAGTGTCACATTAAAAATTAAACATGGCTTCCTTTGCTCTTTTAACTGTAGTGTTTTCATTATTGTCCTAACACAGGTCAAATCACTATTGGGTGTTTCATGTGTATGTTTTTGCGAGTTGAAAGACAATATTAGAAAGAACACCAGGCAACATTTTCTAACATGTGTGCTCAGAAAAACACATCATTTCTCACTATTCAGTGGGAAAGAAGCAGAGCTGCTCAGCTTAGTACAGCACAAAGAGCTATGGGATATGACCCCCAAAGACCTAGCACGAGTGCAGCGTGTGGAGGCAGTAACTAGTGTGGTTTGGCACTGTTGCCACATATACCCAAGACAGGCCAACCTGAGTGCTCAGACTAGGTGCCTATTATCCAGGTTAACTCTACAGTGAAGGCATACCCCAAGTGAGGTATGGTTTACTAACAGGTGCCTTTTGTTAGTCACGGGTTCGCAAGGGAGGGAGGGAGGGAGGGAAAGAGTTAGGCAGGGAGTAGAGGGGGACAGAAGAAAGGACAGGAACAAAATGGAACTCCTTTTTCATTATGATTACAACATGCGTCTTTCAGAGGCCTAGGGGAGATGGGTGGAGGAGGGGAGAGTGTACTATCATTTTCCTTTCCATCAAGGAATCAGTTTTAGGAAAAAAAGGCACGTTGCTGCTAAGAAACCAGAGGCAAGTACTGGCCCTTGTAATGCAACTACTTTTATATCCTGATTTCTCTAGATCATCCTTCCTCTCTGATGCTAGTCATCCAAACAACTTCCTTTTAACAAAAAAAAACCTTGTTTTTGCCATATGACCGTGAAAGCTTTTTAAGTAGGGAATATAGATTTTATCAGGTCACAGCAAGTTCCTCATTTTTAATATGGTTTAACATATTCACATACAAATATCTGTTGAAATATTTCTCTACTGGCAATGACTAACCCAGAGAGAATTACATTTATTGGAGAGACATCGTAAATATATCTTTCTACTTTCAAACATGGTAAAAGATGTGACACACACACGTTTTAGAAGAAAATACAAGGAAGTAATACCTCCCAGGAAACTCAAAATTTGCCTTGCCTGATAACAAACAAGTCACTCAATTTCTTTATGCTTTAGGATTTGGGGGAACAGCAGTCCATCTCTGACTTCTCCAGGAATATTGATAAGGTAATGATATCCTAAAATCTGCCTTTTGTCTTTAAATAACCTCCAATTTAGGCAGGTACAATATGCCTGTGTGATGGTGTACACATAAGGCTTTATGGGGGGGTGCCTACAACTACATGTATGCTATAACTGGAATATGCTTTTGTTATATATGCCATGTAATATATCTATGTAAAGGTAATGATCTGCTGGATCAGTTCATCCTATTTGTATGTATGTGTCTGTTTTGTAGTCAAAATTATGAATATGGGCTCTGTGCTTGGTTAGTTATAAGCAGACTTTGGAAAGCAGCTGAGCCGCTCTCTGAGAAAAAACTATTCTCATTTAATCCCCAATCAAGAACCAATAAAGCTAACAATGAACTTTGTAGACGCCCGTCCACACCCGAGCTTCCTCAGGAATGTGGCCTGGCTGGCTCAAACATGTAACTGGACCATGTGGCAAGCGGACTTTGCATAGGAAGGAGGAGGGGGTCTCCACCAACAAGAGGAGGTCTATATAAACCCTGGAGAGACTCCTCCATGTGGTCTTCAGCTGGCTCAAAGAACAGCCTCTCCACACCCCCAAGGATACCTAGAAGAAGCTAGAACAAAGGACAGTGGCTGCAGGGGGGGGTGTGAGTGTTAGCTGGACCTAGACTAACAGGGAGATTAGTCTGAAAGAAGAAATTAACTGAAACATCTAAGGGTAAAGCTTCTTACTGTATTAATGTTAGATCTCCATATTCTATTTTATTTTATTTGGTAATTCACTTTGTTCTGTCTGTTACTACTTGGAACCACTTAAATACTACTTCTTGTCTTTATTAAAATCACTTTTACTTAATTAACCTGGAGTACGTGTTGGTACCTGGGGGGGGGGGAGGGAGGGGTGAACAGCTGTGCATCTCTCTCTATCATTGTTATAGAAGGCGAACAATCTACGAGTTTGCCCTGTATAAGCTTTATACAGGGTAAAACAAATTTATTCAGGGTTTGACCCCATTGGGAGTTGAGCATCTGAGTGCCAGAGGCAAGAATACTTCTGCCTGTTTCCAGGCAAGCCCATAGCTGTTGGGGGACGTAGCTCAGACCTGGCAGGGTACCAAGGTCCTAAGCTGTTTGGGCAGGAAAAAAGAAGCAGGAGTAACCTTGGCATATCAGGTGGCAGCTTCTAAGGGGGTTACTGTGATCTCAACCCATCACAGCCTCCTTCCAACTTATTCCTCTTACAGTAAAACCTCAATTTAACGGACTTCGGATGCAACTGACAAAATTTCTGATCCATATCAGACCGCGACCCCTCCCGGCTGTGGCCACGGTCCCCTTCGCAGGCGACTGGCTGCGGGGCTGCCGGCTGGCGCCCGGGTCCCGGCAGCGGGCGGGCTGCGGGGCTGCCGCCCTGACCCTGTGGCGGGCGGGCTGCTGCTCCAACAGCTGGGTTTGTTTTTTTTATTAAATAACGGACTTTTTGATTTAACGGACACCCCCTCGCCCGAATTAGTCCGTTAAATGGAGGTTTAACTGTACTTGTCTTTCTAAGAAGTTGGCTCTATTCTCCTATTATGGTTATGGATAATTGGACAGTAGCCCTGAAAAAAAATTAAAACTTCTTCTCTTGACAGAAAAACACATTGCTCCACACTCCCCAGCACTGTCAATAATGGTGCCCCGATCATTAATTTTGGATCCAACAATGATCCGACTTTCATTGACAGATTCCTAGTTGGGATCCAGGTGGTCTTTGCCCATAGGTAGCCTCTGTGTCAGGATCTAGAACTTCCCAAAGAATCCCAATTCCCAGGAATACCTAAGAGAAACCACTTATCGCTTTGCACGTCTACAACATGTCTTTAGTATAATCCTGTTGTTTCTTTAAACTGAAAAAAAATGGTCTGGCATATGACCAAGCTGGATGTCACTTTTTGCAGTCTGTGCATAAACAGAAGTTACCCAACTGTTAAGTGTTTTCCCTTCACTCACTGAGCTATGATGCATTTGAGGAAACATTCATTAATCCTCATTACTAGAGCTTTAAATGAAAGTCATGAGGCTTAAGCACCGTTCCCTCTAGTAGCATAGACATCCATCACAATTTAAATACCACAGTTAAAAAGGTGTCTTGTAAATAAACATTTAAAATTTCGGTCTGGAAGTACCCATTGCTAAACTATACAAACTAGGCAGCAAGCCTGAACTTGCTTGTGTAAAGTATCGGACACAGAGGCAATACCAGAATTTGTCCATAATACTAGTCAGACTCTTTTACAAAGATATCAGAAAGTAAACAGTAAGTTACTTCTACACAGGGCTGCTTGTGTTTTCATTAGAAAATGGAAGGTACAGCACATCATTTCTTAATAAATGATAACGCTAATCATTACACAGTGACCAATAGCAGCTGAATTTTTGGCATTCTCCACCACAGAAGAGCCTAAAAACCTCAACCCCTCCTTGTTCTTCCTTGTTTGGAAGGGGGTGCAAGGATGAGAGTTATCTGAGAACACCTTTTACCTCTCTCTAAAGAGTTCTCTATCAATTAGCTAGTTTCCTCTCTCACTCCAATACTCAAAGCCAGAATGCAATGCACAACCTGTTTATTCAAGTTGCATGCTTGGGAGGATCACAGAGATTGACAAAGAATTGGCAAAAGCTGCTCCAGCTATTACTTCCCCCGAGGGTGACCAGATGTCCAGATTTTAGGGTTTTTTTTCTTATATAGGCTCCTATTATCCTTCACCCACCCCCTGTCCAGATTTGCTGTCTGGTCACCCTACTTCCCCCTATGCTGGGAGGGGCTTTGGCTGTTGGATCCACATAGTCATGGATCACCATCCTTGGACTATCCCCAAAGAACTCCTTCACATGAAAGTACAGAGAGACCTTGTGGAACTGTGCTTCTCTACCCAGGGGTGCCGAGACTCTGTGCAGGCTCCTCCACATGCAATCACACTAGTTCTGCAGCTATCAAGGCTTACTGAGCCCACAGAGAAGAGAGAACATGGTTTGCCCCAGGTAAGCGGTGTAGGAGGCAGCTGACTCAGTGCCTGCTGAGCCAGCCCCTGCTCCCTCCTTGCCCTGCAGCAGCTAGCAGCCTCTGCAAGCCCAGCCTGCTAGGGGAGGCTAATTAGCCACCTGGGGGTAATCCTGGGCTGCAGCGGGCTTGATGGGCTCCACCTGGCAGCCTCCACAGGGATATAAGGCCTGCTAGGGAGGAAGCCAGTGTGGGTTGTGGAGGTGGGAGATAGAGAGAGGTAGGAAGGAGAAGGAGGAAGAAAGAGTGAGAGAAAGAGAAGGTGCAGGGTGATAAACTAGCTGAGGCAGAAAGCCTGAAGGAGCTAGCTAACCCTGAGGCCAGCCAGAGACTGAGGGCTGAGCCTAAACCTGAACTGTGTAGGAAGCTGTATATAGGTGGTGGGGTTTGTGCACTGTGTATAAAGCAATAAAAGACACTGGTGAAGCCAAAAAGCAGTCTCTGGCCGATATTTTGAAGAGGGCGGTCAGAGGCCCGCTTACAAGTGGTATCAGATGTAGGCACAGAAGGAGAAGGAATGTGGTATACTGGTTAGAAAAGGAGTTCTCAAACTTTTCCCACAGTATAACCACATCTCAAAAGACACCTCCCACTCACAACTACATAATATTCCTGTGGCAGCTACAGCAATTGTTCATATTGTAACAGATCGCCTTCTCACCCCTCTTCAAACACAGGCAGGAAACTCTTCTTTGGCTCCAACAGTGCTCTTTATTTCACAGTGTACGGCCCCACCACCAATATACACAGCTTTATAGCTTACAGCTTTAACACAGCTCTGCAGCTTACAGCTCTACACAACTCTATGTAGTTCAGCTCTACAGGTCTCTCTCTCTCTCTCTCTCTCTGTCTGTCTCCTCCACACTACCATACCACCACCACCCTGGGCTTCCTGCCTGGCAGGCTTATATCCTCCTGAGGAGGCTGCCAGGTGCAGCTCATCCAGCCTGAGCCTTCTGCAGCCCAGGTGGCTAATTAGGCTTTCTGCAAGGGAGGTTTGCAGAGGGCTTTTCTCCGTCTTAAGGGGGCAGCAGGCTGGGTCAGGCCCACCCTGCCACAATATGGAAATGTGAGATGAAAGTATGCATATATTTTAGCTGTTTTTATTACATTTTTTGAAAAATAAATTGGGTTTCCCTTTATTCTTCATTTCACTTCATTTCTGGTCCTCCTTTCCCCCTGTACATGTGTCCCTAACCCTTAGAGTAGGTCTACACTGAATCTGGGAGCAAGCTACGGAGTCCAGCCCCTGGAGTCAAGAGTCTGACTTCCAACCTTAGTTGCAACATCGAAGCAGTATCTACACAGCTACTTCTGGTATACTAGTGCAAGCTCCACTGAGTTTATGGGCCTGGTAGGGAGGCTCACTCCCAGATATACTATTGACAGACTCTTCCCTGGGCATGCTGCCCAGACATCTGGTCCTCTTCTCCAGATACTCTCTAGCACAGGGGTCTCAAACATGCGGCCCGGGGGCCACATGCGGCCCCTGAAGCCCTTCTCTGTGGCCCGTGAAGCTCCCTGGCACCCTCCCCCCGCCCCTGCATAGCAGTTTCTGGGAGGGAGGGGCCAGAAGCGGAAGCTTCTCTGCTGTCTGGCTGGGCCACTGCCGATCCCCAGCTACCAGGCACTGTTGCTATGGCTTTAATGAATGGGGCGGCGCTTCCCAGGAGCCCTCTGCAACGGCGACCAGGGGTGGTAAGCCAGGCGCCACACCATCCTCCCGCCACACCATCCTCCCGCCTCCCTCTGCCGGAGGCTTACCGTTCCTGGCCACCGCTGCAGAGGGCTCCTGCGAAGTTTCCTGGCTGGGCCACTGCCAAGCCCTGGCTTCCAGGCGCTGCAGCCGCGACCTCAATGAACAAGCTGGGGCGGCGCTTCGCAGGAGCCCTCTGCAGCGGTGTCCAGGATCTCAGAGGAGGCGGCGGGGCAGGGGCGGGACCTCATGGAAGGTGTGGAGTGGAGGTGGGGCCGGGGGCAGTGAGGGGGGGCGTATCAGTGATGCAGCCCTCGGGCCAGTGCACTAGTCCTCATGCGGCCCTCGTGGTCATTTGAGTTTGAGACCCCTGCTCTAGCATAATGGGCATAGGGATGTCTCCTTTCTTGCTCCCCACTGATGGCTCATCTCTGAGCATAGTTCTTGGGTCTTCTCCTCTTACACAGGAACAGTCCTTAGAAGTAGTAGTTACCATGGCTCCTGCTTTTCTGGGCATTCTGACTCTTCTTTGCAAAGTCTCAGGTGGCAACAAGAATTGAACCTGTGCCTTAACCACCGGTAAAAGCAGCTGGAAACCTTCAACTCAATCCAAAGTCAATGATGGCTGCAGGTACCCAACACCTCTGAAAAAAACCAGGCCTCAAATTGGCCACCCAAACAATGAAGCAATCAAAATTGGAGACCACTTTTGATTGTTAAATCATCTGTAAAGAGAGCAAAATATTGATATAAATCAAAGGACTTTTGTGAAGCTTATTTTTTGTAAAGCACTTTGATATCCTCCAAAAGGAGGAGCGAGCTACAGAGTTCAAAATATTACTATCAAATCCACAAGTACAGCATAATCACTGAAGAAATTATAGTTTAGCCTTTTCCCATGTGATGGGTTTGGTCACAGAACCCCCCTTGGGACTGTCATCTGATATGCTGAAAATACCTCTGAGACCATTTTCCCTGTCAGCTTGGGACTCCAGAGCCCTGCCTTGTTGAGCTTGTTGAGTACTAGTCTGCTACAACATCGACCCAGGTCTGATCCCCGCCCACAAAGCTGCAGACTTTAACCAAAAAACTGCTCAGCAAGTCACCTATATCCAGCACCCAGACACCCAGTTCCCAATAGGATCCAAACCCCAAATAAATCCGTTTTACATTGTAGAAAGCTTATACAGGGTAAACTCAAATTGTCCGCCCTCTATAACAGTGAGAGAGATATGCACAGTTGTTTGCTCCCCCAGGTATTAATCACTTACTCTGGGTTAATTAATAAACAAAAGTGATTTTATTAAGTATAAAAATTAGTATTTGAGTGGTTTCAAGTAATAACAGACAGAAAAAAGTAAGTTACCAAGCAAAATAAAGCAAAACATGCAAGTCTAAGCCTAATATATTTAAGAAACTGAATACAGGTAAATCTGACCTTCAGAGATGTTCCAATAAGCTTCTTTTACAGACTAAACTCCTCCTTAGTCTAGCCAGCATAGGGGTGGGCAAACTTTTTAGATTAAGGGCCACATCAGGGTACAGAAATTGTATGGTTGTCCATGAATGTGCATTAAATTGGGGGGTAGGGGTGTGGGAGTGGGTGAGGGCTCCAGCTGGGGGTGGAATCTCTGGGGTGGGACCAGAAATGAGGAATTCTGGGTGCAGGAGGGGACTCCAGGCTGAGGCAGGGGGTTGGGATAGAGCTCCGGATGGGGATGTGGGCTCGGAGGTGGGGTTGGGGATGAGGGGTTTGAGGTGCAGGAGAGTGCTTTGGGCTGGGACTGAGGGGTTTGGAGAATGAGAGGGGGATCAGGGCTGGCAGGGACTTGGGATATGGGGTGTGTGTGCGCGCGCGTGTACTCAGGTTGAAGATGCGGGCTCTGAGGTGGGGCCAGGGATAAGAGGTTTGGAGTATAAGAGGAGGCTCTGGGCTGGGATCGAGGGGTTCAGAGGGTGGAGGGGTGGGGATCAGGGCTGGGGCAAGGAATTGGGGTACAGGAGGGCTCAGGGGTTCAGGCTCTGGGCAGCGCTTCCTTCAAGCAACTGCTGGAAACATGTCCTCCCTCTGGCTCCTAGACAGAAAGGTGGCCAGACGGCTCTGCGCGTGCTGCCCCATCTGCAGGAGCCACCCCCACAGCTCCCATTGGCCAGGAGCCGCAGGGGCAGCACCTGCAGATGGGGCAGCACACACAGCCACCTGGCCGCACCTCCACATAGTACATAGGAATCACAGGGGGGTCGTGCTGGCTGCTTTCCGGGGGCCATGTGGAGCGGGGCAAGCCCCTGATCCCACTCCCTGGCAGGAGCTGAGGGTTGGATTAAAAGGTCTGCAGGCTGGATGTGGCCTGCGGGTTGTAATTTTCCCAACTCTCTGCTAGCACAGTAAAAATAGAATGTGGCTGTGGCAGCACAAGCAGCAGAAGGGTCTAGCCACCTTAAATTCATACCAAGCATCTCTGATGGGAATGCACTTGGGGCAGCTAGCCCTCCCACAGCTCACGCTACTGCAGCTGCATTCTATTTTTAGCACGCTAGCTCCATGAGTACATCTCCTCACACTAGGAATCACACACCCCAGATGGAAGTGTAAACGCACCTTAAGCCTCTTAAAACCACCTGTGAAGTGAGTGAGTGATACAGGAATATATAGTAATATTATGAAGTGTAGCCATCTCTGGAGAACAACACAGCAACTGTTTAACAGGATCTGAAATGAATACCACATACAAGGGTAACTGCAGGAGAAATTTACAGAGGCAAATTATAAATTGAAAGAGTTGAAATCTGGCCTAGATACAGGGATGTATACCCCTATTCTTATCATTGCCATTGGATCTCTGTAATGATTAGAAGCTGTTAGGAGTTTGTTTTGACAGCTCATCTGGAAGACAAGGAGGGACGCAGCTTTTTACGAGACAGTACTCTCAAGAAAAATGCCCGAAGGTAGAGTATTTTCATCATTCAGCTAATATACCAAACCCCTGCGATAACATTTGACACAACAAGACTTCACTGTAAGGCAAACTTATAAAAGAAAGCTTTACTATATGGCAGTGTTATTTAATTCCTTTAGTAGCTGATAATATCACTAAAATAAGGAAGCTGCTAGGAAATTGAATCTGTATGTACTCAATGATAGAGTACTGATTTTAAACATGGAATTAAATACAAGGAACCTCATTCAAACAATCTTAGGGGTCTGAAACTCACAAAAGCAAGTACATTTCTCCAACACCCCATTATGAACTACATATTCTATATGGGCTATAAAAATCCTAAAATCATTGTGGAAATTATGTACAGAAAAGCACTCACTGTCCCAAGCCCTTCAGAGCACCAATCCATCTTTAGACCCATTCATGTTGCATTCCCTTGCTGGTGAATACAGTGGTGTTCTTTTAAAAACCAGACATTCCACTGGCTTGCAAGTGACATAACAGGTACATGGAGCAGCACCCAACATCCATTTAGCCCTGGGTATCAAATACCTTCAGTGATTACACAAGGCCACTTTATGGTACATTTTAAACTCTCCTTTATTTGTAATATTGTTTTAGAAGAATGTAGAGTACTTTATTGCCCTAGCCAATGTTGAATTCATGTAGCAAACTTTCATCAGTGGAGATAAAGAGGACATAGTGAGTTGCATTTATCAATGCTTATGCAAAAGCATCCTAGCTGGAAAGCCAACTACATTGATAACAGTTCTGAGCAAGAAAATGTTTCTTATTGTATTGTTATAAAGATGAGAGGAAACAGAAGTCAGTGTTCACAGCAAGGCACACAGAAAAGAAGCTTCTTCCCACCCAGTATAATTATTGGAGAGGGAAAAACAACAACACTAACGAATGAGACATATCTCATCAAATTTTAACCCTTAAAGTAGAAGCAAAGTTCACGTAACACCCATTTTAGAGAAAAGGGCAGATGCAAAAGACATTTTACTTTTACTACCTCCACACTTCCTTAGCTGCCAAAATGCCCCACTTCGATTACAGCTCATCAGTAGTTACCTTTGACTGGGCTTTCTTCTCTTTAGGAGCAGTATGGTAACTGCCTTCAACACCCAGTGACTCAGGAGAAAGAGTAAGTGAACTCTTAGTGGCTTAATTTCCCTATCTGTGGGAAGGCATATTGGACTGACTCCATCTCCCATTCCATTTGCAAGTAAGGGCAAAGTTTCTTTGCTTAATGAGCCCACAGATAGTTTCTAATATAATTAAGGTTGAGAGTCTAATATGAGAATATATTAAGAGCACTACATTAAAGCAGCTCTGCCAAGGATCAGATTTGGGGACTATAACCCAGACAACACCCTATCAGTTCTAAATTCCTTCGTATTTAAATCTTTTCCCTAACAATAATTCAAGTGCATCTCTATCCTGAAAAGGGACCTTGTAAAAAAGGCATCATGGATTCTTTGTTTACCGTCTATATGTATCAGGTGCTCAATTCACCACTTAATCCCAATGATTTAGATAAGGGCATCTGAGAGCACACAAAGTTGGAGGACGATACCAAGAGGGATTGCAGGTGCTTTGGAGGATAGGATTAACATTCAAAATGATCTGGACAACCTGGAAAAATAGTCTGAAGTAAACAGGATGAAATTTAATAATGACATATGCAAAGTACTCCACTTAGGACAGAACAATCAGCTGCACACATACAAAATGGGAAATGACTAGGAAGGAGTACTGCAGAAAGGGATTGGGGGGCTCAAAGTGAATCACAAGCTAAATATGACCCAAGAGTGCAATACTGGCAAAAAAGCAATCATTCTGGGATGTGTTAGCAGGAGTGTTGTAAGCAAGACACAAGAAGTAATTCTCTTTACTCAGGCCTCACCTGGAGTATTGTGTCCCACATTTCAGGAAAGATGTGGACGAATTGGAGAAAGTCCAGAGAACAACAACAAAAATGATTAAAGGCCTAGAAAATATGACCTATGAGGGAATATTGAAAAAATTGGGTTTGTTTAGTCTGGAGAACAGAAGACAGAGGGGACATAACAGTTTTCAACCACATAAAAGGTTGTTACAAGGAGGAGGGAGAGAATTGTTCTCCTTAACCTCTGAGGACAAGAAACAATGGGCTTAAATTGCAGCAAGGACATTTGGTTGGACATTAGAAAATACTTCCTAACTGTCGGGGTGGTTAACTACTGGAATAAATTTCCTAGAGAGGTTGTGGAATCTCTGTCATTGGAAATTTTTAAGAGCACATTAAACAAACACCTGTCAGGAATGGTCTACATCAGGGGTTCTCAACCCTTAACTTTCTGAACCCGCACCCCCATGCTATAAAAATTGCAGGGCCCAGTCGGGGGGTATGGCAGGTCTAGATAATACTTAGTTCTACCATGAGTGCAGGGGATTGGTCCCTTCCAGTCCTACGATTCTATGATTGTAGGCGATGGTTAGGGAGAATGTTAGAGGCATGGCACTCTGGCTATCCTTAGCCGGATTACAGGTCTTTGGGGACCACTGCAAGCTAACAAAGGCTGGCACAATTGTCAGGATGCTCTAATTTGGGTTAGAGCTGCAGCCAGCACAGAGCCACCCAGAGAATCAAGGAGCTTCAACAAAATACCCAATAGCCTCTTCCCACCCTGTTGTGCTAGGTTTCTCCTTGGCAGATCCATAATTTCTGTAACTGCCACCTAGCAAATTCAGCATAGACTCAGAGTAAAGCTAGGTACTGCACACATCATCACCAATAAAACAGTTCTGCAGGGCTAATTTGGTCCTCAGTGACACCTGTGTGACTCAATTGTCTTCAACAGGCCTGTACAGGTATAGTGACTGGAATTTAGTAAACAATTCTACTGATGGACAAAATCAAATAGATACAGCAACCTCTTAGATGTGTTGGCTCTTCAAGTCCATCAGCAGGAAAGAGCAGTAAAAACATGTTTTAATCATTACTGTCAGCAGATAACACTGACTGCAGATAGATAGAATATGTCTGGAGAAAGTAGGGGCTGCTTTCCCATAATTACTTATCATTTTACAAGAACTTCTGGGTTACTGGGAAAAAAAAAAAGTGAACCTCATCATTTTTGGAATTTTTTAATACACATATCCCTATGACCTTTGTATTTAACCAAACAAATCTTGGACTATCAAACTAGGAAGAGTGCTGGTTGGTAATGAGAGACTTCTGAGTCTTTAATTAAAAGCTCAGAGTTAATCTGGTATTGTTCAGAACAATGTGGTGTTAACATTGAAGTTTAATGCTGCCATTTAAAATCTCACTTCATTGTTTCTATTGAAATGATCAGCATTGAGCTACTCTGATTCTTTGGACTAAGTTTGGGATTGTGGCAAGCACTTTTATGGATTACAATAATTTTCTCCCTCCAGAATCTGAGCTCCAATTATTTTTCATTGCTTTACCTGGAGTCCCTCAGGCTCCTTGTCTTTTCAGATCATGAGTGCTTATCAGAAATCTGATGACACACTCAAAGTGATGTCGATCAACTAGTACAAAGAATACTCCAATACTTCTATTTGAAATTAAGGACGGTGATGTTACCACACTGGGGATATAGTACTGATTTATCATCAACAGGATAAGAAAAAGATGGTCCTAGGACAGATAAATCAAACACAAGAAGCTCAAACTTGGTTACTGAGGGCTTATATCCTCCCCACCTCCTCCTCAAACACAATAATTAAGGACAAAACAGGACACACACGAAGAATTGAAACATTACTCACCACTTCCTGAGATGCATATTTAGGATCTTCAGGATCAACTGACCAATAGCAGAAATCAAAGCCAAAAGCCACAATCTTCTCTCTTGTGTCCCATGGGCCCTCAAGCCTATTGTCTACCTGAATACGGGGAAAGAGAGAGAGAGAGAAAGAAAGAGAGAGCACTTGAAGTTGAGGATTACCAAAGAGCAACATTTTAAAAGTTTGTCCAGGATATACTTTTTCCCCCTCTCACAACATGAATATTCATGGCTCCAAGTTCATACTGTTTTCATTTTCTTGCACAAAAGTCAAAGAAAAAATATGGATGGATCCATCACAAAGCTGCTAAGGTAAAATTTTCACTAAGCAGTTCATTCACTACTTCTCTCCTACTTTAAAAAAAAAAAAAAAAAAAGCACTTAAGAATTTTCCATCCAATGATCTCCAAGCATTTTACAAGCATTACTGAGTTCATCCTCACAACATCCATTTTAGGTAAGAAAGTACTATCCCCATTTTACAGATGGAGAAACTGAATCCCAGAGGTTAAATAACTATGTTTATGGTAGAGCCAGAAATATGAATCACAACTCCCAACTCTGTATTCTGCTTTAGTCATCTACTCTCCTTCTTTACCTTGATATATATTTACCTTGATATAGATATAGATATAGATATAGATATATAATGTCTTCACTAAAAATGTAGCCTGGGTGACTGGCCTTCGGGTCTGAGCACCCAAGTTAGCCTAACCCACGTGTGAGTAGCCACATTGCAAAACCATAACCAATTTACTAAAACCTCACTAGTGCTACACTCATCTGTATGTGTCATTAGGATTTGTAGGGGCATATCCCATGGCTCTTTAGAGCTGCAGTAAGATGAGATTCTCTACAATTCTTTCATATTAAGTTGTAGAAGAACTTGTCTGTGCTTTGCAGGCACACATGGGGAATTTTGGGAAGGCACTTGAGGACTATCAACTCGAGTGGTTTAGCTTAGAGTCCTCACTACGAAGTTTTATTCCATACCCACAGACATGCCAATTAGCTCAGGTTGAAAGAACCACTAACTACAGGTGAGAAGTTTGTATGTGGACATGAAGGGAGTTGGGGCAAGGCTAACTCTGCAGGGAAGACATACCCAATATTGGTCTGTGCAGCTCTAGTTTAAACAGCCATCAGTTAATCAGAACAAAAATTGTCCGGTGCTACTTTATAATGTACATCATTTCTAAAAATATATAGATACATACGTATTTTAACCTTGTTCATGGTTTCAGCTTTCATCAGGGATACTAAGAAATCTGATGCTATACATTAAATTAGTCTGTGCAATGAATGGGTAACACTGTACTGGAATTTTTAATCTGTTTTTAAACACACTTCCCTCCCCCCGCGAGAGTTTAGAGGTGGGGCCAATCTCTTGATATTAGAAAAAGCTGTTTAAAGGATTTAGTAAAGTTTCATTAAGAGTCAATGGCACTACTCCTGTGAATGAGAACTGCAGAATCAGGTCTAATTTATGATTGTAAACTCAAAAAAGGGAGGAGCTTGTCTTTTTATTTGAGCTGTAAAGTGCCATGTATGCTTATGGCTTTGTAAAAATAATCATTTTCCTAAAAGGTGACTCGAAGTTAAGGAAATCAAACAGATCTTGCTACACCAGTCATTGTTTGATTCCAAACAAGATGCTGTATCGGTTTGCACCAAGCAAGTGAGTAAGGCACTTTCCACAAACCCAAACACTTCCCCTTCCCAGATCAAAGACGGAAATCTTGAGTCACATGAGCCAGAAATAGCTGGGTCTATATGTAACACACAGACATTAGCAACAACAGAATTAGCAATCTTGACATCTGGCAATAGCATAAGTAGAAAAGAAATGAGTTAAATTCACTATTAATTAGAACACTAAATAGCACATTAACAAGCCCCTTAGCCACTATTGCTGAAAAATTGTGATAACACTTAGCTACCTTTAAGACCTATGAATGGAAAGCACTGTAAATGCCAACTATTATCATCATTTATGGAGATTACTGGGGAAATGGTTATACAAGCCCATCTAAAAGGTAACAGCGGTTTAGCTGCTCTGTGTGAGTGGGGGGAAGGAGTAGGGGGAGGACGAGAGAGACTGTACAGTTATCCTTGAACGAAAAAGGATGTCATGTATGAAGAAACCCACATGACCCTAAATTAGTCCTGTTGAATTAACTTCAACTGATATTTCCTTTGGCTAGTGTTAAAATGTAAGCTAGTCTATTGATCAGTTAATTCAAAAGGATTATCTTCAATAAATGAGGTTTATTCAGAAGCTTTATAAGTGCTGTAACTCAAAAGAGAGCGCTCCACTGTTTTCTGCAGTGGCTGATTGTGACTAACTAGGAGCCCTGACTGCCTGTCTACTGCAACAAGATAAAATGAATACTAAGGGCTGGTCTTCACTACGGATCGGCAGGTAGTGATCGATCTTTTGGCGATCGATATCTCGTGTCTTGTCAAGACGGGATAAATCGATTGCCCGCGGTGCCCCCATCGACTCCGGAACTCCAGCTTGCCAAAAGGCGCAAGCTGGAGTCGATGGGGGAGCGCGCTGCTGATTGTCGCCATCGTGAGGACAGCAGATAAGTCGGCTGGAGATACTCAGACTTCAGCTACGTGATTCACATAGAGCCGTGAGGACGGCAGGTAAGTGATTCACATAGAGCCATGAGGACGGCAGGTAAGTCGGCTGCAGATATGCAAACTTCAGCTATGTGAATCACGTAGCTGAAGTCTGAGTATCTCCAGCCGACTTATCTGCTATCCTCACGATGGCGACAATCAGCAGCGCGCTCCCCCATCGACTCCAGCTTGCGCCTTTTGGCAAGCTGGAGTTCCGGAGTCGATGGGGGCACCGCGGGCAATCGATTTATCGCGTCTTGACAAGACATGATAAATTGATCACCAAAAGATCGACCCTTCCCCAACCTAGTGAAGACAAGCCCCTAAATTATTATACTGGTACAACCCTAGTGTGGAAATGGTTATGCTGCTGTATAGGTGCCTTAAATATCTATAGCTTATTCTCTTCCTATACAGGAATGGCTTGCTGGCATGAAGCACTTTATGCTGATAAGTGTATCCATATTGGGGGTTGTTACACTTTAACATATTGGAATATTTACAAGCAGTGAAACTTTGGTATGTGGACAAGGCAAGTTTTCTGAAGGGAGAGATGTTAACAGTCTTGAAATACCAAACAAAACACAATCAGGTCAGCTCTTATGGCTCCAGAACTCCCTGCCAGACTTCTGGTAAGCAAGCTCCTCCATCCCTCTGTTCCTAACCAAAATACTTCTTTCATGTCTCTCTCTCAAAAGCTCAGTCTAACGAAGTTCAGGTACATATCTGAAGCCTAGAGATGGCTTCTTCCTAGTTACTATAATTTCAGGGAGGGACTCCCAGATGGGTTTGATAAATCCAAGCAGTGAATCTAGACTAGATTAATCTCCAAATCCCCACAAGACTCCCCCAAAAAGGCAAAAGGGGCAGAAGGCATGATGGCCGGGAGAAAAGGGACCATCAGAACAACCCACCACAACACCAAGGCACGTGGCAAGGAAGCTTCAATTTTTCTTGCATGCTTAAGAAAGGGCCTCGCATGCATGCTGCACATCTGTCCTCTTTCAGTTATTTAAAGTTGGGCACACAAACTCTCTATTCACTTCTGGAAATCCTGGCCTAGTAGCTTAACCTGACTGCTGTGATATTTACCTGTCTAATCTGTAGCATATTTTCTGCCTTCAAAAGATATTCTTCTCAAATTGCCGGATAATTCTGTACCAGTGAAGTTGTTTACATAGTCTACTATGCGTGCACATGCTAAATTTTAAGGCCATTTTTTGCCTGTTCTCTGACACACAGAAATACACACAACATACCGGTATATACAGAAAACCTCTCTAAAATGACCCAATATTAAATATACTGATTGTTAACCATGTTGTAGCCCTGCTGAGCATTATAACCTACTAAACTTTCCATCCATTTTACTGTCTATCTGTGCTTTAGGCTTATTCCAGAGGAATCCTTTCGCTAAGACTCTAAACTTTCAACACACACTTCACACTTCTTGAAGCTGGAACTGTAAGGAGACTCTGGAATACTTTTGATGCATAACCATGAGTAAAATAATTAAAATGCAAAAACTACCTAGAACCACCTGGTCTCTGCAAACTCCTCAACATTTCTGTCATTTTATTGTGACCTCAGATTTGCTCTGTCTGTACATTTACTTTCATTTACTGTACATTACATTATGAAATTACCAGTATAGTTTCTCACTTATTTTTAAATCGGCATGATGAAGGAAACCAAATCTTTATAAGGTACCAGAAAATCTATTGTTGAAACAAATGTTAGACTACCGACATTAGCTCTATTTGCTTCAGTTCTAGGTCCCTGTGTCCCTAGGTAAATAGACCAGGAAATCTTAATCTGACTTTATTTTAGAGGGTAGAAAAGCAATGGTCATTCAAAGATTTAAATTAGAATGACAATCCTACTGTCTTCTGCTATGTCAGTTTTAAGTGCAAAGCTTTAAAGTGCTGAAAAAGGAAATACTTCCATAGGTCCATAGGTCCTAATCCTCCAAACTGTTCCACATGGGTAGAGCCCTGCACCTGCACAGAGCCAAACTGACTCAAGGTTGACCCATATGGAACAATTTACATGATTGGGGCCATAATATTATATGTGATGAAGAAAGGAATTATACAGCAGGTGAGCAGTAGCTTCCCACTTCACACCTGTGAGAGAGAGGAAAAAAGCATCTTTGGCATTGCTGAGCAGCATCAACTCCTATCCTAACAGTACAGAGCCCAGATTAACAGCCAGAACAAGAGGGTAAAAGGCACAGGTCGATTCATCACATCTGTGCCAAGCTTTCTCCTAAGAAATTTAAAATACTAATTCTCTTGAACAAGTCACCTAAAATAATTGGTCTGACATGCAGATATAAACAAAAAGCAAGCAAGAAATGAAGGAAAACATGAGTCTTTTAGAATTCCCAGTTATCTGGACTATTCTCCATTTAATTTATTTGCCTTTTGAAGAAGAAAGAGCAAGGAAACAGACTTTAGTCCCATTTTACTAATTTACTAGTAAATTAGCAGCATTAAAGAGCTCAGTGTCTTAAACACAGCTCTAGTTCTCATGTCCCATGCAGTAGCTTCCAAGAATCCCAAAGGGGAAAGGAAGGAGGGTGCAGTAAATCAGTTCTCAGTGTTCCCAGTCACCCATCAAAGCCCTAACTGTGGCTGAATACATTTTGCTCACTTTCACACATTAGCTGCAATCACATCTGACTGCAAATGGTGGGAGAAAGGAGAAAAGGAAAGGAAAAAAGTTATCCAGATGTTTGGGATTTTGTGATTATCTTACTGATACTAACAATTTACTGACGGCTTTGAATGATGGCATGCAGCCACAGTACTGAGGCTTTGATAGACACAAAAAACAGAAAGTAAGAGAAGCATAGCTAGAGGTTCGTAGTTTATCTTACAAAAAACACAGATGTTCATGGCAATTCTAAAACACCATATTTGTGCCAATTAAAGATGCTCTCTTAATATTTCCTTCCTGTTTTATTTTTAAGCTTGCTTTTTGGATGATCCAATGGCCAACTAAAAATACAGCTAAACATTCCCACAGAATTTCATCATTACTTAGAACCATCCGAGTTTGAGAAACAGAAGGAAAAAAACCAACAACTTACCCTTATGTTTCTGACTTTTGCCACTTTTTCATCAACTTCTACAATTATTCCTCCCCCTTCTGCATTCTCTCTGGAAACAACAGATTTAAAAAATCAGTTAAAATATGAAAAAGACTTAAGATTTATATTAAATATTAGATTTACGGGCTTACACTATTACAATAAACAGTAACTTGTATGATTAATTCTAACACAGACAGACAATCCAGTTTATAAAAACACCCTCATAGCAGCAAGAAATGTTTGTAGCTCTGTAGTCTAGAAAAAGTAGCAAAGAGCACCAGACTCATGAAAAAGTTTCAGCACAAATCTTAAAAACCACAACTAAGGAAATAAGTATTTCACACTGTTTGGAATTTAGTTCACTTCAGGGTTTTTTTAAAGTGACAATCCACAGTTCACATAACTGGTTGTTTTCTAGCAAAAAGAGAACCTTACTTCAGTAGCAAAAAAGTTGATAAATTTAATATTTAAATTTATAAGCAGGCACTTCATACAACTGCTGAAAGATCCACTGAAAAATGCAGTCAATTACACTGAAAGTTGACAGCAGTGTCCAAAACGTCATTTACATTACATGTCAGGACTTTTTTGTTTCATGGGTTAGGACGCTTTATCACAGAGAAACATTTTAAATTGCTAGAGGTCAAACATGGTTGTTTGATACAAAAGAAAAACTTCCGTTCACTTCAATGGGAGTTGTGTTCAAGTACAGCCCAAAGAGGCAGAGCGCGCAGTACACAACCCATTGAAAATGGTGCCAAATGTGGATGGAAGCACGGAGATTGCTGGGATGTGAAGCAATGCATCACGGGGCATTGGTATAGGATCCAGGATGCCCTATGAGCCCCTCCATCTTCCCATAACTCTTAGCGGCAGAAGAGGAAGAAATGCTCTGTGGGATAGCTCCCCAGAGTGCAACACTCCAAATACCACTGCAAATGCCACAAATGGTGAACATGCTATTGCGCAGGCAGCTTACAGTGTGAACACACAACGGCAGTTTCCCTTCAGCGCTCTCTGAGCAGCACTATAACTCCCAGTGCTGAAACTCTGCCAGTGTAGACATACTCAGGGGGAAGGGATAGCTCAGTGGTTTGAGCATTGGCCTGCTTAAACCCAGGGTTGTGAGCTCCATCCCTGAGGGGGCCATTTAGGGATACGGGGCAAAAATGGGGATTGGACTAGATCAGGGTAGGCAAACGTTTTGGCCCAAGAGCCACATTGGGGTTCGAAATTGTGCAGAAGGACAGGTAGGGAAGGCTGTACCTCCCCAAACAACCTGGCCCCACCCCCTATCTGACTCTCGCCCCCTGACTGTCCCCCTCAGAACCTCCGACCCATCCCTCCTTCCTTGTCCCCTGATCACCCCCTCCAGAGACCCCACACTCTAACTGCGCCCTCAGGGTCCCACACCCTAAGCCCCCCTGCTCTTTGTTCCCTTACTGCCCCCTTCCGAGACCCACCCACTCTAACCACCACCCCCAGGACCCCCTCCCCTATTTAAGTCCCCCTTCTCTTTGTTCCCTGACTGCCCCCTCCCAAGATCTACCCACCCTAACCACCACCCCTGGACCCCACCCTAAGCCACCCTGCCCTTTGTTCCCTGACTGCCATCCCCCGAGGCTCCCCCCCCCCCAACCACCAACCCCAGGACCCCATCACTTTAGTCGCCCCCCCCCCCTTACCTTGCTCAGCCGGCCACCGGCCCACGGCTCCCTGCACTTGGCCGGCCGCTGGGCGGAGAACGCGGTGCCCTGCGGCCCCCTGCGCTCCGCCCAGTATCCCAGGCAGGCAGCGTGAGGCCCCCAGCGCCCCGCACTCTGCCCAGCACCCCAGGTGGGCAGCGCAAGGCCCCGGGGTTCATGGCTCTCCGCATGGCCCCCAGGCTCCCTGCACTCAGCTGGTCCCTGGGTGGGGAGCCCTTTGCAGACCAGATAAAAATGGCCAGCGGGCCACATGTGGCCTGAGGGCCTTAGTTTGCCCACCCCTGGACTAGATGATCGCCTGAGGTCCCTTCCAACTCTGAGATTCTATGACTCTAAGTAATATTTAAACAGGTGGCTTTGAAATAAGTGAATTTTTATCATGGTTTTCTTTCCCCCTTAAGGGTTGCAGACTCACTTTCTCCTTTCACTTTACATCTCCATCTATTCCCCTCACTAGGAGCTTTTCCCAACCTTTAAAGTTACTCTAAAACACACACACTCACACAAAAATAAAAGTGATTTACATTTTATATGAATTCCAGATTCCTCCCACTTTTAGCAGGCATTATTTGTTGACCTCCACTATCTTTGCCTTAAAAACTGGGAGGATGGAGGAGGAATTATAATTAACCTATGACAGATCTCCCAATGGGAGACATTACAGTTATTTGATGAGAGAAATGATGAATGAACTGGTAAAAACCAAAACTCAACTTGCATTAAGGAATACCGGAAAAAAACCCTTGTACACTCCGCTAGAATTTTTTTTCTTACATGAATGCAGGGTTTGGGAAAGATGCCAGATCAAGAGCACAACTGAATTAAATCCTCCACCCATGAAGTCAGAAACAGAACAGACAAGGGAAGTGCAAGATTCCTCACATTGCTATACCCTGGTAAGAGGGGAAGATCACAGCTCCTGCCCATCCATTCATTGGTCTCTCTTTCCAGAGTACCAACAATGGTGCTAATTGTCACTGATATCCACAAGGAGCTGGGATAACACCAAATCATAACAGAGGTTTGGCAGTCTTTTCGGAATATTCATAATGCAAGATACAACAAATATGTGATATCTCACACAACGAAGTACAATGACTGATATGATCAGATGCAGAGTGAAAATAGTTTTCAAACAATCTGGGCAAGATTTAAACTAAACTCTTATGGACTGGACTCTTTCAGTCATTATCAACTGCCTACTATTACTTGGCCCTTACTTTTCAAAAATGAAAAGTGTCTGAACATCAAAGAAATCAGAAATACAAAGAATAACAGGCTGTAACATTAAAACAATACTAAATTATTCAAAGTAGTAATTGGCCTTCTCCTGCTACTGCAGTTTTCCCCACAGTATAACAGAATTAATGTCAGGATTATAATGTTATTTGGACATTTATTTTAATTTGATTTTAAACAGGAAGGATTTCACATGACAGTTTCTTATGAGATAAAGAAAAGAAAAAGAAGGGCCAAAAAAACTTGTAGGCTCCTTCCCTCCCCTTTTGCACAGATTTACAATTTAAACAAAACAAAAACTGCTAAACTTATTTTATTCAAATCTTATTTTTACCAACCCTTTCCCTCCCTCAAACATCACTGAAGAAGAGAAAGGACTTTCTTTTGCATTAACTGCAACAAAGAGCAAGTTTTTAAATTAAGTTATAAACTCAAACTACATTTTCAAGGCCATGACAACACTTCCATGAATTTAAGTGTGCAAAATGTGCTATTATATAGTTGGTTATTTATTACAGGTCGATAAGGCCAAGAGACAACATGACAGACTCAAGTTAAAAAAAAGGCATCATCAAAACAAAGACTCAGAAAGGGAGCTCATTTAACAAAGCACTTATCCATGTTTCTAGTATGCTACACTGCTTTTTCCCCTTTCCGGAGACAAAGTAAGTTACTAGCCACCCATAGGTCACACAGCTTCAGTGCTTTCTTGCTCTCTTCCCCCTCCCAAAATGTCCACAGTACACATGGTTTTGATTACACAGTACACTATACACATAGATCACATTAGAAATCTGTTCTTTGCAATCACAGTATTGAGAGCAGTTATAAGATTTCTTCTGGAAGCAAACAAGCCCTAGGGAAGGAGTGACATTCTTAACATCCGGCTTCTGATGGTGGTGGTGGGGAGTAATGGAAGAGGGAGGCTTCTTACAGAGACTGAGGTTCCCAACAGAAATGGGGCAATTAAGTCAAACAAACAGCACCACTTTTTTTAAGTTGACCTTCCAGGGACCTGGTGATCTGAAGAGGACTATTTCAGTCATCTTCCTTGTCCCCTTACATGAAACTTTTCAAAACCGGATTTCTTTTATTCAGACACAAGCAAATAAATCATAGTCGAATACTGCCCCTTCAGCTATTACCCATACTGAATATAAAATATCAGTGATTTATTTGTTAACATCCTCAAAGTTGCAAAAACCAGAAAAGCTAATGAGCTGCCATGTCATAGGGTAATTAGCAAACAGTGAAAGGAAAAGAAATACAGTATAATGCATACAAATGAGAGGGAAGGGTCAGGCATTTCATGAGTTGGACAGGCTAGCAGGACTTTACAGAGGGGAAGGAGAGGTAGTGGAAGGAAGGTTCTCCACCTTCACCTTTCAAATGATCATTCCCCTTCCTACCTGCCTCAAGCAGTATTATTTGGACATTCAGGTACACAGTATCACTCTTAAACATTCTCATGCTTCCCCGTGGACCCGTGTTCAATTCCTTCCTAACTTGTTGGATCTATATGATTGCTTCACTTCACTCTGCTAGCTATACCCTACTGTGTATATAGCTAAGTACATACACCATAGGTAACAAAGAGTCCTGTGGCACCTTAAAGACTAACTAAAGTATCGGAGCATAAGCTGTCGTGGGCTAATACCCACTTCATCGCAGTGGGTATTAGCCCACAAAAGCTTATGCTTCAAAACTTTATAGTTAGTCTTTAAGGTGCCACAGGACTCTTTGTTACCTCTGCTATTCCAGACTAACACGGCTACCTCTCTGATTCTTGACTACATACACCATGTACATCCACTGGTCCTAGGGTGACCAGATGTCTCCATTTTATAGGAACAGTATTGATATTTGGGCCTTTTTAAAAAAAATCTAGGCACCTATTACGCCCTCACTGCAGTTTTTCACACTTGCTATCTGGTCACCCTAACTGTTCGTAAGCACTTAAGCAGCGCGCGCACACCTACACCTGTGCATATACACACACAGAGACATAGCCTACACACTTTACACAGCTGAAGTGCTTCCGACAAATCTCTCCCCTTTTTACCGGGGCCCCCATGGGTCTCCGGTGCCAGTAGCGCGGCGGAGGGTTACCCCGTTAGAGAAGACAGAAGACACCCGGGCCACCCCCGCAATACCCGCGTGGGGCCGGCACAGTGCCGCGGCTCGCGCGTGCAGCCCGGCCCTATCGCGCCCTGGGGCGCCCATGGTGCACACGAAGCCCAGCCCAGCGCCTCCACCCCCGGCTCCTCCGTACCTTTTGCTCAGGGGCCGAACCCGGAGGGCCACCTTGACATTCGCCATGTCCCGCCTCAGCCCCCGGGGGAGACGCCGCCGCCCGCGGCCAGCCGGCCACCCCGCGCTCTCGCTGCTCCCTGGCGACCGGGGCTCCCCACTGTCCCCAGAGCCTCGGGATTGGCGGCCGCGGTCCCGCCGCCCAGCGCAGCCCCCGGGGGTAGGGACCTCGCGCGTCCCGCCCCGGGGCGGGGCGAGCTCGAGCACGGCCGCCCCTTCCCCGAGCGGGACGAGCGTGCTGCGCTGTGTGGCCAAAGCAGGGCTGGCTAGCGCAGCCGCGCCCATTGTTCGTGCCGAGGTCGGAGCGGGGATTCCCCGGGGCCTACTGCGCGGACCTGCACGAACCGCGCGTGTGGGTATAAAATAAACCAGGCGTGGGTGGGCCAGGCCTCGCTGGCAGGGGTCTTTCCACCGCAGGGGCTACGGCTGTCGGTTTCAAGCAGCCTTTTATGACCCTACTGTTCGGGCCGGGGACCTGAACGTGCTATAGCAAGGATCACGCTGCGTGTGAGAACAGGTCCGCTTAGTATCGGGGACAGGACACCAAGGCTGCTAGCATGTCTACACATTTCGGATTGCTACGGACCTCCCTGCTACCCCATGAAGAGCAGGCACCAGGAGATTTAAGTACAGTAATTGCTTAGGGTTAGGCCCCCAAGCAGTTCAAGGGCGCCCCCTATTAGCATTAGGGGGGGAGGGATAGCTCAGTGGTTTGAGCATTGGCCTACTAAACCCAGGGTTGTAAATTCAATCCTTGAGGGGGCCATTTAGGGATCTGGGGCAAAAAAATCTGTCAGGGGACAGTACTCAATCCTGCTAGTGTAGGCAGGGGACTGGACTCAATGACCTTCAAGGTCTTTCCAGCTCTAGGAGATTGGTATATCTCCATTTATATATGTGTTGGAGGTGGGACAGAATACTCCTGCTTAGGGCCCCCCAGTGGGCTAGACCAGCACGAATTGTATGCCTGTCTCTCCCAGCACCTGATGAATAACAAAGAGGCAACGAAGTTGTTGACAAAACTCTTGTCTTCCTCGGGTAGCTAATGCGGCTTGCAGGGCTGGAAGCATTTCGCAAAAGTGCTGACAAAGTAAGAGCGTTTACACATGCTGACTTTTAGCAACACCTTGATACAGCCTTGTCACTAAAAGCTGCATGGTGTAGACAAGCCCTAGAGCTGTTCTTCAGGGCATGTATAAGGCTTTATAAGGGACTGTGAACACGATGCCATCTTCACAGACCCTTTTCTAGCAGTTACATTTTAAAAAAATATTCAACACTGGGATTAAACACAGAAAATCAGGGAAAAAAGTTATCTTCTTTAGAGCATTCACTGCATGTATTTAGTTCTTTATAGGATTCTTAAAGGAACTTAATGGAACTCATTTTATTTTTATTATTTGTATTACCATAGTAATGAGGTGTCCTAATCATGGATCAGGACCCATGGTGCTAGTTACTGTACAAAAAACAAAGTCAGTCCCTGCCCCAAGTAGTTTCCAATCTAAACATACAAGAGACCAGCTGGATACAGATGGGTCAGCATGATTGCCAATGGCCTCAGCACACCAGTAGTCTAATTGCTGTCAAGTTTTTGTTGTAGGCAGGACTACAAGAGAGAGTAGGATGTATTTGGGCATCTAACTTCTTTAAAAATCCCAGCCTTGATATATCAATTATTGTGGGGAATATAATTTTGCAGTTCTATGTGAGCCTCAACCAAAGTGTTCCATTAATGTAAATTTCTGCATTTTAGGTTTTCTTTTAACCCCAGCTAAAATCAGGAAGAAAATGCCCTAAGGTATCACAAATAGCTGCATTATTATGGGGATATAGAGCATGTAGGAAGCATCAGTCATTGATCACTTTTTAAGATAGGATTCAGGAGTAGCTAGACCATTAGTCTATTCTGGTATGGCAATTCCTCTTTATACAATTTGTCTGTATTGTCAGTACAGTAAACCCTCGATTTAACGGACCTCGATTTAACAGACTTCGGATGCAACGGACAAAATTTCTGAGCAAGTCTGATGCATCCGAAATCCATTTCTCGCGGGCTGGCTGCCGGCTCCCGGCTCCCGCCCGGGTCCAGGCAGCAGGCAGGCTGAGGAGCTGCCGCCCCGACCCTGTGGCGGGCGGGCTGCTGCTCCGACAGCTCTTTTTTTAATTATTATTAAATAACGGACTTTTTGATTTAACGGACACCCCCTCGCCCGAATTAGTCCATTAAATGGAGGTTTTACTGTACTGTAATTCTCTTACTGATTTTTTTTTCCTATTCAAAATTTTGCTGTAGGAGCATTGGGCTGAGATTCCAAGTTAATGTCATCTCTGCCTTTCCAATGACAGCCATCACCTATGTACTTATTGCAAATTATAAGGATGCTATTTTATTCAGTTTAACCATATTATTTGTGCATTTTGTCATTTAACTAAATTACAGTCTTATTTGTATTGTAAAAGGGGAAGTGTTCCTTCATTGAAGCTTCTGTCCCAGGCACACTGCCACAAGCTGCTAACAAAGCACATCCTAAAAATGTGTTTAACATACTGAAAAAGATCATGGTACAAACGATTGGCTTTAGAGGCTTATGGGTCTGTCACATAGGTTCAAAAGGTGTTTCTGGTTTATCGTACAAACAAGAGTTGTAAAACTTGTTGTCCACAAATATTTGCTACTACCTTTCTCCAATATCTCATTGATTAAAACAATGAATTAGTATGTTGATGCAGATGAGAAATGAGACAATACCGTTTTACTATTCAATGACTTATTGTCCCATATCCAATAATAAACTGGGAAAAGCCAAATAACTGATTTAACTGTTTGTTAGAGGCATGAAAGTAGACCATTTAATGTTTTTTTAATTGTTTACAAATAAAATAATTATAGTAAACAAAAGACAGGCCACTGCTGTTTTCAAGACTTCCAGAATAAGGATGAAGTACAGAAAATTAATTTAGCCTGAACTTCTAGCTAAAGCATCAATACAGAAAGAAACAGCAGAGGCAAAGGACAGTCCTGGGATTGAGGTACAGGTCTGCAAGACAAGAAATTTGCATTCTGTTCCTGTCTATGCTACAGACTTCATGTGTGACCACAGGGAAAGTCACAAATGTTATGAGTTAAATTCTGACCTCACTGAAGTCAATTCAGGTTTTTCCATCGACTTCAAGGGGGTCAGGATTTCCCCGCTTGTACCTCTTTCCTCATCTATGAAAATGGGTATGGTGCTTACCTATCTCACAGGCACATTGCAGGGTTTAAGGCTTTAATGATGCAATGAGATGTGGACACATGGACCCCTGTGCCTGTGTCATGGGTGTGGAGGGCTGGAGTGGGTTAATGTCATCTGAGACAGCTGTGTCGTCAGAGCCTCCAAACCATGAGGAAGGGAGGAGTTAAAAAGTCAGTTCCATCTTGGCTGGACATGAGGCCGGAGTCAGGAACCAGGGTCAACTAGCATCTCCGGCTATGGAGATGGCTCAGCTTTTCTTCTTTTATACTTCTACTTAGCTAATGTAAGTGATTTTGATTCTTTTAAGCCGGTGCCTTTTGGGGTGTTTCTTTCCGTTTCAGAAGGGAGCTAGAGAACCCCAAATTGTGAAGTGTCTGTATCTTTGTTTTAACCTTTTTTCTTTAATAAATCTTCTAGTTATAAAACCGTCTGGTTTATTTCCCTTAGGGTTTTTCTCTGCTTCCAGTCTGGGAAGGGAGAAGGGAAGGGAAATAGGGACCAGGGCAGCTAAGTGCCTAGCTGGAGTGTGGAGACTCTCTCTCCTTACCGTCAGGTTAGACGGGGGAGGGAGGAAGCAGTCTCCAGGTGTCTGGCTCTCAGGTAGAGAGAGACAGGAGTGGGGGAAGTCTGCCTTCAGCCGGGGAGGGTGAAGGGAAGCGGCCTTCAGGTGTCTGACTTTGACTCCCAGGGAGGGAGACAAAGTTAGGGTGGGGAAGTTCGGGGGGCCCCCAAGGTTTTGGAAGTATACCCGAATGGTGGCAGCGATTTGTGACCCTAGGAACCCCACTGGTAAAAAGGGGGGTGTCTCGGGGTGTAGGACTTAATTTGGCTGGGAAGCAGCTTGCTTAAGTGGTTGGGCTAGTGAAGAGTCCCAGCCTTTGTACTCAAGAGCATAAAGGCTGGGGTACCAGACTCTGTACAGCCTGTATTGAAAACCACTGACTTTAATGGGGATTCTGCACAAGAAAAGGGGATCTCCACCTTTGCTCATGTAATTGCAGGGAGGCAGTGTAAGCCAGCTGATAGGAGACAAGAGATCTAGGTTCTTTCTCAGATTTACAACTGACATTCTGCTCAACTTTAGGTAAGTCTCTTCTATCTAGTCTACTTCAGTTTCCTCAGCTGTAAAATGGAAATAATTATCCACCCTTGTGAAGAAGGTATTTTTTTAGATGCAAGGATAAAAAGTGCTAAATGCAAAATATTACTATTATTAAGCCTCACAAATTGCTCTGAGATAGAGTTAAGGGACAAAAAGCTCACATTACCTATCACCAAAATTCAGCTGGAATGAGATGCAGTTATTGAACAGTGCAAACCCAAACTACATAACAGTTTAAAATGAAAACTAAGAACACTGTATCCAGTTAAAATTGCTGGGGAAACTGTAGCAGACAAACATGGAATTTGGCCACAATTGAGAAGTTAT
The DNA here is from genome assembly GCA_032164245.1 of Sternotherus odoratus. Classification (NCBI taxonomy): domain Eukaryota; kingdom Metazoa; phylum Chordata; order Testudines; family Kinosternidae; genus Sternotherus; species Sternotherus odoratus. The sequence continues at coordinate 53,701,296 of JAVMKO010000006.1, read as the reverse complement.
CACCCCTACCTGTGCAAGCAGTTCCATGGGCTCTTTAGTGGTCATAAGTTGTCAGGACCTTGGTTTTACATCTTCTTTGAAAGTAGTTAAGACAAAATACATACCTTCTCATGTTCTAAACTCAAATTATTATATCACAGCTAGAACTACTACTGCAAAACTTTTCAAATTCAGGCATGTTCAAACATTTGATTAATGTTGAGAATTGAGAGTGCTTGGAGATGGCTAATATTAATACTTCTGTTCAGATGTGAACCAATGTATCATTGCAATAACAAGAATATTTTGGAGCCAGTTGTTTGTCATTCTGTTTTAAATGTCTGCCACCTAGTCATGGACCAAAAAGTACCATGTAGCTGGGTGACAACTCACATTGCATGAATAGGGAATAACTGAAATTAATGCTTCATGAATAACCCATAGGTTGAACACTGGTGAATACTTACAAATAATGAATACATTAGCAGAAATTATCTTCAGTTTGCAACCAATTTGAAAATGTATTAACTAATAATTTGAACAATTCTAATTATAGGTGCCCTTCCTGCCAAAGTCACATACACAGTATACTGGTACTATCTATGAACAGTTACATAGACCCTTCAGGATTTTAACTATTTTATTCTGTGGTGGACCAGCTATAACAAGCAACTTCCTCAGCTTTGGATATGAATACATTCACTATTGTTCACCTATGGACCAAATGACTTCTCAATTTTTTCTGGTTTTATTTTTAAATTTTATAAATGTTTCCACGTAGTTTATTTCTGCAGGATACGATATATTTACTGGCAGTTAAAAGCTCTGGAAGAATGAAATATCTGTGGTACCGAGCCACCTAGTGGCTGACTTTCAAGAAATTAAGGGGTTTGATTTAATAATTCATGCAGATTGTTTAAACAAACAAACAAAAAACACAAGCTGGATAAAAGAAAATCTGATTGCCATCAAGGATTACGATCTTTGTGTGACAGAGTGGGATACGTCTGTATTTAATTATGAACTCCAATTTGTACTATGTGCTGAATACAAGCCCTTAGACAACCTATTGTACTGCATACCAGTCAGCTCCGCTGCCCAGGAAATGTGTTTGACCTCACTGGAGGACTATCACTGAGATGCCATCAAGACTGCAATATGGAGCCATCCACTTTGACTGAGTCTCGACCACTGACCTATCTCTGCCAAACAACAATTTTCTACCCCTGGTCCCCATAGATGGGACAAACATGGCAATATTGGAAGAGGAGGTATGGGGAGGCTGGACACCCTATTTAAGAGCAGGTCTCTGCTTTATGCAGGGGTGTCTGACCATCACCAAATGAAGGACTTGCAGGAGCAGGGAGGACTCTGCCTAGGCTCAAATGGTGACAAACCTCAAAAGCACAGAAGGGGTGAGATCAGACACAGGGAGGATGCATCTCAGGACTTTTCTTGTTTTCAAAGAGCTGGGACTCTCAAGTGCTTTAAGAGTATTGTTACTGTGGTTAAGAAATTCCTTTGCTAAGGCACCAATCTTTGCCTTCTGGCATTTTGTCTCCAAAGAGGTTAAACTAGAAGCCCCGAGTGCCCATAGTTTAAATGGAGCTCAGGCAAAGCACCTTGGAAGGTCTCAGACACTGATTTTGGAGTCTAGTGTGACTAGTTGGCAGAGGCCCACATCCTAAAGAAGTGTCATACAAGATGTCTGAGCCTGGGAGTGTGCCTTACTGGTTCAGAGCTAGCAACAGTGACTAAACCAGACCCAAATCCAGCTTGCATGAAAGCATATGGGACCCAATTAGGTCCACTAGCAACATACTGGTGATTGTACAGTCGCTGTACCAGGTTGTAAACACGGAGATGTGTCATTGTGATACCTTAGGGGGAAGGGCACTTTTATTTCTCCTAGTCTAATGTGGAAATTTCTGGAATAATCTGGAGTCATGGGTTCAAGTTGCCATTGGTGAGGTTTACGTTGGATATTAGGAAAAACCTTTTCACTAGGAGGGTAGTGAAGTACTGGAATGGGTTACCTAGGGAGGTGGTGGAATCTCCTTCCTTTGAGGTTTGTAAGGCCAAGCTTGAGAAAGTCCTGGTTGGAATGATTTAGTTGGTGTTGGTCCTGCTTTGAGCAGGGGGTTGGACTAGATGACCTTTACAAGCACAAACAACAAAATAGACAGGAGGTGTAGGCTAAATATGAAATTAAATAATTAGTTATTTTAGTTTGGTAAGGGAATATATATACAGTAAACCCTCGATTTAACGGTTTCCGTTGCATCCGAAATCAGTTATTGGGGGCTGCCGGCTCCCGCCGCAGGGAGCCGGCTGGGTTGACAGCTCCCCCCCGCCCGGCTCCCCGCAACGGGGAGCCGGGCGTGTGGGCTGACAGCTCCCGCCCGGCTCCCCTCTGCAGGGAGCCGGGCGGGAGCTGTCAACCCCCCCGCCCGGCTCCCCGCAACGGGGAGCCAGGCGGGGGGGCGGCGTTTGAGAGCCCCCGCTCGGCTCCCCGCAGCGGGAAGCCGGGCGGGGGGTTTGACAGCTCCCGCCGGGCTTCCCGCTGGGGGGAGCCGGGCGGGAGCTGTCAACCCCCCCCCCGCCCGGCTCCCCGCAACGGGGAGCCGGGCGGGGGGGGGGTTTGAGAGCTCCCGCTCGGCTCCCCCCAGCGGGAAGCCGGGCGGGAGCTGTCAACCCCCCCGCCCGGCTCCCCGCAATGGGGAGCCGGGCGGGGGGGGGGCGTTTGAGAGCTCCCGCTCGGCTCCCCCAGCGGGAAGCCAGGCGGGAGCTGTCAACCCCCCCGCCCCTCTCCCCGCAGCGGGGAGCCGGGCGGGGGAGGGAGGGGGTGGGGTGGGCTGGCTCCATATAACGGACTAATTCGGGCGAGGGGGTGTCCGTTGTCACCCGAAAGTCCGTTATTTAATAATTTTAAAAAATTATTAAATAACGGACTTTCGGTTTTAACGGACACCCCCCCGCCCGAATTAGTCCGTTATATCGAGGTTTCACTGTATATATATGTGTTGTAAACAAAGGTCCTGACTAGCAAGTAGACAGAATGCCTTGACAATTATAAATTACTAGGCCAGAAAGAATGAAGTAGGGAAGATGTCTTGTTCAAAGAATAATGATATAAGGAGAAGTTTCTACAAAGAAGACCTTTAGGGGTGATTGTAGATGGTTTTTGATAAGACAAAAGGAATGTCTTAAAATGAGTCAAGATGGCCCTTCCCAACCCACGTACTAGTGTTAAAGCCTGTGTGACTCTAGGTGCAATGGAAAACTATTGGGCAGCAAGAAGGAGGAAAGGACAGGTCTTGTGAAGAAAGGAGGTTATAAATCTTAATTGGATTGAGACTGGAAATAAGGGGGAACAGTCTCATTGTTTTTTTAGATGACACCAGTAATTGGCAATGACATCACTTGTTAAAGGATACAAAAAAGTAAACATGTAAACAGTTCATTGTTAACACACGCCAGACAATCAATGTGGATCTAAACACCCCTGAGTTTAGCCAGTTTGTATACATCTTGATCAATTGCTTGTAGGTGTTTTGTTACTGTTTGGGTGTAGTAAATTGCTTATTATTTAGGCTGTTTAGGCATTATTAGAGCAACTGTAAGTACGTTTTAGCCTTTGGATTTAATAAAGGAATTTATGGTTAAATTAGTATTTGGAGGTTTCCCATATCAATATTAAACATTTCAAATATTCATTCCAATAGGAAGAAAATATATAAATAGCACACCATTTTACAGAAGGAAAAATAGAAGCACAGAAGTCAAGTCACTTGGCTGAGGCCATACAACTCAGCCATACAATCAGAACCGAAAAGGTCCTGGCCTCCAACCATATGCTCAGTCCTTGAGCCTTTATTGCTTCATATCGGAAATTGCTTAAATCCAATACTCAAGTTTTCTAATTCTGTAAATAAATAGGTTTCACTCTACAAGGTTAAAAATATGTCTTTCTAATCCCCTATATTCCTTTGCTACTTGTGAGGACAAGACAAGGAACAAGGCAAATTCCACCTGCACAATGCTTAACTGCCTTTCAGATGTCTAGGAGTTTCAAACCAAACACATTTTGAAGGTAAAATCTCAATGTTGGAAATGATACTTTCAAATGCATTGCTCTAATCTTTCAAACACGGGGGTGGGGGTGGGGGGTTGTGGCAGGTAACAAATCAAATGGAGTATTTGGACGTTCACCTGAACTAGAGGTGATCAGTTTTACATCCTGTTCAGAGGGTGAGCTCTACAGAAGAAATGAAGACTTAGCAGTCACATACCAGCTGCAGGGCTCCACTGACACCACCTTTAAAGAACTGGAGGGAAGAGAGGCATACATACTGGAAAGTCTAAGGTATCAGAAGCACAAATATGTTTGTAACTGTGCAAGAATCAAAGACTAAGTTCTTCCTTAGTTTGTAAGTTCTTTGAGTTTTGTTGTTCTGGGTTTGTACAGAATGTACAAAGGGATCTTGGGCCATGACTGGGGACCCTAAGTGCTACAGCATGGCTTGCTGTAGAAGAGGTGTAATTTATAAAGTCAAAATGGCTGAAAAATTAAAAACTATGGCAACAGGCCTTTTGCATTCTACCTTTAAATGTACGTATGAAAGTTCCATCGGATTGTTTCAAGGAGGTATGTGTGAACATATCAAGAAACTCCAAAGAGGAATTACACCTAAACAATAAATTCTGGTCATTTACAGATCATTGTCCAATTTTAATCACCACTTCTTACCAAAATATCCCTTCTAGAACAGGGAGATATCCAACCATAAAGTCCCTAGTTGGATACTGCTGCTATCACACAGGACTGGTAAAAAACAGAACTTTCAACTGTTCATCTTTTCTTCTGCACAAATAAGATGTTTTATGGTACAACTAAGCTTCTGAAGCTGGAATCCGAGTCATTAGTGATCTGGGAGTTGTCATAATGGATTCCTTTTTGCAGCTCTCTCCACGTCAATATCTGCTCTGCCAGCTCTTCAGTCTCTGTCACAAGCAAGTTAATTTTTGCCAGGGCATTGTCCTGGAATACAAGATGGGAGTTTCAGAAGTTAGGAGATACTAAAAGGTGAGGTAAGTAATCAAAAATGTTGCATTTTGAGGGGAAAAGAGCATTACAGGAGATAGGAAAGGGAGCCACCTTCACTACTCACCATGTTTTTCATGGTCAGGGGTATCTGAGGGATGCTCCTTATGGTCTGCAAATGGCTTTCCAGTTTCTCAATGAAGGCCACTGCCAATGTCAATAACTCTGCTACATACCTTTAATTGGGGAAGAAATCCAGAAACAGGCTGTTCAAAATGATGCACAATTTAATCTTAAGCCTCTCATTCCTGTCTTCCCTTGATTTTTTTCCTTTAACGCCATTCCACCATAATAGTGGGAATTTCTGACCACCTGCTGTGATGGAGTAGGAATACTGTGTGTGTGCCTCAGTTTCCCCTATGCATTTCTTAAGTGTCTATGTGAAGGAATAGGGGCTGATAGTGTAAGCAAGCAGGCAACGCCCTCTCCCCTCTCGGAAGGTATGCATACCTGAAGCTGTAATCTGACCCTAAGTGTGGGGAGGGAGATCACCTGACCTGGCTGAGCCAGGGGGGCGGAGGGGCTGGTGAGATTTTTGGGAGTCTGAAGCTAGCTGGAGTCAGGCAGGGAAGGCAGAGGAGCTATCTAGCTCTCTGGTCCCCAAAATGGATCCAGCTAAGGGATCACGCTCGCTGTATGGTCTGGGTTAGACCAGATAGAGGTCATCGAATAAACCTCTGTTTTACTGGCTGGCTGAGAGTCACGTTTGACTGGATTTGGGGTGCAGAATCCATGGGCTCCCTCAGGACCCCGCCCAGGTGGGCTCACTGTGGGAAGCACACGGAGGGGCAGAAGGTGCTGAATGCCCGAGGTCAGACCCAGGAAGGTTGAAGGGGGTACCCGTGAAGCTCCTAGCCTTGGAAACAGGCTGTGTACGGAGAGGGGACACTTCACCCGAAGTCCTGTCTGGCTTCCTAGGGAGTGATTCCAGACCATCGCCCAGGCACTCTGTGATACCTGCCTGAAGAGGAAATTTCAGCAGAGACAATACAACTGAATCAGCAATGAGGGCACAGGCTGCAAGAGCATCATTATCATCTTTGCTTGTCAGCAAATGCTCTCTTTGATGGCATTCAGTAAATTAATGTACCATATATCTATGGGCTTATCCATGTGTGGATGGTGAATAAGCTGCACAGAAGAAAGGAGACTTGGTACTACACTAGAGTGTTATTTGGTTTTGGAGAAGTGTTCTGAGCATAATTTAAGTGTTAGACGAACCCAGAATTTAAACACATAGAATATCAGGGTTGGAAGGGACCTCAAGAGTTCACCTAGTCCAACCCCCCTTCTCAAAGCTGGATCAATCCCTAACTAAGTCATTCCAACCAGGGCTTTGTCAAGCCGGGCCTTACAAACCTTTAAGGAAGGAGATTCCACCACCCTCCTAATGAAAAGGTTTTTCCTAATATCCAACCTAAACCTCCCCAATAGCAGCTTGAAACCAGTACTCCTTGTTCTATCATCTGTGATCACTGAGAACAGTCTAGATCTGTACTCTTTGGAACCCTCATTAAGGTAGGTGAAAGCAGCTATCAAATCCCTCCTCATTCTTCTCTTCTGTAGACTAAACAATCCCAGTACCCTCAGCCTCTCCTCACAAGTCACGTGCTCCAGCCCCCAATCAGTTTTGTTACCCACCGCTGGACTCCCTCCAGCTTGTCCATATCCGTCTTGTAATGTGGGGCCCAAAACTGGACACTACTCCAGATGAGACCTCACCAATGCCAAATAGAGGGGAATGATCACATCCCTCGATCTGCTGGCAATGCTCCTACTTATACAGCCCAAAATGCCATTTAGCCTTCTTGTGAACAAGGGCACACTGTTGACTCATCCCCCACATCCCTTTCTGGAATACTCTGTCCTAGGCAGTTATTTTCCATTTTGTATGCGTGCAAGTGATTGGTCTTTCCTAAGTGGAATGCTTTGCATTTGTCATAGGCGCCGACTTCCCCTCTGCCCTGTGGGTGCTTGATTCCCCCGCCCCAATTCCACTCCCTTCCCACAAGAAACCGCCCCTGCCCCACCTTTTTAGCTCCTCCTCCCCTGAGCACGACATGACCCCACTTCTCTCCCTCCCTCCCTCCTAGAAAATCCTAAAGGGTCACCAAACAACTGTTAGGTGGTGGGCGGGAAACACTTGGAGGGTGAGGAGTGGGGATGCAGTGTGCTCAGGGGAGGAGGCGAAGAGGGGATGGGGGGGAGCTTGGCTGCTAGTGGTTTTGGAGCACCCGCTAATATTTCCCTATGGGTGCTTTAGCCCCGCAGCATCGGCACCTATGGCATTTGTCCTTATTGAATTCCATCCTATTTACTTCAGACCATTTCTCCAGTTTGTCCAGATCCTTTTGAATTTTAATCCTGTCCTCCAAAGCACTTACAACCCCTCCCAGCTTGATATCATTCACAAATTTTAGAAGTGTGCCCTCTATACTATTATCTAAATCACTGATGAAGATATTGAACAGAGCTAGACCCAGAACAGATCCCTGCAGAACCCCATTCATTATGACCTTCCAGCATGACTGTGAACCACTGATAACTACTCTCTGGGAACAATTTTCCAACCAGTTATGCACCTGGTGATTATCCAGTTTGTATGAATGTATCATTTCTGTATCTAAAGTTAGGAATATTTGACTATGTAACAATTACAACTAGGTGAGTACTTGGGAAACACCCACCAGACAAGTCATCAGCTTTGATGGGCCATTAGGAAGAAACAATAAGACTTGAAGGATACTAATCTCTCGCCTTCCAGAGAGGTACTGCTATGACACTACTGGGTCACATGGTCATGTCACCTGGTACTAAACACCATCTTGTACTTGGAGTAAATTTCCACTACAAGGAGAGGGAGGTCAAGACTGGGAAACAAAAGATTCCTGCCTTATGTAAATCTTATTTAAGGCTAGAGAGTAAGTTGATCTTGGTTCACCCGTCTCTGAATCCTAACCCAGGATGACTGCTGAAACACCTAAAGAACAAGGACAAAGGGAAAGGGGGAGGAGTACTGAACCTGGGACGGAAAAGAGATCTGGTCTGTGAATAAGACACCTGAAGATTTAAGCTACAAACAGGGTAGCTAACCTTCAAGAATTTCTGCAATCTGCCCAGAAATCAATCTTTAGGGTGAGAAATTACTTCTTGAAACCAGTCTAATATCTTAAGCTTAGTATGCGTGTTTTATTTGCTTAGTAATCTGCTTTGTTCTGTTTGCTATCCCTTATAATAAATTTTACCTTTTATAGTTGTTAAACCTGTTTCTTTGAGTTTGTGCAATTCATATCGGGGAGGACAGAAGCTGTGCATCTCTCTCTCCACATTGACGGAGAGGGCAAATTTTTATGAGTTTGCACTGTGCAGACTTTTCTATACACTGAAAGACAATGTTATTTTGGGTTTTCTCCCCAAAAGGGGTGTGCTCTTGAGTGTTGGGCAATTTCCTAGCTGAATCTTCCTGTAGCAAGCTGCTTGCAGACTGTGTGATTCTACAGCTGGTGAGTCTCTACCTGTGCATGTGTGCTCCAGAGGCCGAAGAGTCTAATTCAGCAAAACAGGGAGAGTGAACCCAGGATAGTGGAGCAGGCAGGCTCAGTGAAACTCCAGTACATCACGTGACATCCCAGACAGGGGGATGGATGCAACCCATCACATCGGCTAGCAGCATGAGTTTACTTTAGCAACTTTTTGATACAACAGTTGTGCTCCCCTTACCAGGAGTGATTGTCAGGCAAAAGTAGATAATTTGGACATGAATATACGTGCAAGCTACATGCTAAGAGCTATTTTCCAAGAACTCACCTGTGGAATATGGCTTCAATAGGCAAGTTCTCTTGACACAAGGGCTTCATTAACCTCTGCCGGAGAGTCCTCTTCTCTTTCAGCACTGCTTCCAAGTGTTTATTCATAACTTGCAGAGCTTGGCATTTCTGAGCTACACAACAGAGGAACATATCAAAAGGGATGCTGACTGGAAATTGTTTGACCAATGGAGCAAGAGCAGAAACTCATTCTGCATTGCAGCTGACTCAGGTTTTCCACCAGTTTTTCACTGTGGAAGCGGCAAGCTCCCGCTCTGGGAGGATAGCAGTAACCAGGCCAGTCCCTGTTGAATGATTTAGGAAGTAGTACTAGGATATGCTCCAAAGGAGCTCAGGACATCTAGTCCTTAAAAAAGTATCTCTTTACTAACAAGCATGGTTTTGAGGGATCTGGTAGCTCCATCTAAAAATCCCTATATGACTTATACCTACTCCTTATAGAATTTTAGGTAATAAGAATTTCCTTCAGGGTTGAGTTGTGGTGGACAAGAAGAAAAGACCCTTAAAGAGAAAGAAAAGAGGTGGAAAAATACTGAGGGAATGAATCCATTCCCCCCAACTAAAATCCCAAAAGTTTTTCTGAGTGACATTACATATGAACAAAGTACATACAGTAGACTCTCAGTTATCCAGGATTGGGTGAATCAAGATATGGATTAACCAGGATGTCAAAAAAAAAATATGAGTAAGGGCCAGCTCTGGCTTTGTTGCCACCCCAAGCACACACAAAAAAACAACACCCCAGGGCAGGGCAGCCAGTGAACCAACACTCTCCTCCCCCCAGCGCTGGGTGGCTGGTGAACCAACTTTTTTTTTTTTATTTCCTTTATTTTATATTTTTTATATATATATTATATATTTTATAAACTTTATTTCCTATGGGTGGTGGTTATCCAGGATTTTATTAACCAGGATTATTTTTTTCCCTATCATCCTGGATAATTGAGTCTACTGTACATCTCTTGACTTACTGGGAAGGCAACAGGTTTATGTGCAGCACTGCTGGGGCACAATGTCTTATGGATGCTTCCAGAACTTCTGACCCCTGGGGCCCAAGATATTAAGTGGAATACCACAAAGGACATACATATGGTCACTAGTGACATGGAGGGTTCTACTTGCATTGCTGTATTAGCACCCTTTATTAGCTAATCTCCCATCATAGCCTCAGGCCACTACACACCCGTGGATGACAAAGGCAATGGTGGTGATGAGAAACAGGGAACTCAATGGAGGTGAAACACATTTGATGACGCCCAGGTCAAAGAGCCTAAAACTAATAATTGTTCCCCTGAACAAGACCACTTACTCAGGAAGTATGGGTGAGCAATATCTGCAGTTTCCTTTTCCAGTCCCAGGATTTCAGTTTCCAGCCTCTTCTACAAAAGGCATAAAAAATAGCTACACTTGATTTTCATAGAGTTTACTTTCTATTTACCTATATCCCCCCCCACCCATCTCCTCAGCATGTATGTATTCAAAATAAGAATACCACATTCATCCTTCCATGTCTGTAAGAAACTTTAAAAACATTGTATGGTTGTGTTGAGTATCTGTACATAAAGAGCGGAGTTTTGCATTTAGTTCTTAATGCAGTGAAGCTTGTGATCACTCTTATTTCTTCTGGGAATGAATTCCATTGTCTAGGTCCAGTTCCTGCAAAAGTAGGCTCTCTCACTTACAAGTCTCTCCCTAGTAGTCAACAATTCCCTGGCTCCAGGGGAACACAGCTGCTCTCATAGGGGTGATCTTGGACAGACCTCAAATTTGATTTATTCAATGGGGAGCCAGTCCAGAATGTGGTTAATGTCTTCCCATGCTCTTTGTTGCTAAACAGATGGACTACTGCATACTGTATCAGTTGGAACCTTTTCAGGTTTAATTCCCAGATATTAATTGCAATGTGAGCCAGGCAGTCACAAGTGTAAATAGGTTGAGAACCACTGGTCTAACCTCTTCTTCAGCTAAGCCTATGGGCATCTGTCGGTCTGCAATGGTGTTTGATGGCATGACTTTCCCACTGTTAACGTATGCATTGTATAATTCAGTAGGCAAGTGTTACCGCCAGACAATAGCAATAACAGAGAAATCCAGAATACATCTCTTAGAATTTAAATCTAACAGCCAGTTTAGACAGTAGTGTGAGCCTAAAGAATGGAACTGTAAAAAAGGTACTGTTAGGGGATATATACACATGAAAATTCATCCAGAATAAGTAGGTTGCAAATTTAAGGATTATTTTAAGATTAATTCTGTGTGGATCGGAGTCTTATTCTGAATTATTTTAAGCCACATCCAAAAAGAACTAAAGTAATTCAGAATAAGGCACTTTTATTCCAAAGTAAGAGTATCCACACATGGAGCTAACCAAGAATAGCTCCCTAGACAAGCTCTTATTTTGTTAAAGTGGAAGTGGTCCAGTAGCCTATAAATACAACAGCTCATGAAAAACCAGTTGTTTGCTGATCTAAGGAGAACACATTTTCAGATCTGTTTCCCCAGTTTCTACAGGAAGATTTAGATAAGGTTTGTTCACCAGATACCACGGGTTGCATCTTTGTAGTTATTATGAAAGAAAATAATTTTATATATGGGCCTCTCTTTCCTTTGGGGTAATTCATTAAATTGTGACAAAGCTACCAACTGTTAAAAAATTAAATTACAAATTACTAACACCAGCCATTATTTTTACATATTCTTTTTCTTCTCCAGCCCGCTGTAGGCTTTCTACTATATAATGGTAAAAACACAGCATAAAAATATTTTTCTACATGGAGGGAGCAGTACAAAGGTCAAGAACAGTTAGTATTTTGTCTTAACCATCATACAGAAATATGCACCCTGGTGCTGATGGATTTACCTGGTTTATTTCAGCTCGGATGTCTGCAATTTTCTCCACCTCAGTGAGGTGCACAAAACATGGGGCTTGTTTAGCAGATAAATCCAGCATCTCCTATTAAGGAACAACAAAAGAGGGTGGTACCAGGTCAGTAGCAATAAGAAGTCATAGGCAATTAGAACATTGTCAAGGTTAGCAAGAACAGTAGTGCAACTGGCAGCGTCTTTCTATGTGTTGCATTAAGTTTCACATAACATTAAATATTTGGGAAACATAAATCTTTCATAGGCAGCTGAGGAAACATTTCAGGACGACAAAAATGGGCTTATAAAAATAAAACTTCTTCAAAGAAAATCCCTATAGAAGAGTCTGGGCGCACCCTCAAAGATTTGTTTAAATCTATGCCATTGGAATGCACCTAAAGGCAGAAGTTTACTTTTCTTGCTTATACTTAAAGGATACAGTCATCCCTGGCATAGACAGTTAACATCCAAAATTGAATGAAATTCATCAGACACAGCTGGGAGGGATTTCTCTCATCTCCTCTTTCAATTTTAACAATGTTCTTATCAGCATAAACGTGGATTTATTATAAATGGCATCTTATTTGAAGATACATTGTACTTTAAGGGGAAAAAATAACGAAATCCCCCAAACCAACATACTAGGACAGGGATGGGCAAATTTTGGGTTACAAAACTGTATGAAGGCCGGATAGGGAAGGCTGTGCCTCCCCAAACAGCATGGCCCCCTTCTCCTCCCACTTCCCACTCCCTGACTGCCTCTCTCACAACCCCCACCCATCCAACTCCCTGCCCCTGCTCCTTGTCCCCTGACCGTCCCCTCCCAGAACCCCTATCCAACACCCCCTGCTCCCTGTCCTCTGACTACCCCGACCCCTATCCATACCCCACCCCAAGACAGGCCCCCCAGGACTCTCACACCTATACAACACACCCTGTTCTCCATCCCCCCCAGAATCTCACCCCATCCACCTGCCCCGAGACCCCCTGATCCAACTCCCAAACCCTCTTAACATGCCAATCAAAGCAGTGTGTCTGGCAGCCCCCAGCCCGGCCAGAGCCAGACACGCTTCCCCACAGGAGCATGTAGCCACGTCCTTCCAGAGTGCTGCCTGCGCAGTGGCATTGCTGCGGGGGAATGGGGACAGAGGGAAGTGGCCAAGGATAGCCTCCCCGGCCAGGAGCTCAGAGGCTGGAAAGGATGCTCCCGCGGATCAGATGTGGCCTGCGGGCTGTAGTTTGCCAACCCCTGTACTAGGAAGTAGCATGGCTAGTGGATAAGGCACTGAATCGGGAGACTGGAGTTCAATTCCCAGCTATACCACTGATGTTCTGCATCACATTAGGCAAAGCACTTCACCTCTCAACATCTCAGTTTCCCCTTCCTCCTTTTCTCTTTGTCGATTTAGATTTTATTCCATATAATTTCTTAAACCATGCTCATCACCATAGCACCTGAGCGACATCCAGTAGTCTATTAAGTATTGTGACAGGTTTGTTTTTTAATTTTCCTATAGGATGAAGTGTATGCAGTGTTCCTTTTGAAATTTATATACTGTATGCACATTCACACACACCTCTGCATATATATTAGAGACTAGCATAAGTGCCCGGCGCTGCTCGGGTCAGTCGGAGGTGGGGAGGGGTCAGACAGCTGACACCCCCTGACCAACCCCAACACCTCTCACCCACCCCGACACCTTCCCAACCCCCCTGACCAACCCCAACACCCCCCGGCTCACTTACCCCCCCGACCAAACCCGACACCCCCACTTGACCCCCCCAAGCAAACCCAACACCCCCGCCTCACCCCTCGACCGAACCCGACACCCCCACCTCACTTACCGTCCCACCAAACCCAACTCGGATCCGTTGCAGGCGGGGAGGGGGCACAGAGCCGAGGGATTCCGGGGACCTTCACAGGTGTGGGGGGGGGGGGCACAGGGCTGATGGATTCCGGGGTTCCGTTGGGAGGGGGGAGGGGCAGAGAACTGAGGGATTTCCGGGGTTCCGTTGGAGGAGGGAAGGGCGGTGAGCTGAGCGAGTGCGGTGTCTGTTGGAGGGGGTATTATGACATCATCACCACCCAGCTGCCCAGCCGATGTGATTGGCCCTTAAAGACTTTCACCCCTGGGGGGTGTCAGAGGTGAGATCCGAAAATTTTTCGACCCTTATGACCATCTAGACCCCAAGACCTCTAACTGTACCAAATTTCAAGTCTCTAGCTCAAACAGTGCGGGAGGAGTTCGCAGTCATACATACCGTACATACATACACACACCACTTGACTTTTATATAGATAGATAGATAGATAGCAAGGTAAGAGAAATGCTTCTTGCAAGCTGTGAAAGGTGGTAAGGTTTGGGATGGTCCTCAGTTCCTGTGGAGTTAATTTCACAATCTTGAGTCAACCACCAAGAATACTCAGTCGGATTGTAAAGTCTTGTCTACACGTACAGTGCTACAGCATAGACACTACTATGCTAACAGAAGACCTTATCCTGTAAGCGCAGGTACTCCAGCTCCAGAGAGGCAAAGTGGAGAAGTCCTTCCATCCACACAGCGCTGTCTACACCCAGGGTTAGGTTGGTATAACTCGGTCACTCAGGGATGTAGATTTTCCACATTCCAGAATGACAGTTATACCAACATAAATTGTACAGTGGAGCCCCATTATAACCCGACCTGGGATAACGTGAATCCGGATATAGCGCGATTATATCGTGGCTCCCAAATCTGTAGCCCTCGAGTTCTTTGTCCCTGGCAGGCGCTGGGCCGTGGCTCCTCTCCCCTGCTGGGCAGCGCAGAGGGAAGCCTCGGGGCCCCCGCCTGCGGGGGGACAGTGAACTCCCGGACTGCAGACCGGGGCTGTGGCTTCTCTCCCCGCTGCCCAGCAGGGGAAAGAAGCTGCAGCCCCCACCTGCCTGGGACAGGGAACTCCGGGGGCTGCATGGAGCCCCCTGTCCGGGCAGGCGCAGAGCCGCGGCTTCCACAGGGAACTCCCACAATCTGCAGCCCCGGAGTTCCCTATCCCAGGCAGGTGGGGGCCGCAGCGGTTCCATGGCCCGCTCCCCCCGCGCCTTACCTGGGTCACCACACCCGCCGCCAGGCACTTGGCCAGCAGCAGCCCCGCGGCGGTGGGCTGCGCCGGGTCCCAAGGGTTCGAACAGGCCATCGCCGCCTTCGCGTCTAAACTTGCCGCGCGCCCTCCCCCTCGCGCAGGAAGCTCCGTTCCCTCGTCGCTCACGCTGGGGGCGAAGCCACGCCCCCTTCTCCATGCTGTGTGTGGCATGTCGGGAGCCGCGCTGGCGGCTGTGTCGCCGCCATGTTGGATGTGTCCTGTCGAGGGGCGCTGGCCTGGTTTCCGGTTCCGGGGCTCGCGGCGGTTGGGTGACTTCCCACTCCGAGCCGGAGCCGCTGGGCGGAGACTGGCGATGGGGAGTTAGAGCCGCGGCTGGGACAGAGGAGGGCGGCGGCAGGTGGGGGAGGTCTCCGGCCTGTCAGTCACCGGGGCCGCAGCAAGGGTAAGAGGAGGTTCCCCGGAGACACCGGCTGCCCTGGGGCTCGTGGTGCGCCCTGCTCCGAGGGGCGGCGGCGTGAGACGTCTCCGGCTCTTACGCAGCCCGAAGCGGGGACCTCCCCCACGGAGGAGAGGCCGGGACACTGGGCGCTGTGCCGGGAGCCCGGACTGGTTGGAGCTCCTGTGGGTGGGGCGCTCGTTAGCTTAATCCATCGCCCTCCTGCCCCCTGGACACCCAGGAACCCAGGCGCTGTTTCTCTTTGGGTTTGAACTTGACACTGTCCCTACAAGGTGCTGACCTGTTTGAATGTCTACATTGTGTAACCCAGTTACACGAACCCTCCACGAGACTGAGGGATCTAAGGGAGCTGAGTCTTCACTATGGGGACTACAGCACCCTAGTTATGCTGGTGTAGCCAGACTACAGTCACAGAAGTGGTTTTTTCATCATTGTAGGAATTCCACCTCCTGAACTACTGGTAGCTAGGTTGGGGGGAGCATTTTTCCATTGACCTTTAAATGGGGGGTTAGGTTGGCATAGCTGTAGCACATAGCTGTGGATTTTTCACATCCTGGGTGCTGTAACCATGTTGACCTAAGCTTTAAGTGCAGACCAAGCCCAACATATTGAGTTCATGAAGTGCCAATTCAAGCAGACAAGTATGCAGGGATAGGATTACCTCACTGTAACTTGTGGTGACTAAAGTTTGTAGTGTACACATGGCCTTAGTCTGACACTTTGATCTTGCTTTCCACCATTGCAAGTTTCCCAACTTCCATGCCATTAATTTAGCATTCAAACAACTCTAAATTAAGTCATCTTAGTATAATAAATTGGGTTAATCTTATTAAGACCAATATTTTGTTAACTAGGGATAAGAAATATACCCTGATACATTAAGCATACCATTCAACTTGTCCAGATGAGCCATGATGGAAGAAAACTCTTATGCACAAAATGACTTTGTAAATTTGCTTTTTCACAGGAAAATTGGGTTCATGTAATCCAGTGCAGCGTGATTGAGAGAGACTGGACTGGGTTTGTGCCTTAAACAAAATCTGGATACTTGACACAAGACTAGCAAGATGGGAAATAGTGCCTTAAAAGCTCATTTGGAGACAGCCCAGAAAACAGGCGTGTTCCAGCTAACTGGGAAGGGTCTCTCTGAGGTAGTAGAACTCTTTGGCTACACATGTACATGACTAATTGTCTTAGGCAAGCATTCTATCTTTCTGTTTTGTAAAGTGCCATGAGCATTAATAGTGCTATATAAATAATGCTTCAGGCACCTCACTATCCCCCTTTTAAGGAAAACACTCTTGCATGCACCTTTGCTCTAGCTATCAGTAATGCTCCACTTACCTGGAAACTTGTATTTCTTTATAAATTCTGGTTTTATATTTAAAACAAATATATTAAATCCAGGACTCTTAAAAGTTTATGCATCAAAAAAAGGTGGCTTTCAATAGCAAATTTTAACTTGAGAGCACAAGATAAGTTTTATAATTATCTTGTATAAATATACACACTCTCAAATTTGTGAAATACTTTAAGGTCCCAATCCTGCACACACTTATGCACATGCTTAACCTTAGTCATGTGAATTGTCCCTTTGACTTGAACTGCTCAGGTGACAAAAGTAAAGCATGTCCATAAGTGCCTACGATTTTAACACATTATCTGAGATTGACTTGATTTTGTTGATGAGTTCCCAGAAAAATCCAAATCAGACTTAAACAATTGCTGTTGGGTCTAGCTGCTGTTTTATGAATTCCAAGTTAGCACGGCACCATGCTACTTTGTTGTTGTGGATGGGGGAGTAAAATACCTCTCTGATATACTTAACTTCCTTTTTACTCCATCCTTTCTTGTAATGGGGTGGGGGGATATGATAAGTAGCTGCTATAATTTGCAGGGAAAAGCTAAAACATGAATGCTCCCCCTCTCCCCCCCCCAAAAAAAAACCCTCTTAATGACTCAAGGACTAGAACAGATCCAGATTTTTTGGTCAAGATCCAGACCTCAGAGAAAATAATAAAAAAAAAGAATAACAACAAGAAGTAAATTTTGGGATCAGTTTAAAAGTGTCTGGTGGTTTGGATTTGGCCCATGGTTTGCACATTGACTATCCCTGGACTAGGAGATATTTGTAGATATTTGCTGCTGACTATGAGAGTAGATGATTTAAAAAAATAATAATCCACAAGTGAATGATGTAACAATGTTACATGTGCTTTATAATGGCAAGGTGTGATAATAAGAGAGGGGGTGAAACAAAGAGCAGGCAAGTGTTACAGTAAGATGGAAGGAAATTTATTTCATATTATTATTATATTGTCTATTATTGTCTATTATTATATTGTCTATTATCAAATTAAACAAGTTGTTTTAATGCTGTATATACTTTTTCTCTCCTCCTCCCCTCCCCCAAGTTTCCTGAAGACCTGCAGAAGCTAGCTAGCAACTTAAGGACAATAGATTTGTCAAACAACAAAATTGAGATCCTGCCACCACTGATGGGAAAGTTTGCTGTTCTGAAGAGTCTTGCTTTAAACAACAACAAACTGAGTATGAGTTTTTAATATTGTCACAGATTTCTAAAATGAACTAGACTTCTTTGTTGGTCTGACATTAAATGTGATAACTTGAGTCTTACAAAATGCAAAGGGAAACACTGGTTGCTTAGACTAAAATCTCTTGGAATTCATGATCAGGAGAGGAGAATTAGATTTGTTCAAAACTAGTTAGTAATTTTGTTATTTTCACCCTCAAAATAATGTGTAAGTACTTAAAACCACATAACTGTGTGCTGTGAACCCGTCTGATCTAAAAGCTGAGGAAAGTCAGATAGTTTAGTATTTGTATGGAAAACCTCTGAAGATGGTATCATGCAGAAAATAGTGCTGGTGATTCAATGGGTGTCACTGTTGTTGAGCCAGTGTCCCAAAGACTGGCAAAGCTGGCATGTAGAATTAGGGGGTGCTGTGCTATTAGAGGTGTCCGTCTTTTGGATGAATTATAAAACTAAGTTCTTGACTATTTGTAGTCATTAGTAATACCATAGCATCCTGTGTGGAAGTAAAGTGTTTTGCCTAATGTCTTGGCCAAATTCCAACTCTATTTAAATTTGTTCATCCCATTCATTTTAGGTAAGCAGAATATAAACTAGTACTTCACTCCTAAACTTACTTCAAATGTTGCAAAATGCCTTTAGCCTAGTGGTTTGGGAGAGAGGATTTTGTCTTGGAAAATTCTATCAAAATAGTGTTGTATATTCTACACAGGAATATATGGATATGAAAACTTGCAGCTTCCTCTGAAGATTGCAGCTTCCTCCGAGTAATTTCTTTGTTCTTAATTTTATTATTAGCTGCTCTACCCGAGGAGCTGTGTAAGCTGAAAAAACTTGAGATCTTGCATCTGAATGGCAACTATCTGACGCAGCTGCCTGCCACCTTTGGACAACTCGTGGCTCTCAAGACTCTGAGCCTTTCTGGAAACAAACTTCGGACTGTGCCCACCCAACTCTGCAGTCTTCGTCACCTAGATGTGGTGGATCTCTCAAGAAACCAGATCCAGAGCGTGCCAGACACAGTAGGGGACCTGCAGGCCATTGAACTCAATTTGAATCAGAACCAGGTCTGGAAACTGAAGCTTTAGAGGCATGTGGACTTAAGGCATGATTGAGTCTTAAAGAATTAGTTCTCTCTGTGCCACAGAAGTCAGGACAGGCAGGTACCACTTCAGTGTAAGAAGAATGCCCTTTGGATATGACAGAGGTGGAGGATCCATATAAATGGCTAGCTAGTTTTCATCTACTGTGATATCTTCTCTTGCCTGATGTGACTTTTGGGGATTACATTTATAGGGTTAGGCTTGCTTTGTTGAACAATAACTTTCCTATTGTGAGATTAATGCCTCAGACATACCCACTCTGTTCTATTCTCCCACTCCACCATATGCATTGTAGCACTAAGCCCTTTATTCAAGTTCCCAGGTGGGCCCTCCTTTGAGGGGAGGTATCCAGATGCCAGTTGTCTGGGGTTGGGATAGTTGCAGGGTGAATGAAGCTTAGAATAAAAAAATTAAACTGTTTGACTCTGCACAGCTTTTTGATCTGGTGCTATTTTGACTAATGTGAAATGGCTTTGAACTCATGTCACCTCTGCACATCACGTGTACGGTATTTGAATTAAGGACAGCTTCACTCCCAGGGTCTCATTTTAGAAATACTCAAACTTTTTATATGGTTAAAGTCAGGAGGTATATGTTTCTTCAGAACTAAAATTCTATAAAGTTGCTTGATGTCAGTCATGCTAGGAAAATAAGTAGTTCTCGTTTCCTGTCATTAACCCAGTTAATCTACAAAACAAGGGACAGTGTTGTTAAAGTGGCTGAGTAAACTGAAGTCAGATTGTGTAGTAGTTGTGAAACATAGATCGGTGTACTTCTGAATAACCAGTTTTCAGTAAAAATGTAATGTTTCAAGCTTTTTCCCCACTTTCTTCTTTTGGACCATGTCAGATTTCCCAGATCTCAGTGCAGATCTCTCACTGTCCACGTCTCAAAGTCCTGCGTTTGGAAGAGAACTGTCTAGATCTCAGCATGCTTCCTCAGAGCATACTCAGTGATTCCCAGATCTCATTGCTTGCAGTGGACGGTAATCTCTTTGAAATCAAGAAACTGAGAGAACTGGAGGGCTATGACAAGGTTTGTAGAAAAATGTTGCCAGTGAATGTTTTTTGCTTTCCTGCTCATGAATGCATCTCGACTTGTGGGGAATCAGAGTTCTGCTAGTGGGTGAAACTTGCAACAGTTCACAAGTATTTTTTCAGCCATTGGCAGATGACCTTTTGTCTTGCCCATTAGATCAGTGGTCTTCAAACTGGGATGCGCGAGACCCCAGTGCCACTGCCGATCCCACCAGGGAGACCACCAAACTCCCGGGCAGGCTATTTTAGTCCCGCAGAAAGCAGAAGTTTCCGCTTTCTGCGGCGACATTTTGGCGGACATAACCATCGGGGGCCACCAGACTTTTCCCTCTGCGGAAAGGGGCCACGGGGAAAAAGTTTGAAGACCCCTGCATTAGATAACCACAAAGGACCTGTCTGTGGTTCAGGAACTATTTGTAAGATGAACATCTTGCAGCTTTCCTCTCTAGCTGCCCTTTTTGCCTTAGTGATGCGTATCCTTTTCTCCTGGTATGTATCAGACTGTATTACAGCACATGCTTATAAGCAAAATTTTTGTTGATACTAAAGTACTATTAGAACCCTAAAGAGAGGAAATGGACCTTAATCACATTTGGAGCAATGATATTCCTAGTTAGTGCTTTATTTTATTGAGCATTATTAGTGGTTGGAAATCTATTTCCCAACTATCCCTACATAGAAGAAACTGGAATTAAGGGTAAAACTGAAAAAATTATAGAGGAGCTACCTGGCTCTTTAATTAGCTGTAGATATCATGGCCCTTTGCTTGGGGGATAGTTCGGGTTGTTGATTTCCAGCATGATGGTTGTTCTGGAGAAAATGCTTTATAGGGCAGATTCCCTGTCATCGTTCTGTTTGTACTTTCACCCTGACTCTAGCAGGTTGTGCCTGCACTGCCAGGAATCCTTGTCATAGTCATTCTCTATTTGCATAATCCCCACTGCATAGTAGGTGAGGATGGAAATATCCCTTTTCTGTTAATAGTGGGGAGAATGGCAAGGAATTTAAGTTGGTTTGATAAAAAATAAATAGGAAAACTAATTGTATGTTAATCACATAGACTTTGGGCGTGGATCCTTCCCTATATGTGTGTAGAATATAGCTAGGCTTTTATTATTATTTTTCAAGAAAAATCACTTCTACTTAACTCTTATCACAATAGACTAAGCCAGCATATATCCCAGCTTTTCCCCCCACCCCAAATTCTTCTGGGGAAGCTTTAAAAAATGCTTCAATGAGAAATGTGTTCTTGTGGATGTTTATCTTGTCTATTTAGGATGACAAGTGAGAGTGGGAAACAGCTGGTGCTAAGATGGTGATACATCATTTGATCATCATAAGGCACCAAAGCACCTCCATTGAATGAGATAGGGTAGAGGCTAGGAATAATAGAAGGGGAATTGTCTAAAGCATTTACTTTTTAATTTACACAGGATCATCTAAACCTAGCAATGGGGTGCTTGATCTCTGAGGGACAAATTACTGTATTGTCTTGGAGGCTGTAGGTAGTACCTATTTATGTAAATCTACAGATTCATTAAACGGATGTTCATGACTCTAAACTTCCTTGCTGTATGAATGGGATGCTGTTGCAGTTCACCAGCAATAAAACTTCCAAATGACTTCTTTTCTGTGTGAAGTTAGGAATGGCCCATTTCAGTATGGTTTTTAGCTCACCGACTTTCCAGTTTCAGAACAACCAACTTTCTCTTTGCTCTCTGCTTTTTAGTACATGGAGCGGTTCACAGCCACCAAGAAGAAGTTTACATGATGGACTACTTTTCTGAGTCTGTATCATTGGACATAAAAGATGGTAACCAAAACAGCATAAGCAGCAGCACTGTCTGCTTGGAATAACAACTTAAACCAAGATTGAAAGTTTTTGGCTTGATGATGGCGATGGGGAAACTGACAATATTCATTTCATAAGTCTGCTATGTTGTTGCCACCACCACTTCAAATAAAAATCTGACATTGGGAAATTGCAGCCAAGGCATTGAACTGTTAAATTTCACTAGAAGCAGGTTATACTTCTGGCTATCTCTCATTCATTTTATTCTACCTTTTCAGGATGACTTATGTGGGAGAAAGGGGTATATAATCCTCCCTAGTTGATGAGGTAGAGGACATAAACTTTTTTTTCACAACAGGTGCTACTGCATCCTTATAAAGGGGAGTTGGCTATTGTTTAAAGTGGGTTACTTGCATCTAACGTGTTTGCCTGGTAGTGTATTGCAGTTCTGCTACCACAATAATTCCAAAATATTAAGTTATACTACTTGCTGTAAATGTCCTCTAGCATGGAGGTTAACTTTCACATATATGTGTTGTAATACTAAAAATTGTGTATGCTTCATGAAGCACAAATAGCTAAAAGAGCTCACATGGTTGATTTATCTTGTCTATTTTATATTCACTGCATTAGTAATCAAATCTTGTTTCTTTCATCTTTTCTCTTACCAGTTGTATCAATTCACAGTACAATTTACAGGAGGTCTTCTAACTGATGGAGAAATGCACTATTCCCTTCTGCTTGAACATACTGCTATTTAATGGACTATATGACAGGTTTCCTGTCTTCGGTAAAATGTAGTTGGCTGGAAAACCTATTATCCTTGCACTGATCAGTCCTCACATCTGCAGAACCCCATCTAAAACTTTTTCACCTTATTACAACTGCCTTACTACCTAAAGCACCCAGCAAGAGCTAAAAATGTATGCAAATATGCAAGAGGTACTAAAATAGTTAATTGTAATAGATTTAACTTGTGTATTTATTTTACTAAAACACTTTAAAACTGTAGTTTAAATGTCTCAATTCTAACCATATTTCTGCCACTTCAATGTGATTGTATTATTAAGCTTACCTAAAGGGTTTATTTTACCAATCTATATTAGATTTTTTTGTATAAAACTTTGTGACAATCTAAAAATAAAGACACTCCTTTTGAAAAGAGAAAATGGCTGGTAGGTAGTAAGCCTTTGAGTGACAAGTTAGCTAAATGCTACTACCTGTTCAAAAATGATTATGTAGAAATTCTACTAGGAAACACTTGCACAGTAAAAGACGAATCCTCTAGGATTTCTAATAAGAGCAGTTCCTAAGGCAGCATCTGTAAACTGCTCAAGTGCTTACTCAGTTCCATGGATGGATGTACACAAGATGTACATATGGAGTAAGATGTAAAATCTTTCAAAGCTATTGGGAAAGGTAAATCATGGAGAGGGAGTAGTCATACAGAAGATTCAATAAGAGTCAGATAACAGCTGAAATTGGAGAGTAAAGAGAAATATTGAGCAGACTGGCATTTAACTTTCTCTACAAGAATGGTAGAGTGGTGTATATATATGTGCCTAAAGCAGGGGTGTGCAAACTTTTTGGCCTGAGGGTTGCAAAACGGTATGGAGGTCCAGGTCCAAATAGTCTGGCCCCTTTCCCTATCCACCCCCTCCAACTTACCCCCTGCTGTCCCCTCAGGATCCCCAACTCATCTAACCCCAACTGCTCTTTGTCCTCTGACTGCCCCCTCCAGAGGACCCCCTGAGATCCCACTCCCTACCCAACCATCCCTGTCCCTGACCCCACCCACAACCCCTCCCCCTACCCCCAGACTTCCACACTCTATCCAACCACTCTCTGCCCCCTGACCATACCAACACACATCCACACGCCTGCCCCAACTGATCCCTGGAACCCCACTGCCTCGTTCCCCCTCCCCTCACCACCCTCCCTCCGAGTCTCCACCCCATCCAACTGTTCCCTAACTGACTCCTTACCACTTATCCAATCCTGCCCTCACTCCCCACCCGACTCGCCAGAGCCACTGCAATGCTCCCTGGCAGGAGTAGCAGGCCATAGCATTAGCAGTGTGGCTGAGGGAGGACAGCAGGCGAGGGGCTGGGGCTCGCCTCACCATCTGGGAGCTAAAGCAGGCCAGACACGATGGTCCCATGGGCTGGATGTGGCCCGCGGGTTGTAGTTTGCCCACCTCTGGCCTAAAGCAACATCAGACAGGGCAAGGAACTATCTGGCTGAACTATATGGCAACAGCCATCTCTTGAAAAGCTCTGTATATACTTAAGTTCCTCAGACTGCTTTGCTCTTGGAATGGCTACTTGGAGTAGCGTGGTGAATTTTAAATCCTAGCATGTGGGAGCAGTTGCTTTTTGAGAGACAACATCCTCCATGTTGGACTTGATTTGGTTTCTGATCTTCTTCAGTAAAATCCACCACCTGTGTGTGTGGTGGCTTTAGGGACAGAGCAGTACAATCATTAGTACAGGTAAAGTGCTAGCCCTCCTTAAACATGAGCTCAGTTCATTCAAGAAACAGTTTAGAATTGGAAAGTACAGAGATCATGTATTAATTTCTTATCCCTCAAGTGAATACTGAATTTTACCTATATCTCACATAGCTAAACACTGAGTATGTCTCCATTTACTGGGGATCCACCTTGTGGCAATTGATCCACAAGGGATCAATTTAGTGGGTCTAGTGAAGATCCACTAAGTTGACTACAAAAACTCTCCTGTCAACCGCAGTACTCCACCGGAATGAGAAGTAAGGTAAGGTGACAGGAGAGTTATTAACATAGGTGGAGTTGCATAACTTAGGCTGACTTAGCACTGTGGCATGTGAACAACAAGCTGGGTGAGGCTAGTCCCCCAACCTACCCCTCCTGCCTGAGGTTATACCCATTCTGTGCCCCCTCCCCAGCTAGTGGCCCCCAGCCCCAGAGCACCAGGAGGGTGAGTGGTAGAGCCCAAGCTGGGACCATCCACAGGGAGGCTGGAGCTGGATTAAGCAGGAGGGAGAAGTCAGGGGCAGAGCATTGGCAGGGCCACACCTGACTGTTTGGGGAGGCACAGCCTCCCCTAGCTCATGCTACCTGCCGCCCATACCCTGTAGTGTAGACCAGGCCTAGCACTTTTTGTAAAGCACAGGTAGACAAGGAATCTATATATATAAAAGTCAAATGGTGTATGTATGTATGTATGTATGCTTACTCCTTCCACACCGTTTGAGCTAGAGACTTGAAATTTGGTACAGTTAGAGGTCTTGGGGTCCTAATGACCGTAAGGGTCGAAAATTTTTCAAATCTCACCTCTGACGCCCCCCAGGGGTGAAATTCTTTAAAGGCCAATCACATCAGCTGGGCAGCTGCTGTTCTCTGTGACATAATTCTGATGTCATAATACCCCCTCCAACAGACACCGCACTCGCTCAACTCCCCTTCCCCCTCCAACGGAACCCCGGAATCCCTCAGCTCTGTGCCCCCTCCCCACCTCCAATGGACCCTGGAATCCCTCAGCTCTCTGCCCCCTGCCCACCTCCGACAGACCCCGGAATCCCTCAAGCTCTGTGCCCCCTTCCCCCTCCGATGGACCCGAGTTGGGTTTGGTCGAAGGGTAAGTGAGGTGGGGGTGTCGGGTTTGGTCGGGGGGGTGAGGTGGGGGTGGCGGGTTTGGTCTGGGGGGGGGCGGGAAGGTGTCTGGGTGGGTGAGGGGTGAGGTTGGTCAGGGGCTGTTGGGTTTGGTGGGGAGGTAAGGTGGGGGGGGCGGGGTTGGTCGAGGGGTAAGTGAGGTGTGGGTGTCGGGTTTGTTTGTGGTGGTAGGTAACTGTGTCGGGTTTGGGGGGGGGAAGTGAGGTGGGTGTGTGAGGTTTGGTCTACGGGGGGTGAGGCGTGGGTGTTGGTCAGGGGGTGTTGGGGATGGTAGGGGGGAGATGTGGGGGTGTTGGGTTTGGGTGGGAGGGTGAAAATGTGAGTCGGGGTTGGTCGAGGGGTAAGTGAGGTGGGGGTGTCGGGTTTGGTCCGGGGGGGTGTGAGGTGGGGGTGTCGTTTGCTCTCTCCCCCATCCAACGGACCCCGCACTCACTCAGCTGTCTGCCCCCTCACCACCTCTGCCTGACCCGAGCAACGCCGGGTATTTTCTCTAGTATTTTATAAATAAGTGACTGTGTGTCTTCCACTTGGTAATTTATATAAACTATTGTACTGTCTTGAAACTTTAAAAGGAGTCCACCTTCACCCTGTTTGATTAGGGTGGAACAAACACGTAAATTCTCCCATGTGGAAAGTAGCTTAGTACAGGAGTTCAGCACTTGAAAGGGTAGATAGTTTAAATGTGCATGTTGTTTAAGTCTTCTGTATGCACTACTACACTGAAGCTTGTCTTGTGGCAGCACCCTCTTTCAAACAGGAGCCTAGTGAAAGGCAACACAGTACCTGCAAGAATATTTCAGCTTCTGGCAGCCAGAAGCTAAACAATATAATGGGGCCAGTGAAGTAAGTACTACTTTTTAAAACTGGCCTGGAAGAACAAAACATGCTTTCACCCTCTCTAACCTAAAAAACAATTAATAGGTTGTTTAAGTAACAGCTGAGGTACAGCAGACGCACCATAGAATAGACTGTCCTACAATATACGTTGGGCAGTGCAGACCAGCAATCCTAGGACACTGTTCACTAGCTACTGAAATACTGAGCACAATCTCACTTTCTCCCACACAAGTAGTCCATATTAAAGCAGTAATATTCCTCCCTTGTTTATGGCTTGCACATAAGCAAGCTTCTTACATTCTTGGTGGTGTACTTATTCACAACTCTAAGATGGGGGTGGCCTTCCTAGATGAGCAGAAAAAAATGGGGGTAGATTCCTTCCTTCCTTTTCCCTTTGCTATGGCAAAGTCCATAAGCTACTCCCACTTCTATTTGTTTCTGACATTCTTTCTTGAATAGTGCTTTTCTCTGGCATAGATAGCAGGAAAGTGTTGTGTTTATTTTAAAAAGGAATGCTGCCTGCTGTCTCTTGTAGAAAATGTGATCTCCTTCACTAGGTGAATGGCAGCCAATAGCCAGAAAGTGTTTTGGGGAAATCTTTTTCAGAAATTAGAAAAAACTTCAGCCTTTGAAGTGGACAATTTGCATCTTCCCTTTGAGCCTGAATTAGCACTTCTGGTGTAACTTTCCCTTTGCAATGAGTCAGTGTCATACCACTAGATAGAATGATGTCAGCTTTATAAAGCAGTTTAAAGGAAAATAGCATGCAAGGTATCAGGCAAATAAAGCAGTGAAAAGGTCTTTGAGCACATCCCACATCCTCAGGGCCACCATTAATTCTGATCAAAATGGGAATAACTCCATTAGGTGACACTGATACAACCTTCTTTTACCTCCTGCAGAACAACCAACCACTTGTCAGACCAAAGGCAAAACGGAAAAAAAGGCATGCAAGTCAGACGAGTCATTTCACCTCTGTCATTTTGAGCTGGTCAGGGGCTCTAACCTTTTGGATGGATAGGTAACTTTTCAAAGAATAGCTACAAAGAACAATGCTACGTTTATACATAAATTAGATCTAGCTATATATAATCTATATCTATCGCCATCCTTGTATTAACGTACATTGTTTCTACTAACAAAGATTTCTGAGGTACAGGACAGATACCACATTTGATTACACTAACTAAAATGCAATTTGTATATGCCTCAGAAGCCACCTTGTATTTTCCTTATACACTCCTCCCATTCACCTCTTCCAGACACCATTCATTTGTCCTTTTCTCAGTATTCCTCTTGGTGTGATGCCTCATAGTCCTTCCAGTTCTTGTCCACCTGTTTCCCCATCACCTGTACCCACATATGCAACATTTAACCACCAAGCTACTTCAAATTCAGCCTAAATTAGTATTGACTACAGCTAACTGCATATGTAAAATGAGTCTGTCATCTTCAAAGTATAGTACTTACTGGCCGCATGTCCAAATCACAAGCCACAACTGGTAGTGGCAGAAGACAAAAGATGGAATGATAAAACTACTGTAGTCATCATTTTATGGACAAGAAAGGAGACTACATTAGTATAGAAAGCCAGGAATACTTGTAGCACCTTAGAGACTGACTAGTTTATTTCAGCATAAGCTTTCGTGGGTGTGGATCCGATGAAGTGAGCTATAGCTCACGAAAGCTTATGCTGAAATAAACTAGTCAGTCTCTAAGGTGCTACAAGTATTCCTGGCTTTCTTTACCGATACCGACTAACACGGCTGCTATTCTTGAAGCTGTTACATTAGTATAGTGTATTACTCTTCTATAGGAGTAATTTGCACACTTCAAAATTATTCTTATCCATCCTTACCATTTTCCTCCCATCTCAAAGCTGTTGCAATCTTATGTACAATTATCCATAACTTTTTATCTCCTTTTGCAAGCCTCTTAATTTCTCTCCCCAGGTGTATTTGCATAGTATTTTAGGGTACTATTTACATCAGGGGTGGGCAAACTACGGCCCGCAAGACCATCCCACATCCGGCCTGCGAGACTGTCTCACCCGGCCCGCAGCGGGAGGCTGCCCCGGCCCCTCCCCCGGAGCTGCACAGCACGGGCACCGCTGTAGGGCCAGGGCTGCGCGCCCCCCACTCCCCCGGAGCCGCGCCACATGGGCAGCGCTCTGGGGCCTGGGGCTGCGCGCTGGCCCCTCCCCCAGAGCCGTGCCGGGAGTGCTCTGGGGGCCGGGGCTGTGCACTTCTCTCCCAGAGCCACCCTGCACGGGCAGAGCCTGCATCCTCCCCCCCCCCCAGCAGCTGTAGTAAGAGGGGGCATGGGGGGGGGGGTTCCAGGTTGGTGGTTGGGGGGGGGGGGGACAGTCAGGGAGCAGGATGGGTTGGATGGGGGTGGGGTTCTGCGGTGGTGGTTAGGGGGATAGGAGTTGCAGCAGTCAAGAGCAGGGGAACTGGGTAGGGGGTGGGGTCCTAGTGGTTAGGGGTCTGTGGAAGGGGCAGTCAAGGGACAAGGGGGGGGGGGGGTTGGATGGGTCAGGGATTCTCAGGGGACGGGAAGTCAGAAGGGGCTAGATTGGTGGCCAAGCCTTCCCTACCCAGCCGTCGATATAATTTTGCAAACCCGCTGTGGCCCTTGGGCCAAAAAGTTTGTCCACCCCTGATTTACATAGCAGGCTCTTCACAAACTAGAATTTTGTTGTGGCCGATCCAGAACAAAAGTTGGAGTATTTTTGATAGCACTAGAAGTTGAGCTATGCTGGGGTGGGCAAGCTACGGCCTGCAGGCCCCTCCTGCCCGGCCCCTGAGCTCCTGGCTGGGGAGCTCCTCCCCGTCTCCCCTCCCCGACAGCCTCAGCATGGGCAATGCTCTGGCCTGCTGCTCTGAGGCAGCACTGCAAGCGGCCTGGCTGGCTCCCGTGGGGGCCTGAGCTCCTGCAGCTGCGAGCTCCAGTGGGGCTGCATGGAGCCAGACACGCTGCTCTGAGCGTTGTAGTAAGGGGGCCAGGAGTTTAAGATAAGGGTCATGTGGTCCCAGAGGGCAGTTGGATGAGGTGGAGATTCTGGATGAGGGGGCCGGTCAGGGGAGGGGGGGGTTGGATAGGGCATGGGAATTCCAGGGATCTGTTAGGGGGCAGGGGAGTGAATAGGTGTCAGGGCAATCAGGGACAGGGAACAGGGGTGAGGGTGGTTTGCGAAGGGTGTGGAGTTCGGGGGGGGTGGTCAGGGGATAAGGAACGGATTGGATGGGTTGGAATTCAGAGGGGGGCAGGAAGTGTGTGAGGGGGTCAGAAAGGGGCAGGGGCCAGGGCATTTGGGGAGACAACTTTCCCTACCCAACTCTCCGTACAATTTTGCAACCCCAGTGTGACCCTTGGGCCAAAAAGTTTGCCCATGCCCAGGCTATGCAGACAGAGCACTCACAGGTCAGGCTTTATAGAATAGTGTTTAGGGATTTATCCTTTTTTCTATACTACACCACCTTTAGCGTTCACTTAGACTGGACTGAGGATGAGTTGGAGGACATTTTTAATCATCGGAACTTTCATTTGCCAAAATTTTCAAAAAGAAACCTTCAGCGCTGCTGCTTCTGCTTTGTCATCCTATGACAGGGAAAGTTGGGTCTTTCAAAATCAGCTTTGAGAGGATGGAAAGAAAGATGGAGACACTTCACATAAGCAACTGCTTAATACTAATTACAATTTTATACAATATTTTAGGTAAAGAGTATGCAAGGGTATGAAGGGAGAACTATTTTAAAACAGAACAACTTCTGAACCTGCTCTTACCATTTGGGTTCCCCACTTTTCAGTAACAGGACCTCCTAGTAAGATGAAAGGTTAAAATTGCAGGAAGTGAAAACTTAGTTGTAACTACTTAATTCTGTCAAATAGTCCAAAGGTAAGAAAATGGGCTGTGTACAGGTTAACACAAATTAATTCATAGCAAGTACTTAACAGTAAACAAACTACATTGAGTTATAAAGTTCTATATTTTTTCATACACGATACACAACAGCTTGAGTGAGTAAAAGCAGCAACTGAAATAATCGTCTTCATTTTTAATGCCATTGAGAATCAGATTTGCTTTGAGAAAAATGCATATAAATTATTTATTGTGTCCAGCAAGTATGATGAACAAGAAAGTTTGATGTGTAATAAGATAAATGCTTCTAAAGGGCAATGCCAAAAGACAGTATTGCTCTGCAGTTTGCTCTGGAAAATTAAAGCACAGACTCCCTCAAGGACTCAAATCTGTGTCCGTTATAAAACAAATGTTAATATTCACCTAATAACCAAGCTATATCCCAGTGCCACGTCACATTGGCCCATAAGAATTGTAGGTGAATCCCAGATAAGCTCCATAAACACGAACACGGTCATGCAAGGCACAATATTAAGCTGTGATGTTAATCTTCCATGTACCCAGAGACAGCTTCTCTTAGCCAATGTACCTAGTATCTGTTGTAATAGCTTGGGGAATCCGACATGAGGTAATATGATGTAATAATGAAAGGGAGGGGGAAAAGTGTTCCAAAAAATTACACAAAAAGAGTTCTGCAATGTTATATGTGGAATGACTAGAAAACAGTTTAGATCTTCCATTCCCAGCCATACATCACTACCTTTAAGTTAAAAGAAACTAATCAAACAAAAGGCATGCTCTGTATAAAGGTTCTTTCAAGTAAGCCTCTTAAGTTGGTATAAAAGTGTTATTGGGTACTGGAATCCCTTAAGCTTTCACAGGTTGGTGGTTTTATTGTACCAGTAGGTAAAGGCACCATTAATGCTTCTTTGCTACTTGTGTGTGTGTATATATCCTTAGCTACTACTAGGATTAATGTACAGTTAATTTTATTAAAAATCCATTTTCCTTCCAGCTGTTTTGGAAGCCACGAACAACATGCAACCTCAGAGAAATTTCCATCACTCACAAAAGGTTGCTTCTCTTAAGCCTTATTCAGACTACATTTTCCATAAAATTTGACCTGGCTTTCGGTTTATTATATACAGCAGTCCTCCCTTTTCTTTGTCATAATCAGAATTCATTTATAGTAGCCCCTGGAGTGAACTGATAACTGAGATGTGTAGTTGTGCTGCACTCCCATCATTTAAGGGAGTTACCAAATTGCTCATCTAAATATTTGCAGGTTATAGTCCCATTCCTCTGCCCCAGGATTTTCTTAAAAAAAATCCCAAGAAGGATGTTGGACAATTACTCTACAAAGAATAAATAAACTTGAATGTGATTAATTTGGTCATTCCTCAACTAAATCACTGGGTGGAGGGGGGGGGGGAGGGAAGAGTGGAATTCCAAACTAACATTTAAATATCACAGGTTACCTTATTTGAAATCATTAATCTCTCTTTCAGCCTACACAAGACTCATAACTACTTCACTCCACCTCTCAAATAGGATCCATTAGAATCTCGGGAATAAGATTGGCTAAGTTTATTGGAAGACAAAACATGAATCCACATCTGTTTTCCCTGTGAACAATTTTGTTTTTTGACTCTAGCTGATTGGGGTATTCTCCATTAAGAGAAGGAACCTCAATTACCACCACAGACAACTTGGATTTGGAACATTTTACATTACAGATTCAGAATTTCAATCCATAAACTGATTTATTCTAGTAAAGATAGAGCAAGCATCTTATTCCCAAAATGGGGTAAGAAAGGAGGAACAGCAATAGTTCCTTCATATGAAGCATTCATTATAGCAAGGTAGTATTTGAAAATATTCTACTTATTGCAACATGTTGCCAAGCAAAAATTTAACTTCATGAAACATTACTTTTTGAATAAGTGGACACTAGTTATCAGGTATAAATCTTAATTTAATTTTAGATTAGGTGGGAAAGTAGTATCATGCAGAAGAGAGGGTGAATTATGGTGTATACATAGTTTAAAAATTAAAGGACTAAGAAAAACAACTTAAATGTGTGAAGAAATGTGTTCTCCTCAGTCCTTATTTAATATCCAGTCAGAGTTTTAAAAAGATGCCCCTAACGCACTGTGGGAGAACAGAACTTGGTGAGATTTGTGGTACTGCAGTGGAGAAAGGCACAACCCGAATTCCAGGGAGATCTGACAAAGGTGAATTTGATATGGAATCCAGATGGGAAATTTGTATGCTTACTATAGGTGGTCAGATTCAGAGTTTGATGTTTTCCTGGAGACTTAAGTTTTCAATTAATCTTAATTTTTTATCTAAAGCTTTGTTGAGCCTACTTTTAAAGGAAATATTTAGCATAAATATGGGAACAGAGTTATTTTCTTCTGTTCAACAGTAAAATAGGTGCATGGTGTTTAAAATCAATTATATACAAGTATTACCAGAAAATGCAGCATAATTTGTTAATCACCATCTCTACATAAATATCACTTTGCATTCAAAGAATGAAAATGCATGTGTTCCCCTCCCATTTCCTTCAAATTACAGTGTGCGTGTTTTAAAGCCCTCAACCCACCAGTAGCCAGTAGGCCAGAACTTCTTACATTTGGTACTTTATATATGGATTGGAAATTAAGCTAAGTCTCCATAAAACTATGGTTATCCTGCTAAACTAAGAAATGCAAGTAATAAGCATCGCCAAGTTCCTGTTTTAGTGAGAATGCACAAAACTCTACACGAAGTAATTAAAAAAACCCACAAAATTTGTAAAGTCTCCTCTCCAGCCTTTCCACAATTATGAATCCAAAATTATACCACCCTGTTTATTCCATTTTCATAGAATACTCTGTGTTGTGAGGGAGGATAAGAGAAAGAACATTCTCAAACCTGTAAAACTAAGCAGTGAGCAGGTTTAAGAAAGGTAGGGCAGATGATTAGGAGCTATGTTGCTGCTCTAATGGAGTCAAAGCATAATCTGTACACAAGTATAAGAAAAGGAAGCACTATAAAAAGCAAATCTGCTTCACTCGCTTCCCGACTCTGCTACCCCTGTTTTGAAATACAGAAAATTTCACAGATATGAAAATGGTGACTTGCAGCTGGAGAAAGACACTGGACAATGGCAGAAAGCTCATTAACTAATCAATCAAGGAGTTTCTTGGCTCTTATATTGGCTTGCTCAATACGCTCTTTGTTGGTATCCGCCTGAAAAAGGAAAAAGCATGTGTAAGAATTGCAGGTGACTGAAGACTAGATAATAAAAGATTTAAACATTTTTAAGTCTAATGTAAAAATTTATCTAATACATAGCTCAAGGAAAGAGTTTTTATACATCTAGGTATAATTATCCACAAGTAAAAAGGTTGGTTTTAAAAAAAGTAAAAAACTGTCAAAATTTCTTTGTGGGCTTGACCACAGAAGTGCAAGATACTACCATTGGGATAGGTAGGAGGGAGACAAGAGCTCTTACCAATTAGCTCAGCAGGGGCTGGTAGTTTTGCAAAGGCAGCATGGTCAGAGGGAAGAAATCTCTCTAGCATGCCCCTCAAGGCAACTCAATAAATAAAATGACTGGCTTCAGTGAATTGGAGGAATTAAGGGAAGGAATTTGAGGGTGTGGAGAAGAATCCATCACCAAAACAAAAATTGGATTTTTCCCCCTTAATACTTAATTTCTTCCATAAACAATAGTAATCCTCAGAACTACTGTGGCACAACCTTCTCAACATTAAAAAATATACCACAGTACTCAGCCCTTAGAGAATATAGGAGAAATTAAGCCATTCACCATTTATGCAAAATGAGCAAAAGGATGCACTGCCAACTGAAAATGATTAAACATGAAGGAAAGAGAATTGGTAAAATATTTTGTATAAAACAGACTCATGAGTCTTTTGAATGTACTGTTATAACAATATGGCCTTGGCAAAAAATTTATGATAAGATTGCAAACACCTATAATTAAACTAAAGCATCCAAAAATCAGACAATTCCAGCAGGCGATTGACAGTGTTCTTACATCTCTCAAGGAAAGATCCAACCTCCACAGATTGAGACAAGAATGAACCATTATGATCATTTAGTCTGAATTGCATAACACAGGCCACAGACCCTGACCCAGTAATTTCAGCATTAAGCCCATAGTGTCTGGTTGAGAGAAGGCATCTTTTTGATAGACATCCAATCTTGGTTTAAAAAACAAACAACTCTGGAGACTGCACTACAACCTTAGATAAGTAATTCCAATGGTTAATTACCTTCATTATTA
Source organism: Sternotherus odoratus (assembly GCA_032164245.1). Lineage (NCBI taxonomy): Eukaryota > Metazoa > Chordata > Testudines > Kinosternidae > Sternotherus > Sternotherus odoratus. Next base: position 53,666,848 of record JAVMKO010000006.1, on the reverse strand, counting down.
TAAAATTGTACTTTAGTCTGATTTTGTCTAGGCTGAGTTTCCAGCCATTTAAGTTTATGTCTTTGTCCACTAGATTAAAAAGTATTTTACTATCAGAATGTTGTCCCCCTGTAGATACTTACAGACTGGTCAAGTCACCTGTTAACCTCCTCTCTGCTAAACTAATAATAGGTTGAGTTTCTTTAGCCTGGTAAGGCAGGTTTTCCAGACCTCGAATCATTCTTGTAGTTCTTTTCTGCACATTTTCCAATTTGTCTACAGTCTTTTTAAAGTGTGAGTATAAGAATTGGACACTGTTCTACTAACAATCTAAATAAAGCCATATACATTGGCAACACCACCATTCTCCTGTATATTCAATAGCAAAAAAACAACAACAAATGTTAATGCAGAGGTAAGGTTGCTTGGTGTTCTGCAACGGGATAACATACCACTGAGTTGAGTAAAACTCAAACTTCTGAAAACCAGGAAATGCAGAGTTAAGATTGCCATGTCCTCTTTCAGCAATGCCACAATATGCCCTGTTATCACACATCTTTACTCTTCACCTCCTTTTAAAACCCATATACTCTCACCCATAAGATCCCACTCAAACACTATTTAAAGGACAAAAAGAAAATGAAAAAAAAAAAGGTACCCACATCACCTTTCCTCTGTTTCCCTCAAGCTAGCGATAGCCAATGGGAATTATTTGCACACTCTCCAAGTGCAGTCATTGTGTACCTACTCTAAGTGATGGAGGCAGTATTTGGGCCTGCTTGGTAAAAGTGTGTTTGTGATACATGGCTATAGGTCATTTACTTTGAGGTTTGTGGCAGAGCCTTGACTAAGAGGAGATCGGTTTTGCATCCTCTGACATGTGTGAGTAAAGGGAAGAGCTGCAGGTGAACTTTCAGGATCCAGCATGCATCATTTCAATGTGGAATAGTGTATATAATAATTAGTAGGGTACAGGAGTTTTATTACTGAAGGATGTTAGCAGTGAGTCTGGTCATGAGAGCAGTGTAAGTATTTACTATCTACATGCACTCCAGGTAAAATGATGTGGTCAGTGTCAGTCATAGCAGTACTGAATTGTGGAGGCAATAGTTAGCTCTGCTTCATAGAAGTGTGTTTGCAAGATCTGTGGAATACTCTGAGGTATGTGACAGAGCTGTGACAGGAGATCTATGTTTTGTACCGTCATATGTGAAGACAGGGAAGAGGTACATGTTCAGGATGCAATAGGCTTCATCATTTCTATGCAGAATTGTGCAGGCTGTCAATAGCCGAGCATAGGGCTTTTATTATAAAGTATATTGTCAGTGAGGTGGCATCTGAAAATATTCTAATGCTTTAATGATGGTTAAATGAAAATGAGGTGGTATCATGTGAGTAAGCATAAGGGAGTTGTAAAATCCCAGTGAAGTGATTCTTAAACACGTGGTATTTGTTCTAAGGAGTTGGCTAACTGTGTGAATATACACTAGGATCTGGAACCTCCTGAATCTTATAGTGCCAAGGGCCAGTGTGAGTATGTGCATACTGAGGCATTACTCAAAAGATGGCAGAGGGAAGGAGGTGGGGGAACACCCCCACCCTGACCCCGTTTTGTCCTTTACTAATGTTAGATGGAATCCTGTGGATGAGTGAAGGAGTTGTAAAAGGATGTGAAGAGTTTGTACATTTAAGCAATGGCATGGTGTGGGTGTGGGTGTGAGGGGAGGGGGGCATAGTGGAGCATTGCTGAAGAGGGCAGAGTTAAGGCCACATTTCCTTTGTGGGGGAATTAGACATGCAGATGTTTTTTGTGGGGAGCATTAGGGAAAAGCGGATTGGAGCAATGAACGGTGCATTTCCTAGTTTTCAGAAATTTGAGTTTTGCTCAACTCTGCAAGGGGATGACAGACCACCAAGCAACTGTAACTCTGTTAATGTAGTTTTTTGCCACTGAATTTTCTAGTTTTTTTAACAGGAAGAGAGATACTAGGAGTTACTTATTTAGGCAGTTGTACTTATGACCTATAATTTGCATACTGAGCCAGATGTCCTAACCTCCCGGCAGCCCTGCTTTGGAACATCTCTGAAGCCATGCCCCTGACCCACTCAATGTGTTCCCTGCTCCACAGTGGCCTCTTCCCCACCACTGTGCCCAGGCCTCTGCTCTGTAAGCGGAGAACGCATCTCCCCGATGTCTAATGCCCTGGTATACAAATGTTTTTATAGCAGTTCATTGCTCCCTCCTATAACTGGACTCTCGTACAGTGCCTGGAGTGAAAGACAACTGGGTTACAATGAAAAATGTTGGGGTCCCAGAAGGTTGGAGTGCACTTGCAGAGCTGTGGAGTGCAGGGCAGCTACCGTATGCGCTCCCTCAAGCTCCCAACTGCTCTTGCCTTCCCTATTTTATATCCCTCCCCTGCTGCAGCCCCAAATACCTCTCCCTGTATTGCCCCTCTCCGCTGCCCCTTAATATCTCCCCAGGAAACATTTTCAAGTCTAATCCCACCCCCCAAAACACTTTGATTACATTCCCCCAAAACAAAACCAGCACCCATGACTCCAAATTGCAGCAACCTCCAGCCACGAAGTCCAAAACTCCTTTTATCTTAGATGGAGGGTTGTGATAACTTGTCCTTAGGTCTGTTAACTGATGGCTGTGAACTTTCCCTCCAATCTGAATGTAGATGAATACAGACCTGTCATTAGTACCTCTCAGCTTAACAATATAAAGCAGCAAAAGGAAACCGTACGTTTCACTTGACTAAGTGACCCCAAATTTGCATCATTAACACCATCCAACATCCCCATGGGGAACACTAAATGTCAAAGCAATCTGAACTATTGGGATTTTAGAGCACTTACAAAAGTTGAGTTTAAAGCATATAAAATGGAGGGCAGGGATAGAAACCCTCTACCTATTTCTTTGTATTGGCACATGCATAGTGTGGGGAAGGGTATATTCTGTGGCCTGCATTATGCAGCAGGTCAGACTAGATGATCATAATGGTCCCTTCTGACCTTAAAGTCTATGAGACACAACCTTAACTATAGTGGTGCTCCCACACTACTAAATTCCCCAGCTTCTGCATTCAAAGGTCACACATGCCCTCAGCCACCACACTATACTAGTAACTCACATTCAGTTGTGTATGCTCTATAGTCCTTTTGAGTCACTGTCTTCCAAAGTACAGTCTCCCATTTCATAAGTATGACATATGTTCTTGGTTCTTAGATATGTGACCTTGTATTTAGCTATATCAAAATGCATGTTCATGTAAATCCAGTTTACTGTGTAACACAGATCACACTGTAGAGTTGACCTGTCATTTCCATTTCACCAGCAGTAATTTTGTTTTTCCCAGCTCATTGATAAAGATCTCAAATAGGAATGGATCAAGAATAGATCCTTGTGGGAACTTAACTAGGTAAACCCCAACTGGAGGATAATTTCCCATTTATAATTAATTTTGAGATATAATCAGTCACTTTTTAATCCATTTTATGTGCATTGCACTGATTATACACAGCACTAAATTTGTTTTAAATAGAGACTGTCATGTTGAACTAGTCAAATGCCCTACAAAAATCCAAGTATATTATATCAGTTACCTTTGTTTGACAAATATATACTCATTTCAAAGTGATAATTTAAACAAGACAATAATGTTAAGATAATGAACATTCCATAAAATAATGTTAACTGACATTTAATTATGCTGCAGTTGTTCAGATCTTTACTGAATAAAATCATTAAAAAGGCTACTATGGGATGCAGTCACTATCAAACTAATATCTTGTTCCTGATATTTAACAAATATCCTTATTGTAGGCATTTCACTATTGCTACTTTTTAGTGATTGTCCTCAACTCCTCCAGTTTTCCATTCTGAGTACATGTAATAAATACACATAGTATTAATACTGCTTTCCACTTCCTTTCTTAACCAGCATAGATTTTCAATAAAGGAAAACATTTTTAGTGATTGCAGAATTCTGGTTTTTGGCATCTAGAAAAGTTTGCTTAACTCCTTATAACTACTCACATAAGAAAAATAATCAATTTAGCTCATAATGGTTTCAACTTAGGGAAATTGGCCCTTTAAAAAAAAACAAAAAAAAAACAACCCACCAAATATAGATATTACTGGTCACAACTATATTCATTTGGCACAAATGTAATTACAGTAAAACCTCCATTTAACGGACTAATTCGGGCGAGGGGGTGTCCGTTAAATCAAAAAGTCCGTTATTTAATAATAAAAAAAAATGAGCTGTCAGAGCAGCAGCCCGCCTGCCACAGGGTCGGGGTGACAGCGGCAGCCGGGAACCGTCAGCCAGCCCGCCCGCTGCCTGGACCCGGGCGGCAGCCGGGAGCCGGCAGCCAGCCTGCCAGAAATGGATCAGGAATGCATCAGACTTGCTCAGAAATTTTGTCCGTTGCATCCGAAGTCCGTTAAATCGAGGTCCGTTAAATCGAGGGTTTACTGTATGTCATTATCACTTCTAGTAAGCAGGTACTAATTTGTTAGAGAGCTATAGATAAGTTTTAGCACCTCAAAGTTTTTCTAGTCAAAGTGGCAACAAAGTCCTCCTTCATATGTCCCGGAGATAGAATTTCCCTATGGTAACAGTTACCCCTCTCCTCCATACACACACATTGTAGGTAGATATTGAAAGAGCCATTCTGCTCTCTAGTCTGATTTAGTGGTCTATAACAGACTCTCACCAGTACCCAAACTTGTGATTTGTCAGTTACAACACTAATCCATAAACATTCCAGGTCCTGTGATTCTGAATTGTGTAGAGAGAGTACTAAGGACATACTTTAGTGTTAAATAATTGCAAGATACTGAATATGCTCAGGAACTGGTAGTAAAAGTTTAGTATGGTATGATTGCATACTCCTGATGCACCTGATCACTGCAAATGCTCATAAAGGCAGCATGGTGAACTCATTAATTTAAGAGTATTCCATAATTCTTCTCTTGTGTAACTATATTCAAGATGGAGATGACAAGAACAGGATTATTTGGCTCTTACCTGCACATTTATCCGGTCTATTTGCTTGTTTTGTGAATCAATTTCATTGCCCATATCCAAAGCCAGGCTTTTCAAGTTCCCCAGGATATTTCCCACCTGAGTGAGATTTTCATCCATCTCATCCTCTCTGGCATCGTTTGTTATCCTGTTGAAAATATCAGGAGACACCCCCCCGCCCCGTGTTCAGGAACTAGAAAGTTGCTTCCCCACTGCCAAAATGTTGCTCAATAAATGCCCACTAAAACATATCCAGTCACAACCAACATTTTCAGAGTAGGGGGGCTGCTTTACTTTAATACCATCTATTCAAGCAGGCAGGTAGCCTGCTAGTTTGTTCTTAAATTCATTTTGCTGAAAGAAATGGGACAAAGCAGTTTAGTTAAAATGGCCTCAAAATTAAAAACAAAGAACCATTGCCAGATTATGCTCTACTGCAGTGGTCTTCAAAGTGGGGTGCATGAGACTCCCGGCTGGGATCAGCAGCGGCGGTGGAGACCGCTGAATTCGGCTGCAGTCTATTTTTGTACCGTTGAAATGCCGCCGCACAAATCAGAAGTTTTCTATTCGGCGACATTTCAGCGGACATAGCCCGGGGGGCCGTGAGCGGACGCTGCACCACGGAAAGGGGCCACAGCAAAAAAAACTTTGAGGACCGCTGCTCTACTGTATTAGAGAGGGATTCAAATTCTGTATCAGAGCAAATCCTAACGCAACATTTAACAAAATAATTGGAACACCAAGCTCATATGCATCCAGAGGCTAATCAAGTCTAGTAATTATTCCCACCACTGCATGCTATGAAGAGTGGAACTGCAGATATAAATCCCCAAGTGAAAGCAATTCACCAAAGGGCTTCCTTCCCAACTGATAGTAAGATTTTAATGTATAGCCACTCTAATTAAATGCCTTCTAGAAGGAAGAAATTGACTTAAATGTATCTTAATAGCATACATGTTTGGGGGAAGATGATCAAACATACCGTGAAATATATCCCCCACTTGCTCCTCCAGTGGTCTGTGACTGATTATTTATTACACGTCCTGGCTGGCTGGATACAACACGGCCTGTTGAGTTCTCCACGCCATCACCCCACGTTGACTTGTATGATTTATTAGACTCAAAGTTCTTTGTTCTACCAGAGAGATAAGCCCAAATATATGCTAGATCAATAGAGGGAAAATGGGACATCAATTTTTTTTTCCCCCGAGTGGCAAGGGAGGGAAAGAATTATTTATTTCAGGGTGGGATTTTTAAAGGCACTCAAGTGATTTCATAGAAGCGTAGGACTGGAAAGGACCTTAACAGGAAATCTAGTCCAGTCCCCAGCACTCAAGGCAGGACTATGGAATAACTAGACCATTCCTGACAGGTGTTTGTCTAACCTGTTTTTAAAAACCATTGCTGACTCCCATTTAGTTTGTGATCCACTATAACCCCCAGATCTTTTTCTGCAGTATTCCTTCCTAGGCAGTTATTTCCCATTTTGTATGCGTCCAATTGTTTATTCCATCCTAAGTGTAGTACTCTATTTGTCCTTCTTGAATTTCATTCTTTTTACTTCAGGCCATTTCTCCAGTTTGTCCAGATCATTTTGAATTTTAATCCTGTCCTTCAAAATACCTGCAACCCCTCCCATCTTGGTATCATCTAAAAATGTTGTAAATGTACTCTCACTGCCAGGAACCAGGACTGATCCCTGTGGGACACCATTGGAACTGTCCTTTCAGCCTGACCATGAACGACTAATAACTACTCTGGGAATGGTTTTCCAACGAGTTCTGCACCCACCTTACAGTAGCTCCATCTAGGCTATATTTCTTTAGTTTGTTTATGAGGTGGTCATACAGGACAGTATTAAAGGCCTTACTTAAGTCAAGATATACCATGTTTACTGCTTCCCCCCCCCCCCCGCCCGCCCGCCCGCCCGCCCATCCATGAGGCTTGCTACCCTATCAAAGAAAGCTATTAGGTTGGTTTGTCTTGATTTGTTCTTGACAAATCCATGCTGACTGTTACTTATCAACTTATCTTTTAGGTGTCTGCATACTGATTGTTTGATTATTTGTTCCATTATCTTTCCCCGTACTGAGGCTGACTGGTCTATAATTCCCTGGGTTGTCCTTATTCCCCTTTTTATTGATGGGCACTCTTTGCCCTCTGGAATCTCTCCTGTGTTCCAGGAGTTTTTGAAAATAATTATGACTCATCTTTCTTCAGTCAGCTCCTTGAGTGTTATAGAATGTATTGCATCAGGCCCTGCCGATTTGAAGACATCTAACTTATCTAAGTAATTTTAAAATATGTTCTTTCCCTATTTTAGCCTCAGATCCTACCTAATTTTCCATTGGCATTCACTATATTAAACATCTGATTGCTAACCAACCGTTTTGGTGAAAACAAGGCATTTAGCATTTCCACCATTTCCACATTTTCTGTTATTGTCTCCCCCCCCCCCAACCCCCCTGTCAATTGAGTAATGGGCATATCCTCTTCTTGAGCACAAGTCCTATTTGAAAGTAAAAAGACCAGTGACTTTCAATAGCAATAGTGCTGCTAAATCACTAAGGCCTTGTCCTTCCTGCAGAGTTTTGTCACTCAAAGGTAGCTTTTGGCAGCAAAACAGTGGAGGTGTACACACTGAAAGTGGCATTGCAGTAACAAAATAAGACCACCTTGATGAGAGGCATAGGGCTTTTTGCAACAAACTTAAAGCACCAAAGCATCAGCATAGACACTGTCATTGGTTATATATTGCTATAACTGGCCTCCCCCAGTATCCCAAAATGCCTGCCATGACCGCTCTGCTCACTTTTTGAACTCTGCTGCCCTGCATTCCTGCTACACAAGCATGTGCTCCTCCCCTGTTAAAGCTCCATGTAGGGCTGACAGCTAAGCAGGTCACTCAGCTCCAGCAACAAAGAACAAATCATTAATATGGAATGTTGCTCCTACAGACAGACCGACCAGTGGGAGGGGCTAATGTTGGGGGGTCCCCGCCCCACTCCCTGCCTCAGGACTGGTTGCTTCCAGTGGCTGTCTGAACTTGGATACCACATACTGACAACTCTCTCATACACACTCCCCCCCCCCCACCTTCTCTCACACTCCCGATCATACTCTCTCCCAGCGGCATTGAGGTGTTTACATCCCACTTCCTTCCCTACACACTTCAGTTGAGAAGTGGCTGGCAGTCTAGTAGGATGCTCATGGAACAATGGGATTGAGAAACACTGTATCATGCAATGTTGCATCTGTCCCATGAGGCATTGCAAACCCTTTCTTAAGTCCCCTGCGGTCAGTTGCATAGTGAGATACCTACCCCAGTGCACTGCTCTGTGTTGATGCAAGAGCTGCTAGAGTGGATGCACTCAGCCAACACAAGGAGCTAGTGTGGATATGTAACAGTGGTTTTAATTAAAGCACTTCAATTAAAACACCATTACTTTTGGCAACAAAACTCTGCAAGGTACACACAAACGCTGTATTGCTTTAACTATGCCAGTATAGTTAAAGCAGTACAAAATGCTACAGCTATCCTAATGTGGACATAAAGTTATATCAATACAGTAAAACCTCCATTTAATGGACTAATTCGGGCGAGGGGGTGTCCGTTAAATCAAAAATAATAATTAAAAAACCCAGCTGTCGGAGCAGCAGCCCGCCCGCCACAGGGTCGGAGCGCCAGCCGGCAGCCAGCCCGCCCGCCGGCGGGAGCCAGCCGGCAGCCAGCCCGCGAGAAACGGATTTGGGATGCAACAGACTTGCTCAGAAATTTTGTCCGTTGCATCCGAAGTCTGTTAAATCGAGGTCCGTTAAATCAAGGTTTTACTGTATACTATACAGTAAAACCTCCATTTAACGGACTAATTCGGGCGAGGGGGTGTCTGTTAAATCAAAAAGTCCGTTATTTAATAATTTAAAAAAAAAAAGCTGTCGGAGCAGCAGCCCGCCCGCTGCCGGGACCCGGGCGGCAGCCAGGAGCCGGCAGCCAGCCCGCCCAGGTCCTGGCTGCTGGGACCCGGGCGGCAGCCGGGAGCCGGCAGCCAGCCCGCCCGCTTCCGGGACTCGGGCGGGAGCCGGCAGCCAGCAGGCAGGACCCGGCAGCCAGCCAGCCCGCCCGCCCGCAGGCGGGAGCCGGCAGCCAGCCCGCCTGTTGCCTGGACCTGAGCGGCAGCCAGGAGCCATCAGCCAGCCCGCCCGCGGCTGGGACCCTGGCGGCAGCTGGGAGCCAGTCCACCCGCTGCCGTGACCCAGGCGGCAGCCGGGAGCCGGCAGCCAGCCCGCCAGAAATGGATCAGGAATGCATCAGCCTTGCTCAGAAATTTTGTCCGTTGCATCCGAAGTCCGTTAAATTGAGGTCCGTTAAATCGAGGGTTTACTGTATTCTCCTTTTAGTATGAAAATAAGTTATACCACTATAAAGCACCTTTGTAGCAGTGTAACTTCATTCACAGCAGGATATGTGCCACTATAAATATTTCAAGAGGGAAAAGTTACCCCTTAACCAAAAGCATTATACTGGTACAAAAGCTGTATTTAGACCAGGCCTTACTGCTTTTAAAAAAAATTAAAAAAAAATAAATCAGATTTTGTCATTTTCTGCAATATCTTAAATACAAGACTATAGATGAACAGGAAAGCATAATTATTTTGTATTTGGACACAATCCTCAATAAGGGATGAGCAAGAGGTACCTTGAGGTTGAAGCAACCTTGGAAAACATTTATGCACTTAACTAGCATTTCAGATGTATTTAAGAAATGATTTCCTGATGCCATCTCTCCTTGATTGTTCAGATAGTTTTCCAGCCATAAATTGATGCGTTAAACACAGGATAATTTAAGTCATACTTACCTTTATGATTTTACTGCATGATCCAAGAAAAAGCAAAGATGGCCTGATATGTCGAAAGCCCTATTATAACCAAATATCTCTTATAGCAGCAGTGGCAAGGAGCTATGAAATACAAGTTAATAAGGAAAGTAGAGCTATAGCCAAGTTAGAAAAGTTTCTGAAATTTTACACAGGTGTAATTTTGTAAATTTTAATAAAGGAGGTTTTATAACCACCCCATACATACAACACCACTTACTTGTTGGTAGTCTCACAAGTGAGACCAAGGATTAAACTGGCCATTAAGCCTGAACTACCCTCTTCCTTCTGTTTCTCCATTGGGCCAAAACATTTGCAGGACAGTATAGGGAAACTTTCACTGGCACTATACCTATGCTGTAACTACAGGACTTCTGTCAGTGTAGCATCTTTGAAGAACACTAAGGTGAAGTTTAAAATTTTTCAGCACCTATTCAAAATGTCATGATATAAAAGAAATGTGTCTTAAGAAAAGGTAGTATCAGATGAAGACTGATGCTCTCATTAGAATCTCTGCCCAAGTTTTAGCTGCAGAAATACAGGAAACTTCACGTTTGTTTAATGGAAATGGGGAAAAGGGCAGACAACTCTCACTTAGAAGAATGCCTTAGTCTTTGGTCAGAGCCCATGTAAAACCACCATCAGCAGAGGTCTACACATATCAATGTAAACAGGTGGATTCAGTCACACTTCTGGTTTGGGGCTTACGCAGATCTGATCCCTTTTGTTTATTCAGTCAAATGAACTTGCTTTAGTAAGAAAAATTCATTTATCCAATTTCTGACTTGCAAGCACTGAAGCACACAATTATGGGAGAGCAGGCTGATTCTATTCTGGTTTGTACAGGAGTGATAAAGATCACAATTCTTCAATGGGATGGCACAATTGAAAGTAAAAGTAGAATTGGCCATACAGAATGATGCACAAGTCTGAACACACAACTTCACTTTTACACCCCAGGTGGAGTTTTATGGTGCTGGACAATAAGGAAGATCAGATTTTTATTTCTACAAATTGAGTGAGTCACTGAAATACAATCATGACTGCCACATTCCAATTTTTAAAGTAATTTTCCAAACTATTACTCCATTTTTGTCTAATTGGGGGAAGTTTGACACCTTCCTGAAAACGAAGCCAATATGTTGAAGATCCTGAACATCAACTGGTACAGCCCTGGTATTTACAGCCTCTCCTCAAGGAGCTGGGTCAAAGTTAATAGACTCCCATGCATAATCCATTCTGTAGCATGCTATCTATAGACATGAATGTTACACTGGAACAACACAAAACGACAGTCACATGTCTTGCATGCAAACAGCATGCCCATGCAAACACATACCCATTTAGAACATCACCTTAGACAGATGGTTAACAGTACAGGCTGTGTCAAAGATTGACCTTGTCCTAAAGTCCGCTTTCACCAGTTAATTGAATCCAGCTTCTAGTGTTTAGTCTTCATTTTTATTAAGTAAGTGGAAGGTGGGTATGTTAGGAGAGAACGGAAAAAAAGAATAGTAAAAAACCAAACATGCAAGCAAGTGGTTAGTGACAGTTTTTTTTTCCCCATCTGAAGTCTTTTGCTTTCAAAACAAAGTAGCTTTAAGTAATCTGAATAAAGTAGGGGAAGAAAAAGAAACATTTAGTTGTGTGCACCCTGGTGTTTAAATTCAGCCTCCGTGTGGAAGACTGGTTATCCTAGTGCTGAACATTTATATAAAAGATACCACGCATAAGTGGGACATTGGGGTGAGAGGACGGTCAGCATTTTTCAGATCCACTCAGTACAGTTTCTCCTGCTCTTGACCTCGTCACTGCTTCCCTAATACACCTCAGCACACTCCAAAACTTCCCAAGGCACCTCACTGTGAAAGTCACCTACCAGAATTAACATATTTGGAAGTGCCACAAACTCCCATCGCTCTTGATACATGATCTACTCAGATTCAGTGGCACTAGATATCAGGTCTTTTGCCCAAGGCAAGTCACTTACTGGAAGTGGCCAATGTGACAAATTCAGAAACCTGGACAGGATTGTAATCTGAGATACTCACAGGATGCAAGTTATGTTAAGAAGGATGAAATTGCACATTGGTTCAACAACTTTGTGTTGAGCTACAGGCCAGATGAGAGCTATTTACTTGTCAAACTTGTAACAGAAGTCTGAACTTTTAGTCCTGAAAACCTTATGCTCATTTTAATTCAGGATGATCACATGTTGTTCTGTATGAGACCCTCATGTAATGGACTTGAATGTACAGTTTAACTACCTCGCTTCCACTTCAATTATTGAGGAGATCCAGGCTCTCTTTTTGGTCCACTGATTGGACCCACAATAAAAATTTGCAAAACACAATTCACTTTGGCAAGTATACATAGAGAGAATCCCCTGTCCTTCTCCTACCACCCTAAAAGAGACCGGCCTGTTTAGCCATTTTCTTTGTAAGATTCCCACAAATTCACTTAATACTTTAGAGCAGGGCTCTCCAAACTACGGCCCGCGAGCTTGATTTCCGTGTCTAGTAGCTGCAGGAGGTTGAAAAAAGCAAAGCTGGGGGCGTGGCAGGGGCAGTAGAAGCAAAAGGACTCAGTCGTAGCAGCAGGGGGAGGAGCACAGGGGGTGGGTCACGTCCCCACATGCCTGCTAGAAGCCCTCCTCCAGCTTGCCAGTTGCTTCCAGCAGCGGCGGAGTAAAGAGGGGAGTGTCCCTGCTTGGCGAGGGGCCAGGGGGATGGCGCGGTGGGGGGAGGGAAAGCGGGGACCAGGGGATGGCGCAGCGAGGGGGCCGGGGGATAGCATGGCGCTGGTCGTGGGGGCCGGGTTGCAGCAGGCAGCTGGGCAAGGAACAGCTTCTTGTTTTGCCGGACATGTCCGGATTCTGCGCTGGTTGGCGGCGGGCAAAAGGGGGCTGGGCAGGGAATGGCTTCTTGTTTTGCCGGACATGTCCGGATTTTTGGTCTGTGCTAAAAATTAATCTATGTCCGGGATTTCTCTCCACTGGACTGAGGGGAAGGTGGGGTAGCTTGGCTTGGGGGGGGGGGGGGGGGTGTCCTCCTTTCCTTCTCTTACCCCTGCCCCACTCTGTTGTGGTCTCAGAGTCAGGAAGGGAGGGGCACTCTCTTCCTCTTCAGAAGTCCCTGAGAGCCGCCATTTTGTGTGGGGGTGAGCCACCATTTTGTGTGTGCTGGGGGGGGGGGGGGGTGAGACGCCATTTTGTGTGTGGCAGGGGCCCTGTCTGCAGGCCCAGGGGTAGGGTTTTCATATGTTCGGAGTTTTGAATTGAAGGACAAATATAAGGAAGGAAGCAAATCTGGTAGAGTTCTAGAAATTCCTGCCAAGTGATCAATATACTCATGTAAAAAACTTTGCCAGTCGATTAATATCAGCGTTTGGCACTACTTACGTGTGTGAAAAAACTTTCGATGATGAAATATGTGAAATCCAACCACAGATTGGCTTTGTCTGATAAGCATTTACAATCAATTTTGATGATAGGGAACACTAACTTTGAACCACAGTTAAATGCAATTTTGTCAGAAAAATATCAGTACCATACTTCTCACTAATCCTAAAATAATATTTCTTGATTTTTGAATGTGTATTTGTATGCTAAAATTTTGTGAGTTTAGAAATAGAAAAATAATGTGAAAATTTTAATGTATTCACAAATATTTTGTAAATATTTTGCATATATTTGCATATGCTAATTTTTTTGCCACGGTCACTTCGGCCCACGAAGCCCCTTCAAAAAATCTAATATGGCCCTCAACTCAGAGTTTGGAGACCCCTGCTTTAGAGCAGCTTAGAGTGGTAGCTCTCAATGGTGAAACTGCCTAGAGAGTACAACGCATCCCTCCCTGTTCTGTCTGCTCTACCTATGTTTTTGCTACAAATATTTGAAACTACACCAGAAATGCCATCAAGCAGGATCTAAAAGCCTTTTAATTGACATTTCCTGAGAGGACAGTGGTGACACTGATCACAGTTAAGGCACTACGACAAAATCTTATAAAATAAATAAATAAAAACAGAGAATGTAATACGTAATGTGAGATTTTTAAAGCTGGTAAAACCCAAGGCCTATTCTGGTTTTCCTTTTCCCACTTACAGATTAGTATAGGTGGGATAAATTCTACTCAATGCTAGATCTTATTTGTCCTCTCCAAAAATAAATGCCATAATATATTTACCTTCCTCTCACCACATGCCAAGAAAAACAGAGTAGCCCAGCATATATTACCAGTCTTAATAAACCAGTGTCCCAGCAATAGAGAAATACATTTGGGAAGAAAATTTCAGATTCCAATGGATCTTTATTACAAAAGAGGGAGAAGGAAAAGTTGAAAACTGAAGTTATTTTTAAACACCAATATTGCTTTACTGTTGAAGCTTCAGGTTGGGATTATTGACAAATCTAAAAGGTGGTTACTGTGAGTGTGTTTTAGCTACTAATCCCTTTTTAATGGTACACCTCTAGAAAGCTGCAGTTATCAATTTCCCTAAAAAGCACCTAGGGCAAGTTGACTACTATCAATGTAATTTTTACTCCCTCAGCAAGTAGAAAGATTTTCTTTATTTCACCTCTGAATGTTCCCCAATAGGGTACTCTTTGGGGGATCCCAGAAATTCACACCTGAGTCTGGATTTGTTAACTGACCTGTTGCAAGGACAGACACAGAGGCCACAACACTTGTTGAGCTCTGTCAAGGTCTTTTCAGCTTCTCTCATGTCCTTGTTTATTTGGTCCATGCCTTCTTCTATACGGGTTAGTTGTTCTAAAAAAAGTAGTTACAAAACATACAAAAGTTTGAAAGATTAGACCATATTAGAGGGGAAGCTTTTATCTGAAATGTTAACATTTAAGCTATAAATTAGATCTGTATACGCAAGCCACTCACCCCCTATACAGACTTTTTGTAGCAAAAGCAAACAGTGACATACTGCAATAGAATTTTTGATTATACGTTTCCAGCAATCCTAAATTAAAAGCTTTTTTTTCATAGCATAATAGTTCTGTTGTCTAGATGTTTAGATGTTACTAGCTGCTTTTAAAGTACAGAAACATTACTTTGTCAGGGGGATGGGGCAGGAGACTCAATAGCACAGTTAATTGCACAGCCTGCAAACTCTGGTGACGTGAACCAGAGCTAAATCTTAAATACTATAATTGCACAAACATAGGAACATCTGTCTAGTGAAGCAACCTCATTTCTATACCAGAATGAGTTAGAGGCCAAAGACTGATAAATTAGTACACCAAACATAAGCACAGATATTACTGCAGACCATTAAGAGTTAATATTCACAACTCTGTGTTGCACACAGGTAGAATTCACCTCCTTGTTCATCCAGCATGGTGACCGTCTTGATTCCTGCATCCTGGGACTAGAAAGAGAAAAGGAGGTTTGCAGAAATAACACTGTTTTCAGTACACAGTCAAAAGCTCTAGTGCTAGCTAGAATAACACCTGCTCTGAACTACAATATTGGAATAATGGAAGTTTGCACTGCAGATCACTACCAAGGACAAGTCTACACTACTGCACTGGTGAAGATATGCTATGTCAATACTCTTTCATTGGCATAATTACTCCACCTCACTGAGAGCTGAAAGCTATGTCTGCAGGAGAGCGTCTCCCACTGATACAGTGGTGGTGTTGACACTGTTTTAAGTCAATGTAACTTACCCCCCGAAAAGTTTAAGTCAATGTAACTTACCCCCCTGAAAAGTTGTTTTCACACTCCTGAGCAATGTAAGTTACATCAACTTAAGCGATGTTGTAGACAAAACCTTAATTTCACATGTGATAGGCTAGTGTAAAAAAAGTTACTACTTAGTGACAATACTGCAGTTTTGGATGAAATGGCACTTCTATTAATATCCTTTTTAGAAACATTCAGTGTTCAGAGAGTCTTTTTGGACTGACAATTTTGCTTAGTCTCAGTGCAGAAGCAATTAGAAGTTGGTAGGAATCCCTTTTGAGTTATCTAAACAGGGAAAGATATTTCAAGTGATTTGCTGAACTCAGATCTTCAAAAACAGATCAAACTTGGTATGGACAAATCAGTGAGAAATCAATTCCCAACCTCACTGCCCAGTGGTAAGACCTTCACATATGATGGCTGGAGTAGGCAGGGAAAGTAGTATGACTTCCTCCTGGAGGAAGCCTTATGAGCCCAGCCTCTGAACCCTACACCAGATCAGCCACTTGCCCTTTGAAGGAACAAAGTAGCCTATGTTCAATTTTAGGCCAGTCAAAGTCAACAGCAGCTCTAGCACTGGAGAAAAATCAACCCCAAAAGTTTAGTAAGGGCTGAAGTGCTCAATCTCCATCCAACTCCTAGCTCACTGACAGCCATCAATGAGTATGAGAAGTCCAAGGCAGGTCAGACCATCCCTTTGGGCATGGAAACAAAGAAATATCTCTCTCTCACACACCCTACTCCTCGGGCAACGTGGTTGGTTGCTGGTTACCAAGCAGCCATGACTGGATACAAGTTTCAACTTTGGGAACTGATGTTCAGTTTCCTTGTGGCGTCCAATGGAATTACTATGGATTGCCAGGTATTAGAGACACTGTGAAACTGTGATATGTTACCCAGTTCCACTCTGTGTTGCTTCTATGTTGTCTTGCATCCTAAAAGTTACTTTACCTTTTAATACTGGTCACAAGACACCAACTATTTCTGACCTGTTGGACAACATGGAAGTGCAGGAGAGTCAGCTGGAAAGGCATCTGCACAAATGTGGCTCTCAGAAGTGGAAGAGTTTCTCTTTAGATAACCAATAATTTGTCTCCATATTCTGTATCCCTGTTTGTTTGTTTGTTTTTTAAACAAAACAGTCTCCCCCATCTCTCAAGGTACACTTGTCTGCCATTTCACCTTATCTTCTGCCAGTAGATAGTTCTAATATTTCCAGCATCAAAACATCATCTGAACTTCTTTTTCAATTACTATTGTTACAAAAATACTATAACAAAGGTTTTAAAAAAAACTATTTTTCCCATTTGTTTACTCTGTACATTTGATAAAGTATATTCAGTTTCACTGTCTCCCCTGTATAGTCAATTTACTCTGAGATTGTTTGACAATCACTGTTTCACCCACTTAGTATGTTTCCAAAGATTTAGTAAGCACTCCCTTACCTCAACAGCCAGGGTAAGAATCCTCCTTGTGCTTTCCAGAGACTAGAAAGAGAAGATTTAATATAATGAATCACATGTAAAAAATAAATAAATCAGTAAGACTCTCAAACACTAAGAATTCAATATAATAGCTAGTGCATAAAGCTTTAGTAACCTGGGAATAAGGGATAATCAACTAGCCACACCTATATATCAGAGCTACAATGATCTAGGATTCTTTTTCATTAGCCATTATTCATATTTCTCAGTACACATGAAGAACAACAACATAAAATTGATACTTCAAGTGCTCCTCTGACATTAGAAAAAACTGCTCGGATAGATCTCAGGGACAATTACTATAGCTAGGCAAAGATAATAAAAATGGGAGCATAAATTCAGGGTACTAAAATGTGTGTTTAAGCACCTGTCTGATTTTAAGAGGGTGAGCACATCACAGATTTCCTTCGTCTCAATGGGAGTTGTCAGGTGCTCAGCACGTCTAAAGATCAGGCAGATGCCACTTCAGGAGTGAAATTTCAGGCTCCTATTTTAAAAATAATTTGGCCCCAGCAGCTACAAGTTGAAAACCAGGTAAAAATACAGACGTTTGGGATATTCAACTTGGCCCATGCAATCATTTTCATAGGCTCCCCCCTACATTCCTATTCTCCACAAATTTACACTATGTTAGGATAACTTGCATATTAGGATCCTGAATGAGCCTAGGGAAAAAAAGTTTACCTCATCAGTGACTTGGTGGGCCCTTAATTGAATCTCTTCAGGTGTCAGTTCAGCCATGATGAGATGTTGCTTTAAAAGGAGTTGATCAAAAGGAAATAAGGTCTAGTCTCCTGTAAAAATCGAAATAAAACATTAACCCATAATAAAGAGCTCCAGAGATGGTGTGCATTAGTCTGTAAAGGCTACTACAAATGACACTTTTTAACTGAAAAGATGATTGGAAGGCAGCACACTGAGCTCAAAGAATATAAAAGCATGCCTACTACCTTCTGCACAGTACAATGCTTGTACAGTATTAGGGGTCATTTAACAGAGCTATTCACTGGTGTGTTACAACATTGAGGTATGAGTGAAAAAACTAAACCAGTAAAAAGTATTTTAATGTTGGTTTTCTTTCTGCTATTGCAAAATCCCTGTCCAAGAAAGGATATTTACATTTCATGGAAAATTCTAGCTACTGGTCATTTCCCGAGTTCTTCCTAGACCAGAAAGTCTAAAGTAAAAAACCTCACAAACGAGAACAGAAAATCAGACTGATGCTTTTGCAGTGAGGCAAAATGCTAACCAATGTACCCAGTAGTCTGAAAGTACAAACTGCAGGCATCACTTTTCAGCATGAAATGTGTAATGTACTTGAAAATAATGTTTAGTTGTATACACAGCATCCAAGTATGCACTGATTCTATTCTGAGATACCCTGTTTCCCCGAAAGTAAGACATCTCCCGAAAATAAGACGTACTTCCAGTTTTGCCTCTCGCTGTAATATAATGTAATGTAATTTGGGAGCAAAAATTAAGATAAGACACTGTCTTATTTTCGGGGAAACACGGTAGCATTTCCTGGAGTCAACTGAAAACTCTACTCCTTTCAATTACATTATTTGTTAGAAACTAATCCAGTATAAGCTTTTCTAAAGTTGTCTGCACAGCACCAGATTGGCTTTTAATATGTGCACCACTCACATGCCTTTTCTGAATTTGCAATGGTCTGACAGGACCATTTAATCACGGCATTTTATACTTTTGCACACTGGCTCTCTCAACAATCATCAAAAAGTTTAGTAAACTACTGTTCTGGTTCTGAATTTGGTCTGCTTTTCAAGACTGTCAATTTGATTTTATGCAGTAATGGCAGAAAAAAAAAAGGAGACAACTGAATATTTTTCTTCTTAAGAGATTAGTCAAAGGAAAAGGCTATTTGTCCAACAAAATGGTCCTTTTGTAAGTATTTCAAGTTAACAGTTCCATTTGACTTTATTTTCATACTGCCTCTATAGCATGGATGGGCAAACCATGGCCTAGGGGCCACATCTGGGTAGTGCTTACCTCAAGCAGCTCCCAGAAGCAATGGCATCCCCCCCTCCCCTTTGGCTCCCACACATAGAGGCAG
Source organism: Sternotherus odoratus (assembly GCA_032164245.1). Taxonomy (NCBI): domain Eukaryota; kingdom Metazoa; phylum Chordata; order Testudines; family Kinosternidae; genus Sternotherus; species Sternotherus odoratus. The sequence goes on along the minus strand of JAVMKO010000006.1, from coordinate 53,647,698 downwards.
CCAAGGGGCTCCACATGCTGTCTCCACATTGGACGGGAACCACGGCCAGCAGGAGCGGTGCCTGCAGACGAGGCAGCATGCAGAGCTGCCTGGCTGTGCCTCTGCATAGAAGCTAAAGGGGGGGGGGGAGGGGGCATGCCACTGCTTCTGGGAGCTGCTTGAGGTAAGCACCACCCAGAGACTGTACCCCCCCCCCCAACTCTCTGCCCCAGCCCTGATCCCCCTCCTTCCCTCCAAACCCCTTGGTCCCAGCTTGGAGCACCCTCCTGCACCCCAACTCGGATCCTCCTCCCACACACTTAACTTCATTTCTGGCCCCACCACAGAGTCCACACCCTCAGCCAGAGCCCTTACCCCCTCCCACACTCCAATCCCCAGTTTTGTGAGCATTCATGGCCTGCCATACAATTTCTGTACCCAGATGGGGCCCTCAGGCCAAGAGGTTTCCCCACGCCTGCTCTATACTATTGATTTTAATTTTGTAACAGCAAGAACTTTACAGTCCAGACTCCTGTAACTGTACGACAGTGGTGCTCAACCTTTCCAGACTACAGTACCCCTTTCAGGAGTCTGATTTGTCTTATGTACCCCCCAAGTTTCACCTCATTTAAAAACTACTTGCTTACAAAGTCAGATGTAGAAAAATACAGAAGCGTCACAGCACACTGACTGAAAAATTGCTTACTTTCTCATTTTTGCCATATAATTATAAATCAATAGGAATATAAATATTGTATTTACATTTCAGTGTATAGTATTTATACAGCTCTAATATAAGTCATTGTCTGTATGAAATTTTAGTTTGTACTGGCTTCACTAGTGCTTTGTATGTCGTGTGTTGTAAAATTAGGCCAATATCTAGATGAGTTGATGTACCCCCCCTGGAAGACCTCTGCATACCCCCAGAGGCATGCATACCACTGGTAGAGAACCACTGTTGTTGGGGAATAGCCATTAATTACAGTGAGTATCTTCCCAGATTTCTGCTGGTGAACTAAATGTACTACAATGAGCAATATTCTCTACAATTTGCATGAATTAGATTTACTTTATGAAGAACATTAATTGCCTAATGCTAAGAAGGATCTTGAGCATTTGGAAAGCTTTGTTTATGAACAGGTTCTGGTACCACCTGCCCCATCACAAAGCCCTCAGCAGCTAAACTCAACGAAGCTCGTATAGCTGGAGAAAAGTCAGTGTTTTTGATAAATCAAATGCACTCCATTTTTAAGAACCTGATCATACTGCTATTGAAGCACTTCTACCTCCAGCCTAAAGAGAGGTCTTCTATATATGATTGATAGATCAGAAAGCAACAGGTTAAGAAAGAGGAGAGAAGGGAAGGAAGAGTGGGCACATTAACCTTAGCACTTCAATATATCAAATAATATGGCTCTTTACGGACACACAATATAAAAGGTTAAGAATGAATTAAAAGTTGATCCATAGATCCATAAAAATAAATAAGGCTTGAATTGAGGTTGCTGCATCATCCGAATCTTATGCTTTTGTGCCTTAGTGTTGCAGTACATGATACAAGATCATACCATTTGGAGATTGAAAAGCAATCCATTATATGGATTTAAAGTTGTGGCAACCCCCAGTGAGAACTTCATCGAAGGTTCTAGTCAGACTAGCAACCTGAAAGTTATTCCTCTCCATCCACTTCTCTATTTATCATGCTTAAGAAACTGTTTTCAGTTTAGAAAAGAGTGTGAAATAGTCATAATACATCAATACCAGAAAAAGCCAAGAGGAACACTGGATACTAGACAATGGTTTGAAAGCATCAACCTTCTAGCACCTTTTCAACAATCTTCATTTCCTCTTTCTGACAGAACAATTGAGAAACTACTTTGTTTATAGCGTTCCTCTGCACTGCCTTGACACTGAAGCACCAAGTTCCTCTATATTAACCTACAATATCTACATGCAGAGTTTTAGACAGAATGCAAAAATGCATGTATGTGCACGGGGTGCAGGGAAGGGGGAATGGCTAAAAATTATTCCACAGTAAGAACAAAGAATTGAATACTGAGACAGCAAAAATTTGAAGTCATCTGCGAAAGATGCTGTTTTTCTACACTGTAGAGGAGACATCCATGAACTCTGAAAAAGAATTATACATTGTACTAAAACCGGGGGAAATTCTTCTCCAGCAATAGTAAGTTTGCTAGCAATTCATTTTTCAAGGAACCACAACTACACACAAATTTGGTCAAATTCTGTTAAGTTTTGGCAAATCAAATTTGAAAAAAAATTAAAACATTCTATTTCAATCATTTTGAAACAAGGCGTTGCAGCATTTCACTTTGAAATGATGTTTCATTTGGAAATTTAGCTAAATTTCAAAACATAAAAGGTTGAAAACTACCCAAACAAAATGAGAGAGAAAAAAAAAAAGAAGAAGTTTCAATTAAGCAAGACATTTTTGTTTTACTCAAAATCAGGCAGGGAGCGAGGAGGAGGAGTGTATTTTCCTTTTTGGCAAGAAAAACTGAAGAAAGTCAGCTTTAGTTCAAACTGACTTTTTTCAGGTTCAATCCCTTGAAAAAGATTCACTCAGCTTTTATACCCTTACCAGACAAGTTGTTTCCAGGATTCCTTAGAATCTGAACTGTTCTTATGTTCTTATCTCATTTAACTATTCAGAGAGAATTCCCAAAGGGATAGTACAGTTGTTTTAGCAGAAGAAAAACTAAACCTATATAGCAATTTTTTCACATTATGACTAATGGACTTTTGGTGTTGTTGTTTTAATAATATGTCTTCTACAGTACACAGACATTGGAGTTTCACTTAAAGCATAAGAAAGTCACAAGGTAACAATGCCTCATTTTCACATAATCAATTTTTACCCACACAACTCCAGGCATGTCATTTTTACAGTAAGAGAACCCCAAAAGGCATGTGCTCACTTATGAGAGGAAGTGGTACTGCTGGCTGCAAGTTCTTTCCAGTCAAAGCTAAATGAACCAGTAAACAAAATTAAGGATCTTTACACCTTTGTTTTTCTAAGGCTGAAAAGGATTTCCCCCCCCCCCCCCCTTTCCTCTTGAAGCCAACTTAGTCATGTGCTAGTTCCTAAACCTTACCATTATAGTGAACTGGAACAGGAGTACACAAATGTTAGTTCTTTAGACAGCCTTGTAATGAAGTACATTTTATGGGATGCTTCACAAGAAGCTAGTCTATGAATTCAGTTTAGATAGCTTTAAAGAAATGACAAAAATCATCATCATTTTACGTGGTATACAAGATCATCCTGACAAATTCCATCACAGACTGATGTGGGAAATAAAACTGTCCAGACAATAACACTGAAGAGAATACAGTTTTGACAGATATTGGAACAGAAGAGAAAGCATTATCCAGAAAGCCATATAGGAAGACTTTCCCTCATCATACATCACATTTTGTGGAATCCATGGTTTTGCTCCCAATCACTCTCCCTCCCCCCAAAAAAATTAGGAATAGGAGACTTAAAAATAAATCAATTGAGATTTTGTAAGTGTCAAATTTTGTCAACCACAAATCTCGCCAGGGCAGGAAATATGTAGCTGGTACTTTCCTTATTGTTAAGGAAACAATAGTTAGCACAAGCTAGTCCACCACTCCTGGGGGCAAGTTTGGCTCTCTTACAATAAGGAACAAACTGAAACGTGTTAATGGAACACTAATTTATAGGTTAAAGTTTGCTTTAACTTAATTTCGGTTAGACAGCCCTAGTAAGGCTCCTTCTGCTGGAGTCGATCAGGCTACTGCGTTTGTGTCCTATCACACTGGGCCCCATGTGCTCTTAAACTTCTGTTGGTCTGTGGCAGAGTCTCTTTCCTTGGCTTCTCTGGCAAACTTTTGTTCACAGGTTCTGTCTGTCCTCCCTTTACAGAAATGGTTCTTGTGATCCATTTGCCTTAGACACCTCCGGACCAATGCTCACTCACTCAGAGTCCCCAGCAGCCTAAGCACATGGTTTTCCAGAGCTCCAGCCCTATAGGTGCTCAGAGTTTACAGTTCACCTCTTCAGGGACACATGACAATAAAAGCAAACAGACAGTTTATGTCAGTTTAGTTTACTTAATTTGCTTGGTTAGCCAGATGCGGATACCCAATATTCATCTATTTTCTTAGCCACTTATCTTATAGTTCACACACAAACAACAATTTGCAAAAAAAAAGGAAGGAAGCAGAAAAACTACATAGACATCCCTTTGTTGCACAGTATCTCACCACCAATCCGAACCCACTGTTTCTCAGAACACTTGCTCTGAAAATTGGAATGATTAAGCCTTATGAAACCAGACAAGTTTCCCTACACCCAATAAGCAGATCAGGTGTATTTATACATTTAAGCACCAAGTAAGATTTTCCTAGGAATTCATTTAAATCCATCATAAAAGAGAAGCTGTAAAGCTTTTTACTTACCAGTACCGACTTAATTGATCTATTTGTCCTGTGACTGTTGAAGCCATCACGAATGGCACTTCTACACTGCACACACCTTATGGCATCAAGCAGCATGCATACACTGCATGCCCCCAGCATAGGTATAAATAGTGTAGACAGTGAGGCACTGTTTAGCTGAGTAAGACATGCCTGAACCAGTGGCTATGTACCCTACATGGCCCTCAACACACCCATGCTGTGCCTCCCAGTCTACACTGCTGTTTTCAGCAGTGCAGTGCCCAGCTGCTGGAGCCTTCCCCTACACAGCATTTCCTAGCCACAGGGAGCGGCTAGAACAGGGGTGGGCAAACTTTTGGCCCAAGGGTCACATCTGAGTGGGGAAATTGTATACAGGGCCATGAATGTTGGGCTGGGGTAGGGGTGCCAGAGAGAGTGTGGAAGGGAGTGCTGTGTGCAGGAAGAGGCTCAGGGCAAGGGGTGTGGTGCAGGAGGGGTGCAGCAGGGGGCTCAAGGCAGGGGGGCAGGAAGGATTTGGGGTCTGACCCACCATTGCTTACCTTGAGTGGCTTCGATATGGCAGCGGCGTCTAAGGCAGGCTCCTTGCCTGCCCTGTCCCACTCCTGGAAGTGGCCAGCATGTCTGGCAGTGGCTCCTGAGGGTGAGGTGGGGCAGGCAGCTCCACTGCAAGTTGCCCTCACCTTTGGGTACCACCCTGAAGCTCCCATTTGCCACAGCTCCCCAATCCTGGCCAATGGGAGCTGCGGGCACGGGGGGGGGGGGGGGGGGGGGGGGCAGGAGGGGAAGGGAAGAGAAGAAAGCAGGGAGTGCCTCTCTCTTCTGGAGCCTTTCACTGATGTGTGTAGCTACACACCACAGTGTACATGCAGCTTGCTTTTGACCGACTAGTGAGGCGCAGCATAGTGAGGTGTAGCTAGTGGACAGGGAGTTGCAGGACACTGCTTTAAATATTAGCAAAGGCATCAATTGAAGGAGTAATGTCAGGTCTTGGTATTAACTTTACTGCTACCCTGCAAAGAAGAGGGCTCCCATGTAAATGGTCAGTGCGAGGCTGATGGGAGACACCACCTCCACGTAGTTTGCAAATCATAATGGCCACACTATCCCCGGCCATAGTTTGGGGATGCCAGGGAAAAATCAAACTTCTATTTATAATATGAAGGTTCCAAATTTGATCACAAGTTTTATACAGTTGTATTTGGCATACAGTAGAACAGGGGTGGGGAACCTCCGGCCCGTGGGCCTTATAAGGCCCGCCAAACGAGTCTGTCCGGCCTGCGGCGGGGCCGGGGATGCGCTGCAGCTGCCGGCCAGGAATACGTGTGGGCCGCCAGGCCAGGGTGGCTCGCGCCTGGGGGAGCCGCCGGGATGCGCGCGGGCCGCCAGGCTGGGACGGCTCGCGCATGGAGGAGCCGCCGGCACCGCGCGGCCCCAGGTGGGGGCGGTTTGCGCCTGGGGGAGCCGCCCGTTAGCTGGGCGGTGAACGGAGCAGCCGCGGGGAGCGGACGGTAAAGGTGGGGGGGGGGGAAGCTGGGCTGGGGGGGCAGGCAAGGGGGCGGTGGGAGGGGGAGGCCAGGCTGGGCAGGCGGGGAGGGGGGCAGGAGACTAGGCTGGGTGGGGTGGGCGAGACGTGGGGGCGGGAGGGAAGGAGGTTTGGTGGGGGGGGGGGGGAGGCTGGGCTGGGCAGGATGGGCCGGGCCAGGCAGGGGTGGGGGAGGGAAGGCGGTTAGATGGGGGGAGGCTGGGCGGGGGTAAAGGAAGATCACCCCCTACACCCAGGCTGATAGTGGGAGCTGACTGGGGCAGGCGGCAGGACCCCGGCTGGCAAGGGGCCAGCGGGGGAAACCCCAAAGCAGTGTAGGGCTAAGCACTCTGCCTGCCACTGCTTTGGGGTTTCCCCCACTGGCCCCTTGCCAGCCGGGGTCTCAGCTCCCGTTGCCAGCCTGGGCTTTTGGGGGGGGGGGGGGGGGGGAGCGGCCCGCGAATGACTTTATAAATGTCAAAATAGCCCTTGACAATAAAAAAGGTTCCCCACCCCTGCAGCAGAACCTCAGAGTTATGGACACCTCAGGAATGGAGGTTATTCGTAACTCTAAAACATTTGTAACTCTGAACAAGATGTTAGGAGATGCTCCTCAGGGCAGACTGCTCACAGCTGTGCCCGTGAACTTCAGCGTCTTCACCTCCTACCTGTAAGTGGCTGCCCAGCAAATGGGGGTGTGCACAGGCAGCTGGTTCTAGCCCCTGGCTGCAAGGTTATGAGAGAGACACCCTGGGGCATTGTGGTGTCAGTGGGTACATGGTGCAGGCTGTGGTCCTTTAGAACTGAGCTGCTCCAGCAGCAAACATTCCAGGCCAGGTTCCAGCAGGAACTCAGGAAGTTTCTTTCCTGGAGGGGGCAGGTAAACTGCACTTTTAGCTTACAAGAAAGCTGCAGATCCCAGCATTGCTCCTGCTTGGGGGCTCACAGCTGTGCCAGTGAAACTCAGCAACTTCACTTCCTACCTGCAAATGGCTGTCTCTCCTGACAAGTAGGTGGTGGGGTGGGGACAGCAGCCCCAGTGTGCCTACCTTTAAGACGCAATACAGGCACAGTACAGTATTTGTTGTTATTGTGTCTCTGTTGCTGCCTGATTGCTTACTTCTGGTTCCACATGGTGTCTGGTTGACCAGTCAGTTCATAACTCTGGTGTTTGTATCTTTGAGGTTCTACTGTAGTATCGGTTTCTTACTTATAGGTGAATTTCACCAGCAAAGTGACAGGAATTAATACAGTATATAGCACCATATTTCCACATAGCTTTTCAGAGGTCACATGGCTATTAGCCAAAGCACAAGAAGCCAAGAAGATCTTAAGGTTTGTAAGTCAATTAAAATAGAATTTACGTAAGTCACAGCTTCTAGGCCTCAGATGACCCTGTTTAAAATAACTGGGTAAAAGCAAGACCTCACTGAAAGCTAGATGCTACATCTGGCCTGGGCTTTTTATTACATACAGTTTGCTTTAAAAAGTGGACATTAAGCAGTGACGCTGAAAAAAAAAAAATGTTTGGCTTTCAGAAATTTAACATTCCACATTTTGAACAAAAGCATATTGCTTTGAGTAAAGACAAGCTTACGAATTTTAGAAAGGCATCCACACTCTGGAAAAAATTTGAATTTTCCAGTTATTAGAACTGAAATACCTCTTTTTCTATGGGCACCAATATGCCTAGATTCCAAGCATGCTTATTTTTCACAACTTCTGGAGCCCCATGCAGAAGGTGGGTGTGTTTTTCCCCCCACATCTATTTCCTAGTTCAAAAAGAAGTTGAAAGATCAGAATAAAGCAGATTTTGCAGAAGATTTTGAATCCCAAATCTAGATGGCAGTCCCTAGGGATCTGTGTCTTGAAAAAGTATAAGGGAAATTAGAGGCACTGTCCCTGATCCCTTAAACAGATACAATAGCATGGTCCCCCACACCAATGCAATGTATCACTGACTTCAAGAGACTCTGCACTGGCACTTCTAGATCTTGATCCAGTAAACAGAAGTATTTTAGTATCTAGACCAGAAGTGGGCAAAGTACGGCCCGCGGGCCAGATCCGGCCCGCGGGCTCCTCCAAACCGGCCCCCGAGGTCTGGCTGGGGAGGCTGCTCTTGCCCCTCCCCCGCGGCCTCAGCTGCTGCACTGGGGAAGTTGTTCCCCCGTTGGCCCCCTCCCGCGTGGCCTCGGCAGGACACAGTAGGGAAACTGCTCCAGCCCCTCTTGCCCTGTCTCCCTCCCCCGCGGCCCCAGAGGGCCGCGTGAGCAGCGCTGTTGGGCGGGGCTGCGCGACAGCGTGTCCAGCTCCCGGCCAGACACGTTGCGCGCTCTGGGAGATCAGCGCAGCCGTGTGTCTGGCTTTGGGCCAGACACGCTATTCTAGGCAGCGGCGAGGTAAGAGGACCGGGGCCAGGCAGGTTACCTAAAGGGGCAGAAGGTGGTGGGGGGGAGGGAGGAGGTTGGATGGCACATGGGAGTCCCAGGGGGCCTGTTGGGGGTGGAGGTATAGATAGGTGTCAGGGAAAAGGAAGCTTGGATAAGTGGATAGGGTCCTGGGGGGTGAGTAAGGAAAAGGAGACCTGTGGAGGGGGTGGTCAGGGGCGAAGGAGCAGGGGGGCTTGAGGTGGGGTCTTGGGGCGGTGGCTAGGGGCAGGGGGTCTCTGGAGGGGGCAGTCAGAGGACAGGGAGCAGGGGGGGCTTAGATAGGGGGTGGGGCTCTGGGGGGCCATTAGAGTAAGGGATCTCCAGATAGGGTGATCAGGGGGCGATGGGTTGGGGTTCTGAGAGGGGGTAGTCAGGGGGCCAGAAGTGAGTGGGAGTTGATAGGGGGCGGGGCCAGGCTGTTTGGGAGGGCACCGCCTTCCCTACCCGGCCCTCCACACAATTTTGAACTCCGATGTGGCCCTCAGGCCAAAAAGTTTGCCCACCCCTGATCTAGACAGAGGAACATGTGTTTCACTCAATTTGGTGAGTTAAACTAGAGTAGTCTGTTTCACTTTCTGGTTTTCATGCACTAGCACAGCACTGTTTGCAAAACTGAATGGGCATATTAAAATGTCAATGAAATTAACTGAGTTGTGAAAACGTGCGCAGAAAGGTATGCAAATCCTCTTTTTAAAAAGGAATAAAAACTAGATTTGACACCAAGACTATTGTAAAGCAACCTTTTAATTTCTGAATAAATTCCTGTATCTTACAGCCCAGAATACTAACATACCCAATTGTATGATGCAGTTTCAACGTAAGGGGATTATGGACTGAACTCCAAGCCCTGGCATAGACTCAGACTCTAAGGTCAGAAGGGACCATTAGGATAATCTACTCTGATCTCCTACACATTACAGGCTACAGAACTGCAGCCACCCTCTCCTGTAATACACCCTAACCTCTGCCTGAGTTACTAAAGTCCTCAAATCTGGATTTAAAGACTTAAAATGACAAAGAATCCACCATTTATACTAGTTTACACCTTCAAGTGACCCCTGCCCAATGGTGCAGAGGAAGATAAAATCCCAGGGTCTCTGCCAATCTGACCTGGGGGGAAATTCCTTCTCAACGCCAAATATGGTGATCAGTTAGACCCTGAGCACATGGGCAAGACCCACCAGCCAAACATCTGGAAAATAAGTCTCTATAGCAGGGGTGGGGAACCTTTTTTCTGCCAAGGGCCATTTGGATATTTATAACATCATTCGTGGGCCATACAAAATTATCAACTTAAAAATTAGCCTGCTATATTTGGTCAAACAAACATTTAACATTAAATTAACATTTAATTAACTCCTGCCAGCTGGGGTCTCAGCCCGCTGCCAGCCTGGGCTTCCTACACCCAGGCTGGCTGCGGGCTGAGACCCCGGCTGGCAAGGATCCAGCCGGGGAAACCCCAAAGCGGCGGCAGACTGAGCGCTCAGCCTACCGCTGCTTTGTGCTTCCCCCCGCTGGCCCCTTGCCAGCTGGGGTCTCAGCTCCCATTGCTAGCCTGGGTGTAGGAAGCCCAGCCTGGCAGCGGGAGCTGAGACCCCCCGCTGGCAGGAGCCTGCGGGGAAACTCTAGAGCTGCAGCGGTCTGAGCACTCAGCCCGCTGCCACTTTAGATTTATTGAATTTAGAGACCTGCCTGCGGTTGCCTTGGCAGGGCCAGACCAAATGATTTCGCGGGCCTTATATGGCCCGTGGGCCGGACGTTCCCCACCCCTGCTCTATAGTAACTCAGAGCCCATTTCATCTAGTGTCCCATCATCAGCCATTGAAGATATTTGCTGCAAGCAGTCACAGATCAGCTACATGCCATCATAAGCAGTCTCATCATAAACTTATCAAGCGCAGTCTTGAAGCCAGTTAGGTTTTTTCCTCCACTGTTCCCCTTGGAAAGCAGTTTTGTAACTTCACTCCTTTGATGGTTAGAAACCTTCATTTAATTCAAGCCTAAACTTGTTTGTGGCCAGTTTATATCCATTTGTTCTTATGTCTACACTGGTGCTTAACTTAAATAATTCTTTCCCTCCCTGATGGATCATATATCCCCATAGCCTTCTTTCAGTTAAGCTAAACAAGCCAAACTCTTTGAGTCTGCTCTTATTCCTTGGATAATCCTAGTAGCCCTACTCTGCACATTTTTTATGCAAAGAAAGGTATTTCTACCCCCAAAACAAACAAAAAAACCCCAACAACACCTGTTTATTCCTCCATAAGGAAAGAGATTTCAGCTGTCCTCACTCAAAAATATTAGCCACGGAACAGAGCAGTTCAAATTTTGACTTTCTTCTAATTTAAAAAGAAACTCCCTAAAAACAAAATCCAACTCTCTATAGGGCAAACAAAACATGAATGGAAAGTAATACATTACCACCAGCAACTACAGTAAATTTTATGACCTACAAAAAAATGTACAAAGATTTAATTCAACTGTCAAGAGATCCAAAAAACAAGAAGTTCTAAACATGTAACTAAACAGAAAACACCGTTCACCAATTTCAGCAACAGTTCTCACTTTCTAACAGACATTATCTTTTAGATACCTCCCCTTCAAGTTCTTGTCCCAAACCTTCCATGAAGCAAATAAGGTTTGCTGAGACAGCAAAGTAATCTTAAACCAGTTAAGGCAAGAATGATAAGAAATTTCCTTGACTGCAATAAATATGGTACTTCAGTTATTATTCAGTTATAATAATTACTCGAGCCTCTAACATAAGTAGCTCTGGTCACCTACAAGTACTTTGTAGTCGATTTCAAGATGTGATCTGCAACCTGGAGTTTGTATAGTCCTCCTGAATTACATAATAAATCTATAACTAAAAACAACCTCACAATTAAAGTTCCATACTTAAAGAAAAAGGTTGCTAAGGGTAGATGTGCTCAAACAAGATTTATATTGGACCTGTTTAGTAACAATATAGTAAGGACATCTTAGAATGCCTCCTCTTTCCAAAAAAAAACAAAACAAAAAAACAGAACACCCATCCCCTGCCTCCAAAACAATTTTACAATATACTCAAGTTGCACTGCCTGGTATAGCCAGGGCATGTAAGAATTCCTAAAATTTGCTGGAGTTTCAAGATTCTTTTTCTATGCCAGTTTTGTTGGGCACATTAGAAAACCTAAAAAAAAACCCTATGCTATATGTCAGAATAGTAATGTTAACATTTTGGGAATATTCTACCTGAGTATATACACTTGTGAATTTGTATTAAGAGCCAGGCTACAAAAAGCTTAATAATAAAATGGCTGTTTTATAAACTACAATTATTCATTCCAATCATACCGTGTTTCCCCGAAAATAAGACAGTGTCTTATATTAATTTTTGCTCCCAAAATTACATTACATTATATTACAGCGAGAGGCAAAACTGGAAGTACGTCTTATTTTCGGGGGATGTCTTACTTTCGGGGAAACAGGGTATCTGAAGTGGACATTAAGCCAACTAAGAGTCTGTCTACAGTAGTTTTACAAAAAAATGTATCCAATATAGAAGTAACAGGATATGACACTGCTGTGAAAGGGTTTGTGTGTTTTGTACAAAAGCAGTGGTGGAAACAATTACATCATTCCCCTCAGCTTTCAAAGATGTAATGAAACCAGCGACTAAATGTTTGTCTCAGAGAGGACAACTGGTGTTACAGTCAACTATCAGGGCTGGCGCAAGCTTTCGGCGACCATGGCTGCTTCTCCGCTTCGTCCCCCGGCGGCGTTTCAGCGGCAGCTTTATGAGGTTGTTTTTGGGTTTTTTGCTTCGCTGCCTAGGGGAGCAAATCAGCTGATGCCAGCACTGTCAACAATTATTCTACCACCACCTGTGTCTACACTGCCCACTCTGAATCAGTGTTAGGTCTGCCCTTCTATGTTGGCTTGACATGCAACAGTTTTGAATTTCCACAGTTCAGAGATTCAAATGGGGTGGTGGTCATCTTTGACAGCTGTCAAAGATGACAGTTCAATCAAGCTATGAGTCTCCTTCATCCTTCCTTTTCTCCCCAGACATGCCTTCCACAACACATCCACCCGTCCCAGAAATGTCCCCCTCACCATTCCCCGTTTGCCCTTCCTCCTGTTCTGCTATTGCTCAGCTAATAAACCGGCTTCACAAATTCTTCCTTCCTCATGAGTGTCCGAGAACAAGCTATGCCTTGATACTTGTTCCTCAAAAACAGATAAAGGGCTTTTCCTGGCAGATAAAAGTTCCCCCTTTTCTCTCGGGTGTAACCAATAAAGGGTGAGGGAAAAGAAAATGAAGTTATCTGCCAGCCAAGGAGAATAGTTACTGCTGGAGTATAGAGAATGACAACGAAGACAGCATCTTACTACATCTTAGGATTACAACATTGCATATTTGCTTTGTACAATAACTGTACTTTTGGGGACAGGAGAGAGAGAAAAAATTGATTTCCAATTTGTAAACAAAACTGGAAGAATCTTATAGACTGATTCAGCAGTAAAACTACACACCCAACATCTGGCTATGGAATACTTTCATCTCTAGTTTTCCCACTTCATACTTCCAGGTTATTAGTTATCAAAAGTTGTTTGCATCTAATCTCTGTTCAGTGATCTGTGCTGGTGACAGTTCCATTACTGGGGAAAATAAAGTATAATTGGCTCTGTATGAGAAGAGACTAAATGAATATGAAGACTCATCTCAAGAGCTAGTTCACACTGGTTACATTTGAAGAACATTGGCAGGGCAGCATGAGGAAAACACTACACACTAATTTGTATACTTCCTGCAAATAACAGTTACTTAGGTGTTAAGGTAATATTTTGCTTTTGAAATAGACTTTATGCAGCACTGATCTGATTAGTCCCACCTGAGGCACCCTCCAGCAGAATATCATAGCATAATAGTCAGCCTTGTGTCAGTTGCTCCATGAAATCCACCCACACAAAGGAATATTATAGCTCAGTGCAAATTCTATACTCGTATGAAGTGTCACAGTTCACACATCGCTCATAGTAAAAACAGTCCCTCTCAAATCCCCAAAGACAGACAAGATTACAATACAGGAGCTCTTCAAACCCTTTCAAACTGTTCTTAGGTCACCCACCCATCAAAGTTCCTTTAGCCCCTTTCCAGGGTCCCACTCTCCAGGCTACCTGAGAGCTGCAAGAGTCACTCCTCTCTTCCAAGTCTTCTCATTGCCTCAAGTCAGGTTTCCTGCCACAGAACTCCTCACAGTATTGCACTCCAGCCAGGCCTCCAGACTCCCGGAGTGCTCCCCCTGCTCAGGGAACATCCCTCCAGACTTGCCCCTTGTTATGGGCTCGGCTTCCCATAGTGTTCCAGTCACCAAGGAGTCCCTACCTTCAAGTTCTACCCCTGCTTCTGGGATCTACCCTTGAGCATCAACCCTCTTGTTTTGGAAACAGTTTCTCCTAAGTAGGCTGCTTCTTCCCCTCCTATCTGGGGGCCTCTACACAAGCTCTCCTCTAACTCAGCAGAGGTTCCCCAGGTCTGGCCAGGCTTTTCCCAATGACTCTCTGTACCAGATCTCCCCCCTCTGCTGCTTTTCCTCATCAGGCAGCTGTGGCCACAACCAATGCTATGGATATTTTAATATATTTTTTTAAAATCAAGTAGTTTTAATTCCTCTGTTAGGAAATCTAAGATTATTTCTCTTTGCCAATTTTGTTCTTTCTCCACTTCATGTTTGGCAGATACTTATTTTGAGCCCTGTGGCTCTCTCTACACTGCAGTAAGACATCCTGTGAGGGTTCCAGAGCCAGGCTCCAGCCCAAGCCAAGACATCTACACTGCAATTTTATAGCCCTGCAGCAGCCTGTGCCCAAGTCAGCTGACGGGCCAGCCACGGATATTTTATTGCAGTGTACACATATTCTGTATATTCTAAAAGCACAAGATAATTTCCTTGTTTGTGTACTTCTATAGTTATCAGCAGGACCTATCTCAGCTCTGGGAAGCACTCTTGCTGTTCTCCATCTATTTTTAGTATCATATTGAATGATATTAAGGTGCTCAGAACATTAGTACCCCAATGATTAGGAACAGATCCCATCACCAACAAAGTTCCCTCCGCTTCTTTCTACTTTACTGGCACTCACAGAAATAATTTTGACTTTAAGAGATACCAAATATTGTACTAGCTCTAATCTTATCTTTAATCCAACAGGATTGCTGGAGATACTTGCCTAGTACCATCCAACCAGTTGCCTTACTTTTTTTTGACTGAATGTAGAATCCCAAGAACCACAAGGCCATTTAGCACTACCTGTTCTCCCATGTTAACAACCTAATGTGTTAGGTGGTCAACTAGCTTTAAATGCATTAGCCACACAACAAAGTTTAACAGAAGTCATTCATTTGCACAATTTACAGTTTAAGAGTGATGTGCATTTAATAAGCATCACATCCAGTTAGAATGATAAAAGGCAGTGGGTGAGAAATCAAATTTAATTTCCCCTCATGTAGCCAGATCTGTTCAATTTAAAGATTTCTGAAATAACGAGGAAATAAAATATTTCTGAACATCAAGACTGATCAACAATACAAAGCAAACAGCTCATTATTAACAAGTCATGGAGCAAGTTTTCAGATCTTTAGTGTCTCAACCTTGTAAATTACCTCATAACTAGGCTCATTACCTAGGTTAAAAAAATTACAACACAATTCATTTTAAGTCTACAGGCAGTGCCCTTTTCCAGTAATTGTCCCCAGTCTAGCAGTTCCTTTTTCCTCCTAAATTTTACATTTGTTAAAGTGACTCATTCACTAAGTTAGTAGGATTTTCCCTCTTTTGTATGTTGTACCCTCATGCCTTCCACAAAAGGAAAAAAAATTGGGGGGGGGGTACATTCGATGTAATATGGAAAGCATTTAGACTATACCTGTGTGTCTTGGCTGGTGTATCGTGATCCTCCACCCCTTCTCCAGAAAGGGGACAGGGGAATATCACAAAAGACAGTCAGAGGGTTGTGAGGGATTGAAATTTGTATTACAGTTCAAGCACTGAAAACAAGATTTCCAGAATAATTTCAGGGCAGCAAACCACAATCTTCTGCATTTGTGAGGTCAAGCTGTGCAATAGTTGTATTATATAGGCTTATTATTAGTGATCTTTTTTATTTTTTTCACTTTTACTTGTGGGTCCATAAAATTTTTTGTCGGAATAAAAAAAAAAAAAAAAAAAAAAGTCACCAGCTAGAGAAGTACTGGACTATACAAAAGTCTGATGTAGTGCCATAGTTGATGCCTTTGATCACCGAATACTCCTGTCTCCCCATAAGAAGCTGGTGGGGTGAATAAAAAAAAAAAAACACACTGAAATAGTTCATATCCTTCCTCTCAGAGCAGACCCAGAGGACAACCATTCCTCCACTGCTAAACTCTCATCTGCAGAGTCCCACAAGAGTCAGTCCTGCCCCTCATAATATTCAACATCTATAAGAAGCAGCTGGGAGGCCTGATGAAACAACTCAGGCTGAAGTGCCAGCACCACATGGATGTAGAGCTGGGCATCATCTAAATCACTCACCACACAGCTACTGCAATGTTTTGCCAAAAGCAGCACTTGGATAAAGAGCAGTTGACTAAAGCTTTAACCCAACGAGGCAGAGAATGCTGTTATGAAGTGGGAAATGCTTCACAGAACTTGCTTCTTCTAGAACATCCCCCATTATAAAGGGCATCCATACTGAGATTAATAAGTCAGTCTGAAGTCCTGAGGTCTTTTTAGACTCCACTGTGCAACTGGATGCCCAGTAATGGCTGTGACAAATACCCACTTCTATCTGCAAGTGATCACCCAATTATTTCAGAAAAGTCACCAAAGAGCCATTATTGTTAGTGAAAAGCTCCCATGCACCAGGCCATCAAGTAGGGGAATCACAAGTAAAAGTAGGGACATGGTATTATCTGTGTTTAGGGCAACAGAGACCATTGCTCGAATACTATGTCCAGTTTTCAAGAAGTAAAATTGAAAAAGGTTCAGCAGAGAGGCAGAAGAATATTCAAGGTCTGGAAAACGTGCCTTACAGAAAAAGATTAAAGAAGCTTAGTTTATTTAGTTTATCCAAGAGAAGATAAAGATAAGACTTGAACATAGTTTGTAAATACCTGCATAGGGAGAAGATTTTTCCAACAGAGAGGTCTTTGAATTTAGTATACAAAGGCATGACAAGATCCAACATTGGAAATTAAAACTAGACAAATTCAGACTAGAAATAAATCAGAACTAAAACAATGAGGGCAATTAACAATCAGAGCAGATTACTTAAGCATTTAGTTCTCCATCACTTGATGTCTTTAAATCAAAAATAGGTGTGTTCCTAAAAAATATGCTTAGTTAAACCAGACATCATGTATCTGACTTAAGAATCATTAGGTGAAGTTCTACTTCGTATGCTCTTCCGAAGGTCAGAACAGATCATAATAGACCCGTCTGGTCTTAAAATATATATATATATAAATCCAGTCAATGTTCTCTTTGTCATCTTTCCATTAGATTAATGACAGATGTTACTTATCACACTAAGAATTTCTTGCCTTATATTGTCATAATTCAGTTGACTGTGTCCCTTTGGACATTAATTTTATGTGTAGACAGAGCACAAAACTGCCAAACTATGGCAACAACAGAAACTGGCATATGTGGCCCTGTCCCTTAATCAAGGGAAAGAAAAGAGTAGTTTTTCCAGAGTATAGGTTTAAGGATATCATGTGTTACAGAATAAAATGTGTGTGTTTAATTATTGCATTAAACCTTGTCAGATGACTATGCAAATAACTAACCTGATTTATCCTTTGTTTAATCTGGTGTGTTTACTAGTAGAAGTGAATAAGATTTACAAAAAACTCTCCTCAAAAATAAACTCCTTCACTGGCTCATTGATTTCTTGTGAAATTCTGTGCAAGCACCAGTGAAGAACACAAGTACACATAATCCCACTCGACTAAAAACAGAGTAACACCAAAGTGTAGGCTGCTGACAGGAGCATATATAGGTATGAGATATTTCCAAAGAAACAAAGGCAGGAAGCAAGAGAAACATGATCTAACTGTTTCAGCAGCAAAGTGGGACTCTTGAGCTTATAATCACAGCAGATTCCTGCTGCAGGATACTATGAAGTGTCAGCACCAAAATCTCCTCTTTCCACGCCCCCCCCCCCCCCCCCACCATTCCCTGCCTCCAAAGTCTGTCTCATATCCAATGAACAAAGCAACTGTTTGGGAGAGAGGGGGAGAATAAAATAAATAATAATTAAAAAAAAAAAAAAGATACCACACTGCACCCTTCCTGGCTTCTCTTATCAACTTCCTAAACACATTGCAAAGATGAGATGGCATTACCAGTGCCTGTTCTTCCAGCTGTCTCTTCTTGTAGTATGTTCAGCTTCTTACTTGTCCAAGCAAAGACAACTTTTTGCCTCTGAGAAAACCCCATGACCAGTGTATAAAGAGTCCTCCCATGATTGGCTGGAAAACTATTATACACAAATTTAACACCTTATTGTAGAGTCAGTTGCTGACCCAAATACATTGAAAAGCACCTTTGATAATTGTGCATAGACTTACAGAAGGGTGAGATACTCAAAAGGATCAATTTCCAGATCACCACCACTGGCCTCTCTCAGAATCCACTTGCCACAGCCTCTTCTTTATCCCCTGGAGAGCATTCCTAAGCAGCTGCTCCAACCCCTGAAGTGTTGTGAGTAGAATAGTTATAAAATTGTTTCTTCCAGCTGAATACTGAACTAATATCCCAATATGATTATCGGTAGGCATCATATTGCTGAAGACATACTATTACGTGTAATCTACAAAATTAAGGAATATACTTGCTAGAGTCATGAAATAGTCAGTTACTTTTCATGACAGAAGGGGTGTTAAACCCTGGGGTACTAGACATTCCCAGCCCCGTAAATACATTACACATTCCTTGATTTCCCTTGCAAAATGATTGATAGGTTATTTGTTTGGTTATACTGTTGCTGAGTGCTATTCAACAGTAATTGTGTTCCATCCCAGAGGAGGCTACAGCAGATGGGTAAAGTGATCCAGTATTCTTTATATACCTTCATATACCTCAGATAATGCTACAAGGCTCAGAATACTAAAAGGTTATAATACAGCTCAAGACATTTAGATAAGATATAGGGAGCAGTTAACTATCTATGAAGCTTACTGGGGGTTACTGCCTTGTCAGTTTGATGATGGGGAGGCAGGACTTAGCAGTTTTACTTTCTAAACCACTGAAAAATAAAATTTTATTTCTTTTAAACTACCTGATAGCATTTCTTAGGTACTGCGAGTTCACACAGAAAGCCGGTAACAGGATCTCTCCCTTATAAAGGCCAGGGAGAAAGAACATCAAATTAGAGGTTTAAAACCCAACATGGAACAAGATTCATGCCATTTATCATATGCCCTAGATCTGCACAAAAGTTTGATTAACAAACAATATAAGCATGGTTTGCATGTGCTGCAATGGCAATGAGTAGCATAAGAGTTCCACGCCCCTAAGAACCTTTTTTTCAGCCATCACTTAGTCTAGAGAGGTAACAAAGTCCTGTGGCACCTTAAAGACTAACTATAAAGTTTTGAAGCATAAGCTTTCGTGGGCTAATACCCACTTCGCCACTGCTTGCATCCGACGAAGTGGGTATTAGCCCACGAAAGCTTATGCTTCAAAACTTTATAGTTAGTCTTTAAGGTGCCACAGGACTTCGTTACCTCTGCTATTCCAGACTAACATGGCTACCTCTCTGATTCTTAGTCTAGAGACTTTCCCAAACTCTTTCTGCAGAGATGAAGGAGTTTTATAAGGATAT
Source organism: Sternotherus odoratus (assembly GCA_032164245.1). Taxonomy (NCBI): domain Eukaryota; kingdom Metazoa; phylum Chordata; order Testudines; family Kinosternidae; genus Sternotherus; species Sternotherus odoratus. The sequence goes on along the minus strand of JAVMKO010000006.1, from coordinate 53,628,468 downwards.
AGAAACAAATTGCTCTTCTAAAAGCATTTTAAAGAGAGCAGCTGACATTCTTCACGGTCAAGTAGGAATGGTTAGGAACCATTGGGAAAGGGATAAATAAGACAGAAAATACCATAATGCCTCTATATAAATCTATGGTATGCCCACATCTTGAATACCACATGCAGCTCTGTTCGCCTCTTCTCCAAAAAGATCTATTAAAACTGGAAAAGGTACAGAGAAGAGCAACAAAATGATTAGGGGGATAGAACAGCTTTCATATGAGGCTAGATTAAGAAGACTGGGACTTTTCGGCTTGGAAAAGAGATGACTAAGGGGGATAGCAGTCTATACAATCTTGACTGGCGGGGACAAACATAATAAGGAAATGTATTTACTCCTCCACATAACACAAGAACTAAAGGACACCCAATGAAATTAATAGGCAGTAGGTTTTAAACAAACAAAAGGAAGTACAGTACTTCTTCACACAACAGTTAATTTGTGGAACTCTCTTGCCAAGGAATGTTGTAAAGGCCAAAACTATAACAGAGTTAGAAAAAAACACCTATAAATTCATTCAGGATAGGTCCATCAATGGCTGTTAGCCATGATTGTCAGGGATGCAATAACATGCTCGGAGTGTCCCTAGTTTCTGTTTACCAGAAGCTGGGAGTGAACGACAGGGGATGGATTTCCTGTTCTGTTCATTCCCTCTGAAGCACCTGGCATTGACAACTGTAGGAAGACAGGATACTGGACTAGATGGACCATTGATCTGACAGAGTATGGCCGCTCTCATGTTGCGAGCCATTCTTATTTCTAGTGCTTAAACACTTACATTTTCTTATCTAGGTACATTGCCACCCAGCATCATTTCCTAGAGCTCAGCAGTTTTCTCTTACACATGAGAAGCAGCACTCTCTGAATGCATTATAAAGGACACCTTTTAAACAAATGTATCAGGATACAATACGCACATGAGGGAACACACACAGCTAAGTCACCACAGTGATTAGAACTGGCGACGTCCCCAATTCCCCACTACCTCTGTAGCTAGTCCCTGGGGAAGCCTTTTAGCAGAGATGGCGCCTCCCCGGGAGAGGGCAGCACTGACACGGCTCCGCAGGACGGGAAGAGCCCCCAGGCCCGGTCACTGGGCAGGAGCTCAGGACTCTGGAGTCCAGTCCCTGTAACGCCCCATCCCCTGCTCCCGTCCCCGCCTCACGCCTGCAGCCCGCACTGGGACCGGGCTCCTGGGCAGAGAGAACCGAGCCCATCAGTCGGGCAACCCAGAGCGCTGCCCAGCGCCCCTGACCCGGACCCCGCCCCCGGAGCGCCACACCCGGAGATTTCCGCCTCCTCCCACCTGCAGCCGCCACTACCGTCGCCACAGCACTCAAGTCCAGACCGCTAGCGGAGCCGTCGCTTTAATGCCCTATCCCGAGTCTCCCCGCACCACAGACACCCGCCCGGCAGGCAGGCAGAGCCACCAACCCCACCGGAACCGGAAACCAGCGCCGCCCCGACAACACAGCGGGGGAGAGCCACGTTCAACATGGCGGAGGGGGAAAAGAGAACCTCATCGGCCACACCCAGCATGGCGGTTGGAACCATTCTCGCGAATCGCCACCCAGCAGAACGGGGAGAGAGCGAGAGATTGGCTAGAGCCTCGCGGCACTGAAATTAACATTTCCCAGAATGCAAGGCGCTTGCTGTGCTCGCTGATTGGCTGTGGGAACATAGGCTTCTCTTGTCCTGCGCGGCGGTTTCCTTGCGGGTCGCGAGCGCGATTCGTCTCCGCTGTGTTCCTGTGGGGAGGCGCGGCGGGCCCCGGGTAGGTGTCGGGGCCTGCTTGGTCCGAGCCGCGTGATGGGTGGCGGGGCTGCTGCGCTGTTGTGGAACCAGGAGGACGTGGCCTGTGAGTAGGCGGCTCTGTGGGGCTCCTGGCGGCTGTGCGGCGCGGGCAGGGGCTCGGCGGCTGGAGGGGTTATGGAGATGTCGGTGAGCTCGGCATAGGAGGTGGCAGTGGGCTCCGGGACTGGGGGGGAGGCAGGTCGGGGCGGCTCTTGTAGTGTGTGTGTGTTGTTCGTTCTTCCTAGCGCCGAGCCTCTGGATCTTTTGCCGTTGGGTTGAGTAGAATTTTCCTTGTTTTAAAGCAAACCCCCATTTGTAGATGTTTAACTCCTGACTGAGAGCCATGCTGGGTGCTAAACTCTGCCATTAGTAACTGTCCTGCTTTATGCCCATCCTCGCTCAGTCTGTCACTCAAGAGTATTCAGTTAAAGTAGGCACACATCTGAAAATAGGTGTGAACTTGCATCGAAATATGTCCAGTGAGTGAGCTCGTTAGTGTTCACATGTTAATTTGTTCTTGTAACATGCCAGACTATCACCAGGATGCATTGTGGAAGATGATGCATTTTAAAGTAAGCACTTACACCTATGAACACATTAACCCACAAAAAATTCATTTTTAAAAAATGTCACATGAACTCTTCTGATTTCTGTGCTGAACCCTTCAGTATATTTCTGAATTTCAGCTTCAAAAACATATGGACTGTGGGTAAAAGTGTGATCAATTCTTTAATTGTAGTTTTGAAAGAATTATAACGGACTTCATTTATTATCTAATTCACTCCTTTTGTTTCTTGATTTTTTTGTTGTTTGTTTTTTGCATGAAATACTGTTTCCTTCAGAGGAGGTCTAGGATTTGTGGTCTTCGTGGACCAGATATGTTCTGAGGAATGGCTTGAAGGAGAAGGGGATTAAGGTGCGATGCATGATGTTCAGAAGTGGATTCTGAGCCCCTATTTTTGGACCTTCTTGATAATGTCTGTTATTCTTCCATTCACTACTCCCCTTAGACTCCTTGTAAATACTAACAGATAAATTCTTAGAGCAGGGGTCGGGAACCTTTTTGACTCAGAGAGCCATGAAAGCAAAATATTTGGAAATTTATTTCAGTAAGAGCCATATAATATGAACAGGACATGAGCCCGGTCTCTCCCCCCAAAACCTCCTTCCCTCCCACCCACCCTCCAAATGACCCACCCAGCCCGGTCTCTCCCCCCCAAACCTCCTTTCCTCCAACCCCCCAACTGACCCACCCAGCCAGGTCTCTCCCCCCCAAACCTCCTTTCCTCCAAACCCCCCCCCCCCCAACTGACCCGCTCAACCCGGTCTCTCCCCCCAGACCGTTTCGCCGCCTGGCAGTGGGTGGCTCCTTGTTTCGCCGCCTGTAAGTGGGTGGCGGTGCAGCGCGTCCCGGCCCCAGCTCTGAGCCGTCCCCGGCCGGCGGCGGCAGCGGAGCACGCGGCGCGTCCCGGCCGGCGGCGGCAGCGGAGCACGCGGCGCGTCCCGGCCGGCGGCGGCAGCGGAGCACGCGGCGCGTCCCGGCCGGCGGCGGCAGCGGAGCACGCGGCATGTCCAGGCCCCGCAGCTGGCCAGCGAGCCAGATGAAATTCTCAAAAGAGCCACACCTGGCTCGCGAGCCATACATTCCCGACCCCCGTCTTAGAGTATGCCTGTACTGCAAAAAGAAAATAAATAAATCTCAAATCCTGTGGCAGTGAGTCTCAGAGCCTGAATCAATGGATTTGGATGAGCTCTATGGGTCTAAGGCAGGAGTGGGCAAACTATGGATGTTGGGCTGGATCCAGCTCCCCTAACTGTTTTAATCTGGCCTCGAGCTCCAACTGGGGAGCGGGGTCCGGGGCTTACCCCACTCCGGTGCTCCAGGTGGGAAGCAGGGTCAGGGGCTGCTCCATGTGGCTCCCAGAAGTAGAGGCATGGCCGCTCTCTGGCTCCTATGCATAGGGGCAGCAAAGGAGCTCCACTCTGCACACTGGCCCTGCAGCTCTCATTGGTCAGGAGCTGCAGGGGTGGTGCCTGCGGATGAGGCAGCATGCAGAGTCACCTGGCTGCACCTCCACATAGAAGCCAGAGAAGGGACATGCTGCAGGTTCCGGGAACCGCTTGAGGTAAGAGCCGCTGTTGTGAGGTACTTTGGATATTGCAAGACAAGGCACACACACGTGGTTAAGTAAATAACGTAAGTGAGTTTATTGGAAGGTCCCGGTCCTGGCACTGAGAGGGCTGTCAGATCAGTGCGACCGCAGAAGGAGTACCCGGACTCTTCGGAGCAGTAGCCGGGAAGAAAGAAAGAAAGCCCACAGACAACCCACCGGTGTGGGTTTAAGTACACTCACACATTTGCATCTCATACATACTCATGTCTCATTTGCAAGCAACAAGCTGATTGGTTACATGCTGTCCTGCCTCAGTTTCCCCATTTGGTTTCCCACGCATTCATTCTCACACAGATGGGGTAAACGCTCACACAGCTGGGAACAGTCTGGGAATTGTTCCCAAACACACAGATAACAGCAAGGTCATTCTCAGATAATACCACCATTATGCACTCTCCTGGAGTTGACTTAGAAACGCAACTGCACTTCCTAGAGATTGCCCGTCACAATGTCTTCCGGTCCTAAGAGCCGCCCAGAGCTTGCAACCTTGAGCCTTTTTCTGCACCCCAAATCTCTGCCCCAGTCCTGAACTCATTTCTGGCCCCACCCTGGAGCTCACCCCCCCCAACTAGAGCCTTCACCCTCAACTAGAGCCTTCACCCCCTCCCACATCCCAATCCTAATTTTGTGAGCATTCATGGTCTGATATACAATTTCTATTCCCAGATGTGGCCTTCGGTCCAAAAAGTTTGCCTGCCCCTGGTCTAAGGCCTTGTCTGCACTACAAAGTTTTGTCAGCAAAAGTTATGCTGCTTTAATTAAGGTGCTTTAATTAAAACCACTGTTGCATGTCCACACTAGCTCCTTGTGTCAGAGTGCATTCACACGAACAGCGTGTGAATATACGATTACATCGACAGAGTAGTGCCCTGTGGTAGCAATCCTACTATGCAACTGGCCTCAGGGTGCTTTGGGAAGGGTTTGCAATACCTCATGGGACAGGTTTCTTAATCCTGTCTTCCAGGGGTATCTTAGTAGGTTGTCAGCGCTTTTTCAACTGAAGTGTGGGGTGGGGGTGAAGGAGAGGAAAATGGTGTGTGTGGGGTGGGGGATACAGCAGGCTGATAGGCCTATGCTGAGGCCTGGAGTGGGGGACATCTCCCCATGTCAGCCAACTCTGCTCAGCACAGCAGTCTCTCTCCTGAAGCAGCCTGCTCTGCCTGCCTATGGTTTTGTGATTCCCACAGTCTCCTCAGCTGCCAGGAGCAGCATCTTGAGCAGCCCTGTGAGCTCTCCACACTGAGGAATGTCAAAATAGCACAGCAGTCCCTCTCCCCTCCCTTCCCTTCCCTTCCCGCCTGCCACTGTGTTCCTAGTGCAGGTGAGAACAGGAGCATTCTACATCAGGGGTCTCAAACATGCGTCCCGGGGGCCACATGCGGCCCGCAAAGCCCTTCCCTGCGGCCCGCCAAGCTTCCTGGCGCCTCCCCTCCCCCCCGGTCCCTCCATAGCAGTTTGCAGGACTGAGGGGCCAGAAGTGGAGGCTTCTCTGCTGCCTGGCTGGGCCGCGTGTGTTTCTAGCTCTGGACTTCCTATATTGCTCTTGCTTTGTTTGCCAAACAGCTGTTGGTGGTGCCTAGCGCTTTCCAGGAGGGAATGGGGAGCTGCGTGCTCAGAGGAGGAGGTGAGGCAGGGGTGGGACCTCTTGGAAGGGGTGGAGTGGGGGCGGAGCCGGGGCAGCGAGGGCAGGGTGTGTGTCAGTGGTGCGGCCCTCGGGCCAGTGCACTAGTCCTCATGGAAGGGGTGGAGTGGGGGCAGAGCCAGGACAGCGAGGGTATGTGTGTGTGTCAGTGGTGCGGCCCTCGGGCCAGTGCACTAGTCCTCATGCGGCCCTCATGGTCATTTGAGTTTGAGACCCCTGTTCTACATGAATTATTTGCTCTTAGTTCCCCAAATGGGAGCAGCATACTCTGCTGTCAGATACTTCCTGGAGCTTTGAAAGTTGAGGGGCACATGCCTGCAGTGCAGCAGAAATCAAAACAGTGAGCAGAACAGTCACAGCAGGCATTGTGGGATACTGGTGGAAGCCAGTTATGTCAACAAAATACAGTGTCCACACTGGCACTTTGTCACTTTAACTTTGCCACAAAAAGCTGCCTCTTGTTATGTGATTTTATTTTGCCAGCAAAACAGCAGACTTTTTCTGCCAAAAGTAGCTCTGTTGTGCATACATCTCTTCTGTTTTGCTGGCAGAAGACCCCCTTTGCTGACAAAACTTTGTAGTGTAGACAAGGCGTAAAAGTAGCAGTGTAGACATTCTTGCTTGCACTGGAACTTGGGCTCTGGGCTTTAGCCCAGCAGGAACCCTTACACAGCTATGTTTATCTCCATAATGCAAGCCCAAGTCAATTGACCTGGGCTCTGAGACTTGCTGCTGTGAGGATTTTTGTTTCTTTCTTCTCTCTCTCTTTTTTTTTTTTTTGCAGTGTAGGTTTACCCTTAAATCCCTATCCTGTAAACGCTAAGGCATTTGAGTATCTTTATTATTGTTAGTGATTTAAAGCTGTATATTTACTAGGGCTGTGGATTAATTGCAGTTAACTCACACAATTAACTCAAAAAATTAATCACAGTTTTAATTGTACTGTTAAATTTCCATTGGTATTTTACTGTTTATTAAACATTTTGGGTGTTTTTCTACATTTTAAAATATATTAATTTAATTTAAACACAGAATACAAATTATACAGGGCTCACTTTATATTTTTCATTACAAATATTGAACTAAAAATAAACAAAAGAAATAGTATTTTAAAATTCACCTCATACAAGTACTGTAGTGTGATCTCTCTATCATGAAAGTAGAACTTACAAATGTAGATTTTTTTTGTTACATAACTGAACTCAAAAACAAAATAATGTAAAACTTTAGAGACTGTCTTCTCAGTCCTACTTCTTGTTCAGCCAATCGCTAAGACAAATAAGTTTGTTTACATTTACAAGAGATAATGCTGCCTGTTTCTTCTTTACATCAGCTGAAAGTGAGCACCGACAGTCACATGTCATTTTGGTAGCTGGCACTGCAAGGTATTTACGTGCCAGATATGCTAAACATTCATATGTCCCTTCACGCTTCGGCCACCTTTCCAGAGGACATGCTGATGATGCTCGTTAAAAAAAAAATGCGATAATTACTTAGTGACTGAACTCCTTGAGGGAGAATTGTACATCCTCTGCTCTGTTTTACCTGCATTCTGTCATATATTTCATGTTATAGCAGTCTCTGATGATGACTCAGCACATGTTCATTTTAAGAACACTTTCACTGCAGATTTGACAAAACGCAAATAAGGTACCAATGTGAGATTTCTAAAGATAGCAACAACACTCAAGCCAAGGTTTAAAAATCTGAAGTGTCTTCCAGAATCTGAGCGGGATGAGGTGTGGAGCATGCTTTCAAAAGTCTTAAAAGAACAACACTCTGATGCAGAAACTACAGAATCTGAACTACCAAAAAAGAAAATCTTTTGCAGGTGGCATCTGACTCAGATGATGAAAATGAACATGTGTTGGTCCACACTGCTTTGGATAGTTATCAAGCAGAATCCATCATCAGCATGGATGCATGTGGGAATGGTGATTTGAAGCATGAAGGGACATATAAATATTTAGTGCATCTGGCACATAAGTATCTTGAAATACCAGCTACAACAGTGCCATGCAAACACCTGTTCTCACTTTCAGGTGACATTGTAAACAAGAAGAGGGCAGCATTATCTCCTGCAAATGTAAACAAACTTATTTGTCTTAGCGATTGGCTGAACAAGAAGTAGGACTTAGCGGACTTGTAGACTCTTAAGTTTTACATTATTTTGTTTTTGAATGCAGTTATTTTTACATAATTCTACATTTGTAAGTTCAACTTTCATGATAAAGAGATGGCACTACTGTATTTGTATTAGGTGAATTGAAAAATACTATTTCATTTTTCCAGTGCAAATGCTTGTAATCAAAAAGAGTGAGCGCTGTACGCTTTGTATTCTGTGTTCTAATTGAAATCAGTCTGTTTGAAAATGTAGAAAACATCCCAAATATTTAAATAAATGGTATTCTGTTATTTAACAATGTTATTAATTGTGCAATTAAGCATGATTAATATTTTAAATCACTTGATAGTCTTTATATTTACTTAAGTGTTTGTCAGTTTGGGCCCGCAATTTGCTGTCACTATTATATTTCATTTTTCATTGTGAACAACCTTGCTTTTAGTCTGGCTATTTATCAATCCCCACGCCCGATATGGCATGACCTCTGTTTATATAACGGGTGCAGCATGGGCTGCAGAAGTATAGTTCCCTATATCTAGTTTTCTGTTGTTAAAAAACCTGAAATTCTCCAATTAAAAAAACAGAAAAATCAGCGCTTTTCCGTGATTAAAACGAAACACTGAACTTCCCTAGCCACAATATTTAGATATCAGTTGATTACAATGTTTTATTGATATATTTACAATTTTTAAGCAAGTTCGAAGCCTACCAGTGCCATCAATCATTACTACAAAATAAAATGAACAGAGTGATCCAGTCATAGTGCATTGCTTCTTTACTGTTGTCGCTGGTCGTGCTGTTTCAGCCTCGTGTTTTCATTTCTTTGCATTCAATTTATTTAGTGTTTTTCATGTGTTCTACAATTGTCTGATTTTGAATGTAATCTACAGACTTGCTGCATACAGCACAAAACAGCATATTACTATAAATGTGAAATTTGTCCTTGCCAAACTCAGTCTCCAGATGTCATTTTTCAAGTTTTCAGCATCTTTTCATAACTTTCGTTCCTCATGTCTGGAGGCTGAAGTGAAATTTGAGATGCATTAAAACATGAACCCCTATATGCCATTGAGTAGCCAGAAGCAACTTTTTTGGCTTATGGTTAGCTATGTAAATTGTAAAGCACATTCAAAAATCAACCCCAGGAGTGGGAGGTTGCGTACACTGAATAAACAAAACTGGTATTTTCAGTAAACTTCAGTTAATGTTTTTATTTTTCCACAAAATCTAAAAACTAAAAACTTTTTTAATAAACAGAAAAGTGCAAATTCCTCTTTTTTCCATGGCAAATGGATTTCTAGGATGCCTGCACACCACAAATGTGCCTCAACTCTGAACTGGAAGGATTTTGAGAGGGTGACTTAAGTTTCCATGGCCTCTCTTCTGAAACTGCTAATAAGGGTGAAAGACAACTATTTTAAACATTGCCATGTATGTTCCCTGCACCCCCCTTCAATATAGACTAACTTCACATGTTAGATTTCATTAATAAGAGGTGTTCCTGTCTAATATTTCCAGTTCAGAGGCCAAGAATTAATCAAACCAGTGGTTGGCTGTATACTAATCGTATCTTAATATCTGAATCACTGTGAGCAAAATATATTTAACTTTATAGTCCATAGCTCTTTTATGAGGTCACCAAACTATCTTAATTTATATGACTCCCATATTCAGCACTGAGAATAATACTTAGCACTTATGTTTTGCTTTTCATATGCAAAGTGCTATACAAGTGTTGATCTTAATTTATCTGCTTTATAGGAAGTTTGTAATCTCCATTTAACAGATTGGTAAACTGAGTCATTTTCCCTTGGTGTTATGTTTTATAAAAGATAGTCTTTGCAAAATTGAATATTTGGGCCAAATTTACATTCATAAAAGTCTCCTTTAACATTAAGTAGTTGGACACTTCTTTGATTAATTCTGCCACCAGGTGGTGATACAGGGTTTATCTTGTTTTTATAACCAGTTTTAACAGGGCTACAGGAAAATTATAGAAGAAAATATTGTACATTGCAAGGAATTTCTCAATTTTATGGAAGTTCACCCCCCCCCCCCTTGTATGTTGCAACAGATTTTTCCATTAAATTTTACTAACTTTTTGCTCCAAATACAAGATCCCTCTTCACTAAACAGCTGTTGCCAGGGACAGATCAGAAGAAATCCTGTTCAGTGGTTTTCTTGAAAATTGGTGTTGAAAGATGGTTTAACTTCTCGTATAGATGAGAAATGTTTTTCAGATGTAGTGGAAAGTGTGATAGACATGAGATGCCTATCCTATTGCACCAGGCTTCTGTCATACTTTATCTTGCTTTTCTTTTCTTTTGATGTTGGAAAATAACTGTCCCATTCACTCTAGTTGTTAAGATATTCTCAGTTTCAGTTGAGTGAAGGTCAGACGAACCCATTGCCACTAATTAACGACTATTAACTTTTGTGTTGAAACTTCTGGAATCTTGAAGTGTATCTGTACTAAATAAGGGAAACCCTTACAAAAGCACCCACAGCATGAAATCGTTAGCTGGCCCTTTTCCTTGCAGTGGAATAGTGTGTCTAAACCCCAATTCAACAAGGTACTTAAGCATGTGTCTAAATCTAACCTGAGTGCCTGGAAAAGCTGGTGTGAATGGATACTCCATTTTGCCCAGTATAATGCAGTCTTCATGTGTGACTGAAGGGCTAATTGAAATCCTTGCAGTAAGGACTAGCGGACCTCTTTCCAGAAGCATCAAACTCCCCAATACTAGTTTTCAGAGATAGCAAATATTGAGAAACACATTATCAAATGCCAACATATAGCAAGTTGAGTGCCTGCTCACACAATCAGTCTAACTTGTAGTTATCTTATAAAACAGTAGTTACCCAAAACAATTTAAGCATCTTGGTTTTTGGTGCTCATTGTTTCATGAGTTATACAGTTATGATATGTGGAAAAAAATTAAAATCTTACCTGTGTGTATATACTAGAGGAAGGATGGGATAGTTCAATAATTAGATTGCTAGCCTGGAATCAGAATGCCTAGAACTCAGGATACCTGGATTTATTTCCCTGCTCCACAACAGGCTTCCTTTGTGACTTTCAGCAAATCACTTAATGTGTGTTCCTCATTTCTTAAGCAGTAAAATGGGTATAATTGTTCTTCCCTACAAGGAGTTTTGTAAGGATAAATATATACAAAAAAAATTGAGGCTTAGATGCTAAGGGTGAAATGTCTTAACTTCAGTGTTAAAGAAATTCTTTTATTTAAACTTTTACATCTGCCCCAACAAAAAATATTCACTTTTCTTTTGTCCATTACTTTTGAATCCGTGCTTCCAAAAATCTAAATTTGTACTTTGTTTCCACAGCAGTCTGGCAAAAGTATATTTAGAGGACACTCCTTTAAGGTTCAATTAAAAAATGAATGCATAGCTTTTGTTGTCCGGATGGAGGTCTCAGATTTTGAGTCCCTAGGAATTAATTTTTTTTTCCTGAAAGAGAGCCTTTCTCTATAAGGGAAAAACTACTCTATGCAGCATTTCAGAGCTGAGTTGGTGAAGATAACAGTCTACAATAATTAAATAATTGGTATTATTAAATAGACATGTTGGATAAAATATTGTTGGATAAGAAAGAAAATTTATGCTGGTAACAGTTTAGATGACGAACCGAAAATTTTAATTGACATTCTGTCATGCTGTCTGTTTTCTTTTTGAATTTCAGACAGTTTGGAGAATGAAAATAAAATGATCAGTTTCAGTTTTGTATAGCTGTTTTCATTTTTTGGTTCTTATTTGATTTGTATAGTACTTTGAGTTCACAAACTGTATAATTCAGTGTTGATGCTGCATACACTGCAGGGAAATATTTAAATACAAACATCTTCCTTAAGTTAAAAAAAGCCTATCTCTATTAGTGTTAAGCATTATAAATTCCTAATTATAGGGACCTGAAATTTGGGCCTAAGGTTCCCGGCAATGTCCCTTTTGCGATATTGTTTTACATGGAAGTTTTTGAAGGCTGAATGTTACTTCACAGAATCTTTTATGTGACTGAGCAGATGGGCAGAGTGATCTGAAAAGGAATGATGAGCAATCTTTAAACTAAATATGGTGCAGTTGAGCAGTAGTTCTTTACAGTGCTTTTTTAGAACTCGGCTCTTTTCAGGTGTACTTGTGGCACCTTAGAGACTAACACATTTATTTAAGCATAAGCTTTCGTGGGCTACAGCCCACTTCATCAGATGCATAGAATGGAACATATAGTAGGAAGAGAGATACTCCTGGGGGGCAGCATGTCTGGCAGCATGGTAAGAAAGCCGGGCCAGGGCTGGGGGATAGAATAAGGGGTAGGGGATCCCAGGGGGCTATCTGGGGGCATAGGTTCTTGGTGGGGGAGGAGGGGTCAGTGGACAGGGAACGGAGTGGGATGGTTTGGATAGGCATGGGAGTACTGGGTGCCTCTGAGGGGGTGGAGGTGTGGATAGGAATCGGGACGGAGCAGGGGGCAGGGAACGGGGTGGGGGTGAGAGGAGGGGGGTGGGTTGGATAGGGCATGGGAGTCCCGGTGTTCTGTCAGGGGATGGTGGGGGTGGTGGATAGGGATTGGGGCAATCGGGACAGTGCACATGGGGCGGTTGGGTAAGGAGTGGGATCCGAGGGCGGCAGTTAGTGGGGGGTCTCAGGAGGGGGCATTCGGGGTGGGAAATGGGAGGGAGTCAGATGGGGGTGGGGGCCAGGCTGTTTGTGGGGGCACAGCCTTCTCTACCTGGCCCTCTTTATAATTTTGGAACCCCAATGTGGCACTCGGGCCAGAAAGTCTGCCCATGCCTGGTCTAAAAGATGAATGTCCTTATGTGGGAGCTTGAACTAAAGATCTCTTTGAGGAGTCCTGAGGATTTCCAAGCAGCTGGTATGTTAGGCAGTCCTCACACTCCACTTCAGCTGTGGCTTTATATAGTCAGAATACTCAGCCATTGATCTGGAGCAAATTTAGCTTTGACATACATTTTTAACGTATGCTATCTGCCAGGGTTGGACATCTGAGCACTAGTTATAGGCTAATGAATATTATGGCAGGAAGTAATTTAATGCCTTATATTTTCTATTTAGACCATTTTTGTTTGCCAGAAATGTTTTCCAGACTCTTCATCGAAGAGATTTACTCCCTACAATTTGCTCTAGTTGATTCAGTAAGTTTGTATTACTCATACAAACTCTGATTTTTTAAACTTGCAAGCCACAGGCACATCAGAACCAGCTTATCACAGTTAAGATGGCTCCAGATGACAATGAAATGCGTATTTTCCCTCTTTAAACCACAGTTTGGGAACATTATTTCCCTAAAATTCAAGCGTATGAAGCAAAGGAGCACTACCTGCTGCTATTGAAACATCCAGCCTTCTCCGGTATTACTCACAAAAATGTGTCTCAGACTTCTTTTTGGTCATGGTTGATTCAGACTTTTATTTATTTTACACTAGCAAAAATACCCGGCGTTGGGTCCATCGGAGGGGGGAGGGGGGAGAGAGCTGAGCGAGTGCGGGGGCCGTTGAAGGGGGGAGGGGGGTGAGATTTAAAAAAATTTCGATTCTTACCTGAGGGGGGAGAGAGCTGAGCGAGTGTGGGGGGGTGTTGGAGGGGGGGGAGAGGGGAGAGAGCTGAGTGAGTGTGGGGTCCCTTGGAGGGGGGGTATTATGACATCATAACTATGTCACAGAGAACAGCAGGTGTTAACTTGCTTCCCAGCTGATGTGAATGGGCTTTAAAGAATTTCACCCCTGGGGGGCATCAGAGGTGAGATTTGAAAAATTTTCGACTCTTACCCTGATTAGGACCCTAAAGCCTATAACTGTACCAAATTTCAAGTCTCTAGCTCCAATGGTGTGGAAGGAGTAAGGCAGCATACATACATGCACGCATACACACACACACGCATACACCATTTGACTTTTATATATATAGATAATACATTTTCCACTCTTATAATCTTGTATCAAAAGCCATTCAGTAGATTGCTGGTGTCCAAGGCAAAAATGATTAACTCTGGCTAAGCCTGGAGGCTATTTAGTATTGAACATGTATCCGTTTATATTTTTCCCTTTAAAAAAAATTAGCATACTTGCATAGAAAGCTCTGCTTGTGCTGGAGTAGTGAGTACTTGATTATTTATTTTAACTGCTTTACAGCTGGGCTGACTTGGGTACAAAGAAGGTCAACTGTCTTGACTGAAGTTACACATGGAGTAAATGGCTCAGCTAACATTTGTACCCAAGATCTCCCTGGATTTCAACACTGTTATGTAACCAGTAAGGCCAACTTTTGTGTTATGGTACCATATCTATGTGTCTGTGGCACCATGGTATAAGCATGTCCTACGATGATGGAAGGGCTTTTTCCCATCACTGTAGGAACTCCACTTCCTTGAGCGATGATAGCTAGGTCAATAGTCTTTAAGGTGCCACAGGACTTTGTTACCTCTGCTATTCCAGACTAACAAGGCTACCTCTCTGATTCTTAACATTTAAGTGTAGACCAAACCTAAGGAAACTATCGTTGATAATACTTTGAACTTATTGTATCTTTTTCACAACTTCAAAGCACTTTAAAAAGGTGAGTCTTGAAAAGGTTCTGTTGGACAAGATGGGAGGAAATTAAGCAAGAGAAAGAAAGTGACTGTCCCCAATTTGTAGAGTGAGTCAGTGGCTGAGCTCAAAATAAAAGTTGGGTCTCCTGTCTCCTAGTCACCTACAATATCTCCTCGATCCTGGAGCCTCTCTGAATGTTCCAGCTCCAAGAGTCTGTCTCTCTCTCTGCAGAGACAAAAACTGTTTGTGCTTTCATAGCAACAGCCAATAGCAATTGAATTCAGTTAGTATTTTTAGTACTCTGAAATAAGCAATGCCCAGTTGATTGGGCAGTTAGAGGGAGCCTTAAACTTCCTGTAATCGTGTATAGTTACCATATGTTTTAATTAGCCAAAGCAGGTGCAATTTTACCTCTACTTGTTAAAAGTCATTTTAATGTTACACACTTACCTGGGGCAAATAGCTGCACATACTCCGCTGACCTCTTTGTCCCTATTAAGTCCCATGCCACCCTTTTGCACTAATGGCTGACAAATTCCATTCATGCTCAGCTAATTTGAACCAATATCCTTAACACATGTGGACATTATTCCATTAAACTACAAAGTAGGACTAGTAAATATTGGGACAGCAGAGCAGATTCTTACACAGAAGGAAGCCATCTGTAATCAGTATAAGGATTAGCACCTCTGCTTTTTAATAAGATCCTTATATTAATCACATTAAAATCAGTTTCTTGAATTTTAAAGAGATGTTTGAACTTTGGTCACTTGGATCTTACAATGAATAATGGCTCATCTGTAGTAGAAAGTGTGCTGATCAGGCACTTCCATTCAGAGCTCCTGTTCTCATGTGCTTATTAACATGACATAAAATTATGTTTCAGTTCAAAATTTTTCTTAATTGTTCTCAGCCCAAATTTAACTTTCTTTTGAGACGCGTGGTAATATTGTGTTTAGTTGTTTTACTTAATTACAAAATTTGAACAGTTTTTAAAAAGTGTCTTTAAATAACCCCAAATACTTGGTTCTAAAAGTTCACTTTGACCTCTAATGAAGGCAAGTGCATTTGGCATGTAAGTATCCAATAGTCATATTCAGTTTATGACTTTCCACTAAACTTTGCCATACAGAGATACTCAACTCTAGACCTGATCATGCTTTAATACCTATTTCAACACAAAGTATCCCAGAAATAAATGTCTTTCAGTCATTAATCATTCAAATAAAGTGTTATGTACCTGATATGTGTCTTAATTTTCCTTCTGAAGCAAATGTACATTTCAGGAAATGCAAAAGTGGCACACCAGTAATGCACACTGACTAGCTGGTATACTCTTCATGACTGAGTCTCACATGTTTAAATACACACATGTATTTATTTCAGTATGATCAGGCCAAGTTTTTCTTTTTTAGAGGGAAAGTCATTTTACATTATGAGGGTTGAAATGACTGATGGGGAGACAATTCTGAGTTTTGGTTACACTGAACAGCTGTTAGTGACATGTATAGTTATCTACTGCAAAATACTAAATTGGGAGGAATGGAGGAGTTTCAGGAACCATATTTTGAATTTCCTGTAATTTAAAGGCTGAATTAGAATCAATTATTGCTCAGCGCTGGTTCAGGCATATATGGGTTCCACCTGCAAAGCCATTCGATTCAGCCCCGCAACTGCAAAAGTTCTGATTCATTGTGCATCCTATCCCCACCCAACTATGAAACTTCTAAGCCATACCAGGTACTGAGGGGTTTAATGTTTTCATAGGGCAAGATTAAATAATCAATCTAAACTGCACTGTTTATTTATCGAGAGAGTTTAGGGAATGGTGGATGGAGAGTCCCGGTTAAATTGGGGTCACTTATGATTATGAATTTTGCAGCCGTGGCTAAACTAGCCTTATAGAAATGCTTATCTGTAAAATAGCAACACTTTGAAGATGGCTGAATAATGTCTTGTTCACAAGATTTATATATGTTTGACAGCATTAGCATAGCACTATATGATTTTTTTTTTCTTTCCCCTGTCTATTTGTGTTCACTTTAAGATGAGGGATACATTTTACCAGTCATTGAATGGGCAATGGTTGTAGGTGTTTTTGTCTATTTTTTTTCCTGTTGCTTAGTGTTACTTAATGACTTGTGAGAATAAGAAGAGAACAATGTTTTATCCCATTACATAAATAAATCTATCACCATCTATATATATGAAAGTCAAATGGTGTATGCGTGCGTGTATGTACATTCCCTTACTCCTTCCACACCATTTGAGCTAGAGACTTGAAATTTGGTACAGTTATAGGCTTTAGGGTTCTAATCAGGGTAAGAATCGAACATTTTTCAAATCTCACCTCTGACCCCCCCCCCCTAGGGGTGAAATTCTTTAAAGCCCATTAACATCAGCTGGGCAGCTGCTGTTCTCTGTGACATAGTTATGATGTAATAATACCTCCCTCCAATGGCCCCCCCACTCGCTCAGCTCTCTCCCCTCTCCAAGGGCCCCCCACTTGCTCAGCTCTCTCCTCCTTCCCCCCCATCCAATGCCCCCCCACTCGCTCAGCTCTCTCCTCCCTCCCCCCCCAACGGCCCCCCACTTGCTCAGCTCTCACCCCTCCTCCCTCCAATGGCCCCCCACTTGCTCAGCTCTCACCCCCACTCCAACAGCCCCCCCTTTCGCTCAGCTCTCTCCCCCTTCCCCCCCTCCAACAGACCCGAGCAACGCCGGGTATTTTTGTTAGTCTGTTATAACATAGATTGTTATTAGCATGATGTCTGATCGAATTAGTTATTAAAGACATTTTCTTTTATCATGTCAAGAATCAGAGCGGTAGCCGTGTTAGTCTGGGTTTACAGAAACGACAGAGTCCTGTGTCACCTTAAAGACTAACAAAAGTATTGAAGCATAAGCTTTTGTGGGCTAATACGCACTTCGTACTAACAAAAGTATTGAAGTGGGTGGATGCCGACGAAGTGGGTATTAGCCCACGAAAGCTTTATGCTTCAATACTTTTGTTAGTCTTTAAGGTGACACAGGACTCTTCATTGTTTCTTTTATCGTGGAAATTCATTTAATATATTTAATAACACAAATTTAGCAAGTAGCATTTTTCTTTAGTCTGTAGTTGCCTTTGTTTATCTACATTTAGCTCTTTAGGATAATTCCTTAAGTATCTCTCTTGTGGCCATCCAGACTATGATAGACTTTCTTCTTTGCCAAGCTAATTGCATGACTGCTTTCCGTGCTTCAAACGCTGCTTGTTGGTCTTTAGATGACTATTTAAAATAAATTGTGCCAGTTGAAAATGTAAGCCATACATAGGTGTGAGAGGTGCTTTTTAAAGGGCGGGAGGAGACACGGGGATATTTCAGTAGGGTCCTCTTATAAGAAGGCGTTCTTATTTTTAATATCTTCAAGGCAACTGAACAGATAGGAAACAGTGTCCAGGATCTCTTTTTCTATTTTCAGGTTTGGGGTAAGAGCTGTCCAATGTCATCATGGCTCGAGAACGAAAATGCATACTGTGTCACATCTTGTACAGTTCAAAAAAGGTAAAAAAATTAAATGAATTTGCAAGGCTAATATCTTTCTATGTGGAGATCTGGCTATATACAGAATGGGAGAAACATTTCCTTGTTTGAAAAAACAAAAAGTTATCTTTACAGTTTCTATCAGAAGCTGATGGAGATCTTCAGGTCTATTGAATGAAATAGAATTGTTTCAGTACTTCCTGATAGCCTCTTCCTCATTGTGACCCTGTTCTGGGTATACATTCTCATTCAGTATTAAAAATATCTCTGGCTTTCAAGTTTTAAAGTAATCTTTTGTATGATTATATTAAAAACTGTAGGAAAGTTATAAGTCAAGCACTCGGAAACCCCTTCAGCTGTAATTCTGTCCTGTTCTGCATTCAGAGAGTGTCTTATGAAGTACCGTATTTTTCGCCCTATAAGACGCACTTTTTCTTCCCCAAAACGGGGGGGAAAAAGTTGGTGCGTCTTATAGGGCGAATGTGCGCCCCGGTTCCCCCCTCCCCGCCGCGGGCGGGCTGCCGGGAGCGTCCCGGTTCCCCCCTCCCCGCCGCGGGCGGGCTGCCGAGGTTCCCCCCTCCCCGCCGCGGGCGGGCTGCCGGGAGCGTCCCGGTTTCCCCCTCCCCGCCGCGGGCGGGCTGCCAAGGTTCCCCCCTCCCCACCGCGGGTGGGCTGCCGGGAGCGTCCCGGTTCCCCCCTCCCCGCCGCGGGCGGGCTGCCGGGAGCGCTCCCGGCAGCCCGCCCGCGGCGGGGAGGGGGGAACCGGGACGCTCCCGGCAGCCCGCCCGCGGCGGGGAGGGGGGAACCGCGGGGACGGGAGAGCGAGGCGCTTTTTTTTTTTTTTTTTTGTCCGGCTTTTTTATTGAAAAACGAGGGGGCGTCTTATAGGCCGGAGCGTCCTATAGGGCGAAAAATACGGTAATCATATTTTGGTTTTTGTGATGGGTCCCTACATCTTTTAATGTGTCAGAAGGACATTGTTTATCAATTGAGGCAGCTCATTTTCTCATCATCGTTTAATATATGCCTATGGCTTATTTATGGCATGTCTTCCAAACACTTCACTTTAGATGGAATTTTTCTTAGACTTTCCTGTAGTGATTTTCAATGCAGTATCAGAGTAATTGCTTTCATAATGTTTTAATAGGGACAAAGTGCTATTTCCATTTTATTAATAAGGATCTGAGAGGCAGAGAGAGAAGGGTGGCCATTTTTCCAAGTGTCTGTGTTCTAGGCAGGAAAAGAAAATGGATCTCCTGGGTCCCATTCCCGTTCCTTAACATGAGTGTTCTTCATTTTCTAGCAGACACGTTTGCAACACGTTATACAATGATTGCCGTGAATGAGTCAAAATTGTTTTAAATCCAAAACCAATTCACTATGCATGTCTCAGTTCTGTCTAGACTGTGCACTGAATGAAACAAGTCCTGCAGAGCAAAGCACTGTGTGTTGATATATAGTTACAATGCATCATAATGCACATACACCCACACAAGGGCAGAGTCAAGCAGCCCTAATGTTGTAAATAGATTTTTTTGAAGTATTAAAGCCGAACTAAAACTGTTTGTTATTGAATGTTTTTAAATAAATAAATGTTGTACAGTTATTTTCTGGAAAGGAGTGGAATACACTGAAGTCAGAACCCTTGCCTCATTCCATGTATGCTTTTCTATATCCACCTTCTGGAGCTCTGCCTCCTTCTGTATGAATCTCAAAGATCAATCCTATGGAAGGAAGCTTAGCTGATAATTCCTCAGGGTGACACCACCTTCAAAAGAGATAGAAAAGATCTATTAGAGCAGAATATATCCTCATGCAGAATAGAAAGAATCTTGAGTTATGCTTTTTTTTTTTTCTTTTGTAGGAGATGGATGAACACATGAGAAGCATGCTTCACCACAGAGAACTTGAAAACCTGAAAGGAAGGTATGTGAATGATCATGCAAGCTGCCCTTCAGTGCAGTTTGAATGTTACACGTTTTGGGAACTAATTAGCTTTATTTCCTATGCAAGCTAAATTCAGTTTAAAGGGAGAAGAAAGATTAAGAATTAACTGTTTCTATAAAGCACATTTCTTTGTGCCTTTCTGATATATACGAAAGATCTTAATAGCCATGAGGACATATCCCTGTTAGAAGCATGGAATTTCTCTCTAAATCTATTTGCTGCAACTATTAGCTTGGTATTTTTCTACTTTTTACAATATATCTGTTCCTATAGTTTAAATTCAAATGCCTAATGTGCTGGTGGGCTAAATCACCTGGAAAATCTAAATTGTAGGAATCCTTTAAAAAAAAAAAAAAAAAAAAAAGTTGTGCAGGAAGATTATCTTTGCAATTTAGAGTTAGACATTCCAATTTGTACCCAACCTACGTTTAACCTGAAATGCACTGACATTTAGTACATAGAGGCTCCAACTCTGAATAGTGCCCCATTGTGATGGGAGCTGTACAAGCGCATAAGAAGAAACATTCCAAACCTGAAGAGTTTACAATCTAATTAAATTAGAATGATGAAAGACAGGAGGGGAAATGAGCACAGTGAATTGAAATGACTTGCTCAAGGTTGCACAGCAGGTTAATGGCAGAGCTGGGAGTAGAGCCTAGTTCTCCTGAGTCCCCACCCAGTGTCCTGTTTACTATACCATACTCTGACCTTCAAATCAAGTATTTATGCCATATGCATTTTTTTAAAAGTTTATATTGGAGTTCTCTCTGAGACCTGTTCCACTCAGCTTATCCAGAACTCCTTGTCCAGTTCTGGGAGAACACTTCATCCAACTCCCTGGGATCCAAAACACTGTTTGACTCTGGATTTCGTCACTCACATTCCTCTATTTGACATATAGCAAAGTTACACTGAGTTGATCACAGAGCGTATAGGGCGTACCACACATCCAAAGTTACACAGACAACCTCTTCTTTTATATGCATTTACACGATATGTTTCATTTGCTATACATAAAATCATTTTTTGGATTGACTTAGTTATTCTGCAGGAACCAATCCATGTACATCATTCTCTGTCCATGTGCAGTTCACATGGAAACTGATCTTTACATTCCAGGTTTATCTTGTCCATAGCCCCCCTCAAGGTATTGCTGCTTATCTTAGTTAGCACAGACCTCCTGTCAAGCCCCTGTTTACAACTTAATATTCCATTCACCTTCCCAATTATGGCCACTAAGAAATTAGCGAATTACTTGTGTCAAGCCAGGCCTATAGTATATTTAAAAAATAACCCCCTAAAATCCAAATGATTCTTTACTCTCAAAGGCTGATGGTATTCTGGATGAGCAGAGTGGAAAAGGGGGAATTCTGTGCCACTGCACATGCACAGAATTTGTCTTCCACAGATTTCTTTGCTTCCCTGCAGTATGTTTTGAGTGCTCAGGGCAGCCAGCAGAGAGGTAAACACTGTGGCATAGTAGGAAGGACTGGGAAGACTTGGCTGGTGGCTCCTTCCCTGCACCAGGATCAGTTGCTAGTCCCAGACCCACCCCAGATTTCTCTCCCAGCTGCAAGAAGCACTGCAAATCTCCCCCTTTCCCTGCTTCCTGCACCCACTGGTCCTCAGCTGCAGGGTAACAGATTCCTGTACAGGGAGCTCCTCCCCCATATGCTCAACTCCTGTGCATTCAGAGACCCTCATACCCAGAACCTCCCACCGAGACAGACAGACAGACAGACACACACACACACACACCATAAGCCCCACTCCTCCTGGGCCGCCCCTATGAGTCACCCGGATCTCCACCCCACTGAGACCCAACCACCACCCTTGCCCAAAGTAACTCTCGTTCTGCTTCAATTTAACAATCAGTAAAAGGGAATGATATTTACTTTATAGAAGAATTGAAACCTGTATTTGTGAAGGACTTTGAGATTTTCTGTAAATGTCAAGTATTATGATAGGTACTGTTAGGTTGTTTTTTTACATTTTTTTTTATGTCCAGTTAAAAGGTCCTAGATTTGCTATGATAAATAAGTATGTAAAAATGACATCCATTTAGACACCTGCTTCCTGTTTGTATGTCTGGTCTCTTTTGACAATTTTAACAAAAAATAAGCTTGACTATTTTTTATTCCTGGTAATTCATAGCTAACACAGTTAAGAGAGTGAGGTGTATTCTATACCTTCATGTGCATTAGCAAAATTGTTAACCAATTTTCCGTTGGTTAAGCTTGAGGTAAGCTACTGACGATGAGGTAATACAGGTGTCATACGGCATAAAGTGACCTGCAGAATCTTTATTACTGTTGGTAAAGTGTTGAAAAAAGAATCCATTCCGGAGCACAAATCCCAGGTCGAGTTTGTAGGATTGACAGGAAGAAAAATATATATTTTACTTGTAACTGTACACTTGTTCTGCAAATTCTTTGAAACTCAGACTCTCAATATAAGTATATGAAGTAGTGTTTCTGTTAATTAAACTTCCTAAACATGTGGCCTGTTTGAGTGATCGGACTGTTTAAATGCCTTTAGCACGTTACTATAGATCACATTTTTACTAATAGGAAAAAATAGAAAAATGTCTTTTTAAATCACTTGTTCATTTCACAGCCTTTTTGAAAGGCACAGACCTTTATTTAACAGCCAGCTGGTGACCCTTCATTAAGCATGGCTCAGATAAGGATGCTGGCTCAAAATCTTGTGGGTGGTAAAAAAAAATTCTTCTGGATTTCTTTCATACTTTTAGAAACTGCAGAGGTGGAGGCAAGAATCCTGAGCCTCTGGTTCCTTTGATGGAAACATTTAACTGAATAATGAAGATGTTTCCTGTCCGTGAGATGGGGATTTTTCATCACTTCAGTAAGGGCAATTAGAATATGAAGTGAAATAAAGCTTTAATACAAAGCAAGGGTTGTTTTTTTTGTTGTTGTTTTTTTTAATTTCATTTGGTATTGACCTTTTGATATACAAGTTTAGTTTTTTAAATATATTAGATGTGAGCTAACGAACTGAGCTCCAGTCACTTATATTGCTGTTTGGGAAAAGGCAGGAGAATTCACCTAGTGAATGAGTAGTCTAAATGTGGCTTTTAGTTTTTGCTTTTCATCTTTACATGGACCTCAGATTCCTCACCACTTCCCACTTTATTTCCATTTATATGTTTGGGCATTATAGTACATGATCTCTATATTTGAGAGATAAGAGCATTTAGTGTTGCCCCTATAAACAAGACAGTCGGGTCAAGAAAGCATCAATGAGGCAGGCAGTAAATCCTATGTTGGTCCCACCACACTATTTGCTTGGCTCAGAACACATGCTTTTTTTTCTGATCAATTTTACTTAACTTACCAATGGACTTATTCTATCTTTTATATTTTTAACCATTAGACTAACTAAAGGATTGGTCAAGCACTGGATGATAGGCTTTTTAATAAACATTAAATACTGATTTGATTTTAATAGCAGTTTTTTACTGCAGTATTCACTGACACTTTAGTTAAAACCATTTGTCTGGCACAGCTGTCAACTTCCTGCAACTGAAATAATTTCTTGTTTTTTAGATAAGCCTTCTAAAGTTGAAAGCAGACCTCATGCATCATTTGAACCAAATAAAGTACAGTGAACTGAAGACCCCTCCCATCACTTGCTGTGCTATGGAGTCTTTGAATTCCAAGCAGAGGTCTCAGCTGTCCCAGTTTAGGTTACACTGTATTAGGATTGGCTGTATCAGTATACCCCCTCCTCCCTCTTCCAGCTTTCACTGGGGGAAAGCATGAGGCAGAGATTAAATGTAGAAGCTGTCACCAGGCTTCTCCAGTGCAGCTGGCACCATGGATGTGCTTCAGAGCAGCTCCTGCTAGCTCTGTAAGCCCGCCACTCTGCCTCCTCTTACTATGTTTCCTCTGATAAGATTTTGAGTACAACAATCCAAGAAGAATTCCCTGACCCCCACCAATTTATACTGCTCTATTCCTAAGTTTTTTACCTCTTGATTGTTGGAAAAAAATCTCTAAAAATTGACCACAAAAAACCCCAAAGTTGGGGAAAATTTCTATAGGAAAAAAGAAAAGCCAGAAAATTCAAATAGTTTTAGTGTATTGAGCAAAATTATAGTGCCTAGTGCACAAGCAATTGGTTAAGAAAACTGGCATATTCAGAGGAAACGGAGTAAGATCTGAGCTGTCTACCATGCCTGTGGGAAGGATTGAATGTCCATCATCTCCTTCTTTCCCCAGGGACAGCAACCACAAGTGCCAGGTGTGCAGGGTGACAGTGGTGGGCTTGTCGGCATATGCCAAGCACATCTCCAGCCAGCTGCACAAAGACAATATCGATGCCCACGACAGAGAGGAAGACGAAGGGAAAGAAGAGGCTGATGAAGAGTACTTTGACAAGGAACTAATTCAATTAATCAAACAAAGGAAGGAACAGAACCGGTGAGTATTCTTCTTCTCTTAAGTTACACGGTAGAATACCTTTAAAGCTCTTCTGGGTATGGAGATATGCTGCCAAGATAGAAGTATGTTTGAAGTGCAGTCTGCATGCAACCAGTATGCTGATCATAAGAGTAGTTTACAGTAACTACCTGTAGGATGCAGCTTGTGTGTCTAAACATACACATTTCATTTATTATTTTCAGTTCAGACAGTTGTGAGATTTACTGCAGTGTTTGGAAAATGAAGCTCAGCTTAGTCCACAGCAGAAGTGAAACAGTTTCACTTGTAGCATAACAGAGGGCCTTGAACTGGAGTTCCTCATGTGCTTATTAAGGATTCAAGAGTATTCAACATCTCTGTGCAAATGTTTAAATTCTCATAAGCATACAGGTGAATAAGTGTTCCAATAATTCTAGCATCACTTCTTTGCCCTACAAAAATATCCTCTCACAAAGGGTTGTTGGCTATAACTTGATGCTTGTATTTTACAGTTCTGATTTATGAGCTCTAAAACAAATTATAATCTCTTATTTTGGGCAACAATCTAAATTTCATCCTAAAATGCACTGAAGTCTTAAATGAAAAGCCTTTTTTGTTTGTTTAGCATTAGCGAATATTACTGTTCAGTGTGAATGGGTAAAGTTATGCTGCATAGTGTATATGATTTCTGTTTCAGCGTTTAGCCTGCATCTGACACGTCTGTGAATGTGCCTTGCTAGAGCCATGTTAATTTTATAATATACAGTTTAAAGAGTAAGAACATATTACCGTAACATTTTAAGGCGGAGGCGTAGATTATTCCTTTTTTAATGTTATTTTATGGCTGGTTACCCCCACCATAGTGTGCAATAAGTTTGAGCTCTCCTTGGACCTGACAAAGAGCACATAAAAATGAAGTCATTGCCTGCCCAGTCTAGACTCCTTGAATACCAGCCAGGACTATGAAGGTTTTTAGGCTTTCCACATGTCCCTTCATTTAGTAAGTAACTGTGCTGCATGGTACCCACTTGTGTGCTATGATACTCAACATTGTTTTAGAGCAGGGGTAGGCAAACATTTTGGCCCGTGGGCCACATTGGGGTGGCAAAAATGTATGGAGGAAAGGCTGTGCCTTCCCAAACAGCCTGGCCCCCACCATCTATCTCCCCCTCCCACTTCCTGACCCCTGACTGCCCCCCTCAGAACTCCCAACCCATCCAACCTCCCCTGCTTCTTGTCCCCTGACTGCCTCAAGCCCTATCCACACTCCCTCCCCCTGACAGATACCCCCCGCAGAACTGCCATGCCTATCCAACCGCTCCCTGTCCCCTGTCTGCCCCGACCCCTATCCACACCCCCAACCCCTGACAGGCCCCCGGAACTCCCACGTCTATCCTACCTCTTCCTGTCCCCTGACTTCTCCACCCCTAACCGCCCCCTGGGATGTCACCCCCTATCCACCACCACACCGCTCCCCCCTCCGCTAACTCTCCACCCCATCTAACTGCCCCCTGAAACTCCCCGCCCCTTACCATGCTGCTCAAAGCAGCAGGAGCTCACAGCTCCACCGTCCAGCCAGAGCCAGCTATACCGCTGCAACGCTGCCTAGCAGGAGCTTCAGGCAGGTGTGCTGAGGCTGTGGGCAAGGGGAGACAGCAGGGAAGGGGCCAGGGACTAGCCTCCCTGACTTGGGAGCTCAGGGTCTGGGAATGATGGTCCCATGGACCAGATGTGGCCCATAGTCCGTAGTTTGCCCACCTATGTTTTAGAGCTATTGCTACATTGGCCAGAGAAATGGGGTTTTCTGTATTTAGTGTTCTTAGCTCACTTTAAATCTTTTAAAATCTCTCTGTTGGAAGTAACTCAGGGATGAGGGGAGCGTTGTGTAGGTGGGAGTGTTAGTTTTGTTGTGGACATCATTAACTTATTTCCCTCTGTTCTGTCACCTCCAAACAGAAGGTTGTCATCAGCTATTTGACTCAAAGATGCTATTATTTAGACACTATTCCTGCCCTTGCTTCTTTCTCTTATGTAGTAATCCATATGACAATTTCACAGGAGGCAGAACTCACTTTAATGCATGCTGAAAGCTTAAGAAAGGGAGATGGAATGTGAAGTTCTCAATTTATCCACAACCAGGTGCTGTGGAGGCAAATGTGATATGAAACTTCCCCATCCTGCCCTTCCTGTGATGTACAAGGATCCATTCTCTCTTAGGCCCGTTAACAAGTATCTTTCACTTAAATTCCATTTTTGCAGGATAAATAGTCCTAGTGTTCAGATTGCTGACCTTGAGAACTGCACCACCAGCATTAAGGCAGCATTTATCTTTGAATGCATGTGTTATAGATCCGCTTTGTTCTTGATATCCTGCCAAGCCCAAATATAATCTTCATTTATATCTGCCTGCTAGCAGTCTACCAAAGGGCAGTAGCTATGTGCTCAAGGGGGGAGGTCTTTCTAGGCCTCTTATTGCACACTTCAAGGACAGGCTGTGGCCTCGTTTCAAAACTAAACAAAATGTTTTTGTCTCTGTTCTGAAACCAAGCTTGCTTAGATCTTTAATACCTAACTGTCATACAGGAGCTCTAGAAATCAAGAAAGAATTTCATTGTTTTCTCCAGCAATTTGAATAACTGCTTTCCTCAGCCTAACATTTCCTTCTAATCTTTACCAGTTCATCCTAAGAATAATACCTTGCACTTACAGGATATAAAATTGCCAGGTAGGGAGAGAATGCATTACCAATATTCCACTCAAATAAATTGCTCAGTCAGACTTTGAGAGACATGTACAATAGGGAATATCTTGCCTTTTTTTACAGTCCAATCACTGGCAAATTGAAAGAAGTATTGTCTCACTTTCACTTTGTTCTTCAAAGTTTTTGCTCCGCAGCTCCTTTTTCCTGTCCCGCCTCCACTCGCGGCCCCTGGGGTATGTCTGCCAAAATGCTGCTGGATAGAAAGCTTCTGCTTTCTTTCCACGTCATTTCAGTGGGACAAAAATAGACCACGACTTCGGTGGTCTCCCGGGCGGGATCGGCGGCGGTGCTGGGGTCTCATTCACCCCCAGGGGTGCGCGCATCCCACTTTGAAGACCACTGTTGTAGACTTCCCTTAATTAAAGTGAAAGTCATTGCTTAGATGTCTCTTCTGGAATAGAGTAATGGTGGTGGAATGATGTAATTGGAAGTGCAAGGAAAAAGCTTAATTACAATACTTTGGTCAAAGGTGTAAAGCAGGTTTGTAAAATTCTGCTTGCCAGGAGCAAGTAACTCTGCTCTCCCCTGCACCCCCCCACCCCGCCCCTGGACAGATGAAGCAGTTTTGGGATGTAATGGTAAGCATGGGGAGAGGATCTTGCACTTAACCTAGGTGACCACTCAGCAAGTGAGAAAAATCAGGACGGGGGTGCGGGGTAATAGGAACCTATATAAGAAAAAGACCCAAAAATCGGGACCGTCCCTATAAAATCAGGACATCTGGTCACCCTAACTTAACCTAAATGTACATTACAGTTTTATAAAGCTAAATTTTAATAATGTCAGCTTTTCCTTTCATGGGAGTGGAAAAGCAAATATGTATTTTAACAACCTGGAAGCTGAGTTTTGAATAAGAGAACATTATGTAGCCTTCCGCAGCATGTTTGCTCTACAAGCGTGGAGAGAGCCAGCAGGGAGAGTAATGGGACCTAGAAACTAAATTAATCATTTCCATTTGATATATTTAGAGTAACTTTTTCATTGCTGGGGTGCTATTTGATGCCAGTTTAAAAGACTTAGGAATCAGATGTTAAATAAGCTTGTACTTTTTAAGCTTTAAATAGAAAATTAAGTCTGTAGCTCGTAAGGTTACAAAGAAACACTGTTCATGTTTTGAAAGCTAAGTAATGGAAACATCATGAAACAATAGTCCTGACACATAGCAGTTGGCCCCATTTATTTCCGAGTGTTTTGACCATGAAGCCTGATGATGATTTAAATGGTGACATAAAATACGTTACTACTGATCAGAGTGCATGAGAGAGGTATAATCGTGTTTATGATCTGGGCAAGCTGAGTGCTATCTTGTTTTTGGTGTCACCAAAGGATGCAGATTTGGAGAGTGCAAACTCTTTTTCCCCAATCCAACCCCAAAAGATGATAAATCCAATTAGTTACAGATTAAATAATACAGCATACATTGAGACTGCCATGTGATGGGACTTGAAAGGAAGAAGTTGTCTATCTTATATCATCATTTCTGCAAGCAACTTTACTAAGTATTGATTAGCTATTTTTGTAACCTACCGAAGTCTTATTACAATGTTTTCCGCCCATTAATAAATGGTGACTCTTGAAATGCCAGGGTAAGTGTCCCATTTGACCTCCCCTCAATGCCTTTGCACCTTTTTTTCTTCCTGTTAACACATCACTTCCTGCATTTCCTCCTCAACCCATATCTGCACCACAATACATCAAATTTGTGTACATTTACATATGGGAAAAACACACCGCCACAGTCCCCCAAAAATGAAACTAACCTGACACTTCCTAACCATTGCATGCCTTGTATTTTGTATGTGTATTACAGTAGCCCCTAGAGGCCCAAATCAAAATCAGAGGCCATGCTGCATCTTTGGTTGTCTTAAGCAGAGGAAATTGCTAGAATGGATTAGGCAAGCAGTAAGAACTATAAGTTTTCTGCCCCAGAGGCAAAGTGCATAGCCATTTCCAGATGTTAATAGTTTGAGAAAACTGTGTCCTGCCAAACGGCCAGAACTTGCTGTCCTATGTGGTGGTATTGTTGCCTACCATCCTGCTTTACATCTAAAACTTAATGTGTATGTATATATTCTGGCAAATTTTTAGATCATTTTGAATAGATTAGGCTTGGTACCTCCTTTACAAAGCTGTGATAGATTGGGATATACTTTTCAGTCACTGAATAGACCTATTTTCTTATGTCTTCTAGGCAAGTTGAAGCTTGCTGTAGAAACCACGAAATAGAACCCAATGATAGGAGACCACAGAGAAGGCGAGAAGAAAGAGCTGTTTATAAAGACAGAGAAACTTATGGTTCATCCCTGTGGAACCATCATGGCCCATCTTGGAAGGACTGGAAATGGGAAAAGGAGGGCTTTATGAATCCTAGGCAAGGCAAATTTCCACATTCTATAAAGAACCCTAATGCAGACAGGCACCTCGGTGGTCCCATGGGATGCTCAGGATGGCATCAAAATGGTTCTGCAGGCCTTTTGGGTCAACGTGATAACCATGGGAATTCTGGAGGTGTTTGGCATTCAAATGCAGGAGGAGAAATGTCAAACTGGTATCAGGATGTCAAAGGAAGAAATTCCAACTGGCATGCTAAAGGAACAGGTGACTTTTCTATTTGGCATTCTAAAAACTCTGCAAAAAACTGGAAATCTAATCCTCAGGGTGCAAATGGCTGGAATTTTGGTGGCACAGGGGACACAAATCCCCTGGGAAGAAATAGGACTGCAAATCCTAGTTCCCACACAGAAGATGGAAGTGTTGCATGGGGGAAAAACCCCATTAGTTATACCCAGGAAAGGTATACACAGAAGTGGCAAGCAAATGACCAATTGGATTTTACTAGTGATAAACTCCCTCCAGTGGGGGCACTGGATTTCAGTATTTCTGAACAACCAGAGAATAAAATGTCCAAGATGAATGGAAAGAGTGGCAGCACTTCCAAAGATAAAATTCATCGCTGGTCTCCTTACCCCTCCCAGAAAGCTACAGACCAGCAGCCGCGATCTGAAGAGAATGTTCCTAAAACTTCAGAGAAAAAAGATTCTGTATCTCTGCCTTTTCTTGAGACACCCAGGAAAGGGATAGATCTTGAAAGAGATACTACAAGCCTCCCAAAACTGATAACATGGGAAGAGACCCTTGTAAACCACCCCTGTTATAAGGCCACTGCTGACCACCTAGAATCTTGCAAGGTAAATGCAGATTGCCCCAGTGGAGGAAGACCTGACCAAGAGGAGGGCAAAAGTAATAGGATGCCGTCACTGAAATCCCCACTCCTGGTTATTCCAGACATGAAGCTATCTTCCCAAAAGCAAGAACCAAAAAATCTCTTGAAAAATGTCAAGCTTATATTGCCCTCATCCCCTGGAGAATTCCAGAACCGTTCGAATGCACTAAACTTAGAAACTAACTGTTCCTCTTATGTATCCAAGTTGCGCAGTGCTTGTAGCTTAAGAGGTAGCAGAGCTGTGCTTGACGGAAATCAGAGACAGACTATTGATAGCCTAAATGAAGAACTAAGAAAAGCCAAAGAAGAATTGCAATCCAGTCTTTCTCTGCAAAATCCTTACTCAAGTTCATACAGAGATACAGAGTGTGATCTAAATGGTGGTCGGTATATAGAGGAACTGAGGAAAGGTTCTTCAAAGACTAGTGAGCCTAGAGTTGATACATTGGAGGATGTAAGTGAAGAGTGTGAAAAGGCTAAAGCAAGGGTTGAAAAGCTAAGTCCTTTCATTAATACTTGTTCACCATCTGACCCTCAGGAGTGTGAACATGCTACCACCAGAAAGGAAGGTGACACAGACGCATCAGGCAAACCTCCCAATTCAAGTATTATAACTGAGAAGCAAAAAGATTCTGAATTTCAAATGGAGTCAGCGAACCCATCAAGCCTTCAACACAATTTAAGTGATGAGTTGAAAACCTCTCTGGAAGGGAAAAGTGACGATCTTATCAAATCAAGTCATCATTTTGAAATGGATGGCTTTGAAAACAATTTAGAGCATGAGCTGCAAAAAGGAGGTGGTGGCCAACCTTCAGGCCCTCTTCTTCCTGAATTAAGTAAACTTGGCCTCCCTGCTTCCCTCCAAAGAGATTTGTCACGACATATCAGTTTAAAAAGTAAAGTTGGGGCACATCTTCCTGAGCCCAACCTCAACAATGCACGGCGTATTCGAAATATTAGTGGTCATCGGAAGAATGAGATGGAGAAGGAGTCTGGACTTAAACCAACTTTGAGGCAGATTCTTAGTGCATCCCGAAGAAACATAAATTGGGAACAGGTCATCCAGCAAGTAACAAAGAAGAAACAGGAGCTTGGCAAGGGTTTACCAAGGTCTGTATCCTTTTCATTTTCAAATGTGGATCTTGTTATATCTGAGTCACAAGACCTCTAAAGGTTGACTTTTGAAGAACTGCAGAGATGAATTCTACCATACAATATTTGTCTGTCTATAAAGACACACATACAGGAGATTGATTCTGAGTTCGTGACTAACAATTCAATGCATTGAATTTTAAAGTTCTGTTAACTACAAAAATATATTGGTATAATTTGAGCAATATTTTAAATATATTGCAAGACCATTACTTGATTATTATTTTTTTTTGCATGAGATCAAATACTGAGAAGTACTTCCATTGTCACAGGCAAGTTGAATGCATCCTTTGCTGTAGCAATTCTGTTTTTTTAATTATTAGCAATTTGTACATTTTAAAAAATCTCCAGATAGTGATTCTCAATACCTTATACATTGAAACAGCATTTAAACTTAATGTGGTGACAAGTATTTTCATTCTGTCTAGTAAATGCAACATCTTATTGTCTCATCAGTCTTAGAAGCAGGTAATTCTGTAATGACTGTCTGAAAACTACAGTAAGTTTACTTCTCTGTTTTAAAATTCAGTTTCAGATCTACCATGTGTAAGAGGGTAGTGTGCTGCATTATAACTCCAACAAGAACTTCTATACAGGTTTCTGACATCAAACTAAGAGGGCCAAATTGACCTTCGCTTCACTCTAGAGCTAATGAAAATCCTGCGTTTGTGTTTGAAAATAATATCATGGCTAAGCACTAGCTCAATAGTGAAGTTGTGCAGCTAGGGGTCCTTCGTTTTTAGATTACACAAAAGGCAGCACAACACTAGTGTTGCCATCTTGTAGTCCATCAGTTTATACCTGGCTGTATATTTAAGACAGATTTATTTTTCTAGATTTCTTTTAGAGCCTGTCTTCTGCTATTATACATTTACAACGTTTGTTTGTTTTTAGGTTTGGCATAGAGATGGTACCCCTTGTTCAGAATGAACAGGAAGGTCTTGATTTGGGTGAAGAACCTGAGTTGTCTGGCCTAGAAGGATTCCAATGGGAAGGGATTTCCATGACCGCATCTGGATCATCTAGGAAACGCAGCCTCTCCGAAAGCAGTGTTGTGGACAGGACTGCTTCTGTTTATGGCTTCTTCAGTGACCAAGCCACAACAAAGGAAAGTGAGCAAAAGCAAATCATTCCAGCCTGCCATTCACATTTCATAGCACCTGTATATAAAACAAGTGCTGATAATGTGGCTGACGTCAAACAAGAGACATCCTCTCTCCCCTCATCACCATTCATGTCTGAAAGAACTGAAACTACTATCAATGGAAGGAGACATAGCTTACATACTCCCTCTGATGTAACAAGCCTCACAGTATTTGCCACAAAACAAGATCACAAGAGCCCAGAATGTAGAATACCACTTCTTGAAAACAAAAATGCATTAGAGCTCACAGGGGAAGGAAACATTTTGTCTTCAACTGGAGTTTCAGTACTTGCAGGATCAAACTCTATAGATGCAGCTACAGACAGCAGCTGTACTTCTGGTACTGAGCAGAATGACAGCCAGGGAATTGGAAAGAAAAGAAGAGCAACTGGAGTAAGTCTAGTTCTGCAAATCTTCAGGATATTAGCAATAGAAATGTTTCTCTTGTTGGTTTTCGTTAAGATTAGGATTTAATCACTGGTATTTTTCATAAAAATCATGGACTGGTCATAGGCAACAAACAAAACATCATGGCTCATGATCTGTTGATGACTTATACCATAATTACCCCTGATTGAATCCTAAGAGGGGGTGCTGAAGGGGGAGCCCGCTGCCATTCCGGCCAATGCCGGTGGCAGGAGTAAGCCATGGGGGAGCCATGGTTGCTCCAGCCGCCCTGGGACCACTGCAAAGAGCAGGGTTGGGACATGTGGGTTTACTCCACCTCACCTGCCCGGCATTCCAGCTGAGGAGCAGGCAAGCCCCTGACCCTGCTACCTGACAGGAGCGCCGGGAGGGCAGAAGGGGGTAAGCCCCCATGTCCCAACCCCGCTACCCAGCTGGAATGCCTGGCGGAGTTGGGCAAGCCCCCACATCCCAATCCCACTAGGTCCCGCCCTCAGCCAAGCTTCACAATCATCATTAGTGAGTACAATATTAAATTGTTTTAAAAATATTTAAAACTTGTACTGTATATGCATGTCTTTTGTCTGATGAAAAAAATTTCCCTGGAACCTAACCCCTCCCCCCCATTTACATTAATTTTTATGGGGAAATTGGATTCACTTAACATCATTTTACTTAAAGTATCATTTTTAGGATCATAACTATAACATTAAGCAAGGAGTTACTGTATATTTATAAAGAAAGCAAGGAATACTTGTAGCACCTTAGAAACTAACTAGTTTATTTCAGCATAAGCATAGCCCACGAAAGCTTATGCTGAAATAAACTAGTTAATCTCTAAGGTGCTACAAGTATTCCTCGCTTTCTTTACGGATACAGACTAACACGGCTGCTATTATTGAACCTGTATATTTATAGGCAAACTCTAATATTGGCCAGGATAATCGCATTGATTCTTGGTATATCTTGTTTCCCTTCTGTACAGTATCTCTTCTGAAAGGTTTGTGTTCACAGGATCTTTGTGGTGGTTTGACCCAAGATAGATATCCAATACTATCTAACTGAAAATATTTTTTGTCCTCTTGGGTTCAGTGTGTGTTTTAATTGACTGGGATGGTTAATGAGACTTCTAGCTCTTTTTAAGATTCCCTGTGGTTTAAAGATTAGGAAACTGACACTGCCTATAACTTCTAGACTTGGCCTCCTGCCTCTGTAAATTAGTGTCTTTAATAGAATGCTGATCATGTTTCAAGACTTACCAGGAATGTTAAGGAACTATGGAACAATCAGTTTTCTGGTAATGCCTGGTTTTATGGCTGAATATTAAAAAGAGAAATATACTTTTGGAGTAAGGATTGTCTTTAAAATTATGCCACAGAATACTTTTTTTTATACTATATACTCCAGTAATCTTGTCTGTCTTGAACCTAATGATTCTCTTTCTGTGTATGTCCCTTTTTCATTTGAAACTTTATTTAGCATGGTATTTATTCGTTTCTAGATTATAACTAGTCTTATTTACCCATTCATGGTTTTATCACAGTAAACGACATTAGACAGACATAAAAGAGAACCTCTTGGCCAAGTCTACTTGATCGACTTGGCACCTGAATACCTAGAGTGCTGTCTGCTGTAGTTTTTCATTGTCTCAAGACGCAGGAAATTTATTTTTAGTTCCTTTCCCTTTTGAGAGATGGGGCAACAAAGTGTGAGTGAATGGTGTTATAGCAAAATTCATCTGCATATGTTCTCCCTCTGGCTATAGTCAAAACTTGCCTGAGAAAGACATGGTAGATATTTAAATTCTTATTGTAGGATGTAGACTTAATTTTTAATTATATTGTTTTAACTTTAATGAATTAAACTTTTTTTATTTATAACTTTTAGGAGGGATCGTCTCCTGAAATCCCAAATCTAGAAACAAAGAATAAAAGAAGGAAAATTAAAAGCAAAAAAGGTAAGTGATATTAGGTGTGTGGGGGAGGACACAGCATGAAGAGGTTAGGAATATATACCAATGCTGCCTTGATAACAATTGGTTTGAGGCTTCTCTCCTCTTCATTGAGATTTTTGGTTTGCGCTTCTTCCCTTCCACCCTTCCCCGTTTCATGGCTGAACACTGCAAGGCCTGCGATACTCTGCTTATCCTACTTGAACACTGAAGTTCTGTGACTGACTGAGACATTGTGCTTGCTAAAGGCATACAAAAGTATGCCTGTGGAGATGTCAGCCAAGCTGTAATTGGATATTAACCAGTAGGTAATGTCAGGAGCAGAGCAGTAAAGTGAGAGTATTCTTGCTCTGCTTCATCTGATTGTATAAGATGGCTTCCTTAGTCTGTTCTTGCTCTCACACAATCTTAGTGTGAGCTGTGATTTACTTTTGAAGCTTTTTTTCTTTTGTATATAATGTGTACTGAAGTAAACGTGTTACTGGGCTGAATGCTAGCAAAAGCTAAATTAAGAAATATTTTTATAAAATATTTTCCTGTTCCATTGGAATCTTGTTCTAACACCTGAATGACATTTTCCATCTCCCAGAGAGGAAAGATGGCTTTGTTAAGACATATGATTTGGAGTCAGGATATCAGAGTTCTATTCCTGGTCTTGCACATTTTCTGTGTGATTTTTGGGGCATATCCCTTAATTTTTTTTGCCACAATTTTCTCAACCGTAAGAAGCAGATGAGACTTTTTTTTTCTTTTTCTTTTGGTCAGGTCAGGGAGATGGTAGTCAATTCTGCTTACAGGATTTTTGTATTCAGCTCATCATCCTGATATGTAGTCAGACTTCCCCCACTTAATTTGTCTTGCTAAGAAGCTGATGCCTGTCTAGTGTAGCATCTGCTTTGTTCCCTGTTGCAGTGACCCGGAGGACAAATTAGACTTCTTCCTAGAAAACCCCCAGGGAAGTAGGGGAAAAAATGTCCTTCCTGTGGCATTCTCCTGCAGCCTTTTGATAGTCTCTCTGTTCTTCCAATCTTGCTTCCCCTTCTGTTGGAGTACTGACTGACACTTCCAACTCATCATATGAGATTTAATTAATTCATTGCTTAATGCTGTGATACAAAAAAATCTACTAAGATGTCTCCACAAAAGTGACCTGTTAAAACGAATTGTAAAACATGAGCTGCACTCTAAATTGCGCTTATTTTTCTTACAGAGCGTTCTCAGGTAGACCAGTTGTTGTCTATTTCTCTGAGAGAAGAAGAGTTGAACAAGTCACTGCATTGTGTTGATGACCGCCTCTTGCAGGCTCGGGCTGCTCTGCAGGCAGCCTATGTTGAAGTTCAACGATTCCTTGTATTGAAACAGCAGGTAACTGCAGACTTTTTGAGCTGTCTGAACTAGAAATTAACAGCCTTTAGTTGTGCTTGATAGGGCTGATTAAATCGTTTCCCTCCTCCCCACAGATAACAATGGAGATGAGCGCATTGAGGAGTCAGAGAATTCAGATCCTGCAGGGACTACAAGGTACTGAGTTATAACAAAATTGCAGCATTGGCATTCTGACCTGTAAGCTTAAGCTTGTCGTCTGATTTTGTATTCAGTTTAACTTCGAATTTGCTCTTGACAGTTCAGGATAGATTGGTACAATTTAGTAAGCTTCCCTGGTCCAGTTTTGTTAGGTCATTCCCGTGTTGCACTATAAAGCTTTCTACGCTTCAGACTGATCCAAGAGTGTGATGTAGTGGGCCCGGTAAACTCTTAAATGGAGACAAGAAGAAAAAAAATTCAATTATTTCCTCTTAAACTGTTAAAACCAAACTTCCCCAAACAGTTAACATATTGACATTTGCTCCTCCTTTCTCTAGAAACGTATGAACCTCCTGGGAGGCCAGAACAGCTCACCTGCAGCATCTCAGAAGAAGGAAGAACTAGCAGATCCGTACCAACAGCTGATCTACCTCTTCCTCCTTCAGGTCACTTCTTCCCCCTTCTGGAGACTTCCTCATGTCTCTCTTCCCATACATCTCCTCCTGGTACTCCCTTGTGCTCACTCGGAGAGAGGCTCCCCCCACCAGTGTTCCAGACCCCTAGTACTACCACAGTCAGCACTGTTCCTGATTCATCAGTGCAAGTAAAACAAGAACCTATGTCTCCAGAGTGTGGAGAAGAAAGTGTGAATACCGTGCTCCATGGCGCTGTGTGCACTCCACAAGCAGAACTGCAGCAGAAGGATGGTATGTTGGTTTATCATCCTTTTAAAGACTAGTTTTGTGAGAATGAGGAAAACCACTTCGTTGAAAGCGTAAAAGTTATTTAGGCTTCATACTGATAAGCTACTCTGCATGGGTGAACCCCCACTGACCTCAGCCACAGTAATCATCTTGCAGAATTGAGGCTTTAATTTGTAACAGACATAAGTTATCCTATTTTTAAAAATTTGTTTTATTGATTGGCTTAAATGCATATCACAGCTTCTAAAACTAAAGGCTTATACTTTTGCTTCAAAAGAAAAAATAAAATAAAAGGCCAGGACTTGCCCCTCTCATATATATACACACACCATTTTTAATATAGTATTATGGTGGCTAGTGAGATTGTATTTGCTTCTAGTCCGTATTGTAACTGGAAGCAGTACAGCATTGGTAGCCACCTACACACAGCAAAAAGTGCTTAAGCAAGAGATTTAAACACACTTTTGGCCAAACTAAATTAAGGGTCTTCTGGGCTTTCTGGATGGGTCCAAACAGAGGTTAAAGAAAACAAAAAATCCTTCATTACTCTTAGAGTTTCAAGTGGAATTTAATAACTAGATTCAGAGATTGCATAATTAATACTACCCTCTTCCCATTGCTTGAAATCTGAATTACTGTGGGTGGTATTAAATTATTTTCATTAATCTCTGTATGGCCTTGATCCTGCCAACATGTATGCTTAATTTTACTTGCATGAGTGATCTCATTGAAATAAAGGAGACTACTAACATGAGTAAAGTTAAGCAAGTGTTTAAGTGCTAGTAGGATAAAGGTCATGTTTATAAAATTGAAATCTAAAGTGTAGCTGGAATTACTGTAAAAGATTGTTTATAAAGTTTTTTTAAAACAAAAAAGCTACATAAAAGCTCCTGAGCGCCAGATTACTTTTGAATGAAATTTATGCCCAAGGAACCCAAATCCCACTCATTTCCCCCTGCTTCCCCCCCCCCCCCAATAAAATGTAGGCACTTTTATGCAAATCTTACCCTCAGTGTCTACCTGGGCTACACTGGGGTGAAACACACACCTAACCAGTGTATGACCTTTCTTCTTCCAACCTAGGGAAATATCAGTGAAAGACATGTAGGGGGGAAAAAAAACCTCATTCTTTTTGTTAAATTAAACCTATTATATGTTGTACTTCATAAGCATATTTAGTTCTTAAACATAAACCATACATTGTCCAAAGTAAGGCTTACCGTTTTGTATATAAAACAGAAGAGTCCATGGTCTAAGTTTTTTTGCAGTTTCAGATTATTTTTTCCTAGTATGGATTCTTGTAGCTATTATATTTCTTATGTTCAACTATGTTGCATTAATTTGGATATATTTAATTCATTATATTTTCCTTTTACTTTTTCACTTGTTGTATCTAGTAGGGGACCTGTAAGTCTAAAGATGTATAGAAAAAATATATCCAAGACAAAGTATTGCCATTGTTACTTTAAATTGCTTATATTGTTTTATGTTGAATGTGGTGTTCAGCCTAAAACAAGGGTGCCAACTGCCTTAACTTGATAAGTATTTGCCTTTCCATTTTGAATGACCTAAGCAGTTAGTGATTTTTGTCATTTTGGGGGGCATCAAAGATTAACAGAAGACTCCTCCTGCATGAAGTAATATTGAGGAGCTGCTGGAGGGTATGGAGCAGAGACTACAGTGATTGCTGCAGCTGCAATGGAATGATGTCTCTTGCAGAATCTTCAAACTCAGTGCTCTTATTATGAGCTTCAATGTTTTTTTTAGTGGCACAGTTCAAGTTAAAGAATTGGATTAAACTAATTCTGTACATTTAGAAATGAGCATGAATCTTGCTGCTTAACTCTTTGCAATGCTTACATATAACTTTAGAAGAATTGTTTTCATAACTTCAGTCCATTCATTTGTATGCTTCCTACTACTTTCTTTTTTTGGTACATTAAGTCTAAACTGTAGGTTGGTATTTGATAGTCAAATTAATTTCTGTTTGCAGTATTGACCAGTTTTCAATACACTCACTCAAAATGAGCATGGCAACCTCATGAATTCAACACTAGAAAAAATGCAATGAGCTAACCCATTTTACAGAGGTTCACCTTTAGATATCTTGCCCACTTTCCATAGATTGATATCTAGCATTCCAAATTCCCCCAAAATTCAGCTCCACATCCTTGCCTCCTTAACATGCAGATGAGTTGATTTCAGTAAGCTAAGCGCCTCTCTCCAACCTCCCTTTTCACCTCCTTTTTAGGAACACCTGTAGTTTCCTAATACAGATAGCAAGCACTGTAATTTCATCAAGTCCCATTTTAAAATAGCTATCGTTTTTTTGTTCACAGTGTAAACTAGAAAACAGGTTGTTGTTTTTTGTTTTGTTTTTTAAACAAAATAATTCAATGATGTTACATGTATAGTGACAGAAGTTTTAAAAAATGGCAGGAATCAGAACACTGATAAAGCCAGTTGAGTTTTTTCCCCCCGCTATGGTGGCTGAATGGGAGTAGGCACCTTGGCTTCTACCAGTTATATCTAAGATGTGAATTTAACAGTATGCATGCATCCCTTCCACCCCAATGTTCTAATTTGATATGGTCACAACTGTTTAAAATTTGCTTAAATATTTGTTCTGCCTAGATTTGGATCTAAGAGCATGCATGTTTGTATCCGCAGTGATCAGAAAAATAGCTTTTCATTCATTTGATAAATATACTCTCTTAGCAATTGCTTGAAGGGAAGTCTTAATTATAAAATTAGAAAGCCTGGGATGGCCAATTGGAGCACATTTAAAGTAGAATAATTTAAAGGGTCATCCCAGAGAATCAGATGTGTACCATCTTTTCTCTGACTGAAAACTGCCAACTTGTCGGGAAGGTTGTTTAACTCATCTTTTTTCCAAGAGATTTCTAAAGAGAAATATTTTTGTAATGCTGTTAGCGTCTCCTTTCTGGCGAGAGCCTGTCCCATGTGGAATGAATAGGGATTGTTGGAATTAATAGTATTTCCCATTATTAATATGGGAGACCAGCAGACTCTGATTTAACCATAAATTCTTTTATTAAATCCAAAGGTCAAATGGTATTTTATACAGTTGCTCTAAACATACCTGACAGTCTGTCTAAAAATAAGCAGTCACTACTCACAATACAATAACAAAGTACAGTTTTCATGAGCATAGGATCAGTATACTTACAAATAGGCCAGACCTAGGGAAAACTCTCTCATCCTGATGTGCTCAAGCATGATCAAGTAGGGTCTGACAAAGGGCCATGAATCTGAAAGTTCTCTCTACCGTTCAGCTAACTTGGTAGCTTTAGCAAAAACCCAGTTTGAAGTAGTTTATCCTTATTTTCCTTCCTCATCTCCTCCCCCTCTTTACTTACCAACAGAACAATGGGAAGGTTTTTGTTTTTCTTTAAGACAGTTTGTCTTGTTAATGCAGCTTTTCATTTGATCAGTTACTTTTTTGAAGCATACATTTTTTCAAAACTAAGTAATATTACTTATTCTCATAGCCCTCTTTTACTTGTGGATTGTGGCCTTCTCCATACCTGTCACAAACCAAAGACTCTACACAATTGGATCTTAAGGGCAGGCTAGTCTTCATGTCCTTGTCTCCACAGATGTGAATCTCTGACCAACTGACCTTATTGTCCACATATGACTTCCTTAATTGGACAGCTATGTACAGGTTTTCAGGAGTTTGGGGATTTTGTCAAGAAAAGCTC
Organism: Sternotherus odoratus; assembly: GCA_032164245.1. NCBI lineage: Eukaryota > Metazoa > Chordata > Testudines > Kinosternidae > Sternotherus > Sternotherus odoratus. The sequence continues at coordinate 53,587,641 of JAVMKO010000006.1, read as the reverse complement.
CATAGTGGCCAAAGAGTTCTAGAAGTCTGCCCTTGACATTGCAGATGTTTCAGCTAGGACAATGGCCTCCTTGATCACTGGGAGGAGGGTTTCCTGGCTGTTAAATTCCGGCATTGCGCCTGATGTTCAACAGAGGAATTGCCTTTTGATAGCCAAAACTTATTCTCTGACAAGACTAATATGTTTCACTCCTTCAAGAATTCCAGGGCTGCCTTGAGATCTGTCGGGGGAGTGCCCCGCCCACACTGAAACTATGGTGCTCAGCAGCAGTATTGTCCACAGTGTACCTTTGTGCAGCCCTTTCCCCTGGAACAGTCAGACTACCCTAAAAAGCAGCATAGAATATCATATCATAGGCTTGGAAGGGACATCAGGAGATCATTTAGTCCAACACCCTGCTCAAAGCAGGACCAATCCCCAACTAAATCATCTAACAGATTTTTGCCCCATATCCCTAAATGGCCCCCTCAAGGATTGAGCTCACAACCCTGGGTTTACCAGGCCAATGCTCAAACCACTGAGCTATCCCTTGGCTTCTAAATGCCTGTTTTGACTCCTTGGTCCAGAGCACTGTTTCAGTCCATTGCTACTTCCTCCTCATCCTCCTGCCCCTTTGGGGACAGACTGGCCCATTTCTACAGTGCTCAGGGCTCTATTACTTCCAACAGCTGGATACTGCACACTGTCAGATTGGGTTATGCCATCTAGTTAGTCTCCACTCCTCTTCACTGTCTCTTTTCAGGGACCCTATCATGACACATTGCTCACCAAGCAGGTCAGCTCCCTGCTGGGATTGGGAATGATGGAGGAAGTTCCACTGGAACAGCTTCTACTCCTGGTACTCCCTGATACAGTAGACCAGGGGTCTCAAACATGCGGCCCGGGGGCCACATGCGGCCCGCAAAGCCCCTCCCCCCCCGGTCCCCCCATAGCACTTTGCAGGATGGAGGGGGCAGAAGTGGAGGCTTCTCTGCTGCCTGGCTGGGCCGCGCGTGTTTCTAGCTCTGGACTTCCTATATTGCTCTTGCTTTGTTTGCCAAACAGCTGTTGGTGGTGCCTAGCGCTTTCCAGGAGGGAATGGGGAGCTACGTGCTCAGAGGAGGAGGTGAGGCAGGGGTGGGACCTCTTGGAAGGGGTGGAGTGGGGGCGGAGCCGGGGCAGCGAGGGCAGGGTGTGTGTCAGTGGTGCGGCCCTCGGGCCAGTGCACTAGTCCTCATGGAAGGGGTGGAGTGGGGGCAGAGCCGGGGCAGCGAGGGCAGGGTTTGTGTCAGTGGTGCGGCCCTCGGGCCAGTGCACTAGTCCTCATGGAAGGGGTGGAGTGGGGGCAGAGCCGGGGCAGCGAGGGTATGTGTGTGTGTCAGTGGTGCGGCCCTCGGGCCAGTGCACTAGTCCTCATGCGGCCCTCATGGTCATTTGAGTTTGAGACCCCTGCAGTAGACTCTCGTTAGTAGCAACATATCAGTGCCCTATTGCTATGTTGCTCCTAAGCACCTGTTGCTGTTATGGGGAGTGTTGTCTGACCAAAGGCAGCCTGCTTTTTCTGATATGTAAAACAACTACAGTACACACTAATGATCTATAACTGTAACGATATGTATGTTTCTTATTACTACAGTAGTACATAGCTTTCATACTGTACATTTAAAATGTGCATTTGTAGCCTACTACCGTATATCAAGAAAGGAGTAGTAATTGAGTTAGCCTTAGAAAAGTATCCAGTTTTATTTTTGTTTTAAAAACAATCAAACATCAACTATGACAACAAACACAACCTCTTGCTCTTCTTTGTAAACATTTTTTGTACTCTGACTTTACAACATGTACAAAGCATTATAGTTAGTTGTCCGGATTAAAAGCGTCTACTAAACAAATAAAAATACTTCAATTTAGGTTATTACAGTATGCAAGTAAGTGGAGCATGTGATAATATTGCTCTTCTATGGTAGCTATGTTGCTATTACTGAGTGGACAATTCATGGTAGGAAAAGTATGACCATGGGCATTGTTGCTCATAAACAGTGGTGGTTGTTACAAGGTTTTGCTTCAAACAGATGTCTACTGTATCCAAATTCAAGAGAAGGATGAGACTCCTCCTCTATCTTTGCAGCCTCTACAAACCTCACATCTGAGGTTCCAAATGGTCTTTTTTTTTTTTTCTTTGACTATCCTCCCCACATTATCTCAGAATGGCTGGTTCACTGCTTTGGACCTAATAATAATAATATATGGAGATATACCTATCTCATAGAGCTGGAAGGACCTTGAAAGGTCATTGAGTCCAGTCCCCTGCCTTCACTAGCAGGACCAATTACCATCCCCTGACAGATTTCCCCGCCCCCGCCCCTGCCCCCGATCCTTAAATGGCCCCCTCAAGGGTTGAACTCATAACCCTGGGTTTAGCAGGCCAAAGTGCAAACCACTGAGCTATCCCTCCCCTTCAGGCTGCTTACTTCCATGTGACAATTCTGCTGAAGAGAATTGAAGGAGAATGCCATTTTCAATACATGGTCCTGCTGTTCAGCCTCTTCTGCTTCCTGAGTTTTGACCAAGTGCCTGGTCGTGGTTACTGCATATTTCAGAAGAAAAGGAATCCACATCTTCATGTTTATTGATGACTGGTTGCTATGGGGCAGATCCAGAGAAGAAATTCTTGCTCACATCAGCACCACATTGTACTTGGCCATCTTGGCCTCATTCTAAATGCCAGAAAGTCAACTGACTCCCACTCAACCTTTTTTTCTTAATTGGGTACCAGTTAGATTCCACAAGGTTTAGTACTTACCAACTGACTGACCACTTTCAGGCAATTTGATGTCTTTCTCAGCCTTCTACAACAGTCTGGGTGTGTCTAAGCATGTTGGACTACTTGTACATAGGTGATTATTTGCCAAGCTATGCCTCCATCCCTTCAAATGTGACTCAAGATGTTCTATCACCCCAAATGTCATTCACTGGACAGAGCTAGTTTGTCCCCCTCCACTTGTCCTAAACTCCTTACAGTGATGGACTTGCCCACAGAATGTTTTGTCTCTACAACCTTTCATGAATGATGTGCTATTCATATACATTTGGGTTGTTGCTGATTATATACTTGATGTATTATCTGATTTTTAAAAAACTAACTTTGTATTTGTGGATAATCTAAGCACTATACCCAGATGTACAGACACACTTTTCCCAACCGATGTATTATATATATATATATATTTAACATTAGCTTTAATAACATTTTTACATCTGTACAGCAAAGATTTAGCCTGAATGGGGGGAGCCCAAACACCAAATCCTCTGACTACAGTTCCTTTTTGATGATAGGACAACCCCATAACGTATATTATCCTATCTTCAGTGTACAACCCTTCAGAATTTAAAAAATAATGTACTGCACATAGCATAAAAGGGTTAGGGGCCCCTTTTTAGAGAATTTCTCCAGGACACTCGTGTGGAATACCACAATTAACATTCAGGTTGGAAAGGGCTGAGCAGTGTTTAATAGGACAGACTTCAGTTTGGTGGTCTTCCAGCTGCAAGGGCCACTAGTCTAGGTCTAGACATTGTACCATTTTTGATTTTATCAGACAAAAGATACTTTAAGGGAGTATGAGCAAGATGCAGTTTTATGCATCCCTACCCCACGAGGTATCTCAAAATGTTAGAGCCCACCAAACAGCCAAAAGTATTTTTTTCACACGGAGTATACTGCTTTTCAACTTCATTAAATACCCTGGAAGCATAAGCAATCCTTTCTTCTTTGTCATGATATCCTGAGTTAACAAAGGGGAAATGGTTGTATCCCTGGTTGCTACAAGCAATCCAAAACATTTTGTGTAATGTAGGTACTAAGAACTGGAGCTTGTGCTAAAGCCTCTTTTAATTTATAGACTGCCTGGGTATGCTGGAGGAGTCCATTCCCACTCTACCTTTTTCTGTAGGAGCTGGTAGAGAGGGTGCACTGATAGCCGCATGATCAGGGATTAAAGCCTGGCAAAAGCTGTCATGCCCAGCAGCGATTGCAGTGCTGTTTCAGAAATAGGGACAGCTCTAAAATCACTTACTCCTATTATTTATCTGGAGCCCACAGCTGGGTTGCATGTTTAGTCCCAGGAAAGAAGCCTCTTTGTTGCTAGGGAAAACTGTCTCATCCTAGTATGCTTCAGCATGAGCTGGTAGAGTCTGATAAAGAACCATCAGATTCATGGCTTTCTTTATAAACTTCAGCTAACTTGCTAGCTTTAGTAAAACCCCAATTTTGAAGCAGTTTATCCTTGCTGCTTTTCTTCTTCCAAGGCTTTTCCTTTCTTAACCCCTCCCTACTTCCTTGCTTACAAGCAGAACAATGGGAAGGTTTATGCTTCTTTCTTTTAAGACACTTTATTTGTCTTGTTACTGCATCTTTTCACTTAATCATTTATTTTAATCATACATCTTTCCCACGCTGTAAGTAATAAATATTGCTTATTTTCATGACCTCCTTTTACTAGCTGACTGTGGCCTTTTGTGTACTAGCAGAAACCATAAAGCAGATATATTTATCTCCTTAAGCTAAATTTAATTATTTTAATTTCATAACTATCCTTACAGGAATCCAAAATAAAATTTCTAAATAGCTGTTCCAAGGTATGTTTGTTCTTATGCTGAATTCCACTTGACATGCTAATGACACTTTTAAAAAAAAAGTGTTAATAGCTGATTGGCCTTACTTTGAAATAAGATACAGACGAGGCTTGCATGATGAACACAAGATCTATGTGCACTTCTTTCAGTATAAAGAAAACATTCTACTTTTAAACATACAGCTATGTTATTAATGTATATTTTCAAATAGTGTAATAATCCTTGCAGCTCATTATTAATAAACCAAGATGATTTTTATGCATAAATATTAATTACTGCAGAGTGAACACATTGTTTATCTCTTTTCTTCAGGAGAGATCAGCCAGAAAACTTCTGTGTACCCAGTTATCTCTGGAGTCATGTCCTTGTCAGAGCTGACTACTTGTTTCCAACAGACTAATCAAGATGTTCACAAGCCTACTACAGATAAGGGGCAGACCATACTATCTGGTAGCCCTTCCCCTTCACAATCACCATCTACACTCAACAAACAAAAAGGGGCAATTGAAAACCTGACTGAAATTACCTTACGAGAACAGTGTAGCAGCTCCCTGGCAAATCAGTCTCTCTCTTTAGAAACACCTTTGGACAAAAATCCCAAACTACCAGCAGAACCGCCTGAGCATCCAGCAGAATCCACTCAGGTCTCCGCAGAGAACAAAGGGAAAAAGAGAAGGAAAAAGCTAAGGAAGAAGAAAACATTGCGAGCAGCCCATGTACCTGAGAACAGCGACACGGAACAGGATGTTATTGACTCTAAACCTATTAGGAAAGTCAAGAGTGGGAAGCCCACAGGGGGAAAAGTTACTACATCCACCTGTCCAAGACAGGAGGATGGAGGCACTACTCATGAAGTAGAGAGGAACAAAGATGACAATGAGAGTGATTCCTCTTTGGAATTAGTAGAAACAGCAAACCCCCAGCTTGAGGTGGTGGCCATCAACTCATCCGAGTCAGGAGATGAGAAACCAGACAGCCCATCCAAGAGGGACACCATGAGATCCTCAGAGCAAACTTTAATGGAGGCATCTCGCTCTGGTTATGATGAAGTGAGCTCCACCAGTGAGATTGGCACAAATTATAGGTATGGTCTTAATAGAAGGTGAGGTGGAAAGTGGGATTATAATAGATCAGAACAGATTTCTCACGTAAAAAAGGTCTTCCAGAATTTTTATTCAAGGGCCCTTTTTCCTTGTGTGAAAAGCTTAAAACACAGGGAAATGGAAGCAAATCTCATTCCTCAAGGCTTCCAGCACTGAAATGAGAAATGATGAATACTTATGCCTGTACATGCTGTTAGTTAAACTGTGTGAATCTCTTCTCCCTGTGCATACAAAAACAGTGTTCATGCACTGCTCCATACTCACTTCTGCAGTAACTCAAGTAAGGCCCCCTCCAGAGAGGAGTACTTTTTTCCTTTTAAAAAAAAAAAAAAATTGCATAGGACTGCTAGCAGTGAGCTCTTTCATAGCCCACAGAGGACTCCTATATTTCCCCACAATACTTCTGATAAAATGTCTTATTCTGGAGTATCACTGAAGTTCTCTACTTAAGTACTTTTTACTACATTTCCTGAATACCAACAAGCAAAGTCAAATCTCTCTCTACTCTTTATTTTATAGTGTTGCTGAGACTCTCCCTTACATATCACCAATGAGATGCTCAAAGAACTCCTCAGGTATATTATTGGTGTGCTTTGCTACTTTAAATGGGTATAGAATATCTTCTGGAAATTTGAGTTAAAGTACAGTCCAAAATATTGCTGCCATTTTTGCTCTTTAGAACTTAAACTCACTTACCCTATTCCTCATCAGGTGCACTGTGCCTTTTTCCCTTCTGAGCCACAGTCCCTCTTGGGTGACGGGGTGAATTTTAGTAACTTGGGCCATGTAACTGTTTGGCTATGTAGAAAGTCCCTCTTCTGGGGATAAACTAGTCCAAATGCTAAATTACAGACAAGGCCCTCCTTCCGCCCAGGATTCAAACAACTGCCTCGGTGGTCATAAGCGTCTACCAGTTCTTGTCCCTGATTGCTGGGTTAGATATCCGATTTTGCCCCTCCCCTGAGCTCAGTAATCTTTGCAGCTTTTCATTAGGCTCCGTTAGTCCTTTTGGTGCACGTGTTGCTCACTCACCTGTACCTTCCCTGAGCACACTCCTTAAATTGTGGAGAGAGGCCAGTTCTAAGCCCGAGACTGCTCTGCTCCACTACTTTCCAGGGTCTTTTTTAGGGTGACCAGATGTCCCGATTTTATAGGGACAGTCCCGATATTCAGGGCTTTTTCTTGCATAGACTCCTATTAGCACCCCCACCCCCACCCCAGTCCCGATTTTTCACACTTGCTGTCTGGTCACCCTAGTCTTTTTGGAGATTCAGCTTCATTTCCAGACCTCTTCTTTGGGCAATTTTGGAGACATTTCTCAGCACATCTTGTGCCTTCTGGGTGTCACCTCATACTGAGAAAAGGCTGTCTGCTTTTATAGCTCATTAGGTAGTCACATGACCCCTTGGTCATTCATGTGTTCCACCTGAGAACTACAACTCTTACGACTGGTGTTATAAGTGTAAAGGGCTGGAGAGAGTTAATGTTATCTAAGAACATGTGACGTAGAGTTTCCCTGCCATGAGGGAGGGAGGTGTTTAAGTCAGTTTTGTTTTGCTGGCCATGTACCTGGAAACGGGTCTTGGAGCGTTTTTGGCTATTAAAATGACTCTACTCTTTTCTTCTATTTCTACTTAGCTAATTGTAAGTGATCTTTTAATATTATAAGCCTGTGCCTTTTGGGGTGTCTCGGTCCTTTTTAAAGGGGAGTTAGGGAACCCCAAATTGTGAGGTGTAATGTATCTTTGTTTTATTCTTTTTCTTTATTAAATCTTTTAGTTATAAAAGCGTTTGGTTTTATTTCCTTAAGGTCTCTCTCTCTCTTCACTGGGAAGAGAGGAGGTAGGGCGGGATAGGTAAAGGAATCAGCTCAGGTTATCAGCTGAGGAACGAAGGCTGTCTCTGCCTTCAGCCGGGAAGGGTGAAGGGGGAGGGGAAGCCGCCTCCAGGTGTTTGACTCTGGATCTCAGGGAGGGGGACCGAGTTAGGGTTTTGGGGAAGTTTGGGGGCCCCTCCAAGGTTTTGGAAGTACACCCGAATGGTGGCAGCCGTGGTTCCCCAAGAACCCCAATGGAAAAAGGGGGGTTTTTCGGGGTGTAGGGACTTAATTTGGCTGGGAAGCAGCTAAGTTAAGAGGTTTGAGCTAAAAAAAAGTCCCAGTCTTTGTACTCCAGAGCACAAAGGCTGGTGTACCCCCACTCTTACATGGTGGCCACGGTCCCTTTTTCCAGTGCGGTTCTTGGGGAACCACGGCTGCCACCATCCGGGTGTACTTCCAAAACCTTGGAGGGGCCCCCGGACTTCCCCAAAACCCTAACTCGGTCCCCCTCACTGAGAGCCAAAGTCAGACACCTGGAGGCTGCTTCCCCTCCCCCTTCACCCTTCCCGGCTGAAGGCAGAGACAGCCTTCGTTCCTCAGCTGATAACCTGAGCTGATTCCTTTACCAACCCCCTCCCCCCCCCACCTCCTCTCTTCCCAGTGAAGAGAGAGAGGGAATAAAACCAAACACTTTTATAACTAAAAGATTTAATAAAAAAAAAAAAAAAAAATACATTACACTTCACAATTTGGGGTTCCCTAACTCTCCTTTAAAAAGGACCGAGACACCCCAAAAGGCACAGGCTTATAATATTAAAAGATCACTTACAATTAGCTAAGTAGAAATATAAGAGAAGAGTAGAGTCATTTTAATAGCCAAAGATGCTCCAAGGCCCGTTTCCATCTACATGGCCAGCAAAACGAAACTGACTTAAACCCCTCCCTCCCTCATGGCAGGGAAACTCTAGGTCACTTGTTCTTAGATAACATTAACCCTCTCCAGCCCTTTACACTTATGACAACTGGTCTTCACTAGGGGTGGGGATTGGCTGAAGATATGCAACTTCAGCTACGTTAATAACATAGCTGAAGTCGGCATATGTACAGCTGACTTACCTGCCGTCCTCATGGCGGCGGTGGTCGGCAGCACACTCCCCCGTCGATTCCAGCTTGCACCTCTCGGCGAGCTGGAGTTCCAGAGTCGACAGGGGCGCCGCTGGCGAGCGATTTATCGCGTCTTGATGAGACGCAATAAATCGATTGCCAAAAGATCGATTTCTATCCACGGTAGTGAAGAAAAGCCCTTAGTCCCTGACTTTAAAGGGATTTAGACCCCATAACAGGAATGCTGTCCACCCCTGCTCTTAAAGGGCTTGAGGTTTGTTACATTTCTTTATTGTTTGTTTTACCTGTGGACCTTTTTGCAAAAGGTGATGGTAGTTAATAGTACAGATAGTCCTATTACTTATGCAAAGTTTGTGTGAATAAAATATGTTAAAGCACAAGCTTTGATAACTCTCCATTCTGCAGAAGTGTCTTCAGAGCCAGGTGAGGATGAAGAACCTACGGAGGGGAGTTTTGAGGCACACCAAGCTGCAGTGAATGCTATTCAAATATTTGGGAACGTGCTTTTCACCTGCTCAGCAGACAAAACTGTCCGTGCCTACAATTTGGTTGTAAGTAGTGTCAGCATGGAGACAACGTACTAGTAATATTTTGCAGTCTTTAGATTTCTGTAAAGCTCTTTTTTGTGTTTAGAAGAAAACTTTTTAAGGAATCCTTTATAGTGTTTTGTTTTTGATTTGATTTTTTTTTTATCTATACAGAAAGTTTGGGAACTTTAATAGTAATGACTAGTCCAAACTAACCCCATTAAGGCTTTTGCATGCTTGCTTTCAGCATGAGAATTAAGGCTTGGTGAAAGTTTTATGTAGAAAATGTTTTATATCAAATTTCTCTTCTATTTTTCTCTTTAAAGAGAAGCTTGGTTTTCATTGCCTTTTAAAGGATGTCAGTTAGCTCTCTCTCTTTGCCCGTCACTCCCCAGCCGGGGTATGGGCCACCAACTGGTGTTGGTGTTTCAGTAGCAATTGGTTCCCTTACAGGGTGGAGTTGCTAGCCCCACACCCATGTTAAGCCTACAGCACACCTGGAATTCCCAGGAGGTCTCCCATCCAAGTACTAGCCAGGCCTGACCCTGCTTAGCTTCCGAGATCAGATGGGATCAGGCATGTTCAGGGTGGTTTAGCCATATTGTCATTTAGCTAGTAGGTACCATTCTAGACAAGAGAAAGTTTAGTCACTCCCTATTGCCCCTTGGGATTGGAGAAGGCATATTATCCAACTGAGAATTGGTCTATAATCCTTCCACAAAGGCCTGAGTTTGTGACCACCACCACCACAAAACCAAGAAACCTTAAAAAGCCTTCTGACATTTCTTGTAAGATATATTTTTATTAGGAAGATCTACTGAAATACTGACTGATCATAGTTTAATATAGTCCTATTGCTATTACACAATTCTTACGAATGATAAGCAATCTGAGTTCAAGGAAACTGCCAAAGATGCAAAGTAGTGCATTCAAACACATAAAAAGGCATAACATTTTAAAGTAAAACCACACCACCAAGGATCTTCAGATCTTGTTCTTTAAGCCAGTGAATTAATAATAACTTGATTATAGTTTTTTTTATCTATTGATCTCCAAAATGCTTTATAAGAATGGGACTAGACCAGTGGTCACCAACCTTTTTACACCCAAGATCACTTTTTGAATTTAAGGGCAACCCAGGATCTACCCTGCCCCACTCACTCCATCCTCTCCCCTTTCCGTCACTCACTCTCTCTCATCCTGACTCACTTTCACCGGGCTGGAGTAGGGGTTTGGGGTTTGGGAGGGGGTGTGGGCTCTGGGCTGGGGCTGAGGGGTTCACAGTGTTGGAGGGGGCTCTGGACTGAGCCTGGGGCAGGGAGTTGGGGTGCAGGAGGTGGTGATGGTGCAAGCTCTGGGAGGGTGTTTGGGTACAGGAGGGGGCTCTGGACTGGGGCAGGAGGGACAAGAGATGCTAGCTCTGGGAGGGGGCTCAGGGCTGGAGCTTGAGGTGTAGGACACGGTTTGGTGTTGGCTCCAAGAAGGGGCTCAGGGCTGGGGGTTGAGTTGCGGCCTCCTGCTGGGCAGCATTTACCTTCAGTAGCTCTTGGTCAGCAGTGCAGTGTGGCTGCCACTAAGGCAGACTTCAGCCCCACGCCACTCCTGGAAAGGGCCAACATGCCCCTGTGGTCCTTGGGAGAGTGGGTGGCACATGGTTTTGTGCACTGCCCCTCTCTCCAAACACTGACCCCGCAGCTCCCATTGGCAACACTTCCCCATTTACGGCCAATGGAAGCTGCAGGGTCAGCACTTACAGGCAGGAGCAGCTTTCAGAGGGAGACCCCTGCCTCCCCGGGATCCCACTGGCTGCTTTCAGGAGCTGTGTGGGGCCAAGGCAGGCAGTGAGCCTGACTTAGCGCAGCCCCACTGCGCACTGGAGATTGCGATTGACTGGGAGAGCCTACAGGATCGACCAGTCGATTGTGATAGACCGGTTGGTGACCACTGGACTAGACCTTTGGTTTCCTGATTCCTGGTGCTCTGGACCCAGTGGTTCATAATCTTTTCCAACTACTATGCCCCTTTTAGGAGTCTGAAGCCTGAGCCGGGGTTCAATCATGTAACTTAGCTTTACGGGGTCCCCTGTGACATGGGGCCCTGGGTAATTACTCTGCTTGCGACATCCGAACGCTGGCCCTGTACTTGCAACCCCTCCTATACCCATTCTAAAAAACCCCTGGGGGTTGTGACTTCTAAGATGAGAAACACTGGTCTAGATGAGTTGATGTTCCCCCAGGGGAATGTATACTCCTGGTTGAGAAACACTGCTCTAGACTCTGCTGCCTTTCTAGACTCTTTTTAGTCTGGCAGTAGTTACATAGTATAGATTGTGCAAGTGTGCTGGGATTTCTTTGGGACTAGAATTACAACAGTGATTCATTATGAAATCTGGATAAAAATCTGGTGTCCCTCATTACATCTTTTTTTGTTGTTGTTGAAATAAATACCACGGTAGCAGGAAATGTATTGGGGGGGTGTTGTGAAGCTCCCTGGGGTACCATGGTTGTGAGGCATCTTGCTAACACTTGGCCCGAGCATGAGAAAACCTTGTGTTTTCCTGTCAGGATCAACTCCCCAACACTTCTAGCCACAGACAGCACAAGCATTCACTTCTCATCTGGTGCAGGCTCTGCTATCCCTTTGCAGGTTAGCAATAGAGTATATTACAACCCATAGGTGTCTCTCTGGAGTCCTCAGCCCCTTAACCACTGGACAGTCACATAATTACCAGATATTCTGCTCCCAAAGGAATAGTGCACCTCAGTTTACCAGTTGCATTCTGGATCACAGCTCCACTGAACAGCTCACACTTAGATTTGTTTATAGTGAAAACAAAAATTAAGTTTATCTAACCAAGAATAGAGAATTGAGAAGAAGCAAGTAGGGTTAATGGACCTAATGGGTTACATATAAAATGAAATCATAACACTTATTCTAGAGTCTAAAATATCCAAAGTCGTCACCACATTTTTCAACTTGGATGGCTGAGACTCTCCTTTTATGAGACCAAACCCACTGATGAAGGATGCCAGGACATCTTTACACTTACACACACACACACACACACACACACACACACACTTTTCATTTTTTACCTGTAAATAGGTTTCCCTCCCTCACTGTTTACCTCTTCCTGTTAATTTCTTCTCTTGACATCCCTGCACTCTCTTCATTAGCAAATATCTCTTCATTTGATATTGAATCAAATCACTTCATTTGATTCAATATCCAAATATACTTCCCGTGTACGAGACACAATTAACAATGCTCAGCCAAGGATACAAGTATCTGTTACCTCCGTTCTGATGGAATTTCTCTTACAGTATGCCACCTCTGGGTGACCTGCCTTTACCTCCAGGCTTTAAGAACATCACTTCTATTATATATAGGTATCTCCTTACATATTATCAGCACATACATTTTGCAAAGATTATGATGATCAGTGTGATAACAGGCTTTCAGTAGGGCTCTCACGTGACATTCTTTGGTGAACGACAACACCCAGGGAATCTCTGTAACCCTTATGCACCTCTGTGCTTCCTGCCAGCATAGCTAAAGTTCCTTTGGTCACAGAATCCTGTAGCTTTTCTGGGATCTGAAAGTATTTGTAGATTTGTGTAAACATTCGGTAGAGGGAGAAAATTAACCTATATTATAGTCTATATGTTAACAAACTTTGTGCTCTCCTTTTAGAACAGGAAATGTGTGGGTGTCTTTGAAGGACACACTTCCAAAGTGAACTGTCTCCTGGTTACTCAAACAAATGGGAAGAATTCAGCCCTGTACACTGGCTCTAGTGACCACACAATCAACTGTTACAATATCAAGGTACTCATAAACATGGTATTAACGAATTAAACTTTGCACTTTTGTGTGAGAATCTCAAGGGGCTTTTCAAACAAAAATGAACCAAATCTTTCAAATCCCCATGAGCTAGATATTATTCCCATTCTACACATGATGAAACAAAGTGACCTGCCCAAAGTCACAGATCAAGTCAATGGCAAAAACAGAAATATAACTGTTTTCTTCTGACTCCCAGTTCTGTGTTTTAAACTGAATATGTCTTGTGATACAAAGATTTGAACAGTATGAGTTGGTATGTTCAAAGTAACTGGTAAGTTATTTAAATTTCCCAAACAAGTGCCAATTAAAAACTTATTACCACATTACCATATTTTATGTGCTACCTATTTTTATAGAAACTACTTTAGAAATGTTTGAGTTTAAAAGCAGGTACATTTTTGGGTATTCTTTTACCTTTTAAAGTCAAGTTATTTTATGCTGTGAGTCTTAACTGTACAGGCTTTTGAAGTGGAAACCATTATAAATTTTACAAACCTTGTAAAAACAAGCTAGTAGATACTACATATATAAATGTCAGTAGTTAGATCAGTATCTTGCATTGTGGAAGGGCTGTATACTATTTGACATCAGGTTTATGCCCTAATAAATTGTGTGATGTCAGGTGACCCAGACAAAATATTACCTTTTGTGGCCTTCTGGCTAATGTAATTGAGGGAAAAGTTGCACATTTCCTGGTGGACATTCTAAATGTTTGGAATATTAATAGTCCTGGCCAAAGATGATTAGTGGGCTAGGTGTGGATGAGCTAGTCAAAAGGGATACATTGTATTTTTCATGCACTTGGATAAATTCTGGTATATTAAGTTTCTATGACTGACCAAGTATTCGTCAAAGTTCCTATATCTGTTTTAATAATGTCTGGTTTCTGAACAATATCACTGTGCTACCCCATTCTACTGGCCAGTTTTTGAATTCAGTAGGCTCTTTGGTCAGGCATAGAGGGTAATGGCAAGTTAAATGAGGTAAGCAGAGATCATTGAGGTGGAAGACAGCCACTTGGAAGTGCACATCTCTGTTAACTTCTTGTATTTTTTTCTGACTTCAGTAGTCTGTGAAAAGTGCATTTCACTTGGGGAACATAGGCAGCTCTCATGGGAGTCAACAGTGTTCTGAGGGGATGAAGCTGGGCTTCTCATACCAGTGGCAAAGAAGCAAGTTGGAAGAGAGCTGCTTAATCTGGCCTCTGTCAGGGATCAATGAAAGGAAGGTCTGTCCTGCTGAAATTGAGAGTGAAGGTGGTCCTTGACCTTGAAGGACTGTGGAGTAGATGTCTGCTTCCTTTGGACAACTTGTTCTGGGTCACTGATCTGTGGAAAGATAATACCAGCTGGCTATCATTCATGCCACTCCCCCATGGGGAAGTTGCTACGCTAATGCCAGTTGAGTTGCGGGTGGGAGTGAGCTCTTGGAACAAGAACTTCACACAGGCAGAAGAACTTCTCCATTACTGGAGAGAAGCAACACAATTCATAGGCAAGACAAATTACTCATTTCAGTTTTTCCCAGTTATCTAAAAATAGCCTCCCAATTTTTCCATTAATGACAAAAGCTGTAACTATTTGTTTCTTGTCAGACCAGGGAGTGCATGGAGCAATTTAAATTGGAAGACCGGGTGCTCTGTCTGCATAGTAGATGGAGAATCCTGTACGCAGGCCTGGCAAATGGCAATGTGGTGACAGTCAACATAAAGGTCAGTATATTTGAAAACTGGTGTGTCAATCCATATTGAAACAGTTTTAGCAGGTATCATTCTCTTTTCTTCCCACTCCCATTTCCAATTCCATTTTGTATCTTGAATAGCAAGAACATTCATAACTATTGCATATCAAGATAGCAGTTAAGTCATTTTCTGTTTCAGTATTTACATGTCCCTGGATGAATTTTTCCCCTTCACCTCCTTCCAGCTATCCCCTATGTTCTCACAGGAATTCCCCTGCCTACCGCAAGGTTCCCTGGAGCAGAACTTTTGTGGGTGATAAAGGCTTATGCTTCTCTGTGTGCTATGACTCCTCACTCAGACATGAATGGGGTCACTGCAGAGTGTACGAGATACAGACCCAGGAGAGAGGTATCCAAACGGGCCTCTTGTTTGTCAGAAAACTAACCGTAAGGCCACAGAATGTTTTAAATGAAAACACACACTTATCTCATTATTTGCTTAGATTAATTCCAGGCTCATTGCTCATAACTATCCTAGCAAAAAAAAGCTCATATTTTAAAGAGATCTAAAAAGAGGGATTGTTCTGAGATTGGGTGGGCAAACGTTTTGGCCTGAGGGCCACATCAGGGTTGCAAAACTATATGGAGGGCCAGGTAGGGGAAGGCTGTGCCTCCCCAAACAGCCTGGCCCCGCCTCCTATCTAACCCCCACCCACTTCCCACCTCCTGACTGCCCCCCTCAGAACCTCTAACCCATCCAACCCTCCCTACTCCTTGTCCCCTGACCACCCCCTTCCAGGACTCCCTGCCCCTAAACGCCCCTAGGTACCCCACCCCGCATCCAACCCTCCCTATCCCCTGACTACCCCACTCAGAATCCCCAATCCTTCCAACCCTTCTTTGTTCCCTGACTGCCCCCTCGAAACCCCCTGACCCTAATCGCCCCCAAGATCCCACCCTCATCCAACCCCCGTTTCCTGATTCCCTGTTCCCTGATTGCCCCAACCCCTCTCCACAGCCCTTCTCCTGACAGGCCCCCGGGGACTCCCACACCCTATCCAGACACCCCATTCCTGTCTCCTGACTGCCCCCTGAGACCCTCTGCCCCTTATCCATCACCCCTGACCCCCTTACCACACTGCTCAGAGCAGCGTGTCTGGCTCCTGATCCACAGGAGCACGCAGCCCCACTCCCCAGAGTGCTGCTCGCACGGCAGCATGGCTGTGGGGGAAAGGGGATAATAGGGGATGGGGAAGGGGCTAGCCTCCTCATCCAGGAACTCAGGGGCCGGGCAGGATGGTCCCGTAGGATGTAGTTTGCCTGCCCCTGTTCTGAGAGCTCAAGAGCAGAAGTATGCCGATGAACCTCAAATTATCTTAATAGAATTTTCACACTAAACGTGAAGAAATGCACTTCATAATCATGTGGTACTTAGAGAATAATGAACTATCTTAAGTTCACATGCCTCATCTAGCAATTCTGTTATTCTTCTACCACTGAAGAATAATGACTGTCTTACTACTGGTCAAGTTGTGAGCACAGCTCACTGGAAAGACGCTAAATGAATCTGTAATGCAAAACAAACTCAGTTATGATAAATTAGGAATACTTGTTCAAAGGATCTGAGGGAACAAAGAATTAGCTTAGATTTGTAGATTACATTTTAATCTTCAAATAGTATTCCATCAGTAGTGGTAGTTTTGTCTTTTTAGGTATGTACAAGTGTAATATCAATTATACCTTCAGTCTGAGGAATCATATCCTTGAAGAAGGATGGACTCAGTCATCTACATTCCTTTCAATCATTTGACTTCTTTATTTTGCAGAACAACAAGCAAATCGATACCTTTGAATGCCATGGCCCTAGAGCAGTCAGCTGTCTAGCCACGGCTCAGGAAGGAGCACGCAAGTTGTTGGTAGTAGGGTCCTATGACTGTACCATCAGTGTGCGGGATGCTCGAAATGGACTGCTTCTACGAACTCTTGAAGGTCATAGCAAAACAATACTCTGTATGAAGGCAAGTACCTTGGGAAGTAACAGTTTTTGACAAATCATGTAGTCACTATGTGTTAAGGAGATCATTTACTTCCACCTGATATTTCAGAGACTTAAGCATTTTGATATTGCCATAGAACAGGGGTTCTGAACCTTTTTCTTTCTCAGGTCCCCCCCCAACATGCTATAAAAATTCCACACCCCATGTGTGCCACAACAACTGTTTTTTCTGCATATCTATATATATAAAAGTCAAAAGGTGTATGCGTGCGTGTATGTATGTGCACTTACTCCTTCCACACCGTTTGAGCTAAAGACTTGAAATTTGGTACAGTTAGAGGTCTTAGGGTCCTAATCAGGGTAAGAGTTGAAAATTTTTCAAATCTCACCTCTGACACCCCCCAGGGGTGAAATTCTTTAAAGCCCATTCACATCAGCTGGGCAGCTGCTGTTCTCTGTGACATAGTTATGATGTCCTAATACCCCCCTCCAACGGACCCCGCACTCGCTCAGCTCTCTGCCCCCTCCCCACCTCCGATGGACCCGAGTTGGGTTTGGTCAGAGGGTAAGTGAGGTAGGGGTGTTGGGTTTGGTCGGGGGGGGGGTGTGAGGTGGGGGTGTCGGGTTTGGTCGGGGGGGTAAGTGAGTGGGGGGTGTTGGGTTTGGTCTGGGGGGGTGGGAAGGTGTCGGGGTGGGTGAGGGGTGAGGTGTGGGTGTTGGGGTTGGTCAGGGGGTGTTGGGTTTGGTGGGAGGGTAAGGTGTGGGTGTTGGGTTTTTTTGGGGGGGTGAGGAGGGGGGTCGGGGTTGGTCGAGGGGTAAGTGAGGTGTGGGTGTCGGGTTTGTTTGTGGTGGTAGGTAGGGGTGTCGGGTTTGGTTGGGGGGGAAAGTGAGGTGGATGTGTCGGGTTTGGTCTACGGGGGGTGAGGTGTGGGTGTTGGTCAGGGGGTGTTGGTAGGGGGGGTGACGTGGGGGTGTTGGGTTTGGGTGGGGGTGTGAAAATGTGAGTTGGGGTTGGTCGAGGGGTAAGTGAGGTGAGGGTGTCGGGTTTGGTTGGGGGGGTGAAGTGGGGGTGTCAGGTTTGCTCTCTGCCCCCTCCCTCCTTCAACGGACCCCGCACTCGCTCAGCTCTCTGCCCCCTCCCCACCTCCGACTGACCCGAGCAACACCGGGTATTTTCGCTAGTAGTGTATAAATGTCACCGGTTTATCACTTGGGCAGTTTAATCTGTTTCCTAATGTTATAGCTAGACACTGAATAATTAATTTTTAGGGGTTCTTCACACTAGATTAAGAGATTTGGAAGGGGTAGAGGATACAGGAGGAAGTATTTGTAAAGTCAATACCCCCTTGGTAAAAGATATTGAACCTTTAAAATACGCAAATCCTTACTCAAGTAGCGTGTTTGTGTTATTTCACTCATATATTAAAAATGATATAGAAGTCAAAACTGTTTTGTTGTCCTCTTTAAAAGGTGGTGAACGATCTGGTGTTCAGTGGCTCCAGTGACCAATCTGTCCATGCCCACAATATACATGTAAGTCATTCAGATATTTGAAACCCTAAATAGCTTTTACTGTTGAGGTGATAAAAGCAAAGGGACTATCCTTTCCTCCAGAATCTCTTGGACCCAGAGCAGTGAAGGGGAGACCCTCATTTGGGGGCAGTAGGACCCATATGGTTGCCTACTCATCAGGGAATTCTGCACCCAAAAAATTAAAAATTCTACACACAATATTTTAAAATTCTGCATATTTTATTTGTCAAAATAACACAGAATAATCATTCCAGTTGTGGGGCAGCTGCCAGCCCAGACACCAGCACAACCAGAGCCTTTCTTTCCTCCCTGCAAATTTTTGACTGTCCTGCTGTGGGACATGGTGTGCAGCCCTGCCCATCCTCAGCCTTTGCCAGAACTGGCTGGGTCTCCCAGGTCCTCTCCTTTCCCTGAAGAATGAGGATCAAAGAATGCGCAGCCTCCAGTCCCACCAGGCTGGGCACTCTGTTCCCTGCGAGTTGGGCTCTGCAGAGTCTAGTGAGACCAGAAATTCTGCATTCCTCAGTGGTGCAGAATTCCCCCAGGAGTAAGGGTTCTCTTCCCCCCCTCCCCTCCAACCATGTGTCTGGGAGAAGAAACTGCAGGAAGGAGTTGGCCTTAGGTCAAAGCCAGCAGAGCAGTTGCAAAACAGTTTGACCAGGGGAGTGTCTGATGCTGCTAAGGTCATCAAACTGCAGTTTTCACACTGAACGTTGTTTCTCCTGTGGTGATTGGCAATTTATCATGTCTCCCTGCCCTTTTTTAGTTTTTCCTTTTGGCAAATTCCTTCAATTTAAAACAAAACAAAACAAACAAAAAACCAAAGGATCTAAGTAACAAACAGTAAATAAAAATAATCATGGTACTAACATGATGTTGGACACTAGTACTCTGCTTGTATGTTGTATCCCTTTTCCTGCCTTATCTATTTATATTGTAAGCTCTTTGGGATGGGGTATTTTGTCTTATGATATGTTTGTATGGTGCTAGATATAATAGGGCCTTGTTCTTAGCCACTAGGCACTTCTGTAATGTATTGAATAATAAAACTATTATTTCAATGAGAAACCTGCAGACTTGCTGTTTGCGTTTGTTTTCATGATTTAATGGGTGTTCTTTCTTCCTTGTCTTGGCACAGACAGGAGAGCTTGTACGAATCTATAAAGGCCATAATCATGCAGTAACTGTTGTGAACATCCTGGGGAAGGTGATGGTGACTGCTTGTTTAGATAAATTTGTCCGTGTTTATGAGCTACAGGTAAGAAAATAAATGATGTCCAGGAACAGAACTTATCTGTTTCATTTTTTGTATATTTCAGAAGCCCCAGAACAAAATACCATATTAATTATCTTTACTTCTTAGTTTCCAGCCCCTCCCTCTTCTACCATTTAAATTCTCGACCTTTTCCTTGGCCAATGAGCTGTGGGGTTTTAAAATAATTCAACAGATAATCACTTGCAAGAGCCAGGCTGGTTCTCTGGTTGCACTCATTTTAACTATAGAAGAAATGGAAGTTCTTTTCAAATGATTCTGGACCATTAGTTTTCTGTCTTGGAAAGGCTGAGTGGCATATAGTCTCTCCCTGTAAACTGGATCACGTTAACGGCCACTCCCTAGTAGTCAGTACTCTCATGCAGAAAACAGGGGCTGGATTCTCATAGTTTCTTGCATGTTGACTTGGCAGGAGCTGGGAGGACCAGTGAGGCAATATTCTTAGCCCCCTGAAGAACAAATGCTTTTTATTGCTGAACAGTCCCTCCAGCTGATTAGTGGTGTCGACAGGTTCTGAACGGAGTCCAATCTAGCCTTTCAATTGGCCTGAAAGAGTAGTCTGAGGAAAAATGGTGGGCTCCTTGCCATTAATTAAGAAATGAATAGCACATAGTAGATAGTGCAGTGTGACTGCAGTGTGTGGCACCCACAAGGACCTTATGAGTCTCATGTAATAGTCAGTGCTCCTAACTCTTAAAATGTCACTGTTGCTGATGCAAGTCAGTAAAAAATGCCTGCAAAATGTCAAACTATTAAATGCCCGACATTTTGTTTTCTTTTCTTCCCAAGTCTCATGATCGTTTGCAAGTCTACGGCGGACACACAGATATGATCATGTGTATGACTATTCATAAGAGCATGGTAACTCCTCTTTTCGTTGTTCTAAAATAGAAAGTCTTGTTTGTTAGCTGATGATAGTGTTGGTTTCAGATTGTATTAATATCAGTAGTAGATGATTTAATTATTTTAACTTTCCTTTTAAATGGCAGTCAAAAGAATAATAATAAAGAAAGAAAAGCTGTTTATATACCAGCTAAATATAGCAATGTAGCAATTTTGGAAAGTAGTTCATATGCTATATTGTGTTGGGAAAATTGAGCTATTTGATTTCTAATATTGTATCATAATTGCATGACTATAGCTCTCTATCAGCCAGACATAAGGCATTAATTTCATCTTCATAGTGTGCATTGTTCCTATAATCAGAACAGTTAAAGTATTAAAACCCTAAGTAATTCTTGAAGCATATCTGTCCTGTTTCAGACGTTTTCTATAGCAGTCAAAGCACTTCCAACTTTCAGGGCCATTCTTTCCAATTAACACATGCTGACATGCATGAACATTTTTTTTTAACTGACTTAGATATACAAATACTCTGGTGCACATGCAGGTTAGGGTTTATAGTATGCACAAAGAACTGAATACTTGCCTGCTTATTAAGTTCGAAACCATTAAAAACTATTGTGAATGTGCAGTTGAAAACTTGTTCCTGAGCTTTGATAAAATGGGAAGTGTTTAATTTCTGATTTTCAAATTTGTAATAACAAAAGAGTGAAGTGTAGGAAAACTGAGAACCAATGCACTATGGGAAATGAATATTTTTTTCCTAGGCCCGCTTCTCATGGCACTGAAGTTGAGACTTAACTGTGCCAAAGCTGTGTGATTGTGATCCAAGATTTATGCTGTACCATATTTCTGATGTGCTTTAGGCATTTAGACACAAATGAAGCTTCAGATGAACAGTCAATGAAGTGTACTATACAATGGATATTCTCTCACTCTTCTGTATCTGTTTGAACACTAGGGCATAGTCCCTTCCCTGCAGCAGATCAATTATTGACATCTTCTGATAGTGGAAATAAGAAATAACGCATCATATTCTCAGCTGTTAGCTTCACATTTCTCCAAAACTACAAATTGAACCATTAGCCATCAATTTACTGCTGTTTATTAGAGATCAGAAACAGCATACTTCTAGATGGTCTGTAAACCAGTTAGATACTGGTTTACAGACCAAGTCCTGGAAATGTCTTTAGGGGACTCTGTCAGGTTGAAGAATAATTTTTTTAATTACCTGTTAATAATACTACTAAAATTGAAAGGATTTTTTCAATCTAATTTACACTATAAACATAAAAAAAAAAAAAAGTTTTGCATTTAGTTTGTATATGGAAATAGACAAGCTAATTTCTCATTCTGGTTCTCTACATGTTTCAGGTGTGCAGTGCAGTTTCTGAATCAAAACTCTTTCAATGACTGTTCAAAAACAATATTTTTAAATCTTAAATTTTGGATCTAAGAAATGTTTCAAAATGAGAAGCCTTAAGTGCATAAGCGTCAGATGTTTCATAGTTTGTCTTTTGGCCTGATATCTCTTTAAAAACACATCATTTTTTTTATTTTTTTTCCCTCTGTCATAATTTTTTCTTCACAGATCTACACTGGCTGCTATGATGGCAGCGTCCAAGCTGTGCGGCTTAACCTGATGCAGAATTACCGTTGCTGGGTAAAGAACAAAGCATTTCTGGTGTTCAGTTCTTTATCCTTCTTTGGTCTAGAAACTATAATCATCTCCTGTGACTGGACAGAAATCGAGGGATGGAACAGATTCATTTTCATGATTTTTTTAGAGCACTCTTAGTTTAGCCAGTCGTACATCTTTTAAGCTCCACTGTGAAAATAGTTTAACCTCTGGGAGCTGCTGTCTTGTCAGGAACCCTGTAGGAGATGGCAGGTGCATGAGGTAGATAAGTGATCATTTAAAAAAATCTTTCTCTTATATTGACTGTTTCAAGCTGTGTGTGTGGCACGTGCCAACTTTTGAAACAAAAAGCTTTTATTTTACTGCACCCACTGTGCACAGAAACAGTTTTACTAATGTTAGCAACATTAGTCTAGTATCTAAATCTGGTTTTGTTTTCTTTAAAAACAAAAACCTCTTACCTCCTGTTTTCTGGCCCACTAGATATTTCCAGCTGCACAATGATGTTGTAGGGCCAAAGAAGTGCACTTGTATTTCTGAAGAATTTTCATACTGGCAAGTTTAATGGCTGTAAAGCTCCACTGAGAGCCCATTTGTTCTAGACTTAACTAGAAAAGACAACACAGGGCCTTATGCTACTGTTGCACCAATTTTATTCCTCCCTAAAACTGGTGCTAATGGAATCATAGAATCGTACTGTTCCAAGGGACAGCAAGAGTCATTAGTTTAAACCCCTCTCATGATGTCATCGTTGCAGCTAAGCCATTCACTCTCCTTTTGAAAACCTCCAGTTAACAAAGCTTCCGCAACCTCCTGAAGCAATTTGGAGACATGGGTTCTGTACTTTGAAATGAGGAAGGATGAAGTGTGGAGAAACTCTTTTTGGTGGAATATTGCTCGGCAGCAGGAATGAAAGCATTATCTGACTTCTCTTTCTTTTCCCCTCCCCCCGCTCCTCCCGCCACTTACGACAATACATTCGTCCACCAGTGGCATGGATGTACCCTAATATTTGGAGTTGTGGACCACCTGAAACAACACTTGCTAACAGATCACACCAACCCACATTTTCAGACCCTAAAATGTCGCTGGAAGAACTGCGATGCCTTCTTCACTTCCAGGAAAGGTTCCAAGCAGGTATGTGATGAACAAATTGGATTTGCATGGTGATCTGGGGAAAAGCGAAGTAAGAAAGTATACAGGATGATAGAATCTTAGATATAAAGTACAGATACGTTACCATAATTCAGACTTGTTCATTGTTCTGGACATGGCTGGGTACTAGTTAAATTTTTTTATAAACACCCCCCTCAGAAGCTTTTAGGGTTTTATAATGCTGTTCTACCATAGTTCCCTTGATCAGGGGTTTTGGGTCCAATGTGAACGGAGGAAGTAGTTGAAGCCTATTAGCAACAACTATGTTTAAAGTGCAGTTCCCTTTCCTTTTCCCCTTGCCTTTTCTTGGTTTATAAAAGAACAATTATAGCTGAAAATGGCCCTGTTTGGTTTTTTAAAAAAAAGGAGAAGTGAGGGTGAGGACTTTAGGATCAGTTTCTGAGACCTACTGTTATGAGAGAGCTCTTATGGGCAGCCATTCATAAGAGAGAGACTCCTGGGGATCCAGGAAAACTGGCCTGCAGTGACCAATTAGAATCACAACTACAGCATTGAGTGTTGCACACATTTAAGAAAACAACTCCATTCAGACCGAGAAATGAGGCTGTACCTCTTCAATGCTATAAATGGTATCCTACAGCACTGACTGGAGATCTTAGGAAAAATGCATCCTTTCTGGGATTGGGGGCTTGTGTTTTTTACTTGATTTGAATTGTGTGGGAGACGGGATGCTTCATATTGTACATATTGATATATTGCTTGCTAGGCACCTTGATATGGAGAGCAGGGTGTTTATATCTTCTGCAAGCCAGTGATTTCTTAATGTGTTCAGAATGCTATGCACTGAGGCTTCCTTTGCACTAGTTCTTTAATGACTGGTTCTCCATTCTTCCCCCTCCAGGATGCCGCAGGACACATTGAAAGACATGCCAAGGATGACAGCAGAATTGACTCATGAAGTTTTTCACCTCCCATATTGGGAAGTAATTTTATACATCAGAACTATTCCATACATCTTTCACCTCTTGCCCTGTCCTCTTTCCTCCTTCTTTTCCTCCTTGGAGTGGAAAAAGGGAGTGGGGCCTAACTGCCTTACTACAGAGTCTGCATGTCACATGTAACTCTGTGGACAGGGGAGTGCCCCATTAACACTCAGACCAAACTGTCCAGTTTTTTGTCCATTTTTATTCACCAGAAGATCCTACGAGCATCCCCTCTTGTCTGCCCATTTGAAGAAGTACATTCTGTGCATCTAAAACTGGGCATTCAGAGGGATATTCTGACTGAGATAAAACTAGGTGCCAGCGTTCACTAACTCACCTTCAAATATGGAAGGATTTAACCAAGGCGAGTAGTGTTCAACTGTTTCATGTTGTATGCAAATCCCACACATACTTTCATTTTTAGCCAATTTTAATAAAATATTTCTAACCGGAAAGACAGAAATTCCACAGAGAGTTAGCACTGAATTTCCATTACAAGTTTTGGCTGTCCTCATAAAACTAGATAGTATTTTAATGGGAAACTGGAATGAAGTGGTTTCTTTTTTTTTTAAATGTTAACTGTAATTTATTCTTTGACGTTTTGAATATTCTTTGTTTAAAGGTTGCTTTGATTGGTAAAATACACAGTGACTGACTGTCCTGCACATTACATTCTCTAAGGAGATTTGTGATGGGGGCAGACACTTTTTTTGAGAGGAGTCGAAGCCGCAAAACAGCCTGACTTCTTCCTTCATACACCCACTTAGTGATCTCTAATAAATTAAAATACTAGAGACGTTAGTGGCAGTCAGTACAGAGAGTTATTTCCGCTTTGTATTTTTGACAACCACGACTGTCTTGATACAAAACCAGAGCTGGATTCCTGATTTTTGGTAGTTTATTTTGGCAGATTTCATAACTTATTTTAGTTGAGATCTCACATAGAATGTTGTTGACTGGCACTGCAGTCCTGTCTCTCTATGGAAAGTTGGTTTACTGAGCAGATGCACAATCACCACATGTCTGAACGCAGCCATTTTGGTGTTGCTCTGTTTTGAGTGTAAACTGACTTTATTTGCATCAGCTTTGCAATCACTCGAGTTTATCATGGAAGTGTGTAACAGAGCTGCTGGGTGTGGAGCAGGATTTTAGAGTCCAAGGATTTCAAGCAGAAGCTGAGGGTACCAAGTGCATATCATCCGTAGAAGACTTCATTCTATGAATGCTTTTAAGGTACTGCAAACTGGCATAGAGGAAAGGCCATGCTTGTTGTTTCTAGCGGTCTGATTTGCTCCTTACTTATTCCTGAGGGGGACTGAAATCTCATTTGTCCAGCAGGAACTGCAAAATAGAAAAGTCTGTTTGTGGGACTGATCCTTCCCTGCCCTCTTTCCAACACCTTCTAGGTCATGAGACTAAGTGAAGGTAGCAAAGGGTGATCTTCCCTCCCTTTTAATAATACCAGCTCAGTACAGGAAAAGAAGAGTTCTCACTAGATGTGCAAAGAAGGCAAAAAGAAATCTAGTGGAAGAAACTGCTTTTTTCATAGTCAAGTCCAGAACCTGCTGAAGAGTTTGAATACGCTCAGTTTCATCTGGTGTCTCTTCAGTTACTGAGGTCAAGGCTTAAATATTCTTAATGCAGATTAATTTAATGTTATAGCCTTGCTTTTTGGTAATGGAGAAATCCTTTTTATCCCCTGAAGTGGCTGATGAAAGCCTGCCATGTACTCTGCCCTGCTTCTAAATCAGACTTCACTTTATTGGGTCTCTGAAGATCATCCTTTTATGTTGCCTGGCAGAGAGGTGAAAAATCTCTAATTACACAAAATCAGTATTTTTCTTGTATCGCTTTAACTTTAGCAATGTAATAAAGTGCCCACCTTATTTCCTGAACTATAGGAGTCCTCATGGTTCAAAGACTTTTAAAGAAATAGAGTCTTAATGTATTGATACGTTTTTCTTTTGTGAAAAAACTTCTCCAAAGACAAGCAGAGAATTGCACTGGGGACCTTGATGTTTTTGCTCTGGCCTATGGATGGCGTACTTTAAGTGCCAGTCTAATTCAAGGAACTCTCTGAACAGTGTAATTTGTGTGTGTGCGTGCGGTGGGATTTTTTGGCAACTCCTTTCACAGTGAATGCAGTTAAGATTGGTGAAAATCTTAAAACAGAAGGCCGTGGAAGGCTTACAAAGCACCTCCTAAACCACTGACATTCAGGACTTTCACACAATAGGAAGAGGGAGCATGCAAAGGTGTGGAAGAGACATTGTGAATTTTTTAGGATATTCTTAGCAGAATGTGATTTGAAGTGAAGGTACAGAGCCATGTGTATTAAGGACAAGCTTGTGGAGTGCAGTGTTTGTACCATTCTGAGGACTTGTGTGTGCGTGCATATTGTTACTTTTCCTTGTGGTACTTTGCATTCTTTCCCAATTTCTTTAATATGTTGGGAGACTGTTGATGACTGTGTTCACAAGAATGTGTGAATGTTCTTTTCACTATATTAAGTGTTGCAAGGCATGCAGTTCTCACACTTTTCATTTGTGTTCCTGACTGATTATAAGGGGAAGGACGGGAGGGGGTGTTTGTGGGAAATTTTGTTTTGTTTTGTGTTTTTTATTTAGTTGGATGAGAGTGAACAAAGATTTCCAACTCTTTTTGGTTCATTTCAGGACATCTGAAATCTTTTCTTTGGTTAACTTTTTTAAACTATCCTCCCCGTGTAATTGGAATTGATGGAATATAGCCTTCAGTGTGTCAAAATAAGAGAACTAGCTGTGGTTCCCATCTGTGTGCCTGTTTGGTAGCTTACAAAGAAACAGATGTTGATTACGTATTAGAATTGGTGGTCAGGGGAAATTATGTAGGTGGATGAGCTTTAAAAAAGTTTTAGCAGCGTATTCATAAATTGTCTGTAGTTACTTTTGGGATTCAGAGAAAAAGGTTATACCATTTTGCTGCATTGCAGCAAATTTCAATGAGAGGCCACAAAGCTGTCAAGAAGAGCTGAACTTCCCCAAAGTTGAGGGGCATTTGGGTATGGGGTTCAGAACCCACCCGAACCCACACAGGAGCATCCATCCACTCAGAGAAGAACTAGAAATTGTCTTGGAAAGGAGAATATTTGTTGAAAGAGTAGATGTCTCTAGAAACGCAGTATGACACATCTGAAGCAGTACTCAAGACTGTTTTTATTTGGCTTTTCTTGAAAGGAAAGAGTTAAAAACAAAGTAACTAGAGGAAAGTGGTGCTTTATTTTTATTTTTTCTTATATATTGGCTAAGGGC
This sequence comes from Sternotherus odoratus, assembly GCA_032164245.1. Lineage (NCBI taxonomy): Eukaryota > Metazoa > Chordata > Testudines > Kinosternidae > Sternotherus > Sternotherus odoratus. Next base: position 53,560,254 of record JAVMKO010000006.1, on the reverse strand, counting down.
CATGTATGGTGTATACCTAAAATATGATGGTCTCGTTGGAGTGCATAGCACCATTTCCCCCTGCCCCCCTCAACAATACTGATATTTAGCTTATGCCATGGCCATGTTTAACGGGTGTAAGTGCTCAGAACACGACTGTGTTGTGGTAACATAGGAAATAATCTTTCATAAAACGTTTCCATTGTGTATTGCTTTTTAAAAAAGAAAGAAAGAAGAATCTGGGAATTCCACATGATGTTCACCTACTCCACCTCCAATCTCAAGGAGGAGGGACTAAAATGGAGTAGCTCTAAGAAGTGTTATGTCATCTTCTAGCTATATCCCAAATTATAACTTCTTTGTGCTCAGAAAACAGCTGTTGAGTTGGTTAGATGCATTATCCATTGCTTTTCAGTCATCTATTCCCCTCCCAATCGCAGGGCTTTAATGGAAGAAATGGTAGCTAGTCGATGATGGTTTAGTGTTTCTCTAAAATCACCCCCCACCCCTCGAGATGCCTTAATTACTGAGCTGTAGTCAGCAAGGGCCATTTTGGAGGTAGATGGGGGATTGTTCCACCCATGGCAAAAGAAAACCTTTTCAATTCATTGATAGAAAAATGCATTAAATACCCCAGCTTCTGTTTGCCTTCTTGTGACAAGTGTTTCGAATGCAGACTTCAAAAATCCATGGTCAAAATATAAGATGATAAATGGAATTAATTGTCAAAGCCTGTCGCTAAACAGCATAACTTTGGCTGCAAGGTTTTCTGTGCATATTTGCAGACCTTCACACTGTAACACTGCTGGATCAAAATAAACAAAGAACAACAACAAAACATATAAATGCAAATCAAGTTCTAGCAAACATTGGATTCCTGTGGATAAATCTGTCGTCATGACAGGATGACTTCCCTTTTGTAACTAAACACAAATACAAGATGAAATTTAAGATGTTTTCAGGTATGTATGGTACTATTTCCTGAACATCCTCTAGATAGTCCCAAATTGTAGAATATGCAAGCAAAATTATTGGAATTGTTTCAGTTATTATTTGTAAAATATTTATTAGTAAAAATAAAGAGCAAACTGTGTAGGTAAAGTGTTTTTTTAAATATGTGCCTGCCAGCTTCTCCAACTTCATTTTGTTACAAATGTTAAACCTAATCTTTGGAAGAATGAAAGTGGGATAAAATAATGTGGCTTTTAAGTATTCCATACGTAAAGCTGAGTGGATCATGTGCACAGAATGACTTGGCCTTCTTTCATTTTGGTGCAAAGCTGTGAACATATTAATGGAACTTTATAAAACAAAACGAAAAAAAGCAAAAAATAAAAGTTCTTTATACTAAGATGTTCTAGCTGTCTCTTCATTCTGAATGGAATTAATTCTTTCACTAGATAGTTTAGAATGATTTGATCTGTCAACTATGATAGCTTTTATATGGAATGAGCAGAAAGTATAACGGTCATGTGTGCTTCCAACTGGGAAGTAAAGACTCTGGACTTACCACTGGACTGGAATCCATTTACCCTTGTGTTCTGGCCTGCCCTGCTAGAGTTGCCATGACTAGGCAAGTTACGTAACCTTTCTCTAATATTTAAGTACCTCATGTGGATGGTGAGGATTAGTAAATGTTCTTACAGCATTTTGAACATAAAGACCAACATTTTCAAATCTGGGTGCCTAAAGTTAGGCTTGTAACTAGGTAGGCACCTACATATTTTTTTCCAGTGTGGTGCCGAATGGTAAAATTCAGACCCTGAGAAGCAATCATTTGTCATTTAGAAGCATGAAAAACAAACTTAAATGAGACTAATGGCATTGCATGGAAACTGCAGTAAAAAGACCCAAACAAACCAGTGTTTTGAATGCCACAGTAGAGGTATATTGTCTAAATAATGTGGGAAATCATTCATGCCCATAAAAACCAGACTTAACCCCATAAACCCCGATATTGGAAGTTGGACTAGCACACATTCCACCAACATACACATCTTTTTGGTCTTGTGTATTGTGGCACTATTATTTTGAGAATCCTGGCAGCATGTCACGCAATAATTAGTATGACTGCCTGAAACGTGCCTGGCTTAATATCTAGTTATTTAGAGTCTCTGATTTCTTCTTAGGAATAAATCTATGGGAGTGGATTGCCTGGATGGCACACCTCAGTATTATTTTCATAACTTAAAATATTTTTCAGTGTCTGAGAACATCAGAAGCTTAACATTTTTTTTTCCCCCTGGGACCCTTGCCATGGTTGAATTCACACCAAATTTTGGGGCTAATTCTGTTAAAATGTTCTGGTGGCTCTATTTTGCTGTATTCAAGAGATCATGATTTGTCCATGGATACTGATACCACACCACATAGACAAAGAGGCTGTAATCATTAATGTATTTAGAATTTGTTTTTCTCTGTATTTGCTCCATCTGTGTGTTCTGGAGATTTTATAAGTTGATTTTTAAAGGGTTTATTTACAGATGCCTTTAACTTAGAAGGAAGTCAATAGAAAAACCCAACACCTTTGCCATATAAGTAGCCTCAAGGCATCTTGTGTACAGCATAATTAAGCACTTTCCCATCTTTCATTTTGCATCTTCATTTCTGCAAAGAAGACAATGAATCAAACCACATGCACAAGTATTTATTAGATTGCATAAGTAGAACTCGTGTCTGAATTGCACCAAATTCTTTTTGCCAAAATAGTCGTATTGCATGAAGGTGCCTAGGAACCTTGTAGTTTACAAATGGACTTGGAGTCACCTTCCAGGATAAATGGTAAAAGTGGGTCTATTGTGGGGTTGCAGAGTAGTAGTTTCTCTTTTAAAATCTCCATCTTGGGCATGCTGTCAATCACGGAAGCCTCCTATTTTGCTGATTTCAGTAGTAGCTATGCACATAGCCAGGCCTAATGTTTTGGCCTCTCATTGCTTTGGAGAAAGGAGTTGGAGGTTTCTGATAAGCTTGCTTTTCTCTCTCTTTAAACCACAAACCAATGCAAGCGGGGCAGGGGGAGGAAACACTTAAAGACAACAGGGTAAGCTGATGCTAATTAATTGACAAGCTGCCCTTTTAAAAAAAGCTTCAAATCATGAAAGCTCCTTTCCATCTGACAAATCAGTGCTGAGACTAAGGCTAGTTTATAAACGTTAGTAAAGATTCAAAGCTAACACTAGGCTGGTATGAGGAGCAAACAGTTGATACAGTAGAGTTGTTCTAGATTAATACCAGTATGTCAGATAAAACTTAAGTTCACAGACTGACTTTTATAAAAACAAAGTTGAGACTGTAAAAGGCCAGAAGTTGCCTGTATTAAAGTGCAATTTTGTAAGCTTAAAAGCTGAAGGGTGTAGTTTCCATGTGAGATGGGAGCTAGGCAAACTTGCAATTAGTTGTAGGACTCAGTTCCACTGATATCATTATCTCAGTCTGTTGAGGAAGGGTTTAAAGTAATACAATGGTACGCAATGGAGCAATGTATATAACAGGAAGTGCTCACTTGTTTGTGTAGTGTAGAAGGGTGTCTGTTCTAGATAGTCATAAGGCAGCTTAGTATCCAAATATCAAGGTATTTACAATTCAGATTTTCAGAAGAGACTAAGGGAGTTGGTCGCTCTGTTCCCATTGGAAATGGAGGGGAGCTAAACTCCATGTTTTGCTGGTGCCTCATTTAATTGTCTTGTTTTCACCAAGTAGCAAGCCCTTGTTGGCACACAAGGTACATCTACACTTCAAAAAAAAAAAGGGGAGGGGGAGGAGGAATGTGTTCTTAACCCACATTAGATACTACAGGTTGAAATAGCAGTGAAAACGCAGCAATGCACCTTTTAACTCAGGTTAGCAGTTGGAGGTCAGCTCCAGGCTGCCCCACTGGCTTGAATGTGAGCTACTAACTTAAGTTAAAAGCCACACTTCAGTGTCTTCCCTGCTATTTTAACCCATGTAGATTATCCAGGTTAAGAACACATTTATTTATTCACCTTTGTAGACATCCGTAATGTTTTCATCACACGTGTTCTTGTACAATATCAGTTCTGGCACACCTGAGACATAAGAAAATTACTAGATGGTTCATCACATGAAAAAACATGGAATCAGTGTGATTTATGGTTGAGTACACTTGTGAAGAAGCAGTACTAACAATATTGAAACCAGAATTAGAAGAGAGGAACTGAAGAGTGAGAAGGTGGCAGTGGTGCCTATGAGTCACAGTTCAGATCCAGACCTAGGCCTGCATGAGGACTAATGGTTGACTTGGAATTAGTAGCCATGGAGAGGTAGGGAAAATATTTTCCATATGCCGGCATAGTATTGGAAAGCCATCTGCATTGTGTGGGAAGTGACTGATGGTAACCTTGCCATGCCAAAAATGTATGTTTGATGATCAATAAGTTAACCTTTGTTGCAAAAGTAAAATGCCAGGGAGGCATTAATATTCGTTTTTAGGTAGTGAGCTTTGCTTTGCTTTGCTGCAGTCACTTTGCTAAAGGGTATTGCCACCTGTTTTTTATATTGTGCCTTCCTCGAGTTCAGTATTGGAACGTGCAAGTTGCCTTGGGTAACAATTGTTCTTTGCTCTGTGGCTCCTAGCAGGCAAGGCAGCTGTGTTGGGAGGTCCTTCATATTCTGAGGTGAACGTGGCTGGTTGCTTCCAGCAGAACTCCTGAGCGTTGTGGGCAGTGTTCATGCACAAGGGGAGGGAGGACAGGTCAATTTAAGCATACATGGTGAGCTGCAGCCACTGAAAGAAGAGTGAGAGTTAAGTAGCAATAGAAATGATTTCAACGTGACTGGAGAACAGTAGACCATTGCCATTCTCATCATTAACACAACAAAACTCAGAACTGATGATCCTTCAGTTACTGTCAGTTCTTGTTTCTATGAACTGTAACATGAAACTGCTTAGTTTGAAATGTGGGGTATCTCTAAGAATTTTGATGATTATGACTTTGGCATGGTCTGTAGAATCTCTCTAGTGATTGGTGGTGATTCACAGCCATATGGGACTTGTAGCCTAGTTCCTCCCCACACCAAGCTTCACTCTCAGCAATTGCCCTTTCATGGGTATGGCCCTCTCCTGACTGCCCCACTAGCCAGCCATGTAATAGTGTTCAGATAGTTCCTCATTACATATAGCTGGAGTGACCCCCGTCCTTTCACTTTTCATCTACATGTCTGCTGCTCCTTGGGACTGGCTGCTTTTCCCCCAGTTGTTCTTAGGGCCAGCTGCTTATATGGAACTGCAACAAGCATTTTGTGATATAAATGCACAGATGGGAAGGCAAAGGAGTTAACTGGTTTTCCTGCTCCCTGACAACAGCTGAACTTCTAGCATGTACTTTTAAAAACTTCAGCTGCCAGGGTCAGTGTTCCATAGTTTAACATGCCAGCTTAACATGTCAGCTGTCTTAAATGACTTTAGAGAAAATGAAAATATATCAAAGGAACAAGGAAAGGTGAGAAAGGTGGCTAAACCTGCAAGGTTTATCACCTTATATCTCAGGGGAAGCTTATTGTACTAGGGTTACAAAGCTCTGATATATCCTTTTACTGTGTGTACCCTGGAATAGAGGCAAAATAAAAGGTTGGACCCTATCAAGGATTTGACTAGATACGGCAGAGAAACTTGGCCTATGACAGCTCTTCTTCATCTAAGTGTATACATTTAAGCAGCCTTAAGTTTTATTTTATCCCGGGACAGTTAACTACTAGCTTCACACCACCTTTATGTAGAGTAGACCAAAATTTAGTGCAGTTATTCTAAGGACTTTTAAGAGTCTGTCTGCAAGCACGGTTTCAGTCTAAGCTTCTGGCTTGAAACACCTAGACTACTCCCTGTAATTACTGTCTCAGATGGCGGCATATGCCATAATGGTAAAGTCTTACTGTATTTGAGAACTAGGGAGAGGCATCACTTTAGGATTATTGGGGTAGAAGATTATTGTCCAAAATATTTTAAATGATGTTTTTAGTTTTAAATTGTTTCGTAAACTTCTGAAGTTCTTGGATGCACTTTAAATGACAGTCTAAGAGATTTGTGTTGCATTCAATTTAGATTATCGATCTAATGGTTTTATACTACAGTGGAACCCCGCAATACCGCGCCCCGCTATAGCACAAATCCGCTTATAACGCTGAGCACGCGGGACTCCCGATGGCGGCGCATGGCACTTTGATGTCGCGTGACCCCGCAATACCACGACCCCGCGTTTACCATGATCGGGTATTTTTGGATCCCGATCGTCGCGGTATTGCGGGGTCCGACTGTACCATACATCACTGTGTATCTGAACATCTTCCATGTAAAACTGATAGCAATAGCAAAGGCAAACCTGTAGCAGAGTTTATGGGGTTTCTTATCTTACCATTTGGATAGTAATAGCTTAACTCTGACAAGACTCCCTTAAGTGATGAAGAGTAAGACCAATATTTCTCAACCTGACCATAACCTAAGAGAAATACCTGAGTAAAATGATTTACCTCCAAGACATTGAGTTTAATGATACCATCTCCATCTTTATCAAAGGCATGGAATGCCCCTAAGGAAAGACAAAGTACTTATATTAGTACAAAGTACATACAGTTACTGTGGATAAAGTGAAGGCCATCCTGTGTATAACAAACCAAACTACAGTCCCAATCTGTTGTACAGAATTGTGCTGATAGTTATTCGCTACTAGACTTAAGTGTCCTTGCTCTGTTATTCCTCAGCTGTAGTCAACAAGGCACAGTTACTTATTTTCTTTTGGATTTATAAATTGTGTCTGTCATGTCACATAGTCCTTAAGCCCATATGTGAAATTATTAAAACAACACATTGATTCACCTCACATATAACCCCTTAATCACATTCTTCAAATGAAACACCGAGGTAATAGATCAGCCTCACACCGCATACTGTAGCACAACAGATTCAAATTGTCAGAGCATTGGGGGAAGCAAAATTCATAGTTGAGGGCCCTCCTGCCTTTAGTAGCAGGATTTAAACAGGGCCAGTTACTTATGAGCAAGGATGACCATGCTATTATGGCACATGGGAGTGAGAGGAGATACCCAATAATGATGTACCAAATAATATACACAGCTAGTAAGAAAGAGAAGTGAAGATGCTGAAAAACTCTGCTCCCTATAGCTAATGCTATTAAGCAGCAGCATTTCACTCCAGTTGAAGCTACCAAATAGCCTTCAATAGTAGCTTTATTTATGGGATATCTTACATTAGTGAAGTACTAATGAATAGGGTGACCATATTTCCCTGTGCTGAATATAGGACACCTGGTAAAATTACTCAGTCAAGTGAGTTCATGGCAATCAGTCAAAACTATGCAGTATAAATGTTCAAATTAACACCAAGTTGACCAAGCTCCAATTAAAAAGAAATACTCTGTAGTTGGATTCTTTTTATTATCTTCTTATCTTTAAGGCTTTAGGGTTCACACACAAAGAGGTGACACACACATACTCCTACCCCCACCCCAACATACCTGTGCCCTTCTCTCACACGGGGGCAGGGAAGGGTGACTAACCAACCTGACCCTCCTTGCCCGATGCTCTCTGCCCTCCATGCCTGGCTGGCACCCTGGGATGGACCTGCCTCTCCTGGTACCTGGTGCTGTGTCTTCACAAGGCAAGGTGTTGGAGGGGGTGGATGGGGTCATACTTCCCCCCCAGTTTCTGCCAGGGTTCACACCAGGACATGGCCAGTAGCAGCCTTTTGGCATTGTGTGGGATGGAAGGGACGGGAGCTGCTTCCAGCCACTGGAGGAGGAAGGGATGACCTGGCCTGTGTCTTTGCAGAGCTCATCAATTCTTCCCGCCTTTCCCCGCCCTGCCTGTTGGAAGTAGCTTGTCCCTTCCTGCCTGCACAGTGTTGAAGGCAGCTAACACCTCCAGGCTGCTGCTGGCCACTGACATAACCCGGTCCCCCTCCTGTTCCCCAGCTACAGTGCAGGCACAGAGGGGTTAAGGCCCTAGGGATGCAGTGTGCACCAGAGCCCAGGGAACCTGACTGCAGGGGTTTAATGGAACCCAGCCAAAGAGGTGGCTCAGCAGGGACAGGTGCCATGGGGATGGAGCAGCCCCATGCTCCCAGGGGGCAGGACCCAAGGCTGTTGGGTGGGGGTGAGGGGTAAAGAGGGTGCTAAGCCCCTGCCTGGGGGCTCCTGTGAAGCCTGTAGGTTCAGGGTGGGAACAGGCTGGAAATCACTTCTCCCTGCCCCCACTCCAGACTTAGCTGAGGGGCAGAGACTGGAGGATGCCCTGTACCAGCGCTGTATGGGGCATTGGCACATGCAGGGCTTGGCTCCTCCTAACCAGTGCCCTGGACCAGAGGGTCTTGGGCTTTCCTGGGGTGCTGGCCCAGCCAGAGGCACTGGGGGGGCGGAGGGAAGGAAGGAGCCTGCTGGGCAGGCTGCTGGTGGGCTGAGCACTCAGCCCTGGTTCTCCACACAGCAGTGGGAGTGGGATGTGCCCCACTGCAGGGGTGGGATATGGAGGAGCAGTGGGGCTAGGGGGCAAAGCGGGAGGGGGAGTACAGCGAGAGACGGTATACATAAAGGGCGGATGGGTGGGCAACAGAGGCGACATGTAACTGGCCACTGCCTGGTGCCTGCACATACTTATCCGCTGCCGCACCATATAGCCAGCACTGCCAGAAACAGGGAAGGTGGTGGGACCCTGGTGGCTGAGAGCTGTTATGAAGGGGTAGGAGGCTGCAGTGGTGGACCAGCAGGGGACGTGGCCGGCCCCATGCACTGTAGCTTTGCCCCCCCCCCCACCAGCCTTGCACACCCACCCCCATCACCAGCCACTGGACACCCCCTCACACACACACACTCACTGCTGGTGGGCGGGTGGCTGGCGAGCAGGGCTCTGGCCAGCAGCGGGACCCACCACTACTGATGGGAAGGAGGCAGAAATTGCAGGACAATTTGCTTGTTTTTAAGAAAAAGTCAGGATACCTGCAGGAGGGTTTAAATATGGGACTGTCCCTTTAAAAACAGGACATCTGGTCACCCTACTAATGAATATAACAGGGCTGTGAGAGAGTTTACAGAGCCTGAGACCCAGGGCTTATAACAACAGAGAACAGATGACATTCATTACTGAAATCAGCTAATTTTCACAATGGTCACTGATATTAAGCTTCCAGCAGTGCTTTAAAGCAATTTTTGCTTGGGACAGACCCTGTGCTCATGTGTGAGAGAGGAATAGCACAAGAAGTACAGTAAAAATTGGACAGGCACTTACTGAACATTCCTTCCAGTCGCACAAAGCAGCAGATAAAACTGTCAAAGTCAATGTTCATGTTTTTGTCAGCATAGCGCATTGTAATGATGTCATAGAGCTGTTTGTTCAGGCAGAATCCTGAGAAGGAAGAGAAACAGAAGACAGCTGAGCTGTGCTTCAGGTCTTGGCACGGGCCTGGCACCAGACTGACATTGAAAAAAAGCTTTGAACGTAGTCATCAGTTTCTAGGCCTAACCATATACCAACGGTCCAAGCTGAGTGAAAAAATAAAAATGCAGGAAGCTTTATTGTGTCAGGATAAAAGGAAATAACATTTTAAAATTACTGTTTTCAAGTGGCTAAAAGTGTGGTCATTACCTCCCATTATTGCGGTGAAGAGAAGGTCCTTGCCCCCAAAGAGTTTAAAAGCTAATTTAGACCTGATGAATAAGGGGCTGGAGTAACAAGAATTCAGCCAGGGCTCAGTGAGGAAAGTAGATGTTACAACAATAAACCTGTACAGTGGCAAAAAATAAATGACTAAAACCTACAACCCCAGCCTCAATAGTACCCATCTACAGAATGTGCAGTTAGTCAAGCAGTGCTGCAGATTGGCTCATTAGAGGCGTTTATATGAATTTGGGCATTGCTGGGGGCTGGCTAAATGCATATTCACACAGAATATGTGGGCTTTCAATATTAAGCATGGGTTTATAGTTTATTTTACATTTTATTCCTCTCCTAGTTTAAGAAGTGAGGCAAGAATTATTTAAAGAAGAAAGAATATTATTTTAGGCTAATCATTTTACCAGCAAGAAACCTGTAAAATGTACTGTATTCCTGCAGCATGTAAATCACAACCCAGGTGTAGTTTTATTTGTCCTTGTAAAATCAAAATTCGATGATTGAGGTTTTGCCAAAACCAAAATATAGCTGCCTGAGCAATGCACAACATTTTTATGTAAATAATTTACCAATGTCTTCACATTAAGGTTCATAACAAGGCTCATGAGCTTCTGAATGATGAAATACTCTCCTTCCCTTAGCAGGGTCACTGGTAATAGAATTCGTCAGAGCCTGTACAGTCTATAGAGTCTAGAAGCAGGTTTGCTAATGAGTTTGGGAGAAATGAAGCAGCCACCTGGTCTGCAGGGTGAATTCTATTTAATTATGTTGCATGCTTGGGGGTGGGCAGAGACAATTCAGTTTTTTGAAAGGTACTTTCTTATTGCAGGGCAGGTGGAAATTTAAAGGTCCAGCATTATAAAGAAGAAATTAAGATAAACCCCTGCCCCCCACCAAACTGGAACATTTGTGTTGTGACTAAGGCACAGGAGTGGGAGTCAAGAGATCTGGCTCAACTATAGATTCCTTGGGCCAATAGCTGAACTGCTCTGTGGCTCAGTTTTCATGTCTGTAAGGTGGGGGTAATATTGTGCAGGTGGAAAGACTTTTACTGTGCTTTAACTGTATTTGCACAATGTAAAAAATCCACAACAACTGATATGAGGGTGAACCTTTGCAGCCTGACTGGAGAGTGGTGCCCGCTGCTAAGCAGCAGAAGCCCGCTTGCACTGGCTCCCGAGTCAGTGGGTATTCAGCATGCCGCAGGATGTGCAGCTGGGGTTGCCACCCTCTCCTTCCCCTGCACTTGTACTCATCCCCAGCAGAGGAGTTCTGCTGCTTGAGATGAGTGCAACACTGCACCTCTGGGTGGTTTGTCAGAGCAGGGATAGAACCTGGGACCTCAGCTTCTAAAAGCAAAGTCTTCAACTGCCTGAGCTAAAGGAGCCCACTCTTAGCTGTGCCTGCAGCCACTGCCCACTCTAAGTTTTTACATTCATGTGAGGAATTAATTTTGTTATGTGCACCACTATGGAGGTAATGTGTGGTGGGGACGGGACCGAGGGGTTCGGTGTGAGTTCAGGGCTGGGGCCAGGAAAGAGGCACCTCTCCCTGCACACTCCCTACCTCTCTCCTCTCCAGTCCAGGCCCCTGCATAGCCCTTGAATGCCTGCTGTGCAGCCACACAGCTTAGAGGGAACGTAGCCTGCACCAGCTCATCGACTTTTATATGACCCAGCCCCCACTGAGAAGGACAGCATAGCACACTGAGAGGACGAGGGTTATGGAAGTGGCCAGGCTTCATTTACTAAGGCTGGGCAGTGAAAGGCTAAAGAGTAAACCACTTCCTCCCTTGATATAAAGCAGGTGGGAGATGCTGAGTTCCCCAGTAACACTTCCCTACCTCACAGGGGCAGGGCTACCAAGTCTCACGGGTCTTGCCACCCTGTCCCACCTAGAGTTGCCAAGCCTCCAGGATTGTCCTGTAGTCTCCAGGAATTAAAGACTGATCTTTAATTAAAAATGATGTCACTCGATGAAATCTCCAGGAATACATCCAATTAAAATTGGCAACCCGCCTCCCATCTGCCTGCAGCTCAGCAGGCATACCCTGTGATCAGCTGGGCTGTGAGTGAGCTATAGGCAAAGAGCTACTATAGTTCCTCCTGGTCATCAGAGGCCACTGTGGCTAGAAGAGGCCAGGTGACCTCTCTTGCCTGTCAGTATCTGGCCAGCCAGGAGGGAATCCCCATACCCAGGCAAGGAGCTGTGGCAGCAAAATCAGCAGGAGCAGGTAGGCTGGTTAAGGGGAGTGGGAGGGCAGGGAGGGGATTGAATGTGGGGATAGGGGCTGAAGTGGACAAAATGGGGCAGAAACAGAGAGGGCTGCCTCAGGTTCCACCCACAACAACCTTCCCAGGCTACTCCAGACTTGCTGTGTCAATGGCCCAGGCCCCACTGGCTCAGTAATGCCCCTTGCTGCTCCTTGCCTCCTCCCTTCCAGTGCTTGGGAGGTGTGTTGGAAACAGGTCCCTGCCTCCCTCACACCAGCTGCCACTAATTGGCGGGGACCCTGGGGGAAATAGGTGACTTCCTACTCTTGAGAAATGTCACATATGGAGCTGCACAAAACTTGGTAGCTGTGCCAGGCAATCAGTTCATGTTTGTAAAGCTCCCTGAGATCCCTGCTGGAGGGTGCACAGGGAAGGCAAACTATTCTACCTAAAGGTAGAACTGGCTGAACAGAAGATTCAGTCTTCAAACAAGTGTTTTCCTTGCAGTTTGGACATGTGAAAATTTGTCCAGGGCAACCCCTCAGTATCCAGTTTTTCTAGGGCGTCTTCCTTAAAAAGGTTGCACTGTACTTCTCATTTTTACTATATGGGTACAGGAAGGGTAGCAACAAGAAGAGAGCAAGAGAGAGTGGATTTAGACGAATCCCTATCCAAAAATACTGGGCATTGAGTCTTGTGCAATACCTGCGTCTTTGACTGCATTACGCATCTCGTAACTGTTAATGGTGCCGGAATGATCTGTGTCGTAATGTTTGAAAATTTTCTGGAAAATAAAAAGATAAATATCAGGAATAAAGTTTGGTCATTTCCTAGAAAAAACATGCTGATGGGGGAAGACTGGCCGCTGAGCAGGGGGCTATGATTTTCACCCTAGCACTCTGGTATCTAGGCTTCAAAGACTAGACGAGTTCCATATAGAGCAGAGTGGTGGCTAGTTGAAGAATGACTGTTTGTGAAGTTGTGCGTTCCCTCCCCCACACACAATAAGGCAAGTGCAGGGGTTCTCAAACTGGGGGTTGGAACCCCTCCGGGGATTGCGAGGTTGTTACATGGAGGGTCATGAGCTGTTAGCCTCCACCCCAAACCCCGCTTAGCTTCCAGCAATTATAATGGTGTTATACATTAAAAACACTTTTTTCTATAGTTAAGGGGGGTTGCACTCAGAGGTTTGTTGTGTGAAAGGAGTCACCAGTACAAAAGTCTGAAAACCCCTGGGCAAGTGCATGTGAAGAATGGTGACACTGCAGTGCAATTGTAAGGGGTGCTGCATTATTGTAGGGGCTATGGTTCAGATGAGATGTTGTACCAAGGCCCTTCTTTCTTATGTCTGCTGGATGCCCAGTTAGAAATTGAAGATCCAGGGCGCTTTATTGAAAAATGTTGGGAATAATCCCAGTATCCTGGCTAATAGACTCTTTCACTATATAAATCAGGTTGCAATTTTCAAATCTCTGGGTGAGCCATTGCAGAGTACACAATGATAGATGATAATACAGTGATCATATAAGCAAATGTAACTAACTCAGGGGTCTGCAGGCTATGTCTAAAATGTTCAAAGAGGTCTGCACGTCCATTCAAAACATTTTAGGGGTCCACAAATGAAAAGAGGTTGAAAACCACTGATCTAAGTCATTGCTTCGCAAATGCTTTGAAATATCCAGCACATGAGAGGTGCTGAAAAAACAAACAAACCTATTTTGCTCAGTGCTGCATAACTCAGATTCCTCTGTAAACTGCACTGGCTGCCAGTAAACGACTCGGCACCTTAATTTTGACATATAGATGCTATTTATAGACTTTAAACACTTGATGAGTTGCCTTTTGCTCTGGAGTCCCATCTTGTCAGGGTTGCCAGGTGGGTCTGTTCGCAGTCCCTGAATACTAGCAAGGAGGAGGATGGCAGGCTCCTTGCTGTGTATTCCAATCAATTTATTTGAGAATTATATGGTAAAAATGGGAAGCTGAGCAATTTTTCAGTAAGTGCGCTTTGACACTTTTATATTTTGATGTCTGATTTTGTAAGCAAATAGTTTTTTTAATGAAGTGAAAATTGAGGCATGCAAGAAAAATCAGACTTCTGAAAGGGGTACAATAGTCTGGAATGGTTGAGAATCACTGTATTATACTGTGAGTAGATGCTTTGTGGGATTCAGAAAGAGAATCGTTTTGGTGGAATAGTGAACACTGCCTCTCTGCAGGGGCGGCTCTACAACCAAGCGCAGCAGTCAGGTGGCCTTTGGCAGCACACATGCAGGAGGTCCGTGCTGGATCCACACATTCAGTGGCATTTCTGCAGGAGGTCCACAAGTCCCGTGGCTTTGGCTTACCTGCCGCCAAATCCACAGGACTGACATGCCACCTGACTGCCGCCTTAAAAGCTACTGTCAGGCCGTCCCCACGGCTTGCCACCACAGGCACACGCTTGCTGTTCTGGTGTCTGCAGCCAGCCCTGCCTCTATGGAAGAAGTATAGAATAAGAAAAACACAAGAAGTTCTCAACAATACCTGCCAGCTCTTCAGCTTATCCCAGAGGTGTCGAAACTCGTCGAAATTTATTTTCCCTGAGCCATCTGTCTGTGATGTGAGAGTTAAGGTAAAAAAAAAAAAAGTTTTAAGGGAAAGTTATCAAAACTCAGATCAGAGTCCACCTCAAGAGGATATAAAATCCTAGTCAGGAGTTCCCTTATTATTAGAGGTGGGTGAATGGTGCTGAAAAGTACTTTATGGACCCTTTTGTTAATTCTGAATTGCATTTAATTCCATGTTCATAAAATGTTGTCACTAGGTACAGAGCTCCTGCATTTCGTAGGAGAGGGGGTCCCTTCTGGAGATCTTTTAAAGCGTGTAGGATTGAGGTGGTCTAGTGGTGTCTTTTCAAATAGTTTCAAATGTGGAAATTTACACATGAAATTGCCAGTTTAACTTGCTGGCTAAGTTTCACCCTGAGGAATAAAGTTCTTTCTGTTTTATATTTTCCATCTCTCTTTAAAAATCCACCAAAACAACCCAAGAAATCCTACACAACATTCTATTAAGTTTCCATAGTTATGCACTCTGGTTGCATTTGAAAATTTCACTCTGTCCTCATATGTGCATAACAATCTTCTTTAATAGATCACACATTCTACATCAAATACAACATATTATACAATTTTTCTACCTAAAATGAACATGTACGCTCTTGGAGTACTGTATATGACAGTGCATGTTCTGAGATTATAAAAGTACTTCTATATAAAAAGTATACAATAAGATGTACTTACCATATTACTAATTAAAGGTAACAGAGAAATAGTGAAATTTTGTTGCATAAACTATAGCTATGTTAGACATGATTTTTAAAGAAAAGATCTAATCTTTATGCTTCAGGACAAAAAGCTAACTGCCAGGTTAGGAAGAAACATCTACAGTGAGCTGGTTGTTCCATAATTGCCCACTCTGGAGTTTCTTCTGTTTTCAGCTGAAACATGTGGTACAGCCACTTTCAGGAAATAGGAATGTACAGAATATAAAATATTGTTCTGCTTCCCTGTGATGTTATCTGATAAAATATGACCATGTCGATCACTGTTGCTATAATTGTTATATAATTGCAACAAATCTTGTACGACGGTTGTCAAGTAAGGTGTCTATGGAAAGGCTATGATTTGCTGAATATGATTATGCTATTTGTGTGCATGTATCATTTTTGCATTTGAAGTTGAACATTGGTTCTATACCTGTATTTCAAATATGTTTGCTCCTTGGGTAATGCTCACAAGGTATTTAGCCTGCACATCTTGAAGAGACTATTCAAATTAAATGGCTCATCAAGGAGCACTTAACTCATAATGGACCATGGGAGACACCTATCTACAGATAATGGACTTTCCTGCTATGAATAAGCGAAATTATGCAGGGACCTGTGATTTGCCCATGTGATTCCAAACTCTGTCTTGGTACCTGTAATTTTCCACTAGCTGTGCGGAGGCCTTTGTTTGAAACAGTGGGTTTCCCTCCACATGGCAGAAGCTATAAAAAGCACTGGAACCACCTCCATTTTGCTTCTTTCCAGCTCAAGCCTTTGGACCATGGACTTATTCTGATGGAAGCATTCCAACCAAGGGACTGGCAATCGGAGAAATGACTTAAGCCTGCAGTTTATTCCATCACTGCTACAAGCCTGAACCAAGAACTTTGCAATTATTATATGTATTTTGTGGCAAGGGGGCCCCCTGGGCACCCCAGACTCCAGTCCTCTGGGCAGTTCCCCCCTGGTTGGATTTGGCCTCTCGCCGGTTAGGGAGGGCTACCTCCCTCCTGGGAGGGACTCCTTCCTGCCTCCCTGCCTGCTGGCAGCCTCTCTGTATCTGCCTCTCACTCGCCTTGACCTCCTTCTGCTTTCACAAACTCACTCTTCTAACTCTTACTGCCTCCAAACGCACTCCTCACTCCCACACCCCTCTCTGGGGAGAAGTCTCTTTAAAGGGCTCTGGCTGCCTCCTTAACCAGTCCCAGCTGGCCCTGCTTCTGGCAGCGGCAGCCTTTCTCAGCTGGACCTAATTTACCTGCAGTTTCCCCTCTCACCACAACCTTCCAGCCCTGGGTTTACCACAATTTGATTCCTTTAACCAATTTTAACTCTTATCTTTCTTTTTCATAAATAAACCTTTAGATTTCAGATACTAAAGAATTGGCAACAGCGTGATTTTGGGGTAAGATCTGAGTTATATTAGCTGGTCCCTTGCGATCAGAAGAACCCTTTTATTTGATTCAAGTGGTTTTAAAGAACCACTCCTCTTTAAGTCTAATGTATTTGGTGGTGATAAAAGGACTTGAATGCCTAAGAAAACTGCTATTCTGACTTGTTAGCCAGTGTGGTGAAACAGAAGTTTACTTTTGTTGCTGGTTTGGTATATCTTAAGGGAGAATAACCGCCTGTTTGGGGATGTATCTGCCCTATTTATGCAGCAGTTTGTCCTGAGGTATTCTCAGTTGTGACCCACAAAGGCACGGTTATATTCCCTAATTTACAGAGCTGTATTTCAGGTGGTTCTGCAGCAAGTAGTGCAAGAAACCTAGTATATCAAATAATCGTCTATGATTTGAGAAGGATACGTCCATTAAGGCAATCATGCTGCGGCAGGACTCCAGTGCAAACCCTTCTGTCTTCAGGTCTTTGTCTGAAAGAAATAATCGCAAATGAAGAAACTGTATAAGTCAGCAAGTATCTCCTCCTATCTGACGTGACTCCATTCAAAGTACAAACCCTAAATCTACCTCTGACACCTTCCAAAAAATGTGTCACAGAGAAACTGACAGGTACGCAGGGCTATTACTGTTCCAAATAATAGTGATACTAGGAAGTTCTTAAACCTTAAGCCATAACTGATATCAAGAGGGCACCAGTGTGAAGATGACAGTGCAGGCAATGTCACAACAAGAGAGTTCCTTGCTTGATAATATTCAGAGACTCATGAGGAGGTAGAAAAAAGCTCAAACTCACGTTTTTTTAGAACGTTATTCAGAACACTTCTGAGTTCATCAGCACTGATCTCCATGTCCTGGACAGAAAGATGCAGAGAATGCCACAAATTATAACATTCAGTATGGAGCAGAAAGGGTTGCGGAGCATGGGTTTCTTAATAATGCTAAGTTTTTTTTCTTGGTGATTTTAGGTGCTACAATATGCTGGCAGTGGAGAAAGAAGTCCAAGTTCATACACAGTACAAATACTGGCCCAAATCTTTGGCTGGTCTGTTGCCCATATCACTGGTAAAATGATAATGATGATAATAATGAATAAGAAGCTGGTGTAGCTGGCCATAGAAAGAATAAAGGGCAACTTAACGGATCCCCCTGCACTAGAGATGAGCTGCCGTATCAGCTGCTGTACCACCCTGCACATCCACTTGTTGGCATGGGAGCACAGCTGTCAAGGCTTGCTTGCACTCTGGGGATCCAAGTTAAAGCATTTCTATCTTAAGCAGGGGACTGGATCAGCCCCACAACTGGCCGAAGATCAGAGGCTCGCTATGTGTTCCTTAGTGGACTCTGAGGACTTGAGCTATTCATGGAGAGTTAAACCAAGAGGAAAACAACTCACTGGGCCTGATTATCTCTTTACTTTTACAAGTCTAAAATCAGAAGTAACTCCATGGAAGCCAGTCATCTTACACTGGTGTAAATCAGTGCACGAAAGACCCATCAGAGCCGTTAGCACTGGGTACACCGGCTAGGGGAACTGCTGACATCTTTCCAACAAGAACTGTGTAAATTCTATCCTTGAGTCATACTGAGTTCAAACCTTGTAAAAACACAGGGGACCTGCCTTAATGCTGGGATAGGTTGTGGGTGGGTGTGGGTGTGGGTGTGCATATACACAAATGTAAGTATTCTCTTTTTTTGTTTTTTGACTTGTCTCTAACACTCCTTCTTTTGCTTCTACATTCCTGCTTGTCATTCTTTAACTGTTTAAAAAACAGCACTAGAGGAATAAGTGTGAAACTTCTAGTGGAAAAAAATATTATTTAAAATTACTCAGTCCACAAACAGCTTCCCCTGCAAGTTCTAGAACTTCTGGCTTCCCGCTGTTGTTTTTCTGCCAAGCAGAAGTATATAATTTCATTTTTCTGAACTTTTAAAGTCAGTTTCATTCTGGTTCTGTACACAGACTCATTTTCTAGCTACAGAACAGATACAGAATCAGAAGTGGCAGTGAAAGTTCCTTTTCCACAGCCCTGCTCTGGAGAGACCTGTCTGTAGGGGTGAAAGAGGGTGCAGTTTATTCTGTGTCCTTTCAAACCATCACCTCACTGCCGAGACACAGAACCAGGTGACAAACAGTGCTAATTAAGTGGTCCCCAGTCCTCTGGGAACCACCAACTCATTTCATACAGACTATTGAACAGTCATTAGATGAACAGCTAGTAAATTCATGTAAGAAACACCTTGGGTCACACCTGAACCAATGAGCTAAAAGTAAAAGGTTTTCTATCCTATTACCAGAACAACAAGCACTGCAGTTGTTGATCTGTTTCGATTTTTAATTTCCACAATTAAGCACCCACTGAAGAATATTTTATTTTTAGCCTGTTTGTACATATTAAGTGAAATCAGTCAAGAAACTCCACACAGTAGCAATGAAGCATAAAGCTCCCTCTTATTTGGCAAAAAGACTAAACACTGACAAGTATGGTTCCAAAACTACATTTAGGCCTCAGGGCTTCAGTGTATTACTGTACTGTGTTTTTCTTGGCTTGAGACCTAGCAGGAGATCAGATTGAGTTTCAAGTGTGTTTCGAATCAGCAGAGAATCATAGAAGATTAGGGTCAGAAGAGACTTCTGGCGGTCATCTAGTCCACCCCCCTGCTCAAAGCAGGACCAACTCTAACTAAATCATCCCAGCCAGGGCTTTGTCAAGCTGGGCTTTAAAAACCTCTAAGGCTGGAGATTCCACCACCTCCCCACGTAACCCATTCTAGTGCTTCACTACTCTTCTAGTGAAATAGCGTTTCCTAATATCCAACCTAGACCTCCCTCACTAAACTTGAGATCATTGCTCCTTCTTCTGTCGTCTGGAATCATAGCTCCATCCTCTTTGGAATGGCTGTTGATTAACTGCTCTCCCGTAAGTCTGTTGTGAAAGGTAGAGATTTGGACTGTGTACTCACATCTCCAGCAATCTGCTGGAATATATTCCTGAACTGCTTCTCTTCTTCACTGTCCTTGTCAGCATTTCTTGGAGTGAGCTGCAAAGACACAAATGTAAATGTTGATGGGCTGGTGTGAGGGCCTTTGGGGGAGAGAAGGGGATCTCCAGGGCTGGATCAATCACTTATTTGTAACTGAATGAAAATCCTTAATGAATTTGGGATAACATTTCAACTCCCTTTTCCCTCCCCCACAGAGTAGAACTTTTTCTGTTTCGTGATCATTCCTTTGGGAACTGCTCTGGAAAGCAGAATGGCCTACAGCAAAGAACTGTTATAGTGCTTGTTACATTTTCCTGATAGCCTTTGCAGAACTAACTGGATGTACCACCTTTCTGTAAGGCCTTCTGAAGAAAGCTGTGCTAATATCACATACATTACAGATTTTTTTAAAAAAATCTACCGGTCATTCAGTCCATTCACCAGGAGCAAGTAGTTTGTTTCTACCACACATTTCATAGTGCTTTGTCCAGTCTAGTTTGAAGCATGTCAAGTGACAGACCTTCCTCTTAGGAGACTATTCCACAGTTTAAGAGGGCTCTTAAGAAATTTTTCTAATGATTAGTAGATTTAAACATGTTTCCTAATAACTATCATGTAGGTTTGCTTGCTTAACTTCATCCCATTGCTCTTGTTTATCCCTTTAAACAATTATTCTTACTCCCTGCTGTTTATCTTCAAATATTTGATTTAATCTCCTATAAAGGAGATATTTGGAGCAGAGACAACATACATGCCTCCCCACTCATTTGCTGCGTGGATTGTACTGAGCATGCTCCCATTGAATGAGCATGCTCAGTAACATCTGCTGAAGCTTGCTGCCCACACGCACCATCTCCCCCCCCCCCCCCCCACGCAGTTGACAGGTACGGCGCATGCATGTTGTGGGGAGATCTGCTCTTGGGTCAAGTGCACTTTACTTTGACAAGTTCTGGTAATGAAAATGCCCCTTTACCTATCTACTGGAAGGAATAGCAGGGATGGTTCAGATGCTTGTAGATTGCCTGGAGCAGCCTTTTCCCCCAAGGCAGAATAGCCCATAAGGCAGCCAATGTATTTGACGGCCTCCCTTTTTCTAGGGAAAATTACTCACATGTCCTTAAAAAGGAAGCTCCACATTTTAGATACAATTTTGCCTGCTGTTGAGTAATGCTAATTACATATTAAAATGCTAGTTTCTGTGTTGTAGGTAAACACAAAAGAAAGATAGTATATGGCTACTTCTCAGCCACAGGCATTCCCTGAAAATCCCACAGCAAAATAGCCCCATTTTCTATGCAGAGAAACCAAAACCCTGACTCTTAACAACCCCTACTTTGGTTCAGTGCCTGAGTATTGTTCCTTAGGTGCTTTTCTAATGCTTTATGGAGCCTGAAGTTAGAGGAATTCTCTGGTAAACTCTGAATTCTCCAAGGTTTCTTTCTCTAACAGCCAGAGAAAGGAAAAGGAAGTACATGTATAACTGGTTCTACTCAATCTTGTGGGATTCACTTTTTCAGTACACAAAATCCTATTGTAGAATCCAGATTCTTCATCTGCCCCGTGGATAGTTTATAAGCACAATCCAAGTCTTCTCTCTCTTGAACCTTTCTGCATTTTCTGGTTATTTATTTGATAAGTCTAGAAGAATATAAACAAGAGTTTCTTCCTCTGACTATGAAGCTAAATCACAGCAGAGCCTATAAGGAGAACAGTTGACAGTTTCCTATTTATGCCACTAATACATTTGGGCTGGAAAGGGAAAAATAAGTCAGAGGAAAATAAAATATAGATTTTATTTTAACATTTCTTTGAACTTTTAAATAAATATTGATACTGGAGTTATTTTTAGAAATAGCCCAATTTAGAACCCACTCACACTGTAAAAACTGCAGTTTTGGGTGACCTGATTGCAACTTGATAACTCTCCAACTTAGCTAACAGATGGTGTAGTCCTGCAGTATACCTAGAACTAAACGGTGTTGTATTATGTTCCTGAACTGGACTGTCAAGTCCAAGGCTGTAGGATGATTTGGAGATACAGTTTAAAACAGTGTTTTCACTTCTACAGTGAAACTTCATATATGTCAGAAAACAACTGTGTTGTAATTGGGTCCCCACCATCATAGTAATTGTTACAGCATAGACAGGACCTAGAGCCTATGATTGACATTCTCCTTGTAACAGCTATTTAAATAAGGTTATTAGTAGCAGCATCTAGCATGTTTTTTTGTGACCACTGTGAGAGGATTTTAAACCATTATGTAGCCATGCAAGAGAATCAAGGGTACAGGCTACTCAGAGGGATGCTAGAGAATAGTTTGGCTAGCACACATTTCAGGGAAACAATCCTTGAATGCAGGGGGCAGGAAAACTATACTCAGACCTTGCAAGCAGCAATGCTGTTCAGCCTGTGCTAGCACCAGCTACATATAATTATATCACACGAGAAAGGTCAGGTCTTTACAGGGCTCTACCATGATTATAACACAATTTGATCCCCGCTGCACAATTTATAGTGGTGTTCGAGTACTACTGCATTATAAAATACAATGCTGACACAATCACGGTAGAAACTGTACTGTAGACAGGCCATAGTAATCAACAGGAGCCTCTTGAAGTCTACATGAGTTGATTTGCTACACACTGCCTGTACAACAGGTGTTGTTACAGGGAGATTGATCAGCAGTTGATTGAATTACTTCTCTAATTGTAAAGGTGTCATCTTGCACAGTCTAGAACAGGGTAGTCAATAGACAAACCGTGGGCCAACTCCAGACCACCAGACACTTTTGAATGGACCATGAATTTTTTATATATATATTATCATTATTATTGTTCTTGCAGAGTGAAAGATGTTTCTCTGGAGCCTTGACCAAGAAATTTTGAACCTTGACACAAAAATAATAGAAGTGACAAAGAGTCCTGTGGCACCTTAAAGACTAACTAAAGTATTGAAGCATAAGCTTTTGTGGGCTAATACCCACTTTGTCGGATGCATGCAGTGGAAGTATCCAGGGGCAGGTATAAATCGGTAGGCAAGAACCAGGTTAGAGATAACAAGGTTAGTCCAATCAGGCTGAACCAGCTTGTTATCTCTAATCAGGGAGGATGAGGTATTCTTCTAGCAGCTGATCTGGAGGTGTGAACAGCGAGAGAAGAGAAACTGCTTTTGTAGTCAAGCTATTCATAGTCTTTGTTCAATCCTAAATTGATGGTCCTAAAATAATGATCCTAAAATAATAGCCTGGTCTAGATCATCACAAAAGATCAACATGTTTCCTATTAAACTAATCACTCTCTCCACCATAGGCATAAAATCACTGAAGGGACCATCTCTTCCCTCTCAAATTCAATACATCTACCTACTTGACCGAAAGTTCTAATGCAGTGTAGTTGTAGCTGTGCTAGTGCCAGGATATTAGAGAGACCAGGTGGATAAGATATTATATTTTATTGGCCTGTCTCTCACAGAAGGTCCAACAAAAGATGTTACCTCACCCACCTTTTCTCTGAAATTTCTTAATCAGACAAAATTATGTCTGGATAAACAGTTATCAGCTTTAAAAGAGCTTTTCCCATCTCATAATTCTCAATTTCCTGCCCCCCACCCAGCTACTTCCCCATGCTAGCCAGACCAAGCTCCATTTCCTTCATGCCAACTGGTACAGAAACCTCATCGCTTTTCTTTTTCTCATCTCTGCTCGATTTTTTCTTCTCCTTGTCAGATGCTTCATCAACTCTCAACTCCTTATTGGTGTTTGCTCTGTCAGAAACAAAGATGATGGGCTAGAGAGAGGAGGAAGAGGGCAAAAGGAAGAGAAGAGGAGTGGAAGTTACATAATAGAGGAGGGCAAAGTGTTTGAGAAAATCCATTCTGTGACCATGCTCATGCTGCAACAGCTTCCATCACAGAAATGGCACCAAGTGTGGTAACAGCTGAGACTGCACCAAAGGTGGCTCTCAAGTTACTGTTCTCATCATGCTAAAAAGTCTTACTCATGCTGTTAATACTCCTTGTGCAAAAATAGGTATTAGTTTTCCTTCTATGGGAAAGCCATTTATGCAGTAAACACTCCCTGGTTTTAGGAGCAAAAAAAGAGGCCAGCCAGGTTCTTTGTTGTACTTTAATTAGTGTGACCAGATGTCCTGATTGTATAAGGACAATTCTGATATTTGGGGCTTTGTCTTATATAGGCGCCTATTAAACCTGCTTCCCCTCCCCTGCCCCATCCTGATTTTTTTATACTTGCCATCTGGTCACCCTAACTTTAATAGCCCTCACAAAGAAAGGGTGGCAACACTGCACTAGCAATGTGAGCTGAGTTGTTAGTATGGAAATGTTTTAACTTTGTATGGTGCATGGGTTTGATCCCTCCCAGTACTGACTTGTGAGGCAATCAGTCACAATATGCAATTGCTTTCTTTGCTTTTCTTTAATTTTTCAAAGACAGAAAAGATTGCTCTGCCTTTGCCAGACATGCCATATATTTTTTATGTGCTCACCTGATTTTGGATGTTTTATGGACTAGGATGAAAATGGTAATTTGCAAATAACAGTCCAAACAGGAGTTTACCAAATTAATCCTTATAACTTGTTTCAATGGGGTTTATTTTTGCATTCCCCCTAATGGAAAAATGGCACAATCCTCACATCACTACCTAATGTCAAGGTACAGATACTTTGTAGTTAAGGGTATTGTAAGGGATGGGCAGGAGAAACCTGTAGCTTACTAGAGAAGGGGGATGACAGCTGGGTTAGACAGCTGGTGGGAGTTTGGGGAGCAGGAATTTGTGGCAGGAAGAGTGGCAGCATTTGACAACAGAAGGTGGATACTAGGATATTTGTCTGGAGCAAGGTTGTGTTGTGCTGGAAAGGGAGATACTGGTGAAGAAGGTTCTGGAAATGGGAGTGAAGAGAGGGTTCATGGCGTGGTGGGGTAAAAGGTCAGAAACAAGATCCATTTCCATGAGTTGCTGGACACCTTTAGCTGCCACTGAAAACAATGGGAGTCTGGGTGATCAGCATCTGGATCAGGCCTACGAGGAATGGAAAGTTTCAGAAGTGTCATTTTCTCTGTGTGAGTTGAATACACTATCCTGCAAAGCTCTTCTTAGCTATACAATTGGAAGACAAAGCCATCACTGCCTATGGTAGAGTGTAATTGCAGAAAGCTGCAGGAAACTAGCTCTAAGATTGATCAAGTTCCCATATGCAGACAACTCACTCTGACAATGGCAAAAAACCCAAGCTTCTGTGATATCATCAGGCATTTAACTAGAATACTGTTTATGGCAGCACCACTTTAATGTAACTGCATGCTCACTACCCCACTCAAGCCCAGCACTTTACAGGTCTATTGAAGCAGAGACCCACCTTGCCTTTTTTCTTTTTCTGAACCAAAAAAAAGAAGAAGTGATATTAGTAAATATAGTTGTAGATTTTATATACGTTGTACAAAGTTATACTGTGCAATGTCATTCTTGCTCTCTCTTGTTTCTTTTTGCCATTCAGCTACATTCATATCTTTCACATCTGAGCTCCCTGGAGTTAAATATAGAAAGGTAGGAATTGCCATGCCACATCAGATCAGTTGGTTCATCTTATGCACTGTCCTGCCTGGATTGAGAAACCTCCACCTCAGCTCTGAATTTTTCCGATCTTTACAGTAAGCAGGGTAATGGATATTGATACGCCCGTGTCCACAAACCATTATTAAGATGGGGGTCTATTTTAAGCCTACCAGTCTTGAAAGTGTTCATTTAACATTACAGAAAATGAAAGGGTGGGCCAGGGTCAATTAAATTATGTTCTGCCCGAGTCCTACCCATCATTCCTTTCATTTTATTATATAATTCCTTGTCTTCCCTCTTTTTAACATTGCAGCCAGCCCAAATAAACGAGTTAAAAATTTGTAGGTGTAATTGATATTCATTAAAATCACTGCTACCGTTGGAGACATTTGCAGAGTACTGGTACTTATCCTCACACACAAACATTGTTCTGACTTTATCAGATGAGAAGTCACTTTCACACTAAATACCATCCAGCAAAATCTTTCTACAGTAAACGAGCATTCTCAATTCACAGACGAAGAGGTTTTCTGCAAAGCCTTTATTGTATGTTCAGTTACACTGCAAAATGAAGTTGGTGAGGACAGAGATAATGGTGAAATTTGCAGGGCTGGTTAGTGCCTAAAGCACTAGCCTTCCATTACTAAAAGTAGGTTTCAAGTCTGGCCTGAAGTCTTGTATCATATGATGTCGTCTGTCCATATCATAATGCCACCGTACATAAAACATAAGAATGGCCACACTGGCTCAGACCAATGGTCCATCTAACCCAGTATCCTGTCTCTGACACCAGCCAGTGCTAGATACTTCATAGGGAATGAACAAAAATACAGCAATTATCGTCCAGTCCCAGCTTCTGACAGCCAGTGGGTTAGGGGCACCCAAGCATGGTATTCTGTCCCTGACCATCTTGGCTGATAGCCAATGAGGGACCTATCCTCCATGAATTTATCTAGTTATTTTTTTAACCCAGTTGTACTTTTGGCCTTCACAGCGTTCTGTGGCAATGAGTTCCACTGGTTGACTGAAGAGCTAAATGATAAGATAGCTGCTCAATTAGAGTTAATAGGAATTGATGTTAATGGGAGCGTGAGGTGCCTGCCCTTGGCCGCTTGTTACTTATTTTCTTAGATGTGACATTCTTTTCTACTTTCACACACAGAAGGGACCAGAGGTAGTGACCCAGTATACTGTTTGTATGACATCAGACAGTAAAACATTGCATGTAATAAACTGAAAGCAAAATATACTCACGGAAGGATGTTCTGCTTCTATCTTGTTTTCAACTTCCCTAGAGAGAGGAAAAATTGTTTTGAAAAAAAGAAGAAAAGGGCCACCCTCCTACACTGTTTGTTTCTGTAGATGATTTGGAGAGAGCCACTTGAACTTTCACACGAGAACTTGAGTTATGATTCAAATTGGCTTCTCCTTCTAGAGGGACAAAGCCTAGACGTGGATCTCTGTTAACAAACTGAGCTGTGCATCCAAATACTCCTATGAGAGTCTGTCACTGCCTGTCATGCATCCTGATAAATCTGAGGTTGGCAGTGCCAGTGAGTTTTGTCAGCTGTGGAAAACAAAACAAGTTAATTAGCTCTTAGCAAAGTGAAACCAGCTACCAAGTTTTCTCATCTTTGGAGGAAGACAGGACCACCCAGGGAGTGTAGCCTATCGGGGGAGTGAGGGATGAATGATAGAAAAGAAAAAATTGCTTAATTTCATGATGTTTCCCAGATGGCCAAAGTTAGAGCCAGCTCTCAAATGTAAGCAGGCAAAAACTACCCTTCTTCCAAGGCTCAAGAAACTGTTTCTTTTTCATGAGACCTAGAAGCCTAAATAGAGAAGACGTGTGTGTGTGTGTTTGTGTTTGTGTGTGTGTGTGTGTGTGTGCACGCAAGGGAGTATGTGTGTTTCTGGGGGAGTGGGGGGGGGAAACTGTGGTTTATCCTTTTCTTTAGATCTTTAGAGTCAAATAAGTGGCCCTTGAACTTACCCGGAAAGGCTTCTTTTTTCCGAAAAGACCCTCAGGATGAACTCTCCCTCCTGGTGAGGTTCATATGTTGATGGGACGATGACGTACTCGTTGGGAGGCAGCCGGAATCGTTCAGAGATTTCTCGGATGTTTATATAGGACTGACTTCTAGCTTTGGAGGCATTGTAAAGGAAAAAATCCTTTTGTAAGTGCTCCTTGTTACCATGCATCTGTAAACAAATGAATCAAAGATCCCATCTTCAGCAAGATCTTACATAGCTCCCAGGCAGATCCAAAACAGACAGCACATGACCTTGGCAGAAAATGCCGATGATATTAACACTTTTCTTTGAAATACAAGGTGCAGGAGGCTTGATGGCTCAGGAGGCTGGTAATAGATATAGGCCCTTTTACCTTAAGTCACCAACTAGGTCCCCTCTAACTGGAAGTTCTTAGCATTTGATGGCTGCTGTCAGGGCTGGTTCTAGCTTTTTTGCCACCCCAAGTATGAAGAGCACAACTGCCCCTCCCCCACCCCAAAAGGGCAGCCGGAATGCCACTGAAGCAAAAAAAAAAAAAAAGGGTGGTGGTGGGATGTGACACCCCTTAAAATGTCCCGCCCCAAGCACATGCTTCCTCTGCTGGTGCCTGGAGTTGGCCCCAGCTGCTGTATAGCCTACCTGAAATGAACTGGTGGTCTCATTTGTGTGACTAAGATGATGGTAGGGACTGTAGGGCTTTTGGTTTTCGGGAAGAGATTGAGAGATGGTTTGGGATTCTGAGCTACGCACATTTGCTAGCTGTTTTCTGCTGAAGCGATCAGCTGTAAAATACTCAGCGATGACACTATACAAAATGTGATCCTGAAATTTCACAAAAAGAATGAGGAGTCCTTGTGGCACCTTAGAGACTAACCAATTTATTTGGGCATAAGCTTTCGTGAGCTAGAACCCACTTCATCAGATGCATAGGTGGAAAGTACAGAAGGAAGATAGATAGATATAGATATATACACAGAGAACATGAAAAGGTGGAGGTTGCCATACCAACTTTAAGAGGTGAGCTATTATCAGCAGAAGAAAAAAACCTTTTGTAGTAATAATCAAGATGGTCCATTTCAAGCAGTTGGCAAGAAGGTGTATCAGTAGGGTGATATCTAACATGGGGAAATAGATTGCAAACATTGCAACTATATGTTCCACTCTATGCAACTGATGAAGTGGGTTCTAGCCCACAAAACTAAACTGGTTAGTCTCTAAGGTACCAAAAGTACCCCTCACTCTTTTTGCAGATACAGACTAACATGGCTACTACTCTGAAACTACTACCCTGAAACCTGAAATTTCACAGTTAACACACCATGGAGATGGGCAGTTCACACCTCCCCTGGTGCTATTGTTCCAGGCTATCTGAAGGCTCAGGTTTATCTGCAGTGGTAAGGGCTGGGATCATACTTTTTTTTTTTTTTTTTTTTTTAATGAAAGCTTAGGCTTTGGCTACATTAGCACGTTTGTCAGTCAGGGGTGTGAACCACCCCCCCCCCTGACATTTTCACTGACAAAACCATCAGTGTGGACAGCTCTGCGTCTGTGGGAGAATGTCTGTGGGGGTGGTTTAATGATGCTGGTGGGAGAGTTCTCTCCTGCTGGCATAAAGTAGCTACACCAGAGACCTTACAGTGGTGCAGCTGCAGCCATACAGTTGTGCTGCTGTAAGGTCCGTAGTGTAGACATAGCTCTAGATTCCAGAAGATAATTCTGCAGCAAATAGTGAATTCTGCAACTCCATGCTGCAGAACACACGGGAACTGGCATATCTTTAGGAGGTAAAGAAAGCCGTCTGCAGGTTTTATAGGGTTTAGCTACATGGAACACAATAGCCAGATGATGGCTATCATTGCTCGCTGCGGTTCATGGTACCAGACTGTAAAAGATATGAATGGGATCCATACTTAATAGATGAATATTGAGGAAAGGAAAGAATATAAAACGAGAAATAAGAAGAGAAGATGTGAGCTCACAATGTAGCCAATTGATACTCAAAGCAGAAAGGGTAAGACTGTCACTTGTGCTAAAACACTGAAAACAAGCCCAGCCGGCTTACACCGAGAGGCACAAAGTTAGGATATCTGAGAACTTTACACCAAGATGTCAGTTCTTCTTCCATTCAGCTCATACCTCTTTCGGCACCTTAGAGAGAGACACAAAGCAGGGAAACTGTTAGGGATTCAGGGGGAGTGCACTTATTTATTTTATCTAGCTTTATAGAACATACAAAAAAGTGTTTCTTCTAGTTTCTAGGCATGCTGCCATCAATTATAAGTTCCTCAAATTACATAAACATTCTAATAAACCTCACTCCTTTATGTTAAAAAAACAAACAAAAAAACCCACCATCTCCCTCTAAACTCTCTTGGGTCCCCTGCAAAGTAAATAAAAACATGGCTTTGGGAGGTACTGAACAACACCATTTCCTATTGAAGTCAACAGGAAGTTAAATTGCTCAGTACCTGTGCAAATTAGGTCATGTACTTCTATTTATCTCACTTCATCCTTTCAGTGATTCTCATTACCATTATGGAGTACTGCCAGTGGCGATGCAGTGTTTGATTCTGATAGGTGTAAATCCCCTGACCAAAGAAGTTTGAGATGCCACTGAGGAGCAATGTGGGGAAGTCAGGAATGGGGACTGGAAAGGGATCTTTCTAGATAAAGTGACACAAGGCAAATCTTTATCTGTAAATTAATATGGACTAAATGAATACAGAGATCTGAATTTTCCTGTTCCATCCATTCTAGAAGAGTTTCTTTTAGGTATCACGTTCTCTCCCCAGCCAAAGGCAAAATCTACAGTTCCTGTAAACTAGGCTACAGTATAAAATTAGCTACTGTCCATGGAGGATTTGTACTGTTGGTCCACAATTTGGGATCAGCTGAACTATGTGACACTGGTGAAATGAACAGCATCCTGGTATTAATGATACCTCATAAATGGCGAAGCCAATAGTGAGGAGGTTGGCTCCGAGTTTGCGTTCTTTTCTCCTGTTTTTCTGCATCAGTGCAACCAGGAAGCTGCAGACAACCTCATTATCTTCAGGATCATCGTCCTCCTCCAGGAGCTCCAAGCGATACTGAGGATTGGTCCAAAATGTATCTGCAAAACCCCAGACACCACCCCACCCAAAAATTAATATACAACTTCAGTCGTTTAAGATGATACTCGCTGGGCATGACAGAGCCTGTTTTATCTTCTATTTATCTCCTATATTCACTCCTGGTTTGCAGTTCTTGGTAGACAGGTCAAAAACTGAGTTAATCTCCTTTTTTACAAATTTCTTGTGCAGAAATTGATTTCTGCAAGCAAGGATGGAAGCTAGCCCATATAAGTGACTCTTCATCATGTGACTCCTTTATGGGGCTATATTTGTATTTTATATAGTCACTACTATTAGTGCTGTTACTGATCGTGCATAGTTTGGTTTACCTTGTGTAGTAGCCATTCTACTGTATTCCATACAGCAGGGCTTCCCAACTTGTTTGAAAGAAGACTTCTGTTTCTAGTAAGAAGTATTACAGACACTCCAGTCATCAAGTCTTATTTATCTTAGGTGCCACAAGATTTTGTTTCCTCTGCTATTTATCTTAGTACATTATAGATTTACATTAGAAAATGTATTTGGAATATAATGCCAAAATCTAATCACTAAGACTCCTCACCTCTCCAATATGTGTCTTGTTTAACTTGTGGGTGGGAAGCCTAGACTTGCAGTAAGATGAGCTAACACAAGAAGAATCTGGTGTACTTTTTTCTGTTTTTTTCTCCATTTCCCTGCGAAGAGGAACTTTTGCCAGATAAGCCAAACTATCCATTCTACTCCCTGTTGTTAGCTCAGAAAATAATTGATTTAACGACTCATTCTAGTGAAGATGGGATTTTATCAGATTGGCACTTCCCTATTCCAGAACATCCACCCCCAACAAACAATCTGCAGGGCAAATAAGAAGAGAATCTTGCATTTATAGTATTTAGAGAATTTGTCATCCTTAAGCTCTTACAAGCTACACATTATAAATGGAAACCACCACTAACTTAAAAACCCTACCATATCTCTATAACTTCAACCAACACTGAAATGCAGCTACCTCTATGTGAAATGTTTATAGCAACATTGCAAATGTGTACAACTGAGGACAGAAAGTGTAGAAGAATATATCTCTCCCTGGAACTCCTGAGGAAATGGAAGTTGGGAGAATGTAAATAGCTACAACAAAGTTAGGCAAGCATAGAGAAGTTAACATCTGTTCTCTCACAAGAGGTGCCATGGAATATTTGAATGACAACAAATAGGGGCTTTTGGGCTTACATCTCTTTTGGTAAAATAGTACTTCCTGGAGTACAGTGTTCCTTAACACCATGCTGTGGTGTTACCTCACTACAGACTCAGGAACCAACTATCAAATCAACAACTACATTTCTGCAGAATCTTTTTTTCCCTAGATCAAATGCTGATTAGGCTGCTGCATGATTCTGCATAGCTTGTGAAATCTCACACGATCACAGGCCAAGGAAGTTTGGTTTTACTAGAAAAGATTTTATTCACCTGGATAATTGCGACAACCTCCTCCGGAGCAGCCTCTCACCCAACGCCCTTCATTGACTGAAACAGTCCAAGTGTGGAGCTTATCAGCCTCTAGAGTATCAGGTGTGAGGTTACAGATCTCCAGCTTTGTGAAGTATCTCATGAAATCATCAAATGACATCCTAGAGAAACAGAGAGGGGGGGGGAAAGGAGAAAATAATGGGTATCCAAAGAATAGGGGTGGACAGATAAGAACATTTGGATTATGGGTTCATATTGAAAATGAATCCCATAAAACCAATTTCCCCACCCCAAAATTTCAATCATACAAAACCGCATGTAGGGAATTAAGTTTATAAAGCTTAAAGATCATGTCAATTTCTGTGCCCACCTCCTTGTGCACCACTTTGAAATTGTCCATATAATAGACACTCTGTCATTCCTATTGATATGGAAACTCAGCAGTCCTTTTTCTTCCTGGTTCAACCCTGGTCACTGTTTGACAAGGGCAGACTAATTAGATTTGGGGTGTCCTAAAATGCTGCGTGTATGGAAAATCCAGCTGAATTTCCTCACCCTCTTGTCCCACTGCTGGAAGGGCACGACCAGGTTGGCTTGGACATTGACAGTATGACTGTGTAGGAATCAAAAACATGAGTTCAAGTAGTCAATTGTATTACAAGTCTAAGGTGACCCAGACTGATAAACACAAGTGATGTGGAAAAACACTGACTACAAGAATGTACTGTGCAGTTGAACTGGTCAGACGATTTTAAAAACACAATTTTTCTGTTGCTAACAAGCCACTCTGTACAGTTTCAGAACATTCTTTCATTTCCTAGTCAAAGCTGCTAAGGAAGTGATTCAAGCACCAATACTGTGGTTTGTTTGATTTGATTTCACTCTGCAATGTTGCTATTCAGTTTGTTTTTAAGTACAGTACAGTTGTCTAGTTTGAGCACCTGACTGTGTGCGGTACTTTGCAAAACGTAATGCTGATGTCTGTGTCTCTCATGTCACTTTTACTTTTGTATTAGAGAACGGCCTGTATCAAAAATCTGTATCTACTCATTCTCATTTATTGGGGTATTTGAAATCTAAATTTGGATTAAATGTAGCAAATGAGTCAAGCCAAAAACTGGATTAGGACACCCACAACTTTGGGATATTTGCAATCTAGATCCAGCTCTGCTTCTGAATTTTGTGGCTTGACATCACCTCTCATTTATTTATTTATTTGGATTTATTTTAATTTGTGTAGGAATTTTTTTTAATCACTTATATTTTTCTTCTAAAGATGCAATAGATTTGCACTACCCAGTTTTTCCTCACATGATATTATTTTTAATGTGCCTCCTTTGTGTCACCTACAGGCTCCAGCTACACTTGGAACTTGGGGTACGATTCCCAGTTGGAGTAGACATACTCATGCTATCTCTCATTGAGCTAATGCTCTCAAAATAGTAGTGTAGCTGCAGTAACATGGGCAGCAGCAACTGGTGGCGCAGGCTAGCTGCCTTGAGTACATCCCCTCCCCTCCAGATCTTATTGGTACATACTCAGGGCAACTTGACCATGCTATTGCTTGCTGCTGCCTGAGCTCCCGTGACTGTGCTTCTGTTTTTAGCACTTCAGCTTGATGAGAGCTCGTGCAAATATGTCTCCTTAAACTGGGAATCACACCTCCTGCTCAAGGTGTAGATGTGGCCTTCTAGTAAATGCCTTCTGGAAGTGCAGGAGATGCAGAGATATTGGTTGCCGTAGAGATTTTATACTGGTTATTTCAGTATCTTTTAACTCTGCCAATAATCCAGAAATACAGAGAATAATCTCTCTGACATTAAGTTTATTATTGTAGGGGACAGCAGATACTGTCTTCTGGGGCAGAACATACTAGGCTCATATAGGGAAATATTGCTTAGTATATAAATCTTGGTAGTCATTTGTTTATCTACAGAAATAGGTTTAAGTTCAGCTATTTTGAAAAATCAAGTCATAAAAAGGTAGCTCTTACTCTCTTTTTGGTGGTCTCTGAATTATAGGCAGAGTTGGTAATATCACCTATTGTTAAGGTTGCTTCCCATTTCTTCCCATTTATAAGACCCTGTTTTCAGTTGCTTATAACTTTGCCAAACTATATTCATTCAAGCTGAAGTTTTCCATGCCTCAGGCTGAATTTAGTTGGAAACTTTTGGCAAAAATGGCTCAGCTGTTTCTAAGAATGAGATTATGGAAAAAAGTTGTTTTGCCCATAACAACAACAATCTGACATCCTTTTAGTTAGCAACTCTAGCACCTCTTTATTTTGGAACTTGAAATTTGGCTGGGTGGGGGAGGAGGGAAGGAAAGCCTTGTCACTCTGGGGTCAATGGTGTGCCTTGGAAAAAACACCCATTTTTGGCCAAATTGTAAGTCTTTGAAAAATCTCAGTTTGCACATGCTCATCAGAGCACTGGTAGTCAGAATGTTGGTGCAACCTTAACTTATGGAGCTACGGTTCTTTCTGGCATCTCTAGGAACTCTCATGTCTACCCAGTCAAGCACAGACACGGAAGAATTTCTGGAAAAACACAACTCACCAGAACTCCCCATCCTCTGCAATTCTGTACTGTAGTCGGGTTTTCTCTGCTTTGTCAATTAAGTTCCATTCATCTGAACTTCAAAAGAACAAACAGGAATCTCTTGAACTTTGCAATACAGTTATTCAAGAAATTATTAATACTTTTATTGTAAGCCCTACAGTGTACAAAGCCAACAGATGACACAAAAATTTCCTAATTCTTAATCATGTTACAGTCACTAATGGCAGGTTTTTTCCCTCTTCCTGTTTCCCATCAATGCTGATACAACAGACAAGTTTGATTCACTTTTATTATTTTGTGCAATCGACTTTACCACAGTCACCATCTTATCACTCCCCACAGATAAGCAAGTGCACACACTTCAGGTTTTAATTTCTATTTCATGCTTATAGCACTCAGCAATCTGCTGTAATGTCGTTATTCTGTTTGGGTCAGAGATGGAAAGTGTTGCAAACTCCAGTCCTATTTTAAGAGCACCAGAGACTCCTATTTGCGAAACTCAGTGAGAAATCTCTTTCCTTCCTTTACACACTCTGTCTCAGATCCCCTTTCCTCCTGCTACTATTCAGTGCTTTCATGGGCGGCACATGGACGGCCCATTCAGGGAGACTAGCCCCACCCATGCCCCTTCTGCCCAAGGCCCCTCCCCTTCTTCCCCTGCCTGAGCCCCAAGCTCCCAACCACAGCCGAGGTAGCCGTGTTAGTCTGGAATTGCAGAAATGACAGAGTGTCCTGTGGCACCTCATTTTTAGCCACACCCTATAGATTCCTAGGTTTGCTTTTCACCTACTTGTCACTCCAGGCTCCTTTCCATTCCACCTGTCCCCAGGGGTTCCTTAGCCGCACTAGCTTTATCTTTCCCACTTTAAATGATGTCTTGTTGAAAAAGAAAACACGAATGAATAAATTAATTAGTCTCGTATGGGCTCAGAGGGAAATGTACTACCCGTTGAATCACTCACGCCCACTTCCTGCAGCACTTATGTATTCCTTAGAGGTCTCCTACCCCTCCAGTGATCTGACGCTCTCCCAGCACAAGGCAGCATGGCTGCAGGCATGCTGGGGATCTCTTTGCACCAATATTCCTTGGTTTAACTTGCTGTGCATTATCGACACTTCCCTCCCTTCACCCCCAGCCAAGATCCTAATGGGATTCTAACTCTTCCTTTTCAAGAAAACTTGTATTATTTTAATGTTTATTTTGTTTACAAAACTCATCACTCTTATTTTCTCCCTGTTTTGACATATTCCTTGTCTGACTTGAACAACAGCTTCTTCCTAGCTGTAGGAAAGAATAAATCCATACGTACCTCTTCCACTGCAGTAACTGAATAGGCATGTCCTTTGACTAGCCCACAACTCATGCGTGTCTCAAACTGCATTGGGATTATAGTCTGTAAAACATGGAATAGAAACAGGAAGAAGCACATAACAGACCCATTCCCATACTTAAGGCAGCCATGTTCTCCCTCTGAACCACACTAGGTCTCCAAATATGTTACTTGGAAATTGGGAATGACCATTTGCTTCTACAGTAGATTCTCGATTATCCAGGATGATAGGAAAAAAATTAATTCTGGTTAATAAAATCCCGGATAATCACCATCCATAGGAAATATGGGGAGAGGGGGTTGGTTCACCAACCACCCTGCGCTGGGGGGAGGGGGTGTTGGTTCACTGGCTGCCCTGTGCCCGGGTGGGGTATTTTGTGTGTGTGCTTGGGGCAGCAGCAAAGCCAGAGCCAGCCCTACGAGTTGCGCAATTTTTTTTTTTGACATCCTGGTT
The DNA here is from genome assembly GCA_032164245.1 of Sternotherus odoratus. Lineage (NCBI taxonomy): Eukaryota > Metazoa > Chordata > Testudines > Kinosternidae > Sternotherus > Sternotherus odoratus. The sequence continues at coordinate 53,524,242 of JAVMKO010000006.1, read as the reverse complement.
AATCCACATTCTGGTTAATCCAATCCTGCATAATCGAGAGTCTACTGTATTTCATAAGATCATAGATGTTAGAGTGGGAGGAGACCCATAAATCATAGAGTTAATCTAAGTGCAAGGTTAGGTTATAGTCTATCCCTAACAGAGGTTGTACTAGATACAGATCAACATACCAAAGGAGGTGATGGATTATCCCTCACCTGAAGTCTTCAAATCAAGAATGGGTGTCTTTCTTAAAAAATGTTGTAATTCAATCACAAAATATGACCTTGATGGAGGAATTACTGGGTAAAATTCTTTGACCTGTGTCATACAAGAGGTCAGACTAGTGATCCCTTCTGCACTCAAAAGTCAATGAATTTGTGAAATAGAATAAACTGATTTATTTTTTTTAATCAAAGCTAATGTTAAAATGGTCTAATATACAGAGTAAAGAGTTTCTATGTATCTGGGTATAATGCTTAAATTATCCAAAAGTACAAAGTTTGGTTTAAAAAGTCATAAGTACATAATCTTCCCAAATCAAGGTTAATAAATGCATACTAATAATTCCCACAGTCAACGTGTGTGATCAGCCAGAGTGCGCACATCTGGAAGCTCTTCTCTCCATCTCTGAAGATGACTGAATATGCATTAAAATGCATATTCATGCTGGGAGTCTTGCTCTTTAATACTATATTTGAATTAATGAGGAATCTAAGGGCAAATCCCAGATCTAACCACATCACAAATTTTGGTAAAGCTCATATTCTAATCTGAACTTTGTGGCTCAGGGCCATCACTAGACTGCATATACATTTGGTAGTGTCAAAAGGTATCACTGTCGCTCTGGATCTTGAGATTGAGCATGTATGTCCCTGCCAAGCAATGCCAGGAGACCTGATTATGCTCAGCCACCTCCTGGGCCAAAGAATTACCTCACTAATTTGCATTGGTATCTGCAAGACTCACTGTGAATTTTGCCATCTAGTAAGTGTAAATGAATGGAAAACAGTAGAGACCATTAATAATTAAATCACAAAATGTATTTTGCTCATTTATTTTTAGTTTACTGGTTTATGGGAACACCTCATAATGCAGTAATATATTTCCTACAGTATATTTACTCAAAATAATTAAATCTAATCAATATGAAGTTTCTCTACAGTTTCTGCTATTCAGTCTTTGCTGAGAGGTGACAAAGTGGCAATTTTTTTTATTGGATTAGCAGGTTTCTACTGCATATCCATTAGTAACATTAGAACTATTAGAAATATCAGAGTCAATATTCTACATATTAGAATTCTCTTAACTTTATACTGTCCTGGGCTCTTATACTGACAGCATTAAAATGTCTTCTATTATGCTCTGTTCCTACTTACTTATATTAACCTGTATTCTCGTTTGTAGATGTACATTATATTTCAAAATGATTTCTAACAGCCATGCTTTAAAAAAAGTGGTAGCTCAGCAGTGTAGCACCCAGCCAAACAATATATCAACAGGAATGACAACTGCAGGAATCATTTTGTGAACTTCTACTAGGGTGTGGTACCAGAGGAGGAACTCTGGTACAGTGCCAGATGAATAGGTGCAGTTTTGACTGCCTGTACTTGAAAACTAGCAGGGTCATTAGTACATGAGCCAAGAATACTTGCAAGGAATTACATAATTTGTATATATTTGTGTACTTTCCCAAGGAATTTGTATACATTTTTGTACATCATTTTGCAAGACTAAAAACTGATGTCAAACAGGAAAAGTTTTATTTCTCCTTCCGTCCTTCCTCTATTAACTTCTAAATTAATGTCGCTTTTGCATTCACAGCAGAAGTATTACAAACAAAAGTTTTAGGCTCTATAATATTATATAAATGAACAAGCATCATTTACTTTATCACTGAAAGGCATCCCTGAGGAGTGAGTGTTGGTACAGCACAATAGGGAAGGACAGCAAGGCTCTGTTTTATCCAGTAGTTGGATGATTCTATCTTAAAATTTTCTAGCATTTCTCACTCTATTTTTCTTGAAATCTTGCAGCCTTTATCACCCAAATGGATTTCCGTGTTCTGAATTTTTTCATCACTTGTGTAGTTTTTGATGTGTTTCTCCCTTGCCCTGCAGTGGCTTTTATAATGCTGAATTGTTCCAAGCAGCCCTCTGTCTGTCTCAGTGGTATTTCCTTGCTCCAGCTGTTTCTGAGGACCTTACACATCTGTTCACAGAACTCCCTTAATACTCCACATATTAATATGAGGTCTACAGGAAGCTCTTACTTATGGATTGAGGGCCCTCTAGAGCCTTTACTTTGTTAAAGGTGGAGCTCTTGTGTCCCTCTAATCTTTCTTTCTTTCTTTCCACTTTCTATTCCACCATCCCTCCCAAGCAAGGGACTTCATTAGTGAATCTGCAGATATTGTGCACTTATCATTTTGCAGGCATAAGCCATCCAATTCCATAAGTAAAACATTTAATTAACTGAAATATTAGCTATATTTCATGCAAAATTGTGGATTTTTGCACAAGCAAATTAATGCATCTGCACATTTTGTGGGTGCATTAATGGAAGCCTGCTGAAAATTTTTGCCTAAGTGTTGTGTAGTTAACAAAGGGTTAAACAAAGACATAGTCCTGTTATTGGGAGGGAGAAGTTGAGTGCACACTTCCTGACACTTTTTGTTGTTTGCTGGCGGCATACAAACCCAGGCTGGCCTTTCATCTATGCCTTGGAAGCCCACAGTTGGGTCAATCTTCGGCATGCTATTCACATTCTTCATCATTCGGGCAATTAATTCCCCAAGATCACTCTGAGGTGCAGTCCCATACGAGAAGCCCATATTGTCCTGGTATAGAAAATGGGAGAAAGAAGTGGTATGTGGGAAGTGAATTAGTGAAGAAAGAGAGGAGGAGAAAAGGGAAAATGAAAGAAAAATGAGAAAGAGATGGAAGATAAGCTTAATTAGAGAACTTTCATTCTCTTTCATTCCAGAGCCCTGCTCTTTTATCTGCAGAGCTCAATGATACTAGAGCTCTAATACTACTATGGTACCTCCATAGTTCTAAACTCATATTGAAATGAGCTGTGCCCCTAACTACTATGATAGACTCATTTCCACACAAAGGTCAAAGAGAAATGGGAGACTTGTACTTAGAGGACTCTACTTACTTCACAAAAGCTATATGTTGCCCCCAACTTCTGTTCCACCTCAGAGCACCTCCTTCCAAAAGGACATGGCAGTGCCCCATCTGCTTACCTTCGTTTGTGTGCGTGGTACCATGTCACCATGCAATTATGTCACGTTAGGCAGTGAAGTCATGGCCACAAATGACTACATGAGGCAATATGGCAGTGTGGTGCAACAAAAGGTTAAAGTCCCAAGAAGTGTCTCCAGAAGATGCTTCAGAACCCAAGCCCACCTACATGTGTACGTTTCCCTCTTTTTTTTCTGTTCTAACCTCTGCAACTAATGGTTCTGGAAAATCAGAACTTCATGAGATAGTCAGGAACCTTTAAGAAAAAGGACTTATATAAAGTGGACTTATATAAAGTAATTAATTTGATTCCTCTTTCTTCCCCTCCCCCCATTTGTATGTACTTAGCTTGCAATTGTAATTCTTTCACATACAAGTTTTATTTTTGTTCTTGTTTCAGCATCACTTTTCTGGAAGATTCATCAGTACCAGTGGCAGTGCATTAATATGTCCCCCTCCCTCCCATTGGATGTATTTCCTCCGGCATCAGGGCCAAGATATGGATTTGATCTTTTTAGGCTTTAAGAAAATTAAAGATTCAGAAATGCTGTGCTAATTAATATTGCTTTAAACTTCCATAGCTCTCTTTCTCTCTCTGTCACAAGCAGTGTACAAAGGCAGTGTATTCTAAAGGATAGACGTGACTCAGGAGTCTCAGATTCTGTTTCCAACTATGGCACTAGCCTGCTTGGTGACCCTGGGCAAGTCACTCCCCCATCTCTGTGCCTCAGTTTCCCACCTGTAAAATGGGAATGTTACTGACTTCTTTTGTAAAGCACTTTGAGATCTAGGGATGCGATGTGCTATGTAAGAGCTAGGTGTTAGTATTACTAACATTAATAAGTTTATCCTCACAACACCCCCACCACGCAGATATTCTTATATCTGTTTTACAAATTGGCAAACTGGGACACGGGGTTAAGTGACTTGCCCCAAGTAACACAGCTTGGGCCTCTCCTGCAAGCCGTTGTGCACAGCAGACTCTTTTGCCCCTGTGACACCCACTGAAGTCAGTCGGGTTCCGTGTGTCCACAGGTGCAGAACAACTTGCAAGACCAGGGCCTGAAGTCACAGAGTTGACAACAGAGTCAATGTCTCCTAGCTCATAGTCCCTTGATCGGACCACAAAGCAGGGCTTTTTTCCTTACTCCTCGTGGGACAAATCTTGAGGCCTTAATTTAGTCCATATTTAAGGCAACTTCCCATGACTACAGTGGGAGTTGGCCAGCATATGGACTGAATGAAAACTGAGTAAAGACCACAGGATTTAGGTCTCTATTCTTTATGAGCTATAATAAAGCTAAAAATGTCCAATATAACATTTTAATTTTTTTGTGAAACTTGAGGCAAAGGGGGCATTTTTTTAACATTCTGTGTTCTTCTTTGGATGTGGACACTTTTTGTCAACTTTCCCAAGAACCAGTCATCAATAACATACAGGAAGTTCCCACACTTCCTGGTGGAGTTTCTGGTCCTAGAAATAGACTTGTGCTATGTCAGTTTAGCAAAGCACTTACAAAGACATCTGTGATTGTCCCCTGTTTTAGAGATCCCACTCCTTTGCAATCCAGTATGCCTTATCCACAATGTTCACATGGACTTACATCAATGGAGCTTGCCATGAGTGATCCTCTGTCCTTGGCATGTTTCATGATCTTGTATATATCTTTGGGTGCATCTTTTATCTCATAGAACTCTGTCACTCCGCCTGTGAAATCCTCCATGGCCTCTGTGGTATTGCCTCCTTTCAAAGCCTCATAGGACCCATGGAGTCTTGGAAAGGAGGGAAAAAAAGTTATGCTATAAACAATCCTGGTTCTACTTCATCAGTCTGGTAAAAGTCATGTTGAAAATTTTTAATAATGTTAGTAATAATTGTAATGTGGGTCATCCACACATACCTACAAAAGTAAGTTGTTTGTTTTTTTTAGAATTAATTGCTGACATATGGTTAAGTGGTAGGCCAAACTCTGGAAACTACTCTCCAGCTTATGACATCCTGTCCCAAATCTAAGCCACTAGAGTTAACTACATGAACACCACAGGAAAATGTTGTTTACATGCATAGATTTCAAACAGGGACTTCTTCGAGAGAAATCCAACAAAAATTCTTCATTATGGCTTGTCTACTTGGAAGAGAATTATGTTAACTCTGGTATATAAACACATCACCTCCCCCGCCCCCAGCAAATAATGGAATGCTGTTGGAGGTGCATTGCAATTCTAAAGCTTTCCTTTACTTTGCATAGGCCTTTTCCAGCAGAGCACTCCAGAATTCATTGCGCTGGGAGGATTTGGTGAAGACCAGCTGGTTGTTATATGTTGGTAAACAGTCATCAATGACAACATCCACCCAGTTTCCATAGCGCCAGAACTGAATAAAAGCAAATAGAAAAATGTATTAGTGAGTATGGTGCAAGGAAAATATGGCTTAAGAGTTAGAAAAGCCATGAGGCAAGGGAAGTCCAGTAGCTAAGTACTATTATTAATTCGGTCCATTTCCTAAACATTTTTGGAGATCTCTGCAACGCATTTGAGGCCTGATTTCCAGAAGTGCTGGGTAACTACAACCCCAATTTATGTTAGAAGCCTAAGAGACATAATATTAGATGGTCACCAAGGACAAATTCAAAGCGAGGATCTCCTTCCTGCACCAGGCCCCTTTGGCCATCCGTCCAAAACGCCTATCTTAATCCACACCATCCTCTCTTTACCCTTCCTCCTTCCTACCCTAATTTCTGAAGTGTCTACCTTCTCCTCTCCTTGGAGCCGCATTCTTCCCTGAGTAGTAACAATGGCTTTTGTGTGGCCCTGCAACTTGCAGACCTCCAAACGCTGCCAGGATTGCTGGGTTGGATTTTCGGCCACGGGGAGCAGCACAGAGGACCTTGCGCTGCACTGGCCTTGTGTTGTGATAGAATAAAGAACTTCAGTTTCCTGCAGTCCCTCACACTTTCACAGTAATCACCCATCCAGAGGTGCAAATAAGTCAGTATGTCCCGGTACGGAGTACTGGCAAGAGCTGGTGCGCTATATTGGGGACTCGCCTCTCATAGCGGCCATTTAAAGTGCCTCGGGCTTCCAGCAGTGGCTGGAGCCCCAGGCCCTTTAAATTGCTGCCAGAGTTCCACTGCCAGAGCTCTGGGTAGGGGCAGCGGGGCTCAAGTGCGATTTATCGCTACCACCCTGGTCCCTTTAACTTGCTGCCTCTACCTCAGAGTGATTTAAAGGGCTGGGGCTCCACTATGGAAGTGGTGGCTGGGACCCTCTAGCCCTTTTAAATTGCTGCTGGAGCCCCTGGCTGCCGCTGCTACCCCGGAGCTCCAGCAGCGGGGCTCGGGTGCTGATTTAAAGGGCCCGGGGCTTCTACCGCTGCTATCCTCCGGGGCCCTTTAATTCACCACCTGAGCCCTGCTGTCGGAGCCTTGGGGTAATGGCAGCAGGGCTCCAGGGGTGATTTAAATGGCCTGGGGCTCCTGGCTGCCGCTACCGCAGAGGAGCCCCTGGCCCATTAAAGCTCCACCAGAGCCCAGAGCCCTGAGGTAGTGGCAGCAGCTGGGATCCCCGGTGCTCCATCGGTGATTTAAAGGGCCCAGGGCTTCGCTACAGTAGTGGCAGCTGGAGCCCTGGGACCTTTAAATTACCCCCGAACCTCAGGGCTCCAAGCCACCTCTGCAGCTGGTAGCTCCGGGGATGATTTAATGGGTCCTGGGCTCCCAGCTGCTGGTACTGCAGTCGGAGTCCCCAGCCCTTTAAATCCTGATTTAAAGGCCCTGGGGATTTAAAGGCCTTACCTCTTCTGGTTGAGGCCACACCTCTTCCAGTCAAGGCCCCGCCCCTTGCTCAGGACTCCAGTGTACTGGTAAATCCTTTAAATTACTTTCATCCCTGCACCCATCCATCCAGATTGCAAACAGGAAGGTGTGGGGAGAGGTTAAGAGGAGACATTGTAAAACTGCAATGACAGCTGCAAGTGTGGTAGCTGGACCAAGTTCACTCATGCAACATACACAGCCCTGCATTAAGTCTTTTCAGATGTAGTATTACAGATAATGTAGAAAACAATCAATCAATTGGTGAATAATCAATTATTTTACAATATGTTTTCAGTAGAGACCAGCTATTTGAGGGACTAAGAATAGTTCCCCTTTCCAGTTAAAAGGTTATCTATAGTCCATGTAGTGAGCAGCATGGGACAGCTGAGCAATGAGAGGGAACACCTGTTGCTCCCTCTTACTGATGGGGCATATTAATTTGCAAATGTTTCAGTGGTGATTTAATTCTCCTCAATTACCATGGCAGGTTGCTTGTTCTGTGACTCTCCTAGAATAATCTGGCATGGCAGAATTTATTTCCTACATCTCCCCTCCCCCCTTTGTCACTTGAACTATCATGGGATAGATGAGACAAAGGGAACACTTTCTTCCTGGACTGTCAGAGCAACAAATGCTCCATCTACCTCCCTGGATAATACCACCGCTACTCTACATGTTGCTCTTGGAAAGGACTCACCTGAAAATGAAATATCCCAGCATAGTCTTTTATGAAGGTCTGATCGTGAGGTATGACCCGGCAGAGTAGCTTTTCATTCAGTGTAAGGCAAGCAATGGCAGCTAGGAACCAGCAGTCACCTGTAGACAAGCAGAAGCAGCAGACAAAATGAAGGATCAAAGGCATCAGGGAAAAGTCCTATGAGACAAGTGGTCCATCTCCTCCAGCCTTAGAGTGTTTTGTGTGTATTGTGATGTATTTTAGTACGTGTATAGCACATTAATATTGCTGTATTAGGGAAGTGCCAATTAGCACAAATCAGGATTGGAGCGCCACTTGCTAAACACTCTACAAACATAGAGGAGGTATGATCCCTGCCCCAAAGGACTGAGAGGAGTCTGAGTTGGTACGATTTACACTTTCCTCTGGCTTGCTCAGAATTTGTTACACAAATTCACAGATCCTTAGCGTCTATCCGCCTTTATTCCATGAGTTTGCTTTAGCCTACACCGGCTGCAATGTCTGAACTTGGAATGGCCAGACCACAAAGTGCTCCAGCCATACTCTGTTGCCCCTAGAATGCCTGCTGGGCCAGGCTTGGGGACAGGAGTAGGTGGAATACAGCTGGCTATGTTGGCTTTAGAACAACTGGGAAGTCACTGATCCAAATTGAATTCCCAGCTGACTGTTAAAGACAACTTTCCGTGCTAAGTCAGAGCAGGGCAGAGGATCTGTCCCTCAATTTGACTTTGATGCATTTCTGGCTATGTTTTAAGTTTTGATTTTCCATTCTCAGGGCAACATTCTAGTTCTGCTTATTCTATTATTGTGAGGTTTATTTGCTGCTTTATCATACTGAAAAAAACTCTTCTCATTTCAAGCCTATGTCCATGTTTGCACAAGTCTATTCTTATGGTTTTTTAAAAGTTACATTTTAAAATAATAAACTTTATGCTGAGATTTACTATCTCAATGGTGAGCTCCATGGGGCAGCAACTATTTTCAAACTACTTGTGTGTACAGCCCCTAACACAGTGGACCCTAATCTTTGATTAAAATCTTTAGGCACTACGGTAATATAAACTACAGTGCCAGGTAAATTTGCTTGCACAATCTCTCTCTCACACACACAATCTTCAATTCTTTCATGCTGCCCACACCCCTTTAACAAACTCTCTGTCCCAGGGCCCCAGGCTCTCATGTCTTTCTTTTTCCTCCTCAAAACTTACTCTTCCATCAAGCCCCAAAACTCTAACCCATCAGACCATTACGTTAAAGAAAATACACACACACAGCTGGAACCATCCTGTAACCTCTACACATATTGTGGTGTCTGTGTAAATTGTAAGGTCTAGGGGGCAGGGACTTGGTTTTAAAAAAAATTGGTCCTGTTCAGGACTGAGCATACTGTCAGCATGTAAAAATAACCAACAGCTGACTGTTACTGTAGAAAACATAGGAATAAAACCTGCATTAGGTTAATTTCATCCTCTCTGGAGCAATTGTCCCTGAAGTCCTGCAGAATAGTAGCAGATTATTTAATATAATGGGCTGGTGGGTTATTACATCACCAACAATTTAAAACAAGCAAACAATGTTGATCTTACAAATTTATCAAAACTTTGGAGTCACAGATGATGTTGCCAGGGCAGTGGAAAACTCACAGAGCATTGCCTTCTGATTTGGCTGAATTGAGTCTGTGATCTTGTGAAAGGAAAACATGGAGCCTTTGGAACAATGCCTATTGGGAGCCATGGAAAGGGTAGAGATGGGATCACTTGGCCTAACCTTTGTCTGTGATGGGTGACGTGATGAGGCAGAAACTGAAGCATTTCAAAGAGAAATGCTGCCTGAAATGTCCTAGTTCTTATACTTCTTCTTTCACCCGAAAGGCAATTTGCAGTGTGGGTATGGGTATTTGAGGACTTTCCCCTGCTTCCTCATCAACTAATAGAAAAACAGAGTTGATGGCTATTCTGTATTGAATTGTGTTAAGCCATGTCTACACCATAAACTTACATCAGTATAGCTGCATTGCTCAGGGGAGTGAAAAATCCACACCCCTGGGTGATGCAGTTAATACGGACCTAACCCCGGTGTAGACAGTGCTGTTTTGATGGGAGTGCTTCCCCCATTGCCAAACCTATTGCCTCTCATGGATGTACTGGGAGAAGCTCTTCCATCATTGAAGTAGTATCTTCACTGAAGTGGCACAGCTGCGCCACTGCAGTGTTTTAAGTGTAGACCTGCCTGTAGTATGGAAGTAGGTTTGTGTTTAAAAGACCCCCAAAAATTACCTTCACAGTTTGATGCCTGTCTGTGCCACTCTGTGGTAGGTGCACACAGACCTCTGGGCAAGCCCTGTGGTTTGAAGTACAGCCACCTCAGAGCCATGGCCCATCTAAAGTAGGATTTAAAGCCGGAGTAGCACCTTTTTAGAAAAAGTTTAAATAGTTTGTTTTCATTTTCAGTTTTAACAAACGTTGCTTACACTGCGGTGTTTGGAGCTTTAAGCACTGTGGCGACTGTGTGTGTGGTCACTGCACCTTCAAGGTTGTGTGGTCTGGCAGAGATCACAGCTGGCAGCAGTTGCAGCTTAAGCTGGTGCCCCAGAGTGAAGTGGAGCTGCATGTAGGTTGTAAATAAGGACCCAATCATTGTGCAAACTTGATTTATTATTGTTGCTCTGACCCAGTTAAAGTTCCTGTAGTTAGCTCATTTGTTTACATTTGAAGAGCTAACATCCATGGTTTGAAAACTCAATGCAGATGGGCTTTACTGTCTTATAAAATGGTTAAAAGTGGTGCAGAGATAAAGCGCTGACTCTGAGTGCTCTGGGTTTGTTTGGTATTTGCAAAGACAGGCTTTTGAATAGTGCCGAGAAATGTGCTTAGTAACATACACAAACATCTAGTCCAAAATGAACTGACCACTAATTGGTAGGGGAGAAGTGAGTGCACCAGAGGGACAGGGCATCATCAGATCAGAATAGTTTATGTGCAGTCCTGAGCATGTAAATATGCACAGTTGCCATTTTCATTGTTCCTGTATACTCCTGCTGTAGGCTTTCTGTGTATCTAGTATATGGGCATAACGAGCTTTCTCTCTTCCAAAATGCACCTATCCTTTACTCTAGGTATATGATTACTGCCGCTGATTGATTTTGATCCATACACACAGCTAGATTATGCTAAAATTTCCTGTTGCTTTATCCTCCCTTCCCCATCCCTGCTTGTTCCTTTTAATCCACTTGTGCTACCTCTTGTCTTTCAGACTGTAAATTCTTTGTCCTTTAGTGTACATCTGCATGGTATTTAACTCAGTGGAGCTGTGAGATGCTTGATGTGTTTAGGAGCCATTATAATGTAAATAATAAAATTAATAACACATCCAACAGAATAAACTAATTTTAGATTAGATTGTTCCTCATCCATTCAGTCTCTCACTACAAATAGTTGCCTCCCCTTAAACTCACTTAGACTCTGTCTCCTTACGTCACTCTGTTCTTGAAAGCCTGGGAGAAAAGAGGCTTTGCAAAGTGCTGCCTGCAATAAACTTCACAATATGAATAGCAAAGTCCATGCACCCTGAGCAGCTTCTCTCTCACAGTCCTCATCTATAGCCCTGCAGGACAGGGAGGCTTGGTTGAGAAAAGCTATGGCAAGGAAACATAGATGTTTTAAACTCCTATCTAAAGATAGACTCTGATGCAATGATCTGGGACTATATAAGAAATCCAAAACACAGTACAGAAGGCAAAATGTCATACCTAATTCTCCTTGACAAATATCAGTTCGGTTGGCTCCATCAATTATAAAGCGTGGATTCTCACAGATTTCCTATAAGACACAAACAAACATATGAGCAGGGAAAATGTGCTTTGTGCTGTCTCCATAGTAACGCTGGCCCCAGCAGTAATGCCTGCTGTAGTTTCAGCTAAGAAGAGTAATGTTGGGGCCTGCAACTGTGATGCACCAGCATAGAATGCTGTCCTGGGGTGAGAGACAGCCCATGAGAGGGCAGCTGCAGCTGGGGAGGGGGCTTGAAATTCATTGGACAGGAGGCAGATGGAAAGTGGTTAGAGAAGAAGGAGGTGAAAAGAGGCAGCGCTGAGGTAAAAGGGGATTTGCCAGAGGAAGCTGGATCTTGAAGGGTCGTGTGCAGGGAGCCTAGCTGCTAGGGTACAGAGCATGTGACTGGTGAGGTTGACCATTGAGAGACTAACAGGGAATGCAGTTTGGGTGTGTGGGGAATGGGTGTGGCTCTCCAGGTGAGGACCTGGGCAAACCTGCTGGAAAGAGGGGCAATCTTTGCAGCAGCCAGTCAAAGGAGCATCACAAGCTGGAGAGAGGTGTAGGCGGGACAGCAAGGGTGAAACTCGACTTCAGCCAGGAACCGGAGGATTCCCTCTTGGGATGACAGAGCATGTTGCTGATGAATTTATTTGACTGTGATGGCAATTTACATTTAATCATTTTCCGAAGCATGTATTTGACGTTACTTCGTTATTTATGTTCTTGCCAAATTTTTGGGTTTTCCTTTATGAAGTTTAAAATGGAAGCTTATCTCCATTGTACTGTTCTGCCTCTTCAAAGGCTCATGGGAGGCATAGCCTATCTGAGGCCTGGGTCACTGCATCTGTTTCCTGGGAGTTATGTCAATGTGATGGCCACAGAACCTACAGAAAAACCATCTGCTGCAGGGGTTTGATTGCAGTTTCCTTTCAGAGGTGCTTTCCCGGGCCCTGTGAGGTTGGATGTGCAGAACTTCAGATAAAGTATAGCCTCCATCCAGAAGGGTTTGGTAGCTGGAATTGGAGAGACCTCTTCAGGGCTGGCTGCATGGGGCATAGTTGCAAATACCTTAACATTTTGAGGGGGGGGGGTTTCAGATAGAAGAATTTTGTTCAAAGTGTGTGTGGGTGGGGTGGGGTGGGGTGGGGGTTAAAACTGGGGTGGGATGAGGAAAGGCAGGATGGCGGGCTGGGAAAGCAGTACAGTTCAGTAAAATTTAGGTAAGTAGACCCTGGGACTCTCACTGACAAAGGCAGAGAGGCACTCTCCCAGAAAACTGGAAATATCACTGGGGCTGCTCACTTGTGGGGGATAAGGCTCACATTTTCAAAAGTGGCCACAGGTTTTGAGTGCTTCAGTTTGTAGGCGCCCAACTTGAGAAAACTAGGTGAAGATGAGCTTCCAGGGTGGAGAGACACTGATGCCATTTTGGGGAGAAAGGATCCCTGTAATGATCCCTCTTTAATTCCCCCTCCCCACTAGTCGGCTCTTTGAGTCCTTGCTTCATGAGTTGTGCTTTCCTTCATTTTTATTAAAGATTTTCTACTTTTTTCCCTAGTTACAATATTGAATTGTCAAAATTACACTTGAAAAAGGTAATGCTGCTACAATCTGCTCCTTCAGGGCATGATTCTCCTCTGGCCTGCCCTAGCATAGTCATTTACACCTGTGCACAGTGGGTGTAAAGTGCTCCCAGATCAGAACATTAATATTTTACAGCCACTCTGCACAGGTATAAATCACTAATGGCTTGTCTACATTAGAAAAGCTAAACCAATTGGTGCCTCTTCCGTTGATTGAAAAGCAGCTTGCATCTACATTTAAAAATGCTTCAGTAAATGGTTGCAAAGGCAGAAATCAGTGTAACTTACCTCAGAATTGAACCTACACTGTAACACAATTCAGGTAGAAACATTTTCATATGAGGTGACTGTTTGTTCCCTAAGCTAGACAAGGACCATGGCATAGTGTAACCCAGACTGCAGGAGGAGGGAAGAGAGGACAGCCAGCCCCACTTGGGAAGAGACTCCCCTTCTTCTTAGCAGCCTTCATCCGTGAACTTCATAGTCCAGGTTAGGGGGGAAAGGGACATACGCCAACCTTGGGAACCATATGCAAGGTTGGAAGAAAAAGAGAGAACCCCAAGCAGAGCCCATCTCCCAGGCAAAGAGATGGTGGCAGGGAAGGAACATTCAATCAGATACCCAAATGCCTGAGATGGGGATTAAGAGAGAAATCTACTAATGACCCCATCTTCTGTGCTGGAGGGGAGGGGGGGAAAGAAATCACACCCGAGGATCTCATTTCCTGGGAAGTAGCAAGAGTGGGGAGAGAATACAAGCTCCTCACAGGAACCCCATTTTCTTGGTGCAGGGGAGAAGAGAGACCAGGAACAGTGGGTACAGCTACATAGAAAGTCAGGAGTACTAGAGACAGGTCTTAGGTACTGTAGCTGCAGCCTGAAGATTTTTCAGTATGAACAGCACAGTGATGGACTTTCTGAAGCTCATATTTCAGGTCTAATTGTTTCTTTGGTATGAGAACATTTCTTATCCTCCCCAGTAGTTAGCTCAGGGATGCATTAATTTTGATATAACTATCTGGGGTATCCTCATTGCAGAATTGAGACAAGTGTCCAATAGCAACAAATTTCCAGCCCTCCACAACAGTCATCTCATTCTGTCAGTGGCTGGGAAAGGAGAAGGTGGCCTTTATTTTCGTGCCATAGTCAGCTGGCTGGGGGGATTAAATTCAGTAAAGTCAGCTGTTTGAGATATCTGATAACTTCTCTCCATCCACTTGATTTGTTGGAAACATGCTTCCTGACACTGCTGTCATGTGTCTCGAAAATTGGCATAGTGTCCTGTGGGAAGTTTCAGATTATAGGAGTACATTTTCTAACCCAGCCAATGTACTTCAGCCTGCTCCCACTGAAGTCAATGGTGAAACTATCATTAAGTAAGTAAGAACGAAACCACTGTGGGACCTTGGGTCAATCACAATCTCTAAACCTACGATTACCCATCTGAAGAACAGGGCTAACAATGTGCTTTGTAAAGCACTTTGAGATCTACAGATGAGAAGTGCTAATTAGGTGTAGAGCAGTGGTTCTCAACCAGGGTACATGTTCCCGTGGGAGTATGCAGAAGGTCTTCCAGGGGATACATCAACTCATCTAGCTAGTTGCCTAGTTTTACAACAGGCTACATAAAAAGCACTAGCAAAGTCAGTACAAACTAAAATTCCATTCAGACAATGGCTTGTTTATACTGCTCTAAATACTACATACAGAAATGTAAGTACAATATTTATATTCCAGTTGATTTATAATTGGATGGTAAAATGAGAAAGTGAGCAATTTTTCAGTCATAGTGCGTTGTGACACTTGTATTTTTATATCGGATTTTGTAAGCAAGTAGTTTTTAAGTGAGGTGAAACTTGGGGGTACGCAAGATAAATCAGACTCCTGAAAGGAATAGAGTAGTCTGGAAAGGTTGAGAGCCAGTAGTGTAGAGCACTATTATTATTTATGATTAACACAAGAGATGCAACAATGTTTGCATGCTGCACAGCACCCGCTGCTATCATATTAATTTTTTAATTCCTTCACTGTTGCCAGAATAATAATACTTGACACTTATATAGCACCTTCCATTCAAGAATCTCAAAGGTCTTAGCATAATAATTAGTAGAATAAATAACATACTTGTAAGTATTATTTCACAACCTAGAAAGGGGGAAACTGAGGCACAAAAGGTTAAGTGACTTGCATCAGGTAACTCAGCAAGTCAGTGGCAGTGAGGAATAGAACCCATATCGCCCAGTGTTGTATTTTAATCTATAGCCCTTGCTCCCTTTAAAATGTACATTTATTCCTTCTGGGAGAACACCAAGTATATAACATACATATGGTAGTGAGGAAAAGGCAACAAAGTGAAAGGTGGTATTAGATGGGCTCTCAGTACTTCCAAACTCTCTGACATTTTTTGTTTTAAGCTGCAGCTTTTGAATTACCTGATTCTCAAACTATTTTTAAAATAACTACAATGTTCTAAGAATACTGTTGTAAATTTATTTACAATCTTAACTCTATTTTAACAAAAAAATCCCCCCCCCCAGCATTAAAGTGAGAATGGAAGATGTCAGTATCTTTATGGAATGGATATGTACTTCTGTAGTTTAGCCTTGAACTTCTGGTGGTTTGATGTATCTTTTAATCCTTTAGCAGAATACCCCTGATGGCAGTATTACTGCATCATATTAATTTGTGTTTATGGTGTCCTATTATTAGCATATTACTGCTATTTCTGTCTGTAACATTACCAGACAAGTTCTTCTCCTAGCAGAGAAGCAGCACATTTGAGCTGTGGTTCTAAATACCAGTGAAGCAAAGTCTTGGGTCAATCTGCAGACTGCAGCAACAAATACAAGAAACTCTAGCTTCAGTTTATGGGAGGAGGAGGAATAGATTAGAAGAGAAGCTGTTGATGTATCTGCTTCTGAAAGTTCACATGGAGAGAAAGGATCCTCTCACTATAATATATGACAATATTTTGCATTGATATGCACTTTTCAAGATCTCAAAGCACATCACAAAGGTGTTCAACCTTTTACAGCTAAGGAAACAAGCATAGAGAGGGTAAGGCATAATTTTTCATAACGTGTGAACTAGTTTAAAGTTCCTTATCTTTAGGTGTCTAATTTGAGACAATGACGACCTGATTTTCAGAAGTGCTCAGCACCCACATCTGCATATTTACAACAGAGTCTGCTCAACAGCTCCAATGAGCCTCAAGGTGGTCATCCAAAACTGTCACTCCAAATTAGTGGACACATTTGAGAATTTGGGCCTTACTGACTAGCCCAGCATCACACAGCACAGAACCGGAGGCAGGATTAGAATTCCGATCACCTAACTTCTAGTGCCCTGCTCTATGCTGTCTCCTTGATATCTATCATTGAAACAGTATGGAAAATAATTTAGGATCTGATATTTAGATTTTTAGGTTGCATTTCTGTGTATTGTGAAACCCTGTGCACACTGTTGGCACATAATAATTATTATACAGCTCTCAAATTGCATCAAAGATGATTCTAGAAGGGTGGATTAAAGATCACTGGGATAGGGGCGCAAAAATCTGAGGTGTCCTAGAAACCAAAAGCTTCATCCTCCACCTTATACAGTCATTTATCACCTATGCAGCGTGGGTGTTAAATGCTACCCTTTGCAGTTTAACACTTTCATTTATCCACATATCTTTCTTCAGTTCTCCTCTGATATCCACTGACTATGCCACTACATGCTGCTGTATCACTTTATCTCCTGTGGAAGTATGAGACAGCATCTCCCTTGCCAGTCAATCCACTTAACTGATAACCAGATATTTCTAGGGAAACCCTGGGGCAGTAGGTAGACTAAAGGAAATGTTTTTACTCACTCCAATATAAATTCTCCTTCTAGTTTTGATTGAACTGCCCTGCATTTTAAAGACTGGTTCTGCCTCATGCTCTGTCAATACATAGAGAGACAAACTTCAGTGATGTTGCATGAGATGTAAATCAATACAGCTCTTATCCCAGACTGTATGGATTACTCCTGCATAAGATGCCATTACAGGCTGGGATAAAATATCTTCCTGCCCCTCATTTTCTCAGTGTGAAGAAATAACTGTAATGGGCCCTTATACTCATCTTCTGGTTCTATAATACCCATATTCCGTGGCCACTGGCCTTCTAGCTTTATGCGGTCATCAGCTCAATCTGTGATGTTTCATTATGGCACAAAAGTATGGGATAATGCTGCACATATGTAAAAGGAAGCCCATAATAATCAGGGATGGATAAAAGCAAAATCCTCCAAATGTGGCCTTCCCATTTAGAGGGGCCCAGGTAAAGTAGTGAAACAATAACAGGCAGCAGCACAACGTATAGCTGGTCAGCTGCCTGTTGGATGAGCTGGGTTGCCTCACTTGGGAGGGAATATTAGAAGTGAGAGGAAAAACAAGAGTCCATCTAGGGTTGGGATTCAGGACCTTGGAGGTTGAATTCACCCTGAGGGGAAGGCTGGGTACAGAGAAGTCTGTCAGGAAGGGCAGAAATATTGGTGAATTTGGGACCCAGTAAACATTAATTCACCTTGGTAATTATTATAACCCCCTAATTCATGGCAGACAGATAATGGGATAACCAGCTTTGCGTTTAGCAACAAGTGATAGTGGAAATCAATGAGGAGATGATAAAATAAAGAAGTGGTCCAGATTCTGCTCTGTTACATCCATGCAACTTTTTTGACTTAACTGGAGTGACATGGGTATAACTCCGAGCTGTACTTCCAAAGCTGCTTCTGGAAATGAAAAGAGGGGCCCAATGGGCTATTTGTAATAAAATAAAATTAAGAAATCCACCAGTAAAATAAAGTACTGTTGAAAAAATAAATCTCTGTAGGCCCCAGTGTGTGTGTTGGAGAAAGAAGAGAGGGTTTAAAAATTGTTTTGTTTAGTGTCTTCAGGTGAGAAAATTCCAAACAAATCAGAGCAAGTAAAAGCCAATTAAAATACATTTCTGAAAAATAAAGTTCAAAGTAATCAATTCAAGGTCCTATTGATTTTCAGGTGATTATATTCTCTCTACATTTCCCTATCCCCACAGATCCTAGACAGTACTTTTCCAATCCTAGAAAACAACTAAAGAAATATGTTTCCAATGTATATTTTCCCCCAAAGGAATGTGCTCAGTACAGATAATTGCATTGATTATATTTAGAACTAGAAAAAGGCATTCAGTGTTTTAATTAGACAGAAAAGTTACTCACTGTGGGTCTTTTCCACTCAAACTTGATGGGTAGTTTCTGGCTGTAGAAGAGGGAGCTCTCATTAGGTGGGAAATCAGGATCCACATAAAGAATCTTCTTTTCCAGGCATTTCTTGTGGAGTTCTTCGAAGGTCTTTTCCCGCACTCCAATAATGGGCTGGTTGCGACTGATGATAGCAGAGTAGATACCCCCTGAACCTCCTCCTGTTTCAGCGGTTGTGCTAATGCTGGTGCTGGGAATTGACCCAGCCTCTGTCTGTTGAGCCAGCACCGCATTTATGGCCGACGGCATGGAAATCAGATTTAAACAAAATTTAAAAAGAAAGGAAAATAAAAAGGAAGCTCTTGCAACCTGGACGGAAACTACAGAAAAGAGGAAGTCACTGCAAAACAAAAAACCAAACAAAAAATAAATAAAATATAAAAGTTTAACAGCTCTCTCTTGACTGCAAGTGTCCAAGTCACATTAAAAGTGATAAAGTGTCATGGGATAGAGAAATCTGTATGTCATCCTGAGCTTCTTGCTGTAGTAATTTTTATCAGCAATCAAAATTTGTTCCTTGACAGGAAGATAAATTGTTGAGTAACTTTTCTGTCTGGGGTTGGTGTGTCTACAGCATGTGTGTGTGAGAGAGAGTGTCTGGGTCCTGTAGAGATTTCAACAAGGAAAACTAAAAATAAACATGGAGAGAGAGAGAGGAAAGAGAAGGGGTGAAAGAGAGAGAGAGAGAGTGTGTCAATTTCATGTGTCGTTTCTTCCTATTCAGAGCTTGTTCTCAGAGAGGGATTGACATGGGTAGGCTGATTCCTAATGCCACATAGGTTTTTTTTTTTTCAGTTGCAAAAAATAGTGAAACTGTTATATTTACATATTGGTTTTAAGCAGGATTTTATAGCAGGTTCCTTATCATTATGATGGGTCCTGATGTTACAAAGATTTATGTACCTGTTTAACTTTACTCATTGGCCCTGTCGTCTTTGCAAAAAAAAGGTGTACCTTTACACTGAGAGAGCCGACTCGACTTAAAGTCCAAGTGGGGACCAGGCACAGGTAATTAACCATGATGTAGCTAGTTGAGGTTAACCTTATACCCTCCTGTAGGGGTCGCGTCGGCGGGGCGCGGCCCCCTTCCGCCGGTCTGGCGGGGCTTCCTCGTTCAGTGCGTTGTCGGCGACCCTGAGGGGAATTAGCTGGGTCGCGTACCCTAACCTCCACCGCCCGAGGGCGGGGGGGGGGGGGGGGGGTTTACAGTCGCCCGGGGCTCAGGCCCTCGGGTAGGTCTATTAAGAGTTCCTGGGTTCAGGGCGCGGGCCCTCGGGTGGGCCAATCACGAGTCCCTGCGTTCGGGCTCTGGTGGGCCGATCAAGAGTTCAGGACAGTTGGTCCAGCGGTGGGGAAGGGGGGACTGCCACTCACCAGTGGGGTGGCAGGGGGGGCGCAGGCCCTCCCACTTCCACTGCGCCCCAGCCCGGGGCCCTGGCAGCAAGAGCTTTGCTGCTGTCAGTGGGGATCCTGGCCGAAACACACTGACATCGGCTCCTCCCCAGGGCTACTTCCAGATCCCCCTTCCCTGGGTACCTGGGCTGTCGTGGGGTCCTCCCCGGAGCCGAGGGTCATCGGCTCCTCCGGGTCGCTGTCCGGAGGCAGGTCGGGCAGGTCCTCGGAGTCGCAGGCGTGCTCGGCCGGCGGTTCCTCGGGGTAGTAGGCTGTTGGTGGTGTTGGTGGCGGCGGCCCCTCTGCCGGGTAGGGGTCGGGAGGCGAGGTCGGCGGCTGGTCCCAATGGGGGTCCTGGAGCTGCTCCTGTCTCTCCTCGGGGCAGTAGGCGGCCCGGGTCCTCAGCCGGTCCTCCAGGTGAGGGTCGAGGGGCTCCTCGGGGTAATAGCCGAGCGGCAAGCTCAGCGGCCTCTCCCAATAATGGGGAGGCTGCTGTACAGGCGGGTTCCGGTGTGGGGCCACCACTGGAGCGGCTCTTGCTCTTGCTCTTGAAGCTCTTGCACATTGCTCTTGAAGTTCTGATCCTGTAGGAAGAGTTCAAGTTTGACAATTCAGTGTCTTAGATAAAATTGGAAAAGTCATAAGTTAATATATTCCTAGTGACATACATTAAATATAGCAAGAATCAGAGAGGTAGCCGTGTTAGTCTGGAATAGCAGAGGTAACAAAGAGTCCTATGGCACCTTAAAGACTAACTAAAGTATTGAAGCATAAGCTTTCGTGGGCTAATACCCACTTGCATCAGACGAAGTGGGTATTAGCCAACAAAAGCTTATGCTTTAATACTTTAATTAGTCTTTAAGGTGCCACAGGACTCTTTGTTACCTCATTAAATATAGCAGGACTTTGAATTCTTTAGAGGAATGAATGTTCAAACGTTAATGCATTCTGTACAGCCAGATAGATCAGATTCCCCAAATTATATAATTAGATTAATTGGCAATAGAAGATGATATGGCATTTTTTCTACTTAAAATCAGTAATATAAAATATGCTTAATTTTAAAAGTCCACAATTCAACTTTTCCAGTGAATGAGGGGAAAATGGGGTTCCCTTTGCAGACATGTGGAAATTGGAACAGCTTGCTTGATGACAAACACAATTGTTCATGTGAAAGTTGTGCTGCAAGATGTCAGCTTTCAAGATAAAATTTTGTTTTCAGACAAAAAGTCAAGTTATGTTTTTGGCAGGCAGTATGATCTAATCAATGGATAGGCCACTGGACTGAGGATCAGCAAACTTGGGTTCCCAGTTTACCACTGAATTTGATCAAGTCATTTCATTTATGTTTCCCCATATGGAAAACAATACTCACCCTTCTCTTTGAAAACGCTTTGGGATCTATGGATGAAAAGTGCTCTATTATTGTTTAAAATCATATTTATTTCTAGTTTTGTCTCTGTCCCAAATTGCTAGTTAATACTTTGTGTGTGTTGTGATGGGGCAAGGCCAGATGGCTATAGGAAAGTGATGAGGAACAGATATGTTAGTCCCAGGTTAAACAGATCCCTGGTAACATTGGAACTAAATGGCAGTTGTTCCAGGTTAATCAAGACACCTGGGGGGCAATTAAGACTCTTCTAGAAAGCAGTAGAAATAGCTAGCCAGATTGGGACACCTGAAGCCAACCAGGGGCTGGCTGAAACCAGTTAAAAACCTCCCAGTTATTCAGGTGGGGGCACATGTCAGGAGCTGTGGGAGGAAGTTGTGTTGTTGGTGAGATTGAGTGGTAGACACCATATCGTACACAAGGAAGGAGGCCCTGACGTAAGGGTGAAGTGGAGTTTGAGGAAGTGGGGACTGCTGAGGGGAAGTAGCCTAGGGAATTGTATGCGTTCTGTTGCTAAAAGGTCAGCCATCATAGCTGATACTATTAGGATCCCTGGGCTGGAGCCCGGAGTAGAGGGCGGGCCTGGGCTCCCCCCTTTCTGTCTCCCCTACTTAATCACTGAAATTGGGAGACAACAGAGACTGTGCAAGGAAGGATAGCTTCTCCTCACCTCCCTCGCTGGCTTATGATGAAAATGGCTCAATAGGCTGTGATCCTTGTCTTTAGAGAGAAGGGCTATGTGGAGGGTCACAGTGAGCCTCTGAGGCTAGTGAAATCTGCCGGGAAATACAGGATCCATGGAGACAAGGACAGAGCTTTGTCACAGTGTATAATGAGAAAACACTCACACATAGTTCTTGGCACACTCCATTGGTGAAATGAGAACTAGACTGTTTGTCTTTAAACATGTATTGCTGGCTGTTTGCTATAGCTCTAGCTGTTTAAATGGCAATGTGTACATCTGCAGGCAGATAAGCCCTATACCCATCAATATTTTCTTTAACCAAGAAGTCTTAAATCATATGACAGCATGTTTTATTTATGGACAATGACACTAGGGCTGAACTATAGCTCATTTATATGACTTCAGTCCAGATATACTAAAGCTTGTTTGCCAAGACATTGGTTTTTCAGGTATGGTTCTTAGTTCACTTGGATTACTTGCATCAAGTAATGTGGATGCAAATGATCTTTGAAGTTCAAGGGAAAACTCTTGTAGATCCACTAAGGATCTAGGTAGATGACCTATAACTAATGCAGTCTGCAAGTCTGAATAACCTTTTCATAGAATCATAGAAGATTAGGGTTGGAAGAGACCTCAGGAGGTCATCTAGTCCAACCTCCTGCTCAAAGCAGGACCAACCCAACTAAATCATCCCAGCCTGGGCTTTGTCAAACCGGGCCTTAAAAACCTCTCAAGATGGAGATTCCACCACCTCCCATTCCAGTGCTTCGTCGCCCTCCAAGTGAAATAGTGTTTCCTAATATCCAACCTAGACCTCCCCCACTACAACTTGAGACTATTGCTCCTTGTTCTGTCATCTGCCCCCACTGACAACAGCCGAGCTCTGTCCTCTTTGGAACCCTCCTTCAAGTAGCCAAAGGCTGCTATCAAATCCCCCCTCACTTTTCTCTTCTTCAGACTAAACAAGACTAGTTCCCTCAGCCTCTCCTCATAAGTTATGTTCTCCCAGCCCCTTGATCATTTTCATTGCCCTCCACTGGACTTACTCCTTTCTGTGGTGGGGCCCCCAAAACTGGGCGCAATACTCCAGATGTGGCCTCACCAGTGCCCAATAGAGGTGAATAATCACTTCCTTCGATCTGTTGGCAATGCTCCTACTAATGCAGCCCAATATGCCATTAGTCTTCTTGGCTAAAAAGGCAAATTGTTGACTCATATCCATCGTCTCATCCAGTGTAATCCCCAGGTCCTTTTCTGCAGAACTGCTGCTTAGCCAGTCGGTTCCCAGCCTGTAGCTGTGCATGGGATTCTTCCATCCTAAATGCAAGACTCTGCACTTGTCCTTGTTGAACCTCATCAGATTTCCTTTGGCCCAATCCTCCAATTTATCTAGGTGACTCTGGATTCAATCCCTACTCTCCAGCGTATTTACCTCTCCCCCCAGTTCAGTGTCATCTGAAAACTTGCTAGGGTGCAATTCATCCCATCATCCAGATCATTAAGCATTTATCCCCAAGTTACTAACAGTAGGTTTATGGACACGTGATTCCTTTCCCCCCAGTTAAGAAGTACTTAAGATGCTTTCACAAAATAGAGAGTGGAATCTGAAAACATCAACTGCCTTTGGAAATCTCCTGAAAGCAGCTATCTCAAGATGGGCTGTCCATCTGCAGCATTGATCATTTCATCCTTATTTGGCCATGAGTCTTGTAGGTCTAATATCCAACATGGCTTTGCAGGAGAGTCTGGCAGAAGATGTCTTTCTCTCTCTGTCTTTCTTTCCAGGATATTTTCAAGAGTGATTAAAAATAGTCAGATTGCAGACACCTTTTATTGCTTCAAAACACTGGCTTTTCTGTGGGTATGTTTGTGTTCAGGTTGTGTTTTCCTCCAGTACAAAAATTCACTTAACTATCATAACACACACAGCACCATGTCCTGGCAGTAAAGCAAATGGAAATACTAGAAGCAGTGTCTAATACTTCATGAGCTCATTGCTATGCCAAGATAGATCTACCATAGCGGTGCTGGTGTCAGCGTTCTGGAACCAATGAAAGTTTTGTTTGTCCTTTTATGTATGCTAATACAAATATTCAGAAAGGATTCTGGTATTTGAAATGTTTTGGGGAAATTTTGGACACAAATACGAATTAGCTTCAAACTAAAAGTTCATTGTTTGGCAGGGGAGGCATAAATACAACCTTAAAAAAACAATATAGAAAATGGATATAAAACTTAAATTAATCCCAAATTCATGGGCTGAATGCCTCCATTAACTAAGCTATAGGGGCATACAGCACAAAAATACATTTTATGTATATTTTTAAATAAAATCCCCCCTTAGTGAAATTCTCTGGCACAATCTCATGGCAACATTACAAAACCAATGGTGCCGCCAATGTCACAAAATGATACTTTCCAGGAGCCCTTAAATAAAATGGAAAATGACAGAATTCACAGGTTAATTATCATTTACATCTGTGCAGATTGCACCGAGGCTGGCGGATGGGCTGAATTTCCCCACTAATCGGGGTTTAACTATGTTTTTTCACTTTAAATTTTTGGGGTGACCAGTGGGCCATGGGCTAAATCAAAATCAGTTGCACTACACATGTAGTTAGTGGTAAGTGGCAGATTCTTCTTTCTTTTAACCTCATCCTGTTCTTCATGGATTAGCTGAAGTGTTTCCTGTTAAACTTGTTCAGAAAATAATTCCCCCCTGTGCTGTTTTTCAATAGGCAGGTACTTTTGTGGTCTTAAAGCATTTCCAAGGACAAGCAAGAATGGCCTGTAGAAGGGGGACCATCTTACCTAGTAAAAGAACAAGTTATTGTATGTATTACAAAAACTGAGAGGTTTGGCACGACTACCTATAACATAGACCTAAAAAAACCTGGGCTCATTTAGAACCAAGAAAGATTTTGCATCAGGTTTTCTTTGCAAACAGGAATACTATAATATCCAACTTTGGTTAAAATATAGATGTTGGCTTTATATACATACATATATATATGCACACACACATACACAAAGTCAGGCAGAATAAAATAAATGTACTGCTCAAGCAAAGAACCAACTAAATCAGATACACCTATAATGTTTCTATTTCATTTTCATTACATTTAATCTCCAATTATTTTATTTTAATATCTTAATTGAATTATTTATCAGTCTTCAGTTGCTAACAGCATGAAGCAATGTAAAAATGTTCATTATCTGCCTGGCCTGCACTATTGTATTAATATACAGAAAACAGTAATAGTTGTTATAAAAACATGTGAATGTTAGTCCTGGAACCATAGTTTAGCTAAGTCCTCAGACCTAAAGATTTTGCTGTTTGTAAATTTAGCAAATAAATTATTTGCTTGGTGCTCAGATATCGCAGTGAGGGCCATAGTCTAACTATCAGTAGACAGCTATAGCCTCCACTTTGTACTAATCCACTTGGTGCATTTCAAAGGATGCTTATTTGTGGATCTCCATGGTGGGAAGGATGGAAGAAATAAGGTGTAAGAGTTATTTCATGATTAAAACAATCTTTGTTCATTTATTACATCTTCCTTCACACTTCATAAGTTAAAATGTCTGGAGCATTCTCATGAAATGCTAACTACACACCAGCAACAGCAATCAAGTCATGGTCAGAACCAGGAAGCAATAATGAACTGTTAGAGAGAGATTTTATGTAAAACTCACAAACTGGTAGAAAGCTAGGGCGCGATTCGCCTCTCATTTATGCTGGTGTAGGAGTGACTCTGTAGCGGGATGTTCGCTAGGCTATTGAGGGAGACCAGTAATAAGTTCAAGGAGACCAATGAGACTTAAAACAAAACGTGTTTATTCGGCCGAGGTGACAGCCGCCCAAAAGCGTGAAGAAACTGCCACACCAACCACACCCAACTTACAGTTTTATAGTCTTGGTTAACTACGCAGTTTCTTTATGTGTTACATGATTGGCTATCCCATATTGCTAGGCAGATTTAGACTACGCACGTGGGGCAGGCACGTGGTAGGAACAGCGTGATTGGACAGAATTTCGCGCCCTTTTTGCAGAATTGTTGCATTGCTTGTGCACAGAACATGCAATAGCAGCATATTACTTTGATGAGGTAGTGACTGTATAATTGTGCAAAAACCGATTGTTACATGATTGATTTAAAACATTTTCATAACCTTTTTAAAATACACATTAACATTAAACAATAACTATAACTATCTATCATTTTTCTTAATGGAGATCTTATACTTTGATCTTTACATATCTGCATCAACATTTATCATTATTTGCTTTCTTCAACCCTCACATTCCCTCCTTTTTCTTGTTGCTAGTTATTGCAAACTAGCAACACTCTAAACATCATTATTACTAGTTATTGATGAATTTTAAACATTAACATTATTTTGTTGGACCATAACAGATTACAGGATCTAAACTACCTTTCAGACATATAGAATATATAACATATTAAGATAAGATTGAACAAGAGAACTTATTATAAACAAAAATATTTAAAAATAGCATACTTTACACACATTAAACAAACCCACCTCTGCCCCTTTCCCTGAGAAACATTACAGTAATGTTTTGGGGCAACAGGTGAATAAGATTTTCTAAGGAATACATTATAACAAATGTTCATACAGTAGTGCAGGTTTTCAGAGTGGTGCTTGGTCACCTGACTCACAAGAGGTAGGTTGAGCATCTTGCTGACTAGGTGGTTGGGCTGGTTTGCGGAAGACGATTTGCAGAGGGTTGGAGCTCTTTACAGAGACCTGCCAGTTGGGTGGAGGCGATGTGTGATCAGACTTGACACGGGTATAGTGAATCCATGGCTTAACACTGGCTAATTTAACAGCAGTGGGAGTGGTAAGGAGAACAGTATAAGGGCCCTTCCATTTAGGTCCCAAGGGGTTAGTTTTCCAGTCCTTGAGCCATACAGAATCTCCTGGGGAGAAAGGGTGCAGAGCAGTGACGGGGAAAGGGAACTTGAGCTCACTAACGTAGGTGGATAATTGAGTTAACACTTTGCTTAGGAGCTGAACTTCTCTAATAAGATCTTGCTTTCCCAGAAGGTAAGTATCCCCTTTCAAGTGGTGGACCCCTAGCGGTGGTCGGCCAAATACTAGCTCATAGGGTGAGAGCTTTAAGGATCGTGTGGGAGTGCATCGAACTCTAAGCAGTACCATGGGCAAGGCTACAGTCCATGATAGGTCAGTCTCCTGGCAAATTTTACCTAGGGCATCTTTTAAAGTCCTATTCATCCTTTCAACCTTTCCTGATGATTGTGGATGGTATGCACAATGGAGTTTCCAGGTGATGCCTAGGAGTACTGACAAAGAGCGGATGACTCTATGAACGAAAGCGGGACCATTGTCACTTCCAATGTGTAATGGAAGTCCAAATCGGGGGATTACATCTCGGAGCAGGGCCTTAGTAACCTGCTCAGCCTTTTCATTAGTGGTAGGCCATGCCTCAACCCAGCCGGAATATGTACAAACTGCTACAAGCAAGTACTTGAATTTCCCAGACTTTGGCATTTCAGTAAAGTCCACAACTAGTGATTCCATCGGACTATATCCTATATGCTGGACTCCAGGTGGTCGAAGAGGTCCTACACGAGGATTATGTTTTGCACAGGTTTGACAACGTAGGGCAGCACGTCTGGTGAGTGAATGTAGGCCATTTATGTACAGTTCACGGTCTAGGAGTTCAGTCAGATTAGTGCTACCTAAATGGGTCTGTTGATGTAATTCCTGGATCAATTCCCAAGCTACCACCGCGGGCAGAAAAATTTTATTATTTGGCAAGACATATAAACCTGACCGCTTTACTCCTTTTTCCTGTTCAGCCCAAAGTTGTTCTTGTGCAGTGTAGTGTACTTCAGCAGGAATCATTTCAGCCACGTTGAGGTGCTGGATATGAATAGCTGGAGATTGCTGACGCGCTGCATTCCTTGCTTCTTCATCTGCCTGTCGGTTCCCTTTTGCGACAGGATCCTCACCATGTTGGTGTCCTTTGCAGTGCATTACAGCAACTTGTTTGGGCATCCAAACAGCATCAAGAAGGGCTAGGATTTCGTCTGCATGCTTTATTTTTTGTCCGTTTGAAGTCAGAAGTCCTCTTTCCCTATATATGGCACCATGGGCATGGAGTGTTAGGAAGGCATATTTTGAGTCAGTGTAAACATTGACCTTTTGCCCTGTTGCTAGTTCAAGTGCTCGACGGAGGGCGACTAGTTCAGCCTTCTGGGCGGAGGTGCCAGGGGGAAGTGCCTTTGCTTCACAGATAGTGCCTTGATCATTGACTATGGCATACCCTGCCAAACGTTGACCCTGATCAATAAAACTACTACCATCGGTGAAAAGGACAGAGTCAGGTGTGGCTAAAGGTGTATCCAGTAAGTCAGGTCGGCTAGAATAGACTTCTTCCATGACTTGAAGACAATCATGTTTTTCTGTGGGATCTTCTTCTACTGGCAGTATAGTTGCAGGATTAAGGGTGGAACAGACAGAAATGGTAACAGAAGGATTGTCTACTAATATACTTTCATACTTGAGGAGTTTGGTGTTTGTCATCCAATGATGGCCCCTATGTTCCATTAGGGTGACCACAGCATGTGGGCACTTTAAGGAGATTGGTTGTCCTAGGGTGAGTTTACTTGCCTCTTCAGCAAGAAGGGCAGCTGCAGCTACGGCACGTAGGCAGGGCGGCCATCCTTGTATGACAGTGTCTAGTTGCTTAGAGAAGTATGCTACTGGTCGCGGCCAGCTACCGATGGTCTGGGTTAAGACACCAACTGCAATACCTTTCCTTTCTCCTACATACAGTGTGAAAGGTTTTTCCAAATCAGGGAGGCCTAACGCAGGGGCTGTCATCAAGGCAGACTTGATATCTTCAAACCCCTTTTGTTGTGTTTCTGTCCAGATAAAGGGATCTGCAGCCCCGCCTTTTGTGGCCTCATGAAGGGGTTTAGCTATTGTAGCATAGTTAGGAATCCAGAGACGGCAGAAACCAGCAGCTCCTAAAAACTCGCGCACTTGGCGTCTGTTTGTAGGGGTAGGAATGGCACAGACTGCCTCTTTTCTCTCAATGTCCAGCATGCGGATTCCTTTTGTGAGCTTAAATCCCAGATATTTTACTTCCTGTTGTACTAGCTGAGCCTTTTTCTTAGAAACCTTGTAACCTTTGAGATAAAGATGTTTTAAGAGATTAGCAGTAGCCTCTGTGCATTCAGTGTAGGTACGAGCAGCCACTAGAAGGTCGTCAGCATATTGAAGGATGTTCCAGCGGTTACCTCCTTGTGTGAGAGGCACCAAGTCTTGAGCTAGGGCTTGTCCGAATAAGGAGGGTGAGTTACAGAATCCCTGTGGGAGACGTGCCCATGTCATATGAGTCTTTTGGCCAGTGTCAGGATGTTCCCATTGAAAAGCGAAAATAGGCTGGCTGATGGGTGCGATCCGGAGACAGAAGAAGGCATCTTTGAGATCTAGCACTGAGAACCATTTGGCATTAGCTGGTACCAAACTGAGAAGAGTGTAAGGATTTGGTACGACTGGGTGTAATGGAATCACTCTTTTATTCACGGCCCGTAAGTCATGTACAGGTCGGAAACTTTTATCAGGCTTCTCCACAGGTAGCAAAGGAGTATTCCAGGCTGACTGGCATTTGACGATAATACCAGTGTCTGATAATTTTTGTAAATGTTCATGTATGCCGATTACTGCTTTTCGAGGTAGAGGATATTGGGGAATGGAGACAGGAGTTGCCATAGGTTTTAGATCAATGATTATGGGAGGGATGTCAACTGCCAGTCCAGGTGGATTATCTTCTGCCCATACACCTGGAATATTGAAAGCTTGCCAATCTTGTCTATTTTCCATAGAGGTGTAAAGTCGCCATTCTTCTTCTACAGGGAGTGCTAACATAAGGCTTTGAGTTGGGGATGGCCTTTCTCCTAATTGCATTTTCATGTTTCCATCACTATCAAAGGTGAGAGTGGCTCTGAGTTTTGACAGCATATCTCTCCCAAGGAGAGGAATGGGACATTCAGGTATATAGAGAAGTTTATGGGTAACAACGTGGCTTCCTAATTTACATGCTCTTTCTTGTAAATAGGGACAAGGTTTCATTTGTCCTGTTGCTCCAACGACAGTGGTTTGTAGTTGGCTCTCAGGGGCTACTTTAGTGTTAACCACAGACCTGGTAGCTCCTGTATCAATTAGAAAGTCTATGAACTGGCCTCCCACATTCATACAGACCATCGGTTCCCCGGGGCCAGTTGTAAACACTTCTGTCGGGGTCCGAGGAACCGGTCTGGCCTAATCTTGATTCCCTGCCCAATCCTCTATTACTGCCATACCAAAGGTATCTCCCTCAAGTGTTTGAGCAGTTGCTGCTTTGGACCAGACAGGTGCCCCATACTCCTTTCTATTTCCCCTATTGTGTGGCCCTCCTCTTCCTTTCTCACTTTCTGAAGTATTCTCACTTTCTTTGTTAGGACACTCATTTTTCCAGTGGCCAACCTGGAAGCAATGGGCGCACTGGGTGAATCCTAGTCGACCTCTGCCTCGCCCTCTTCCTCCACCACGCTGGGCATTTCCTCTTCCTTTTCCATTGTAATTGTCCTGGAAGACTGCAGCAACCAACTGGGCTCTCTTTTTCACCTTCTCTTCCGCTTTCCTTTCCTCTTCACCTTCTCGGGCAGCATATACTCGAGCAGCTACTTCAAGAATGCGCCCCATATTCATGTGGACTAATCCCTGATCCTTCTGAAGCTTACGCCTGATGTCTGGTGCACATTGACTGATAAAACTGTTTTTCAAGGCTTGGGACCCTGGACTGTCTTCTGATTCATTGTCCATATCATATGGAGACCATTTACGATATCCTTCTCTCAATCTCTCTAGAAATGCGCCAGGTGTTTCTTCTTTATCTTGGAGCAAATCATGAATTTTCCGGAGGTTTACAACTCTAGGTGGTCCCCTTTTGAGAGCCCTAACAAGTAACCGATGGTATAAGTCAAGGGCAATTTTACTGTCTGGTGTGTTAGGGTCCCATCTTGGATCTCTAATAGTGGGAAATGTATTGTCCATAAAATCTAAGAGGCCATTAGGGTCTCTTGTTCCATATTCTATACGGGCTTCTTCCCTCCCTTGGCTTAGAACTAAGGTTCGTTCTTCTGGGCTAAGCAACATTTGAAGAAGTTGGCTGATGTCCATCCAAGAAGGATAGTGAGTTCCAATAATTCCCTCTACTAAGGTGGCAATAGCTGTGGGATCATTCGTCCACGGTGCCTTTGAAGCTTTCCAATTAAGGAGATCACTACTAGTGAAGGGAACATGCTGATACACTCCCTGGACCCGGTACTGTCCTGTGGGGTTGTCTGGGGGAGGAGGAATTAATTGGTTAACTACTCGGAGAGGGAACTGTCGCACCGGAGAGGTATCGCGGTCCCTACTCCGGAGGGCATAGGAATGCTCCTTTGTAATGTTTCTTTTCTCATCCCGATTAGAATCATGATCCTCGGGTTTTCTCCCAGGGGTTAGGAGTTGTTGAAGTTTTGCCACACTTTCTTCAAGTTGCTGTAAACCTAACCGACCGGAGTCAGTTGGTGAATTTGAGACGGACATGCCTGCTACGCTTGGCGGCGGGACTGTTGGTGCTTGCGGTATAGGCATAGGCTCGAGCGGGGCGGCCGGGACTACGGGTAGCGGCATGTAAGGGGATGGGGCTAGTGGCTCATCGTCTGGGGGGCTCGGATAGATAGGTTTCGATTCCTCCGGGGTTCCCCTGAGTCTCCTCTGTGTACGTGTGCGAAGGACTAGGCATTTGGTATATCTTTGTAACCAAGATGGATTCTCCTCCACTATATCAAACCATGCAGATATATAAGGGTACTGATCGGGGTGTTGGTGTCCTGTGAAATTGAGGACATCTCTAATAATATCCATGTCCAAAGTCCCTATGGCTGGCCACGTGGGCTGAATTGGAAATGCTGGCCAGTCTTTTTCACAAAATTTCTTTAACAATCCGGCCTTGCGGCTGCCGGTGGGAATGCGCTTTTTGAATTCTCCAAAATGCTCTAACATGCAAGTTAGAGGTGTTTTGCGGTCTTCCTTGGATCCGCTTCCTCCCATTTTGCAAACTAGGTCTTGGGGCACCCTCACTAGCCTGACTTTACAGCTGTCTTTACTTTTCTTATTTACCTCTCCACCCAGATAGAACAGATAAAACAGACACAATAGGGAAGACGGGTTCCCAACCGACTATAGAGGATGGGGGAGTCGGTTGGTGGGAGGGTTGAGGTTTACTTTCGATCGCCACTAGCCTGAGTCACCGGACGTTCCAACGGCTGACAACAGGAACCGTAATGGCCATTCACTCAGTCACACACACAATCAGTCACTCCAACGAGAAAATCCCTCCCAGAGACCCTCTTATACTTGCCTCTCCGGAGACTGGCTGGAGTTTCCCTCCCTCTCCCCACGGTTGTTTTCAAAGCCTCTCCGTTGGCGCAAAAAGGCAATCTGAACGGTGAACCGGCCCACGAGCGGCCACCGGTCAAAAACGGGGCCCCTCTCGATGCACCGCTTCTGAGCCGGCCCCCGAAGCAGACTCACCCCTGCAAGTCCCCAATGGACTTATCCCTGAACCTGCTCCTGATCGTCCCTCGACATCCCGGACGAGCCCCCAGAAGATGTAGCGGGATGTTCGCTAGGCTATTGAGGGAGACCAGTAATAAGTTCAAGGAGACCAATGAGACTTAAAACAAAACGTGTTTATTCGGCCGAGGTGACAGCCGCCCAAAAGCGTGAAGAAACTGCCACACCAACCACACCCAACTTACAGTTTTATAGTCTTGGTTAACTACGCAGTTTCTTTATGTGTTACATGATTGGCTATCCCATATTGCTAGGCAGATTTAGACTACGCACGTGGGGCAGGCACGTGGTAGGAACAGCGTGATTGGACAGAATTTCGCGCCCTTTTTGCAGAATTGTTGCATTGCTTGTGCACAGAACATGCAATAGCAGCATATTACTTTGATGAGGTAGTGACTGTATAATTGTGCAAAAACCGATTGTTACATGATTGATTTAAAACATTTTCATAACCTTTTTAAAATACACATTAACATTAAACAATAACTATAACTATCTATCATTTTTCTTAATGGAGATCTTATACTTTGATCTTTACATATCTGCATCAACATTTATCATTATTTGCTTTCTTCAACCCTCACAACTCCACTGAAATCAGTGGAGTTACACCATGTAAAATCAATGTGAGAGCAGAGTCAGGCCCCTTGTGTTCCTGAAGAGGAAAACCAGTATTTTTTAACCTAATTTTTGAGGTAGGAAGATAATTTTCTTAGCATGGACCAAATTTTGCCTGCTCTTAAATGTTACGCTGGCATAACGAAGGAGAGAATTTGGCCCTGCTTCTGTCATTTCTGTCCCTTGGAAAGCTCAGATCAGTGAAATCCTCTTGTTTTCAAACTGGACTATTTGAGGCTCAAGGAGACAAAGGATTCACCTCAGGTTACCCAGCATGGATTGGCTCAATTGAGATTTAAACAGAAATCAGATCCCCAACATTTAGGGCCTTGATCAAAGTCTCACTGATCACATCTGCTTGAACGGAGCATATAATTTTAAAGGGGGGGGCGAGTAAAGATGGTTTCTCAGAATAAAGGGCAGGGAGATCCTCAGGGTCCCATGAGGAATGGGCTTGCTTGAATAAGTTGCAGTCAGTCTTTAGAATATAATGGTAACAGTTAATGCTGTGTGTTGAAACTTGGCACTCCCAGAAATCCCCTACAGAGAATAAACTGCAGCAGGTGGAACTGATTGACTAAGCTCTGCGTAGGCTTAGTGGGAAAAGCTGGCACATGTACAAGCTTGTCGGTATTTGCTGGTCAGTGCGGAGTTAGAGATCCTCTCTCTCTTCCCCACCACCTTCACACATGCAACAAGAGAATATTTGAAGAGGCAAGTAAACTAGTTACTATCCTCTTCATTTTGCTAAAAGAATGGAGTGAATTCTGCTAGCTTACATCCATATAACCAACTGACTTCATTCACAGGTTTGCATCAGAGCTGACTTTGGCTTGTTTCTTTAAATAACATATGACATAACAAAACAGATATTTTGTTATATATATAAGTTGGGCTGGGCAAAAGGTTTAAACTAACTATCGAACAATGACAGTGGGCAGGGAGAGTCATAGACAGAGGTATGGTGGCATGGAGCTGTGTAACCTGGTCTTGCAAGAGGGGACTCTGGAAGGCGGGAGCAAAGGGTGCAGAAAGGGGTGTGAGCAGGAGACTATAATGGCAATAGGAGGAGGTGTAGGGAATTGGGGAGGGAGCATTGAAGAGGACAGGAAAAAGCAGAGTCTTTTAAACACGTTAAATCTTTAAAATGTTTAACATTTTATATAAAAATGAAAACGTTAAGCATTTGAAAGTTTTCGGTGTGGAACAGAACCCTCCCTTCCCATCTTCCAGCCTCAGCTCACTCAGGTAAAAGCACCTTGGCCCCACTGCATGCATTCAGGCATGTGTGAGCACCCCCCGCTGCCCCAAGGACTGCCTAACCCAGGGGTGGGCAAACTTTTTGGCCTGAGGGCCGCAGCTGGGTATGGAAATTGTATGGTGGGCCATGAATGCTCACAAAATTGGGATTGGTCTGTAGGAGGGGGGGAGGGCTCTGGTTGGGGGTGCAGGCTCTGGGGTAGGGCTGGAGATGAGGGATTTGGGATGTGTGGGGGGGTGCTCCAGGCTGGAACCAAGGGGTTTGGAGGGCAGGAGAGATATCAGGACTGGGGCAAGGGGGGGTGAGGGCTGTGTGGTGCAGCCAGAAATGAGTTCAGGGTGCGGGAGGGGGTTCCGGGCTGGGGCAGGGGTGCAGGAGAGGGATCAGGGCTAGGGCAAGGGGTGCAGGCTCCAGGCAGCACTTATCTCAAGCAGTCCCTGGAAGCAGTGGCATGTCCCCTTTCCAGCTCCTATGGGGAGATGCAGCCAGGTGGCTGTGTGCGCTGTCCCGTCCACAGGCCCTGCCTCTGCAGCTCCCATTAGCCACAGTTCCCAGCCAATGTGAGCTGCGGGTGTGGTGCTTAGGGCTGGGGCACTGTGTGGAGCCCCCGGCTGCCCCTAAACATAGGAACCAGAAGGGGGACACACTGCTGCTTCCGAGAGCCTCGGCATGCGTGTGCAGAGTGACCTCTGACCCCACTCTCTGGCGGGAGCGCAAGAGCAGGACAAACCTCAGACCGCGCTCCCCAGGAGGAGCTCCAGGGCCAGATTAAACTGGCTGGAGGGCTGGATGTGGCCCGTGGACTGTAGTTTGCCCACCCGTGGGATAATGTCTGCAGGAAGAGAGCCCTGCTATCTTATAAGATCAAGAGCAGAGCTTTTCTTTTGCAGGCCTTCTATTCAAACCCTTGATACTCATTCAAATAAAACCTTTGGGCAATCCCCCCAACCAAAACACATTGGGGGTAGGTAGGGTGGGAAAAAGAAAGTGTTTACAGGAGTCCAGCTAATACCCAAACCCAATATTATCCTTTATAAAAATTGGGCACTTTTAAAAATCTAAGTGTGTTAAAGTCTAGAAATAAATATTTAATGTGATTTCCTCATTCCCATATTATCCTTTAGTCACTCAGATCACCTGGGACATACTGCCCTCCCAAACCTTAATTTTGGGCAGAGTTCAGATTCAGACGCTAAACTGTTCACCCAGCTCTGTTATTTACTTTCCTGTAAACAAACTGTATGGCTGTTCCTTGTCTTATGGACTAGGGGCTGTGGGGACTGAAGGGAAATGCTCGTAACTGAAGTAATTACACTCACTCAAGTTGGTTCTGCCCAAGGTAGTTTGCACACAGTGTCCTAGACAGAAATTTTAGTCCTTTTCATTTGGCAGAGATTCATCAATGCTGTTTCATCGAGCTGATTCAGGGCTCCTCCCTCTCCCAAATGCCCTATTCGCTGAACTGTCAAGATAGCAGTGATTGCAGACACTTTGAAAACTGCCTGAAATTTAAAAACTAGAAATTCTTGGGTTTAAGAGCTTGAAAACCAGGCCCAGTTTCTTCCACAGCCTAATGGAGGAGTTTGTTGCATGGGAGGGCAGAATTTAGTGCACTGCCTGAAGAATCCTGTTTGCCAAAATGAAACCAGCCCTGGCAGGACAGCAACGAGCCTTTTCCAGTGATATGATCTCATTACTATTGCTTTTGCCAGCTACTGATCCGGGAAGAGCTTGGCAAATCTAAATTAAATAAATCTTTTAAAAGAAAATGTTAAGAAAGATTAGGCTCTGGCTGCTATAGTTCTGCCTACATTATTTCAAACTAGTCAGATTCAAGAAAGCAATTTAAGTTCTTCAAAACCATTTCCTTTCAACTTTCCATCCAGTTCTCTGAAGACACGGTTTCTTCTCTCACTTGATGTGAATTTCCCAGTCAGCACCAACATTTAATAATAGCTTTTCCAGGGTCAACGTGGAGGTCTTGGCATCATATGTGAAAACCACGTCTTTGTCTTTCCGATCTGAATTGCAATAGGACAAGAGAGAGTTTATGATGCACTATAAGAAAACCTCTTTTGAACAAAGTTGTACATGATTGCTTTATTTCTCTCACTCTCATTGGGTCAGATTATCTCCTGTTAGGCCTGGAGGTGATAAAAGGAGAGCAATTACTGGCCAAATCTCCAGTATGCTTACAAAGGTGCACCAGAGTCTACCTTTACTCCAACTCTGCAAACATGTGCTTGGGGCTCCATGGGGGAAGCTACCATTCGAAACCCTTATCCTCTGGCACATCCAAGGATTTCCTTGCAGAAATTCCAGCAGAAGTGAATGCTTGTTTCTGCATTAACTGTCAACCTTTTGTGCCTTAGCAGGGGTAGAGACAGGTGTAGGCTGGAACAATGACATTGTGATTCCCAAAGGGGAAAGGGAGGCACCTGAAGGGACAGGTCCTCTGTGCAAATTTCACTAACTTTCCCTAGGTAGGTTCTTGTATAGTTTAGTGAGCTCTGCACTCTCAGAATCTGTGAATCCTCTTGCGTGAGCAAGAGAATAGAAACTTTTGGTCTTGCCCGCAAATTTCCTTTCTTGGACCAGTCTGACCCACCCTATTTGAGGGTCTAAGAGTATTATTATTAAATTATATCTCCAGCTGCAAGCTCTGTAAAACAAAGTTATTTAAATTTGTTAATCCTCAAGTATGGCAATTGTCACTGTTGAACAAAGTGTTTTTTGGCTCTGGAAGTTATCACACTGGTGGGCCCTTCAGTGGGAGCAGCCAACAACCTTGTCTCTAGTCTCCAAAAGCAGCAAGGTATCTTCCTATGGAGACACTGAAGGTTTTGCTTTGTGTTTATTGAGACTTTCTCCTAACCATTAATGACTGAACCTTACAGCCATTTGCTGTGGTTTCTGCCCAATCAAGCCCCCAGTTTACACACTAGCTGCAACAACTGGTGCTTTAGTTGACACCTTCAGTAGAGGGGCCTAGGCTTGCACACTGACCTACCCCCTTATCCACAGTGATGGTCCCTCAAGAACAGGGGTGGGATATATTGGAGGGACAGCACTGGGAAGGTTTTACTATTGCTCCCCATGCTTATCGTTTTCTTTTCAGTGTTATCATCTGCCACCTTTAATTAGTGCTACCGTTACAGTCAGATTTTAGAAAAATGAAGTGAAATATAAAATACCTGCCTCTCTTACCCTGGAGATTGGCTATCACAGATGTGGGCTGCTTTTGAACTCCCAGAATTAGTACCCGTTCAACTACACATTTTGTGTGGTACTGTCCAATTTCATCAGCACAGCTGAAAAAGAAAACAAATAGTCTCAGACACAGTAGTTTCTACCTGTGGTTGGAGAGCCAACCCAGGCATAAAACTTGGAGGGACAAATGACTACTACAGTCTCTTACTTCAGGATCCTAAATGCAGTTTATTTCTCCTAACATACTTTTTCTTGAGGCAGGTATGATATCCCCCCGCCCCCAATCACTAACTGCCTAATAGGTGAATAAGTGGGTTTCATAAGCTCCTGGCTCCCTGGATGGTATCTGAAAATGATTTAAATAGATACAAATAGTGAAGGTCCTGTCTACGGATTCAGTTGTGCCTGCACTGAGGGGACTAATCTGTGTTTTTAGTCATAAACAACGATAGTCTCTAAGGTGCCACAAGGGCTTAACACATTTATTTGGGCATATGCTTTCGTGGGCTAAAACCCACTTCATCAGATGTGTAAGTGGGTTTTAGCCCACAAAAGCTTAAGCCCAAATAAATGTGTTAGTCTCTAAGGTGCCACAAGGACTCCTCTTTGTTTTTGCTGATACAGACTAACATGGATACCACTCTGAAACCTGTTTTAGTCATGTTATCCAAGACATTCTATGATCCTGCTTTATGGTAAGTATTGTAGTATAAATGGTCTCTAATTCACACCTGAGGTCTGAAAGAGCAAGAAAAAACTCTGTAGTTACATGATGGTGCTACATATCCATTTGGAGAACAAATTTTGTTACAGTAGTTGGGAGTGACATATGAGACATTTGCCTACATACAAGCAGCTGTGGATATTTTTGGTATTTAGCATGCTGGACTACCCTCTTTGTTTTATTCTGCTACTATTCTCTTGACATATATCTTCTGATTATGTTTCCTTCCTTGGCTTCATTGCTAATAAGTATTTGTCCGCCATTATTTGTAATCTCAGAACATAGTCTTTATTGATATGATTACGCCAAAGCTATCCATAAAATGATTGTATCCCCTATGTGTCTTTCCTTTGCAAAACTCTACATTTAGCTTCCTCGGTCTTTCCCATATACCTTAATCTTCAATCCTTGGATCCTGGTTGCTGCCCTTTGTTATATTTAATTTAGTAAATCTGTATCCTTGTGAACCAGAGCTGCACTCAGTATTCCAGATGCTCTATACAGTCCAGGTCTGACTGTGGAGACCAACACTTTCCTCTCTAATTTTGCATCTGAAACTCTCTATCCCTGGGAGTTCTTGAACAATGGACAAGAATGACACTTACACATTTGTTGCTAAGTGAAGTGAATTATAAAAGGGATTTCCTTTTATCTGGATTTTACCTGCAATAGCTGCCATTACCTGGAAGAGAAAAAATTCTTGTGGAAAGTGAATTTCCTGTGCAGGAACTGCTTCTTATGGAGATACTGAAATGAATGTCCATCATCTAGGTAGAGCTCACCTACTGCAAAGTCCTATGGAACACATCAGGTGTAGAACAAAGTTAACAGACGCCTGAGTGTTGAACGATGAAACTGAAAATAAGTATCACTATATGCTGAATTAAACAGATAGACGCCACTAGAATGGTTATGATCCCTGTAGGTTAAAACACTCCCTTGAAGAACAATCCAGCATGACTATAAGTACATTCTGGATGTTATGGTTTTGTAAATTCATTGTGGTGTCTGTGCAGTATTTTCCGCTATTGGCTTGTATTTAAAAGGACAGTTGCTGAATTCATTCTCTCTGGGTCTGAAGAGGAAGTTTGTGGTCTGAAGCAATCCACTGCTCTTCTCCTTCCTCCAAGCTGCTGGAGGGTGGCTGACAAGGAGAGGAAGGGCAAGAGGGAGGTCAGGAAATGCTCTACTTGTGCAGAAATCCTAGTCTCATGCTGAATGAACAGTTTGTATGCTCTGGCATGAACCCCAGCATAAAGAGTGGAGCCCAAGCAAGTGAGAAGAGAGCCAAGTCTCTCCACAGCAATCTGGAGGAGACTGGCTCTTCTTCTAACTGCTGTGTAGGTAAGGACTGCAGTGTTCTGACTGAACAGACAGAAGGAGACCTCCTGTTCCCTATAAAGCAGGTCCTACTCCTAGAGGAAGAGGTTGCAGAGAGCAAAGAGGAGCTGGGACATGATGAGACAAAAAAAGATAGGAAGAAGGGATAAAAAGACAGGTGTATAAACCAAATGTAATCTCAGAATACCTTGGAGTCCAGAGCAACACGGAGTTCATACGAAATATCTGTCATCCATTCACTGGATCTTCCTACTGAGGTCTTAAGGGGCACCACACTCCCCCCTCGCTGGAACACTGGAATCTGCCAATAAAAAAGCCAGGGAAGAAGAATTCAAGTGTGGAAATCTTAGTGCCATTCTCTGACCATTTAATTTTAGCTTATTGGGGAAAATATTGCAGCTGTTTCTTATCACGCATAGGGAATTTCAGCAGACACCATGTTGATGAATAAACTCTATTCTGTGTACAAGTCATCTTCCCATAGGCTTTTCCTGTCTTAAATCATTCCAGCAACATCCCACTCTGTACGGCCGTCTGTCTTCTCAAACAGCAGCATATAATGGGGGCCATGGTGTAACTGAAGGACATGGGATACTGACAAAGATGGTCCATTGCCCTCCTCTGGTACAACAGTTACTTTAACTTACATGGATAATGGGCACTGGGAGTCCAGGTCTGACATTCATTTAGTGGTTAAACAGTAGAAAATCCCACCTAGAAATGTGAGGCTGTCCAAGTGAAGCCCTCCTTCGCTACAAACACTTTTGAAATATTTTTGCACTTTCAGCATTTCTACTAAATACTTCTTCTAAGTGGGAGGTAATTTGAAGTGGAAGGGGGTTCCCTGTGGAGTTCTCTGCTGCTGTAATTAGCCCCTCCTTTGTCTATCTGAGCCTGCACTGCTCATATTATGACTTTTTCTGTTTCTTAGTTTGAACCATGCTGCCTAGAGTTAAGATAGCATCTTTTTATTTCCTCCACAGAAGCTATTTTAATTCTCCCTGGACTGCAGCCTAATGTAACTCTTCTGATTTATGAGTGTTTGAGAGAAAAGCTATTTTAATCTGTCAACCCAACAAAAGCAATGTTACAAAACAAAAACGTACACTCTCCAGTGTTACTGGGATCTTCAGAGTCCCTGGAGAGTCCAGTCGTCTAAATCTTCTGAAGTCATACCAAACCTACATCGGGGAAAAGGCAGAAGAAACATACATAAGATATATTTTATGGAAAGATCTGATATCTCTACAGGGGCATTTGCTTTGTGAATTCATCTCTGGCTATCACTGTCTTTTACTGTGATGTAAGGAATAGCATTTAGTGTGCTGAGTCCAAAGACCATTCTGAGAGACGTAGTAAACGTGCATTACACAGATACTCAAAATGGAGAATTACCTTATCTAGAACTTGTATTTGCTCTAGCAGGTTTCAAACCGGCTGCAGGTGCTAAGCAACAGTGTCATTCACAAAATGATGAAACTTTTAAAAAACACTTTGAGAAACAAATCCAGTGTAAGCACATTTGTACCTTAAAATAAT
The DNA here is from genome assembly GCA_032164245.1 of Sternotherus odoratus. Taxonomy (NCBI): domain Eukaryota; kingdom Metazoa; phylum Chordata; order Testudines; family Kinosternidae; genus Sternotherus; species Sternotherus odoratus. The sequence goes on along the minus strand of JAVMKO010000006.1, from coordinate 53,483,055 downwards.
CTAAGTTTTCCACTGGCCTCCAACTTGTGTTCTGAGGTAGATGGTATGTACCAAACCTCTTTAGTACACACTGCTAGATTTTTTTTGGCTATAGGGCCTTTGGAATTAATATAAGAGACAACAGGAACACATTGTCTATTTCTCATGAATTTTCAGTCTTTTTATGTTAAATAAAAGGGCTTTTCAGTTCAGTGTTTAGTAGATTGAAGGGTTAAATTTAGCCTGATCTGACAACTGAAACCTTCTGCACCAAAAGCCAAATGCATTTTTAAGCACCCACAACAGCATGTGATTGTCACATTGTCCTTGACAGATCATGCCCCCAGTGTAAAGTTATTCCATTTTTAATGTTTTCTGAGTAAACCGTATAAAGCAGGTCAATGTGGACTTTTCTCTATTATCTAGGAACTAAAATAAGACAAACAAAATAACTAGAACCCAGACGTTAGATTTGACTACATTTATTGGGATATTCCAAAGCATGCTGCAAGAGCAGGTCACTGAAAATGACCATACAAGGCAGCCTGTGTCTCTGCACCATAGTCCCTGACAGGATTAGCTGTTACACCTTGGTAGGCAGTGAATTCCTATACAAATCTTAACTAAAAACAAGTGTTTGTCAAAGCTCCCTGAGAGAGACCCTAAGCGATCTCTCCCGTATTTCTATACTCTGCCTTAGCTCAAGCACAGTGATCAAAGAACTCCAAGTTCCTGAGACATATTGGGGAGAGCCACAGGCTTTTATTTGATCTTTCATACTCAAAGCTATTACCTCCTCTCCTTTTCTTCCTGTCTTCCCGTTCATCTGCCTCCAAAATTAGATCTCAAGCTCCCACTTAGTGCAATGAGTTGCATTCATCAGAGCTGATTCCCATGACACGTGGGAAATCTAGTTACTTGAGATGCTGAGAAAATTTTAGTCAACACTTAGCCATGGAAGCTGAAGTCTCTTCCCAAGGTACCCCCTCCACAACCTCTGATTCTGAAACCACGTCTTCTACATAGAAGCACATTGCACTGCCATCATGTGGATGAACAACATTCTCTTCAGAGAGGCACTGGCTTTTTGTAAGTGTATGAGAGTGTTTGTTGTGCTTTACTAGGGCACCTAATCACAGAACAATCTGTCTGCACTGTAGCACTTGCATTATTATTACTTAGACTGAGATAGTGGCCAAAATGTGTTAGTTGCTGAAATGACAATATCTGCTCTGAAGATTGCAGTCTTGGGTAAAAAGAATATAACATACAACCAAAGTGATCACGGTGACAGGCACACAGCAAGATTATAAGAAAAAATTGTTTAAGTTCCTCTCCTTGCATCCTTCCTCTACCATCCATCCCCCATGTCTTTTTCCCCAGGTTCAACTCAAGCGTCGTTTCTATCTTCCATCCCAACATTTGACCCCTTCCTGCCACATAAATGAGAAATTAACCCTAAGAAAAGGAAATTAAATAAATAAGCAGACAACTTAAGTCAGCTAGTGTGTGGCAGAGATGTAGGATGAGTATAAAATTAAAGAACTAAATGTAGCTTAAGTTTGGTTAAGGAAATATATATTTGTTGTAAAGAAAGGCCCAGACTAGAAAGTAGAAGGAAGGCCTTGAAAATAATAAGTAATACGGCCAGAAGGAATGAAGTAGGGAGGATGTCTGGTTCAAAGAATAACTAATGAGATATGGGGAAGTTTCTAAAAAGAAGGCCTCTGACCGAACGGGATGACTGCAGATGGTTTTAAATAAAAAAGAGAATCTGTTTTAAAATGATCCAACATGGCCCTTCCCCACCCACCCCCACCAGTATTAAAGCCTGTGTAAACCTAGGTGCAATGAGAAAACTGTTGGACAGCTACAGGGAAGGGAGGAAAGGCCTTGGAAAGAAAGAAGGTGCTAAATCTTATCTGGATTAAGACTAGAAATAAGGGTGAACTGTCTCAAATTAGTTTTTAGCTGAAGTCAGCAACTGGTAATGACCTCACTTGTTTGTAAAAAGGGCATAAAAAGTAAACTCTTAAAGGATTCATTGCTAATTCCTGACCATGTTGGAGCCAGCCAGTATGGATCTAAATACCCCTGGGTTTAGCCCATTTGCAAGTATCTTGATCAAATACTTATAAATGTTTTTGTTACTGTTTGGATGTAGTAAATTGCTTATTAGTTAGGCTTTGTAGGCATGTTTAGAGCAATTGTATAAGTATCATTTGGCATTTGGATTTAATAAAGGAATTTATGATTAAATTTGTGTTTGGTGGGTTCCCCTTCTAATATTAATAATTCCAACAAGGGGTCACAGAGCGGGGCTTGAGGAGGGATTTAAATGAGAAGAGAGTAATGGCTCCGTGTGCTGGTCCGGGGAGGGTAGTCTATGGGTAGAAAGTACAGAGACTGATGTCCAAGAGACAGACAAATGGGGAAAAGAGGCCTTGAGAAGGGGACATGGGTTGCCGCTAGTAGCACTATCACTTATTGGTTATGCTGGGATAGAAGAGGACGCACGAGAATGGAGTTAATGCACTTTCTTTGATTCAAACATCAGAGTGGGTTCTTAGTTACCCTTACCTCATCTGACCCAGGTAGTAAAATGTTCACTGTAGTGGCCGTTTGTTCAGTGACCGGATGCACCAGTAAAGCATTTCCTGAAATAAGAGATACATAAGGAAATGATAACATACAGCATAGCCTGTGTATAGGGCTTTGGATTGAGACTCAAGGAGACTGGGCTCTATTCGTGGCTCCGCTACTGGCCTGCTGGGTGACTTTGGGCAAGACACTTCACCTCTCTGTGCCTCAGTTACCCCGTCTGTAAAAAGGGGATAATAATACTGACCTCCTCTGTAAAGACAGCACTGTGAGATCTACTAATGAAAAGTGTGGTATAAGTTAATAATAATATCTAGCTCTTGCATAATTGTTTTCACTTTACCTAAAGATTCCATTGTGGAGCTAATATTTAAGGCTGAAGACTACAGACTTATTGGATAAGATTTTCAAAAGCACCTAAGGGAATTAGATGTTCAAATCTCTTTGAAATGCAATGGGAGAATGGGAGTTAGGCAGATGCCTAATTCATTTAGGTGCTTTTGAAAGTAGTACTCAGTGTCTATAAGAGTTATCACCATGCAATGTTAAACACCAGCATAGAATCCAAAAGTATGGTGTGTTACCATATGTTAACAATGGACTCCCACAAAAATGTTCCCCCTTCACGGGTGATAAAATCCAGGGTCCTGTGTGTTAATGTGCTTGCATACAGGACTGGTAAGGGACTGGGGAATCTATTAATATATTTTTGTATTTGAAAAAAAAACATTTTCTTACAACCAGAAGCAAGGAAGAAGGCAACCCCATTTGGCAAACAATGCACTTCTTGCACTTCTTTGGAAATGTTTACACTATTTTTTTTCTGAAAAACATATTGAGTATCTTGATTGCATAGTGCAGTGTTCAAAGATGTGTAACTGACAAGGGTGTGTGGGAGAAATGTTTCTGAAGTTCTAACATTCATCCTCTGAAAATCAGGCCTCTTTAAAATATCTCAGCCTGGGCACCCAATCTCACTCACTTTTAAAAGTCTTGGCCAGGGTTTTCATACTTTTTGCTACTATACAGAAGTTCTTAACTTTGAAACACCAGCTGATGTGTGGATTTAGGAAATGGTTTACTTTACCTAGCATGTATTCATCTTCCACACCAAAAGTTTCTTGCTCCTTGGGGAACTCTACCCAGAGAGGCCTGTAGGAAGAAAGGTGGAGTCTTGTCAGTTTCTTCTTTCCCATTGGACCCCTCTGTAACTCATCTGGAGTCCACAGGCTCCCCACCATTTTCTACATTCCTGCTCTCCTACAAGGCAATTTTGTGACTACTGCTATGCAACCAAGGAAGACTGGACACATTTCTCATCTGTCCCTTTAATGCCACTTCTTATACAACCATTATGTTTCCCAGCTGAACAAGAGTTAAGGCACTTCCCAGTATATCTACTGCAAGCAAAAAGCTGGTCTAACCCAGCCTCCTCCACAGGCTCTTGCAGGCCAGATCACAGTATTTGGGCTACACAATGTGTGTGCTCAGTCTAATTACTGTTTGTTTTTCTTTTTGCTCTGGTTTTGGCATGTGTGTCTGTTTTGCCCTTGGCAACTCTGGGAATCCCCCTCTTTCCTCATGAACCCATATAGCATCAATCTTTCTTCTACCAGAGAAGAAGAGAAGGACAGAACTTTCCTTCAGAGTCCATCAGCATTGCTCCTGCTCTGGCTAATTTCTGGGGGGCAGTCTCTCTTCTTCTCAGCAGCTGACTGTGCTGGTTCTACAGCAATCCTAGGTCCTGTTGGTCAGGGATTGAGAAACCTGACTCAGAAGCTGAATTGCATAGTAATGTGATACACTAATTACATGGCCACTGCACAGGCCTTATGTTGCTTATTTATAGTTCCAAATGTTGATAACAATTGCTCTTTCTAGTTAGAGACAAAAACTGGAACAATCCTATGGATTCCCTCACAAACAATGCCGGCCTAACCTGCTTACTAATAGGCATCTTGTTGAATTCTGCAATTCCATCGTTTACTGGCTTGCTAAAGAGGCAGATTTTACATTCGGTTTGCCTTCGTAAACCAGTGAAGAAAATACCAGACTCCTTTTTTAGTTTCTGAATTTGTCACAATGGCTAGCTATAACCATGGCCTTATTTATTATTGTATATAGTCAACATGGGCCTGATTTTTAGAAAGGTAGAAGCCCAGGGCATGGTTAGGTGCAGGACAGTGTATACAAATGTATATGCAAAGGGCCAGACAGATGCCCTCATTGGCTCTGCCTACATTATGGACTAACACGGCTGCTAATCTTAAACCATTCACAAATCAGGTTCACAATTGAGTCCCAGAGCTTCTGCCCTATTAAAAGTTAGGCCTTATCTTGAAGAGAAATTTTAAAACGGACAGCAATTCCAGGGCTATTTGTAAGAGACAAGAATACAAGAGTTTAGTAATATTTATCTTCTACTGATGTGACTCACTGAGACCTCTCATTATAGACTGGAAGGGAACACAATGAAAGCTAGTTTACTCATTTAATGTCTATATTACATTAAAAATGATTATAGGAAATGTGGCATGGCATATACCTCATACTTGAATTATCTATGTGAAATGAACTCTGGGAAAGGTAACCCAGTTGGCCCAGTTTCTTCAAATTAACAAAAAGCATTTACCGGAGAGAGAGAAAAGGCAAACTCTCTGAAACTTTCAGATCAGCTTAGGGATCCACTAGCAGTATTTAGATATGAATAAGAATAGTGATAACATTCTTCTTGGGGTCTACTGTATTTTAGAAATTTATCTAAGACTTTATGTGGTAATAGTTTATTTAACGGATGTGCTCAATTGCTCTCTTTTAGAAAATGAATTATATATTATTTGTTTTTAAAAATTTTAATTGAAAGTCACAAAAGTAAGGGAGAGTAATTTAATTTCCCCCTCTCAAACATCCATCTGGACACAATTATTACATTTCCTAGCTCATAAGAAGGGCCTTTATATAAAGAGCAATACAAGTAGTTTTAATGTAGCCCCTTATGATCTTACCTCATGACTGGTTCAGCCGTGGTGTGTGCCCGATAGAACAGTGAATACAAGTAGGGCAGAAGGATGTAGCGCTCTCTAATGGCTTCCCTGATGATCCGTGTGGTCTCATCCCCAAATAGCCATGGTTCACGCCGTTTGCTTTCAATATTGGCATGGCCTCTGAAGAATGGTTGGTATGCACCAGCCTGATACCAGCGAACAAGTAGCTCTGGTTCTGGGTCCCCAATAAACCCGCCCACATCAGCTAAAATTTAAAAACACACGCTAATTGGTTTTGGAAAGTATTATGAAAAAACATGAATTTCTTATTACACATTACAAATCTATAAAAATACATTAATGTAATATGGTACCTCCTACCCTTCTGAAAGGCAGATGTTTGGCCATACAAAGGGAAAAAAATTATTGGACTCTCATTTAATGATGAAACAGGTTGATAGCTTTTAGAGACACAGTGAGTGGTTTTCCTTGTCACACGGGAAAATTATACTGATGCTTGTGGAAGACGACTCCAAGCTGTCAGTTCAAGGGACTCACAAAGATGACTATGCCAAAAGAAAGGAGAGAAGAATGCTACTGGGAGTTGTAAAGGGACTAAATATAGGAAATCGTTTTGAAACAGATTGGGGCGTAGGAAAGAAGTGGGTAATTCAGGTGGTTGTGTGTTTAATTCTATCTTGAGACACAAGCTCAGTAAGTCTGGTGGCCTACATTTAGTGAAGAATCCAGTTAAACTCCTTACCGCCACAGAATGAAATTCCTGCAATGCTGATGGTGAGCAACATTGGAATGGAGATTTTTAAGTAACTCCACTTTGCTTTGTTGTCTCCTGTCCATACTGCACCTGCAAAAACCAGTAGCATGGTTTCAAGTTTACACACTGAATTCAGGCCCGTAGGTCAATTTATACTTGCAATTAAAGGGGAAGAAAAAGTGGCAAGCTAATATATTTGCTTCAAGTACTCTGCAGAATTTAAATCGGTATTCTATTGTTGTTTAACAATGTGGTTAAAACTGCTATTAATCTCAGCTTTTTAAAATCTGGTAATTAATTGCAATTATTTTTTAATTGTTTGACAACCCTAGTACCAAGGACCAGGCCTAGTATGCATAAATAAATAAATAAAGCATTACAGAAAAACACTACTGTTCTATGATTTCATGAAGCTTCTCCATGCTTACCATACTTCTGTGATCCGGCAAAGAAAGACCTTGTGAGGACAAATGGTCTCTTCTGTCCGCCAGAGCGTTTGATAAGTCCTTCTGCAGTTGCCATTTGCTGCAAAGCATAAGAATAACTGGCAAGGAGCTAACCTAATTACAAACGTAAATACCATACTCCTGTTGTAGCCAATTTTAAAGGCAGGAACAATATGAAATATATGTCCAGAAATAATAGTAATTATTATTAGTTACATACCAACAGTTTGTTGGAAGAATGGGGAAAAATATAGAAATACTAATATTGCATATGTAATAGATTGATGTCATTACACTGTTGCAGTAGAAAGATATGCATGAGCGATATCATTGTTACGGGCCTGATTTATTAGGGGGAAGCTGATTCTAAAATACTGGCACTTAGTATAACAAGGCCCCAATCTTGATGGGACCATCTGGGCGCTCCCACAGTACATATAATAATAACCATAATCACCCAGGGCAGAGTATCTCTGGCAGTTGATTTTTGTTTTTAGGTGCCCTACCTGGTAAAAGCCATAGAGATTGTGAACCTCCCGGTGCTCCCAGTTGCCATGGTGGACAGCATCTCTCTGCATGGTTAGTTCTGCCCCTCTGAAGACTGAAGGCTCATTCATATCATTCCATACAAACAGTATGTCAGTAGAGCCCTATGATACAAAGTAGCATTTAGGGTATATTTAAGTCATTAGGTTAATCCAGTGTTACCCAAACTTTAGTGGAGGTCCTAGTGTAGGGGATGCACAGAAAGAGAAGCAATATAAGAGTGGCACTGCAAATATGTTCCCATGGCTCCAGGTAAAGCTAAGGGCAACTTCTTGAAAGCATTCTGTCTTCCCTCTCTTCTCTCCTTACGGCCCCTAATTCATCTGGCCATAGGAGCAGCTTATGTGTACAGGGTTGTAGTCCACAAGCTTATTTGCGCTTTTCAGCTCTCATAGCACTCAGCTGAAAGGGCTCTGTGGGCCAAGTCTACATGTGCAACCAATAGATGCCTCACAGCAAGCAGAATGTTGCCTTCTGGTGAGTGATGGTGGGAAGGAGGCAGGGGAGCGCAAAAGTTCATAAGAGAATTTTCAAATATTAAAAAGCCCAGAGGAAAACTGCAGAAAAGGACAGGAACAAGGAACCGGGGAGAAAAAGTTGCCTTGGGACATGAAATGAGGGGCCATAAGTAGTGTGAGTTTACCAGCCCCTTGCAAAGTGGGGCTATAACAAAAAAATGATTGGGAGCTGGGCAGTGTTTCAGTGACACTCACGTCTAATATTGAGTACAGCCTGGAAAGGGCTAGGAGTGATGTGACCATAGCCTATGAACAGCCAGGATTTTCCACACTATTCTCCTCACTTAAAAGGATGCAGGGTGGGGGAGGACGACATGAGAGCACCTGTGAGCTCCTCAGAGGCAGCACTCTCACATTGTTCCCTATGTGGACTCTGGAGAATGGGGCAGATGCATTATGACATGGTGGTAAAAGGCCTGTTCCCTATCCACACCACCACTGTTGCTATCACTGGGGGAATTACATCAGGGGTGAATTAGGCTCCTATTTTTCTTACTGTTGACAAGGCCATGGTGAGGTTCCTTCTGCAGTCTATATGGTTATCACTATATTCAGGATATTTGCCTCTACAGTATAATGACCAGCTATTAATTCAAAGCCCCACTACCTTACTTATCTAGTAGTTTATCTCCTCTATTTCTTCCCCATTTCCAGGTTTTTGATGTGCTCTGTAGAATCCAGAGAAGAAACACAAACCTTATATGATTTGAAGGCAAACTGATCTGCATACCATTGTCGGACTTCAGGATTGGTAAAATCCAGGTAAGAAGAGGAACCTGCAGGTGTGGACCATCACATTTATTACGTTAACCTTTATAACATCTATTCCCTTGGCGTTCAAGCATTGTGATATGTGGATACAACAATATCCACAAGGGCTAGCACCGAGATGTCTGTCCTTGCTGTAACTTTAATATATAACCCAAAATGCTAGGAACAAAAACCTGAGCGAAGTGTAACCAAGTGCTAACCTAAACAAGTACACCTTACACTATGATATGAAGATCACTATTCTTAGGCTTTGGTGAGCTAAGTTCCACACCATGTAAAGATGGTGACCAGCATTTTGAATGACACACAGAAGCAAACTGGAAGCCAGTGAAGGAATCAAAGCCTTGATGTTACAGGGTAGTGTCACTCAGGAGGTAGGTAACTGTGTTCTGAAGCACACAAGTGGTCTGCAATGGTTGTACTATGTTCATTACCTAGTACAGAGCCACAGTGATTAAACATTGCACACAGACAGCCTATTTGGTGTCAGTTTATGTCCCTGCTGGAACCCCACTGATCCTCATATATTTCCTTGTTTATAGAGATATCTACTCTACATGCGCCAGTAGTACAGTATTCACTAACAGTGCAGTGGTAGTTTCGGAAATGCGGGCACTCCCAAGTATAGTCAGGAATGAAACAAAATGCATCTATTTATAGTACTTATTTCAGAGCCCCACCCATGTCTCAACTCCCTGGTTGGTTTGTTTCTAGGTTGTCCAGCTTGAAGCTAGAATTCTAAGACTGGCAACTCCTTCAAAAGTCATGTTTTCTGGAATTAGATGGATATTTTAAAATATAAAATTGGGGCTTGCCACCCTTAATGGGGTCCAAATCCTATTAACTCTTATCTCACTTTCCCTTTTTCCCCTCCAGTTTTGCTGTTCCCACCTTTGCTGAAAACTTTCTGGTACTGTTTCATTCTCACAGCACCATGGCCACAGTCTCTCCCTGCATGGCCCTACAGACTTCAAGTGGAAAGGATTTCTCTAGCCACACACTATACAGGGAAGAATGCAAACCCCACTCCATGAAGTCTGAAGTGTTTTCAAAGGGGTGTCTCAGGCCCCACTAGGGAGACGGTGTTAATGAAACCCTTGTTCACTGTTACAACATTAAACAGTGAAATGTGGTCTTGGGTTTTATGTTACCATTAGCTTACTCCCATTGTAATAGCCACCATTAAAAATCCAAGAAGGAATGGCAATCTCATCTCATTCAAATTAACACAGTTCAGTGATTTCAACTATGAACAATTCCTCCTATTTCTAGAATCTTTCAGCTTGTTGTTATATCAACCAGTGACTTCAGCAGGAATGTTGAAGACCCCTTATTACAGTTCTTTTAACAATCCAGTTTGTACCAGTCTATTTGACTCAACTTTTGCTTACTCTTATAAACAATTTCATGTAACAGGCTGAGTAGGTTTTATGTAACACTGGACAACTTAGGGTCTTGATCTTTGCACAAGTTCAGTAACTTAATAGTGCCATGCACCTAGATTATATGCAGACAGAGGTATTGTCTTTCTAAGTTGCCGGGGGGAGGGTGCTTAACTCCCGCTCTGCCTAAGGCCCTGCCCTCACTCCACCCCTTCCCCCAAGCCCTCACCCTGCTCTGCCCATCCTAGCTCCTCCCCATTTCCCCCCCCCATGCCTCCTGGACGCCACTGAACAGCTGATTCATGGCAGGTGGGAGGCACTGGGAGGGAGAGGGAGGCGCTGATCAGCGGGGCCGCTGGTGGGCAGGAGGTGCTGGGAGAAGTGGGGGGAGCTAATGAGGGGACTGCCAGTGGGCGCTGAGCACTCACTATTTTTGAAGCACCCACAGAGTTGGCGCCCATGTATGCAGCAATAATAGAACTAATGGTGGAGGAATTAGAGCTGGGAAGACTAGGAGATGCATTAGAACTGCTCAAAAAACTATAAAAGACTTGGAATCATGAATATTCAAGAATTGCACCAACATTTTTTCCTTTTGACTATCCACTTTTGACTCATGCTATTCTACTACACATTACAAAATAAATTGTGATCTATAGACTATAAGCAGTGGGTTTTCTTACCTGGCCAACAGATGCCCTCAAAGTCTTGGCCTTTCCTATCCTTCACAAAATACCCCTTCTTTTTGGCCTGAGAGTATAGGTTATACTTGGGATCAACCTTAATGTGAGGATCTATAATGACGACAAGCTGCCAACATAAGAGATGAGAAGACACCATTAGCATCAACTGTTCAGCATATTACAGAAAGAACTCAGGTTGAGGCACGTGCAGACATATGTTTTTAAAAGAAGTTACTGGCCCTTGTGCATACTTACTATACATATGTAAACTAGCTGATTTCACAAGACAAGGAGCAGTGCATGCTTGTCTACCTGAAATGAGGGTCGGTACTATGCCATATGCTTCAGAAGATAGTAACCTCCTCACCCCTAAAAACATTTTAATACAACATTACACAACTGATGAGGTGAGGAAATAAATTTCTCCCTGGCCGTTGTGGTGACTAGTTTCTTCCCCAAATCATAACATTTAATTACTGTGACAAGTCAGGCTGGACAGCTAGAATTGGAGTGATGGAAGGCAGGATATTAGCCCTAAAATGAAAAGGGCCCTTTTTCTTACATGTTGAAAAGAGGTTCTCTCAGGTCAACTAAGGACACTTGGGACCTGCCTGGGACATTGACAAACCCTTCTCCTGGTGGGAGAGAGGGAGGTCAGACAAGCTGCTGCAGGATTAGTGACAGCAGGGAAAAAGGCTTCTCCAGGGTGAGAGTGTGCTCTTCTCCCTCCAGGGAAAACCACCACACTGACTGCCTATTTAGGAGAAGGATGGACACCCTGGTGGCCAATAACAAGGCAACCCCATGCCCGTCAAGAGGGGGTAGGAAAAGGTATTCCCCCTATACTTTGTTATGCATTTGTTTCTTTTCTATGGTAGTGGACTACTCCTTGGGCCTGCCTTGAAAATATTGATAAATAAATCCAGCATGGGAAGCCCAACACTACCCAGAATGGGGCTCGTTTATTTCAGTCCCCACCGTCATCACAGGGGGAAGCACTAAGCTTGGTGAGATGGAAGAAGTGCTCGGCCACATTACACAATGCGACAGCATATGCTATTAGAGTCACCACTTCTTATGATAAATCTTGTACAAGGTCTGCCTTGTGAGATATCACTGGGAAAAGTTATAGTTGGCTGAATATTATTGCCCTGTTAAAATGTGTGTATCAACATTGTATATGGAGTTATGACATTTTGCCATATGTTTGCTACTGAAATGTGTTGTGAGCCTGGGGAATGCACACAGACTAGCTCTCTAGAAACAACAGAAGAACTATAACCAAGGGACTGGCGTGTCATTCCCAGAGACACTTCAAGCTGCGTGCAGACAGAAGGTGCAAGCACGAATTTGCAATTCCTATGGAAATCTGAGTTCAAGTACATAGGCAATGGAGTTGCCGGACCTCATGACACAGCAAGAACTTTTCCAGTAAAAAGGGTAAGATACATGGGAAACTGACGGACTGGTCAAGTTGGGTATGATCCATAACTTAACAAGAGACCATAGGGGACTCCTGCCTCCCGATAGTGAGGGGTATGGGGAGACGTGCTAAAGGGGGAGGACATGTGACCTAAGGTCCCTCCAAGGTGCACGCCTGCATGGCCACGCAGGAGGGACACACACATAACTCTCCCTGAGCCCTGGAGCTGCTGCGGCCGGGAAAGGGCTGTGGAGAGTCCTCTATCCTTGATGCAGCCCCAGGGCATCCTGCACCTCAAACCCCTCATCCCTGGCCTTACCCCAGAGTCTGCGCCCCCAGCCAGAGCTCTCACCTCTTCCTGCACCCCAAACCCGTGCCCTAGACCTCAGTCCCCTCCTGCACCCTGAACCTCTCATCCTTGGCCCCACCCCAGAGCCCCCCCACACAGCCAGAGCCCTCAGCCCCTGCACCCCAACCCTCTTCCCCAATCCTGAGCTCCCTCTCACACCCAAATCCCTTGGCTCCACCCCCACCACACATCATCTCCATATTGGTACACATAACAAAATTCATTCTGCACATGAATGGGAAAAATTAGAGGAAACATTGCATATGACTACCCCACATGTCTCCTCTGCCCAGTGACCCCCCCTGCCCTCCGCCCAGCCTGGGGCCACCGCAATCTCCCTGTCCCACATTACCTGCAGAAAAGCAAAAACAGAGAAAGGGGCTTAAGAATGGTTCAAGGTCACCCTGTTGAAATAAACAGACCTTCCTTTATGACCTAAATGCAGCCAACAAGAACTACAGTGAAAGCTCCTGTAAGATGGAGTTTTACACAGGTCGAGCCTAGACTAAGAAAGCGTTGTTCTCCACCTTATGCTAACTAAGCAAAACACTAGTAAGAAGTGACCCACCACAGCCAATGGTAACTGCTGGTGGGAACACGGGATGAGATATGTTTGCTCAAGTATTTAGGGCCTCCCTAGACTATGCTGTACTATGACATTTTCCTTTCTCCCGCTGTATAATGTACCTTGCGTTTTTTACTCTTGAGCAGTTTCTGCATCCTTTTGGGGTGCTGGAATTTTTTCTTGTCCCAGGTGAAGTACCTCTTGCCCTCTGTGTGCTCTATGTCCAGCCATATAACATCATAGGGGATGTCATACTCATCAAAGCCAGCATCTACTGCCTTTACATCCTGCTCATCCTTATAGTTCCAGCGGCACTGGTGGTAGCCCAAGGAGAAGAATGGAGGCAGAGCTTGAGTGCCTAGGAACAGATATGAAGTTAGAAACTAAGCCAATAAGTATAATAATGGTGTTGCCTTTCAGGATTACCTTGAATCTTTGGAAAAGTCAACGGGAGTGGCATGGCTGAAATCATATGCAACTGTTTAAAACTGAAGCACACTTGCCTAAGGTTCAGTCCAGAGCACAATGTTCACATTCTGAGTTTGTAACTTCAGAAACTAAGATCATAAGAAAAATTATGGACAGGCTTAACTTTAGCAGAAGATGCTGTAATTATTCTCACCCATATGATATAATATGGTTACATGGTGGCAAAATAACCTAGTGACCATTATTATTCTCCATGCTAAAATGTTTATTCAAGTTTTAAAAATATTGTGGGTGAATTTAATTCTCATTCACATGAATGACTAACAGGATCAGGCTTAGTGGAGAAGGCCATTGTAACCCTCCTACCAGTAATTCCCCTTACCCTGGCACTTGAGCAGAAACTAATATTTCTTTAGTAATAGAAAACAGAACTAGTTCCTTAGGTGCAACAATAGAGAGAGACCAGAAAGTCACATTTATTTAAACGTTTTCATAGTATGGGCTTCAGCTTTGAGAGACAGTCTTGTGAACTATCTGCTCTCCCATTCATGACCAAATGAACCACTTATCCTCTTATTCATGATCAAATAATATCCCCGTGGCAATTTCTTATTTGGAAAAGTAACATTAGGAAAGTTTGCTCTTAACTGTGTTAAATGTAGTAAGACAAGGTGGGTGAGGTTATACCTTTTATTGGACCAAATTCTGTTGTCTCTTTGACCAAGCTTTTGAGCTCACCTCACGGAGCTCTTCTTCCACCAAGTGAAGTTGGTCCAATAAAACATATTACCTAACTCATCTTGTTTCTCTAATATCCAGGGACCAACATGGCTCCAACAACACTGCCTATAATGTGGTAAGTAATTTTTGATTTATAAAAAGGTTAGTCACACTGTCTCCACTTTTGCTCTTCTGTCTCCCCTTGCCTATGACCGTTTGCCACCTGGGCTTTTTCTTCTCATATCCCCTGCACTTGCTTTCCTGTCACGTTACTACCTTCTCCATGGACACAGTGTCCAGCTACCATCTCTTCCTCCTACTCCCTTAGAGGTACTATCAGTTACTTTATTCCTTTCTCCCACTGGTGCTTGGTAGCGCCACTTGCTAGGATTTTCTCCTGTTTCCTCTCTTCCCTCATGGAAGAGCAGTCTCAAGTAGTAACAAATAGATTAGCTTCACATTTCCAGCTACTTTTAGAGGCCAAGCCTGGACACCTGTAGAGGCTGATAAAAACAAGGATGGAAACCATCTCTCCACAGAACACCAATAAGTGCTCTGTGAACTACATTTTGGGAACAGCTGTCCTACTGCATTCAATGAGATATGTAAACATTAGTCCACTTTTTGGTACAATATGTCCAGCTGGTAATTGTTCCGCATTATTTACATGATGACAGGGAACCTCAGTGATGAATGTACAATGTTGTTTCTTCACTGATACAATTGTGTAATACCTGTCAATTGTGCATATTGCTTGAAGATATCAAAAGGGGTAGGTCCCATTAGGAGGAAAACATCAATTATTCCACTTTCTGACATCCAACGCACATCAGTTTGAGGCATCACTCTCTGCTTTGTTATGTCTGGAGGGGATCTGGGTAGTAGATTCTTTGAAAGAAACAAAAAGTAGAATCTGAAGCCCTCTCTCTACCAAAGATTAATTTTACAGTCTCCCCATTGATTGTCCAGACCATAATATTACTCTCTGATTTTTATATAATTAAATCTAAATAGTATATTTTTTGACCATGATAATGCAATATCTTGTTTTACTGTCTCATTTTAATAAGCAAAACTAATGTTGGATGTGAAATCACAGCTTTATCCTTGTTCCCTGAATATCAACAATATAGTCACATGAAGTATTGGGATGGGGGGGGAGGAGAGAAATACCAAGAATTTTTAAATTCTATGGTTTGATAAATGCGAGCTAAAAAACATTCAATATGCACTTGATTGTGTCAGATATTTATTTTTGTGGATTTCTCTTGCAGGATTTGAAGTACTTCAAAATGTTCTTTTCTTATATGAAATTTATTATGTGATTCATGCGTCTTGTTTTCTGAAAAATGCATCCTTGTGATCATATCTAAAGTTCACTAAAATAAATGGGGAGGGAGAGAAAAGAGAGTTACCATTCCTGATTCACTGAGGCAAAAGGTGAATATGAAGTTACACTATCAGATTGCCCTGTGCAGGAGTATTTTAATTTCTTATTGAACTCCTGGGAACAATACCATGCATCTCTCACCTCCATTTCAGCTTTTGTATTAATCTCCACTAGAGTTTCTGAGGAATTCAGCCAGAAGATCCCAGAAGTTCTGTTAGGTTTATGTGCTAACAGAAAGGGCACTGAACCATAAATGCCCATTTTGTTATGGATCTTGTATCCATAGACATCCAAGTTAAAAAGCCGGTAAGCATCATTGTCACTGGAATGAACAGACAAACATTACTTGTAATAATTACTCAATGGGCCACGTTAACTTGGTATTACAGCAGGGATTAATATGGTGTATTCTTTATTACAGTCATCATTTATCAGCAAGATACGACATGTGGCATGGATGACCATTTCATTTCAATGCTACTGCTTCTGATGTGGTCTTATCCTTACACTATTAACACTCACCCTCTCCATTTTTCTGCTTAAATCCCATAGAGCTGTCTGGAGCTGCTCTTTTATGCATTTCAGTAATGTATATTTTGTTTAAACCCAAGCAAGACTCATGCAGAATTGGCTGCATAGAAACGTCATAGAGAACAGGAAGAGTCAGCCGCAGCACTGTGGAGTTGGAAGCAAAGCAGCCTACTCCTTGGGGACAGATACCATCATTTTATGTGTTGCTACCATTAGAACAAAATACAAAATGTATTGTATACTGTACTGGTATATATCATACACATCTATGGCTTCTCCATTACAGGACTTATAAAGTTTTCTTTAGTTAGTCACCAACCCACCTAACACCTAAGCTGCAGTAACCACTCTAATTTGGGGGAAAAGGAGCCTACGCCTTGTGCTCAGTCCGTCTTGGATTTCCTCACATCACACTGCTAATATGCCTGTTCTGACTTGCAATGGCCATCTGAACAACAATCTGGTGTGCTCAGTTAAATTGTTGTACAAATCTAAATGTTCAAAGGTGACATTAGGACAAAGATCACTGGCACTTGTTCCCATTGGATCTTCAAGTTTCAGATGTGCTACCCCTCCTAATTATCCCCCAAGTCAGAATTACAGCCCTCTTTAGAAGCAAATCTGCTTCTCTTTTACCTGGTGTTTTTGAGGAGAAGTGTTTCTGCATGCTCTGGTATTCCATAGACATGTTCACATCCATGCAAAGAAAAATCCAAGCCTATTGAACTGGGACCTGTAGGAAAAGTATTAAAATACAACAGCCCTGAGTTCTGCTCTTATCATGGCCAAATTTTAAGAAATAGATCAGAACATGCTAATTATAAAACTGTTCTGTTTACTAATTGCTTCAAACTTGATTTGAGATTCACCTCCATTCTTATATACTTACTATATGGGAACGTTTTCTAGGGGTACTTGTTTGTAAATTTGTTGTTCATAAATTTTGATCTAATCATAAAGGGCAAAGAGAATGAATGTATAGTTAAAAACACTTGCAGGTTACTTTATTTTTATCAAACTAATCTTTATTATGTAGTAAAACAGTTTACAATTTCTATCCCAATTCCTGCAAGCTCTGCCCTGCGGCAGAAGCAGTGCAACAAGGTGAAGTAAGAAAGTCAGTGCTGCCTCTTTTCCTGCACTGCTTTCCTGTTTCAGCCTCAGGAGTGGCAGCAGCAGAGCACACACATGTCTTAATCAAGCCATATCAACTTTGTCAGCTAAATCATTTTATTTTATTTGTGTAAATCCAGAGCAACCCTAATGAAGTAAATGGGGTTACTTCAGATTGACACGCACTCACAAAAATCTGACCGTATGAACTTTATTCCCGAGGGAATCCGTGACTTCAGTGGCAGCTGTTACAAAAATGCAGCCTTAAGTATTTTATACCAGTTCATGCAACATTCCTTAGATCACAGGTTTTACATTTCACCAAAAATAAGATATGGGATTTGAATCACTTCTTGGAAGAGCTTTAGCCAACCAAACAAAATAATTGTGTATTGCTCTTTGTGCCTTTGAAAGATTTTGGGTTGCAAATCCTGGAGAGTGAAATTCTCTTTCTATCCACAGAGCAGGTACAGCACAGGCACAGAAGTGAGAACCTCCTCACATATGCCATCTGTGTGCCTCCTCAACCATGACCTAGAGAACCTCTAGAGAAGGGATGTCATAGCAATTTAGCTTCCATGGCCCAGATCCACAAAAGGTCTTAGACATTGTGATGCTGAGCATTGTGGCGCCTAACTTTTAGGGGCCTGGCAAATCACAGGCACAACACTGCAATCCACAAATTTATATATAATTGTTCAGTTAAAGTGGAACAACGTAAATAGGTGAGACTGATGGAGCCCTACTGCAGAATATTCCATTGCCTAGGGCCCTCCCCACAGAGGGGGCTGATCCCTGTTCAAATTCCAAGGGGAACTTGAACCAGAGGTTAACCATCGCCCGAGTGAGTACCCTATCCACCAGGGTACTATAAGGGAGCTACCTTTCCTCTTCCTTTACTTCCCCTCCCTCCCAGTTGTTTTGTGTGAACTCCGCTGAGGGACCCAATCCTGCAGCCTCTGAGCATGCCTACTGGATGTAGGCTCCTGCATGGGACTTAGACAGCTGAATGCCTCTCTTTCCCAGTTTGTGTATGGCTCTGGGGCTGACACAGGAGACAGACATCTGGACACCTATCGTGAGGCAGCAGTGCGCATGCTCAGGCAAAAGATAGGCACCTGGGCACCTAGTGTGAGGCTGAAGTATGCATACCCAGAAGCAAAAACTTAGGCACCTACAGGGTTAGGAGGCAGCTCAGTGGGTGATTTGTGGATCACAGTGGTGCCTAAAAATAGGACTTCGGAACCTAAGTACCTTTGTGGATTGCACCAGAGGCCCAATCAATCGTCGGCCTCTCTGGGGTCTGCTAACTTAGTGTCCACTGTGATAAAGGCTTATGTCATGCAGGGCCTGGCCCATTAGGAAATGGACTGAGTTAATCCATTCATTTCATGTAAAACACAACAGGTTGTTATGAATTTGTTTATTACTAATTTAGGATGGACTTGAACTAGTGACTTAGAGAGGTCTGTAGTCCATTAATAATATTATTAATGTATCCCTTGAGCCTTCCAGTAGGAGAAAAAGAGTGAGATGGATAACCATTAAGTAAACAAAAAGGCAGATAGAAATATGGATGAGAACATACTTATGCAAACTGGTAAAGTTGTTTTCAATTCTAGGCTTAATCTTACCGTTAGCTTTGATGTCTAAAAACCGGCCAAATTCTTCTTGCCAGAGTCCCAGAGTCTCTTGATTTTCCTACATGTATAAAAATAATCTAACCTAGTCAACTGCGCTTGTTTACAAAACATTTTATTTATAAGTAACACAAATGTATTATTTTGAGATGCATTATTTACTTGCTGTTGAACGTACGTGGAATGTGGGCCAAAAACCACTTCAGGTTTAGGCCAGGCCTGTGAAGCCTGAAGAACTGATGCGCTGGTGGAACACTCCTGTGCTCTGCTGCAGCACAAAAGAGCAGCATAGATTCCAAGGGTAAAAGGGACAATTGTAATAATCTACTCTGAGCTCCTAATACAACAGAACTTCCCTGAAATAATGCCTTGAGCACAGCTTTAAAAAAAATACATCCACCGCAACCCTTGGTAAATTGTTCCAATGGAGTCCCCCATCCTCTAAATATGGCCTATGTTCTTTTTTCCTAAATGCATATATTTAGCCGTATTAAAAACGCCTTGTTTGCTTGTGCCCAGTTTACCAAGTGATCCAGATTGCTCTGATCCAGTGACCTGCCCTCTTCATTATTTGCCACTTCCTCAATTTGTACATCATCTGCAAACTTTATTGATGATGGCTGGAGGTTTTCTTCCAGGTCATTGAAGGTCTGGTCATTACATAAAGTAGAGCCAAGAACCTAGCCTTCTGGGAACCCACTAGAAGCAGAGCTGCTTGATCATGATTCCCCATTTACAGTTACATTTTGAGACCTATCAGTTAGCCAGATTTGAATCCATTTCTTAATGTGTGCCAAGTTACTTTTATGTTCTTGTTTTCTAATTAAAATGTGTGGTACCAAGTCAAATGCCTTACAGAGGGACAACACTTGACTTGGTACTGCACAAAAAGATCTTGAAATCTCACAAAGCAATACAGATACTATTTCAACATATTTGATCCTGAGCTCTCAGGCAAGTTGCCGGTATGGTCTCTGTTTGGCTGTTTGGACACCTGTGCCATAACACTAGCCCATTCCATGCAAACATAGTTTGTAATCATGACAGATGATCCATCCTTCCCACAGGGTACTAATGCCAGAATCAAACCAAGCTTGGGTTACCTGAGATGAGTCACTTGGTGAGTCCTCTTTCTTTTGTGCTGTAGTTTTGCTAATGAAAACAAATGAGCAGAAATAACCAGTTAATTGAGAGGATTTCAGATAGAAAACTTTAAAAACTGCAATATCTCCTACAATATCTGGAACTTTTAGTTTCGACTTTTCTGAAAAGTAATCATGTGTGTTGAGATCTGTAGTTGACACGTGATTTTAGTATTTAATTTCTTACAGTGATCTGCTTTCCAAACCAGACCTAATTTGGGTTATTCAGACTAGATATTTTTGTGTGTTCTGTCATGTAGAGGGCTCTTTGTCAATTACAAGTATTTTTAAAAAAGTAACTATTTTCCCTAGGGTAGAGTTACCTACCACGTTGCTTTCTCAGCTCTGTGGAATGGCCCCACATTCCCATTTCCCCTGCTTTATAACCCCTCATTCTTCCACTATTTTGCAACAGGGCTGGAATGCTAAATATTGCAGCCATATGATGAATGATGCCTTCATAAAGAGAAGGTTCAGCTTCAGATGAGGACCTGATCAAATGAGATAGTGGGCTCTGAGAACCCCTTTTCTGCTGGGCAGAAGCCCCTACCCCTACCATCCCACCGTAGGTTAGAAGCTCTAAGCTCCTCACAACCAGTCTGGAAGGTGGAGAATGGGGAGCAGGATGGGGGGAGGTTGTGGGGGACTCCGAGAGCCGTACTTTTACTGTGAAAGAGCTGCAGTTTGGCCACCTGATATATAGAGCAGTATAAACAAGTCATTGTCTGTATGAAATTTTAGTTTGTACTGAATTCACTAGTGCTTTTCATATAGCCTGTAATAAAACTAGGCAAATATCTAGATTATCTGATGTACCCCCTGGAAGGCCTCTACGTACCCTCAAGGGTACACGTAACCCTGGTGGAGAACCACTGCTTTAATTGAGTGAGCAATGGGAGAACCCAGGCTTCAGTGTTCGGGGTGCCCTCAGTCAGAGATAGGATAGATATGGCCTTACAAGATCAAATTCTCTCCTGACTTCAGTGGGTCTCACAGAGAGTAAGTCAGAGCACAGTCTGTCCTTAGTTGTTGTGCCGGTACTTTTCTGAATGTCAGAGCCAACAGAATTGAATGTAGACAGTAATATTACAAATGGTGGCACTGCAATATTTTTGCTGATCTGAATTCTTGTTGGTTTATTTTCAGTAACATCACAAACACTGCACACTGTGGGATGTGGAGATATCACACCTGTTTTGGGGTGGCAGTTGTAGATGCTCGAAGTACAACAGGCCATTGGTGTTCACACTCAGTAGAGTTTCACCCTTCGACTCTAGTTCTATCTGGAATGGATTTGCTGTGATGTGAAGCTTGTAGTCCTCATTGGCACATGTCAACACCAGAATATCTGCCTCCTTCTGGGCTATAGAGAGCCTGGCAATTTTTTTTTAAAAAAAGATAGGTAATAGATTTCCATAGGTTTTAGATCATTGTAGATAAACAACAACAAATTAGACAAAAGATAATTTAAGACTAATTGTGCAACATAAGGCCACCTCTTGAAACTACTATTGAAGCAAAACTCCATTCTCTTAAATAACTGTGGGTTGTGAGTAAGCACTAAGGACTCCTGGATCTGGCCCACAGACTGAACAGTGCAATAGCTGGCTACAACGTTTCCTTCAATATTCTCAATAGTTTTTATTTTCTCAATACTAATAGACAACACATGTCAAAATGATGCATACTAAGGTCTGGGCCATATAGTTACAGATTTCACATATGAAGCTATATAATCTTCCTAATGTGAAATATTTATCCTCAGGCACAAATTCACCTTCATAAGCCAATTGCTTTTTTTCTATTCCTAGAAATTCCTGATATTCCTGAGGGTAAATACAATTGTACTTAAATGAGAGGGAAGAGAAAACATTGTTTAAGGCGAAGGGGTATAAGCAATGAAGAGACTATATAACTTTCCAGAGCTTACCTCTGAGTGGTAGGTTCTTTTATGAGAACATCAGGAACTTCATATCTTGATTTGAGAGGAGATACCTCATTAATTTTAAGCCTGAAAATGTTGCCTTCTATTGCATAAATTTCCACTAGGAGAGGAACCTGGGAACAAACAAACAGGTACAGCAGCTAGTGCTACACTGTGATAAAGGCATTGATTTACATTTTAATTCAGAAATTCTGGCTCACATACCAGACATTTATTTTTGTAAAAAAATCCATGTCTGCCTTCTGATCCAGCATAGTTTAGTAGGCCCAAAACTGAACACTAACAGTCACTATGCATTTGAATTTGCACCGGATAGGTCTATTCCACTGTTTTTAAGAAACAGATATTCTTAGTTTGGAAGTGAAACTGGACTGAATTTTTTTTGCAAAAAGCCAAGCCGGAGGCTTTGTTTATCATTTTTCAGGAAATTGCCACCATTGTATCAGTGCAACTCCACCAATACCAACAACAGAGAGAACACTAGTGTAGACAAGGTTTGAGGCACAGGCATTTTTATTTGCTGTGTTGTTGAGAACTGCTGTGAGCAGGATTAGGTGGCATTGTGTTAAAAATGTCAGTGCCCCACCTACAGTAGTACTCCCAATGGTGCTTACATTGGTGGAGCTGCACAGTGGGAATTAAAAGAAAAGAAAAGAAAGGGTTGTAGTATTACCTACCCAGTAGGTCTATAATTGGTTTTTGTAATCTTGATAATTCAGAGGTATGTAAAGTGGAGGGTAAGCCACATAACGCTATCTCACCCAAAACAGCTCCTTCCCATCCCCCCACTGTGTCGTGTCCGCTACATGCAGGAACCTTGAAGATCTTCACAATGTCGTCTCCCCCCCCACCCTCTTTTTTTGGGGGGGGGGTATGTCTCTCTTCTAGGATGACACCTGGAATGTTGGCCATCAATCTCTTGTAGGTGAGGAGGAATGTCATTGTCGTTCCTTTTATCAGGCTGCAGATATTCCTGTAAGGCTGTTCCTCACCCTAAGAGCTTAATATGCTAACTTCATAGACTAGACTTATGCTCCTATTAGTGTGAGAGGCTGAATTTGGCTGATCCTGGATCTTTTGTATAGGGAATCACTAGGACAAATGTCTTTGCTCATTTAACTTCCTTATTTGTGAAATTTTGAGAAGGAAAATTTTCCAGACAAAATGTTATAGGATGCAAAATTCTTTTTTAAAAAATGACAGGCGCTATTATAGCTAACATTTTTCAATTCGCATGCACCACAAAACACAGAGGAAATCACTTTTCTCTCACTCCACTAGGAAAGACTTGAATTTGTTTTTTGGAATGGGGGAGAAAGCCCTAAATCTAAAACCCTTTTTCAGGTAAAAAGACATCTGTTTAGGTTTTTGTATTGTCACCAAAATGAAAAAAAAATATTTAATTTCTTTAAATGAGCCTGCTTTTATATTCATATAAATTATCTGTAAAATCAAGGACATCTTTGTGATGATAATGTTTTGCATTATATCACAGAACTACCTGCATCCAAGGATCTCAAATGACTTTACAAATGTGGGCAAATATTATCAGACTCATTTTAAAGAGAGTCAGTAGAGAAAGGGCCCAGTTTCCCAATTCAGTCTCCTTTTACCATTGCCTCCCTTAGTGTGTGAGATCTCACCTTATTCTTCTTGTTAATTATTTGCAGCTTGACACTATCATTGCATAATGTAACCGAATCCAACAATGCTTGATACAAGGATTTCCCAGGATGCAGAAGTTTCTGACGCCTGCAAAGATAAGAGAATATTCCGGTGATATTCCTGACTTCAGATGTCCTGATAAATAGCTACTGCTATTTCACTGGTGGGTGAAGCAATTCTCTTGTGTATATATGTATGATTTATATGTATTTTGTATAGATTAGAATACTATGGAGAAATATAGACTCATTAAAATGGTGTCTTTAAAAGCGTGACCAAGAGGGAAACTAACATAAAAACTACTAATCAAGAAAAGCTATCCTGCTGTGCATAACTGGGCCTTTAGGATGGAATTCGCTGCAGAGGAGAAACAAACATGTAAGATTAAAGCCTTAGTCAGGTGTATAATTGGCTAATTAGTACAACTAGAGAGAGTTACACATAAAATCAGATAATAGTTGGAAAATAGATTTCAGGGAGATGCAGGAGAAGGGAATGTTTATAATAGGGCATGGGATTCAGGTTTGATGGTTAATCTATGGCTATAGTTCAGGTTCAGCACCACTGAAATCCTCTGAGTTAGTCTTATAAAACACTGGCCCCAAAGAGCAGAAATCTCAAGAGAACAATTGATCTCTGTGAGATTTCTGCCATTTTGGGCCATTAAAGAACAATATCCAGAAAACAAACCCAACTACAATCTTATCCAAATGTAAATAGTATAGGTGCTTGTTAAGATGTAGAGATTCAAATTCAGACTTTTCTGGAACTTGGGGGGAGGACGAGATGATCCCACATTTGAGATTTCAGTTTGACCCCATTTCTATTTAGAATATACTAATTATTTCCAAAAATGGTACTGCTGTTGAGTGGAAAGCTCTCCTTGAAAGTCGTATTCATTCTGAAACTTTGTATATTCTTTGGTTGCTTTAAACCAGGGGCAAGCAACCTTTCAGAAGTGGTGTGCCGAGTCTTCATTTATTCACTCTCATTTAAGGTTTTGCATGCCAGTAATTCTAAAAATGTTAAAATGTGAGTCTCTTTCTAGAAGTCTATAATATAGAACTAAAATATTGTTGTAAGTAAAGTAAATAAAGTTTTTAAAACGTTTAAGAAACTTCATTTAAAATTAAATTAAAATGCAGAGTCCCTCAGACCGGTGGCCAGGACCTGGGCAGTGTGAGTGCCACTGAAAATCAGCTCGCATGCTGTCTTTGGCACGCGTGCCACAAGTTGCCTTCCCCTGCTTTAAACTAAGGTATGATTATGAACTGTAATTTATTTTTTGTTTTAACTTCAGTATTGTTGGGTTTAAAAAAACCTCTCTTATTTAGAATCCTTGTTATAGATGCCCATGTAATATAATGAAATGAATCAATCATGCCGTGTGTGAAAATGATACTTAAGCTGGAACTCACATCCTTACCTGTAGAAAGCAATGTGGTTGCACTTCTTAAACTTGCTTTTGTCCACTGCTTCCTCTTGAACACTAAAGAAAACAGCATGTTTAAGAAGTCCGTTTTCTAAACACCTGTTAAATGATCAAATAATGACAGCCCCTGCACAAGAGCAGGTGGGATTAAAGAAAAAGCTTACAGTTTACATAGCATTGAAATGCAAAGAGTATTGGAACTGAACCATTTTGAGCTTTCGTACTGAAATAAATGAATTATTCTTATGGTTTTGAGTACTAAATGCTTTCCATTTCATACCTTGATATTTAGATAAAAATCATTAAATCAGGTCTAAAAGAGCTGACTATTAGCACAAATAACTACTTGGGGTCCTGCAGTTTGAGGGGAGTAGTCCTACGGCAGTCTCAGTAACTCAGTTCATGGTCCACTTCTAGAGGTGGGAATGGAGAGGGAGAAACTCAGGAATGCCTTTTCTTGCCTCCCCTACAGCTGGCAGGGTGAGGGGAGTGCTGGCTATGCCTGCTGAAGAGATGTAATAAATTCTACTGCTCAGCCATTGTGTGCTTCTCCATTATCTGTGGAAGTAATTATTCTTCCCAAAGACATAGTGGGTCTAATCCTAGTAGGCACTGAGCACATGCAACTCTCACTCACAGATGATCAACCCTTTCAAGAACAGGCTGGAAGTTTCAAGACAACACAACTTGGAGTGTGTGAGTCAGCCCTCTGAAGTATCATAGCTGAGCCCAAAGAATTCAGAAAAATAGATGCTAGTAATGAAGTACAGTAAAACCTCCATTTAACGGACTAATTCGGGCGAGGGGGTGTCCGTTAAATCAAAAAGTCCGTTATTTAATTTAAAAAAAAAAACGAGCTGTCGGAGCAGCAGCCCGCCCGCCACAGCGTCGGGGCGGCAGCTCCGCAGCCCGCCCGCTGCTGGGACCTGGGCAGCAGCCGGGAGCTGGCAGCCAGTTCACGTGCTACTGGGACCCGGGCGGCAGCTGGGAGCCGGCAGCCAGCCTGCCCGCTACCGGGACCCGGGCGGCAGCCGGGAGCCGGCAGCCAGCTCGCCTGCTACCGGGAACTGGGCGGCAGCCGGGAGCCGGCAGCCAGCTCGCCTGCTACTGGGACCCGGGCGGCAGCCGGGAGCTGGCAGCCAGCTCGCCTGCTACTGGGACCCGGGCGGCAGCTGGGAGCCGGCAGCCAGCTCACCCGCTACTGGGACCAGGGCGGGAGCCAGCCCACCCACTGCCAGGATCGGGGTGGCAGCCGGGAGCTGGCAGCCAGCCCGCCCGCTGCCGGGATCGGGGCGGCAGCCGGGAGCCAGCCCGCCCGCTGCCGGGATTGGGGCGGGAGCCGGCAGCCAGACCACCTGCTGCCGGGATCTGGGCGGGAGCCGGCAGCCAGACCGCCCGCTGCCGGGATCTGGGTGGCAGCCGGGAGCCGGCAGCCAGCCTGCCAGCGGCTGGGACCAGGGCGGCAGCCAGGAGCCAGCAGCCAGCCGCCTGCGAAGGGGACCGGGGCCGCAGCCGGGAGGGGTCGCGGTCTGATATGGATCAGAAATTTTGTCCGTTGCATCCGAAGTCTGTTAAATCGAGGTCCGTTAAATCAAGGTTTTACTGTACAGTGCTTTAATTAATGGCTAATTAATGTCCTCTTCTGCTGCCAGCTACTGTAGGATTAGATTAAAAAAGGGATTTAGGGATGTAACTGCTTCTTTGGGTACCCAAGTCCAAAATGTAGGCAACACTGACCACCAAACAGCTGCCACCTAAACCTGTAGAGGTCTAAAGTTCTGCTGGTGGACATACACAAAACTGCCTGTATCCTGAGACAGCAGAGCTGCTCAGCATCCTAGCACATGTCTAAATCCTAGCAGGCTTCTCAAACTAGACTTTCCCCACCTATCTTCCTGTAGAGACAGATCTTGTAGGCATGCTCAGAGCACTCATAACCCCACAAATGAAAGCTGGGATGAGCAGGTCAGGAATTTGTTTTTTACCTTTTCCCTTAAAAACAAACAAACAAAAAAACCTTAGGAAATTACATACAAAATACATATGTTAAAAGATCGTTATTTAGGTTGCAAAGTCAAGCACTCAAAAGTTTGGACGACAACCCAACTCTTAAAATTAGCCATCTAGAGATGCACATGCCTAAACTGAGTAACTGCACCATCCGATTGCTGTCACCCTTGACATTTTCACCCCATCCACTTCTCAATCCTTGTAATGTGACAAAATGGGGTATCATATAAAATTAGATTGTAAACTACTGGGGCAACAGCTGTACCATTCTATGTGTCAATGCCGTGAAAGCGGACCAGTTTGGTTATATGTCATTATATTTAGACAGGAACATGGAAAAATGTAGGATTTTACAAATCCGAGTGTCAAGTTCTTTCTCATTCTGTTTGCTAATAATGTTTTCCTGCTATTTTCAGTGCCTTCTCAATATTATGTAAATATCTGACCCAAAACGTTTCTTATTCTATGTTAAAGAAACAGTGTCCTCAAATGATGACCGCTGTTAAATTTGCAAAGAAAGTAAAAGTGAAAATGAGGAAAGGATGTGCTAGAAGAAAGTGCCTTCCTCCCCCCCTCCCCCCCAGCCAAGCGCTATCCTATCAGCTCAGATATGTAGGTAGCAATTGCACAATTATTTGTGTTTTACCTGCTTTCGTCTTCCTTGGCAGGTTCCATTAAACTCAAAGTTTTGTGAACTACAGTGTTCTGATGGGATCTGTGTCGGTAAATGTCTCCTCACCTTCACTACTGATTGTGCAGTACCAATCACAGAGAGAAGCCTTCAGCCAATGACAGCCTTTGAGGCCACCTTCTCGGAAAGCATTCTGGGAAATTGAGTTCTTCTGTAGTCAGCAGTTCCCCTGAATGCCAGTTTCCTTGTAAAGACTAACTGCAAATGACAACATGGCGTAATATGTTTTAGTGGGGGTGTCCAGAGTTCCTGTCAGGGTGAGGATGGAGAAGGTATTTAGAAAATAAACAGCTGGCAAACATATACAAGCCTGCATTATTATTTTTTTATGTGCTGGCAGCATCACCAGACTTGCAGCTGACAATCCCCTGGGCAAATCTAGAATTTATTTATAGAGCAATACACTAGAGGCAAACTTTTCCTGCCTGCCCTAGAGGCCCCTCCTTTAGTCAGATGGAAATTCAGTTCACATGTTCACCCAGTTGTTAGTACAGTAAAACCTCCATTTAACGGACTAATTCGGGCGAGGGGGTGTCCGTTAAATGAAAAAGTCAGTTATTTAATAATAAAAAAAACCCGAGCTGTCGGAGCAGCAGCCCGACCGCCACAGGGTCAGGGCGGCAGCTCCACAGCCCTCCCGCTGCCTGGACCTGGGCGGCAGCGGGGAGCCAGCAGCCAGCCCGCGACAAATGGATTTCGGATGCATCAGACTTGCTTAGAAATTTTGTCCGTTGCATCCGAAGTCCGTTAAATCGAGGTCCGTTAAATCGAGGGTTTACTGTATCTCTGCTGTGGTTGCCAAGTTCTAGATTGGTGGTGGTAGTTCTTATGATGTCACTTGTTCACTAGGAAATGGACTGTGTGTGTCCCTACTAACAACTTATTTCATATAAGCCACCTACCCTCTTTCAGAACATAACAAGTTTGGTCATCACTGACCTGGGTTGGACTCAGTTCTCTGTGTCAGTTTTATACTTTAAAAAAGAGAATGTGGTGGCGATTATTAAAAGGTGGGAGAAATTTGTCAGTTTGACTGACTCCTGTGACAGTTTCTGATATAGACAAAAGTCTCATAATAGGATCTCCTCACTCTAACTAAAACTGCAATCCTTACTCTTGTGGAGATCATGTTCTGTAAATGGACCTGCCTATGGAGATTTCATATTTTAACTTATTTGAAGGTTTGTTCTTTTTTAATAGGTAAACTAGGCACTGTACAGTAAAATCTAATAAAAGTAAATAAATATGCAACACAATGGTGTGTCAATGCTGTGCCCCAGTACAATCTGAAAAAGGCTTTACAGTCTGGCAAAATATGATAAAATCTGCTCAAGCCCTCTCATAGCATTGTACTCAACTATTTTTAGTTTGTGTAGTTGCACTAATTTTTGCATTGCCTCATCATGTGAGACAATTAGATGACCAGAATCAGAGAGGTAGCCGTGTTAGTCTGGAATTGCAGAAGTTACAGAGTCCTGTGGCACCTTAAAGACTAACTAAAGATGACCGTCTACTGCACACTGTTCGCTCCTTTTACAAAACTATGATACATTTTGTACAAGATATGCACTGTCAGGTATCAATTGAAAACTAACGATCTGCTGTGCCCCACTGTCTGATAAAATACTCCCAGGGGAATTCTGTGCCTTAAAATTCGGCGTGTTTCACTTGTCAAAATAACACTAGATCATCAAGCCCGTTTCAATTATTTTGATCGTTTGTTTCACAATAGGTGTCAGCGGGTATTTCTGTATAATCCAGGCGCCGCTGTGACACAGTAACGCTACCGGGGTGGGACAAGACCAATACACATCGACGCAATACGATGAGGTAAAGTTGGGTGAGAACATCCCCAAGCTGAGGCAACACTGCTCGTGCGCCCTGCTGGGGGCGCACCAAGATGATGTCACCGAGGCCCCTTCCCCACACCCTGCTCCAAGAGTGATGTCATCTCCCTGCCCCGCAAGGGGGTGATGACGCATGAATACTACGTGAGGGGGAAGCTCCTCCCCCGTTCCCATGCCCGCCGTTGGTGGCCGTGACACAACCC
Organism: Sternotherus odoratus; assembly: GCA_032164245.1. Classification (NCBI taxonomy): domain Eukaryota; kingdom Metazoa; phylum Chordata; order Testudines; family Kinosternidae; genus Sternotherus; species Sternotherus odoratus. The sequence continues at coordinate 53,453,275 of JAVMKO010000006.1, read as the reverse complement.
GGCAGCCCCGCCCTGCCAGGCCCGGAAAGGGCGAGGCCAGCGCCCCGCTCGCTCTGCTGCGGGATGGCGGCTCCGCGGTGCTGGGGCCGGCGACTCCGCTTGGTGCCGGTGGCGGCCCTGCTGCTGCTGTTGCTCCCGGGCCCGGCCGGCGCCGCCCAGCTCTCCAAGTGGCGGCTGCCGGTGCCGATGGTGAGTGCGGGCCCGGGGGGGGGGCGCTCCCCGCGAACCCCGGATCCCGGGGGCGGGGCAGATCCGGGACGCGGAGCCCGGGAGGGGCTGCGGGCCCTGGCACAGGGAGAGGCGAAGGTGTCGCTGGGGCCGGTCCTGGCGAATCGCCGCCAGGGTGGCAGTGGGCTGGGCCGGGCAGTTCCGGCCCGCCCGGGGCAGCCTGTGCGCGGGGCTGTCGGCTCTTTTCCTCGCTGCACTGCTGGTTTTTCAGAGTCTTTCCATTGTCTTTGCTCAGTAACATGGCCCTAGAGTTTAGGTGGCCTTCAAAAGGGAATAAAGTTGGGCCCCTTTTCTTTCGATTTGTGTAGAAGAGCCGAAAACTCAGATTTTTGTGTGTGGCTCCTCTTGTTTTGCTTTTGTATAGCTCGGGAGACACGCTGATGCCTTTGGTGCTAAAGAAATGACCTCAAAAGAGTCTACAAAATGAAAACTGTAATTGAGAAGAGGAAGGTTTTCTTATCAGACCGTTAAACTGTATTTTATACCTGTTTAACATTAGTGATTAAACCTTCTTGGTGAAAGGACATCTCTGTTAAAGAACCGGCTTCTCTCCACTGTCAGCCAAGTTGCAAAAACTAATAATTCTGATTCTCTGAGAAATCCTTAAGGTCTTCCAGCAAAATGAGAGGATCACACTTCTGTTAGTTTTAGGGGTAAAACTCATTTTTAAAAAACAAAACCCAGAACCTTTTTATACAACACAAAGAAGCAAAGTCTAATTTAAATAAAACACCTTTCAAGATCTCCTTTGTAGATTTGACTGGATATGTTGGAATTGGGGGTGGAAGAATCAAAATACTAAATCAGTTAGTCTAGCTCTTGCTTAAGAGTTTGGGTTCTCTATTGTGCTTGAAATTCTGGGTGAAAGAAAGAAGTGTTTACTTATTTAAATGTCCTAATGCTATTCAGTTGTCTTCCTTGTCTTTTACCTTTTTTTTTCTTCTTTTTTTTGTCTTTGCAGGGGAAGAAGTTTTTTCACTTTGGCAAGGTTCTCTTCAGCAATACTACAATTTTCCTGAAGTGTAAGTGTTTTTGGCGGATGAGTCTGTTATGCTATCTCTACTCAACCTAGTAGTCATCACAGTGTAGTCACTTGGATGAAAGTGCTCATAAAACTGACTTATCCAAAGATATTAAACTGGTTACATTGGTGAATGATCTGCTAGGCATGGAGTAAAATCATGTGCCCATACTGATACTGTTAGATCTGTTAGCAGCCTTTGACACCTTTGATTAAGAGATGGTGTTAACTTACTGCAAATTGCCGTAGGAGTGGATGGTTCTGCTCTTGGATGATTTAGTTCTTTCTTAGCTAAATATTTCTGGAAAGTGAAAAGGGACACTTGCTTCTCTTTCCTTTGGGTACCATAATATGACTTCTGCAGGGAGCTGTCTTGTCTCCCCTCCTATTCAATGTGTGGGACTACTGAGATGGCTAGTCAGATACTGGCTGCAGTGTTTTCAGTAAGCTGATGTTCAGCTCTGTCATTGTCGCCTGATACAGCCATGCTGTTGAAAGTCTAGGCCAGTGTCAGAGGAAGGTTGGTGCAGTTGTGGAAGCCAGCTGGCTGATGCTCCAGCTAGATAAGATAAGTGCCCTTGGTGAGTTGGGGGAAGAAATTGGATAATATGGTGAAGATGATCTCTCATCTTTTGACTGAAGGCATGTTCCCACCATTTGTTTACCCAGCTTCCTTGGAAACAGTATGGAGTCTCCAGCTGCTGTTAGATGATCTTATAGCAGCAGTGTCCAGGAGAGCTTTTTACTAACTGTGTGTGGCCAAAAGATTGTGACTGTTTTGGTTTTATTTTTCCAAATGCAAATCCTCTTGCAGTGATCCTTGTCTTCATCACTTCAAAACTGGATTATTCTCGTTGAGACTGTATGGGGATATAGTTGAGGTCAATCTGGAAATGTAAAGTTGTACAGAGTGCAACAACATGCCTATTAACTGGTGGTACTTGGTGGCAGCACATGCTGATTCTCCAGGATGTGCCCTAGCTATCAACTGGTTTCCAGATGGAAAATGCTGGTTTTGATATACAAAATCATAATTGAGACTTGATACTTTGCTTCTTGAGATGAACACCTTTTCTTGTTCCATATTGCTACATTTGCAATAAGTGGAGGCATTTGATTCATCGATTCCAAGCCCAGAAGGGACTACCATCATCATCTGGTCTGACCTATATAACAGACCATAGAACTTCCCCAAAATAATTCCCAGAGCATATCTTTTAGAAAAACATCCAGTCTTGATTTTAAAATGGCCGTTGATGAAGAATCCATCCCGACCCATGGTAAATTGTTCCAATGGTTAAATTATTCTCACGGTTAAAAATTTATGCTTTAATCTGACTCCACAAGGTGGCTGATGCTAGACTAGTGTTCTTTTGTGAGGGGCCATCAGCTCCTCCATCAGGAGTAGGCTTTTCCCACTAGTCCAAAATAGCCCAAAGTTCTATTGAACTTTATAGCACCCTCAAGATGGCTGTTTATGCAGGTTGTTGTGGAGGTGAGCCTTGGAAGGAAATCAGCTGTGTTGGTAAGAGGAATGGCTGGTGTGTTTAAAAATTTAAGGCACAGGCGCCTTAGTACTTAACCCTTTATTTTTTTTATAAATCTTATTATATTTATGAACTATTTGCATTAAAGTAGTGCGTGGAAATCAGGGCTGTAAGTATTGGTTGTAAGACAGATTGTGAAGCATTTGCAATTGAAATAAACAAGTAGACAAAGGGCAGGACGGGGAGCAGAGGCACATAGAAATTGTCCATGGTCACACAATGGGTCAGTGTCAGAGCTGTCAATAGACATATCTCCTGACTCCAAGTCCAATGCTCTGTTCACTGGACCACACTGTATCTTTTTCAAACACAAATTAAAGCCTCAGAATTGCCCAGTGAAGACTCTTGTCTTACAGATGGGTAAACTGAGGTAGAGAGCTTACCCTGAGCTACACTGTCTGTACATAAGGGTTAGATTCTTTTGTGTATTTTGAGTTTGTAGTCTTTGTGTGGGGTTAGTACTGCTGCCATTTAGTTTGATGCTTGTTGCTTTACAAGAATTGTGTGTCATATGCTTTAACACCCTGCTTCACTGTGTTAAAGAATAATTTCAAACATCTTCAGTCACTCAAATGGGATCTTGTAACATCAGAATGAATGGAATTCTAATCTCCATATAGGTCACTCTGTGTTCTTTTGAACAATAGTGCCTGTCTCAGAAGAACACACTTTCTGCTCATGGTCCCTTCTTTGAATAAACGTTATTCTTCATTGTTTATTGTAGTTGGGCAGGGGTGTAACATTATATAGGATACTAGTCCATTAAAAGCTAGGGGAAAACTTTGCATATGAGGACTTGTTACATTTTTTTTTTTCTGTCTTGTTTTCCTTGTAGTTGAAGGCGATGAGAAGGCTTGTGATCCCTTGCAGGGTTATAATGTTACCTGGTACTTTAGACATTCTGATTGCTACGATGAAGTCTCCAATTTTGGGGCAAGTATCATCTGGAACTGCATGGCATTTTCTTTTAGTCATGGTGGCTTAATGGATTTGAACTTGGATACTTCATTCTTATCTCTTTTCTGTCAGTCTGCTGTTCTGAGGAAGGTATCTGTGTTCTGGCAGTAACAGACTTCTGGGTAACTGGGAAATGCAGAGGGTATGATCCACAGCTTATTGAATTCAAAAGGAATCTTTCTGTTGTTTTCAGTGGATTTTGGATCAGACCAGTAGCTCTCGAGTGTCCGACGAAGTGGGTATTAGGCCACCAAAGCTTATGCTTCAAAACTTTATAGTTAGTCTTTCAGGTGCCACAGGACTTTGTAACCTCTGCTATTCCAGACTAACACGGCTACCTCTCTGATTCTACACTAATTTTCTTCATCTAGATGCAGAGGATAGAAAAGCAACTAGAAAAATCCCAAACAAACCCATCAGCTCTGATTTTAAAAACTCAAACACTTAATATTCAGTACAAAAAACTATTAGAGAATTTAGCTCTCAAAACTCAAATACCTAAACTAAATCATGGAAGAACTAGTTGCCACTCTCTGGTTAGAGAATGGAGAGTTCAATTATAAGATGTATTTTGATCCTCATTCTAAACTTGTATGGAAGGGGTTTTTACTATGAATATATTTGTGATTAATCTGGGTAGATTCGTTTTGTATGGACAGGATGGGAAATACTACTTTTATTTTAAATGTCCTATTTTCGTCACGGATGTTTGTACTTTAAGAGAAGTCGTGTTCCTCTCCAGTTTTTCTAACTGCTGAGAAAACCACTTGATATGCCAAATGTCAAAACATAACTTCTGTTATGTGTCTGACAGGATGATCAAGCCGGGTCTTATTTTGGAGCTACTTCTGAAGCACGTGCGGGTTGGTCAGGATCCTACGCCATGGCTTCACTCTTCTTCCCCAACTGTTCTGAGCTCTTCAAACCACAGGTATGATGTTGATGAAGGCATTGTAATCCCACTGTGTTCTCTCATACAACATACAGAGGAAAGGATTGGGATGATTTCTACTGGAATAGTTGGGCTTGTTGCAATTACAGCTGGTGTCTTAGCTGATGAGTACATATCCCCTACCCCTTAAAGAGGAGATGTATCTTTGTGTGTATAACAGATAACCAAACAAATTATAGCCATGCTTTGTTTTGTTTATTTAATGTTTACTGTTCAAAGCCTGGCCCCAAAAAGCAGACTTAAATGGTGGAGTTTTCCATATTGACAACACTGTGCCATTCCCCAATATGAAGTAGACATAGAGCTCTCTGCTGGAAAGGTTGTGGGTGTGTCCATACACTGAGTAGGTGCTTCTTTGGAAGTATACAGCAAACTGGGCTTTACATTCCTTGCTGAATACTTCCCTCATCTTTTTTGACAGGTGAGTATTAAAGATTAACATTTAAATGAACATACATTTAAAGATAGGTAGATTATATAACACATTGTCAATAAATCAGAAACTTCAAGCAACTGAAGACCTCACAGTGAAAGGGCAAAGGAGTAATTAAAGCATAAGACCAAACAAGAGGGGGAAGAGGAGGGCCCAAGGGGGCAGTGACACGTGGAGGTATGTGCTTTGTGGAAAGGAATCAAGGGGGAGTGGTACAAATATACGCCTACACCAGTTATATCTTGCCAATGGAATCTGCACAACTCTATTAATACCAAATGTCAGCAAACATACTGTTTGTTTAACAGTCTGTACATAGAGAATTCAAGGAGAAATGTACAGCTGTATTAGATGTTACCAGTTGGGGGAGGAGGGGGAAACATTGGGTAGTAAACACCAGGGAACGTCTCTTAACTACTGAATCTGGCCTACTAAGTAAGCAATGAGGCCTAGTTAAAGGTGGCTGGAAAAGGATTTTTTTAAAAAATCGTTTGTACTCTTTTTTTTTTTTTAGTACTTTGATGTATAAAGATGGCTTGAAACACATCTTAAAATACGTTGCCTGCTTTTACATTTAGAAATATCAGAAATGTCAACTGTTTTTACTGGAAGAGCTATTGTGCATCTCAGCTGTGTATTAGGAGGCCATATTTAATAGACTGGTAAGGGTCGGATGTTCAAAAGAATGTGTATCTGCAATAAAACACTTTATTGCTGGCCCTTGTCCGCTGACTCAGGATGCAGGGGTTATAAAATTGCAGTGTAGATGAGGCCCGAGCACGGAAGAGGCTGAAGTACCCCCCGCTGGCTGACACCCTGAGAGCGCAGGGCTATGAGGTGCAGCTCCACGCCCTGATTGTAGGAGCCCTGGGCGCATGGGACCCCCACAACGAGCCAGTACTGAGAGCGTGCGGCGTCGGTTGGCGCTACGCCTGGCTCATGAGACAGCTCATGGTGTCCGATACCATCAGGTGGTCCAGAGACATATACACGGAACACGTCACGGGACATCGCCAGTACCAGGTCGAGTAGCCGAGACCGCCCACCAGGGAAACAACCCACCCCTCCTTCCCAGATAAACAGAGGGATGCACCCCACCCATGTACTTATCGCCTGCACCACCACTGACTTGGACTCTCGCTACACCCCATGGGTGGCACACCCGAACACATTTATACACTGACGCTTTAAAAAACGCCCACACCCCAATCTGGATCTATGCTGGATATGTGATATGCATGTGCCTTGTCAACCCTGTACCTGTTACCTACAATCACCCATAACCCCAGCCTGACTCCAGATGTCCAGTACCTTACCTATCAATCTGTGTATGTTTTCATGTTTAACATTAGCTTCAATAAAATGTTAAATCTTCAGGCTAGGGCTGGAGGCTGAGCTTGAATGTCTACTCTGCAGTTTTGTAGCCCCACAACCCAAGCACCCCAAGAGCAAGTCAGATGACATGACCAGCTGTGGCTGTACTGTTGCAGTGTAGACATATACCCTATGTGACTTGGGTCCCTTTAAAATCACAACTGAAATCTTGAACAAACACATTTGGAGAAAAGATGTCTATCCGCTAATAAATGATTGTAAACAGTCTGGCAAAGACTCTTTCCCGCTCAGTTGCTTAGCTTTTAGGGTCTGCTGAAGTAGTGGTTTCATTAGTTGTCCAATCACTGTACTGTCTTTCTGGCTAGTGAAGATCTGAATTCCTTATGTAAAAAACAAGCAGCAAAAAAAATCTGCAAATATAACCCAACTAAACCCACCCTTTCAGGACTATTTTATGCAGGAAGAAATAAAATGGCTTGGGTCCAACTTTTTTCTTTGTGGGTTACCTCTAACAGGCAGGCGCCTAAAACTCTCTAAGTGGTGCACATTTTATTACGGAAATTAACTTCTTTACTCCCCAAATTAAATCTGTGGTTCCATTCTAAAAAAATGAAACTACTTGTATTTATTAATTCTGTTTCTTCTGTGGAGAGAGTTTGGGTTAGTGAAATGAGAGGGTCTTCTTCCTGTAAATTAACCCTCTGTTGCTATGTTTCAGAATGTGCTTTCTCGTAATCTAATTTTAACAGCAGAAGCACTGCTGATATAACTTGTCTTTAAACACTTCCTTAGAAATAAATATATATTTTTTTTATCCTAAAGATTTTCTATAAAGAGTATATTCCTCTAGAATGCCTCTCAGATGAAAAACAAGAGGTAATTACTTTTTTCTTCTTTTTTTTTTTTGGTGTACATGATTTTTAAATGGGGGTGATGGTATGTGGGAGATAAAGCTTTTGGAATCTTGATTAATTTGCTGCTTTTTATGTCTTTAAGAGTTTAAAAGATAAGGCGAATGCAACAAACCACACAGTGGTGGCAGAGAAAACTGTAAGTATCTGAGAATTTTAGGCATAAGGGTGGTGTGGAATCTAGCAGCTCTAAGTAAAACATTTTGTATTTGCACAAATTATTTTTAGTATGTATTATTTTAATGCTATTAATTTTGCTACACTGGATTTTATGGAAGCTAGATATGTTTTAGCATTGTCATAATGTAGTAATTACACGGAATATAGGTAATTTGGGAATAGTTCTAGGTGTTCCACATTCTTTGTATGAAACATTTAGTTTAAGTCCATGTTCTCTCAGGATTCCATTAAAGGTCAGACTGGTGTTATCAGAAATAAAATTAAATACAATACAGTGGATTCCAGTTAATTGGGACACAACCGGGGGCCAGAACAATTTGGCCCGATTAAGCAGCTGCCCCAATTAACCAAAGTAAATAAAAAGGGACACTTTGTTTCTGTTCTTTGTGATGCATCCCAATTAAATGGCTGCCCCAATTAACTGGTGGCCTGATTAATGGGAATCTGTGTGTGTGTTTACACACACACAACCTTAACAGATTTGATCATTGATAATTTTGTCTTATCAAATATATGATTTATTGACAGATCTGAGCTGTAAGCATGAGGGATGTCCACAGCCAACAGTAATTTCTACAGCAAATGATCAATATGGAAGGTTCTTACTCCATCTCAATAACCTTTGCTGTTTCATGTTAGACAATTTGAATTGCTACTATCAAAGCCAAAGAACTCTATAGTTTTGTTGCTGTTGCTTTCAGAGAGTAAGAAGAAAAATAGTCTTGGTGAATGTGTTTGTTAGTGGAGCTGAACCCAGGAAAGAGACTCTTTCCTGACATCACTGTAGCTTTTGTGGTAGTCCGTATGATAAGCTTTACTAACTTTTAGTGCATTGCATATAAACCGCTATTTTTTTAGGAGCCTGGCCCTAGTGTATTACAACTGTGAGAACAAGTCGGAGAGTGAATGAAAAGTATGAATATATGTTCACCAGGTGGATATCTCCCATCGTGATATGAACAATATGATTATATAAATTTCCCAGCATAAGGGCTTTGGTGGAGAACATTGTGCTTATGTGCCTGCTTAAAATCTTTTCAGGAGTCTTATCACAAGATGTTAGTTTTGCATTGATCTGATTTGTATTGGTCTGTACGTACATCTGGAAGTTTGTTTTTCAGGCAAGGAATGCTGTGATCCAAACCCGGAAAGATGGGCCATATATCTTCATTGTGCAAATTGGGATTTCAGCCTTGAACATGAAAAGGAGGGAGATAATGACACCCTCCTCTGATCCAAAAGAGAGTCTTTTTACAAGTAAGCTGCATTTAGCCATCTTTCATTCTCTTATTTATTTTTGACCCATTGAATGCTCTTAGCAGACATTCTTAGGTGCTTTTATGTAATACATACTGTGCAGCCCAGTGTCAGTTTAAAGATGTTCATCTTTTATCTCTCACAATTACATTTCCCATTACAGCTCCCCGCAGCCTAAGGCAATAGATGAGCCATGGGTGGTATCAGGAGGATAACAGCTTTGGGCTTTGTCAAACTAATGGTGGAAACTATCGAATCTTCAGTAATTCAGTTCTTAGTATTGTCCTTCCATGGAAGGATGTTGCAAGAACACCCAACTAATGTAGTTGTTTATAGTAACACCCTTAAGTAGCCAGGCCTCCAGTGATGTAGAACATTGCAAGATCAAAATTTAACACCTTGCAGTTGCTACTAGCAGTGACTTGGAACCACCTTTGAGGAAATATTAAACTCTTTAGCATATCTTAAATTAAAATGTTATTGGCATGACATTTGTTTTAAGTGGCTACAGTGCATAGGCAATTAGGAAAAAGAAGGAAATTCAGAATTTGAGACTTAAATGTAGTCTTGAACTTGCCCCTAGTCTGCACAGGCTCTTCATAGCACAAATTAATATAATTTACTTTTCACTAACCAAGACTATTATGTATAATGGGTCATGTCATTTTGAATACAAGCATGTAATGCATTATTTTATATAAGACTTACTCTTTTTGTGATTGAAGTACAAATTACATTTAAGAGCCACTGCACTACGTAAAGATTTGGAATATCTCTGTTATTGTGCTGATGTCAGAATTAGGTGGTTATTCTAGTTCCCTGCTTTGGTTCCTGTTCAAACCAGTTGGATTGTGTTTTGACAGTGATTGTGGAACTGAAGGGTCCATATGAGTACCTCTCTCTGGCAGACTACCCTCTAATGATTGTAAGTAAAACTTGGCTTTCTTTAGTTTGCCTACAGAGTTGACATAAATCCCAGTAAAATCTTTTCTTGAGCGATGTAGTCAACCACAGTGACTTAGTGGCTCAGTATGAATAAAGAACATTGTTTTTTTCATGTATTTTTCCTACTCTGCAAAGTTAAGGAATTAGCATGTTCCAGTATTCATTTTTTTTCTTTTTCTTATCTGAGTGCTATAACATAACTGCTGCAGACTAGTCATGACGGAGGGCAACAGTATCATTAGTATAGTGAATTGCAACTTTCAGTACATATTATCCTGTCTTAGCTTATCTGGGGAAACTCACTATTCTTTATTTTTGCTTAATGTTACCATTTGGTGTGTCATTGCTTTCTCTGCTCTTCTGTGGTAGCCACCCCCTACTGTTCTTTACTGCCACCAGACAGTGACAGAATAATTCAGCTTTTAGCTGACTCCGTTTTTAGTTGTTTTTCCAGGAGGTGAAGTGCTTTCCTGCTGGCTGAAGAAGTAAAGGAACTTAAACAAAATGTTCATCTCCTTTATAGAGACCATGGGAAAAGACTGACAAAAAGTAATGTCTTTAGTCTGATTGCAGTGATCTCCGCTACTGGGTGGGGGTAAGCAGTAGTCTCTGGTTGTGATTGAGAAGCTGTACGCTTCACTTTCTACAGAGGTAGAAAGCATCCAGCATAATATTCTAAGGCTCATTTAATATGTGTGAGTGACCTAATGTGAGAGATCCAGGAAAAGGGCCTTTAACTCTAGAAGGAACCTGCGATGGAGGGCCTTGACAGAAGCTGCTGTGGCTAGGTCCTTCTATTTGAATTCTATGAGTAACCTGGACATGGCGGTGTATAGGGAAGAAAATCCTATCCCAATCAGGAAGTGCGTTGAGGTTCTGCAGTTAGTCTCTCAAAGGCCTAGTTTAAAAACCAGTTCAGTGCTGTCCCACTTCTTTGTTCTGGCCTGGTAGCTGAGCCATATTGAGTGGCCATTTGTTTTATGTGCTTTATTGTCTTCATCCTCATCTTTTTTGCATGTTGAGCTTCAGTGATCTAATAGAAGTTTGCCATGATCAGGTGTGGTGTTCTGATGTTTCTAATGCATTGAATAACTTATGAAATCTGTTTTTCAACATGTCAGGTTTGCTTCTATGCAATGCATGTTTGAAGGATCTTGTTAACTTTACTTAAGTCTCTTAAACAAGTCACTTGGGACCTAAAACACAGTAGAGTGTTAGTTTGAACATTCTTTTGTGATTAATCTCTGAGGCTTTTTCTAGGTCCTGTGTCTTACTCACTTCTTTTGAATGACCTTGTTAAAATCTGTTTGCTGGCCACATGTGTCAAAATGTGATTTTGGGACTGGTCGAAATGACCAAGCATATCTGTAATGAAAAGGAAGTCTCTTTCCTGTCTGAGAGGGGAGGGTTCCAATAATCCCCCCATAACTTGTGCTTTACAGAATGGTATGAGAGGTAAGCCTGCCTCTTACTTTAAATCTTTCCAGGATAGATTCAGGAAAGTTTCTGAAATGTCCCTTACGGGTGGCGGAGAAGTTTGGAACTACAAGAACAAATGGGTGCAGGCGGTGGGGGGGGGGGGGGGGGGGGTAGTATTTCTTGCTGTTTGGGGGATGATTTATGCAAGTGCAGATTATAATTAGAGTTTTGTGAGGCTAGTGATATTTGCTTTACACCTTTGGAAGAATAGCTGAGAATAAGCTGGGAAGCTCCTCTTATATGAGAACAGAATCATTCAAACTCACTTACATTGATTCCATCTGCTGGCAGTGAGGAATTTGTACCATGCCTCCAAATGGTTACAGAACCCCTGGAAAGAAATGTGAAGTGATTTTTTTTTTAAAAAACTTTCCACAGTAGCTGGATATAGACATTTCAAAAGCTGTTGTGCTTTACCAAGAAAATATAGCTATATTAAATCCATGCACTGTCCTTCCATGGAAATGGTGTTTGGTCTAACCATTCTATTAATCTCTTCCTTGTTTCCCTCCTGATATAATAGTTTTTCATGGTGATGTGCATCGTGTATGTGTTCTTTGGAGTTCTGTGGCTTGCATGGTCAGCCTGTTATTGGCGGGACCTCCTGAGGATCCAGTTCTGGATTGGTGCGGTTATCTTCCTGGGAATGCTGGAGAAAGCAGTCTTCTATGCAGAATTCCAGAACATCCGCTACACGGGAGAATCTGGTGTGTACCAAGGACATCTTACGATTATGGGTATATCTACGCTATAGTCAGATGTGTGACTCAGCACATGTCAACATCATGATTTAGCCAGTTGAATAATTCTAGCAGTGTACCTGCAGCTCTAGGAGCTATATAAGCCCTTCCTGGATGCCAGATATGTATTCAATCAACTAGTATGTACTGCTGTGGCTGCACTGTTAATGTTTGAGCTAGCTAGATCAAAACTAACTCTAAATACTGTGCAGTCATCCCTCTGATTGCACTGTGATCATACTCATTGTCATGGGCAGGGTAAGGTGGTAACGAGTCTTTTGAATATATAACTACTAGCAAAAATGCCCGGCGTTGCTCGGGGTATTTGTAATTGGAAACTGGGATGTAAAAAGAGTACCATGTTTTTATTAATACAAATTTTGTTCAGACGTCTCATCGTTGCTCGGGTCTGTTGGAGGGGGCAGAGAACTGAGCGAGTGCGGGGTCTGTTGGAGGGGGGTATTATTACATCATAACTATGTCACAGAATAGCAGGTTTTAACCTGCTGCCTAGCTGATGTGAATGGGCTTTAAAGCATTTCACCCCTGGGGGGGCGTCAGAGGTGAGATTTGAAAATTTTTCGATCTTTACCCTGATTAGGACCCTAAAGCCTATAACTGTACGAAATTTCAAGTCTCTAGCTCAAACGGTGTGGAAGGAGTAAGGCAGCATACATACACGCTCGCACGCATGAATACACACACGCATACACCATTTGACTTTTTATATATAATGTAAATCTAATAAGTATTTGATTAGTTGGGTACCTCAGAACAAGGAATAAGTAGTCAGCATTTTTGGGTCTGTTCCCAATTGTGCCACAGGCTCTCTGGATGACCTCTGCAAAGTTAGTAAACTGAAGTAGTCAGTCTTCATGGTCCCACCTGTAAAGAGAGTATAATACCTACTTATTAGGGATAACTGAATCCTGTTTCTAAATTGCTTTGACATTTTCTGAACTTAAATTCAATGTGCTATGTAGGCTATGTCTATATAGGAAAATCTTGCTAACAATAAGGATAGTTAAGCACTGGAGTAGGTTGCCTAGGGAGGCTGTGGGATCCTTGTCATTGGAGGTTTTAAAAACAGATTAGAAAGATATCTGTCATGGACGGTCTAGGTGTATAAGACGAGGAAGACTTTGTTGCACCTTAGAGACTAACCAGTTTATTTCAGCATAAGCTTTCATGAGCTATAGCCCATTTCATTGGCCACGAAAACTTATGCTGAAATAAACTGGTTAGTCTCTAAGGTGCTACAAAGTCTTCCTCATCTTCTTTACGGATACAGACTAACACGGCTGTTCATCTTAAACCTATCACGGTCTAGTTATACTTCTTCCTGCTCCAGTGTGGAGGGAGGGACTAGATAACTTCGAGGTTCCTTCCAGCCCTACATTTCCATGAATCTATAATGTAGTATTTTAGAAAATACTTCAAAAACATTTTAGCATCTGACTTAAACTAATTTAAAGCTGATACTTGTGCTGTTCTGCTCACCCTTCTATCCTTGTGTTAGAGATGTTTGTGGTATAGTTAATCAGGAAGCCTTAAAACATAAGTTAATAGATCACAAATGCCAAATCTAGATGCAACAAGTTGAGTTGTAGATAGAGCTGGGTTGTGAATTAATGGGTTGTGTGATTTGCTTTGGGATATGTGACATTTCACCTATCTAGATCACTAATTATAATCTGACTCAGGCTGGTAGCAACCAAAATTAATTACTGTACCAATTCACTGATTGCAACTGAAAGCTGATCAAAGTGTGTTGGGTTCTAGGTGGGATGCACTAGCACAGGGCTTTCCACCAAGATCTTAAAGGAGGATCTGAGTGAGTGAAACTACAACATGGTCTTACAGAATCTTACAAAAATTCTTACAGAATTTTTACATGCAGCTGTCCTGATCCACAATGTAGAGGATCTTGTTGGTTGGCTACTTGTGATGCTATTAATGCCCAGGAGATGTTTGAGGGCTACATCCAAAGTATTTGCAAGAAGGAATGGGGAAGGGCATTACCATATTTTGGTTTCCGCATGAGTTAAGATAATTAGATGTTCAGTCTGATTTAATTACTTGTGTATAACCTGTGGTGAGGTATGGGACTGAAATAACATTCTTCAGTTCATCTCTCTGTTAGTAGATAACTTAAAGGTAGATTAGACAGAATCTACCTTTTATGTAGACCATATGCATACAGACATTTTCTGAGAAAAAAACCCCTCTCATTAACTCCTTTGGTGCTGAATGAAGTATGTAGTGTTGCTGTTAACTGCAGCACTTATTCAGAACCCGAATTACATGTTTAGTAACCAAGTTTCTTGTGATTTGCTCTTGGTAGTTCAAGGTGCACTGATTCTTGCAGAGCTGCTTTCTGCAGTGAAACGTTCACTGGCTCGAACTCTGGTCATCATCGTCAGCCTGGGATATGGGATAGTCAAGTAAGTAACAACCTCATCTCACGTTACAGGCTGAACACATGTCTTTTAAAGTGGTTAAATTACATTTGAATGTTATTAGCAAACTTGGAAAATGGATGCTGCAGTGAGGTAAAATGAAGTAAAATGTTCAATAAAAAACTATTGGAACCGAGAATTTTAAAGAGAGAGAAGGCTAAAATCTTTCTGTAGTTCAACATTCTTCTCTTTTTAAAACGGGCAAATCAGAGACCCTGTCAGTGAGGAAGCTGACCTATCTACTGAAAAATGACATTTTGTAATGCATACGAGCTTAATTAAATGTTTCTTGAAAATGTTAAAAATTAGCCCCACGGGTTTTTTTTGTTTGTTAAAGCTGCTGACAGCACTAAATAATGGATTGTGTTAACACCATTACTCTCCATGGTGTAGTCAGGTGTGTGTGAAGGCTGTGTGCATACATGATTATGTACTTGTACTCCGTTTTATTCACTGCATACTAAGTGCTCAGTGTTCAGGAGAGGTAGAATTATCAGCAAGTGGGTGAGTTATGCAGAATAGTAGAAGTGTGATCATTCAAAATATTTTCTTTAAACCCTTTAAAAGTGGATAGTACTGGGACTAAATCACAGGTGGAGATAACTCTGTTGAGTGCTTTTGCTGAATCTTCTTGAGATGGGGGGAGTATGGAGATGAAAGAGTGGGGAGGACTTTAGATACCCACTTGGGGGAATATGCAGTTCTGGTTCTGATCTTTTTAAAGAAAGATGTGAAAAAACTAGAGGATGCAACAAATGCAAAAGGATTAAAGGATAAGACCTATGAGGGAGGGCCGAAGGCACTCAAATGTGTCTAATCTAGAGGGGAGAGAACATGGGGTGGACAAAGCTTGGCATAGAGATCAGAATAACTCTATAAATGAAGAAAAGTATTTCAGAAGATGATAGAACCACGATTAAAGGAAGCCAAAAAAAGGAAAATGTTGAGGAAGATTTTGGGGATGTTATGGTTCTTAGACTAGATTGAGTTTAATCCATTCTCTCTCACAATGAATCTAAAACTCCTTCTGAATGTTCAAAAAGTGGTTAGAGAAGACCACTTGTGTATGTATATTCTAAATTCCCATGAAGTGTGAAACAAACTTTTTCTGTGTCTGAAATTAAGTCTGGGTCTTGAAGTGGTTTTTATCTTGCACATAGTGTGTGAAACTTTCATTGTACTATACTCTTAAATAAATCACACCTTTATATTCAAGCCTGGACAAAGCCTAACTTGACACTGTGAACCTAGAGCACCATGACAAAATAACATTCTAGATCTATAACTTGTGATTAGAAACCTTGAATCATGTGCCTTTTGCCAAGCTGTGTTTTTTTTTTTTTTTTTTTTTTTTTTTTTTAAAGCTTTTTTCACTTTCTCTGCAGGCCTCGTCTTGGAGTCACTCTTCACAAAGTAGTTACGGCTGGAGTGCTCTATTTATTATTTTCTGGCATGGAAGGTGTCCTTAGAGTCACAGGGGTCAGTAGACACTTACCTGTGTTTTCATGTAGCAATTGTTGATTACATATACCGCAAATGTAGTGAAGTATTCTGTGCTATAATAGGGAAATTTGGAGAATGAAATTCCCAGCGCCTTCAGGGTGGGAGAGAGCAATTGTGGAGTGTCGTTGAGAAGGCTTTTTCCCCAGCTATTTTACCAATTTCTTGCCGTGTCTCTGCTCCAAAATTTAATTCTCTGTAATGGAAAATAATTTTGGTGCTTTGAAATAGGAATATTTGAAAATAAGTGGGGGGGTTTGGGTCCAAAATTGGGTCCAGAATTTGCAGATTTTTGAAGGTGCACATTTTAATAGCCTGATGAACACTATTTTAATTCTTTAATTTTTTTTTAGTCATTTTTGAGGTTGATTGAGTTGGGCCTCACAAGGACAATATCAGTCCTGCAGTGACACTGCTGCTTGTTTAACTCTAAAATTTGCCTATCAGAAGAGTCTCTTTTGGATTTGGTTTTGCACCTGACTCGACTGAATTCCTGGGACAGCTTATTTTGACTTTGTCTCTTATTTGGTACCCTTTCAGTTTTTCTATGGCGCTATGGCTCTGATAGCAAACTTGGGTCTATCAATGATTGATGCCTGTATTATTTTCTGGATATCCTTTCAGAAGTTGGACAATATGACTAATTTTTTTAGGAAATGTTTAGTGCTTGGTACAGAGACCACTGCAAGTGAATTTCTTGAAAAAATAACATCTTGTATGAATTTGTGTGTGTCCGAGAAGACTGTTGATCACATTTTGTATATTGTCTCCTAGTGGGTTCCATCAACTTGTGCCATTTTGTTTAAATTTAGAGCTCAGCAGTGGAACATGTAGTATTTGGCACCAACACAGTAAAAGGCCTACCTGCAAAGATCTATAATAGACTTTCTGTAAGAAGGGTTAATATTGTAGCGCAGCACCATCAAGGCTGTCTGCTCATTAGGGGTGCTCCATGAGTTACTTACCTGACTCTAAAAATTTCCTTCCTGACACATCAGTTGCTTGTGGGGGATCAGAACTGTGGGACATTATCTGCTTTTAACTCTGCTACAAAATGCTCTGTCCCTTGTGGTGAACGCTGATTCAAACCTTCTGCTTCAACAGCAAATGATAGGGGCTTCATAGCTTTCCAGTTTCTGTATTTGTGCTCTCTGAGGGTAAAATAATTACCTGGGACTGAATGCTTGATGATGATTTTGGGGGGAGGGGAGGGGAGAGGCGGTGCTTTGCTTTCCCATTCATCTTTTTCTCACTGGGTCTTTCTCTTTATCTCTAGGCACAGAATGATCTTGCCTCCTTGGCTTTTATTCCCCTAGCTTTCCTAGATACTGCCCTCTGCTGGTGGATATCCTTCTTCACTGTTTAATTTGGTGCAGTGTTTTTTCTTTGGAGTTTGGTCTTCAGGGCATCTTTCTGCAGCAAACATTTTTTGCCATATTGAATGACATGTCATCTTTTTGTCGAACAGCTACCATAGGCCCTGTGGCCTAAGGGTTCAGGTAAGCTCTATTTCCATAACTCATGTAATAAAATTTAAATTGCCAGCAGAGGTTTGTGAATTGGTTTTGGAACAGGTCCTAGCCCTTACCATAGTGAACATGTAGTTTTTGTGGTGGTCTCTGATCATTGATGTGAATTTACTCTAAAATTGTATTGAAGCAGCAGTCAGAACAGTAGCTTTTGGACTATGGTCTCTCCTGACCTTACTATGAGTGCTTTTGTTTTTTTGGGGTGGTGGTGGTTATGGGGTTTTGGTTTTGTTTGAGTGGTAGAAAACTCTTTATTTTGACAACACTAGTGCTAAAATTTCTTCTCCGAACTTGCAGGTCTCATAAAGTAGTTTGGGGACAAGAAAGTGTTGTTAACTTTTTAAGCAGTTTTCTGAATCGTTTGTCTAAACCTCTCACCGGCTCCTCTTCCACTTTTGCCATTTGTCTTCTGCAAAAGTGGAAGAGGAGCCGGAAAGAGGTTTAGACCCCTTTAAGTTTAGGACTTGGCTAGGTTTAGAATAAGCTCTTGAAACTACCAAACCTGAAAAATTAGGATATGCTGAAAAGTTCACCTTTCTCTTTCCAGGCCAGGGCAACCCCCTTATTCCTCTTACAGTGATGTCAGTCCTTCTGTCTAAACACACGTTCAGTTATTGTATAATTATAATTGCAGGCAAGTAGGTAAAGACAAACAAGGATGTGCTGTCCATTTATATTAAACTCATGACCAGGTTTTAAACCTATTTTTTCTCTTCTCAAAATGCATATAAACGTTTCCTGCAAGTATGAGCTACTGTAGTGTAGTTGTGAAATTTTGCATCAGGCTAGCTTACTGAAGTGGCGATACCGGAGTACTAGGCCTGGAGGGGGTGGGTGATATAAAAGGATGGGTGTAGTAAGCCACTGTTCAGGAGCACTGCTTCTGGATGATGATCTACTGCTGTGCGGGAGGGCTGGGTCACCCATGGTTGTGCTGCTGTTAGGAAGAGTTGCAGGGGCACTGTGTCTGTATGGCATGACCGTGTTGCTTGAGATGTGCACAAGAGCTGTATCCTACTTGTTATCAAGAACTTGATTCTTAAGCTTGCTTTCCTTGACTTGCCATACATATTCATCAGCCTGACTCAAACGATGAAGCTGCTAAAACTGCGGAGGAACATTGTGAAACTCTCTCTTTACCGGCACTTCACCAACACTCTTATCTTGGCAGTAGCAGGTGAGCTGTGGATTCCATTCCTCAATAAATAGTGTACTTTCCAGGTATTACGGGGCTGGTTTAGTTGACTAAAGTTCTTCTTTGGGTCAGTTTATTGGCCTTTGGCATTTCAGTGTTTGCTCTTGAACACTCAGACTTGCATAGTGGTGGACTTCTGCCAAATTTTTTGGACTACCCATAAACAGTAGCTTCAAACTAGCATTTATCTGTATAAGCTTAATAGTTTTTTGAAGTTTCTTTCATTATGGTCCCCTTTCCTCTCCCACCTCCTCTCCCCAGACAATCCTCATGCTTCACTAGCAGCTGGATCCCATGCTGAAATATCCTGCTGAGATGGGTAGTGGCTTCCTTCAAAACTGCAGTACCACTTTGTACTGTTTAATAGGGCCTTTAAAAATGTGTATGGCTCCACCATGCTGACCGCTTAATCTTTGAGCAGAGTGGCTCCATGGAAAAAGAACGTCTGTTATTTTAGAAAGAAGAGGGCAGGCTATTTTGGGGATGGGAAATTGGAATTTAAAGTCTGTACATATTTGAGTCAAATAAAATCCAACTAACATCAAGGAAATACCTAATAATGCTAGCAGACTCCTAGTTTTTCTCACAAACTCAAGAACCCTATCCAGGCAGTGAGCAGATTGCTTTTAACTCAACTTCCATAAGGGACTGAGATGTTTGAAACTTGTTTTACAAAATGCACCCATTAATAGATGGGTTTGGTTGACATTCTTGGCAGCATCTGAAACTAAGCTTCTCCAGGATACAACCGATATTTAAAAAAACAATTATTCCTCCATCCTTTAAAGCCCACTATGGGGAATGCTTAGGTCCTGCATTAAAACTTGCTTTTGGCCCTGGGTAATAAGAGCTAAATTCCAGGAATGGTGAGTGGGAGGTTTGGTTACTTTAAAATATTTTGTACTTGTAATCTGATCATAAAAAGGCCTGATGTCTTTCAGTGCCAGTATCCTAATCTCTAGAAGAAGAAAAGCGAGATGAGAATAGGAAATACCAGGTTTGAAGAGATAGAGTATAGTATTTGAAGCCTCTGATCTGAAATATCTTGACTTCTTGTCATAACCCAGTCAGAAACTGACTTTAACTTAACTTTTAATTTTTTCCGAAGGCTAATAAATTGAGTTAAATGCAGTTCACTCTGAAGGTCTTTGGAATGAAACCTTTTAAAACAAGATTCTGCTGATACTGTACAATCATTACATTTGTTCATTTTTCATAAGATTGAGGGGTTTTCTTTGTGTAAGTCACCAGTGTGTCATGCAATGTATTATGTGCCAATTGATTGCAAGTATGCTCACTTGAGGTGACTATTCTTCACTATTGCTGTGGATGTAGCTTGTAAAGAACTTTAGGTTTCATAAATGTTAAACTGTTACACTGTCTAGAATGCTGCTAGCATTAAGTTATGTAATTTTTCAAGGAAGTCCCATGGAGAAGAAGGAAGTAGTCGGGTATCATTCCCTGCCATGTCTTGGACAAGCATGCCTTGGGGGAAACAAGAATACTGAATTCGGCTCTTAATTTCAGTGTCTGAATTAACTGATGTGAGATGACTTCCGCAGAATTGTTCTCCATTTATGATTGGAAGAAAAGGATGTAACAGGAAAAGTTACAGTAAATTTTTGATGGTTTAAAAAGGCTTTTGCCTTGAATCCCCAGGGCATGATTACTTAGTTCTTAAATACTCGAGGGTAAAAATGGCAAGTCAGAGTTTTTCTAAGTGTGTTTCCCCCCCCCCCTCCCCCCCTTCAGCATCTATTGTATTTATCATCTGGACCACCATGAAGTTCAGGCTGGTGGATTGTCAGTTGGTAAGTTTACATCTTGTACCTAATTGGTTTCCATTATTTTTATTTTCCTTCCTTTAAAATCTGGATTTAGAGGTAGAGGAAGTGAGGTTGGGGAAGCTGGCCAATGCTCTTCCTATAGAGTCCCCTTCATGCAAAGGAGCATACAGTGAAGTCTTAATCCATGGAAATTTACAGCCTTTGGGAAGCCACTCAGTACAGAACCACAACTTTACTCCTTGTCACTGGTGTTTCTAGTTCCCCGGGGGAGGGGGGGGGGGGAGGAGAAGGAGGTAGGACCAAGGGCATGGATTCTCTCTCTTTTCTTGACAGGACTGGCAGGAGCTGTGGGTGGATGATGCCATCTGGCGACTATTGTTCTCAATGATCCTTTTTGTCATCATGGTTCTGTGGAGGCCATCTGCCAACAACCAAAGGTTTAATGCGTTTTACCTTTCTTAAAGTAATCTTGACTTCTTAAAGTCAAGTCTATCCAAAGAGAGCATTTCCAGCAGTGCTGGTGTACTATACTGCAGGCTCTGTGAGCCACGTGTGTGTATAGTGATTGAGAAAGAAGTATAGCTCATGTTGTGTCTTCTGAACTTAGAAAGTGGAAGGAGCATTTGTAGATTTATAGGCTCTGCTTAGTGACATTTATTTAAAAAAGGGGAATGGTATGAGTACTTAAATAACCTCAGCTTGTGGTTGGTCAGATAGCTAACTTGCAATTAGAGTGAGCTACCCAGAATAGTCAAATGATAAAAATAGCAAGATAATCAATCTTTTCAAAATGACATTTATGTAAGAGATTTTGACTTTCTGTATCTGTCTCATGGTGCCTTCATTCTTTTGCTCCCCTCTAAAGGTTTGCTTTCTCACCATTGTCAGAGGAAGATGAGGATGAACAGAAAGAGCCCATGTTAAAGGAAAGCTTTGGTAATGGTGGAATTATTAATATTCAGATGGGAGACTGCCAGACACTTATTGAACCATACATTTTTTTTTAAGTCCAAAGGCCAAATTATATTTTATACAATTGCTCTAAACATACCTAACAGCCTAAAAATAAGCAGCCACTACACCCAATACAAAGTATTCATAAGCATGTGATCAGATACTTATAAATAGGCCAGACCTAGAGAAAACCATCTTATCCTGGTGTGCTCCACATGATAAAGTAGAGGACTGACAAAGAAGCTTCAGATTCATGGCTTTCTTTATACCCTTCAGCTAACTCACTAGCTTTAGCAAAAGTCTAGTTTGAAGCAGTTTCTCCTTGCTTCTTTCCTTCCTCCAAGGCCTGCCTTTATCCCCTTCTCTCCCCCTTCTCCCCCATTTTCAACAGCAGAATAGTGGGAAGGTCTGTGTTTTTCTCTTAAGGCCGTTTTTTCTTTGTCTTGTTACTGCAGCTCTTTATTTTTTACTTTTAGAACCATACATCCTTCCCACACTACAAGTAATACTATTTATTATTTGCATGGCCTTCTTTTACTTGCTGATTAGAGCCCCTTCCTTACTGGCCAAAAATCAGAGAGCAAATATATTCTTTTCTCAACCGAACTTAAGCTAACTTTTAAAATTATTTTAATTTCATAACTATCCCTAAAGGTAGGGACGGAATCTTTCTGATTTTCCTTTCTTTGGGGGTGGGAATCTTTGGAGGAAAGGAATCTTAGTGCTGAATTAATCAAGAACCAGCAGTGTAAACTCCTCCATGCTGCCACTAGATTTAACCCTAGCCTTAGGGGAACACCACCATTAAATGTTCAGTCTCTATTTGGCCAGTTCAGTCTTTGACTTCTCAGCTGAAACTGCCTATGGGGGCACTCATGTGTAATCTTGTCCACTAGGAACTGATCTGAGATCAACCATTTATTTCATGTAGGCAACTAGCCTTCAGACAGTGGGGACTTTCAGATACTACTGCTGGACACCAAATTAAGATGGGTTTGAAATGATGATTGAAGCCCTGAACCCATCAGTCCTAATCATTTTGCATTTCAGAAAGGCCCACAGAAAAGGTGGGGAAGCTGGTTCTTACAGGAACAGTGAAATGGATCATGTATGAAGTACACTGAAGAAAGATCCTTTTCCTCTTGGAGTTATAGTTATCATAGGTGTTCACTGAGCTTCACTTTGGGCTTGCCTAGACAATGCGGCAGTGTACACTGGGGGGAGTGATTTCTAAAGTGTGTGAATGTGATATGCACTAAAAGTTCCTGGGAGCGCTTTAACATAGTACTATTTTCACACCCTTGGGGTGCATTGTCACACCATGCAGACAAATCCTTAGTATTGTTTGTTAAAATGTTTATGAATTTGTCTGAGAAGTTACTTTTGGTACCTGGAAAGGGGACTCTATTTAAATAGGTAGTGTGCCCTTTTCCCTAAATAATAATCTTTGGCTTCAGTGGAGTATTCCTAATAGATATGCCATTTACAGTTTAAATACTGACATAGTTTAATCCATCCTATGTCTGTCTTGTCTCACCATTGCAGAGGGGATGAAAATGAGAAGCACAAAACAAGAACCAAATGGAAATGTGAAAGCAAACAAAGCTGTAAGTATGCCCGTCCCACCTTGGCCGTATCACTAGGTAAAAGTAATTCCAGATCTCTGTTCGCTGCCACTGAAATAGGAGCTCTGTAACAGGAACAAACCCAAATATCTGTGTTTGTCCTTTCCAAGAAGTATGAGTGATTTGGGTCAAAACATGATAACTATGGTGCTTGTGAACAGATTTTGTGTTTTACGTTTCTGGTAAATCAGGATTCAGTATGTGCTTTGAGAACTTGCACATAATGCATTAGATACAGAACTCTTTCATATTGTACCAAGTTCTCTGAATAGGCTAATTTAGCCTTTGTGTAGCTAGTCTCTCAGGCTCAGAACAGAAAAATACATGGAAGCTGAACTGGATTCAAAGGGAATTTACACTACTTACCCTGTGTCTCCAAATCCTGTATGCTTTTCAGTCCGATACATAACCACCTGAGGTGCATGTGTATCTTTTGTGAGCACATTTAAGACATCTGCATTTTCCACATGTGACCCTGTAAAACTCAGGATTTATTCATGATGAGTAGGTAGAAAATGCATTCCAAAGTTGTTTCTCAAAAGCAGGCCTGCACAACTCGGAAAGCAGTGAGAGCCATATTACTGCAAAAAACCCAGCTGCGGGCCGAAAAGTCCCGCCCCATCCGCTTACCCCTATCCCCCCGCTTGGCTTGCCCCACCCCTAGTCATCCCCGTGGGCCGCATGCGGCCCCCGGGCCTCATGTTGTGCAGGCCTGCTCAAAAGCCTTTAGAATGGAGCTCATTTTTGTATAAAGCATTCATAAACTGTAGAACCCCAATGCCCCATGAAATCTCTGTTCTGCTTTGGCAATAGCAAGGAGTTCCTCAAACTCCTTGAGTGAGCAGCAAGGACATTCTTCCATCAAATAAAGATAACTTCTGATTCACAGATATCCTTAATATAAAACTGAAACTGCCCATTGTTTTCTGTTCAGCAAAAGAGCAAAGTAGAAATATGTTAAATGCTCAAACATCCTAAGAACTAATATGTATTACACATCAAAATGTCAGTTCATCCAAATCAATAATCCTAGTGCTATAAAAATGCTGAGTCTCAACAAAAATTAGGAAGGTTACATTAACATAGGGTGTTAATCTTGAATCTTTTAAATGCAACATTGTGAATCATTTTTGTCTTTTTAATTGAATATTTTATAAATTAAGTTCATTCTTGGCACTGGCTTAAATTTGCTGAAAAATACCTGTTTTAAAAATTTGCATTTCTTCACTGTAGTTAATGCTGAGCTTTTCAAGTAGGCTGGAGGAAATATATTCATTTGCAAACACCTTCAAAGAATCTTGTCATTTTAGTTCATCTGTTTCTGTGCTTCTAGCAGGAAGATGATCTGAAGTGGGTAGAAGAGAATGTTCCTTCTTCAGTCACTGATGTGTGAGTATCTGTACTGTGACAAGCAGTAGTAGCTGCATTGGAGTCAGAAGCACTGAAAGTATAGTTAGAATGCCAGCAATTCTGATGCTGGCTATGTCTAGGCAAGTGCTGAACCCTTTCTGGAGTTGGCCTCTGACTTTTCGGGTATGTCTAGGCAGCACACTAAACATCAGTTTTTAGCCATGTGTAGTACTAAGTAGTTTATTTTAAATATATATATATATCCAAAACTGCACCTTCTTTAAATCTTGGTGTTTGCCCTTCTCTTGCTGCTGTGGTGACATTCTCCCTAAATTGTAATGCATCTGCTGAAATGTAGACTAGTAGATGCAAGCAGTCACTTAGGAGGATTAGACCTCAAGTTGAAAATTAGCAGTACTACAAGTGAGGCTACATGAAATAAGTAAGTCTCTGGTTCAATATTTTGGTGACATGTTTGGTTTTAAGTGTTCAACATTTGTGTCGTTAGAGATCTCTCACATAGGTAAAGTCCTTTTCGTTAAAGGATCAAGACATTTAAAAGATATAGGACAGAGCTGACACATTCTTGTGCTCTGCGGGTGGAGAAATCAGTGTGATTCTGACAGTGAGTAGTGATATTTGTATGACAGAAACTTGTTCCTGTTGTGGCTTCTGTATACCACCTCATGACTATGAATAATGAGCTGAAGTCAGTGTTTTGGATCCAGTGTTTAATGACTTATTTGCTTTTTTTGTGAAGTTAAAACACATTAGCTTCCCTTAGTAGTGTGCTCTGGATGTACACTTGAGTGTTTTTCCTAATATAATATAAATTGTGAATAATTTTTAGTTTGGTAGTTAACAGAATGTTTGAGCCTTCTGTTTAGTGGCTGTTAGTTCAATGACACTTGACATTGGCAGTATGGAAGCCCACTGTACACAGCTGGTATCACTTCTGCCTTAATAGTGATTTTTACAATTTAAACTTTGGTGTTCTATGCCTAAATTTGTCATTGTTACATCATATGTAAACCAGGATGGCAACCTGGCATTCCAGCAGAAGGTTCAGATCTTGGATTTAAATACACAACTCCGTTTAACAAAAATACAATTCCGTTTTATACATGATAGGATACTAAGCATGGTTTCAGAATACTACACTGAAGAAAACAGGTGTATCTTGTGAAAATTTGTCGTCATTTGCCTGGCCTTTTTCTTTATAGAATGAGTAAGGATTTTCTTTTTTAAAACATTCTAATTAGAGGGCATTGAAAGCTAGTAAAAGGCAAGATACTCCTCTCCACCACATAAAGTAAATAAGAGGCTATAAAAGACACTTGCATATTACTTGAGAGTTTTTGAAAGTTGATATCTTCTGGCTAATTTCAAGTGATCATGGGAATTTGAAAGCTGGACAATGAAAGTAGAACTGAGAAACTGATCTTGGTATTTGATAATACTACTTAGGTCCCATCTCACTCTGTTAATGTCTTCCTCCAGTTCTCTAATTTAGCAAAAGGTCGGCCCTCCTTCTCCATCATAACCTATTCCCTTACAAAAAGCTGGAGGTGTTAAACTGGCATTGATGTTTTCAGTCATTTAGTGCCCTAGGTCTGTGTAACAATCTTTGTTTGTTTTACTGCAGTGCTCTCCCAGCCCTTCTGGATTCAGATGAGGTCAGTAAACAAGCCTTCAGCACAAATTGAAGTCTTATGACATGCTAAGGGAGTCATGAGTCTTTCATTAGAGGTTGACTTGGTCTGTTAGAACTGAGCTTTATGTTTTGATAAATGCAGCGGGGAAGGGGAAAGGAGGAAGTACTGATGTTATAATTGGATGAAATGCAATAATTTACCCTAAATATGAACAGTGTAAACTAGTGTTCAGCCCAAAAACTTTCCAGAATGGTAGAACCTGTGCAGCAGATTGCAATTTATCATGAAACAATTGTTTTAAATGCAAATTATTTAAATACTAGTGTTCCCTTCATGTAGTAGTGACATGCTTGTTTACTCAAAGCAAAACTTTATTTCCCTGTCTCCTTCCACATTTGTGCATGAATTCTAGTAACTTGCATTGTAGCAAAACAGCTCAATTTCTGGCTCTGCAGATGCCGTTACATAAATTAGCAGCTATTTCTAGAACAGTGGTCCCCAAATTGGAGGTAGGGGTGCAAGGAGGAACATTTGGGCAGGGATGTAGTGGTATGTCAGCCAGCCCTGGTGGGGAGGGAGCACCATGCTTCTTCTAGCCCCACTCCACTTCTCTCCCAAACTCATTCAGCCCAAGTCCTGCTCTGCTTCCAGCCCCAGGCCAGCCCCCATGGGGGGGGGGAGGGAGCAGGGAGGGAGTGCCATGCTTCCAGCTCTGCTCTGCTGTGATTCCATCTTTGTCCCCAGCCAAGGTCTGCCTGTAGCCCCAGCTCTTCCCCTATCCACAGTTCTGCCCCCAGCTCTGCCTTGCACCCAAGCTGGGAAAGCCTTGGCAGTGCTGTAATGAAGGGCAGGTGGGGGTGCGACTGAAAAAGTTTGTGCACCACTGTTCTAGAAGTTGAGTTTTGGTTAATACCTTCATTTGCATGTTGCTTTTGGGGGAAATAAAGGGCTAATATGTGAAATCTGTGCCTCATGTTGAATTACTATAAAATCGGTTACCTAAATAATGCTATGAATGTTGATGAGTTGATTACATTCTTGACAAATGTATGCTCTCTACTATACCTGGAACCACTAGGCAAAAATTGTTCTTGCTTAAGAGGACTTAATGAGAGAGATGATATATTACTATAGCACTCCACAAATTATTTGTGAATAGTTTTTTCCTTGTCTTAGCACATATTTTTCTTTCTGCTTTTTGTAGTATTAGATGAGCTTCAAAAACTTTAAGGTTTGATTAAGAGTGCGCTTTTCACCTATATGGGAGTGATAAAAAACAAACCTCCTGCTAGTTAGGGAGAAATGCATTATGTCCGTATTTGAGTGTGCTTTTCTCTAACCAGCATACAAAGTTCTGTAATGTGTACATCATATGTATCTTCATAAATTCAGAGTTAGCATATTGTAATGATCTGACCTAAACAGAGATTGAGTAACAGTGTATACTCAGGTAACTTTTTTCCCTTATATGTGCAATTAGATTTCTGACTGGACATATTAATATCTTATCAAAATTTGAGCACCCTTTATATATCTTATTCCATGTATAACCACTGTTCTGCAATGAATATGTGTATCTATAAACGTGAAGAGTAGGCTCTTAGTTTTGAGTGATGTAAACACAGACAAATTACAAATGTCAGTGACCTTTTTTGAATCTTGCAGGAAAGAATGATTACACACTTTGAAAGATCCAAAATGGAGTGAAGAAGCAGCTTCTTGAAAGTTATGTTTCCTGTAGGCTGCCCGATGGATCAAGTGCATCCTGCTGATCTCTCTCTCTCGATCTTCACCTTTGGAACTGGACACTGTGTATTTGAGTGAGGGCATCTTATGCCGCTCACTGTGGAAGAGGTTCGCGAGGACATTGATAAACCTTTGGAAAATGTTTGAATTTACAGTGTTGCTGCAAGTTTGGATTTTTAAGTGATTTAAATGTGTGTTCCAGCACCTTCTGTAACTTTCTTCAGATGTTTAATCTGTCAAACTAAAAGTCCTAACATCTGACTGAAGGACTATGAATTCACTGTTACAATTAACTTGCACAGGTCAGCAACCTGTTTTTGGTGGAGGGTAGAAGAAGGTGGGGAAGAGTTATTTTAGAAACAACCTTCCCATTTTATTGGAAATAATGGCTAATAAATGGAGACTGCACAGCTGGCTTAGGAGAGAAGGTTTTTGAGTAAGAAGCCCCAGTAATTGAAGGAAATCAATTAAGATACCAAAAAGGAAATATTTGAAAAAGTTAAAATGATATTGATGTTTTTAACAAAACCAAGTGCAATTTTATTAACACCACTGTGTAGGAAAGATTTTCTATTTTAAATGTCATTGACCAAGGAGCAACAGTTGCATAACTTTAGCATTTGTTGTTGTGGCACATCTCATTGCCGGCAATGTGGTGGATGCCTGAAAAATGACTTACTCATACCTTCAAAGTGTTGTGTGGCCTAATAAAAACTTCCTGCAACACTTTGCTAATGTTCGTCTGACTATGAAGTTAAGCAAACTAGATATTTCAGTAGAACTCTACTCTGTGCAAGTGGCCTGTCTGCCAAGAAGTCTGCACTTATCCATGAGATGATGGCACCATCTCCCAGAGGGAGCAAGTTCTGTTTTCCCCTGCAGGAAAAAGCTTTGCTGGTTTTGATGCTAATGTGTTCTACTGAGATATTTCTGCTCCTGGGGACTGTTAAGGGGGAATGGAGGGGAGATTAGAAAGTCACCTGTTATGTAAGTGGTATAGTGATCAGTTTTCTTGTCCAGTCCATCCCTGTGGCCATCAGGTGCTTTTTGTTCATTTGATCCATGTCTGAGTTGCAGATTTCTGTTCTGTGCAGAATGTTGTTCTCACTTTTTAAGATAAGGGAAAAAAGTCTTTGCTTTTGGTTTTTTAAATCATCTTTAATACTTTCTAGCCTGGAAGTTTCACTTGGCAATAATTTACAGGTGCATGCCCATTGTAAGCCATGGTTTGCATGTAAGTTGCAGAGGTGTGAGTGAGGCTATAATTGGCCTGCAGAGTCTTTACTACTCATAATGACACAGGAGGCAACAGCCTGACTCTTACATCCCAGGTGGAGTTTGCAGTACCACTAGTTAAACAGGTTGTAAATTGAGCACATTTATTTCAGAAATTGATGAGATAACATATGCTCAAAATACCCTTGATACAGCTGCTTTTGTGGAGGAGAACTGCACTAAAATCTCAGACTCAGATTTGAGATGAGCACAGTGGTCCCTTCTGGCCTTAGTCTGTCCTCCTGCACTTTGCAGGCCACCCACTCCTCGCCCACCCACTCCTGTAATAGACCCATAACCTGTGGCTGAGTTACTGAAGTCCTTAAATAATCATTTAAAGACTTCAAGTACAAGATATAAGCCATTTGCTCTAGTTTAAATCTGCACGCAAACTGTGCCTAATGCTGCAAAGGAAAGCAAAAAACCTACAGGATCTTTGCAAGTCTGACCAAGAGGAAGATTCCTTCCTGACTCCAAATACGACAGTCAGTTGGACACTGAGTAGGTCAACCAGCTCCACCCGCCAGACACCTGGGAAAGAATTCTCCGTAGTAACTCAGAGCCCTCTTCATCTAGTGTTCCCGTCCCTGGACATTGGGGATACTTGCTACTAGCAGTCACAGATAGGCCACATGCCATTGTTGGCAGTCCCATCCTACCGTCCCTTCCATAAACTTACTAAGCTCAGTCTTTGAAGCCAGTTAGATTTTTTTGCCTACATTGCTCCCCTTGGAAGGCCATTCCAGAACTTCACTCCTCTGAGGGTTAGAAACCATCATCTAATTTCAAGCCTAAACTTGTTGATGGCCAGTTTATAGCCATTTGTTCTTGTGTAAGCATTAGTGCTTAACTTAAATAGCCCTCTTTTCCTCCCTGATATTTATCCCTCTGGTGTGTTTATAGAGAGCAATCATATCTCCCCTCAGCCTCAGGCTAAACAAGCCAATCTCTTTGAGTCTCTTCTCATGAGGGTGGTTTTCCCTTCCTCTGATCATCCTGGTAGCTCGTCTCTGTACCTGTTCTAGTCTGAATTCAATTTAAACATGGGAGACAAAAATTGCACACAGTATTCCTGATGAGGTCTCACCACTGCCGTGTATAATGACAGTAACACTTCCCTGTCCCTATTGGAAATGCCTCACCTGAGGCATCAGTATGTCTTCTACACAGTTTCTTGCTACTTTTCCCTTTTTTTGTTTTGACATGGGTTTCCTATATTTTTCAGTGGTAAGAGTCCATTTTCTCTCAGGAAATAGCTTAATGCTATGGGTTCAGCTGGATAACTTATATTTGAGAGTCGTTTTATGAGCAATTGGGCACTTCACAGTGCAAGTGGTTTCTCCTTAGGGCATTCTGTGCCAAAAAAAATAAATTTCTGCACACTATTTTAAAGTTCTGCAAATTTTACTCGTTAAAGGTAGAGGCTCCACCATGGCATTAGGGAGCACAGGTGCAAGATCCCTATGCAGCTCCCCCTAGGACCCAGACTCAGCGCTGAGACTAGCCCTACCCCTGCACCACCCCCCAGCAACAGCTCCATTCTGCCCCCAGATCAGCTCTGACAACAGCCAGCTCTGCCTTCTAGTTCCAGCTCCTGCCCTGTCCCTAGTTCGGCCCCCAGCTCCACCTTCAACCCAAGCTCCTCTGCTGAGCCAACTATGCAGTACTGGAGGGGGCCAGGGGTATGGCACTGGTACAGCAGGAAAAGACTGAGGGTGGCAAAACTAACACCTAATAAAATGAGTAACAATAATGATGAGGATATGAGGAGTCACGATGTGATGAGGGTGGTAGGAGCTTGGTCGAGTGAGAGAGTAGGGTCATATGATGAAGGGAAGACCCATCAGTCTTAATGGAAAGAGAATGAATAAGGCTCACAGGCAGTGGCTGAAGGGTGTCAGCGACAGTTTGCTTCCACCATACGAAGTAAAGGGTACAATTGTATCAATACTGTACATGCATAAAGTGATAATGCATCCTTGCTGATAATACAGAAGTCAAAGGGAGCAATGTTTTAGCACAGCAACACCACTACTATTCTCACTTTAACTGTGAGGCAGTAAAAAATAGGGTGACAAATGGTTGCAAAGGCATGACATAATTATATTATCAAAATGTAAGTTTCATTTTATTAAGCCTGATAATCTTAAACTTACTCATTTTCTACTGTAAACTGTCAGGGAAAGAAGACAAGATCCTAGGCTAGTGGCCAACTGGTCTTAGCAAGTGTAACAGTTACTTTGATAAATTTGTGGTTTTGATGCATAGGCACTGGCTACCCTTTGGTGTTTTAGCCCTAGGGAAGGAGATGAAGCTGAGTTCATGAATGCATATGTCTGCAAGTGCTGGAAAGGAACTGCCGTTTTTAATTGTAGTTTGGTCCTAGTCACTGTGAAATGGGTCATGCTTACATAGGTGACTCTGTTGTACTTAAAGTACTGCACAGGATCTTTTCAGGGGGAATAAGGCAAAAAGCCACACACTATCATATGCATATGATATATATACACCACTCATACACACAAGCCCACTCCATCTTGTTGTTACCAACTAGTTGCTCCCCTTAACTTCACTGGCCGGGTGAGTTAAATGGGGGAGGGGTGGAGCCAGGCTTCTGCTGATCTGTACATGCTCCAATGTTGACAAGATGAGACCTGGGTTCCTCTGCAAGACACCTCACATTTATAGCAGCTTCCCTCTCATGCAAATCTAGCCCAGATACAAAATCTGTCTCTGTGTCCATTGGTCCTTTGTGTTACTTCCTTCTGGGTGTTGTCCGAATGCTGCAAAGAGAGTGTTCCCAAATAGGTGCTTCCTCTAACCCCCAAGGCTGTCAATATGTCTGATCTTCTTTAGTGAGCCCTCTTGACAAGTTTTATTGTTCTTGGGCCTGGCTTCCATCCCCTCTCCAACTGCTGTAGCTGTCTGGAGGTGCTTGCCTTCCATGCCTTCCTCATTCACACTTCATTTATTCAACAGGGCAATTGATTACAAAGTGTGGGGTGTGGGAGAGAGGGGATTTTGTTCTACTCGGAGTGCAAAGATATTTTTCTTCTACCTTAACTATACTATCCTGAGGGGCTATAACATTATACCAAGGCTCAATACAAAGTTATATGAAGAGGCAGAATACAAAGTCATGAAAGTTATGTAAAGATGCTTAATGCAGAGATTTATCTACAACTCTAATAGCTACTGTTACAGGGTGATATGCACTCCTTTCCTTCCCCCTTGTGGCATCTTAAATGTTAGGGAAAGGGTCAGAAGTGAACAGCAGCTTGAACTCCCTGTGCCAGTGCTTGTGTTTTAACTGGATGCCCTCCTGTGTGTGCCAGTATTTACTGCTTTGTGGCCCAGGGCTGCAAGCATGTTCATGGGTGCCAGGTTTGCATAATTTTTGGAGGTGCCCAGAACAAGTCCAAGCAGAGCTGTGACGTCCATAGGCTGGACCCCAAAAGGTGGAGCCGGACCCACATTCCTAACTATTGGTGGAGCATGGGCACCATGGGTCCATATAACTCGCCACCTATGAGCATGTTGGCTGGATGATTCTGCCAACTGAGCCGCAGCAAAGTAGGGAGCATTGAACCTGTTTAAGGAGGCAGCAGCTTTGGGTGTTTCTACTCTCCAGGCCTATTAAGAAGGATGGGACAGTCACCTCTCTCAGGGCCTGGCTTCCTGCTTCAGAGAGCAGGTTGCGCGTTACTCCTGGTGAACAGTGCGTTTGCTTCGTGGCCATGCCTCTGACACGGGACAGAGTCACAGCCCACTAGTTTGACCAGACAGCAAGTGTGAAAAAGAGGACGGGGTGGAGGGTAATAGGGGCCTACATAAGAAAAAGCCCCAAATATTGGGCCAGGCCCTTTAAAATCAGGACAGCTGGTCACCCTACAGCGCACACTAGAGCGGCTGAGCCACTGGGGGGGGGCGAGCGGGACGCACTTGCTTGGGCAGCGGAGGGGTGGGGGAAGGGCGAGGGGCGGGGCCTATGGCGGGAGAGGAGCCGGAGGAGGAGCTTGGGCGTATGGGCGGGGCTCCAGTAGGGAAGCGGAACGGGCTGGGCGCGGGAGCTGCTGGGAAGGGCTGGGATCAGCTGGGCCTGTACTTGGGGCCGCGGGGGCCCCGCAGCATCCTCCCGCCCGGCCCGGGGCTGCGGCGGCGCTGCCCGCCCGCGGGGAGCCGCCGCCATGCACGACGCCTTCGAGCCGGTGCCGATCCTGGAGAAGCTGCCGCTGCAGATCGACTGTCTGGCGGCCTGGGGTGAGCGGCGGAGCGGCCCCGGGCTGGGCGGCTGCGGGCCCCGCGCGAGGAAGTCCCGGGCACCCCGCGGGGGGGGGGGGCGGTTTCTCCGTCTGCCCCCGGGACCAGCTGCGGCCCGCTTGTGACCCCCGCGCCCTGGCCGCCTGGAGCCCAGCGTCGCCGGACACCCCCGTGACCCAGCGCTGCCCTCAGCCGCCCGGCTCGCTGCGGCTGTGGCCGACCCTGGGGGGCGGGGTCCCCACGAGACGGGCTCGAAGCTCTTTCTAAAAACACACGCTCCAGACCTCGTGGTGGATTTTGGGGTCTCCCTAAACCACCTGTGGGACCCGCCTTGAGAGTAGCCCAGAGCTGCGGCTGGCGGGGATTGAGCCCCGCGTTACAGGGAACAGAGAGTGGGGGCGGGAATTGGGCTGAAGTAGGATTTGTATTCTCCACCCATAAAAAACAACCACCAAACAAACCGTTTTGAAGGGTCAGAAGTGACACTTTGGTCTGCCTGTGAGTCTGGTTTTTAAACGTTTCGGTGAACTGGCTGATTTGGTTGTGCTTAGTTTGTTTCAGTGTCTCTGACACTTGAATAGATTTGTTTCTTGTGGGATGGAATTTTTTTGTTCTGGTCTTGAGTGTCCTCCATGTTTTCTTTCTCCATTGTGTGGTAGGTGTGAGTCTGACTGGTGGAGAGGGAAAACATATGTTGTTGTGTAGCACAAGCAATGCCACTTTGCCTTGCCCTACCTGGTGTGTTTTATTTATGAATAAACCTGTACTCTGAGTCTCAAATACAAAACAGTCTGACTGGTGAGTTAGAACTGTTATCCAAGGCTATGTGTATATGCTATTGGACTACAGGCATAGCTACAGCGCCATAGCTCTATGCTGATGAAACATCACCGGGTAGATGCAGTCTGTGCTGGAAGAAGGGGATTTTCCATCAGTGTAGGTAAACATCCCCCACCCTAAGTGAGGTTGGCTCTGTCAGTGGAAACATTTTTCCATTGAACTAGCAGCATCTACCATGGGAGTTAGCTATGTCGCTCAGGGCTACGCCAACAACCTATGTCGACTCAAATTTTAAGTGTAGATCATGCCCAAGTGACAATTCAAGTAATTATTATTGTAGATGGTGCACTGATTACTTACAGTAGGATAAAATGTTCCAATATTTATAAATATGGCTTAGCTAGTTTCTCTCCGTAATTGTTTCTTATTTGTAGATAGTTACTATAGCAAAGCTGTGATAATAACAAATTAAGTTTAGCAGATAGACTGTTCATAGCAAATTTGTGTTCGTGATACCTAGGTGAATGTTTGTTTTATTTATCATGCACCTTTGACTGCCTCATCTATACTCTAATCCAGAGGTGTCCAACCTGTGGCGCTGAAGTCACATACGGCTCTTCAGAAATTAATATGCGACTCCTTGTACAGGCATTGACTCTGGGGCCACACATGCCAACTTTCCAATGTGCTGGGGGGTGGGCGGGTGGTGTGCTCACTGCTCAACCCCTGACTCTGCCACAGGCTCTGCCCCCACTCCATCCCTTCCTGCCCCTTCCCCTGAGCCTGCTGGGCCCTTGCTCATCTTCTCCCCCACCCCACCCCCCCTGCCATGAAATAGCTGATCTGGAGGTCTGGGGAGGGAGGAAGAAGAGGCAGGGATGCTGGTGGGGGTGGGAAGGTGGGACTGGTGTATGTGTGTGTGTGGTGGGCTGCTGACATATTACTGTGGCTCTTTGGCAAAATACATCAGTAAATTCTGGCTCTTTCTCAGGCTCAGGTTGGCCACCCCCTGCTCTATTCAGTTTTCTCTGGGACTCTTTCTAATACTAAACCAGTGGAGCAGTTTGAAATAAATGTCATGATTTCAGCTATTTAAATCTGAAACTTCATGATGTTGTAATTGTTGGGGTCCTGACCTGAAACGGAGTTGGAGGGGGATTGCAAGGTTATTGTAGGGGGGTTGCAATACTGGTACCCTTACTTCTGCACTGCTGCTGGTGGCAGCACTGCCTTCAGGGTTGGGCAGATGGAGAGCGGCTGGGATCCCAGTTCTGAAAGCAGTGCTGCTGTTTAAGGAAGCTCTGAAGTAAGGATGGCATGTTATGTTTACTTCTGTGCAGTTGCCTGCAGTTCTGGCCCCTCAACAGCCACCACTCTCCAGCCACCCAGCTCTGAAGGCAGTGCAGAAGGAAGGATGGCAATACCATGACTCCCCTTAAAAATAGCCTTACGACCCTCCCGCCACCACCCTGCCTGTCTGCAACTGCCTTTTGGGTCAGGACCTCCAGTTCGAGAAACATTCATCTCCCCCATGAAATCTGTATGGTATGGGGTAAAAGCACACACAAAACCAGATTTCATGGTCCATGACATATTTTTCATGGCTGTGAATTTGGTAGGGCCCTAATTATGAGCAAGTAGGCACCTGTGTTGGGGCTATGTTTTCATACTTCCTGATCCATGGAAATGTTTGTTTCCCAAAACAAAGGTTATGCCATATGTAAGCACTTCCTCTAGGGCATGATTGGGCAAGCTACAGCCCAGGGGCTGCATCCAGCCCTCCAGATGTTTTAAATCTGCCCCTTAAGCTCCTGCCAGGGAGCAGGGTTGGGGGCTTGCTTTGTGTGGTTCCTGGAAGCAGTGACAGGTCCCCCTCCTGCTCCTACGTGTATAGGCAGCCAGGGAGCTCCACACGCTGTCCCCACCTCAAGCGTTGCCCCTGCAGCTCCCATTGGCCCGGTTTCTGGGCCAATGGGAGCTACGAGTGCGGCACCTGCAGATGGGGCAGCACACAGCACCCCAAACTCATTTTCTGGCCCCACCCCAGAGTGCGTACCCCCAGCTGGAGCCCTTATCCCCTTCCACACCCTAACTCCCAATTTTGTGGGCATTTATGACCCACCATACACTTTCCATTCCCAGATGTGGCCCTCAGGCCAAAAAGGTGCCTACCCCTGCTCTAGGGAAACAGTGGAAGAGCCAGGCATGTTCCCCAGCTGAAATTTGCCTTAGTATGTTTTGGACCATTCAACAATGAGCTTCAGTTTAAGATGATGAAGAATTTTCAGACTCATTTTAGCTGAGAGGGGTATTGTTATTGGTACTGATAAGGATTCTCTTATCTTACAGAGGAATGGCTACTCGTTGGCACCAAACAAGGGCATCTCCTTCTTTATAGGATCAGGAAGGATATAGGTGAGCTTATACAAACAAAACCAAACTTGTGCGCAATATTATGCCAATGTATCATTCCCAACTATTCAGTGACTCTAATAATACTGGTACCCTGCTATATTTAGTATACCGAACAGCAGCCTTTGTCACCTATAGCTTATGAAAATGTTTATACTGGGCCAGTGCAGTATGTACCGTTCCTACCTTTTCTTTTCTTCTACTCTGTTAACTGTATTATGGGGTAATTTTTAAAGCAGATGATAAACTTACTTACAAGATTCCATCAAAGTTAATACTAATATCTGAACTATAATGGCTTCCACATTTGTATTGACAGTAAATTAGTGTAATGAGCATGAATATAATACCCACCATGCATAAACCCAACAGAACCTAGCAAACAGATCAAATTGGCAATGCAGTAAAAGGGCAACTTAATTAAAAGGTGAGGCCCACTCTCTTGATCAATATACATAATAAGATTAAACCTGGTTAAGAATCTTAACATTCTAATCTAGACTCCAAAGTACTCCCCTCTCTGTCTTTTGAGGAAGCAGTCACAAGTGGCCTTAGTCCATTCTGGTGATGCCACAACGAGTGCCTATTGTATTTAGAATCCGATATCCAATTACTCATCTATAATCTTTGCTATCTACCAGTTATAATGGGCAGAAAGCCGTGCTATTAAATATCCTTTAATAGCTCATTGGATTGCAAAGGGAAAAGGTGTGGCTCATCTGCCCCCAATTGCACCTGCTCTCAGAAGGATGCTATTTCTATTGTAGCCACTTGGATTCCTAAACCCTAATTCCAGCTCATTTTCCCAGCCTCCATAGGCAGGTCTGTTTCAATAGATCATGCTGATTTGAGTTGCTAGTGTCTTTTGTCTCACTTGGTAAATTTCTCCCCCTTTTTGCATCAATACCAGGAGAGGTTACATCATCAGAAAGTGGCTGTAAGTTTGCATCCATAAAACTCCTTTTATACCCTTGTAGTGAAGTGTTTTTGTCCATCTTGCAGTGATGTGCTTCCTGGAGATTTGAGTTGCTGGTATTTGATTGGCTGGGAAAAAAGGTGTGTTAGGGCTGGCTTCATAACTTGGGGTTTTTAAATATTTAATTAAATTAGGATCTGAGATGCCAAGGCAAAGATTTAGCTAATGATGAGACTTTCAGATTTGCTGACTTCATAACGTTAAAACCATGTTTTTGGACTCCCCAGCTAGATATGTATGACAACCTCAAATCCCCCAAACTGGTTTAAGAAAAAGGAAGCACACACTTCTTACAAGGCATGCAATCTTCTGGCATTAGATGCTTAATTCGATTTCTGCTGTAATTTTGTGGAATTTAGAGTAAGGGTTTATGCAGTAATAAATCTAAAGGCAACTGTGATTTTTGTCTCTCTTTAATCTCTGCTTGGTAGGTTGCAACAGATTTGAAGTGACACTAGAGAAATCGAACAAGAACTTCTCAAAAAAGATTCAGCAGGTAGGAAATGGCAGTTGTTGACACTGGGGAAAATTGCCAGTGTTTCCACTAAGAGGGTGCAATGTGAAATACATTAATCTAGAATCCTCAGAAGGCTTTTTACTGTTTAAAAAACAAACAAAAAAACAAAACAAAACAAAAAACTTTGTTGGGAGTGACACAGACTAGACTAATTGAGTTTGTTCACAGTCTCTCTTCCTACAGTAGGAAGGAACTTGGTTTGGTGGTTACAGCAGATGACTCTGAGTTAGGACTCCTGTTTTTTTTCCCTGACTCACTGTGACTTCCAGCAAATCATATGTATTTGTACAAGGGAGATAAATACGTTGCTGTCTGATGTGGCGAGAGAATTAATGAATTAAAGCACTTGATAGCATGCTTCGTTTAAGGATATTAAAGTGGAAATATTGTTTTGGCTATTAGAGGCTGGAATCTAGAATAGCTGTGTACTGACTTGCTGTCAGTTTTATTACAATTTTAATTTCAATAGATGTTAGCACATTGAATGTATCACTGCAGTAGAGCATCTTGCCTTTTCATTGGGGAAGAATAATAATTTTTTATTGGTAAGGCACCAGAACGTTGGTAAATCTTGTTAACAGGATCTACATTGTTAAGCTTTCTCACTAAGAAAGGATATAAACAATATAAGTGAGCTTTATCACATATTTCATGAGTATAGGTGTGGGATTGTACAGTAGCTGGAGGAATGCCGCATTGAAAGTAAGTCCTCACTGCCTTGTGTGGGTATATTTATAGACTAATTAAATGTGTGTCCAAGTCTGGGGGAGGTGGTGTTTGGCTTGTACAGCTATTGCTTTAATACTATTCTCTTTTCAGATTCATGTTGTTTCCCAATTTAAAATTCTGGTTAGTTTGTTAGGTAAGTGAAGAATGTTTTAGTATTCAATTCATTTTTTTGGGGTGCAGTTACTTGGCTGAGTATGATAACCCCCCTCCTACTTTTCCCCATACAGACTATCCTTTTGTTGTGCCAAGGAAAGTGAATAATTCACACTCTCACCTCCTCTAAGGCTTATTCTTAAAACAGTTGGCCACCATCTTGATTTGGGGCAGTCTTTCACACCTGCATGACAGTCGAGTTGTTGAAAAGTCATTGGGTCTAGAATTCAGGCCTCTAATTTGCAGGGAAGTGTTGTGCAGTATAGGTTAAGAAGCAGCTGGGCTACTCTTAAGCCAGTAAAGACATTTGGGGAACAGACCACTAGTATTAAAATAACCTATGCAAGAATTTTGAATATATTGAGTACTGTATGTTGGGTGAACTTATTCTTGAATTATGATCTTCCTTGTCTCTTTTTACTTATGGTACAACTCCCTGCTTTTTGACCTCCAAGTCCCAGCTCTCCCGACTCCAGCATGTGTAGAATGCTGCTGCCTGCGTTCTCGTGCGTACAAAAACGTAACCACACCAGCTCCAACTTTCAACTCTATTCACCACCCACAAATTTCAGGAGCCAGTTCAAAATGGTCTTCTTTTTTATAAGAGCTTCCATCATGAACTTGCTGTGGCCTGCTTTCTCTTCTATTCTACTTCCACTTCGTTTGCTTGTTTAGCACCCGTTTTTGGTTCCTTCATGCAGTCTTGCCACAGTTGGTGTGAGAGTCTTTTGCAACTAGGGTGACCAGATGTCCCAATTTTGTAGGGCTAGTCCTAATTTTTTGAGCTTTTTCTCACATAGGCATTTATTACCCCCCACCTCCTGTCCTGATTTTTCACACTTGCTATCTGGTCAACCTATCTGCAACCCAGAAACCTTTTTATCTCACTGATAATTTTCAAATTCTCTGGGGGGGGAGGGGGAACCTGTCACTTTCCTATCTTGAAGCTCAATTTTTTTACTAGTTTGGATCTGCTTTGTAAATAAGCAAATTTGTAGTGTTTTACTTTGTATAAATTAAAAATGAGTTGCATTTTTTTAAATTATGGAACAATAATTAGGAATTTTGTCTAAAACAGAAAATAACATTTATGTCCACGACCTGTTGACATTTCAACAAATCACCACAGTCTCTAAGGCAAAAGGTGCATCTCTGTTCACCTGTGACTTGCAGGTAAGTGGAGGCAGGTTATTGTTGCAAGTGTTATGAGACTTTGTCAGAACAAAGACTAACTTTCAAATTGCTGAGTGGGTTTGGTATGTTAAATTTAAAATGAAAATAACTTTGTGTTATGTGAGAAATTTGGAGATGTTGGGGTTCAGCACTTCTGAAAATCAGGCTGCTTATTTATGTGTTTAACAATGGACTTAGGAACTTCACTTCAGGCACCAAGTTTCAAAAATGTTGCTCTTGTTCTCTCCCTCCTCTTTGTAAGAGTACACTTGGTTGTAATTTCACCCTTTCACCCATTGATTCAAGACTCAGTGGAATTTTCATCCTAAGTGATGAGATTTTTAAAGGGTGATTCTTCAAGTGCTTTTTTTCATTTGGAAGTCATGCCTGTCTTGGGACTTAAAATGAGGCGTACAAAGGTAATAGAGTCACTATTTGAGTGATTCTTTGAATTTTCACTTCACCATCTTTCTCTGAAGATTGTTTCTGGTAATAGTTGCATTAACCTAGAGTGTCTTGGAGACACTAATGGCTGATTCAATCTATATAATATTCCATAAGGATAAAAGTAGTCCTTCATCTGGGTCCTATGATCTTATAAAATGGTTTTATTTACACGTAAATCAGTTAATCAATTTACCTGTACTTTGGCCCTCAAGCCTTGCTCATAGCTAGAGGAGACTTAAGTTGATGGTGTACCTCTACTGCTTTGATTTACTCTTCAAAGGGAGCTTGGCCTTTGTAATTAGGCAAGCCAAAACTTTTGCCCAGCGATAAGCATTGCTCATAATGATTTAGTCTTGGACTTCTAGCGTTGACATACAGCTAATGCTAAATCTTATGAAACATGCAAATCCAAGCATCCTGTTATAATTGGGTGTATTTTTTTTTTTTGTGTGTGTGTGGGTGTCTGATTAGCATGTACTTGCAGTGGTGCCTCTTGTAAATAAACTGTTTTAATTAATAGTATACAATACATATTTGTTCATTAATGTGATCATGTCCCCCTTTCTTTGAATCCCTTTTTCCCCACATAAGTGTCAAGCTTTTTGCCTTTACATTAAAGGTCCTGGCTAATGCCCATTTCTAATACTTATTTGTCCTTGTCTTTTTCATATTGCCACAGTCCTCTCCACTTCACCAGTAATGTTAGTTTCCACCTGCTATCTTTTTCTCCTACACTGCTTGTCTCCATGTGGAACCCCTCTTTGAGCTGATATGTAAGGCATTGCCCTCTCCATATTCATATTCCTACCATGATACTGTCAAGAAATTAACTAATGATGAGGCGGAAGGGCAACTGGGGACAGCAAAACACCATTGACCACTTAGATTAGGATAAAAGGGTACAACTAACTTCTCTCTTGCTGACTGAAGGGTCTTGAGGAAAGACCGTGCCTTTCTTTGTTTGTATAGCACCTAGCACATTTTGGGAGCTACAGGAAAAATAGTGGGAGGAGATGGCTGAATAGTGGACAATGGGAGTTGGTGGCTTTTACCTCTTCCGATCTAGCTCAGGATAGTAGTGACTGAACCATTACCATCTTGAAGCCTGGTGGGTTGACTACATGAAAGGGTTTCGTGCATCTTGTCCACGGAGAAATGGACAGATGTCCTCTGCATAAATCACCATCACAATGTTCGGTCTCTGCAGAAAGGTCAGTTCATGCCTGTTCATTCAGTCTTTGGCCTGTCTTTTTCTGTATAGAGGCGGACTCCTCAAAATAAGGGTGAGGTACAGTGGCGCACACAACTTCAGTCTCCAGGGCTGTCATTCTGGTAGCTTTCATTAACACTAGAAGTCTTGATAAAAGACCTATTGTGGCCTAGATTTATCTTGCATTAATTATTTCAGAATACATCTCAAAGCATCTTTCTTCTGGCCACATGCACATCTGAACTCAAGTTCAACACCCTGATTGACATCCACTTTGGGTTTGGCCAAGTGAGAAAATGGTCCATGATGACCCGATGGGAGCATGAAAATTTACTCAGCTGCAGCTTAGCTCTTCCATTGGCCAGTTATGCTATAGGTTTAGGATTATTTATGGTCCTATATTATCTTCCTTATTTATCTTATCCTAATGCATGAGGCTGTCTGTTTTCACAGCACTCTGATACAGGGGATGAGGTGTTGAGGATGTGCGTGGCAGTGCGGAAGAAGCTACAGCTGTATTTCTGGAAGGACAGGGAGTTCTATGAGCTACAGGTGAGATAGTAGTGTGGGAACCACTAGACTTTACGAGAGCCCTTGCCAGAATATCAAATTATTTTTAATACCCCAGTTTAATCAGCAGTCTAATTCAGAATTAGTGCCAGGTTCTGCTTCCAGAGTGCACTTGTTAGTGCTGGTACTGCATGTTTAATTTGTTTTAATTGAAAGCAAAGTGTTGATACCATTGAAATAATGGATTTGGGAGCTAGATATGGATGAAATTCACCAGGAATCAGAAGACTGACTGACTCTTGAAAATTATGGGTATTGACAGGTACAATTTGTATACACTCCTAATTGCCCTCTGCATTCTAGCTCTGGTCCACTTTGAGGCTCAATTAAATAACTGCTCAGAATGGTCACACTGTCTTGTTACAAAATGTCCTGCTGCTATGCAGAAAACTGGAGTTGGGACATTCTAACTGAATGCTATCGCTCCCTGGCCAGGAAGGGTAGGAATAATTCTAAAGTAGACTCTGCTTCTTAAACAGGTGTAGCCTGCCCTTTCCTGCAGCAAACATGATGATAGTGAGAATTATTCAATGAGGATATCAATATTTTGCAGTAATATCTAATATCTGTGTAAGAGTGAAGAAAGGGTTATGTGCTCAGTGTTACTGAACTGCCTCCCCCACAATTAAATATGAAACAAACTTTCCAGACCACAAGTTAAAAGGAGACCCAGGGAAGGCATAGTTAGCTCCTAAAGCAGCCAGTGTGATTTATTTTTCTTTCATCCTTCAGGGGGACTTCAGTGTGCCAGATGTGCCCAAGTCTATGGCATGGTGTGAAAATTCTATCTGTGTAGGTTTCAAGAGAGACTACTATCTGATAAGGGTAAGAACAGGACTTTGAACTGAGTATGTAAGGGGATGTTAATCGTTTTAGGGAGAGTACATATACTGCTCCCAGGGAGGGAGGATTCAGTGTGTGAGATGCACTGTTTATCATAAGAATGTGCCATTTTTGACATGCTGTCTTTCAGCTTACACCTCCTTCCACAAAAGCATGCATGTTCCTTTAAATTACCTGTCTTTTAGGGAAACAAACCAAACTGTCTTACTGATGCAAGTAATGCCAAAGATTAGTGTAACTGAATTAAATTAAGAAAACATTTTTTCAGCTGGGAAGCACTTTAACTCAGTTTCCTAGTTTCCCTTTTGTTTGGTGTATTTACACCTCAACATAGGAGGGGAAATTTTTTTTTTAAAAAAAAATCTATTCAGTAGGTTTTATTAAAGTGAGGTTATTCAAGAGGCAGAGTAACTTCACCAAAATTATTTTAGTCCTTTAGTTGAAATTAAACAGCTTCAATTTGACAACATCCCTTTAAGTATCTAAATCCATCACTGTTAATTATTTCAGATTCCACCGCAGAGCCGAAATTAGTGTCTTCTATTCGTTGGTTTAATTAATTTAACAAACATTAACAATAAAGTTATAACTATTGCCATTACTATGGTTTTCCATCTTTATCATTGTATGCTGGTATTTTAGGAAAATGGAATACATACCTATGGTAGTGTCACTTAAATAAGGCCTATATATGAATGAGAAGGGAGTCCAAGGAAAATCCATGGACTACTGCACACTTTTACTGACATCAGTATTATCATGCTATACAGACTTTATGCCTTGGTGGCTAAATAACAAGATCATCCTGTTAAGGGAGTCTGTTAGCAATAGGAAGAGGCTTCCTCAAATTAAGAAAAAAACCACAAATTATATTTTTAAATTGCAATGCTAACAAGTAATATTCTGATTTTATATATACACACACACAAAAGATGACCTACAAATAGCCTTCAAAACTACATTCATGTGTTAGTAGATATTGAGACTCATGTATTATTCTTTCCAGAAAATATGCTATAAAGTCTGTCTTTTCATTGAGTAATCTTCTACAGTTTTGAGATGACAACTCCACAGTGAAAGCTGAATGACCTCTTCTCTCCCCCCCCCCCCCCCACAGGTGGATGGAAAAGGGTCCATCAAAGAACTGTTCCCCACAGGGAAGCAGCTTGAACCATTGGTGGCTCCCTTAGCAGATGGAAAAGTTGCAGTTGGTCAAGATGATCTAACGGTAGTACTTAATGAAGAAGGGATCTGTACTCAGAAAGGTGCCTTGAATTGGACAGACATTCCCATAGCTATGGGTGAGAATTAGAAGTAGTTTTTCCTTGATATAACCCAACCACGTTTGTCAGCTTTCTGTTCCTTATAAATTTACTAGCTTAAAGTAAGAGGCTTTGATT
Organism: Sternotherus odoratus; assembly: GCA_032164245.1. Taxonomy (NCBI): domain Eukaryota; kingdom Metazoa; phylum Chordata; order Testudines; family Kinosternidae; genus Sternotherus; species Sternotherus odoratus. The sequence goes on along the minus strand of JAVMKO010000006.1, from coordinate 53,408,745 downwards.
GTGTGTCACTGATTTTCTTAGTTATCTGAGTGCTAGCTAGCATGACCTAGTGATTAGAGCAGAGAGGCATGGGTTATATTTGTGTCTCTACTTCCTTGCTCTCAGCTTCTGTGCCCTCAGTTTCTTTTTCAGAACAGTGGGGATAACAAAGTGATATGAGATCTACAGATAAGACACTACATACGTGCCATTTGTTTTCGTAATTTTAAACCTGATTTTGGCTTTTGTGAGCAGTTGAGTACTGTAGAATTTACATGTGGTGAGAGAGAGAAATGGCAAAGAAAACTTTTTTTTTTTTAAAGTAATCCAATGAATTACTGTTAATTTCCAGCATTAAACTCATTGATGGATTTGGGATGGATGAGAAGGGTGTAATGTATGGAAAATTTCTGCAGGGAATTTTTTGTAGCCCTTTTCAGAGTATATTGAAGAAATCTGTCTGATGCATGCTTGTTCCTTCTCCCGAACAGAACATCAGCCTCCATACATCATTGCGGTGCTACCTAGGTACGTGGAGATACGCACTTTTGAACCTCGGCTGCTGGTGCAGAGTATTGAACTGCAGAGACCACGCTTCATCACTTCCGGAGGGTACAAGAGCACTTCCTTTTTCATTTCTCTCTACAGCAGTCTTTCTTTTTTGACCGTTTCTGTGTATTGTGCCTTTCCACTAACACCCATGAGTTCATCATCAAGTTTCTTCTCTGACCTGTGGAGTCAGAAGTTGTCAACAGCTGATAGCTAGAACCTTAGTAATATGCCCCTCTTGCCTCTACACCATGCTGTGTTGGACCTAGGGGTTACTGAATAAGGGACACTGTTCTCCTGTGTTCTACTGCTTTCTTGGAACTAAATTCCTCTGTACCTCTCACAACCCTCTTCACTCTGCAGTGGCTAGTATAGACAGAATACTTGTATCCTTATTGCTCAGTTATGTAACTTGTATTGATTTAATCTAACCTAAATCTAATCACTCGTGATTTAGGGTATAACTACCCTTTTTTTGTAGAAGGCAGCTAGTAGCACTGAACATTAATACTCTTGAATCCCTCCGACCTTGACGAAGCCACTTAGACACTTTCTCAGTTTCTCCGGCCATAAAGTAAAAGGTAATACTAAACAACCTCACATGGGTGTTGAGGATTAAATTGTGCTGAATGTGAAAAGTAGATGTTATTCAAGACAGCATCACTTGATCTTGATGACAGTAAATATGTATAAATTGATCTCTCATGGCATAGTGGGGGTTCTCTTGCTCTCTAGTAGGACCTCAAGCTTGATTATTGAGGTGGCTGTGGTAATGCCTTGATGACAAGCTTCTTGTGAAAATGGAGGATACCCAGGATTGTGAGGCACCTCACTGTTGCCTGCCCTTTGCGTGAAGTAGTCTTGACTGAGTATGCTGCGATCAGCTCCCTGAAACCACCACCAGCCTCTGAGACCTTAAGCACTACCCCATAAGCCTCTGCAGACCTCACTTTCTCTGTACAGGTAGCAACAGGCACACAACAGCCCCCAGATACTTAGTGCTCCCTGCAGCATCCAGCCTCTGTCCATTAAATACTCAGCCTCACTGGGCCTGCTATTCCCAAACACTAGCTTCTAAGACTTTACTCAAGATGAGCACATTGCTTAACACTACTACACTTGTTCTTGTTTTTATTATAAATATATCTTATCAATGAGTGAGAATACTGAAAACAAATGGTTACATATAAAACAAAATTGGAATATGCTTTCTAGAGACTAATCTTAACTAACAAGTTTTACTCTCTTGTTAAAAGAAATTTCTCACTCAAAGTTCTTTTTGGTGTTTTCAGCCAAGCCTGGTTGAGACTCCTTTTGCATGAAGAAAAAGCGCTGTCCTTTTACTTTCTCATGAAGGGTGCCTGGGCGTCCCTTTGTAGCCCCAGATTTTCACCTCAAGATCAGGTTCTCTTCTCTTTTAATTCCCTTCCGAAGTTCATTCTTACAATCCAGCCCCGGGTATCTAATTGCAATGTAGACATACTCTGAATGTCCGCAGGAGTTCATAGTGGCTGTTCAATCGCTTTCTGTTTTGCCTTCACCACTACGTTGAGCAGGGAAAGGAGAACTTGAGTAACCCCACCATTTTAGTATATCTGGTTAAGCCACACACGTGTGAACCAGGATTGACTATTTTTGCAAGATGTGGGATAGAGTTCCTGCCTCACTATTGTATCTTGGTAACTGGCCTTTTCTCTTCCAATTATAGTACGAATATTGTGTATGTGGCCAGCAATCATTTTGTTTGGCGTCTCCTTCCAGTCTCCATGGCAACCCAGATCCAGCAGCTTCTCCAAGACAAACAGTTTGAATTGGCTCTGCAGTTGGCGGTAAGTTGTCGTCTTTAGTGGTTTGGGTGGAACACACTATTTGTGTTGCTGGGTATAGAATCATGGGCCAGTCTCTGTAGTCTGTTCGGTAACTGTTGCCATTAAGCACTGTTTCAAACCTTGAGATCATAACCTCCTTGATGTCCACTTCACACAAACTTTCTAGTTCCTCTTGACTAACCTTTTAGCCATTTAACAACTTCCTGTCTCCGGGCTCTATTCTGCTATCCAGTAGGGCTCATCCTTGACAAGCTGTCTATTTTTAGAAGTTTAGGTGCTCTTGGTCATCTGTTCAGTTCTGGGTTTTCCTATTCCCTTCAATGAATTTCAAGCTCAACACCGTCAATATTTTTCTTCTCTGTTCCCTTTATGTTTAAGCACAAGAATTCTTTCTATTATTCTTGGGTTTGTATTTGTGTAGGAAATGAAAGATGATTCAGATAGTGAAAAGCAACAACAGATTCATCACATTAAGAACCTCTATGCCTTTAACCTCTTCTGCCAGAAGCGCTTTGATGAATCCATGCAGGTTTTTGCCAAGCTCGGTACAGGTAATTTGGTATAGCCTGGGGTTGAAGAATGTGGGTGAGGGGAGACTACAGTAAATCTCTCCAGAACAGGGCTGGCGACAGGAATTTGGGGGCCCCGTATGCAGATCGTGCGGGCCCCCCCCCTGGCCGGTCTCCTGCCGCCCACGGCCCCCCCCCCCGGCCGGCGACAAGGGGGTATAGCAGCGTACCGGGCCCGCCCCGGATTTAAGGGTGCCCCCCCTTAAGTCCGGGGCCTGGTACAGCTGTACCCATTGTATCCCCGTCGCCGGCCCTGCTCCAGAAATTGGTGCAGGTGCTGAACTTGATTTACTTTGAGAACAATTAGTGTCATCTTGTGCAGCTCAGTGATTAATTTGTTGGTTAGATGCTGACCCCGCCCCCCCACTACTCCACAAAGTGTTGCAAGTTGGAATAGAAATATAAGGGGCGCATGTACACTTGCTTGTTCCTTCACTCTGAGGTATGAGCGCCTGCCACTGGTAAAAATCAGTGAGCCCCTGCCTGTTTTTCTGCTTGATGGTCCTTTCATGGATGGAATAAGAAAGAAGTGAGTGAATGTCAAAAGTTCTCTGAATAGTCAATTTTCAGCTTAAGACATGACTTTCAGTAAGTTTTAGGCACTTAAGTCACTTTTGGGAGTTAGGACCTTTTGAAAACTTTACTCCTGGGACTAGAGGAAGAGATCAGGAGCTAAGAGGGTCCTAAATTCTAATCTTAAGTAATGAGTTTTAGAGTTCGTAAACTGATTCCCTTTAGTAATGGGAACTGCTAGTCAGGTCTGTCCATGTAATCTTTTCCGAAGCTCATTGGATTTATTTAATGATGTCTTGGTTTTTAGAAGCCTTTTTCAACCAGCAGTATTAATTCACAATCCTGCCATTGAACCTCATTATTAGTGTTGGGACTCTGCACTAAGCTCTAGCAACAGAATGAATATTGTGGGTCGGGAAAGGCATGAATTTACGAGTTCTGCTCCAGTTGTCTGTCTCTTCCCCTTGCCTCACTTAATTTTCTTCTGCTTCCAGTTTCTCATGTATAAAATGGGGGTACTCAATTAGCAATTTCATAGTGTAGAGACAATTCTTTGTAAAGCACCAAGAAGATGAAACTAGGAAATATTGGGGGCTTGTCTATGATCCACTGCACTCATTACCAGAAAGCTATATAATACTGGTATTTTGAAAAACCAGATGCTATGAAACTTACAAATACTGGTTGTTTTTTGCTTAGATCCCACTCATGTGATGGGTCTGTATCCTGACTTGCTGCCCACTGATTACAGGAAACAGCTGCAGTATCCTAACCCTCTGCCGATGCTCTCTGGGGCTGAGCTGGAGAAAGCACACTTAGCACTCATAGACTATCTAACTCAGGTAAATATATACATCTTAAATCTAAATTGAGATACATGCAGAGGGACAGTGGATGGGGGCGTGTAATGGATTATAATCAAGATGGTTTAGGTTGGCCTATGTTTTCCTTTGGAACGGTATTAGTGGGATGGTGGAATAAAATCCATACTTTTAAAATCTGATTCTGTGTACTTCAGAAAAGAAGTCAGCTGGTAAAGAAGTTAAATGACTCAGACCACCAGTCCAGCACCTCACCCCTCATGGAAGGAACACCCACCATCAAATCAAAAAAGAAGTTGCTCCAAATCATTGACACCACGTTGCTCAAGTGTTACCTACATGTGAGTTCCCTGCCTAACCCAGTGAGCCTATAAAAAGTAAACTCCATTAGTGAACATCTGTCCTGCATGGACTAAAGTGCTTTGTGGAACTTAATTTCATCTCATCTCATTTCTTCATTAGCAGCAGACAGCTTCACTGAACTTGGCAAGCTTATCTGTTTTCTTCCGTGGATTTGCAAGGTTGCCTTTCCTTAAAAAAGAGGAATGTTCTGTTTTGAAGTATAGAGAAATACCTACATATTTGTAAGCATGCTTCTCTCATTATTGTGCTTAACTAGATGGAGAGAGTTGTCTGAGACCACTACTCCTGAAATTCATGTTTCTCAAAAGCTGGCCTCCACCATAGTGAGTGAAAAAGTGCTGGTAAATGGGCCACTGACTATCTGCTTGCTCACTGAACACCGAAGTTAAACTGCATGTAAAATGGACAGAGTAGAGGACTCCCTTTCAAATGTTAAAATCCCACTTCTTGTGCCATAATGGATATTTTCTCTCTTCTGGATCTCCTCCCATTTCTGTGTTCTCGATTTTACTGTTGGATACCGTCGGCCTGAGTGCACAGTTCATGAATCTGAAGCCTCTGAATATCCTTTTCTTGCTTGTAGACAAATGTAGCTCTGGTAGCACCATTGCTACGTCTGGAGAACAATCACTGCCACATAGAAGAGAGTGAGCATGTACTGAAGAAGGCACACAAGTACAGTGAGCTGATAATACTGTATGAGAAGAAAGGGCTGCATGAAAAAGGTAAGTGAGGCAGGAAGAGGGATGAATGGAGTGCATACTCTGCTGTACGTCTTAACCCATCCCCTGTTGATAAGTCTGTTTATCCTTCTGAAACTAACAGTATTACAGAATGGCCTACCCATTGTAGCAGTCTCTTGATTAAATAATTATTTGACTTAAGTATTTATCCCTGTTGTTTACCTGGGGTATGTCCTTATTTTGTAGCAAAAAGTTGACATGTAAAAATCATTTTTCCCGTTATGCTGTAATGGTTAAGCTAACTTGGGAGCATGTTTTATTGGCCTGCTCTCCCAGGAACAAGAGTCCTCAATGAATGTGGGAAGCTGTTTTCTAAATTTAAGGATAATCCCCATGGAATTGACCTTTCTTCTACCTAAAGCTCTGCAGGTGCTAGTAGATCAATCAAAGAAAGCCAACTCGCCTTTGAAGGGCCATGAAAGGACAGTGCAGTATCTACAGCATTTGGGTGAGTGCAGACCAGGGGTAAGTGGGAATCTCTTTTAAAGGGACGCCTCTAACCCTCATTACCTAGACTTGGCATGCCACTTAAGTCTTTTTTTTTTGTGAATTTTCATAAATTGCAGCCATTTGTCTTTTCGGTAATCCTCACCATTTGTACACGTAGTTACAAAATTACTAATTGCTTGCAAAATTCATAGATTTAAGCCAGACACACTGAAACACACATGCACTTTGTTATGCATATAAGAGTCACTCACCACCACTTGGTTCAGACGAACACTGCAAGTAGTGCCATGGCTTTCTATGCCAGCACCCCTGTGGTGCGGTGAGGGCCTGATAGAAAGCAAACCTTGGCGATTTTGAAGGGCATAGGGTGCTGTTGGGTTATGTTAATGTGCTCTAGGTACCTACAATGTGCCAGGGGAGTCCACGTAGGGCAGTTAAAGTGCGACACGCAACATGAGGCTTGGGCAATGAATCAGCTCCCCAGGCCCCCTGACAGTGGCTTGTTTTCTGGCTGACCCTTACTGAACAGTCTGTGGAGAGAAGCCAGAGGAAGAGAGGGTACGTAACAGGAGGATCATGCTGGGAAGGAGGGCCAGGCCTGGGTTGGCCCAGGTAATGAAGGGCCCTAGGTGCTGTAGGAGGGCAACTTTCTTAGGGCCAATATTCCCCTCCTGCCTGTTTTGATGGAACGACACAACTGGGGTGGGCCCTCGGGAAAATTCTGGTTGCACCCCTGATGTGGGGGAGATTGCCATGGGAAGAAGTGGGCATGACTTTTTTTTTTTTTTTTTCTTTTTCTTTTTGCTTTGCTGCAGTGACTTGCCCCAGAGTTCACCAGCCACCACTGTTAGTCAAAATGATAGGTGTGGGTGATTAAAAATGAGTGAGACTGTCACTAAAGTCAGTCTGACCTGGTCATGGCTATTCATGTTTATTGTTACTAAATGTCACTTCCCCTTGTTGTTGTTACTCTGATATGCACAGAAGTGCTTCTAAAATGCATTACACGCATTTAGGTGCTACTCCAGACTCCTGTCTCTATTTGGCTTCCCAACTTTGGCAGTTGGCACAGGTCTAAGCATCTTCTCTGTTTCACCCTAACTTTTTTTTATAAACATCCCCAAGACTTAGAGCAAGGTTGGCATCTCAGAGATTATAAATTCAGAAGCATTATGACCATCTAGTCTGATCTTGTGTATAGCACAGACCATAGGACTTCCATGAAATAATTCCCGTTTACAGTAGAGCTATTTTTTAGAAAAATATCCAATCTTGATTTAAAAATTTCCAGTGATGAAGAATCCACCAGAACCCATGACAAGTTAAAAGAGCATCTTCTTTGTCTAAATTTTGTGTTACTTTAGTTTCCAGCCACTGGTTCTTGTTTTTTCTTGTGGCTGTTTAAGTCTAATGGTACCATAGTATTTGGCTGACTTGATATTTCAAGCAGGAGCTGGCTGAATGGCTAGCTGAATAGCAAACTGGGGCCTTAGCACAGACTTTGCTCTCTAATTCAAGCTCTGTTTTTTCCCCTTAAATCAAATGTCTAGCACCTCTAGGTTGTAAAAATACTTCACTATGCAAATCACTGCATGTGCAGGAACCAGTAATTCTGATAGTGGTGAGTGGTATTACTTTGGTTCTTGTTCCAGGCACAGAAAACTTGCACTTGGTGTTCCTCTATTCCACGTGGGTGCTCCGAGACTTTCCTGATGATGGTTTGAAGGTAAGAGGTGCTACATTGGATGCATCTTTCATTTGGCTCTTGATGCCATTAGTATAGCAGCAGTTGCTTATCCTTGTCCTTAGAAGCCTGGGTAGAGATCAGAGTCCAATTATTACTATTAAACTCCAGTGCAATGTCTAGTTTTTCACTTACATTCAGTGTAGAAATTAAAGAACCTTATTTGTCTGGTAATGGAAGGAGGTAGGTAGAGCATGCCTATGTGTTTCCTTATATAGCCTTCTACCTGAAGATGAGCGTGTGGGAATAATTTCAATATAACTAAAGCTTCTCATCCATGAAGTTCCCTCTGCACAGAGGACTTTTGCTATAATCCACAATAAGGGCCCTATGCAATGTTACTATTCATGATGTATTTTGTGGTTGCACAGTTTCATGGGGTATATTTAAATACCAGCTATAACTTACTCTCCTGTTTTTCATTCCTTCTCTGTTGCAACTTCTGGTGATGAACACAAGTTTAAGTGCCCTTTTTAGAAGGCAATGTATGTGATAGGGTAGCAATGGAGAGCGTTGCTGCTCATTCCAGATACGAGGCAGTGCCATGTGGATGAATCTGCTGCTTTCACTCTTAAGAGAGCACCCACATATGAGTTGAGGGTTTGTGTGTTGCAATACCTTTGACTCTTGTGCCTCGGAAAAACAAGACTACATTCTACATGTAAAAATCAGTCCTGAATAGAAATTTTGTTTGGCAGATATTTACAGAAGACCTTCCTGAAGTAGAATCCCTGCCTCGAGACAAAGTACTCAGCTTCTTGATAGAAAGTTTTAAAAGCCTGGCTATCCCTTATCTGGTAAGAACTTGTACTGAAAACAGTTTGCTAATTTAACACCTGTATTTATCAAGCCTCTGCTCTTGAGAGTTAGAATCTGAAATTTTGTAAAGAATACTAAGCTCAGCGTGAGGTGAAATAAACAAAATATACAGTTGTTAAGAGGTGGAAGCGAGTGGCACTAGAGAGCCATTTTTGACATTTCTTTTATGAACATTTTATGAAATCGAACTGTGTGTTTATGTTCACAGGAACACATCATTCATGTTTGGGAGGAGACAGGGTCAGAATTCCACAACTGTCTGATTCAACTGTACTGTGAGAAAGTGCAGGGATTAATGAAGGAATATCTCAGCTCCTTCCCTGCAGGTATTTCTAACCATGCTCTGCCTTGTCTTGCAACACTGGCTAGATGTTGTCTTAAAAGTCTCTTGGAAATTTAGGGGTGAAATGGACCTCAACTGGTCATCTGGGCCATCCTCTTTGCTGAGGCAGGATCATGTATATCTAGATCATCCCTGATTAGACGTTTGTCTAATCTGTTTTTAAAAACCTGAAAAGATGGATTCCACAGACTTTTTTTTTTTTTTTTTTTTGCGGAGGTGGGGGGGGGGAGGAAGAGGCCCGTTTCACTGCTTAACTATTCTTGCATAAAAGCTTTCCTAATATCTAATCTAAATCTCCCTTGCTGCAGATTAAGCCAATTACTACTTGTCCTGCCTTCAATGGACATGGAGAACAATTATCACTATCCTCTTTATACAGACCGTAACATACTTGATGACTGTTACCAGACTCTCCCTCAGTCTTCGTTTCTCAAGACTAAACACACTCAGTTTTTTAACCTTTCTGCATAGATCAGGTTTTCTAAGACTTATCATTTTTGTTGCTCTCTGGCCTCTCTCCTATTTATCCACATTCTTAAAGTGTGGGACCAATTCTACAATATATCCAGGTCCTTTTGAATACCAATCTTGTCCTCCAAAATGCTTGCAACTCCCTCTTTTTCCCCCCCCCCCATCTTGGTGTCATCCACAGATTTTATAAACACATTGTCCATTCCATTATTCATGTCATTAATTATTTAAATTGTAGGTTCTCTTTGCTAGTGCACTTCCTAGGGAAAAGAGCCAGCATGCTTCTAAGTGGGATGAAGGGAGTACAATAGTGGTGAACTTGTATTGAGCTTATAGCTTCGTGTGTTAAAGGAAATTCTAGGGTAGCAACAAGAAATATTTTTTTTCATAGTTATGTGGAGTGAGTCTAGCCTTTCCTGAATTCTGGGGTTTGGGAAAGAGAGGCTTTCAATTTCATTAGTAGTCTTGTATGCTTCATTAGCAAGTGGTCCAACAACAGAGACCATAGTCTTCAACTCCATAAGAGTTATTCATGCATCTTTTATTGCATATGGTCCCCAGTGTGTGGGTATTGTAAAGAACATTTGACTTCTTGCAAAATAATTTGGTGAAAATGCTCTGTTTCCCTGTGCCCTTATGTTACAGTGGGAGAACTCATATGACACTGACAGCTTTCTCCCCCTCACAGATAAAATTCCAGTGCCTGCTGGAGAGGAGAAAGGGGAGCTGGGGGAGTATCGGAGCAAGCTGCTCTGTTTTCTTGAGATTTCTAGCTGCTATGAACCTAGTCAGCTCATCAGTGATTTCCCCTTTGATGGTGAGTGCTAGTCATGCTCTAGCTTCCTTCAGCTTGAGACCTATTTAGTTTCATACTGAACAGCAACATCTTTCTGTGCTCTCCTTCCTGTTTATAAAAATGATAGTAACTAGAAATGGAAATGAACTGTTAGGTCAGTAGTTGCCAACCATTGCTGCATGCTCCAGTGCTGGCTGTTTGGGCTTTGTGACTGGTACAGTGGGATTCCCCTCAGGATCTGTGGTGGGATAAGATGACTGACTGCTGCCTGACTTCTCTTTTAAATATATACTGTAACCTGTAGATGAACTTGGGTTGCTGCAGCCACAATGGCCCTTGAAGCATTCTATGCGCATTGCTAAGCATCTGTAGCATGTTCAATAAAAAAGGTGATGGGCTGCACAGCAAAAATAATTCAGGAGTCACTAAAGTGATAATGTTTGACATGGTTAGACGCCACGAATAGGTCATCTAGTTAGTAGTTTCTGACCTTCTGTTCATGCCACAATTCATATGTTTCTCTTGCTTTTCACTCATGTTCCCATCTCATCCAGTTCCTTGGTCTGTTGTAGTGGAGCTTGAATATTCCCTTTCTATGATAGGCAGTAATTATTCTTTTGATGTTCACCTCTAGGCCTCCTAGAAGAACGTGCCCTTCTATTGGGTCGTATGGGGAAGCATGAACAAGCGCTCATTATTTATGTCCACATTCTGAAGGATACCAAAATGGCTGAAATGTAAGCCTCTTCTCCTTCATGTCCATTTTTTTGCAAGTTTTTTTTTTAAATAGCTTCACTCCAACTACTGCTGCTTCATGTCTCAATGGGTGGGGCAAGGTTGTTAAATGTTATATGTGCACTTAGAACATGATAGGTATCGTATGTAACCTTTTTGGTCTCTCATCCCTGCCACATTTGTTGGCTAGAATTCTCCCTGTGCACCTTTTGATCACAGCTAGCATCCCCACATTTCTTGGGCTTCCCATGCTCTTGCATTTGTTAGTGCCTCAAGCCAAGTACCTGTTTCTTTGCTTGGGCTCCCATCAGTCTTAAATAGCAGAGCAGTTGCTGACAGGTTCATTTAATTTGTTTTCACCCTGTAATATAAGCGCTTCCTTTTGCCCCTTAGTTTGTGCCCTGTTATTTGTTGCTTTCTCTTTGTTTAGCTATCAACAGCCCTCATTAGGGTGTAGACATATTAATCTTCTACTGCAATATTCTTCCTTAATTAGAAGGAACTATGATAGCAAGGAGATTCTTTTCCAGTAGCAATTAAAGTGGTAGGTAAACAACAGCATGTTTGTTATAATGAGGACTAAGAACCAATGAGGGTGAGGCCCCATTGTGCTAGCACTTCACAAAGACGGAACAGCGAAGGGTCCCTGCTCTGATCTTACAATCTAAATAGATAAGACAGAGGCTGGGGGAAAGCATACAACACAAGTAGAGGAAGCACTGTCATAACAGTGCCATTTTTTTGCGGCAGGCAGGAGAGGGGTTAGTTGGAGGGGTGGATAAGTTGCATAAAAAGAAAAGGGAAGGTGGTGGTGGGGGGCATAGCTGTGGAGGAGAGGGCAAGAGGGTAACTGAGGTTCAGGGAGTGGGAAAGTGAGAGGGGATGGAGTAAACAGGCAATCAGCACATGGCAGAGAAATTTCAGTCAAAACTGGAGAAAGGTCTCTGAATGACTGAAGGGTCCCTTCCTTGGTTGCTTTTGCAGTTGCTCCTGTGGGCTGGAGTTTCTTGCTGATTCCTCTGAAGTTTTTCCCTGGGGTCTCCTGGTGAGGGAGAGGTCCACATTAGAGTCCAGGTGGTGCTATGGAAGGGGTGGCCCAGGTAGGGCCACATTTTGCCCTCCCCCCACCTCTGTGCAATAGTCCCTACTGTGTCTGTCTCTGCAGCTCCTTCTACTAGGTGGAGTCTGTGGCTGATTCCTCCCTGTATTTTTGAACAAATTCAAATCATTTGGGTGAAAATACAACTAACCAGCACCTAGATATTGGCAGGTGTGCTTCAAAGGGTTTCTTTGTAGCTAGACGTGGGAGCTGTTAGGGTTAGCCTTGTGCATATCTCTTCAGGTAACATCTGTTGGGAGGCATTCACCCTGCTGTGTGCTGATCAGGCACCTCTTTCTTGTATTTTAAATTCTGTTACCATTCATTGGCCTGTTACTCCAGGATGTATTTGTGTATTTCCTTGGCTGCATTGATAGGAAACCTAAGACAAGTTTCTCAGATTTTTTTTTTTTTTTTTTGCTTATCCCGGAACTCAATTCACTGTCTTTCAAATTTAAATATCTTGGAGTGAGAGAGAGATTTTTAAGAAGTTTTAAAATCTCCCCTTTTCACCAGCATCACATAGCTGAGAACGAAAAGTGCCCCTTGTCAATGCTCTGCTATACTTTTAGTACATGTTCTGTATTGCTGAGGCTGTCCAAACTTAATACTTGTGGTGTTTTATTGGTTTACAAGACAGTCCCACATTTCATTCATTTCACGTCTGTTGTAGGTACTGCCATAAACACTACGACAGAAGCAAAGATGGCAGCAAAGATGTGAGTAGCTTTATATCCATATTCTTGTTGTTGATGTGAGTGGTGAATTATAACTCCTGTCTCCATATTCAGCCGATTTAAAGTAGACCTGTGTTTGCTCAGAACTTACAGAGGACCCTGCCCCCGAGATCATCTTCTATTGTTGAGGAACTTGTAGTACATTTTTCACAACGTCTCTCCTGTTTGGAATGTTGCGGTATTCTAGGAAATGACTGAACTTTTTCGTTGCCCAACAATTCTGTTTTACAAGTAGGAATAGCATCCAGCTCTGTCCCTCTGGGCTGTGTTTGATGCTGGTAACGAATAAAAAGTAGTAAAACTTACTAAAGACAGCAGATGGGTCTGAATACATGTAGTAGAGCGGTAGAGAAAGGCGGTTCAAATTTTAATATCTAAAACTTGTTCTGTTCTGATGTCTTGAAAATTAATCAATGCACAAACTTGTTCAGGAGACAAGCTGCTTAACGCTAATACGTTTTAAGTCTATATCAAAATCCCTACTTGCTAATGCTATGGTGTATTGCAGAGTTAGTTCAGTGGTGTTTTATGCTTCAGTCTTTATTGTGTTTGTGTGAAACAGGTGTATCTGTCTCTGCTCCGGATGTATCTATCCCCACCTAGTGTTCATTGCCTGGGGCCAATAAAGATGGAACTGTCGGAGCCTCAAGCCAATCTCCAGGCTGCTCTGCAGGTTTTAGAATTGCACCACAGCAAATTAGATACTACCAAGGTAAGGATGCCTTCTTTTGTAGGTAGTGGTATGGATAGTTGCTTATTTTGAATTGCAATGAAATACACTGGCGTTAAGGGTAGGATCTGCTCCCAGAGCCTAAAAGTATCTGGACAAAAATGAATATCTCAATCCCATTTTTGTTTTTCTACCATACCCTTTGTCTTTCTTACAACTTTGTCCTTGTCCCTTCTAGGCTATAAACCTGCTCCCAGCAAATACTCAAATTAGTGAGATTCGAATCTTCCTAGAAAAAGTCCTTGAAGAAAATGCCCAGAAGAAGCGATTCAACCAAGTACTAAAAAATCTTCTCCATGCAGAATTCCTGAGGGTTTGTACCCACCTCTTTTATCCTCAGTTGAGAATGGATTTTCAGAAGTTTTGTTAAATGGGAAGACTGTAAAAATCTGAGCTATTCATTACCAGTACAGGAAACTTGTCCTCTAGATAGTGGTGTAGTGTAGCCAAGATTACTAAATGCACACTAATCAGCAAATCATCACTCTTGCATTTCAGGATAGAGGGAAACTAAAGGTAGCTCAAAATACTTTCCTTCTGTCTATTCAGACTAGAAAGGTGGCTGAGGTGTAACATTGCACTGCTTACCACGTTTTCATTCTCCTTCAGGTTCAGGAGGAGAGGATTTTGCATCAGCAGGTGAAGTGTATCATCACAGAGGAAAAAGTGTGCACTGTGTGTAAAAAGAAGATCGGAAATAGGCGAGTAATACAGAGCATTCTTCCTAACAAGGCTTGTGGTACAAAAACAAATTAGTCTGGCATATTCTTGCAGAGAAGTAAGGATGTGTAAATCCAGGAGCAAACAACGGAGGGAGAACTTTCAGAAGTGTACAATGAATTGGAAACTGTAATCTTAGCAGAGTGGCTGGAAAAAATGCCAAACCTCTTGATGCCTATGACCAAAAAATGAACTACAAAAATAACTTCTTGGATTTTTCAGGCCTCCAGCACAGACACAATAAAGCAATTTCAAGTTTCATGAGGCTTTTCTTCCAGGAGTGGTGGAGCAAGTAGTTAGCTGACATCACCCGAGATGTTGACCGTGAGCTCAGAGCTCTGTGCAGAGTGGATGATAACCACTATAAAAAGTAGTTTTCCATCCTAGAATCTGAAAGCTCTTTGTAAACACAGTACAATTGGATCCATGTGGAGTGGCCCTCATTGGGATTGCACATGGCTTCTTACATTTTTATAGGTGGTCTCTCAGTTTTGAAAGTATAATAGAGTAGAAAGGCTTTGTAAATCTGAAACCTTAAGTGTGGTGATGGCTACTGTGTGCAGCAGCAATGGTTTTATTGGTGTCAAAACTTCCAATAATTCTCCTCCCACCGTTTTCATCCCTGGAGTTTTCAGGAAAAAATCCATCTGATGTGGAGCAGAGACATGGATGTTTCCTTCCCTCACCCTGTTCAGTGCATCAGCTCCAAACTAAATATTATATCACCCAGCAACCTTTAACTGCTGTTGCTGGTGATGGGATTAATTCCCTCTAAAACATGATTGATATTCAGAATCTGGTGTGGAATAGCACATGAGCACAGCTAGCTGTCTCTGAGAGCACTGAATTATTGGTATGCATTGATCCAGTTTTCCCTGTTAAGTATGATCTTGAAGTACTGGGTGAAGGTAGGGTTAGTATGTATGAGGTACTTCATTTTGGTCAAGTTGGATCATGCCAGACTGAGAAAAGTGATCATGTTAAAATCGCACTTTGTGGTTCCATGTTTGTATAGCAATTATTTCCAAATCAAACTTGCTCAGCTAACCAGCATTTTTGACTCGCGCTGCTGTGAAGTCCAGCTCAGTTCTTTGCTTGGGACATCTCCAATAAAACTGATGCTATAATTGAAACTTAGTCAGGAATTCTCTTCATTAAGAAGGTAGCAGTCTTGTCCACTTTTCTCATTGTAACAGAAATCAAGCTTGTATAGTGAACGGGAAAACTGGCTATTGATTATACTGACATTTGATCTTGTGTGCTACTCTGTTTCTTCACAGTGCATTTGCCCGATATCCTAACGCAGTAGTTGTGCACTACTTCTGCTCCAAAGAAGTCAATACGGCAGATACCTGAAACATGTTGCCGTACATTAAATGGACTGCACTAACCAAAACACTCTGATGAAATACAGACGTGAAGACTTGTTGAGGAAAAGTTGATGCTCTGGAGTTTTGAGGCATGTTGCTAGGAACATCTTATAAATAGCTTGTACCCAGCATGTCTCTGGACTGACTCTACCTACAACTTGGCAGTACTGACTTATTTGAAAATTGACGTTTTTAACTGTTAAATTGCTGGCAAGTATATATACCTCAATATACACCAAGATGAGGAAGAATGGAAATCGACCAGCAGAGCTTGTATTGTGCTCCAAACCTTGCAGGCTAGTTTCCAAACACCTCTGTGGTGTTTACCAATGAGGGCATGTTTTAAAGTAAAACATTTTCTGTTAAGGTAAAAACTTCTTGAACTGACCTTGTTTGTGGCTCACTGTAATATTCCTCAAAAGGCAAAATCCCTGAAAAGTGACTGCAGCTGTATTAACATTGTATTTAAATCTATTTTTATCCACCAAGTTGCGGGGGTGGAGGGAGAGCGTGAGCAAGAGGATGAGAAGCTCTTGTGCTTGATACTTGAACAATTGTATCTGATTTCACCTTTCTCCCAATGTTGGGAATAATTAGCTGTTGAACAAAGGAACTTTATCTTTGATGCCTAGAGTGCTTATCAGCTCATCTTCTGATATACAGAAGTGTCACAGGATTTAGTCTCTCATAATAGGCTTCACTGGTAAGCCTTTATTTTTCCCTTTTTGACTTTGTTAGAGGTATGTAAATATGAATTAGCTCTCGCACTGTTTGCACTGTGTACAGTCACTTCCAACATGAGTGGATGCTTTTGAGAAGCAGCAATGCCTATCTGAAGAAGGGAAGCTCACTTGCACTTGTACCAAAAAAGATCACCCCCTAAAAGTAACACTTTCGCCAGGAACTGAAATTTATCTCTTGCTCGAACTTTTAGAGCACATTTGAGATCCCTATGCATGTAAATACCTCTTCAGTCTCTAGTTCTCTCTCCAGCGTTAAAGTAAAATAGGGACTGGGTTTCGAAGTCTCTGAGGGCTTTAGATCAACTCTCTTCTACACAGGCTGGTATTGGTGGTTTTTTATTTTTTTTATTTTTACTTTGGCCCAAGGAGTCTAAATACACAAAACTGGATGCAGTATACTTCATAGTTTGTAATAAGTTTGTCTTATTTTTTCCATGAACTTTAATCTGTAGCAAAGTTGATATAAGGGTACTTGCATGTTCACTTACTGTACAAAGAATCTGAGCAGCAGTGAACAAAGGCAGCAGTAGCACATGATTCAGTGTAATGGAATGTGGGTAATAACATCCCAGTTTAGCCATAGTTCTGTAATTAAGTGTTAAATGATATGGAGCATGGCACACAATTATCATACACGTTTTAAAATAAGTTTTAAAAACAACCCATCTGCCCACAATGTCATTGAGTTCCACTGTTTGCATGGTTATTTACGTCCTTTAAAAAAACATTTTTAGCAACAGGTCTTCTGTATAAATGATCCTACCTCACCTTCAAACTGCAGATACCATATCCTGGTTATATAGCCTACACCTTTTGCCATCTTTTTTTTTTTTTTCAAGGCCATGGTTGCCATGTACCTTGGATGTCTTGGGTAATACTGCTGGTGGTGCCTTTCTGTAGAGGTTAGGGGAATTCCTGTGCTACGATGGAGTTACATTTTTAACCTTCTGTTTGAACAAGAGAACCTTATACACGCTTGTATTCAATTTGCACATATTCTGCATAGTGTTTATATACTAGTTCAGGTACAAGAGGAAGATGTTTTGGGAGTTGACGGTAAAAGAAGGGTATCAAGGCCCTGCAATTTTTGCATACAGAAGTCAAGACCTTTCAGATATTGGTAAGGAGGAGGATAGGTGATTCAGATTCTCTGCTGCAAGTAATCTGTACTCTCACAGTTGGGGTCTAAAGTTTACTCTTCTTTCATGGTGACGCTTATGTGCCTCTGTTCTGCTTTTTTGCATACATTTGAGGAGGTGTGGTTTGTGCTGCGATTCTGCTGGCTGTTCTCATACCATGGTTTGGATTTACTAATCATATGGAAGTTTTGTTTAAAGCAATATATTGTACTAATAAATATGATGAACCAGTCTGTTCTTAATTTTATTGTGTGGATGATGTTAACTAGCTGAGGTGCTCTGGATTTACATATTACCGTAGTTCTTTCCTTTGCTCCTGTAGGAGTCAGTGACACAAAGTTGAGATCCCCAGAATTATTCCTATTTACCTGCTGTTAGTCTTCAGTAATAATTTCATGTTACTGAAAATAATGGAGATGGCACTATCCTGTTTTTAAAAACCTGAGCCCATGCCCCTCTTGCCTGTTGGTTCCTGATCTTGAGCACTATCTAGAGCAGGCCTGCACAACTCGGAAAGCGACGAGGGCCATATTACTGCAAAAAACCCAGCTGTGGGCCGAAGAGCCCCCCCTTGCCCCGCCCCCATCCACCCCCCCCCCAAGTTCTCCACCCCCCTTCCCTGCTCCTTATCCTCTGACTGCCCCACAGGACCCCACCACCTATCTAAGCCTGCCTGCTCCTTGTCCCCTGACTACCCTGACCCTAATCTACAACCCCGTCCTCAGGCAGACTCCCCAGAACTCCTGACCCATCCAACCCCCCTGACCTTGTCCCCGTGACTGCCCCTGCGAGACCCCTCACTGCTAACCACCCCACAGGACCTTGTCCCCTCCTGCACTTCAATCCCAATTTTGTTAGCATTCATGGCCCACCATACAATTTCCATTCCGAGATGTGGCCCTTGGGCCAAAATGCCCACCCCTGCTTTAAGGACATCTTGGCTTTCCTCAAGGAGGATAAGTAGTTGTCTACTCCAAGGTCTGCCTGGTTCAGCAGGGTATCAGAGCAATGCCTCTTTATGTACTGAAGGATGCTTTCTGCACTGAACTCCTGAGCTGGCTGGCATATTGTACCAATATAAACAGCTTTATACTGGTGTAACTGAGGCCACATTTAGGGGGTGTCCTTATGTAATTAGTGCCAGGAGTTTCGTGTAGAAGCCCCCATTTTGCTATTTGCATGGGCCTAAGCACAGACCTTTCAGTCTTAGAGAGCAATGAAGTTCTACTAGTCACTTGACTGTTTTAAAGCTTGTATTTTCTATCCTTTTTTTAAATTATGCTTTGAAAGTTGCCCCCGTTCAAGCAGCACTTGCTAATGTCAGACATTCATAATTGAATTACTGAAGTGATTTTCTTTGAGCAAGACTTTATATTTTTAACTCTTGCTGAGGTCTGCAAAATAGTTTGGGAACAGGTTTAAAGCTATTTTCCAGGGTCCCACAAGAAATCTGTGGCAGACCCAGAAATGGGTAGAACCCCGATCTTCTGACTTCCCCATTCCAGTGCCCTAGCCCCAAGACTATTCTTCCCCTCTCTGCGTTAACATTGATTGTATAATGCTATCTTTACATGAAAGAATATTTTTCTGGTCTAATATTTTTACAGGTGACCATATGTGAAGGCATTGGGAGAGAAAAATACATCTCAGTCGTGTCAACAAACGTAAAAGAAATGTGTTCAGAGAAAATTTTCTGTTTCTCCATGTTTTGTGTAAAGTTGAGCATGCTAGTGTTTAAACTTGCCGGTGTCCCTTGTAGTCTAACTTCTTCATATGCCTGTCCACATAAATTTCACTCTTGGTGCGCATGTGCCCCAGGCACATGAGTGAATTTTTTTGGCCAGCAGTGTCTGTGGCCAACCTGCATCCTGAATGCCCTCATGCACCATCACCTAAGGGCAGAATGGGTCAGAATGTGCCTCACTTGCCTACAGGTTCCATCTTAGAGCCAGAATCAGTAAAAGTGTCTACTTTGTACGTAGCATAATGTGGTTGGAATAGTTGGGGAAGTGTAATTAATGAAGTTTTTTTGTGTGTGTGTGTGCCTGGTTTTGAGTTAACCTAGACCCCTTCTGTACAGGTATTCTAGAATCATGGCAAATGCAAAGTAGCTAGTAGTTAAGACCTGCCTCTTTTATATGCTTCGATGCCCTTCTGTGGCAAAGCCAGAAATTGAAACAAAGCCGCTTGCTTTGTCCCGGAAATATATTCAGTCTTGCATTTTCTCCAGGCATACCAGACAGCAAGGGACCTGAGGCTGAAACTTTTCCTACTAGAGAAGCAGATGTGAACCTTTTCACTGTCGAAATAGGTGTCTCCTCCCTTGTGAGACTGAAGTAATCTACCATTGGTCTCAGCTGATGAGTTTAAGAGATTCCAGGATCTGAATTGGATAAAATGCAGAGTGGAAATCTTTTGCACCACTTTTTGAGAAGTGACCTAAATTTGCCCCCCCCCCCCCCTTAAAGCTGCAGTGGGAGGGAGTGGAATATGGTTGAAAAGTGGGAATTTGGGATGGTATTCCTGAAGATGTTTTGGTTGGATACTGTATCACATCTGTGCCTAAACATAGTGATGTGGTAACCTGCAGAAAGTGTGCACCCCAGAATCCCCTTTCCCTACCCCAGATGAGGAAGAGAGGGAGGGGGAACAGCGAGAGATGCGATGCGTTGCCTGCATTGCAAGGCAGGGACACGTTCTCAGGGTGCAGGGAGAGGATGTCAGCTGCTCTTACTGAGAGAGCCTCCAAATCAGCCAGAGACCAGTAATGTTTGTTAAAGATTAGGACATAGACCCTTCCCTAAGGAGTATATTAGGAAAGCAGTTAACAGCAGTGTCCCAACAAAAGCGAATAAGGGTGGGTTTTTTCATGGAAGTGGTTATGGTAGGGGCTTTTTGAGTTTAAAGCACTTGTGATGCTTGGGAGTTCAGCCCAGACCAGTAAGAGGTTGTCACCACCTGCCCTGCAACTGTGGATGCTCTAAATACTATGCCACTGTGACTCACAACACTGACATCAGCCAGCCTATAAGCATGTAGGTCACACCCTGGCTTTCACCACCCAGTTAGTTTTTGCAGAGTGACCCCAACAGCATCCATGCCCTGCATTTCCCCCAAAACGTCTGCCTCTGTAGTGCCCAACCCTTTCCTGGAGCACTTTTAGATGTAATTGTTTGTTGCTCCTTTAAAGAGTCTGCACACTGCAACTCATTAATTGAACTGGTATTTGACCAATACTCTTGTTATAATTGCAGCATTTAATTTTTAATAAATTTGTTTTACTATAAAACAAAGTCCTTGGTTTAAGTGATATTTATAAGGAATAAAGATAGAAACTTAACTTAATTTTGGTAAGTTACAATCTTTGCCTAAGCAGGTTTCTTACCTAAACTTAGTTCTCAGAGACTTTGATCCACTTGATTGAAGGACCCAATGTTCTCTGATTTCAGGAGCACTGTCCCCATGAATCCCTCAAGTAATGAACTCCTCTTTTGCCCCCCTTCTGTCACCCTGAAGTTCAGTCTCTGTTTTAATAGCCAGGAAGGAAGGCTATTCTTTCCTTCCCTGGTCTTTTCATCCCTTTGCTGATTCATATGTAAACGGAGCTTTCTTGTTTTCATTCCATACTGCTTAATTTACATCAGAGACAAGAAGATAGTTTTTTGCAGGCAAGAGTGAATGCAGCTCTGCTTCTCCCTACATTAGACACCGACTGTAAAGCATAATATACGTGAGTATCCATAATTCCTCATACTATTAATACATGTATGTTGCAACTATATTGATCACCAGTGTGTGTCAGGCTTTCATAAAAGACCTTATGCAATACACTTGTATAATACAGTAATATTGTATAGTTGATTCAGTTGTTTATCAATTGAAGTTCAGGCCCCCTTTCTTTAGACCAGTAAATCTTTGCTCTCAGATGGTTCCTTTTTTCCTGCTGGGAAGAGATGCCATGCAGTCTGGTAATCATTTCATTCTGGATCCTCTCCATATTCGCATGATGTATTTGTTTATCTTTTATGTAAATGCATTTCCAGTGTCTGACTTGCATTCAAGCAGGCACAACCACATTCTTTTGCCTAGGAAGGGTAACTTGTATCCTCCCTGCCTCACATTTTAAGAACATAATTTCAGCATATTTGTAATTTTGCATGTTACCTGTACATACATCATGCAGTAATACTAATGATCAGTGAGTTATTAGTTTTCCAGTGATCAATTTTACATGCCACCTGTTGGGTATATATCATGACATGTTTGTAGTGAGTATGTCAGGCCTGACAAGTTGCTGACTGGGTAGTGAACCATCAATGGGCCTCTGTGTCACAGTGCTATTCTTTGGATTAATTAATAAAGGTGCTGCATTCCAGAGCCTGGTTAATCAGGTATTACTTGTGTTCCAGGACTTTACTCTCCGTTGCATTGATGATATTGCTATATTTAGTGACTCCTGGGAGGAACACACAACATGGGAGGAAGGTTTTGTAGGGAGGCCTACACTAGGTACATCTACATTGCAAAAGGCCGGGGCCGGCTCACAGGGGTGCCGGCAGCCGCCAGGGCTGGGCTTGGGGGCAGCCCGCTGTGGCTGGGCTCAGGCTCACGGGGGTGCCAGTAGCTCACCTCAGCAGGGGCTCGCTTGTGGGGGTGCTGGCAGCACGCCAGGGCAGGGGCACAGGCTGCCTGTGGCAGCAGGGGCCAGCATTGCGTCCAGATGCCAGCAGCCCGCGGCAGGGGTCAGGGCCGGGTGTTGGCGACAGCAGCAGCAGCTCGCGACCCCCACATAACCGGGTCGTGACCCCCACTTTGAGAACCAATGGTCTAGATAATACATAGGCTGTGTGATAATACATAGGCTGCTACTTACAGCGCTAAAACGTTTGTCCGTCGGGGTGTGAAAAAACACCCCCCTGAGCAACAAAAGTTTTAGCACTGAAAAGTGCCAATATAGACCACTTTATCACCAGGCGCTGCACTCCTGTTGGCCATGCAGTAATGTGGATAGTGTAGACATACCTTTAGGCCTACCAAGAGTGCAGGGGACTGGACTAGATGGCCTTTCAAGGTCCCTTCCAGTCCTATGATTCAAAGCCATGGTGCTAATTGCTCAGGCTTTCATTATCTTTTAAAGGCACTTTCAGATGTATGTTGCTCAGTTTGGCTTATTATTTTACTTGGGGATTAAGTTAAATTCAGGACAAATAGCCAGGTGGTTTGAAGTCTGGCATTACAATGTACTAGGTTTCCCTGGTTCTCTCTACCTTTTCAAAATTTATTGCCAGTAGTTCAGCAATTCATTAACAAATATCCTTAAAGCCCTGGGATAAAATCTGAAACTATTGATTGTTTATATTTTTTTCCAAAACATTCTAGTACTGTTTTTTATTAATTTTTACACGGTCTAATCCAATGCTTATTGCAGTCAATGGCAATGGGTGTTGGACTGGGTCCATACTGAGAAGGGACCAAATTGTGCTTGCATTGCCCACCAAAGTAATCTCATGAAGTCAGAGTTTTACTTACATGAGAAAAGTGAGCAGGATTTGGCTCAAGGTCTCAATCCCATTCTAATTGTCCAAATCCCTCTTGATTTTTTTATTTGCAGTAAATTTGGTTGTTTTTTTCTAAATCCTAAACTTCAGTGTCTCAGCTATTAACTGTTATTTTTAACTAATAATTTCCTCTGCCTCCTCCCTCATTACCCCCAACCATAATAGACAAAATATCTTTCTTATCCTCTTAATTCTTTGATTTCTTAACTTTGATTGTTATCTAGTGTTTCTTCGTTGCCTTCCATCAGAAGATCTCAAAGCACTTTGCAGACACTAATTAATTGTGACATAGGGATTTCTCTATATTTCAACAGACCAGGAAATTGAAGCCCAGAGAAGTCGTGACTTGCCCAAAGTCACAGAACAAGTTTGTGGCAGAGTCTGGAAGAAAACATAGTGCTTCTTGTCAGACCCTCTTTCCTCTCACTCGATCTACTTTATTTGCCACTGATAGTGTTTAAAAAACCTTCCAGTGAGACTGTAAACTGGATTGTTCAGCTACTCCAAGGCACGCCCCCCCCGGGATTCCTTCTACCTGTTGGAGCCGAGCTCTGGGTGTAACTCAGGACAAAGCAGCAGCTGACAGCCGTTCAGAGGAGTGAGGAGAAGCAGCCGGTCAAATTCCAGTGACTTGGTATTTTCACTCCTGTTTCTTTACCTCCGGGTTTGGGAAGGTTTCCCATGTTCCGTGCTGTGCTGCTTAGCCGGGTGTCACCCCGAATGTTCCCACTTCTGACAGCTGTGCTATTCCAGAGGAAAGAGAGGAAGGATACCGGGCTCTATCACTGGCGGGTAATGTAAACTTTTGCTCTTCCTTTGTGCTAAGTGTCATCACCCACATGATAAAGAAGCAACTAAAAGTTATGACACGTGCATAAAGGCAGCCCTAAACCAGGGTGAGCTCTGCCTTTGTCATGTGTGAGATAAGCTATCTAAAGCTGAGTTTGGATAGCAAAGGTGATCATAGTGACTGGGCTTAGCGCTCATTCCTAGACTCTGGGCTTCTTAGGTTGGCCCCTGTTTGGCAACGTATGGTGAAATTTTAAAGTGTGCTCTGTGCGGTCTTGAGTCAGCTCCCACTGAAGTCAGAGGTGGGGAAACTCTCATTGACTTCAGTGGGAGCAAAGTTAAGGAAATGCTTTTGCAGATCTCATCCTTGGTCTATTTTGTCTATAAATAACCAGAGCAATTCCGTGTGCTTTTCTTTTATTCGCTTCCCAGACTAACGGGCTTTTACAGCCTGAATCCGACAAGGTATGGCAAGGATTAGCCCAGACTAAGCCCCTGTCTAAACTACCAATACAACTATGTCTGACAACTTGGTAATTAGTACTTCCTTACCTTGCAAGCAGAGTTCCAATATATAGTGCAGAGTGACTGTTAACCTTGTTTTATAGCCAGGCTAAAGCTGCTGTTAAGATCCAGTCTGCACTGCATATTCAGATCATACTTGCTTTGTAACCAGGTTATGGGGTAGCCCACTTTTAACCAGGTTCCTTCATGTGGTTATATTTGTAGTGAGGTCTGATGGGGGAGGCAAATCGCAAAGCTTACAGAAAAATCATGAGATGTTTGCTATGTGCATGTTGTTGTTGGTTCCTGTTTGATTTATGTAAACTGATTTTGTTCATTTTAAATTTGTTTTTTAATTTGGTATATTTAATACAGGGTTTGGAAGAGCAAAGTCAGGTTGGAGGGGAGGATTGTTACTGAACATTAGTGCTTTGCAGTCTAACCAGGGATTCATCAGGAGTGTGAAGCTGTCATTTTTGGAGACTTGCTCGTTTGAAATTCTAGCCAATACCTGCCACATTAGCTATTTACAAGCGAAATGTTGCTGTTGAGAATTAGCGGTGCACAGATGCTGTCCCTTTGGTTTATTCAGATTCCTACCCACTGAGTTTCACACACAGATTTCAGGCTCATCCAAACTCAGATAACAAACAAACCTGGCAATTTTTTGTGCTTCTTACACTTATAAATTCACTCAGCCCAGACGACCGGTCATGGGCCCGTCCATTGTGTCTTGTTCTGAAACTCATTTCCTCCAAAAGTTTGCTTATCCAGAGGCGGATTGAAAAGATCTAAGATTTGCAGGACCTGAAATTGCCTCAAACAAAAGTGATGATTTAATCTTTAGGTTGGAATCCAAAAGAAGCAGAGTTAAGGTTGGTATATGGTTTGAAAATAGAATTTTTATTCAGCATTAGTGAGAATCATTTTGGGGTGAAAATTGTCCAAAGGCCTGCAGAAGGATACCACTGTGTGCGTGTGAAGGTGGTGGGGGTGTGTGTCTCTCTGCACTGAACCCATATAAAACGGGGAAGGCGAGGAGTTCTGCAGCTGTTAATCCAGTAGCTGGGAAATCCCTCTGTAGAGGAGATCCAGCAGATATTCCAGCCCAGAGTCTGAGCAAGAGGCATCCAGTTCTTAGTGGGGGGTGGGAATGAGGGTACTATCCTGGGCAATGTGAAGTTCCCTACACAAAAGGGCCACTTGCTCAGGGAAGTAAATTTCACTGAGGGTGCAATATGTTACCTCTGGAGGAAGGGCACCTGGGCCATAAATTCAATTTCAAGAGCTGCCTCACACTTGAATCTGTTGCACAAACCCCATTACTCATATAGCACAGCTGCTTCTGCTAGGGACCAGCTACTCTTCCGGCCCTGCCTGCCTCACCCCTAGACTCAAGTAGTGCAAGCTTGGTAATGTCACATTTAATTTCTGGGTTTACTGTGCATGCTTATAATGTGTAATGTGTTATAACAGCAGCTTGCTTCTGATGAAATAAAACTGCATTAGACTCAGAAAGGTACCAGTTTACTTAAAAGAATGGGACTTGGATCAGATTTAGCTCTCTCTCTCTCTCTCTCCTCTGTTTGGAGACTCTTGATTCAGCTGAGTGGCTGTTGTTGACAAACACGTTTTCTCTAAGGCTGTTGGAGAGGATCATTATCCTTGGGATTGGAACACATGGATGTACACTGACATCCTTCAGAGTGAAATGCAGGAGTGGAATGTTTGCTGGTGTCGTGTGATCTCCTGGATGTCAATATTGTGGAACCTTGTGTCCCAAGTCAGGAGAGTTCAGTCACTCATTATGGCAGGCATTTTTGCAATCACCTCCTTACTGTATTTAACAGCCTACAGGGCAGTAGCAATTTCCCATCAAGGAGGAAGGGAAAATAACCTTACAAGCAGCCATGTTATCTCCTTCCTTAAACTTGTAGACCAGGGGTTGGCAACCTTTCAGAAGTGATGTGCCGAGTCTTCATTTATTCACTGTAATTTAAGGTTTTACATGCCACTAATACATTTTAAAGTTTTCAGAAGGTCTCTTTCTAGAAGTCTATAATATAGAACTAAACTATTTGTTTGTAAAGCAAATAAGGCTTTAAAATGTTTAAAAAGCTTCATTTTAAAACAAAATTAAAATGCAGATCCCCTCCAGGCCAGTGGCCAGAACCCGGGCACTGTGAGTGCTCCTGTAAATAAGCTTGTGTGCTGCCTTTGGCACCCATATGCCATAGGTTGCCTACCCCTGTTGTAGACTGAGAGATGGGTGGCTTAGGTAGAGAGGTTAGTTTGGGATACTGAAAGAAGAAAAACCTGTGAAGAAAAGCTTCAGAAACAAAATGTTTAACGTGAGGGTGGGAGAGGGGGAATAGGGAGAGGAGGGGGAGATCTAATTATGGCTCTGATGTATATTACACTCAAAACATAAGAATGTTAAAGTTACAAAGACAAAGGGTATTTCTTCACTACCCGCCGAATTGGCGGGTAGCCATCGATCTTCTGGCGATCGATTTCTTGCGTCTTATGAAGATGCGAGAAATCGATCGCTCGTGGCGCCCCCATCGACTCCGGATCTCCAGCTTGCCGGGAGGCACAAGCTGGAGTCAACGGGGGAGCATGCCGCCGACTGCTGCCGCCATGAGGATGGACAGTAAGTCGGCTGCAGATACGCAAACTTCAGCTACGTGATTCATGTATCTTCGGTCGACCCCCGCCCTCCCCCATAGTGGAGACCAGCCCAAACACTCAAAAGTTAGGAAATGTCACTTCTTAGGTTGTGCAAACTTAGTTTGCCCCTCTTGTGTGCATGCATTGCAATAGTCTTTAATTACATGATCACTTATGTATATGTATGTATAGATCACTTAGGTATATTTCCACTGGACTCTGCCTCATTCAGTGCACAGAATATTTTGTTTTATCTTCATAGTTCAGTGTTTGCCTGTTTAAACCCTGCTCTGAAGACAGCATTATTAATTTCCTGATAGGCTTTTCTACTTATTTTCACAACACCTTTGTTAGGTAAACTGAGGGAGGTATCTTATCCTTATCCCCATTTTACAGGTGGGTACTACACTACAAAAAAACCCCACATGGCAGTGAGTCTCAGAACCCAGGCCAACTGACTTGTGATGAGTGTAGCTCAAGTATTCTGTACAAAAGAATGGGACATGCTAAGCTAAGAGGAAAGTTTTGAAAATTAACTTAATATCTAACTTATAGCTCAGCAGTAATAGGGTTAATTAAGCTATTTGAAACTGAGCCGTACAACAGTGGGCCCTAAAGAGTTCTTTCTTCTGTGGCTGTCATTTTGACTCTTAAAAAAATCGCTTTTATCTGTGGTGAGACAGGAATTCATTTAGTTTTCAGCTTTCCTTCACTGGGGTGCTCTGCCTCTGACCTTTGTTGCAAAAACTGCTTTTACCTTTGGAGCTCAATCCCAATATACTCACAAAGAACAGGCGTGACGCAGTAGGTTTCTGGAAAACAAGATTTATTGCAAGCAATAGGAGTCAGAGGGGTTATTACCCAAACAACTGGCTCAACTCCATGCCAGGCTGAGACCTCTCTTATACTCAGGTGTGAATAAGGGAGGAGGGCTTTCAATACACTTACACAGGTGATAACACTTAATGACTATCACATCCATTGTTCAGTATTAATCTATGCCATTTACACGTCTGGTAAACAGGAGGCCAGGATCCTTAGGGGTACTCAGACACTATGACGCCTTGCCCAGCTGTGGCAGGGTAAACATGAGTTTAAGATCCATGCCAGGCTAGAGGTTGAGAGTTCATATACAGGGAGTGAAAGTACAGTTTGAGACCGTTTTTAAAATCATACTACACAACATTCATAATACAGTTGTTTCTAAATTGTGTTATTCCAACACCTTTGCCCACTTTATTTAGAGATACCAGCTTATGTCTCAATTTCAAATAGTTCTTATTTTTCAAAACTGAGAGTTACCTATAGTGGACCCTGTGAGGGTTGTTTCACTTCATTCCCTTATCTTGATATTTGCTTGTCTTTACAGCGTGAGAAGCATCCTTACTACAACCTTACAGTAAAAGTCCTCAGAGCCAGAAACATCAAGGGTACAGATCTATGTAAGTACTTGACCAATGTTGTGCAGACGTATCTTTTACACAACGCACAACTGTAACAGCCAGGATTTCCTCTGGTTGATGTAACACTGCATCCTCACAGCTTGCATGTTTTTCTAAAATATATCTACTCTAGGAATTGCTTGGGGGAAATTCTCTGGCCTGTGTTACACAAGAGGTCAGACTAGATGATGACAATGGTCTCTTCTGACCTTAGAATCTATGAATCGGTCATTTTCAGTATATATTTACATAAAACTTTTTCCTATTAAAATGTATTCATATATTGTAACAGATCGCCTTCTCACCCCTCTTCAAACACAGGCAGGAAACTCTTCTTTGGCTCTAAACAGTGCTCTTTATTTCACAGTGCAAGGCCCCACCACCAATATACATAGCTTTATAGTTCAGCTCTTCAGCTTACAGCTCATACACAGCTCTACAGCTTACAGCTCTACACAACTCTATATAGTTCAGCTCTACACACAGCTCTTTCTCTATCCTTCTCTCTCACTCCTCCACACTACCATACCACCACCACCCTGGGCTTCCTGCCTGGCAGGCTTATATCCTCCTGAGGAGGCTGCCAGGTGCAGCTCATCCAGCCTGAGCCTTCTGCAGCCTAGGTGGCTAATTAGGCTTTCTGCATGGGAGGTTTGCAGAGGGCTTTTCTCCCTCTTAAAGGGGCGGCAGGCTGGGTCAAGCTCACCCTGCCACAATATTTTCAAGGACTGAAATAGAGCCAGGATTCAATTTAGTACCTCTTATGTCTCTGCTCCCTGTGCACATCCAGCCATGGCCTTCGCTGTGTTTTTTCAAATAGTCTCACCAATGTGGCTGAGAGAGCTTTCTGCCTGCAACTCTTGTCTTCCTGCATCTTTTTGTATAAACTTTCTGTTTTAGTTCGAGTCTCTATACATCTGTAGTCTTCCTGGATTACAGTCCCCCTTTTCTTTCTCCCTTCATTGTTATGCATATTGTTTTAACTCTGTAAAGCCTTTGGGGAATGTGGATGAATGATGCTAAAAGTAAAGCTGTTCTGTGCAGTCCCATCCATTTTTGTTTCTAATATTTTGATTTTTTCTTTCCCCTTTTTGAAAATATTTTGCTTTTATAGCCCCATGACTTTTAAAATCCCTTTGGTGATTTTGGCTTTACAGTGTTTTCTTAATTAGTATGGATTTTGAGATTGAGGTAGTCTGTTTTCAGATTTAGCTACAACATCCAATACTAAATTTATTTAAATACTGAGTATCTATACAGCTAAGGCTACAATAATGCGGAAGTGCTGGATTCTTCAATAACACCATATGTTGGTAGTTCTTGGCTGCTGCTGCTGACGACATTGTTGCAATTCTCATATATGGCTACTCATATGACTCCACAGTCGAATCCTGATGCACAGAATCTGCCTCATTGAGGGCACGGAAGTCTGTATCTACAGTGTTTGATGATGCAGCTCTGTGGCACCTTTCACGTGCAGCCTGGAGATAATTTCATCTATCCTGCTCAAACTTGTCACGGGCTGATCTTGTCAGATACCCCCAGTGAATCCTATTTGGAGCCATTTGTTGTTCTTTGGGATTGATGTCAGCCCACTGGAGACTGCTCTTCAGGTTATTTTCGAAGCGCTTATATGGATGACCCTTCTTTCTTTTGCCCTGACTCAGCTCCCCATACAAGATCTGTTTTGGAAGACCATTTTCCATTCTGATGATGTGCCCGGTCTACCTAAGTTGTGCTCTCAATAACATTTCCTCAATGCTGGTTATGTTTGCTCTCTCAAGGACTTTAATACTGGTCACTCTGTCTTGCCAGTGAATGCTTATTACTGAGTGGAGGAAGCACACAAGGAATTGCTCAAGCTGTTTAATGTGACATCTATATAAAGAATCCACACCTCAGTTCTATACAGGAGAGATGTTAGAACCACTGTACTGTAGATCTTCAGTTTGGTGGAGAGATGGATGTTGTGCTGGTTAAAAACTTTTTCCTCAAAGTTGGCCAAGGGCCTGGCTGGCTTTACTATTTCTGGAGGAAATTTCCTTATCAAGAGAACAGTCACTTGAGATGGTACTGCCCGGATACTTGAACTGATCCACATTTTTCATCTGTGTACCTTGGATGAAGATGGCTGGCACTGGGGCATAGGAATGAGGTGCTGGTTGGAACAAGATCTCAGTCTTCCCGAGACTGACGATGGGGCCAAAGAGCTGGGATGCTTCAGAATATCTATCAACGTTGATCTGACGTCCATGAGCCAACAAGGCACAGTCATCTGCAAAAAGTGCTCGATAAGAAGCCTCTCCAGTGTTTTGGTCTTAGCAGTGAGTCTTCAAAGAAGGAGCTATTGAATCAGTAGTGGGATGTATATCCCCATATCCAATTCCC
The DNA here is from genome assembly GCA_032164245.1 of Sternotherus odoratus. Lineage (NCBI taxonomy): Eukaryota > Metazoa > Chordata > Testudines > Kinosternidae > Sternotherus > Sternotherus odoratus. The sequence goes on along the minus strand of JAVMKO010000006.1, from coordinate 53,378,132 downwards.
TTATTGCATGGTTGAGAACACAAGCAAAGAACAAGTTGAACAGCACTGGAGCAAGTACGCAGCCTTGCTTCACTCCATTCAAAATTTCAAATGCTTCAGGAAAGTCACCACTATCATGTGGTCATGGAACAGATGGATGATTTGTATGAACCTTCTTGGGCACCCAGTTTATGTAGAGTAGCTGATAGGCCCTCTGTGCTGACCATATCAAAAACTTTGGTCATCCATTGAAAACTGCAATACAGGTCCATGTTCTGCTCTAAACATTTTTTCCTGGACCTGCTTTACAACGAAGATCGTGTCTATAGTGCTACAACCTGATCTAAAACCACATTGGACTTCTGGCAGATTCTCCTCAGACATGTTTGCAATGAATCTGTTCAGTAGAATGCAAATTAGTTTTTTGCCTGCTGTACAGAAGAGAGAAATGCCTCTGTAATTTCCACAAGCAGCTTTGATTACTTTGTTTTTGAACAATGATACGATAATAGCTTCTTTGAAGTCTTGTGGCATTTCTTCTTCCTCTCAAATGCTACTCAGGATGCCATGAAACTCCTCAATAGCCTTTGGGCCTGCTCCTTTATACAGTTCTGCTGGGATACTATCCTTTCCAGAATCTTTGCCAGAGTTCAGTTGCTTGATGGCTTTTATAACTTCCTCAACTGATGGAGAGAGAGCGAGATCCTCTTTGATGGGTTTCTCAGGTAAATGGTCAGGGACACGTCAATCAGCTGGATGGTCTGAGTAGATTGAAGTGGATTGAATCAGCCATCCAAAATGATTTGACTTCATTAGGGAAGGGATGGAGCCTGATTGAAGGGTATTCTGGCTGGAGAACTAGAATTGTTCCTTTTTGGGGATGGGAAAAGGGGAAGTCCCACGTCCCTAACCAGTCTCTATGGGAACATGAAGCTATTCGGGAGTGCCCTTCTGTGGAGGATAAACCACAGGATGAAGGCATATGGCAATTGTGTAGGTTTGGTGAGACAGTTTAATATAGTATAGTTTGTATTTCATTGAGGTTCCATTGTTTGACATTGTTCTTAGGCTAATTGCACAGTCAGGAAAGTGAAGCCATTGCAGTGAACAAGGACATGAGCAAAAAGCATTTCAGATGACAGCCATGTTTCCTGGAAATGATACAGGGTTTAATAGGTCAAGATATGACTCATGTTAAACAGATCTGAACAGAATTTTACTCCAGGCTGAATTATGTGGGAATTTAAAGAAAATTTATTGCCTGAACAAGTTTCTTTCTACTCTGCATTCTGCATCCTCTTTTCAGGGATACCTGGAAACCATCTATAGGTCCTCATGGCTTCATATATGTTAAGACATTTAAAACTGTTGTGAGGATATCTACCCATTGAGATCTATCACATAAGCTTTCCAGCTCTTAGTGTGTATCTCTGCCAGAATTCACAAACCTATGAAATCCTGATTGTGAATGCAGGACTAGATCCCATGCTTGAATCTAAGTGTCAGAATTTCCTGTGATGTACTTTATGGAAGGGATTTCCTAATGTTGCAATGGTTTCTCTGGAAGAGATGTCCTAATGTTTCCCAGTTAAAAGGGAAAAACACAGGACCTAACTTGTTTGGACTCTTAGCTAACTCTTAGCTTAGCACTGGTTTGTCTTTATGCAGTCTTTATGGTCTGTGTCTGTGTTAGGGAGAACAGAAAACCAATGCATGTTACACAGCCTGAATGTTGCACTTTACCTTAGTACACTAGAATTAGACTGATTCTTGTGCCCGTATTATGATACTTCTGTTGCACTCAGAAATGTCTGATTTTTGGCATTAGACTTCTAGGGCATGGATCCCACTGTACATGAAACAAGGGGTTCTGTCATCATGGTATTAGCTAATATAACTTGAAGAATGGCAGAGTGAGATCTTTTCCTCTACTGTCCAAATAGCAGTAAAATAATTTCAGAAGAAGAAATCTCTTTGGAGTACTAGTCCTTTCCCCAGCAGTGTCTCTTTGAAGGTGTTTAACCCTGGGACATACCTGAAAAATGAACTATTTCTATGAAAAGAAAGTCAATTTGCTGCTGTTGAAAATATTTGTGTCTTAATGAGAGTATCCTCCCAGCCAGTCCAACTGTGTTTTTTCTGATTAATTCTCTACAATCCAGTAACATGATAGAATACAGAACGCAATGACACATACCTGATTAGAATTAGTTCTGATACCATTCTTCTGTCCTTTCCATTCCAGTATCCAAGGCAGACTGCTATGTGCAATTGCGTCTACCAACTGCATCTCCAATCACTTACCGAACTCAGGTTGTTGACAACTCCAGTAATCCAGAGTGGAATGAAACCTTCCAGTACAGAATCCACAATGCTGTCAAGGTGAGGGGGAGCCTTTTGATATGAGCAGATCAGATTATCTGGTGCTCCGGGGGTGGCAGGATCTTGAATTTAAAAAAAATCAAAAGATCTTTATTACAAAAAAAATGTCATTTCATGTAAGATGTCTCACATGAACCATCACCTTTGCTCGCAACACCCGAACATGTTCCCCAAGTCCTTGCATAGCCACCGAAAGAGCTGATTCATAACTGCTCACACTTTTGAGAATCACAGCTAAGGGGAGAGAAGGATTTTTTTCTCTAGTACCACCTGATGCATTGGGGGGGAAGAGAGCATTATGAATATGCTATTTATATCCTTGTAGTGTTTAGGAGCCTCTGTCACAGACCAGGACCCCATTGTGCTAGGCACAACCACAGAACAAAAAAGAGTTCCTGCCTCAAAGAGCTTACAATCAAAGCATAAAGCAAGAGACAATAGATGGATAAAGACAGACAAGGGAGCATAAGGAAAGCATGAGACGATATTGGTCACCATCACAGACAGTGATCAAGCAATCCGATATCGGCCCCATAAAGGTTCAGAAAATTCCTTGATAGTGCAGGTAAACTTTCCTGGGCTATTCATTCTCCCACTCTGGGGCTATTGTCTTCTCATGGCATGGTATTTGCCCTTACATCATAGTCATTAGGGTAATATCACTGTGTGGGCAAGAATGCTGGGATCAACTAAATTCAAGTAAGTGTGTGATATACGAGTGTGTTTTACTGGCTGCAATAATTCCAATATTACAGAAATACAGAATTATAAGTCATCAGAGGAGAGAGAGCATAAATGTGTGGAAAAAATGACAAAGCTGGACAGTAGTGAAGCATGAATGATGAAAACTTTTCAAATTCAGTCTGCATCCATGTTCTGACACTAGTGATAAATAAGGATATTATTTTTTAAAAGATGATGGCATCTCTTTAAAAAAAACACACACACCCTTTTTACAGAAATTAGTTAACAGATACTGATTCCCAGCTGGGCCAGGCCTGTGTTATGGTTGTTTGTGGCTGTTGGGAGCATGAGTTGGGTTGATATATCACTCTGACAAATTGGCAGAAAGTTACAAACAGGTAGGAGTTAGATTACCGAAATAAAAGCAATAAAATAACAGTGAGCTTTATATCCCCCCTAATTCATGAGGACATTTAAATTCTGGCTGCTACTGATAAGGCTAAGCTGAGCATTTCTGTAGTTTAGCAGTCTCCTTGAAACATGACACTAATGCACAGGCCATTTATAGGCAACTGTACTTTGTGTCTTCTGATTACCCACTAGTGCACCTTTCTGTTAATCCCAGTGGGGGTTGCCTCTGCCCAGTGGCAGTGATGATCAGGAAGTTATTAGTTGCATCTGAATCATCCTGAAAGAGAGGGAAACTGCTGTCCTTTCCTCAGGCAAACCAGTGCTGAATTAAGAGGGAATTCCTGTGTTCCTTTTAACTGGGAAACATTAGGAAATCCTCTTCCAGAGAAACCATCCCATGTACGGGCTAACAAGCCCAAATCCTCTACTCTACTGTATCATGAGCTTTTCAGAACAGGGCAAATTCTATAAATGGGGAATAATAGAATTGTTGCAGAAGGATTCTTAATTTTTCAGGCCTCAAAGGTGCATTATAAACCATAGAGTAAAACAAATAGCAATGCTAAGTAATTTATATCTTTCATCCATCAACTTGCTGTTGTTAATATGAATATGGTTATGGACCTTTGTTTATCAGCCATGTACAGAGAGAGAGTACCAAGTGTGTTGATCTTCCCCCCCAACTCAGCCCTTTAATACTGTTTTGTTCTGTTTTGTTTTAGAACATTCTGGAGTTGTCTCTCTTTGAGGAAGACGTTCTGATAAATGATGAACTTACTTCCATTGTCTTTGATGTGGGGGGTATAAAGCCAGGCCAGCCTTTAAAGCGCACTTTCAAGTTAAACCCAGAGGTTGGTACCATTCACCCTGTGACCAAGTACCTTTACACGTCTGTTCAATACAGCCACACAGAGGTTCACACTAAGAGAAACCTCTCCTCATTGCAGAAATTGTGAAGTGCTTTTGATAATGCTTGTATCGTTATGGGGGGTTTGGTTTCTCTTGGGAGCCATTTTGGTGACAGTTGACATTATTTGGAACACTAATATTAGATGCTTCCCTGTACATGTTAAACAAAACGACCACTTCTCTTTTGCGCACTTCCCCTTGCTTTTCTGACTGGTATCCTGAATGTTTTATCACTGGCCATGTGCACTTCATTCTTCGGGCTTTACATTCTCTGCAGTCAAGCAACTGTAGAGGGTGACACAGTTGCATATGTTTGAGCAGGTCTGATATTTATTCACTAAGCACCAGTAGTGCACATGCACAATGCTTACAGTAACTCCTCGCTTAACGTTGTAGTTATGTTCCTGAAAAATGTGACTTTAAGCAAAATGATGTTAAGCTAATACAATTTCCCCATAAGAATTAAACTAAATGATGAACTAGCATCCAGCTGAGCCCTCAAGGGTTAACATGTTGTTAATGTAACCTCACACTCTACAAGACAGCATGAATGGAGGGAGGGAAGACAGCATGGCAGACAAAGATACACACCCTGTGTGAGAGACATGCGCATTGCTCCTTTAAGTATGCAGACCCCACACTAAGTATATTGCCTTTTTAAATAAATCAGGAAGTTGAGAGAGCAGCTGGGGCAAGCAAGCTCCCTCTGTCCTTAGCCCTTAGGTTCCTTTAAAGTGTCTCAAATTGGATGCCCCAAAATGGATTAGCCCAAAAATTGATTCACCCAAAATCACTAGCCACTTATGAAAATGTAGGCTAGCATATCTATATCGGTATTAGTTTGCAAGGATCAAATATTTGTTGCTTCAGATGCTATCTCTCAATTTTAATAAGTTCAAAATTTAAGAATAACTACCACCCCCATGTTAAAATCCTGAACTGCTACATTCAGTCAGATTTTTAGACTTTGCACGTGCTAGAGATGCAAGTGCTCTTCAACTACTATTGGTCCAGTTACTTTAGTTCCAATCTTATCGTTTTACAAGATATCCCATCCATGGTCATTGTCTCAGCCAAGTTATGCCTAATAGGCCTGGTGAAGACCAACCAATTTACGAAATGTGTGCTAACTTCTTTAATGCTATTCAAACAGATCCTACTTAGAAGCTGGAGTGGTTGAGTTCAGGAGCAAACTTACCTGCGTACACTGTAATGATCCCTCATCTAGGCAACCTAGATAATGTGTAGTACTCTATGCTTGTCTACATAGAAGCTCAGATCACACGATGCTGGAAGGCCTTTTGTAACACCTCTATCCCTCCTTTCCCAGAGCCTGATTAGTGTGGTCTTGGCCACTAATTGTGATCCTGCAAAACTGATCAGTAGATCTGGAACTGAAAATTAATGCCCTAGGGAGAGAAGTACCCAATACAGTTGAGTTAGGATCTATGTGTATTTCCTGATTAGTTATGTTGTTTGTAATCTGTTACTGGATGCTTGCTGGGTGCTGTTAATGGGAGATGGGCCAAAGTCTGCAGAATGCAATTGAAGACAGCAATGAGCTCAGAGTGCAAATTGCTGAAGAAATTAAAGTAAACATAGCTACATGTAGGCTACCTATAACCAGTTATGCTGCCATATAGGTAGTGGAGTTCAAAGGGCTTCATTGAATAAAGTAGGGACAGATTTGAGAATAAAGGACACTTTGTTCCCTTAGTTGTGTATGTATATAGTACTTAACATGTTCAAGTTCAATGTTCAAGTTCAAAGCACTGTTCAGCACTAAACATTAGCAAGGTGATTGTGTAACAAACTATTAGTTTGCAACAAGCTGTAGTGTGAAATTACATTGGACTAGCCTACTGTGCTCCTACTGTCCGCGTGCATACTACCTGCTAGTTTTAAGTAATTGATTTAAGTGAGGTTTAGGCTTAGTAAAACTTTGAAAGTTACAATAGGACAAATTTTCAAAACTTAAATTTTGAGTTAATTTTTTTTTAAATGCCACTATTGGTAGGGTGTCCTAGGTGAAGTCTACAGAACTGCTCTAGTCAAAGATGAGTATACTGAAAATTAAAGTCTTGATGTTGGTAACACTTAAGCAGTTATGGAGTGTTGTTTGTATGAATTGACTTAATGGGTCTAGTCATGTGCTTTTGGGGATAGGGTGGTGGGTAAGTTTGCTTTGGAACTCAAGCTTCCCAGCTTCTAAGTAGATCTATTGGAATAGCATTAAAGTGCACTTTACTTCTTTGATGTTGGAAAATAGCACAGCATAACCGTTTCAATCTAATATTGCTGTAGAAAGTTATTTTCTGAGTCTAACTTCCTACCTGAGCCTGAATGTTTGGCTCTGAGTTTTGGATGGAGCTACTTTGTAGTGAGAAAGTAATAAAATTTCTGTATTTGATCTTGCTTGGTAATTCTGTTGATCCAGAATAGAATAATGAATGCATTTGTGATGGCTGTCATCTTGGCTTGATGCACAGAAGATTGAACTGGGAACCTCCAGAGCTAAAAGCATAAGCTCCTACAGCTTGACCTAAATCTTTCTAATTGGGGGTCTAGCAGTCTCTCATCCTCTGCAGATTGAGTACAGAGTGGGAACTGTAACTCACACTCACACTTGCACTCACACACTAGTCAGTTACACTCTCTTAGCCCTGTTATCTGAAAATGCTAATGTAAAACAAATAAAAATTGCGTGCCAGAGAAGAAAGCAGACAGGACTCTGCCCAAAGGGTGCAGATTAGCTGAGCCATATGCTATTTTTTATTGGTGTTTTGAAGTGCTGTTGTAGCCATCCCAGGATACTAGAGACACAAGGTGGATGAGATAATATTTTTTTATTACAGAGGTGGGCAAACTACAGCACGCAGGCCACGTCCGGCCCATGGTATCAAGCTAGCCCCCGGTTTCTCCCCTGTAGTCCCCGCTCCCCTGTAGTGATGCTGTTGAACAGGCTGCATGGCTTGCACCCACCCGCCTCCCAGGTTGGGAGTTCTGAGGCGGGTAGTTGGGGCAGGAAGTGGGAGGGGGCTGATAAGGGCAGGGGCCAGGCTGTCTGGGGAGGCACAGCCTTCTCTACCTGGCCCTCATACAGTTTTGCAACCCCGATGTGGCCCTCAGGCCAAAAGGTTTGCCCACCCTTGTTTTATTGGATAAACTTCTGTCCATGAGAGTCAATCTTTTGAGCTGAAGAAATTTGTATAGCTCAGAGGCTTGTCTTTCACTTGCAGATGATGGTCCAGTAAAAGATATTCTCAGCCACCTTCTCTCATTTTTTTTCTTGGTCACACTTTTATGAATATAATTGCACTTTAAAAAAGGAAACAATCTCTACAGTATATAACCTAATATGAAGGCTGCCTTAGGCAAAGCTGCTGGGTGAACCTGGACCTGCTCCATATTCTTATGGTCCGAGATTATCTTGTTCTGTCTTTGTTTTTGTTTTTTAAAGGCTCAGGAGGAGCTGGATATAGAGTTCTACTTGGAGAAATGGTGAGTCCGATCATCTAAATATACTGCTCAATGTAAATGTGCATTGTTCATACATTGTTTTAGAATACAGTAGTGGCCCCCCTTTTCTTACAATTCTTAGGTATAAATGTCTTTGAGGCTAAGGCATCATCAGCCTTAGGGAACTGGCACAGTGCTCTGGAATATCACTTTGCTGGAAACTTGTTGCTGCGGCATCACAGTAAGGGAAATCGCAGTATTGGAGTTTATATTCCATTGCTGTGGTGAAGCCCATGTTGATGAAGTCTTAGTTTACAATGGAAGGTTACTCCAGTAATTCCTATAATACAATTAACTGTACACCTGCCTACCCAGAATACCATTTTTATATTTGGTCTCCTTCTGTTTGAGACCAGCCTCCCTTCTGGTAACTGAGGTGGGAATCAGAGTGTGCGTGTGACAGCTGCACAAAGCCAAGAAGCAGTTTCTCCTTTCATAGTGACATTTTTTCCATTGCTCTATGAAACGTTTACTGAGCTGCCATTCTCAGTGTCCGATTACAGATTGTGAGCACACAGGGTGCCTCCAAGCACTTAGTATGGAAAGGGAGGTGTGAGGGCATCAAAATGGGGGACCAGTGGCAAATTAAAATAAAAACTCATTCATATTTACCTTTTTACCTTCACAGCTCAGATGCCCCTACTGAGATCCTCACCAATGGTGTCCTGGTGGTGAGTGAGTGGGGATAATTGGTTATGCATTGGTTTTAGTTTCTCCAAATTTTTGGAGGGGAAAGAGAAGCATAAGAATGTGTCTGTCTATGGATCTGAACACAAAGCACATTCTTAGTTTAAATTAAAAAAATAGAAAAAAGTCGGTGTATCTTGACAGTCTGTAGCTGTGTAGAATAGGTTGTGAGGAAGTTATGGTGTAGGGAAGTGATTTTCAGTTCAAAAACCACAACAATCCCTGCCCTACAGACCCCTGTCCATTTGAAGGAACAAATCTATCCCCCAAGCCTTTGTTCTGCTATAGGATCAATGCTCTAAACCACTTCCTATTGTCACTGGATTACACATCAGTGGGGAAATGAAGCACACCTCATAACCAGAGCTGTGTTTTGTTTTTCCAAATAGGCTCATCCCTGTCTGTGTCTCCAGGGTGTAATCAGCAAAGATGAGAAGTCAAAGCAGAGTGAAAAGGGTAGGTTTGCTTATGTATTTCAAGGACTACTCTATTGGCAGGTTTCAGAGTAGCAGCTGTGTTAGTCTGTATCTGCAAAAAGAACGAGGAGTACTTGTGGCACTTTAGAGACTAACAAATTTATTTCACCATAAATTTTCGGGGCTACAGATGAAGTGGGCTGTAGCCCCTGAAAGCTTATGCTCAAATAAATTTGTTAGTCTCTAAAGTGCCACAAGTATTCCTCATTCTATTTACTCTCCATTGCTTACTCTTCAGCATATCCATCCCATCCTGGAGGAAGTTTGGATCCTCACCTGAATTTTGCCTCTTACCATCCAGTTCTAAGGAGTTTTGCTTCACTGTCTGTGTAAAATATTGTTGTCTACAACGTTCTTTCAAGAAGTGGCTTTTAAATAAATCTGTTACAATATGATTCCATTTTTATTTTTGTATCTTTTCCATAAAAGTGCAATATGAAAGAAAACATGGGGACTTTAGCTTTTGTCTCTGTGATCTGGCTATCACTTCTAATAGCATTTTCTAGTTTTCAATGTGTGTTTCAGTGACTTCTGACCTAAACTTCTTATTTCTACTGTCAGGGAGCTGTCAGATCAAGCTATCAATGCCAGGGGCCTATGAGAAACAGTTATGCATTCCCTGCAAGCCGGACAATGATCAGGATTTTGGAACGCCATTTGTCTTTCATGTAGACAAAGAAATGTGTCCAGACCTGGAGGTGGAACTGGAACAAACAATAACTGTTTTACAGGTGAGCATCTGTGTTGACATCTGCGCAGCCTACCAATCACTTTTGGAACAAATCCATTCTGAAGTAAGGTGTCTCCTGGTCCATGAAATAGACTGAAGAATAATTTGCGCTGACTTATGGTTGTGATCATCCTGCCAGGAATTTTCTTAGAGGAAACCAATTTCTGGTTTGCCATTGTATAGTAATCAAATGGATACTGGTGTTGAAAGCAATTTTCTCATGGAGTTCTGGCAGTTACAGATGGGGATGGTAGTACTGCCTCGTATGAAGGTTCCCTGACACTTCCCATTAGAAGATCCTCTTTTCAGTGGCCTATAACTTTGTTAGTCTTTAATTGTTCAGTCTGAAATTTTCCATGCTGGGTATCACCCTTAGGCTGGAGTCTTTTAGAAAATTTCAGACAAAGCAGTTCAGCTCTTTCTGAGAACAAGGTAAGGGAAAATTGATTTTGCCCATGTTAAAAAAAAAAAAAAAAAAAAAAAAAATTCTGGAGACCTTTTATTTGAACAGTTGTAGTGCTCCCAGGCTTTTCACAAGGGACATTACATTTGGCTGTGGATGGTCTTTGTCTCAGGATGTGCCTTTTACCATCCCTGTGAAAATCCGCGTAAATTTGGCCAAATTATAGGCCTTTTAGAAATCACAGTTTGCATGTGCTCTGAGACTTTTTTGATATTATACAGCTAAAATCTCTAGAGATTCCAACCTCATTGAGCGTTGAGCCTCTCACAGCTACTAGTGCTGACCAGACTGCACATGAATCATCCCCACCATGTGACTGAGCATATTCCTTACAGCCCAGGAGTACAGGGGCAAAAATGGACTTATCCTGTGTGTAATGGCTGCTTTCAGTGAGGCTGGGCACTGAAACCGAGAGCAAGGAAGCCTCTTTCCCTTATGCTCTCAGTGACTCCTTCCCTGCTGGCAATGTGTAGGAGGAAGCCATCTGATTTGAATGCAGAGGGGATAAAAGTTGGAGCCGTGTGGAAGTGGGGTGGGAAAGACTGGAAAGACGAGTCTGGTGAGACTGAGCCTGGAATGGGTGAAGAATGAAGTGGGAGTGAATGAGACAGAGGTGGAATGGAGGGGAAAAATGGTATGTGGTTGTGTAATTATTAAAGACGGTGTATTAGGCAATAAGAAGCTGAATTAAAGTTGTATGGGTGACCTTAACTTTTAAGTGCTTGAATTTCCAATCTTAATAAAGTTCTTGTAACGTTGTGGGTGTGGGAACGTACACAGACCTAGCCCCACCCACCCACACTAGTGTGATATAGAATAAAGGTTTTATCAGCATGAATTTAGTTGTACAAATAAATGAAGATCAAACCTTTGTGTTATGCTTTCATATATTGGGCATGTGATACAGGCTATGGGAAAACTATTTTCCAATTTTTAAACACAAATATTTTTCTATAGGGATTGGTTTTCTGTATCCCTCCCTTGTAAAACAAGGTGCTTCTGTTATCATGAATCAAATTCTGTAGGAATTGAGAATCAGAGAGGTAGCCGTGTTAGTCTGGAATAGCAGAGGTAACAAAAAATCCTGTGGCACCTTAAAGACTAACTATAAAGTTTTGAAGCATAAGCTTTCGTGGGCTAATACCCACTTCGTCGGAGGCAAGCAGTGGAAGTGTCCAGGGGCAGGTATAGATAAGTAGGCAAGAACCAGGTAGGAGGTAACAAGGTTAGTCCAATCAGGCTGAACCAGCTTGTTAACTCAAATCAGGGAGAGTGGGGTATTCACATACTGCAATTGACTACAACTCTTCAGAAGAAGGTCTTATGCTAGCGTGTACTTTTGACCATCTTGCAGGCTCTCTGTCCATCAAGCCTTCTTTCTTGGAACTATTTCCATCATTCCAAACCTTTAAATAACTTCAAAAATCTGGTTCTATATTTTCACAGATGAAACTACTATTTTAATGAAAACTATGTTTCAGTGACTGTAGAATTACTCTTTTTTTTGTTACTAGGATGAAATAAGCTCTGATCTGGAAAAGCACACTACACTTCTGGGACGGGGGACAGTACCAGTTAAATCACTTCCTGTTGGACAGAAAGTAGACCAGGCTGTTCCTTTAGGAGAGGTAACCCACTAATATTTTTCTGTGTATTTTAATACTCTTGGGATGAAGGTTCCAACATTTAGAAGTAGGCATTTTTAAAGTTTGGGACTAAAAGCCAGTGTTGCCACAACTGAAGACTTAATCGAACTCTTGACAGCTACTAGGTTTTGCTGTAATTTTTAAAATTAACACCTCAAGAAAACCGCATTTATTGGAATGTCATAGAGTTAATCACTGCAGCCTGTTCAATATAGTCATTCTCAGAAGTGCTATTTTCAGGGGTGATTCCAGCAAAGTAAGCATCAGTGCCCATCAATTTTCAGAAGCAAGGGAAAAATTAAATAGACTGTGAAAGAGAGGAAAGAAAAGCTAAAAGTGCACAAGAGGAATAATATTTGCATGCTTCCCCTGTCCTCCAACTTTGTATTACTCCAGTGTAACAGCTTTTAAGAGTAGTCTGTTTGCACTGAAACAGTCACAGGGAGAAAATAAGGTGTGCTGTGTATTTGCTTATGCTGGTGGAAGTGCTTATCTTGCATAATATTTAATAATAATAGTGAAGGCATTCTCCATGCCCTGTTAGTAGGCTCACCTGTGAAACTACCTTTGATTCAGGGATCTATTGTATTTTTCCAGGGAAGAAGTTTGGATCTGAGTGTGAAGGCTGAAAAGAGGTGAGTCAGAGCCTTGTATGTTCCTTGCAGATCCTATGATGAGGAAATACTTTACTCAGATGGTGAATGATCTGGGTGACTACCTGCTCCCGAAGCACATTAATTTCACTAGAGGTTTTACTGGGTTTGAATGGAAAAAATGAAATCTTGTTGGATATTTGTGTTATGCTAACCAAATTCTATTTTGATTTTCACTGTGAAATTATTCTTTGTTGCACTGGTATCAGGAAAGGGCCTGAAATCTGAACAAATTTTTCATAAATTGCTAGGGATTAGGCCTCAAATGAGCAGCTAAATGTGCAAACATAAAATGGTTGTTTTTTGTATTTTACTACTACTACTAATGTGCTGGGAGCTGTACAGACAAAGAGGAAGACAGCTTCTGGCACAAAGAGCTTTACAATCTAAAATAAAATGAAAAATAATAAAAAAAAAAGTTGAGGAAAGGATTAGTGCATAGAAGCAAAACAGCTCAGGATAAGGGGTAGATAGATTTATATTTTGTTAGTTCTATTATATATATATCTATTACTGGCATAAGTGCCTGGCGTTGCTCGGGTCAGTCGGAGGTGGGGAGGGGGCAGACAGTTGACACCCCCTGACCAACACCCACACCTCACCCACCCCAACACCCCCCGGCTCACTTACCCCCCGACCGAACCCGACACCCCCACCTCACCCCCTGAGCAAACCCGACACCCCCACCTCACCCCCCGACCGAACAGTGTATTTAATAATCTGTGTGCTACACAGTGCACCGTGAGCAGGGGGGGTGTCGGGTTTGGTCTGGGGGGGTGGGAAGGTGTCGGAGTGGGTGAGGGGTGAGGGGTGGGTGTTGGGGTTGGTCAGGGGGTGTTGCGGTTGGTGGGGGGTGAGGTGGGGGTGTCTGGTTCGGTCGGGGGGGTGAGGTGGGGGTGTCGGGTTCGGTCGGGGGGGTAAGTGAGCCGGGGGGTGTCGGGTTTGGTCTGGGGGTGTTGCGATTGGTGGGGGGGTGAGGTGGGGGTGTCGGGTTTGGTCGGGGGGTAAGTGAGCCGGGGGGTGTCGGGTTTGGTCTGGGGGGGTGGGAAGGTGTCGGGGTGGGTGAGGGGTGAGGTGTGGGTGTTGGGGTTGGTCAGGGGGTGTCGGGTTTGCTTGGGGGGGTGAGGTGGGGGTGTCTGGTTCGGTCGGGGGGGTGAGGTGGGGGTGTCCGGTTCGGTCGGGGGGTAAGTGAGCTGGGGGGTGTCGGGTTTGGTCTGGGGGGGTGGGAAGGTGTCGGGGTGAGTGAGGGGTGAGGTGTGGGTGTTGGGGTTGGTCAGGGGGTGTTGCGGTTGGTGGGGGGGTGAGGTGTCCGGTGTCGGGTTTGGTCGGGGGTAAGTGAGCCGGGGGGTGTCGGGGTTGGTCTGGGCACCCACCCCGACACCTTCCCACCCCCCCAGACCAACCCCGACACCCCCCGGCTCACTTACCCCCCCGACCAAACCCGACACCCCCACGGAAACCCAACACCCCCCGACCGAACCAGACACCCCCACCTCACTTACCGTCCCACCAAACCCAACTTGGATCCGTCGCAGGCGGGGAGGGGGCCCAGAGCCGAGGGATTCCGGGGAGCTTCGCAGGTGGGGGGGGGGGGGCACAGGGCTGATGGATTCCGGGGTTCCGTTGGGGAGGGGGGAGGGGCAGAGAACTGAGGGATCTCCGGGGTTCCGTTGGAGGAGGGAGGGGTGAGCTGAGCGAGTGCGGTGTCCGTTGGAGGGGGTATTATGACATCATCACCACCTAACCGCCCAGCTGATGTGATTGGCTCTGAAAGACTTTCACCCCTGGGGGGCGTCAGAGGTGAGATCCGAAAATTTTTCGACCCTTACAACCATCTAGACCCCAAGACCCCTAACTGTACCAAATTTCAAGTCTCTGGCTCAAACGGTGCAGGAGGAGGTCGCGGTCATACATACATACACCACTTGACTTTTATTTATATTTATATTTATATTTATAATTATAATATAATTATAATTAGAGAGAGAGAGTGAGAGAGAGAGAGAGATAATAAACATAGCCATTATTAGTTTCTGATCCAACCCTCATTTACAAATCTACAGTAAGATGTTTGAGAAGAAAACTGACTAAAATCCTTTAAAAACTATCATCTTAATCTTGACACCTTCCTTCACTGTACTTCTCACAGTGAACCCAGCCTTTCAACCTGAATCCATCCCCTACCTCCCTCTGAGACTCTTCCCCTCTGCTTAAGACCTCCTCAGCCCCTGCCCAGTTATCTGTTTCTTTAAACCAATCCATAAATTTTATTTTCCTGAAACTCTTAAATCCTGGTCTTTGGACATGGCAGGATTGAATTTACTACAAACTAAAATAGTGAGGATGAGTGAAGTTCACTTTTAACCAAAAAATACTCTTCTGTTTAACTGAATAATGCTTGTCGTGTTTTGTGTTTGATACAGTGATTTGACTGCAAGCCTATAATATTTACTTAGAGAGAAGGGTTTCAAACCTTTTAGATTGATGAAAACCCCTAATTTTTTTTTAACCCCTGTTTCTGTAATCAGCACTTGGGATCTTGATGTACGTCTTAGTTTTGACCTCTGTGAAGGAGAGAGAGAATTTCTGGACAAGAGGAAGAAAATAGTTTCTCAAGCACTAATGAAGACACTTAACCTAAGAGAAGCCCCTGGGAAAGATGAGGTATGAGGCACAATGTTTACAGATGGCTGTAGAGCTACTATGACTGGTAATCATTTAAACATTTAGGACTCTTTGCAGGTAAACAGGATTTTCCTCCATTCACAGCATAGCCCATGGTGAGTTTCTCTTTAGAGACCTAGAATTTTGAGTTCTAGTTTTCGGTATCTTTTCAGACCTTTTTGGTTTTTGTAGGTATTCCTTTTATGGAATAAAAAGGAATTTTAATAAAAACCAACAGTTTTTCCCAAAAGATTGATAAAATTTCTGGGGTTTGAAGTTCCGGAATTTCTTTGGATTCTCTCACCTAGAGCTGAGTCATGTGCTATCAGAATAGTTCTGAGATTTTAAAATAAAGGCAGCATTTGGACCCAGCAAAACTCTTGTTTGTAACCTGCCTCCCCTCCCCCATTGCCAGGGAATAGAACTGTAGGAAAGGGCGGAAGGAATGTGTATAGTGCTTGGTACATTAGTCCTGATTTCTGCTTGGGGTCTTAAGTACCATTTCTACAGAAATGATTAATGTCTTTTTTGTTTATAACAGTCTAGGTTTCATGTGCTATCACAAGGTGTGTGACTAAATGACTAGCATTTGGGGAACATAATATACATCACACCTCTTTTCACCAAATGGACTATTCTCGATGATCGTTATAATACATTATCTATTTCTCAAATATCAGTCATGATTAACTTTATACTGGAATTTAATCAGCGTATTAACAGGAGTAGAACTATTCCTGTGTTTTAGGGGGTCTCATTCTTACATAAAAACGAGGAGTACTTGTGGCGGCTTTGAGGCTAACAAATTTATTTGGGCATAAGCTCAGATGAAGTGAGTTTTATGCTTATGCCCCAAAAATGTGAGCCTCTAAGGTGCCACAAGGACTTCTCGTTGTTAGTCTGTATCAGCAAAAACACAGCTACCACGCTGAAACCTGTCACCATTCTTACATAAGTAAAGAGTAACTATAAAATTAAACAGCAGATCAAAAATTAACTAGGAACATGTCATTCCTTGGTTTCTCACCTCTCTGCAGGTCCCAGTGGTAGCAGTTTTGGGATCTGGTGGTGGGACTAGAGCACTGACATCATTCTATGGCAGCCTGTCAGGGCTTCAGCAGCTCAGCCTTTTGGACAGCACAACGTATATCTGTGGAATTTCAGGTTCTACTTGGTGCGTAATATGCAATGATGGTCCCTGAAATGTCTAGCTGGATAGGGTTTGTGTAGCTCCAAGGGAGATGCTAGATTTAATGCACATAATCTTTAAACAACAGTAAGTCCAGAATATTGCTATTGTCTATTGAATGTCGACAGTCATAATGTTCTGGGCAGTTAAAAAGAGAGTTTAATTCTATTTTTAATACCTACAGCAGTGGGTCTAGTAGAAGCTATATAATCACAGAAAGAAAACACTTTGGGGGAGATTTTGAAAAGCACAAAGAGGAAGTAGATGCCTGGCTCCCATTGAGGTTTTGTGAGGGTTGGATGCTTAACTCCCATCTGTACCTTCAAAATTCACCCCCTTTATGGAAAAGTTATGGAAAATAATTTAATATAAACAAATATGTACTGCTCCTCATCTAAAACTCTAGCTTATGCATTTGCGTAGGGAGGGTTGCGAAGCCAGATTTTCTGCTGTGCAGAGGAGGAAGCCAGTTACCCTGGTTCTGTTTGGAACCCCATACCTAGTTCTCAGGGCTATTGTGAGTTAGCTAATCTTTGTAAACTAATTAGCTTTAGCTGATCTGCTCTCTGAAACAACCCTGAGTGGTAGGTGAGCTGACAGAGTGATAAGTGAGGTTAGTCTCAGGGTCCCCAGCGTATTTTAGAACTTAAAATTCCATCTCATAACGCTCGTTAGCTTTAGTATTAAATCTTCTAGGTTGTCAGAGTTCTACAGTTGTCTGTTCAGTACTGCAATAGTAACAATATTTAGCTGGAATTTGATGTTTAATATCATTCACTGATCTTGATGTAAATGTTTTTCAGGTGTTTGTCTGCACTGTATCAAGACATAGACTGGTCCTGTAAGGACCTCCAAGGTGCAATCAGCAATGCCAGGGATAATGTAGCTAGTAGCAAAGCAGGGGCATTTGCCTCAGAACGACTGAAATATTACTTCCAGGAGCTGAACTCAATGGAGAATGATGGACGGAAAGTCTCTTTCACAGATTTGTGGGGCCTTATTATAGAGTATTTTCTACATCAGAAGGTAAAGAATTCTAAACTCTGAAGGGTATTGCTGTTTGCCTTCAAATTAGGAGCTCCACCTTTTTGTGCTCTGGAAAATGATTTCTCTGTGTATGAGCAAATTGTATAGGGTTGTTCTGGAGATTAGAGGAGTTTGGGGAAAAACGTGAGAGTTTTCCTATCTATAAAATGGGGATAATGATATTTACCCAATGTATTAAGCACTTTGAGATCTATAGATGAAAAATGCTATGTAAGAGCCAGGTATTTATTTGAAATTACTTTACAAGCCATTCATTTGACAGCCATTTGGAATCTTAAGGCTCAGAAAATATGGTGACATATGTCTAGCAATATGATTTTTCAAAAACAGAATGTAAAATGATAGGTGAACTCACAAATTGGAATCTGATTAAAACAGCAATTAACTAGTGAAGAATGCCTGTAAAATTCAAAATATCTAGGCCATATAAATATTCTAGTAAAATATAATGAGCTCCACATTGGGGAGAGAGGAGCTTCAGAGCCTGTGATATGGTTACAGCCGAGCTTGGAAAGTGAAAGAGCTCCAGAATACTGGAGCATGGGGCTAGATGGATCTAGCAGAGCACCAAAAATATTAAGCTTTTTTTCTTTCCCTGTTATAACCAGAAAGATTTGTCAAAGCTGTCCGACCAACAGGAAGCAGTGAAGAGGGCACAGAACCCCTATCCCGTCTATGCAGCAATCAACGTGAGGCCCAATGTTAGTGATGACGACTTTGCAGGTATAAATTCCCTTTGCACCTCCACCTTTTCCCATCCCTGAAGCTTGGATAATGAGCACGAGGTGTTGATTAGTCAGTATTTGGGAGCCTAATAGCAACTGTGTCAAACTGGACACTGCTTGGCGAAGTTCACCTTCACCTATGTTCTCCTCATAGCTATATCGCTGGAGATCTACTCCCGAGGGAATTCTGCACCAAAAAATTCTGCACCTCCCTCCCTTCCCCCAAAAGTGCACAATAGTTTAAAATTTTGCAAATTTTATTTGTCATATAAACGTGGCTCCAGCATGGCATGCCCAAAGTCACCTAGCAATCTAGTGGCAGAGATGGGAAAAGAGCCAGGTTTCCTGAGTCCCAGTCAAGAGATCCATTAGGCCACATTATGTCCCAAGTAAAACAAGTAAGTTTACAGGAGCCATCTTGTCAAGACAGCCACACTAGTTCTACTATATACGGGGTTTTACGGGGAAGGAGTTGTGTATAGGCAATGCTGGAAGAATCAGAGACTCTTCTTTAACCACTCCTATAAGAATAGGATAATGCGACTATGCACGTCAGAGTATTTCTGAGATAACGGTTGATCTGCTGTCTTTCTCTCAGAGTGGTGTGAATTCACTCCCTATGAGGTTGGATTCCGCAAGTATGGAGCCTTTGTTCGAACAGAAGACTTTGACAGCGAGTTCTTCATGGGACGGCTGATCCGGAAACGTCCAGAACCCAGGATCTGCTATCTGCAGGGTATATGCTAATGCTGCTGGTTTTGGAAGGGAAATAGGAAAGCTTCCTCTAGTGTCAGAACCTGATCATGCCTCAGTTTCCCCCTTGCTCAGTTAAACAAACCACCATAAGTACTCACCCCTTCTTGGGATCTGAATTATTAATATAAACTGATAGTTTAATTCAGAAGTAGAATCTCTCAGCCTTTTTCTAAAGGCTGACCATTATGTCCCCATGGGTTCCTAATACTCTTGTTGGGATATTGCTCATGATAAGGGTTGCAAACTTTCTCACTGCACAAAATAGGGCACCCCTTCCCTGCTTCCACTCAGTTCACCACCCTCCCTTTGTCGTTTGCTCCCTCCCCTCACTTTCACCGGACTGGGGCAGGGATTTGGGGTGCGGGAGGAGGGGTATGTGCTGAAAGTTGCAAATGGATGCTACATCAGAGACAGAATGTGCTTTTTGCATCTGTACTATTCTTTTCTCCCCCCTTTTGTGTGTGTGTGTCTTGTTTTGCCTTTAGCAAACAGGCTGGAACTCTTATTGAAGTTCAATCCTATCTCAATTAACATCTTCTTTGTCCCAAAAGGGACACATCTTTAATATCATCTAAAAGACTGTCAAAGTATTTTCCTTAAATAAAATCTCTCTCTAGCTAAAGGAAAAGGGGATAAAAGTTAAAGGGGTGAAAATAAAAGCCTTAGTGAATACTTTACATTTACATACTGTACCTGTTTTTCCTTCTTTTCTAGATCTTTAATAAAAGCTCAAAAGCCTATTTAATGGTGTGTTTTTCATGGTGCCAAGCAGGTTGAGATGTGTCCATACCAAACTCTGAACCTTGTTTGAAACTCTTTATTGTAGGACAGTTTCAGGGTCATGTTACACTTTTGACTCTTTGGGCCCATGTATTCCATCAAAATTAACACATCCCAGATCTCTCTTCTGGGAGTATCCTAGACTGGGCCTGTCTGTAGAGATGTCTCCTTTGGGTCTTCCCTAGTCTCCCTCTTTTTGCTAGAGTAGGCTCCCTCAATACAGGATGCCCTGTCCCTGGGCTACCATTACCTGATGCCTGCTTACCAGACCCAACCACTGCCTGAAGCCCAAACCTATCACTTGGGAAAGGGATAATTAATCATAGGGCTCAACTCTTCCTACAGGGTCAGCCCACTTGGTAGCAGTCAGTGACCCGATGGTAGAGCCTCTATTGACTGCACAGGGTTTAAGAAGCCTATGCAGGTGTTAAACCTTTCTTTATTTCTGCCTCCATTCCCCTTCCTCTGCCTATAGGAATGTGGGGAAGTGCCTTTGCTGCAAGTCTGGATGATGTCTGTCTGAAGATGGTTGGTTCAGGACTGGGCTTTCTAGATTCTCTGAAAGATGTAATCAGAGTCATAGGTAAGGGTGTTCAGTACCCTGTAAAATCAGTTTTTGTTTAAACACTGGGTTTTCTAGGGGTTTCTTTTCGGAACAACCACACAACACATTAACGTAACTCCAGAATTTAAGAACTCCTGTGGAATTTCCAAGGACAGACGAGGCTAAGCTGTGCTGTATAGTTAACAGAGTTTCTTTAAAACTACATTCCACTCTCCTTTGTCTTGTAGTTTCTCTCAACAATATGGCCTATATTTACATGGTAGATTAAATAATAATGGTGGTCATTAACTACACTCTCTTGGCCTCTCCCCTCCCCTCCCCCCCCAACCTTACCTGGTTCCCATGACTATAATATTTTGCTACATCCCTGGGTGGTAGGAAAGGATTGTTACTCCTGTTTTATAGGTCGGGAGCTGTGGCACAGAAGTGCAGAGAGGTTAAGTGATTTGTTAAGGAAGCTGATGGAAGATCTGGGAATTGAACCCATGTCTCTTGAGTCCCAGTCCTGTATCCAAACTACAAAGAGAAAAAGGAAGATCCCGTGGTTAGTGTGTTAGCCAGGGACTTGAGAGACTGGAGTTCAATTCCCTTCTTGGCCATAGATTTTCTCTGTAATGTTGGGCAAGTAACTCTGGGCCTCAGTTCTACATCTGTGCAAGGGGGATAATAGCACTTCCCTGTCTCAGAGGGGTGCTGTCAGGATAAATACATTAAAGACTGTGAGGGGCCTAGGTATTGTGGTGGTGGTGGTCTATAAGTACCTTCAATAAATAGGTAGAAAGTCCATCCTTCCTCTCACTCTGCATTTGTCATACCACAGTTTAGATTTCACTACACTATTTCCCATTTGTAACCATTAGAAATATTGTATGAATGTTCAATATTTTTAGTGACTGTTGTCCCTATATATGAGTGTATCCATGATGTCATATGGTGACAGTTTTCATTGGCAACTGTTTGGAATGGTTACATGACTCGTGAGAGATTTGAAAGACATCCTAATATCCCTAAATGATGAAACTTCAGCATAGACTCAGTTAATTTGGACCTCAGTCTAATACATCTTTACAGTGCCCACATATGTAGGGGGGGAAACAGTCATATGACAATAGATTGAACTTTCATTCGTGAAAAGATTAGTATCTTGAAATGCTAAGCTTTTAAACACATTCTGATCTTTATCATGGCTTGTGTTATAGATGATTGCCAGAGATTCCATTTTCGGGATCCCACTCAATTAAAGACTCGTCTGGTTATACCTGGGGGACCCTTATTACAAATTTGCCAGGATTTCTTCAAGTCCCGTGTCACCTGTGGGGAAACCTTCAACTTCATGGAAGGCTTGTACCTTCACAGGGATTATGTCAACAACAGGAATTTTGTAGCCTGGAAAGGTAACCATTTTGAAATAAATCACTCTGTTTTGGATATTCTGTTAATATTTTAAAATCAAGCATAAATTTAGCATTTTGGGCCAAATTTTTGGTAGCGTAAATTTGGAACAACTCCATTGAAGTCAGCAGAGTGCTGCCAATTTACAACAGCAGCAGAGAATTTGATACAATTGGAAAAATTGTTGGGTATGAAATATCATCACCCAGCCGGTGGTACAGACCTGTTTTCTACTTTGCTTCTGAAATATCCAGAGCGCAGCTCTGATTTTGGTGTGGGAGTATAGAACATGTATTAGAGGTTTCGTCTTAAGCTCTCAGTGGTTGTTTCATTTTCAAAGTTGTCCCCATCTTTTTGGCAACTAAGGTGATTTTTTTTTTTGGGGTGGGGGGGGATGTCTGGTAGGTACACACCTGGATGCCTTTCCCAACCAGCTCACTCCAATGGAAGAGAGCCTATACTTGGTGGATGGTGGCTTTTCTATAAACTCTCCCTTTCCCTTGGTGCTCCAGCCAGAGAGAGATGTAGATGTCATCCTGTCATTTAACTACTCTTGGGATGCTCCATTTGAGGTAAGCAGCATTAGGGAAAGAAGCATGGAAACATACACTTTTCATGATAACATGGATCAGTCCAAGATGTTTGAACAAAGAGTCTCCTGAAGTAGGACACATTGTAATAAATCTAAGGCCACTCAAGACTTCAGTTGTCTGACGATGCAATTCACTGTGAACTTCATGTCACAACATGAACTTCATACTTTGAACCTTGCGTGATGGTGGTAAAATGCTAGTCTTTCTGCTTAAAAAGCATAGGCCCATTGCGATCTGTTTACCTTAGTGTAAGACTTGTGGCACATATTGCCCATTCTTATTCTATCTAGCAAAAGGCATTGTTAGGTGGGAAGATGAAGGTGGCAGTGATTTTTTGTGTGCAAACAGTAGGCTATTTGTGCTGTCTACAAATATATATTCACAGAATATTACATGCAGCTAGTCAAATTCAATAAATATAATCTTGAAAGGATTCAGTTTTAATTTGTAGTGTATTTTAAGTTACCTAAAATACTTGGAAATTTTATTTTTGTGACTAATATTTTCTTTAGCACCATCAAGTCTAGTTGCTGTTCAAAAGATGTCTACAGAAACTGAAATCCATCCAGTTCAGTAATAAAATCCTAATATTAGACACACCTTGTCAATTCATAGTCAACACCTCCTTATTTTATTGCCAGAAAAAGGTGACAACAAAGTGTCTTACTTGCCTATGAGCCCATCCTAGGATCTACTGTTAACTTTTCTTCATTGTAATTTTTGAGTTTTAATTATGAAAGCATTTTATTTGTTTTTAGCAAGGTGAGAAATCTGAGTCCAACCTTCGAAGCTTTAACTTTGGCTATGTAAAATTATAGAAAAGTTACTATGGCTATGTAAAATGATAGAAAGGTTAGTCACTGTTTGAAATACAATATGAAAGTGTTTTTAAAAAACTTGTTAAATGTAATAATACTTTCAATGTCTACACATTTACAGCACTTCAAAAATATTTTCTGATTTTTCACAATACCACTGTGTGGTAACTTATCCCCATTTTACAGATGAAGAAATTGAGACAGAGAGGTTAAATGACTTGCTTGAGGTCAGAGAGGAAGCCAATGGAAAAGTTCCCAAACTTGTGATTTAGAACATGCTGCCTCTACTTTATAAAATATTTGCTACATAACATTAATTATGAACATTGAAAAGCTCATAGTAGTGCCATAAATATAATAGTTAGAAGGATAGTATTCTAAATTTTTCTGTTTTCACTGGGTAAAACAGGATCTAATGTTTGACTTTTTCTCTGTAGTTAGAAGGATAGTATTCTAAATTTTTCTGTTTTCACTGGGTAAAACAGGATCTAATGTTTGACTTTTTCTCTGTGTCCACAGGTTTTACAGTTGACTCAGAAATACTGTGAAGAACAGAAAATCCCCTTTCCACAAATCATCTTGAGTGAGGAAGATAAGAAGAAGCCAAAAGAATGTTACATGTTTGTGGATAATGAGAACCCAAAAGCTCCCATAGTGCTTCACTTCCCACTGGTGAATGATACGTTTCGAAAATACAAAGCGCCGGGTAAGGGAATGTGCTTTAAGATCCTATGATTAAGGAATTCGGGTATGATTAGCAAGATAGAATGCGGGACTGGCTGAACTTTCCTAACCATAAAATGTTTGCTGCTATAGCTGTGTTGGTTATACGATATTAGAGAGACAAGGTGGGTGAGGTGATATCTTTTATTGGACCCATTTCTGTTGGCGAGAGAGAGAAACTTTTGACCTTACACAGAGCTCTTCCTCAGGTCTGCGACGTGACCTGAAGAATAAAAGATGAAAAAATATTACCAGTAAGAGAGACTACCTCATCCACCTTGTCTCTCTAACCATAAAATATCACAGCTTTCCCTTGTGTAGTTCGCTGTAAGCTATTGAGCTCTATTACTTTTTTACAGAAAGAGTAACAGAAGTGTTTGATTTTGGTGAAGGGAGGAACAGTGCTGTCCCAAAAGCTATTTAAAGTGTGTGTGTGTGTGGGAATCTAAATAGATAATTATTTTCTCCTTTATGAACCAACTCCTTCCTTACCAAGTAGTTGTGCCACATATAATGCCTAGATGTAGATGTGAACTAATATTTCTGGGGTTTATCCTGATGGTGTGATGCTCATTATAAAGAGGTCTGAAATGCAATTAGTTAGCGTTGCCTCAAGCATTATAATTTAGGAATTCCCAGCCATTTTTCCAACTGAGAACCTAAAACACCTTTTTACTCATAAAACCCCATTACTCATTTAAAAATCAAGTTTAGTAACAATAGAAGATGTGGGGGGGGGGCTTTTTTTTTGGTTATGATAACACACATTAGCGTGTTAAAACATGTTTTAAAAACACACCTGTTATCCTAATATGGGCGGCTCCTTCTGGGAAGAATTAACTTTTCTTACCTTGGAGCCAGGTTAGTATTTCTCACCTCAAAATTATTGCTTAATCCTGTAGTGTGCCATACTGTAATCTATAGCAACAAAACAATTTTTTTCTCTTTAATCTGTGTTTTTGGAGGGTGGTGAAGTATGAAGTGGAGACGGTACTTTGGCTCAAAGTTTGAATGCTAAAGTATTGTGACCCTACTCTGAGGTGTTGAAATCTCTTCTCTTGTGATTCCTGACCAGGAGAGTGACCAAAAGTCAACACCAGCTTAGTTGATCTGTGACCTTCATTCAATTAAAGGGTTCTAGTAAGACTTTCACAATTTATTTTTCTCTCGTTGCAGGAGTAGAACGTGAGTCAGAAGATGAGAAATCCTTAGGTGATTTTGTCATTGAGGGAAAAGATTCTCCTTACCGCACGCTAAACTTCACCCTTGAGCCCTATGACTTTGACAGGCTGGTGGACGTGAACTGCTACAATGTTCTGAACAACAAGGACATACTCCTAAAGGCCCTAAATTTGGCTCTGAGCAGGAGGAAGCTGAAGAAGAGCAATGGGCAATGAGAACCACCTTGGCACAGGACATGGATGGACTGCAATGCACCAAAGGCATATTGCCCAAGTAGTACTCCTGGGGGAATTCTGTGCCACTGTGCATGCATAATTAATAAGCCATGCATATTTTTAATTTGTTTGCACCATAAAAAGCTTCTGCTGGAAAGTTGCTGCAGTTCTGCCTTTTGCTCACCAGAGAGCGCTGTGGCAATAGAGCAGCAGCTCCTGGACAGCTAGGGGAGAGAGTGCGGGCAGAGCCTTCTTCACAGTGCCTGTTGGGCCAGGTCAGGAGACGGGGCTATGAGGAGACACAGCATGGGGCTTCTGGGGGTCCAGCGGGGGCTCGTAAGGGCTACTGTGGGAGGACAGACTGGGGCAGAGGGTGAATGGGAGTGCAGGCGCAGGGCTGCAGGAGGGAGGGAGGTGCAGGGCTACATGGGGGGCAGGGAGGTGGCTGAGTTGGGGGCACAGAGACACTTGGGGATGGGGGGAGTGGGCATCTGGGTGGGGGTGGAGGGACACATGTAGATGTGGGTGCAAGGACATATGGGGACAGGAGCAGATGTGCCTGAGGATAGAGGTCAGCCAGGGTCTGCAGGAGGGAAGCTTCTTAACAATCCCTTCCCACCCACCACCACAAAAAAAACCCTGTTCCATACCTTTTCCCACCCATACCCAACAAATTTACAAGTTCACACTCAGGCTCCTTCCCAACAATTTACTTCCCTCTCCCTCTGCTCCTCCATTTACCCCTGACTCCTCCAAGCCTTTTCTCTGCTTCTGAGGGGTGAAGGAAATATGGTTCTGTACTGTAGTTTAAATGAATTATTACTCAGAATTCTGTATTAATATGCCTAGTGAGGAATCTATTTGTCAAAAAACATTTCCTGAATCTTTTGTTTGTTTCTATTGTTACAGACATATTTGCTAATTGGTATTTTGAAATAAATGACCAAAATAATTGAAAGTGATGTGATTATATGGTGGTGGTTGACAAATAAAATATGCAGAATTTTGCAGAATTTTAAAATATGCATAACATTTTTAATTTTTTCTCTGAACTTTTAATTTTTTTGATGTAGAGTTCCCCCACGGGTAGAGTAGGAATGCTGAAGGGTTAAGTAGCTGCAAGCCACCTTCATTTGGATGGGAGAAGTACAGTTAAATTCCCTACATTTGACACTGAAAAATTACAGCAGACATGGTGGGAACCCCCGCATCCCCAAAAAACAAACAAAAAAAACTCTGTTGTACTCCACCACCGTTTGTAAAACCCAAAGAGATGACAGTAGTTGTCTTTCATTGCCAAATGTTTGCTACTGAGAAACCAAACTAGGTGTATGTTTTGAGGGGAAAGGAGTTCCTCTCTTGATATTCAGCACAGTCACAGATGCATCAGTTCCGGCTGTGCAGGGTGGTATGGATGCTTATGTGAAGTGTAACAATCTTGATCTGAAGATGCATGTTTTTAGTTATGGGCCTCTGTGGAGAAGAGGATGCTGAAGTGTGGGTGATGTAGACAAGTGAACACGCATCTTAGGTCAACTTACGTGGACGTCCTCACGGTGGCGAGTCGACCACTGCCGCGCCTCTGTTTACTCCGCTTCCACCTCTTGCAGCGGTGGAGTTCCAGAGTCGATGGGGAGCGCACTTGGGGACTGATTTCTCACATTACACTAGACGCGATAAATCAATCCCCGATAGATTGAGCACTACCTGCCGATCCAGCGGGTAGTGTAGACTTGCCCTTAGGTGGCTTGGTCCTAGCAACTTCAGAGACGGTCTCTCTCCTTGCGTGATACCAGGGCAGCAGCTTGGGCAGTAGTGGGCCGCCTCTCACTCAGGCTCTGCTACTGAGGATGGGCTGAGCGAGCCGGAGCCCCCGTTTCCCCTGCTGTGTGTTCTTCAACTCTTGTCCCTGGCAGACACGCCTCCCAGCCAGGTACACTCAGGCAGAAGCAGCTCTGTTTCTCTCCCCACCTGGCTGCCTGGGAGAGTGAACATGTCAGAGGGGAGCTGCAGAGAAAGAAAGACAGAGCCCCTCTCTCTCCCTGCCTCTGGCAGGCCAATCTGGGAGGGTACTTGACCCTCCATACCACCCCTACACGTTGCCTCTTTGTACAAAATGTGATATTTTGACTATTACTGCGTCCACTCTAATCCTTTTCAGGTTGTCTCCTCATAAGTTTCTGTTATGAGTTTTGGGAACAGGGACTGTCTTTTTATAATGTTGTAGGCACAGCACCCAGCATAATGAGGCCCTGACCTATGACTGGTGCCTGTAGGCACTTCTGCATCACAAATAACATGATACTAATAATTTATTAACTGACTTGCCTGAAGTTACACAGTGAGTCTCTGGCAGAGCTGAGAATGGAATCCGGGTCTCTAGACTGCCTACCCCAGGCCTTATCTTCGATAGTATCCTTATTCCAGAAGCAATAAGGCCTGCTTCTCGTACTTTTGTTGTCCTTTTTTAATGTGCAAGCTGAAAACCTTATGGCTAACACAGTTTGGAAGAAAAATCCTAAACACCCGTTCATTGTGCTTGAAATATTTTAATGGGTCTATGTGGGCAATTGCATCTAATTTCTAATATAATTTGGGGATTCAGTATGAATGATCATATTCAAACTCCTGGACACTCAGCTGTTGATGAATGTGCTAAATGCCATTCACGCTGCAGTTTTTCCTGCTTGTAACTGGTGATGTCACATTTGACCTCAGACAATTAGAATCTAATCTCTAGTGACAATTCCGGTAGGCACCATTAGAATCCATCAACTGGTCTCTGACTTCAGTTAGAGGAACAGGAACCCCAGGTACCAGAAGCCCCAAAAATCCAGTGTAGCGTTTCAGAATCTAGTTGACTAGCTAGAGTCACTATCGTACCGTTAGGGGCCATCATAATGCAATATATTGAGGTCCCATTCAGGGATTGGGGACCCATTGTCTCAGGCATTGTATCAAAAAGAGGTTTCTGCCCCCAAAAGCTTAGGCTTTAAGTATGAGACAATGGGTGGATGCTACAGATGAGGGAGCACAAGGTGGTAATGAGATGATTATGATTCGTGTAAACCAGCAGTCACCAATTGCCTAGTAGAAACCAGCTGAAGATTTTCAAGGGACCCTAGTCTGTTAAAGCTGAAAGTTGTGCCTTAAATAGCTACAAAGATACTTTTCCATGGATTTCCAATTGGAGTTCGTATTTGTTCTGTGACTTCAATTTCAGGGTCTTTTGGGGATTCTTTTTGCAGGACAGGCACTTTCATTACTTTCATATGCATTTTGAAAATGTGTGTTATAATACATATTCATCTTTTTAGAAGACCTTATGACCTGCTGTGTAAACCATGAGCCTTTTAATACTGTATCTCCAGAGTGAGCGTTCTACACCAGCAAAGCTCTGTGTGCATAGAGGAGAGGAGAATGTCTTTTTAGATTCTTTTCAGTGCCTCAGGCAAAATATATTTTTTGTAATTTCCATGAATTGATTTATTTTTAAAGCATGGAAAAAGAATGAGGAAATTTATGGAAAAATACACGTCAATAATATTGTGATGACAATAACGCTCACATCAGGAAATTCAGAGCTAAAGTTAATGCCCTTCCCATTTTTACCTATTGCTTAGTATTTCTGTAGAAAAATGTGCGGGGTACTTCATAGAGAGACAAGACGTGGTCCCTGTTCCCTGGGATGAACTCTGAAACAAAGGGTGGAGAGGGGGTGAAGGGAAGATGAGTGATCCAACAGTAAAAGATCATGAAAAGAGCAAATACTCACATCTTGTGAGTTCCCTCTTTATATTTCTTAACTTTGTATATCTTATCTATTGCCCTTGGATCGGAGTACTTTCCAGTCTTTATTGTATTTGTCCTCACAACACCCCTATGAGGAGAAAAATTTTATCCAAATTTGACAGATGGAGAACTGAATTGCCTCAGATCACATATGAAGTCTGTGGTGGAACAAGAGCCCAGGTTTCCCATCTTGTAGACTAGTACCCTAACCACTGGACCATTGTTTCTCTGACACACATAGCTATTAGGAAGTCTATGTACATATAACTGTTTGAAGGAGAAAATTCAGTCTGAAGAGCAAGAGTGGGGGAATGAATGTAAGCAACTGAAACCTAGGGTGACCAGACAGCAAATGTGAAAAATCGGAGTGGTAGTGGAGGGGAGTGGATAATAGGAGCCTCTATAAGAAAAAGACCCAAAAACCAGGATTGTCCCTATAAAATCGAAACATCTGGTCACTCTACTGAGAACTAAGAGGAAAAAAACGACTCTGGCGGCATTCGAAGGGAGAGTATGAAGTTGTATGGCAGAGTGTATTAAGGAATTAGGCTTCTGGTGTAATAATGGTGAGATACCCAGGAGTGCTGGAAGATATTATTGGCCCCTGTCATGTGCTATTGGTCCCGGTTTTATGGCAGGCATCAATATTCTGGCTCCTGTTACATCAGGCTGTCTGTCTGAGGTTCCTTAATTGAATACCTGCTCCCCTGGACTAGGGAACTTTGTGTATGTAACTATTTCTTTAGCACTAAGAGGCTAAACAAATTTGAAGCGAAGTACTCAGAGAAATGAGCAGGGATTTTTTTTTTAAATGGGCACTAGCCATTTAGGAATATACAAATGAAGTTCCTATGCTATGACTTCTTCAAAAAGTCTCCAGTCACTGCCTCAAATAATTAGCTTTAAAAGGTGGGTTAGAAATAAATATGGCTTGAGGGAGCCGTGCTGTATGAGTGCTTTCAAGGAAAGGATATTAGAGTGACCGCTGTATTGAGGACATAACAGAACCAGCTAGTGAACTCAGAGCAGCCCAGTGGTTTTAAACATCGTTCATTTTCTGTTACATTTAGCTCAGACTTGGGAGGTGCCTGGACCTAGTCTCTCATGTTCCGCGCTGCGCTGCTTAACCGGGCGTCAAACCGAATGTTACCACTTCTGGTTGCTATGCTATTTAAGAAGAAAGATAATGAGTCCTCTGACATGCAGGTAATGTAAACTCTAGCAATTCTTTTGCTATATGATTTTGCAACCAGTGAATGAAGAAACTGCAAACTGTTGCAGTAGACGTGTACAACTACAGGCCTGAGCATAGTGCTTATTGGTTTGCATGGCACCACTGATGTCAGTAGATGATTTAACAGTAGTAAGTCCTGCATTTTCCAATGTATGTTTGTAGGGTCAGGTCCTAACTCTGACCCTTTCACCAATAGAGTGAGGCCTGGTCTACATCTAAAGCTTAGGTTGACCTTGCTACATTGCTCAATGGTTAAAAAATTCACACCCTGGAGAGATGAAGTTAAAATGACCTAAACCCCAATGTAGACACCACTAGGTCAATGGAGGAATTCTTCCAGTGACTTTGCTACAGCCTCTCAGGGGAGGGGGGGGGGGATTTACTACAGCGACGGACAACCCCTGATGTTGTCAGTATCTGCACTACAGAGACATAACTGCAATGCTGCAGCTATGCTGCTGTAGAGCTTGTAATGTAGACATATCCGGAGTGAAATATTTATAATCTCTGGGAGAAAAATGGAAGAGCTTTATTTCAATGTTTGCATAACAAAGGTAGAAATACATCATTATTAACTATAAACTGTAGTTGGACTCTGCCCATTCTTGTTCCCAAAATCTCTTGTTCCAAGTGTCAATCAGAGAGGGGGTGGGGGAAGAATAATTAACTTTGAGGAGACTGAATAACACTTATTTGCCCTTTTTCTTATCGCTTCATTGTGCAAGTATAGAGTTTAATTGACAGTTAGGTTTACACTCTGTAAACAGTGATGCAAAATGGTTAAGGCTACCGAGCCAGATTACTGCAATTGTTTATTTACTGCATTTGGTTATGTGCTGTATATGGGTTCCTCACACATGGTAAAATCATGAATGAACAAAATTCTCTCTGCCAAAACAAATCTCCATTTACATCAATAACATTCAAGCTAAAGATCTAGCAAATAATACAGGCACTGTGGCTTCGGTCAAGGGTTTCGTTCAGGTTCTCAAATTTTTAGGTGTCACCACAGAAGGAAAAAAGTTATGTTCTTACCTTGTGTTAGGTGATACATGTGGTAAAATTCTAGTGAAGACAAGGCAGTTTGTCATTTTCACACATGCTAGTGGGCTGCTAGCCTTTATTTTGACCTGCTACCATGTGTTAATGCTACAACTTGCTTGCCTTCTCAGGGATTTACCTCATGTTAGCTATGACATGTTAGTTAACTCGAGGTTAGAACACACCTTTTTCCCTTAGTGAAAATAAGGCCTCTCTGTACATTTCAAATCAGTAAAGTCAAGCAACACTTGTAAAGGTTGGAATAAAAAAGTGTGTGTACTTCATTTCTTGTTTATATCTCTGAGATAAGTCTGTGATAGTTTGTGTTATTAATTTCTTTGAAGTTCTTTTTCTAAAATGAGCGCATGGCAGCTCAACACTCATGAATAGCCCATAAAGATCATTTTCATAAATGTTTCAATGAGACATCATTAAGTCTTCAATCTCACATTATATAGCAAAACTCTGGCCGCCGAAACTACTCCCTGTCCCTTTGCAGGGACTTTCTCATGGTTCATAGTCCTCAATTTAATGGAGATAACTGACATTTGGAGACAAGTAGGCAAATCTGAGATATAAAGATTATTGAAATAGGTAAAGAAAGGTAGCCCAATTCTACTCTGCTTAGCCTGATGATCTTACACTTCCTCAGTTTGAAGTGGTTCTTAATTTTCTTAGGCTAAGCAGCCCATGGACTGGCTGATTCCCTGTTTTTGTTTGATATTAGCAGTTTTCTGAAGGAGGATTGTGTCTGAGTTTAACACTCAGGTTGATTGTCTTTTCAGCATGACAAGCACCCGTACTACAATCTCACGGTGAAAGTCCTCAGAGCTAGAAACATTCGTGGCACAGACTTGTGTAAGTCCTTGACCAAAATTATCCAAACTAATGTTGTTGTTCTGTGAACAGAATACTTCTGATTCCATAGCACTTGTCTGGCCTCTGTCACAAACACTAAATTAACTTTTACAAGTTTTTAGTCTTATTTTTTTTTTAACCAATGCTGATGAGAAAAAATAAACAGTCATGGTAGTTTCCAGGTACATTAATAACATGTAGAAACTGTTTAATTTCTGGTAAATTGAAAATGACAAAATTAGTACGGCAAAAAATGTTGCTCTTGATTATTTTCTCTTACACTGGTAAAAATGAAGAATAACTCCAGCGAAGTAAACAGATTCACACTAGTGTAAAAAGTAGGGTGAGTGCAAAGTGAATCTGTCCCTTTTTACTTTTAAATCTTCAATAGTGTATTAATCCTCTTATGACCATTTTAAAAAATTAGTTAAACAAAATTAGGTGACAGTGTTCACTTCCTTTATTCAACTCCTTTTGAAAACATTGCTTTTATTTTCAAATAAAAGTTATTCTTAACTAGAGTCTCTTTAGCCTGATTTTCAAATATAGTTGCATTTATAAAAATGAGCACATTTGCTTTACCCGAAAAACCATTTGTGCATATAAACAGCCATATGCATAAATATTTCTATGAGATCTGGGTGGCTGGAAAGTGGCAGCTGTTCGCCGGTCACCCAGCTCAGAAGGTAATGCCCAGCCAGCAGCAGCGCAGAATTAAGAGTGGCAATAACATACCATGCCACCCTTACTTCTGCACAGCTGCCTTCAGAGCTGGGCAGCCAGAGAGTGGCAGCTGCTGATGAGGGCCCAGCTCTGCAGGCAGCAGCGCAGAAGTAAGGGTGGCAATATCATAACATGTCATCCTTACTTGTGTGCTGCTGCGGGCAATGGCTCTGCCTTCAGAGCTGGCTCCCGGCCTGCAGCTGCCGCTCTCCAGCTGAAGGCAGTGCCGCTACCAGCAGCAGCGCAGAAGTAAGGGTAGCAGCACCACAACCCCCCTACAATAACCTTGCAGCCTCCCCCCACACAATTCCTTTGAGTCAGGATCCCAACAATCACAACACTGTGAAATTTCAAATTTAAATAGCTGAAATCATGACATTTATGATTTTTAAAATTCTATGATTTTGAAATTAACCAAAATGGACTGTGAATTTGGTAGGGACCTGGCTATGATCTGAGAAGAAAGAATTTGCCTGTTCAGGGTTTTCCTGATGCCAGTCTTCTGTCCTCCCTTTCAGTGTCCAAGGCGGACTGCTATGTGGCATTGAATCTTCCAACTGCATCTCCAGTCATATCTCGAACACAGGTTGTTTATAATTCCAGTGATCCAGAGTGGAATGAAACCTTTCAATACAGGATCCACAGTGCTGTGAAGGTGAGGTGGATTTCTTTGACATAGAGCTGGCTAGATTACCCTACACCATCTGCAGTGGAAGGGTCTTAGCACTCAAAAAACAAAGGGTCATTATTACAAGACACACACGTACCGAAATAAAATTTAGGGATTCAAGATCTGCCTCTGTTAAGCTCTTAACTTCACTGGGAAGGTGTATTTATGATGACAAATGTAGGAGGTAAATTTCAGTGACGCCGCCATGTTTATTTAAAACAAGACTCTGGAAAAATAGTGATACAGGGAAAAGTAGGTGCGATGCCTTTTAAGGACTCTTATGATGGTGGCAGGAGAAATGAAGAAATTATGCTTTTTGCATTTGTCTCAAAGGAAAGTGTTTGCAATTGGAATATTATAGTTTATATAGAACTGTACATCTAAAAGTGCTGTGTGAACTAATCCTCACCAGATTTCAGTGTGGTTGGGTAAGCAAATTCCTGTTGGATACATGAGAAAACTGAGGCCCAAAAGTATTGTTGCTTTCTGGGAGTCTGTGACACAGCCAGGATTAAAAGTCAGGTTTCCAGTCTAAAGTTCAAATCATTAGACATCACTACCTCCTTAATAAAGAACCATAGAGGCATAACTGGAGATGGGGTATCAAATTCAGCATCCCCACACAGGAGTTTAAAGAAGGGGGGCAAGGTAGGAATGTGTGCCTCACTAGGATGTCATGTGGGATTGGCTGATTGAGCTCTAACTTTGTCTGCTTTGTGGAAAGACTGGCTCCTGGGCTGGTTTGTAGGAGTTTTATAACCGGTGTTGTAGAGATGAATATTAAATCAGTCTCTGCTAACAACCTAACCTTCTATGAAAAGAGGTCAACAGACTATACAAAAATTAATTAATTTCCCATTGATAGCCAAGTAGCAACAGCACGGTAATATCTGTAACACTTTTCTATGTAGAAAGCCACTCTGCAGGAAGCCTGAAATGCTGCCTGTTGTTTTTCAAACTTGCTAGGGCAGCATTCATTAGACTTATGTTGAAAAACTTATGTACCCCTGAGCCGTCCTAAATAATATCACTTATTTAAGACACAACCTATCATTTGATTACTGAATTGCATGGCATTCAAAACCCTCACAGAGCAAAGGAGGACAAGACCTCTAAGAGAAGTTTTCACACCCAACTGCAGGGGATGTTGTCTTATATTTGTTGATAACTATCTGGCTAGATAGCTAACAGGTTCTTGTCTAATATGTTTGCCTAACTGTCTGACATTCTCTCCCCGACCAGTAAGCTCATTGTGTCCTACCCCAGAGCATTACTGTTGGCTATTAGCAGGAATGTACTCTGTATTTAAATGCTTGTCTAGCTTAGAATTTGTTCTCCCAACTTAATATATTGAGTGGAATTAAATTGGTTCTCTCCTGTCTATACTTGTGCTTCCACCATCACATGACTATGCTAGTTGCATATTCAAGTCTGCTCCCCTTCTTTACATTTTCTCTTGTTCTGCCTCTTCCTCTTGCTCTGTTCCTTCACTCCTTCCAGATCCCAAGTCTGTTATTGGGGAGAATATGTTGCGTATTTGGCTGCACCAGTCTCTACTGCCAATCTCTTTATGTCACATAGACTCCTGCTGTATCTATTGATCATCTCACATCTTCAGATATCATATATTCAGTGAGGGTGTTATACATACTGAGCCTAGGTGCACTGGCTGTCCCACATTGTCCAAGCTGGGGCACATGCCAGCAGAAGTAGCATCCATGTGGAGGTTTGTCACAAAACACAAACTTAGTAGGGGAAATGTTTTAGCTGCTTGAAAATAAAAGGGTAGAAGACTTCAGTCACCAGGGCCTGATGGAATGCATGCTAGAATACTTAAGGATCTGACTGAGGCGATATCTGAGCCATTTGTGATTATCTTTGAAAAGTCATGGAAGATGCAAGAGATTCCAGAAGACTGGAAAGGGGCAAATATAGTACCAGTCTATAAAAAGGGAAATAAGGACAACCCCGGGGAATTACAGACCAGTCCGCTTAACTTCTGTACCTGGAAAGATAATTAAGCAATCAATTTGCAAACGTCTCTAGAGGATAATTAAGGTGATAAGTAACAGTCAGAACAAATTGTGTCAAACCAACCTTATGGCTTTCTTTGACAGGGTAACAAGTCTTGTGGATAGGGGGGAAAGTGGTAGACGCGCTATATCTTGACTTTAGTAAAGCTTTTGATATTGTCTCGCATGACCTTATAAACAAACTAGGGAAATGCAACCTAGACGGAGCTACTATAAGGTATGTGCAAATTTAGTTGGAAAAGCCTTCCCAGAGCTTGGTTCACAGTCATGCTGGAAGAGTGTAATGAGCAGGGTCCCACAGGGATCAGTTCTGGGTCCAGTTCCATTCAATCTATTAATCAGTGATTTAGATAATGGCATAGAGAATACACTTATAAAGTTTGTGGATGATACCAGGCTGGGAGGGGTTGCAAGTGCTTTGGAGGATAGGATTAAAATTCAAAATGATCTGCACAAACTGGAGAAATGTTCTGACATAAATAGGATGAAATTCAGTAAGGACAAATGCAAAGTACTCCACTTAGGACAGAATAATCAATTGCACACATACAAAATGGGAAATGACTGCCTAGGAAGGAGTACTGCAGAAAGAGATCTGGAGGCCATAGCGGATTATAAGGTAAATACGTTTCAACAGTGTAACACTTTTGCAAAAAAAGGCAAACATCATTCTGAGATGTATTAGCAGGAGTGTTGTCAGACACGAGAAGAAATTCTTCCACTGTTCTCCCTGCTGATTAGGCCTCAGCTGGAGTATTGTGTCCA
Source organism: Sternotherus odoratus (assembly GCA_032164245.1). NCBI lineage: Eukaryota > Metazoa > Chordata > Testudines > Kinosternidae > Sternotherus > Sternotherus odoratus. The sequence continues at coordinate 53,341,828 of JAVMKO010000006.1, read as the reverse complement.
GTTCTGGGTGCCACATTTCAGGAAATATGTGGACAAATTGGAGAAAGTGCAGAGAAAAGCAACAAAAACGATTAAAGGCCTAGAAAATGATCTCTGAAGGAAGATTTTAAAAATTGGGTTTGTTTAGTCTGGAGAAGAGAAAACTGAGAGGGGACATAAGTTTTCAAGTACATAAAAGGTTGTTACAAGGAGGAGGGAGAAAAATTGTTCTTAACCTCTGAGGCTAGGGCAAGACACAATGGGCTTAAATTGCAGCAAGGGAGGTTTAGGTTAGACATTAGGAAAAACTTCCTAACTGTTGGGGTGATTAAGCACTGGAATAAATTGCCTAGAGAGATTGTGGAATCTCCATCATTGGAGGTTTTTAAGAGCAGGTTAGACAAACGCCTGTCAGGAATTGTCTAGGTAATACTTAGTCCTGCCATGAGTGTAGGGGATTGGACTAAATGATCTCTCGAAGTCCCTTCCAGTCCTATGATTCCTATGATAAGACAAAGGACAAAATACCAAATGAATTGAGAATGTCCCTTTATTCCACATTAGGCTATGATAGATTTTATTATTTGACTGTGGAAAATGTTTAGATAAGATTTCTCACTTCTCCCATTGCAGAATATCCTGGAGTTCACCTTCTTTGACAAAGGCATTGTGCTGAGGAGTCATGCTGCCTCCATTCATTTTGATGTGGGGAATATTACCCCAGGGCAGACTTTGAATCACACATTTGTGCTAAATCCCCAGGTGAGAATTCCCAACTTCCGAGTGGGGAAAAGACTAGTGCAGGTAGGATGTGTAATTGACATGTTATGAAGAGTCAGTTATGAAGAGTAGTTGTACCAGGATTACTTCACATATTAGATATGTAGCAAGTATTGATTTATTAAATATTCCTTTTCAAAATGAAGGATTATGTGGCTAACGAGTTTCAACCTATGCAGTTGTCCTGGATCTCTTTTCAGAGATAACACTGAATAATCACATTCTACTTCTTATCCAGTATTCCTTTGAAGCATTATCTTTTAAAGCTTTCACCATAGCCCCGTGTTCAAACTACCCTGTTACCTGGCTTCCTGGACTCACAATATGAGACAAACCCTTAGAAATTAATGGTGATGTTCAATATTGAGTCACTGGTTAAAATTCCTCTGGGAAGTATTCAGATTTAAAGTCCATATTGCATTCACCTCCCACCTCACATTTCTGCGTGAAATAGAAGGCAATTGACAAAATAGGATGTCTGGGAGATTTCTTGGGGTGTTTTTTTTTTAAAAAAACCCTCTATACTGTACTGTCCTTTTTGGGGAACATGAGTTTATACCTTGTATTCTGTCAATGCTTCAGAGGAGGTAGTGGGCACAGAAGGTGAATGTTATCGGCTTATAGCTAAACTAGAAGTTGGTGATTAACAATGGAGTTGTACAAAACTCTCCAGTTTTGTTTTGCAGGGATTCATGTAAATCTGCTTTCAGTTTTGCTCTGTGAGGGATCAGACTTCTTGAGTTCCCGGTTAGAATGAAACTCACCTGAAAGCAGTGAATTCTTTGTGGTTTCCATATGAAATCGTACATTGGCCCAGGCAGGTTTCACAAACCCAACATGAGGTTCGGATTTGTAATCAGGGCTCAATTTGGTGGAAGAAGAATTGTGGTACTTTCCCAACCTCCATTCATAATCAAATCTGTGCCCACTTGAGAGACCAGTCTGTTTTTCTCGAGGGAGTAATTGCGAGGGGAATTCAGGGAGACAGAATGAAATTATTAAAGCACAATTTTCTTGGAGGGTGAAACAAACACATGTACTCTTGCAAAAACATGCACTTAAAGCAGAACGACCACCACCTCTGAACTATACTGGATCCTTACTGCCCCAGAGGGAAATATGACTTCATTATCAGCACCACATCCTGCAATATATAGATTTTTCTTAGAGGTCTTCCATCTAAGCATTGATTAGACTTTAATCATATTTTAGCTGGGAAGATCTGAGGTGGCAGGGGTGCAGGCTGTAGAGAGAAGCCAAGGCATGAATATTGGTTCAGAAGACCTATGGTTAGAAATGGCCATTAAGGGTACATATAAGCTCATTACCTTGATGAAACTGGGTATAATTGTACTTTTTGGAAAGGTCTCCACTATAGGCTGCTGCATTTGTGGAATCCAGATGATATCAATCAGTTTGTGTTTTGTTTGCTCTTCATAATGTCTATCACGTTACAACCAAGCTCCTCTGCAATATGGTGAGAACAATCACAACCCCCTACCACTGCTGTTGTTGCCACCTCAGCTGACTGAGTGCTGTCATGGCACTGCTGTGACTAAAGACTATCTGGGAGCTTATGATAAAGTGTAACCCACACGGCTCCTGGGTGTGGTATTCTGTCCCATCTAGTGGCACTGAGACCACTTAGAGAGAAAGAGAGACCGAGAGATTGAGTATGATCTACAGTCTTAGCTAAAAGCCAGTTGGCTTTTAGCTCATGCAGTAGAGGCTCGTGCATTAAAAGCTCCATAGCCCCCACTTGTAACACCAACAGACCCTGGTTATCAGGATTGAACCTGGGGCCTCTGGAGCTTAGGGCATGAGCATCTACTGCATGAGCTACAACAGCCTTGTCGTCCTTGAGTGTTCCTTTAGCACCTCAATCATCTAGTGGCCCTTCTAATATATTTAATTATTTTTTCACTGTTAGTTTTTGTGTGTCATATTAGTTGCTCTTCAAATTCTATTTTGGCTTGTCTAATTATACTTTGACATTTGACTTGCCAGAGTTTATGCACATTTCTATTTTCCTCAGTAGGATTTGTCTTCCAATTTGAGAAGGATGTATTTTTGTCTTTAACTATCTCTTTTAGTCTCTTGCTTAGACATGGTGGCATTTTTTTGACCCTCTTACTGTTTTTTTTTAATTTGGAGTAAACTTTTAGTTTAAACCTCTATTCTGGTGTTTTTAAAAATCTTCCATGCAGTTTACAGGCATTTCCCTCTTGTGACTGTTCCTTTTAATTTTCATTTAAATAGCTTTCTCATTTTTGTATAGTTCCCCTTTTTGAAGTTAAATGCTACTTTGGAGGCTTTCTTTGGTATTCTTCCCCCAGGCACCATTCTGGTCAGGTGGTTGGTAATATATTCCTACTGTTGTACTCTTATTATTCAAGCATGTAATTTCTATCCATAGAGACTGGGGTGAGTCTGGAGCTATGAAATGTGCTCTCCAATATTCAGGTGACCCATTGTGTGTCTGGTCTCTTTCAAGGAAACAGAGGGGAAAGAAGAGTTGGATGTGGAATTTTCTTTGGAAGAAAGGTGAGGTTCCCCCCAGGTGCTGCTAACTGTACATCTAGTTTTGAATTAACCCTTTGCAAACCCACTGTAGTACTTCTTGGTGCACTCCCTATGTGAGGGGATGCGATTATACATGTCAACAAGGCTGCTGCTTCCTCAGTTTGAAGGGGTTGTTGAAGCGCTGCTCCGAGGAAGTCACAGTCTTGGTACCCTGGATGTGTCTAGGGCACGTTCATGCAGCTGGATATTTCACAGTATATAGTCCAGTGTTTCATTTCAGAATGTCTGGCGTGACTGGTATCCTATTCAAATCCTTCCTCCTTGGGTTCTGGCTATCCTGTGACAAGGTGGGAGAATCCAGAGCAGCTGTATAAAACCAAGATGCTATTTTCCCCCTTCCCCCTCTGACAGTGGAAAACTTTTGTCTGACATAAAGGAAGCATTTGCTTCAGTGTCAGATTATAGATCATAAAAAGCCTATCACAGTTTGGGCCCCAATGCAGAGAGTTGGGAGAGGGAGGTAACGGGGGATTGTAGCTGAGGAACTAAAACTCATTCATATTATCCCTTCATTTCCACAGCACAGCTCCCCATGCGGAGTCCATCACCAATGGAGTTCTAGTGGTGAGTAAAAGGGGGGGTTTTACTTACATGCTGGAGGACTGTTATTTGGTGTGGGTTCTGCTGTTGGTGGTGCACTGTTTTCCACGCTCCCCCTTCATTCTCCCAAATCAGACACACACACTTTTTGACTGTGACTGTAGTGATGTCTCCCACTTCCCCACAGGGTGTCAGCTGGGTATGTACCTGGGACTGTAAGTATCATAGAAGAGACCTCAACCTCATGAGCTAAAGACCATTAGCTGGGTGCAGTAGTAGGCTGTGATACACTAGTGGACCTACTACTAAAGGGTGACAGGACCCACTTTTTCCATATGCTACACTGTCACCTGGAAGCATTTCTTTCTCTTCTGTGATACTGCCTTGTCTGGCAGAGGGGTGATAGTTTTCATAGAAGAGTGTCTTCTGTGGGGCAGATTTTGAAAAACTGTGTTTCCGGAGACTGTGTGTGTGGTGGAGGGAGTATTTTGGACCTCTCCCAGTGCTGAGGTACACATTGCTTTCCACAGAATATGGTAGTGGTACCTCTGCCTCTTCACACCCCTGCACTCCCATTCCTGTGACCCTTAGTAACAAACAAGCTTAGTAGCCAATCTCTCCAGGCCAGTTTTATTTGGCACTGGTTTAGGTTGGAAGCAACCAGGAATAAGAAGTTGGATGAAGGTGCTCAAGCCATAGAGTCATTCTGAGCACTGCGAGGAGAGTCTTGCTTGGGGGATGCAGGAACATATCTGTCCTGAACTGAGCTTTGTTTTGTCCTTGGACTATTCATCTCATCATAGAGACTAGCATTAGTGTCAGTGAGGAAATAAGCACAATTTCCTAGTCAGAGTTAAGTTCTCACGGCTCATTCTTTTCACATAGGCTCATCCCTGCCTGTGTGTTCAAGGCTCCATCAATAAAAGTGAGAAGACCAAATGGATAATACAGGGTAAGTCTTGTAAGAGACACGGCAATTTCCAGCAATAGCCTTGAAAAACCTTATTGAATTAAGTTAAGTATCTTTGGAGTCCATTATCAGAGAGGTAGCCGTGTTAGTCTGGAATAGCAGAGGTAACAAAGTCCTGTGGCACCTTAAAGACTAACTATAAAGTTTTGAAGCATAAGCTTTCGTGGGCTAATACCACTTCGTCGGATGCAAGCACTTCCACTGCTTGCATCCGACGAAGTGGGTATTAGCCCACGAAAGCTTATGCTTCAAAACTTTATAGTTAGTCTTTAAGGTGCCACAGGACTTTGTTACCTTTGGAGTCCATTGTGTTAAATGCAAAAGTTATGTATTATTGTGGGACTTTGTCTGCTGATCACCTTTCCATGAGGCCAGGATCAAAGGCCCGAGCTGTGTAAAGGAAAAACTGAGCTATTCATGGTTGTTATGAACTTGTGGTCCTAGAAAAACCCCTTTGTGGGGTTTGAAGGACTGACTAGTAAGAGGCTCTTGCTGGAGTTGAGGGGTGATCTCGGGCAAGTTTATTAGCATGCATGTAGGTTTCTTTATGGTTTTTAATGAGTTTTCTCTGTAATACTTTCACCTTCAGAATAAATGTGCTTGCTTACAGAGGGCTATGCAGTAACTTATAACTGCTGGCAATTACAGCTATTCATACTTTTCAAAGAGAAAGTAAAGTGCTGATGCTAGCCTGTTTATGGAGTCTTGTGTTCTGGGGGTATCACAATATAGGCAGGGAACTACTGTGCAGCCTAGAAACACTCTGATCTGGAGGGAGAGAAACGTGGTCTCTGTTAAAGAGAGGACAGTTGAGAAGCTGGGAGCCTAGCATGAATGCACTTGAGGGACTGCAAGGGGGGATACAGGTGCAGTTGCCCTGAAATGTGATGGATATATCCTTCCTTTGACATATCCATCCAATTCAGGGGTTGAATGGCAGAGGATATGGTGTGGAACTGCACTTCCCTTTGTTATGGAGTTATATTAAAAACATTGATGTGGGCTTAACCTTCAGAGGGTCTGTCTGGTTCATTTCTAGCAGTCCTTTTGTTCACTTGGCTGGCAAAGGGCACATACTGACATTCCTACAAAAGGGGGATTGTGAGGCGGACGACTGGGGCAAACAAGGATAATTCTGTAGGTATTCTGTAAAATAACACTACACCCTCCCTGCCAAAATCTATCCAAGCAAAATTTCCACTTTTCACTTAATGCTGTCCCTCACTGCTATTTGCAGTGCTGGAGGCACAGCTAACACATCTACACTGTCACCATATCCGTACTGGGTCAGGTGAGCAGGACCCACAACTAGAAACCAGGAAACCCATCTTTATGTTACCAGGGTTCATATGTAGGTTTGACAGCTGGAGATGATTAGCGGCGAAGCATTGCAGGCAGGGTGTTGGGGAATCAATGTGAAACTTGTTCTGGAGGATGCGAGAAGTTCTGGCATCCTGCAGTCATTAGTCACTTGAGGAGAGTTGATACAGTAGACTCTCGATTATCCAGGATGATAGGGAAAAATTAATCCTGGTTAATAAAATCCTGGATAATCACCATCCATAGGAAATATGGGGGGAGGGGGCTGGTTCACCAGCCACCCTGCGCTGGTGTGAGGGGGTGTTAGTTCACTGACTGTCCTGTGCCCTGGTGGGTTTTTTTTCTGTGTGTGCTTGGGGTAGGGTGACCAGATCGGAAGAGTGAAATATCAGGACACATGGGGGGGGGTGCAAGGGGAGGGGTGTGAGTGGGGGGGGCAGGGGGCGGGGACATGAGGGGGCGGGGCATGGAGGGGCGGGATACAACAGGCACAGATGCACAGCCCTGATCAGAGCCATGAGAGGGCACACAGCCCTAGGAAGCTGGAAAAGGGGTTGTAGAAACCATGGGGCCAGGGGTTAAATATACTATTATTTAGTTTATATATTTAATGAAAATAAATGAATAATCGGATAGTGCTGTATTGTTATTGTTTTTATTTTGCGCCCTCCCCTCCCCCAGACACGCAGGGAAGACCTATGAGTGACTCGAACTTTGGGGGGAGAGGGTGGCTTTTTTTCCTTGTGTGCGGGGAACAGCAGTGCCAAACTGCCTGTTCCTGCACCCGGCTTCGACCTTTGGTCCCGGCCACACTGCGTGCTTACCATATAACCATGCCCCCCTGTTTTCCAATTGTGCTTTTGTGTACCTGTGCCCTGCATGGTTTTAAACTGCGGGAGGTTTTCTGTGGCACAGAGTGGAAGATAGGGGAGGTGCTGGCTTTGTTGGCAGGCAGTTTTAAGGGCTCTCCCTCACTAGCACCCCCCCAATGGGCCCCCACTGGCTAGCACCCAAAAACATATAAACCTTCCTCATTGCCCAGCCCCCGTCCCTCTCCCACGTCCCAGACACTGATCCCATCACACCCTGCTCCCTTCTCTGGCCACATTCACCAGCCCTACTGGGAGGTCTTTGGCTCCTAGGGTGAGAGCAACAAGGGGTCTCCAGACTCTTCAGCCAAAAGGACTAGCTAGCTCTGTGGCTCTCAGTGGCTGGGAAAAGTGCCAGTGGGAGCTGCCGGAGCCTGGAGCAGGGCTTGCAGACAGGTAAGCATGCAAAGCCCCCTCCCCCAAGAGCCAGAGGGACCTGCCAGGGGCTGAGTTAGGAAGTTCCAGCGATGCTTACCTGGGGCAGCTCTGTTCTCCTGTCCCAGGAAGTATCCAGCAGGCAGGTCCCTCTGGCTCTTGGGGTCGTCAAGATTGGGGCAGGAGCCGGGTTGCAGGGGATGGGGGGGCTGCCCCCTCTGCAAGCAGCCCAGTCCCTGCAGCATGCAGCTGTGTGCTCCACGGCAGAGACCTCTCCAGAGGGGAGGGACCTGGCCGTTTAAAAGCTGCCTGGGGCAGTGGGGCTGGAAGAGGTGAGAGGAGCCACAGCCAGGTAGGGGGGGGGAGGGTTGTGCTGCTTGCATGCACTGGCAGAGGGAGGGGGGGAGGCACAGAGCCCCCAGCCACCCCCCCCCTTCCCTAGCCCCTCATCAGCGATCATCAGCCCCACCTACAGCCACAGCCCCAGGCAGAGAGTCAGCACAGATCTCTCTCTGCCGGCGCCTGGGCAAGCAGCTCCCCTTCCCCCTCCCCCCACCGCAGAGAGGGACCTGTCCTGACTCTGCCTGGGGCAGTGGCTGTAGGTGGGGCTGATGATCGCTGATGAGGGGCTGCGGGAGGCCGGGAGCTCTCTGCCAGCACTTGCAAGCAGAGCTCCCCTCCCCCCGCAGTCAGCTGTGTGCTCCTGCGGGCAGGCTGAGTGAATCAGCCGCTCTGCCGGCAGGCTGAGTGAATCTGCCTGCAGGAAGCAGTGGCTGCCGGCGCGTGGTGCTGAATATCGGGACAATGGGCGTCCCGACCATGCCTTCATCGGGACTCGGGACAAGTCCCTTAAAATCGGGACTGTCCCGATAAAATCGGGACATCTGGTCACCCTAGCTTGGGGCGGCAACAAAGCCAGAGCCGGCCCTGCAAGTTACGTGTATTTTTTTTGACATCCTGGTTAATCCACATCCTGGTTAACCCAATTCTGGATAATCGAGAGTCTACTGTATTAGGGATTTCCTTTTCTGTCTTTATGCTCTTAATTGTGTGGGCTGAATCTCTCATTTCCTTATTCAGAGAACTGTCAGGTCAAGTTGTCCGTGCCAGGGGCCTTTGAGAATCGGTCATCCACTTTCTGCAGTGCTGATTCAGAAGAGAGAAGGAAGATCCCATTTCTCTTCCACGTAGACCGAGAAATCAGTCCAGAGCTGCACTTGGAGCTGCTGCAAACGACGACTGTCTTAGAGGTGAGAGAGCCTTTGACAGAGGCTTAATCCACCAGCCAGGCAAATCCATTCCGAAGCCAGGTCCTCCGCTCCTGAAAATGACACTTGAGTCCTGACTTGCATTCTGTTCATAATAATTCCATGTACTACCCCGCCGGGACAAGTAGTGTTAGAGGCAAAATTGACATAGCTCTTAAACCTGTTGATGAAAATAAGTCCTTTATGTTAAAATAGAAACTATGTATTTATATTAACTATTAGATGTGAGAATACACAACAAATCATTATATAGGGTTTGGCTGGTAGTTATAATGGCCCAGGATGTCCCATTATAAGATGCTGTTTATTTGCTTCTAACTTTACCAAACTTTAACCATTTGAGATGAAATTTTACTGCCAGATATCTGCCGCAAGCTGAATTATTTTGGAAAATTTCAGCCACAATGATTGAGCTGTTTCTGAGACTGTGCCTAGGGAAAAATACCTTGTTTTGCCCATGTTAAAAAAACCCAATAATACTCAGGGTGACCTTTTCTTTGAGAAGCTCTAGCATCCCCCCGTGTCTTGGAGCAGGGATTTGAAATTTGGCAGCAGCATGGTATTTGTGTCGAACATATTTATTTCACCCTATGAAAATCTGCCCAAATTTGGCCAATTTAGTAGCCCTTGAAAAATTACAGTTTGTATCTGGTCAGTAGAGAAATGCTAGAACTTCGTAGCTGAATTCCCTGAGAATTCCATTTACATTGGACATGCCCCATCTTGGAGCTAAGCAGAACTTCTTTGCAATTTCAGACTATATTGGGGCCAGGCACTGGAAGTGGGAGCAAGGAGCTGGTGATGCCTAGGGAGTGTGAAAGAGGAAGCCACCTTACTCAAATGTAGAGGGGACAAGAGCTTACTTTGAGGGGAGGGAATAATAGTGGACTGGAACAAGGAGTCTAGAGGATGGACTGGAGGCTGGCAGGGAGGGAAACGGTGAGTGGGATAGAGTGGGACTGTCTGGGCAAATAATTGCTAGTCTTTGGGAATGTTTCTATATAATGGTCCACTTGTATGTGAATTGGGTAGGGCAGAATTATTTATGTAACTTTAGGTTGTAATTTTTAACTTTTCAAAGTTAGTGAGATTTTTAAGGAGATATTATCAGTACATCTTTTCCTGAATTGCATGTCTCAACCTGAACTGAGACATCATAAACTTTTTTTTATTAGGTAATTAAACCACCAGCCATTTTTACTCATTTGAACAGCAAACATGGTTTTGTATTAGACAATAGCACATAGCTGAGTGGTATGTTTTTTATAACAAATGTACAACATAGTTATTAATGGAAGGATGCTTCTCTACATGTATACAAATAGTTACTTTTCTCTGTAAGTAAATCAAGCATTTTAATTCCTAGGAGGGATGGAGTGAGGATCTGAAAATGCACACTGAACGCTTGGGGACGGGAGCAATCCCTCTTACAACACTTCCTCTTGGACAGGAAGTTGAAATTAGCATTCCACTAGGAAAGGTAATAGTCTCTCTTTCTATGCACATGTTTTTTGGGGGCATGGAAATGGTGGACGAAGTTAAGCTATGTGCATTTAAACTCCATGTTGTCTTTTTGTTACTGTTAGTATTGGTTTTTTAAATTCAGAAGGATTCGGGGGTATAAACTGTTTTTTACAGTGTGTTATACAGCACCCTAGCATAGCGATGCCGAGATCTGACTGGAGTTGCTATGGGCTACAGTAAGAGGAAAGAGACAGGGGTGCATGAGTCCAAGATAAGGAATGAAGGAAGGGGAATGTTGAGGGAGGAGAGGTTTTTGATTGAGAATAAAGGGAGATAAGAAGAAAGTTGGTTGTTATAGCAAATTAGGAATTAAAAGGCGATAATCAAAGAGGGACAATATTATAATGGAAGTGAAGGGTAGAAGTGAATGAGGGGGCTGATAAGAATAAGCCTACCACCATCTCTCCCTTTGTGCCTTTCATTTTCCCATTACCAATTACTCCTGTCTTCTCACACTTACCTGACCTTCCGTTTGGAACTGGGTTTGGCTCAGAAATCCTATCCACTTTGGCCTGCCTGCCAGGTTGCTAGAGAGCAGACGTGCTCTGGTAAATGTTCTGGATTCAACTGCAGAAGCCCATGGTATCCAACCCCTTTATATACTGTTTGTCTCTCCAACATCACTTGCATGATGTTGCTGCCTCACAGTAAAGTTGGAGTGGTCATCTCTGAAATGTGGGAAATAGGAGTAAGGAGTAAAATCTCATCTACAATTCATGGGTTAATTTAAAGCATCAAATAAAACAGAGCAAAACTGTGTATAAATTCATTGAGCCCTGTTTTTTTCCTATTCAGTTCAGCATTTTGTCTGTCTGGTCTTGCTGGTCTTTTATGGAGATGGGAAGAAATGAGATGTCCATGTTGACTTGAGACAAGCATTCACAAGAAGTATTTTGCAAGCTCATGCACTCTGGAAGAGAGAGCTGGTGTTGCACTTGCTTAGCCCTGTTCCTCTCTTGGGAGGAGGAGACAGATCTGGCAGCTCAGCAACTAAACCTGCTCCTCCATCTGTCGATCTGGCTATGGCTTGTCTCATGTTTCCATTCTCTTACTCTCTCCTTCCTCTGGGCCCATGGCTCTCTGCAAGACGAATGTGTGCTCTCTCGCTCTTTCTCTCGCATCTCCATAGGCAGTCAAGTCAAGCATATTGGTCTAATGTCTTAACCATTCAATAGCTGAGGGAAGGGCATTGTGCAAGTCCATGCAGGAACCAGGCAGCCCTTGCTGATGGGTGTACCCTGCAGCTTTGTTGCCTACATCTTCTCACTGGCGGCAGTGGCAAAGTTGGGAGTCACAAAGGTGCCATTTAGAGTCATTAGTAGCATATCTTATCACTCTATATCTGAAGAGATTGAGCTTTACCCAAAGATGGTGCGTAAGGTCCAACACATAATTTGTTTGATCTGTCACAAGATGTGTACTGATTATGTTTTTGTGCTTATAACCTCTATGGCTACATTGGGTTTTCTCATCACACAGTGTGGTGTCCTCTTTAGTGAACTGAAGGAGGAGGAGGAGAATCTTGTCACATGAGCTGTGATGTCCGAAAACCTTTGTTATATAAATTTTCATGTGCAAAACCTTCTGTCATATTGACTCATCTGCTGAAGATGGAATTATGTGAATGAACTAATTTAGCTCTTTTTGTTAAAATTTGTCAAAAAAAATCTATGTATTTGCTTTAGCCAGCATTCCAGTTACCAAAAATGGTCACGTTCATTCTATATGTGGATTTTTATGATTCTGCAGGTATTGGTTGCTCGCAAAAATGGCTTACAAAAAAGTTGAAAATCCATGCCTGAAAATCCTGAGAAAGTGAATAGTATAACACACTGTAACTTCACAAACTCTCTAACACGTCTTACATTAAGTTTAAAAAAATGCTAAGTTTTTTGTAATTTTTAAATTTTCCTTCAAAAAATTGAATTTGGAAAAACTATTAACACTTAATGGGGCCAATTAAAAGGAAAATTCTTGTGCTAATATGGCCTCAGTTTTTGCTCCGGATACGTATCTTCATACCATCTGATTTCAAATCCTACACCCTTGTACAATGAGCACTTGGACCAAACATCCTACACGGAATTACATTTGTACTACCTATTATTGCAGTAGTTCCCAGAGGGCCCGGCCAGGAATGTTCCCCATTGTGCTGGGTTGCTGTACCAACATATATGAAGAGGTGTTTACAATATGGTCTGCAACTTATGTACCAGTTTACACAATAGTTAATTTCATTTCTCCAAATTGAGAAAGAATCAGCCTTTGTGGTGTATCGAACTGACCAAAGTTTATTTGCTCAGATCAGAGCTTATGCTAGATGTCTGGTAATGCCTCCCTGAAGCAAGTGACATCTCTCCTAGCCAGCTTGCATTACTTATAGTAACTTTAATTTTTTTACTAATTTATTTAATAATTCTAATTAATGTCATATCACTAAATCTCTAAAGACTGAGCTTTCTACAGTGACAGGTTCTGTGTTCAGTTTGCCCTTTTAGAGGAGATGTACATATGACCCGGTTTGCCTAGGGCAGCCCTCACTGGAAATGCCATGGTCAGGGCAGGCTGCAAAAGGGAGAGCTGACACACCCAAAACTGGTGGTTAACACTTAAGTTAAACTTACCAATCAGTCACAAACAGTGATTATGATTCCCCACGCTGGTTATCAAGAAGCTAAAAAAGAAATCACACAGCCCCCTTTATTGCATTCCAGTGCACCTACATGCAGTAAATCGTTATTTAAAAAACTCTTCTCACTATCATCGGCCTCGTTAGCACTACAAAAGTAATTTTCCCTCTTTGGATATTCACCTTCTTGTCAACTGTTGAGAATAGGCCAGTTCCACCTTAATTGAATTGGCCTCGTTAACACTGACCCCCAGACTTGGTAAGGCAACTCCCATCTTTTCATATGCTGTAATATTTATACTGCTTACTGTATTTTTCACTCCATGCATCAGATGAAGTGGGTTTTAGTCCATGAAAGCTTATGCCCAAATAAATTTGTTAGTCTCTAAGGTGCCACAAGGACACCTCATTGTTGTTGCTGATACAGACTAACATGGCTACCACTCTGAAATAAAGGTCACCTCTGACTAAAGCATACATTTGTTCATTGTGTATGGTGATAACCTAACATGGCCTGTCTTCGAGTTGGCTTTACTTCTGGATAGATCTTGTATAATTTTTTAAATGATAATCTGTGGAAATTCTTTATGCTTTGCAGGTGAGATCGTCTGAAAAACTAGCCTTTGGTTCAGGGTTGTTCTTTCTTTTCCAGGGGCAAGGTGTGGATCTGACTGTGAAAGTTGAAGAGAGGTGGGTTAGATACCAGAAATTCTTAAAAGAACATATAATAAGCAAATACTGTTCTCATTTATAACTATCTCGGTAACTGTTTTACCTCTCTCTGTCACACTTATGGTTCATTTTACCTGACTGTCTCAAGTGAAAAAAAGCTTCCTAATGTAGAGGGTTTTTTCATCTGTTGTATCAGTTCACTGTAACTTTACTGTAGAATCAGTTTTCCTTGTATTTGAAACTTACTGTATCTGTGGGCTCAGAAAAAGAACTGAAATTATAACAAACTTGGGGCTAAGTGCTGATGAGTTGCTTATGGAAGTTAAATCTGAAAAAGTTTCTTCAAATGGTAATATGTGGACTCGTCTATAAAATAATGCATATATGAGCATGGGCAAGAGAGTACAATGTATGTCATTATTGGTAGATTATATTTTTTCAACATAGAGCTGATTCCTGTTTTAGGCATGAGCTGAAGATAGTATAAACGACACATGTCATTAAGACACATTTAATATACCTGCAGAACATTTATGACTTTCCTCTAACCAGATTTTACACCTGCCTTTTTCAGGGAGGTTGTTACAATCCTTTTAGACATATTAATACTTCTATCGCTCTGTTGAGATGCATGGGTATTCGGCAAATATGAAAGGAGTCAGAGCCCTGTTTCAAAGAGTTTATGGCATAAAAAGGCAAAATGCAAAGCAGGGTTGGGGAAAGGGAAGGGATACAGCTTAAAAGTGAAGTGACTGCATAATTTTGTAAGTGGAAGAACATTGAAACTAACTTAGTTGTTTTGCTGATGTCTTGCTTACAGTAGACTCTCGATTATCCAGGATTGGGTTAACCAGAATATGGATTAACCGGGGTGTCAAAAAAAATAAATACGCGTAACTCATAGGGCTGGCTCTGGCTTTGTTGCTACCCTAAGCACACACACAGAAAACCTCCACCAGGGTGCAGGGCAGCCAGTGAACCAACACCCCCTCCCCCTGGCGCAGGGTGGCTGCTGAACCAACCCCCCTCTCCCCATATTTCCTATGGATGGTGATTATCCAGGATTTTATTAACCAGGATTAAGTTTTCCCCTATCATCCTGGATAATCAAGAGTCCTACTGTATTCTGCTTTTTTGATTGTATAAAAGTTTTTCTCTCCATGTATCATCTGAGAAATGGTATAGGTGATTGAACAGACAGGTACAATTTTTTAAATATTGTATTTTGCTTTTAATGTTTAATTATCTGATGGAAGAGAGCAGGATTGGAAGTTTCATTTTTGTGAGGCTATCCTGATGATGTGAGGTCTTTCAGAGGGTCTTGGAGGAAGTGTGAAGTTTAGTCTGGAATGCTGAAGTGAGAAAACTGTTCCCGAGATGGGACAAATTGTGCTTTTTTCATGGCTCTTATCACTCTGACAACTTGTTTTTTTAAAAACAGATACTAATAAAACATAAACAAGAATGCAACACAGGTATGAATGAAAAACAAGGAAAAATAAATGTGTCTAATTTTTTCTCAGCTGGTCTTAACTGGTGAGGCAGGGTACAAAATCAGAGAGGTGGTCTCAAGTGATAAGGACTCTCTGAAAATTCATCTCTCTCTTTTGCCATTCCTGTTCTCCCTCACTCTCCTCTTGCTTGTGGGAGTAGCTCTCGGGATCTTGATATGCGCATCAGTTTTGACCTCTGTAAAGGAGAGAGAGAATTTCTGGACATGAGGAAGAAAATCGCTTCTGATGCCCTAAAGAAGACACTTGGTTTGCCAGAGGAACCCAAGAAAAATGAGGTATGAAATTTCCTTTTTAGAGAACTCTGTCCTTTGTGGCTAGTTTTAGGGGGAGATAACTAGTTCAGTGAACCTCAGCTTAATGGAAAAATAGATTGTAAATACACAGATTTTGAAAAAGCAGTTCAGAATACAAGACACAGTCACAGGTTGAATTTACAGTAGCCGAACAGGGACAAACAACCCAGAAAAAAACGGGAAAGCTATTTGAGATGCCAATAGTCTCTGTTTTCTGTCCAAAATGTCTGCTCATACTCCCAGATAAAATTACAGAGGCTAAATCAGAAGAACAGACCCCTTTCATAGGAATGCTTATCTGTTTCACTGTGGCCAATATTTTATTTTTGTTTATAATGAAAAAATCCATTAAATGAAACCTAAAACCAAATGACCATGTGTGTGTGTGTGTGTGTGTGTAATTTAATACATAGGTATGTAATGCAGTATATTCAATTGTGTATGTTTTTCATAGCCTTTCATTTTTCTATTCCTGTAGATCCCTGTAGTGGCAGTAGTGGGAACAGGAGGTGGGATGAGAGCCATGACTGCTTTCTATGGCAATCTGTCAGGACTTCAGCAGCTTGACTTCTTGGATATCCTCATGTATGTGAGTGGAGTCTCAGGATCCACCTGGTATGTAACTGGAACTTTTCCCCCAAAGTCCTTTGACCTGAGAAATTTACATTTACCATCATTGATGATTCAGTGGTAAGCTTATATATTTCCATAGTGTCTGTTATTCATCTGGTTACTTATTTAATTATCCTTCAAATTTCTAAAGTTTGTCTATAGATGCCCATTCAAGTCCTGAGCGCCTCTCCCACAAATTAAACATTACAGGATAAATATAGCCAGAGGACTGCCCACAAATAACCCACCTTGGCCCACCCCCTCTCAACTGCCTTAACTAAGGGAGAAAAAAAGGTGAGCTTTTCAGCATGCCCAGAAGGTTAAGAAATCTGGGCTCTGGCAGACTAAGGGGAGAGAATTGAATTCCAGAATCAAGGGCCCCTCACATGGGAGGTCCTATCAGCAGATCCTTGTGGTTCATATTAAGGGAGCTCCTGCTTAAGTACCCCGATGATCTCCATTGTGACAGTACATCACAGGGAGAGAGGAGATCTGAGTAGCCTCCCTCCTTCACTCGAATCAGGAATAAAAAGGAGAAGCGGGCAAGTAAGGTATATATCTTTGCCCCACCTTTTTTAAAGTGAGCATTTTTCTTCAATCCATACAATATTTTTATTAATATAATTCTTATCAAAAAGTTTCAAACTACTTCCAGTTTCAGTGAGCCAGATCTATCCCTCTGGGGCCTTTGCCACTGAAAGTCTTTCTAAGAAATGAGGTTTTAGTGATTTCAGATTTGTAGCAGAAGAATCAAGGGACAAGCCCACATAGCATTAAAATAAATTGGTTTGTAGAAAGGTATGTAAAGTTTGTCTAGGTATTAAGCAAAAATGTGAATTAAGTTAGAGGGAAGGCACTGGAAAGGGCAGGTGTTTGTGCCTAAAGTGGTCTGAGATACTGAGGTAAAGAAAAGAGGGCACACAGGAAGCCCAGGACATTAGATGACCATGGTAATTGATGCTTTAGGAAAGTTTCTTCATACTAATAATACATTAGGTTGTTACTGAAAGTCTGAGGGTGGGCACAGAGATATGGTATTAAGACTTTAAGAAAATGCAGTTTTGAGGCCCAAACTGTGACCGATCATAAAATTGTTTAATAGGAAAGATTCCAAGGTGTGCTAGACTATACATTTAATATGATCTTAAATAAAAACAGTGATGTTGTTTTTAGTTCTGTTCAAATCACAATGTGGGGAGGGTAGTCATCTTTCTCCAGACATTTGGCATCTTGTGTAATAATTTGTTTACTGAAAAATTTGGTGGACATTTTACTAGGTGTTTGTCTAAGCTCTACGAAGATCCTCACTGGTCCCGCAACGACCTCCAGGATGCAATTAGCATTGCTCGGAAACTTGTGACCAGCAGCAAAGTGGGGGCGTTTTCTGCTGAACGACTGGTGTATTATTTCCAGCAGCTGATCTTGTTGGAGAAAGAAGGACGGAAGGTCACACTCACGGATTTGTGGGGCCTTATCATAGAATATTTCTTACAACAGAAGGTAATGAGAGTCCTGGATTGTGACTGGTTTGTCTTCAGAATAGGAGTTTAGCAAACCTCTTTGAAATCTCAGGCAACTTATCTTTTCAGACTTGTGGGACAATTCTTAAACTTCTCCCAGACATAAACAGAATTTTACCAGAGAAATGAAAACTTTAAATAATATCCAACAGTGATTAAAACCCTATGTGATTATCCTATGCTAATCATAAACCTATTCCATGCTAATGTTATAGTAATTATCTTATGATAATCATAAATACAGATCACTATGTACTTTCAAAATGCTTCACAACTGTTAGCTGACGTATCTTTATAACACCTCTGAGATAGATAAGCATTACCTCTTTTTGCGGATGGTGTAGCTCTGACACAGTTTGGTTATGTTACTTGTCTAAGGCCACATGATGAATAAGGCACAGATAGGATTAGAACTCCAGAATCCCTGGCCCACAGTATTTTCATCAGTAGGTATGTGTGTCTAGTATTTTGTATTTGCTTTTATGTTTTTCATTGTCTATCTCCTGATGCCTAAAGGAACCATTTATGAGGCCTAAACTCTGTGAGATCTAGTTTTTTCTCACACTATTTAAATTTCTGGATTGTGGAAATACCAAAAAATGAGATCATGAGTTCAACAGATTACTCCATGAGGGTTTGAAAAAGCCCACGAAAAACTAAAAAGAATTTGCTTGAGAATTTCCTCTGAGTTGTTCACTATTCGTGCCAGGTAATTGGTCCCATCAGTCACATAGTATTGTGAAGGCAAGAGGAACCTTCTATTAAAAGGCAAAACTGAACACCAAAGTGATATGACTTTTCCCTGCCATATCCAGCAGGATCCATCGAAGCTGTCTGACCAGCAGTCAGCACTCAGGTGGGGACAGAACCCCTTCCCCATCTATGCAGCTGTCAATGTGAAGCCCAGTGTCAGTAGCCATGAATTTACAGGTATAAAGTGAATTTTTTTCCCCCTCTAAAATCTATAAATAGCATTTTTCCCTCAGTTTGAATTATTTTTGTCCTTGTTCCCAGTCTCAAATCTTGTCGCAGCACAGTAATGATATTGGGAAGCAACATAAATTCTCCTTCAGACCTTTGCTATATTGAATTTACTGGGTGAAATCCTGCTCCCATTATCTTCTCAATGGAAGATTTGACATTGACTCCACTGGGGTTTGGGTTTCACCCATTATGTATACCTATTTTTCCATGCCTTTTAAATACTTGTATGATGTGTTCAATAGCACATCTTCTCTTGAATTGTTCTTGGCAATCCTAATTGTAATGCTAAGGCATGGTTTGTTTTTGAATGTATATCTCTGTGGTCATGTGCACATCTTTATTTGATGTTTGTTTGTTTTTTGTCTCCAACACACTTTTGAATGCTGATATGATGGATTGAAATTTTGTTTGGATGATTTGAAAATCCCATTACTTAATTATTTCTCTTGGGGTCATGATAATACTTTAAATCCATTCTTTGCCCCTTTTGCCACCATTAAAAATATCAGCTTGTGATGCTGGTGAAGTCTTAATAGTGAATTCCTGTGAATCTGTTAAATAAATCTCTTGTTAATCACATTGCTCCCATGCCATAAGTAAGATGTATGTGGGAGAATCTCACTTTATGGCACTAAGGCATTTTTCTCTGGGAGGGTCAGCCTTTACCAATATAGGCATCATTGGTATGGGTTAAGAAACTGAATTATTCTCTTAGCCATTCTCACAGGAATGAGGAGGGGATGAAAATGTTAATCCAAGAGTATTTGTGAGATAATTATCTTGGTTAACCCTTTCACAGAGTGGTGTGAGTTCACACCCTATGAGTTTGGTATCCACAAGTATGGAACCTTTATCCGCATAGAAGACTTCGGCAGTGAATTCTTCAATGGGCTGCTACTTGAGAAACGTCTGGAACCCAGAATTTGTTTTCTGCAGGGTAAGAGCTGATGCTGCTAGAAACACTCTCGTATGCTTCATAGCAACTGTAACTTGATGCACATTGATTAGAGGGTTAAGAATAATCAGACATTTAATTTTAGTGACTTATATCAACAGCTGTACAGTTGGATAAAATGTTGCCCCTGGAGACTGTTAGGCATCTAATCACACTATCTGTTCTTAACCGAACAAGACTTTTATTAAAGATAATCTGTCCTATCCCAATTTTGTCCTGCATATGATGCATATCTGATGTGGTGAAATTGAGTTTGGTCGTGCTGTTCAGTGCCTGAGAAGTATGGGGGACTTAAATTAATACTTTCCTTGTTCCTTTTCAGGAATATGGGCCAGTGCCTTTGCTGCCAATCTAGATGAAATCTGGGAAGAGGTGATTTCTTCAAAAGTTGGCTTTCTAGAATCTCTGAAAGATGCCATCAAAGCTATAGGTAAAGGATAGACAGAGACTGGTCTTTCCTTAGTTATATGAAAGGTCCTTGAAAATATCTCCTCCGTTCAAGGAAATAACATCTTCTTGCGGCATAAAAGAGGATAATTTAGGAGGGCCTTCACAGCACTGCCTGTTAGTTTAGATAATGGGAATATTATGTGTGGGACTGACAGATAAGATGAAGGATAATAGAGTTTGTACTACAAGAGATAATACAAGTTCTCCTTACCAGTATAATGAAGAAAGAGAAAATGGGCAGTACCACAGCTTTTTGAAACTTCACAACAGCATCAGATTCTAGACTTATTTACACTACAACTATTACGGAATCAGAGGATTTGGCGATATCACAGTTGTCCCTGAAGCACTTGCAATATGTTTGAAGTTTGTAGTTTAAATAGTACTTAGCCATGTCCATTTTGCCAGGTGAAAACCATGCACTGTCCAAAGCCTTCCATTTAGACTACAGATTTTAACGAGAGTATACAAGATTGGAGCCACCTGTGTTTTGCTTTCTCAACATACTATTGTAGGTGGGGCTTAATAATGCCCGTCATTTTTTTAACGTATTGCTTGAGCTGTTAGCTACATGAGTCCTGCTAAAGACAGTAGCAGTTGTGTTTAAAATCCCAGCTGTTGTAGGGGAAAATGTCAGTATAAAATGGCTGGTGTCATGAACTCAGGGTAAAATGGTCAGGGAATAGTGAAATTTGAGCTTGGATGAAGAGATCTGAATTCTCGTTTGTTTCTTTTTGCAGATGAGGCTCGTGGACGCCAGCCTCTGGAACCCTTACTGTTAGAAAAGCGAATGGTCATGCCAGGTGGAGCCTTCTCTCATTTATTTCAAGATGTATTTAAGTCTCGCTTCTCTGCTGGGGAAAACGTTAACTTCATGCGTGGACTGTACCTTCACAGGGACTATGTCAATGCCAAGGAGTTCGTGGCCTGGAAAGGTGGGTAACCAGGTTGTGTGTCAGAGGAATTGGGGACAGTTAGGAAGAGAAAGATAACCGGTCAGTGACAGTGAAAATGTGTGTCACTCAAGTACATACCACTGTAAGGCTTATAAAATGGGCAAGATGCTGCTCTGAGCAAACCACTCAATTGGCAGTATAGAAGGCTGCTCAAAATGCAGTAACAAGTTAAAAATATTTTTTGCCTGCTGCCACTGAGGTTTGTGTAAACCAGATCTCCATGAGTAAAGTCACCAACACCACTAATGGAAATGCTGTTGGCCAAATGCAGTCTTCATTTACAAACAGGCAACCACAATGACAGGGTTGTACTTGTGTATATGACAGCAGACTTGGGCTTATATACTTTGCAGCAAAGACATCCCAAATCCCTTTTGACTATATTGGAAATAACCATTTATGAAAGTTATCTGTCCCAGATGGAAGGATGAGCTTGTGCTTGGGGCACTGGCTCAGGAATAAAGAGATCTGGGTTCTGTTTTGAGCTCTGCTACTGACTCTCTGTGGGCAAGTCACTTAATCTATCTTCCCTACCTTAAAGGGGTGTTGTGAGGATAGAATAATTAACTTGAGATGCTTGGTTCCTGTGGTGGTGTTTGCTTATAAGCTTTTCTGTAGTGCTCAGATAT
This sequence comes from Sternotherus odoratus, assembly GCA_032164245.1. NCBI lineage: Eukaryota > Metazoa > Chordata > Testudines > Kinosternidae > Sternotherus > Sternotherus odoratus. Next base: position 53,320,406 of record JAVMKO010000006.1, on the reverse strand, counting down.
AGATCTTTTTTTATTTGTCTTGTTTTGCTGAATGTCCAGGGTGGAGGCAACTTAGTTTGATTTGGGGGTGGGTGGGTGTTTTGGGGTGTGAAAGTACAGTTAGTGTAATTCCAGGGTATGTTTCTCCTTAGGGTCTCAGATGATTTTCACCTTTTCTCTGAAATTAGATTAACGTGTTTTTTGTGTACTTCAGTGACCAGTATGATTTTGGGGTCTTTCAGGTACTCACCAGGATGCCTTTCCCAACCAGCTAACTCCAATGGAAAACAACCTGTATTTGATAGATGGAGTTTTTTCTATCAATTCTCCTTTTCCTTTGGTGCTTCATCCAGAGAGAGATGTAGATGTCATCTTGTCATTCAACTACTCTTGGGAAGCTCCATTTGAGGTGAGAGACAAAATGGAGCAGAATTAGGCAAAGACGTGTGTGTTGCCTAGGACATCATGGATGAAATCAGAATGGTCAAACGCCCTATTTAGACATATCTCAATGACCGAGAGAGTTATTACTGGGTATAATGCATTATACAACCTTTTGTCAAGTTTTAGGGCTTGCTGAAGAAATTACTGGGTGAAATTTTGTGGCCTGTTATGCAGGAGACCAGATTAGATGATCATATTTATCCCTTCTGGCTTTAAAAATCTATGAATCTGTAGATAATTGGTTTGAATCCAAGATCAGTTTGGTAGATTTCCAACTGATGGCTGTTTGGTGATTTACCTGCAATAAATTGACGTTCTCAGTCTAGTTCCTGATGGACAAATATCAGTCTAAAAAATAACCATTTCTGTATGAGATGAACCATTTTTTTCTATACTTAAAATGCCATATTAAATTCACATTATGCACATTTAGAAATTCTACATCACACTGCACATTCTGGGCTCTGAGGGCCCTTGACATATATTTAAAAACACACGAAAGAGAAGTTTCAAAGCAAATTTCTCATTCCTCAAACTGCAAGTATGTGACACCAACAATCAAAATGTATGACAAATGATCAAAATGTGGGACACTATAATATACAGATTAAAAATATATATAAAGCATGTTTGGAGGATGTTTTCTCACCGTGTTACTTAAATAAACCAATTAAAAAAAATCTGGAAAAAATTAATTCTGTCACTTGCAATAAAGAAAATCCTCTGGCATATGGATCATCAGAGAACTCTGAATTTTCACATTCCCAGCACAAGCCTTTGCTTGAAATAATACAGGAATAATTGCTCTTCTCTGTGTGGAGCAGCCACTGCAGGGGGACGTGATGCGACGCACACTTTGCCAGTGGGTTACCCAGCTGTTGGCTAGAATATTGGAGACTGGAATTCTCGGTTCCGTCCCTGGCTTTGGGAGGGGGGTATTTTTTAGTGGTTAGAGGTAGGAATAGCTAAATCAGACAGCTACGTTGTTATAACATTTATATTCTAATAGTACCTGGTTGAAGCCTCACGGTGTTAAGCACTATGTAGACATACTCTTTTGAGCTCTTTTGTAAATCTGACCTTGAGGTCAGAATGGGAACTTTGGAGTGCTGTGCACTTGAAAAATCTCATCTTTATTTAGATGCCTAAATTTTTAGATCTCATCCAGTAAAGAAATTAACTTTACTTTTGTTTTCTGAGTTCAGGTGCTGCATCAGACTCAGAAGTATTGTGAAGAACGGGAAATCCCCTTTCCACACATTGTTGTGAGTGAAACAGATAAGCAGAAGCCCAAGGAGTGTTATATGTTCATGGATCCTCTGAATCCAAAAGTTCCCATAGTGCTTCACTTTCCATTGGTGAACAGCACATTCCAGAAATATAAGGCACCAGGTAAGGAAGTGTGTAGGAGAGGTTCAGTTATACACAGTGCTGAGCATTTTTAGCCCCATAGCCAGGAGTTACTTAGCACCTTATAGGGTTGAGCCCAGAGAACTTGAGGCTTGGTCTACACTACATACTTACTGCAGCATAACTACGTCACTCAGGGGTGTGAAAAATCCACTCCCCCCATGGGTGATATAGTTATACCGACCTTAACCCTGCCTTGTAGACAGTGCAATGTGAGTGGAAGAGCTTCTCCCACCGACTTAGCTTATAGAGGTGGGAGAGCTCTCTCTGGACACGCTTCAGCAATGCAGCTGCAAATTTGTAGTGAAAACCTGCTCTACAAGTAGAATCATTGGGAGCAGTAACTATATATTGGACGTCGGCCACCAAAATATCCATCTTCGGTATCTCAAGAAAATGATTCATGTGCTACCTAAAGTGATTAAATGTTTATATTATTAAATGCACAAATATTAAGGTTGTGTATTCCCTACTCTAGCTGGTGGAATGGACCATCTGTTTAAAACTGTTTTAATATATTCAAATATTCCAAGGTAGTTTTTGTTATATAGACTAGAGTATATTAGTTCAGGTGTACTGTTCGTCTAGTTTTCAAAACCTTCTTTACTCCATTACCAGAGATTCTGGGTTCCTCAGGGTTGAGGCTTCTGTCATAGCTTTGGCCTCATTTTTAAAATGTCGTAATCTGAGTTTAAGCAGAAATGTTGTATTAGGATAATGACAATGGTCCCTGAGGTGTTTGGTTTTTATGAACGGTAACAACAGCATATGGAATTGTATTGTCCCAAGGTTTGAATGCAAAGCTGAAGAGTATTGGAGATAAGGGATTCTGGGTTCCCCTATGTAGCTGAAAAAAAAATGAATTAAAACCATTCACACTGTCTGTGAGATAGGAACCAAGTATAGGGCTTGACAATCCCGTTAGGTTAAAGTGATTCAAACACACCTATTTCACCTTGTTAGGAACCTTGCCTGCAGCCAGTGGCAGGACAAAAGAGCCATCTGGAGAGTCAGTGGAGCCAATGAACACTTTCTCTCTCTCTCTCTCTTCAATGTGTGGGCAGGTTTTGTTAAGGGGAATCTGTGAAGACTGTTGTTGTCTGATTTTCTGTCTTCAGGAGTTGAGCGTGAGACGGAAGATGAGAAATCCTTTGGCAACTTTCCTGTTGAAGGGGAAAAATCTCCTTACCATTCTATGAACTTCACATATCAACCCAATGAATTTGATAGGCTGCTGGAATTGAGCCGCTACAATATTATGAACAACAAGGACGCTATCTTAAAAGCCCTTGATTTAGGCATGAAAAGAAGGGTGCTCAAGAATGCCAAAAGGAACTAAGATGCAGCACTGTAGTTAGGGTATTGACTTGTTGTAAAGCATTGAATACATGAAAGCTTCAAACAGGATCACCAAAGGGCTACGGTATCTGCACATGACCAACACAGCTGGTAACTTATGTTTTATATCTTCTCCAAATACAGTATGTATCAGCAGGACTTCACTTCTGGAGCTTTAATAATAGCATTAAAATATTTTTGTATGAGCATGTCTGTATGTTCTTCCTGCGCTCTTCTGTTCTTATGCAATGTGTGAACCAATAGGAGCAAGCCAGTGATGCTTTTCCTTCATTGATAAATATGTAACACCGGCAAACTAATTTCCAGAATGCCTATTCTCCAGGGAAAGAGGGCTTTGCTCCATATTCAATACTGTCAGGGTGGCATCAAGAAGTGTGGAGGGTTGATAATAAGGGTGTGTGTATTTGCAGAAGAAAAGGACATGAGCTTTCTTCAGTGTTTTGCATTGTTTAGAGTTTTCCTTTAAAAACATGTGTTTTAGTTACTTCACCTGCTTTTCCTGTCTCCAGAAAGCATAAATATAGATAAGTGTTCTGAATTGGAGATGCAGCAGAATCAGGAAATATCTGAGCTTTGGGTACGTTCTGGATCCAAACTCCACAGTTCTGGCCCCTTTTTAATCTGAATTCATTTAATCTCATCTCATTATTTTGAGATCACTAAATCTAGTAATTTGTACAACTGATTATCTCCTCAGTGTTCTGAATATAAAGGCAGACAGACAGAGATGGTTAACAATAACAGTCCCACTGTGGTTAAATTTGAAATAGCCATTCCACTCTAAAAGCAGATCTAGCGTGCATCTTTCTTTAAAATGTTCCTTGTGGGATAAAATTTGACAAATTTGTCTTCAGGCTGAAGGTGATTTTTGTTGTGGAAATCTTAAGTAAATCTGAGCTGTTTTTATTATCTGAATGCTAACAAAGATATCCGATGCTTCCCCCCCCCCATTGGGTACTTGTAACTTAAAACCAGTTTTTTGTTTTAAAATATAAAAAAAATTGCATCTCTATTGCTTCTACTGAGAAATGTGGCTTAATAAAATATTAAAATATTTAATTGTGATTACTTTCTAATTGATTAAAAGCTCTATATTTGCATACAGTGTAGTTTAATTTTCCTCAATCAGATAAATACATAAGGGATGTGGCCATCTGAGATCCATGTGCACAAATGTTCGTGTATCAAAATAATATGTAGAATTTGTTTGGATGAGGCTGGTCTTATAGGTGGTCCGTGTGTGCTCTGAGTTGGTGGATAGCAGCAGTCTGCTCTAATATCACAGCAGGTGCCTCTGGGCATTGCAATTATTGTCATTGCTTCCTGAAAGAAGTCAGAGAACACAAATGAAACTTGGTTGTGATGTAGCCTTAGAAGTAATACAGTGACAGAGAAATGATGTTAACCATTTGAAAACCAGGGAGCCTTGGCCAGCACAAGATGACATCTGTGTCAGCCAACCAGAGTGCCTAATGTCAGTGTCACTCAAACCATTACCTTTGTGTGACTTGCATCCTAACTTACAATACACGTATTCTCTAAATTATAGTGCAATTCCCTAGTTGAACTCAGGCCTTTAAAGGATGTTGTGAGCTATAATTTAACTATTTTTTTAAAATCCAGTTTCTAATAGGGCACCTTTTAAATGGGATGTCCTGCTTTTTCTTAAAAATGAATAAATTACACAGAAATTTTTTCTGTTTCTTTGACATTTAACAGGGAGAAATTAATTATGCAGGAGAAACAGTGAAACTGACTGTCCATACATACAGCTCCCACAATACACCTTTCAAGATCCATGTGTCTGGGTCCTACACATGTAGGGTGACCAGACAGCAAATGTGAAAAATCGGGACAGGGGTTGGGGGGTAATAGGAGCCTATATAAGAAAAAGACACCAAAATCGGGACTGTAAAATTGGGACATCTGATCACCCTATACTCATACTTATCACAGCAGTGCACTCACCCAGTGCACTCAATGCCCCAATAACAACTATATGGGCAAAACCAGACAAACACTATGTTTTTGAGTGAACTTACACAGGAAAATGATACAAGACAAAACCAGCATATCACCTGTGGGTGACCACTTTTCACAAAGTGATCAATATATAATTGAGATATCAGTCCTCCTCCTCAAAGGAAACTGGCACAACACTTTCAAAAGACGAGCCTAAAACACTAACAATCATGGTCTTTTTATTAAGACACTGGATTTATGTCTCCTTACAACAGCATTGTAACCCTCTAACTCCACTTTTTGTCCTATGACTACTGATAAAACTTTGCATTGAATGAGTCCTTAGAATATGTGCTAACTGTTTATGCTAAACTATCTGTTCAATCTTGTATTTAACTGTACCTTTCCTAGACCCAAGGAAGAGCCCTGTTTCGCTTGAAAGCTTGTCTCTCTCTCTCCACCAGAAGTTGGTCCAATAAAAGATATGACCTCACCTGCCTTGTCTCTCTAAAATCCTAGGACTGACACTGCTATAATTAGGCTGACCATATTTCCTTGAGACAAAAACGGGACATTGGGATACCAAAAACGGGATGGGGATATGTAATATTCTGTATTCATGAAAAAGTAAGACGATAAAAAAAGTTTTATTACATGAACATATTGACTTGAGCTAACAATTATTCTTCAGTGACAGAACTCATACAAAAATTTAGGTAGACGTAAAGGGGGACTGTATTTCACCACGATCGTACCATGAATATTTCTCCGATGAAGTAATCTTATGCAGCAAATTTCGGTCTTTCAATACCTTATCATAAAACTTCTCACACTCCATGATTCTCTTCAGACACCTCAAATGACCCCCTATTTGCCTCCCCCAACCACATCAGCTTGTGGCTATGGCTCAGTTTCCTGTGTAGCATCTCACAGGCAGAAGCTTGTGCAACAAGAGCTTCCCCCAGGCCAGCCACTCTGCCTTCCTCCTCCAGGCAGGCCCCCAACCGCCTCCACTATCAGTAACCCTTCTGACTGACCAAGTCCTCTCCCTACATCTCCTGCAGCAGAAACACGGCTTCTCACCAACCCCACCGCATCGCCCACGCATGCCACAGCCACCTGCCCAGGCCTTAGCTGTGCCTTGAAGACTGACGCCCCGAATGGGCTCTGAGGCTTGACCCAACCCCCGCATCCATGTGTTCAGGGAGGGGGATAACCATGGTACCCCTACCCACCTGCCATCTCCCCTACCCACCCCCTGCCCCTCTTCACATCCAGCCCTGGACTCCCCAGTACTTCCCTTCACAGACAACCCTGTGCCCCCCCTGCTTTCCCCCCACCCCCTTCACTCACAGCCCTGGACCCCCCCTAGTACCCTCCTTCACACACAACCCTCTGCCCCCATTCCATGCCCCCCACTCCCCCAGTACCCCCTCCACACACAGCCTCATGCCTACCACCCCCTTCACAAGCAGCCATGGCCCCCCCACTTCTCCTGTGCCCCTCTTCACATGCAGCCCCAGTACCTCCCTTCACACACAACCCTGTGCCCCCCACTTCCACCCACTTGCACACATGGCCCCACGCACCCCTCTTTCCCCCTGCCCCCCTCACACACAGCCATGCCCCCCCACCCCATACTCCCTCCACCCCATGCCCCCCTGCCCGGTCCCCCCCACCTTCGCGCGCCTTGAGCAGCACGGTGTTGGCGACCATGTTCTCCAGCTCCATGGGGCCCAGGGCGGCGCCGTCTCCTCCCCTCCCAGGCTTGCGCTGCCTCCGGCTCCATTCGGCACCCACCCCTGCTGCTGGCCTCGCCCCCTGGCTCCCTGAGCTTGGCAATCCCATGCCTCCCGTACCGCCCCCTCATTGGGCTGCACGTCATGTTTCCTCCACATGGGGGGGGCGGGGGGAGCAAGGCGCCAGGCAGCACCTGCCCGGCCAGCAGCTCCACGTGGAGGCAGCCCAGCCAATCGCGCCACGCGGGCTCTGCGGAGGGGAGGGGGGAGCAGGCCGGGGAGAGGCGCCCAAGGCCATGAGGGGAAGGGACTGAAGGGCTGTGGGAGGAGGCGGGACCCAGCCGTGGGTCCCTGAAATAAGCCGTGTTCAGTTTTTTTTAGCAAAAAGCAAAAACGGGACAAATGTGATATTTATACTAAAAAGACGGGATGGTCGGAAAATATGTAAAAAATGGGACTGTCCCATTCAAAACGGGACATATGGTCAGCCTAGCTATAATAGCAGTACATGTACATAACATACTGTCACATACAGAGTAAACACAAAATCAGAGAAATATTTTCTTCACTAACTTCCTTCATTTTTTACTACCTTTGGGTGTTGTTGGTAACTCCTGTAGGCATATACTATTTTGAGGCAGAAATGTGATTTTTCAAGTTGCAAGGGTATCTACTAAAATTTATTTTCCTTCCCATTCAAATACATAACTAAGATTAAGGAAGCAAATAACCACCATACACTTTGTATATTGAATTAAACAAATATTCACATAGTATTTGCCTTGAATGAACCAAGTCTCCCATCTGATTCTAGTGAGGTAGATGATAGTAGGTGTATCAGTGTATGAGAAGCAGTGTAACCTTATTGTTTAGAGTGCGCTATGCAGACAAGGCGTAGCATATCTTCTGGCTTCTTCAAACTGTCATCTCTTTATAATTCATCAGATTCCATGATACTCAGGACATAAGAATGTGATAAAACATAGACTAGATGTCATTCACTCCAACAATCTGTACAGTAGGTCTCCTATCTTGCAGTGTTGGCTATAATAGGAACTCCTTAATAATTGTCCTGTAATTATATGTTAATGTGCTCAACCAAAAATTATCTATTCTACAATTCATATTCTCAGAGGGTGGTAACTATATTTTGTTTATAGGGGTTAATTGAGGGGAGAGAAATAGTCTTATAACCTACATTCCTTTTGATGTTTATGAGTTGGGTACTGTCATTTAAGATAGTGTCAGTTCATTGAATTAACAAATATATGATTTAGTATCCTCAATAATCCTAGTTCTACAGAAAGAATACATTCTCCCTCATGCATGTTACTTGCATTCACTTTCCTGTCCCTGTGTTCCTGGGGTGATATATCTTATCTAGCAGGTATTGCATGTGAAGTAAGAGTATTTACTATGACGTTTAACATTTCCTCCCAAAATAAGAAAAACAGATTCCTACTCTTCAGTGTGCGCTCCCATAATGCAACTTAAAATTCTGAGCCCTTAAACTGTTTTGCTAGTGCAACTACCCACTGGTGAATAAGAATCAGTTGTTATCCTTTGCCTCAAATATCAGCTTCTTCATTTCCAGCAAAGAATCCACAGAAAACAAATCATCTCCGCTTCTGCAGAGCAAGCGAGTTCCTTCCAGATATGTAGGCCCAGATTTTCAAAAGTAACCAGAGATTTTGGTTTATTGGGAGATTAATGCCCAATTTGAGGCACTTTAAAGGGCCCTGATTGATGTCAACAGGATAGACAGATTTACTGAGGTGCTTTTTCGGGTAGGGATTGTTAAGCATATGGCTCAAGTGTTTTTCTGAATCAGGACCAAAATGCTGCGCATGCATCCTCTGAAAATACGGTTGCCAGGTATCTGGTTTTAAACCGGAAAGTTCGGTTGAAAAGGGACCTGTACAGTGTACAGTCAGAAGTACTGACCAGACACCAATAGTCTGGGTTATTGCCTGCAGGGGTGCCAGAATGGGGAGGGGGTCCAAGGCAGCGCCCACTACAGCATGTGTGACCGCAGCAGGGCACTTGCAGAGAGCTGCGGGCAGCATGGCTGAGAGCCAGGAGGTGCCAATCCATGCTACTGGATTGTGTTTGGATTGAGTCCTATTTTCCTCAGCTCTGCCCTTCACCCCATCCTCTTCAGAAATATCTCAGGGAGGGAAGGGCATTTCTCCCAGTTTGGCTTGGTTCAGATAGACAGACTGACAACCCCTCCCACCCTCCACATGATGACTGCTTGCAAACACCACCACCAGCCGGGGTCCAGCCATGGGGACTGGGAGCTCCGGGTCATCAACCCACACAGCCCCTTCTCAGTCTGGGCAGACTCCTACCTGCATCTCGCGGGCAGGCTCCACTTCAGCTCCCAGTCCAGCCCTGCAGGTGGCAGGTGAGTCCTGGGGGAAAGAAATGAGTTTGTGGTCTGTCCAGTGGTCAGGCATTTCATCATAAAACCACAAAGGACATGCTTGTTGGCAGTCTCCGCAGAGTGACTAAGGACTAAATAGGCCAGGGAGATTGAGCCACACATTGACCCCTAGAACTGGGCACAACACATGTGAGATACTAATGGACAAGATGGGGAAATCTTTACTATTATTCCTCTTCTGTATCTGATCTTTTGATAAATGGAGAACCTTAGTTAGCACCTTTCACAAGTACTTTAAGGAGAAAAGCAGGCCTGGAAAAGGTTGCTATCTATCAAATACCAAATTCAGGTATGTCATCTCGTCCTTCAGTATTCCAGTCCTGTTTTGAACTGAAATCTACTTGTATTATATTTAATCCAAACGTATCCTTTTCTTGGCTTTGCCTTCATTGGCAACTTAGAACCTCATCTTAACTTTCCTAAATTTAGTAATTCCTAGGATTTCCTTATAATTTGTCTCAGATCTTAGTTCTCTCTGCTCCATGACCCCTTCTCACCTCCCTTATATCCATGATGGTGTTAATGAGTCATACCTGTAAGAATATCCCTCGCAGGGCTCAAACACCTGCTAAGAGGGTCAGTCAACAAAAGACTCCACCACCTTACTTTACCCATACATCAAGAAATCATTTAAAATACTTATTTTTGTAATAATGTATATCAAAAACCACAATGCATTTTTTCTGTAAAATTTTATTTTTAATTAAAACTAAACACAAATAGCTAATAACCATTTCCTATTAGCACTAAAAGAATCTACTATTAAAGGCATTGGAAGTCAGTGGAGGAAAGCAATGGAGTTATTGCATTTCTTGAGTGTTGGGCACAATACTAACCATACCTAAGGTACATATGATTGTCTCAGGAGGTCTAGTTTTGCCTTATTCCTCAAATATTGCCACACGTGGCGTTTATACCAAGACACTTTTGCAAGAAAAACTTTTTTGCTTGTGAGACGATACCCCCTAAATTGTGCTTGTCAGAAAGCATAATCTACTGAATAACTTTCCCCATCAGCAAAACGGGGTTAATATTTATTCACTTCTATAAAGTGCTTTAAGATTGTCAGATGAAAGAAGCTATATAAGTTTGTAGTATAAATTCATATTCATAAGTATTCTTCTCCATTCATTGAATCATAGAATATCAGGGTTGGCAGGGCCTTCAGGAGCTCATCATTCTAGTCCAACCTCCTGCTCAAAGCAGGACCAATCCCCAACTAAATATTCCCAGCCAGGACTTTGTCAAGCCTGACCTTAAAAACCTCTAAGGAAGGAGGTTCCACCACCTCCCTGGGTAACCCATTCCAGTGCTTCACCATCTTCCTAGTGAAAAAGTTTTTTTTCCTCATATCCAACCTAAACCTCCCACACTGTAACTTGAGACCATTACTCCTTGTTCTGTCATCTGCTACCACTGAGAACAGTCTAGATCCATCTTCTTTGAAACTCCCTTTCAGGTAGCTGAAAGCAGCTATCAAATTAATTTCTAACTCCTTCTATTCATTAGGGTTATCTAGAATTTGCTGCCATGTTCTGCTACTACCACTTTGTCTCATATGATCTGATTGCCGCCTGACGTTCCCAAAGCTACAGAAAGGATCCAAGTAATTTAAGCAAATAAGGATAACATCTAGGATTTTTCACCCCAGAATTAGTGGGTGAGGGTGTGATGAAGTGAGGATTTTCCCTTGTTATGTTGTATCTGAGTCTTACTATTGAGCCTATGTGAGTTTTAGTTGTTTGCATGAATACTGTGTGTACCTCAGTTTCTTTGTGTGCTGCACCAATACCTCAGTGGTGGGAACAGGGGTGTGCTACTTTGGCTGAGACAGGTGAGGCTGTTCCAGCTGCCTGCACCTATGCTATGACTGATGTCCTTCATAATCTGAGACCCAGGAGGGAGATGAAACCAGGTGACGACCAGGTGACTGCCCAGGAAGTGAGACAAAGACAAGGAGAAGGAGCAACAGGGGTGTGTGAGATCGATTCGCTGGAAGTTGGTAGTCTTCTTGAGGGGACTGGAGAGGACTGGCCCAGGACTCCCCAAGATAGGCTTGGCTGAAAGTCACTGATTTCTGTGCAAACAAGTTCTGGTCTATGCTGTGTTCCTGTCGAATAACAAATCTTCTGTTTTACTGTCTGGTTGAGTCTCATGCCTGAGTGTGGAATTGGGGTGCAGGGCCCTCTGGCTTCTCCAGGAGTCCCGCCAGGGCAGACTCGCTGTGGGAAGCGCATGGTATGGAAGAGGATGCTGAATGTTCTGAGGTCAGATCCAGGAAGGTCGAATCTGTGTAAGCTTCTTGCCCTGACAACAGCATGCTCAGTGAGGAGGCATGCTACATCAGAGTCCTGCTTGGTCTTATATGGAGTAGTTCCGGAGCATTGCCAGGTAACTCAGTGATAGAGGGGACCACTGTGATAGCGCCTCCTTAGGTCAGCAACATTTCATCGATAAAATCTCTCACTTTTGGCTCATGGCCATTAAAGGCAGCACAGTATGTGAAGCCAACTTCTTGCATAAATGAGGGTCGCTAGTGCAACTACATCAAGACTGGTTGTTTCTGCTTCAATTTTATTTCTATCATCAAATTTTAAAGAGAGGTCTTCATGGCCTTTAAAATTTGTTTCAACTATAACTGTTTTTGATACTTGGGCTGTTTTAATTCCTCAGGGGACATTTATAGAATAATTTGATCATCTCAGGGGAAGATATAAACACACACTATGCAAGAGCTGAGGTACAAATACTAGACACCGATTCATAATCTTATTAAAAATTTCAGTATTTTAAATTGTTATTTAAGCTCACTTATTCTTTTACTGAGGTCCATGCACTCATCTTGACTACTGGTGATGGATACTGAAACGGTGGAGTGTTCTCTGCTTCTGGAGCTGCAGAACTGGAGAGAGAACAGTTGCCTCAAACTTTCCTGAAGATCTTTTTGGGATGGGAAAGTGGGGAAGCAGCCACATCCGGAGGCCTTTGGAAGATTAAGGAGTAGAATAAATGTTAGGATTATAAAATAAGTTGTAAATCATAAATAAGGTTACATTTTAGTCATGTGTATTTTTAGTAAACGTCATGGACAGGTCACAGGCATTAAACAAAAATTCATGGCCTGTGACCTGTCCATGACTTTTACTATATACTCTAAATAAAACTTGGGCAGGGGATCTCGGGTGGTCTGGGGGAAGGGTGGTCTGGGGGGCACTGTGGGTACTAGGGGACGTGTCCAGGGACCCCTGTTGGTGCTGGGGGGAAGGCAGCAGTGGGCGGCCTGGGACCCTTGCTGGTGTTGGGTGTGTATTGGGTGGTGGTGCGTGGCCCGGGGACTCTGCTGGTTCCAGGTTGGGGGAGTTGGCAGGCTTCATATCTGCATGTTCCTGCAGTTCCAAGGTGGCGGAGGGGCCAGGCGAGGGCTCTGTGCACTGCTCCTGTGCAGCTCCCATTGTCCAGGAACCAGAGCCACTGGGTGCTGCGGGGTCGGAGCCCCCTTGCACCTCCACCTAGGAGCTGAAGGGCCATGCCAGAGGGAGCCCCCCCATCATACGGTAAGTGCCACCCTGCACCCCAACTTCCCTGCCCCTAGCCCTGACCCCGGATCGGTGGGTAGTGATCAATCTATTGGGGATCTATTTATCGCGTCTAGCATAGTCATGATAATTTGATCCTCAAGCGCGCTCCCCGTCAACTGTATTCCACCTCTGCGAGAGGCAGAAGTGGAGTTGACAGGCGAGTGGCAGTGGTCAACTCGCCGCCATATGGATGGCCGGATAAGTTGACCTAAGATACGCCGACTTCAGCTATGCTTCCTCCCACCAGTGTAGACCAGGCCTAAATGTGCCCTCACGCACCAACAGGAAAAGTGAGGGAGCAGGGAACCGCTCCTTGGCTGCTATCCCTTCTCTACAGCCTTGAGAGAGAACCAGAGGAGTTTTACGCTGATTGTCAATTTTAACTGTAATGTGAATCAAACACCAAAGCTCTTTACTTACACCTGGAGAAGGGTACAATTGTTCTTGTGCTTTTGATGTAGATGCTGGCAACTGTAAACAATGCAGGAGGGTTGAAGAATAATGATCGGTAAAGGGTACATTTTATAATCCCAGTAAGACATTACAGGGAATGCTGTGCTGATATAATGCCACTTCCTGCATTCAACACTTGGCATTGGGCCTTGTACTTTGCCCACTCAAAGTGTGGTGTTATTTGTATTTGGAAATTGACATGAATAATTAGGATGAGCTAGAACAACGTGGCAGAGGAATCCACTTTATGCGTGTTGGACCTGTTAGGCTTGCAGTTGAGACATTTCTTCACTTCCCAAAGTATCTAAATTAGCACGCCCATGTCTTCTCTTCCTCTTGAAGAGATGCCAGAAGGAAACACTATAGAGAGTGAGCATGGAATTGATACCATGGAACCAACACCAGGCATGAGACTGAAGTACTCCTCCATCTGATCAGGTTCAGAGCTTGCTGTCTTGGCTGTTCTGTGCATTCTGAATAATGAATTTGCATTTGGAGCTCTTGTCTGGGAAGGAAAAGGCTTTTTCTTTTGCTGCCTGTCTCTCTGTGGGTTGCTACTGCTATTTATTTAATTGTATTATGGTAGTACCTGAAGACCCCCAACTGACATGACAAATACAGAATAAAAGACATTCACCACCCCTAAGGCATACAATCTAATTAGACAAAAGATGGGAGGAAGTATCATTATGACCATTTTAAAGATGGGGAATTGACAGAGAGTTAAAGGGTGGGATTTTCAAAAGCACAGAATTCAGAAACTGTTCTTGACATTCAGTCAAAATTTTCCCTTTCTGAGAGTAAAATGGATGGGGTTGGTGAATAATCTCCCAGGAAAATGGTCCATCTCATGGATCTATAAAACTAGACTGAATAAAGCACAGGAAAATGTATTGGCGAAAACTTTTCTGCATTGGCAGGGAAACAAATGTTCTGTACCATCTCTGTTCTGAGTGTGAAAATGGAATAAATCTGCTCTGTCTGTGCCATGGGCAGAAGGCTCATATCCCCTTTGGTCCAGGATAAAAGGTTTGTCTAATGAGTCTGTTGGCATTTTTACTACAGACAGACTACCAGTGAAAGATCTGATGGCGACTTGAATTTCCTTCAGAGAAATATTCCTCATCCAAAGGCTAGAAAAACCAGTTGTACAAGATGCACAAGGAAAATGCACCTCAACTGTGGGTGCGCCACCCAAATCTATTCATAATAATTTAACATATATTTGTTTCAGGGAGGTGTTATGAAACAAGGACCAGGGGAGGTCTTGGTTCTCTTTGGGATGCAGAGGCTCAGTGTCCTTTTAAAATACATTTTTGTGAAGTCCTTCAGAGGCTGCACATTCAGATTTTCATACAGAGCTTTTATACTTCAAATGGGTCTGCAGCAGCACCAGATTATAGCTGTCTGTGTAATGTCTGACTGTGGAGTCAGGGACGTTATTATGTGGTTCCTGTGTGTGTGTGTTTGGGATGAGATCTTATGAATGAGACTAAGAGTTTGTGATAGTTATTTTTAATAAAAGTCACAGACAGGTCACTGGTAATAAACAAAAATTTGCAGAAGCTGTGACCTGTCTGTGACTTTTGCTGCTCCAGCTCCATGGTTTCCCCTGCCACCTTGATGACTGGGAGCTGTGGGGTTCCCCCTCTGCCCATGGCAGCTGGAAGCCGTAGGGGGGGGGGGTCTCCTCTTTGTCCATGACGGCTGGGAGCTGCATGGTGACCATATTTCCCAAACAGGACACCCTCAGCTGCTCACCCAAGGTGTCCCCCTCACCCCCATGTGAGGCTGTTGCTGGACCCCTGAGGAAGGGCCCCCTCAGGAGTCTGTCATCCGTTGCTGCTCACTGGAACCCTGCCAGGGCCCTGCTGGCTGCCAGCTTCAGAGAATGTCACGGAGGTTTCCGCAAGTCACAGATTCCATGACTTCCATGACCTCCGTGACATAAATGTAGCCTTATGTATGAACTGGGATTGTGTGTGCACCACACAGGCACTAAAAATACACCAAAGACTTTGGTAAGAATAGGGGTTGTCCGTTGACAAAATTACCACTCCTCCTCCCTTCCCAAGTGCTGTGCTGTTGGTTGCTAGCCTCCATCCTACAGATGACTGAATTTTAGTGGTGGTGTATATAGTTTATGAAGTGATTTTATTTGGTGACCTCAAGAAGTGAATTAACAATAACAGTCAGCATGAGCTAGATTGTGACCTGGACAATCACAAGTAGTTCTCTGCAGGGGCATGTCCAACTTCCTTTTATGGGCTTTCTAAGTCCTGGATCAGGTGGGGAGGGAAGGGTGAACTAAGCGGAGTAGGGACATGAACCTGTGTTTCTTACATTGTAGGCAAGCATCCTAATGACTAGGCTGTTGGATATTTTCTGAGAGTGGAGACTGGGTTCTCCATTTGTCTTGGTTTTGACCAGCAATTTCATCTGGACCTGAGAAACCTGACAAAACTCTGTTGGCACTGGCACATTGCCATGCAAAATTTAGCTTTTGACAAATTGGCATTTTCCAACAGAAAAACCATTTTGTTGAAAAATTCCTGAGTAACTCTAGTAATTATACTCTGGTGCATGGAGGACGTAGGGAAGCCATTGGGCATCTCTCAGGCAAAGTTCTGGCAGGGACGACTCCTGGATTGGATAATATTTATATATACATTAATTCCTTTGAACTCAACCACCAAAATGATCAGATATCTACTGTGACACTGCAGGTTCTTATTGCTGTAACCCTTCTCCTTCCTCATCCGGTCCCCTCCCTACAGTTTATCATCTCCACTGGTCATATCTACAATTAGATTGTAAGTTTCAAGGCAGGGACTTTATAGTTGCACAGCAAAGTGTCCAGTTTGCTTTTCAGTGCTGTAAAATTAATTGGCCATATGTGTGTTGATATTATTTGGGGATTACAGGTGCTGTATTACATTATTTATTATTGTTATTGTTATTTGCTAGAAAGCTGTACTTGAGGGGATGGGGCCCCACTGGTCTCTGTCCTCAGTCAGGTAAATCAAGGCAGCTACAAAATAAATATTCCCATCTCCATTAACTCATTAGACTTGCCTTAATAGGCCAAGGAAAGGAGTCAGGGATTGCTTAATTTTTGGAAATGACAGAGGGGTGGGGCTCTGAGTCAGTTAATAAAACACCTACTTGTCCACTTCTGCCAGCGTAAAGATTATACATCTTCTTCAGGAATCACTGCTGGCTGTGTGGGACATAGTACTCAAGTGCCCTCTTTAACAGCTGACTTGTATGCAACAGGGACTGTGATGGGATCAAATTCAAGTTCCAATCAGGTAAGAAAAACCCCACCAAAGCTCAGCAAAATTGTGGGAGGTCCCAAATCAGATGTTTCACATGAGAAGAAGTGGCGAGAGTTCTGCTTGAACTATGGGGAGGATCTGGGAAGAGCAAGTCTGCTGTTCCTCAGGTATCCATAGTTGCAAGGGTTGCCCTCCTACTGCACGTGCTTGTTGTAACTAAACTGCATGCCCAACAACATTAATAAAACAAGTGTATGTAGAATAACCTGCTGTTCAGTGCAGTGGAGAACTATCCTGGTCTCCAAAGGGCTGATTGAGTATCTTTAAATTTGGTTTTAAGGTGGGATTATAAATGTGAAATTATAATAAAAGCAGAAAAGGAAGATTTTTTTAAAATGTAACCATTTCTGCTCTCTTGATTTTTCAGGGCCTAAGCAGCATCCCAGGACAAAAATCAAAACAGGTGGGTACTAAACAAATGGGACATCACTAACTGCTGTCCAGTGTTGATTATAAGATTCAGTACAAAAAATGTTAGGAACAAAATCTGGAGGTTTGGGATTCGGAGGGAAGAGTGGAGACATATTTGCTAATCATCATTCAATTTAACTTTAGGGGTGAAATACCTGTATGTATAACAGTTGGATCTATCCAGTCTAATCTATCATCTATTTATGATATTTCTAATGTGTGTCTATCATTGTCATATTGCATCTAGGCACTAGTTCATCCATTCTGTGTTCATTTTAAATGTGTTTTGATTTCAGTGGAGGAACATTCAAATGTCTCCAACCCTTCAGAGACAGGGTTTGTTTAAGTGGAACCTCTGTCATCTATTAATTTCAATGTATTTGATTTACTTTAAGTTGTTGTGCTTTGTCATAGCAAAGTGCCGTACGCAATACAACATTTTAAAGCATATCCTACAAGGAACGTGTCAGAAATGTGTTTATTGATGTAAGGTGTACACTTGATTGTTTCTCCCTTGGAGAATTTGGAGGCTAATGATAGGGTTGAGAACACTATGAGAGAAGAAATGCTTCAAACGAAAGAAGGCTCACAGAGGGATGAGGATGTAGTGATTGTAGCTGGAATGTTTCTCTAAATAAAAGGGCTTTCCTGAACTTCTTAATGGCCAGATTGTAGACCCTTTACTCACACTGATAAGCTCTTACTCATGCAAGTAACTCATTTGAAACTAATGATGCTAGTTGAGTAAGTGCCCACCACTGTGAATAAGGACTTCACAATTCTGTCCTAAAGTGTGCGCTTCTACTCACAAAAGTGCCTCAGGACTACATTCTGGTGCTCTTAGTTATTCTGGGTAGCACCTTGCTCCATGAGTAGTTGCATTGACTTCAGTGGGACAACTCAGGAAGTAAGGTACTAGTCAGCAAAATCTGGCCCTCCTTAAAAACAACCTACTCCACCTGTATGTGGATTTCTTATATAGGTTTGAGGTATTTGGGGTATTGTTTCTAGAGAAGGTTTCAGATCTTTTCAGCATCTGTCACCCAATCAGTTCCCTGGCATTGACAGGGCCTTTGGCACCTTGGTCTCTCCTGTTCTCTGCCTGTGGCACACAGTTTAGTCTCCTGAGAATTGAAATGATCTGGTCTAACTAAAGTCTTTTGGCTTAATATTTGGGAGTCTAAGTAAAATGTAATGATCTGTGATATACAGGAGGTCAGATGAGGGGATCTGATGGTCTCTTCTGGCCTTACTCTATGAAACTATTCCTGTGCTTATGCAGAGCCTCGCTGATGTCAGTAGGGCTCCACATGGGTACCAGGGTCTGTCTGTGCAGTTCTCAGTGCAGACTCAGGGCCTAAAGCGTTATATATGAGACTTAATTGAAAAAGATGGAGCCATTGTTAATGAAGACATTTTCAGGAGGCAATTCCATGCCAAAGTGGAGAACAGCAGGAACTTAGCAGCAACCAAAAAGGAGCTATAGTATGAACCAGTAGCATGTACCAAAAGTGTCATATACCAAGGCAGAGGCTGTCTGCCTACTGAGAGAAAAAGTGACCATCCAGCTCAAATCAGGGATGCAGTTCCAGATTATTACTACTACTTATTTATTATTACTTATTTTAAGTGCCATGAATGTACTTGGTACTGTTTGCAGCCAGTAACAGAAAAGCCTGCAATGGGCACCAAAAGAACGCTGACTGCAAATTTTGTTTTCTGTCTTTGTCAGAGAATTTGTGAGCTGGTGGGAAAGTGAGATATCATTTTTGAAAGAGTAGGGTTATTCTGATAGAGGGAGGAAAAATATATAACATATTTTCAGAGTCAATTCAATGTATTGCACATGACTGTTGAATGGTTCACACTGAGGTTAAAAATAATGGCTTTTGAAAATACACATTTTCTTTCCTGTGTTACAAATAACACCTCAGTTTTTTAAAATGGAAACAATTTTGAAGTCAGGTTTACTGTGTGTTGTTTATATTTGATATCTGTACTTTTGACGTTTTTTCCTCATTGTGAACAACAAAAATAGATCAGTCAAGTTACTCTTAAGACTCTAGTCAGTTTCCCTCTGATGCATTTGCCTCATGCTGTAACAATTGGGTTACAAATACTACAGAAAATATTTTTATTTCAAAACATAAATTAATTGCCATTGGTGGTGGTTTTGAAAGAATTATAGAAGCATTTCTATTACAGTAAAACCTCGATTTAACGGACTAATTCGGGCGAGGGAGTGTCCGTTAAATCAGAAAGTCCGTTATTTAATAATAATAAAAAAAGAGCTGTCGGAGCAGCAGCCCGCCCGCCACAGGGCCGGGGTGGCAGCTCCGCAGCCTGCCTGCTGCCAGGACCCGGGCGGCAGCCGGGAGCCGGCAGCCAGCCTGCCCGGGTCCTGGCTGCTGGGACCCGGGTGGCAGCCGGGAACAGTCAGCCAGCCCGCCCCGGTCCCGGCTGCTGGGACCCGGGTGGCAGCCGGGAGCCGGCAGCCAGCCCGTCTGCTGTCTGGACCCGGGCGGCAGCCGGGAGCCGGCAGCCAGCCCTCGACAAATGGATTTTGGATGCATCAGACTTGCTTAGAAATTTTGTCCGTTGGATCCGAAGTCCGTTAAATCGAGGTCCGTTAAATCGAGGGTTTACTGTAGTTTAAACTTTAGTGAAACTTATTTTTCACAAAATCTAAACTTGGGGCTCAATTTGACCTGACAGTTTGCCATGAAATTAGGGTGGGAATTTGGAATTGGTGTCTGCCATAAGCACTTAACTCTGCACATCCATTCATTTGGTAATAGAGAAAGGAGGATGTTTTTTGGCTCACAGCATATATGTGGAAGAAAATTCTCACAAATTAATGTTTCACTGGTCATCTTGGAAAGAGGCTGAAGGACTGGAGTCAATGGAGCAAGGAGGATGGAGAAGTGCATATGAGGGAAGGAGAAGTGTTGGAGATAACAGAGGGGCCAGCTTTGGACAGATGTGATCAGTGGTGATGAGAAAGGGAAGGAATCTGAGGAGGATGCTGGGCAGCTGGAAGAGAAGCAGGTATGGCAGCAAGGGGGAAAGTTTACAGTAAAGAATACAGATGCCAAGTAGAGTGGAATGGTGAAATTTGAAAACTGAATGGGAGAAGCAGAAGGCAAGACAAGGCAGGAGATCAGGACCCAGAAGATGAGTGAGAGAAGCATGGTAATGAAAAGAAGTGAGAAGAATGGGATCAGAAAGAGGTTAGACAATTATTGAGGATGGTAAATGATTCAAAAGAGTGAGCAGGCAGTATATTCATTAACAATGAGAACACAATTAAATAAGTGAACAAACAAACAAGGATTCCAAGTAGTTTCAGTGGGAGATTGGTATAGTGGAAACTATGCGGATGAGTAAAGTTGTGGAGCAAGTTACAAGGGGTTTGAGGATATGATTGCAGTGATATCAGTGAGGAAATATGCGAGGGCATTCCTTCTGGATGCACTGGTTCTGGAAGCTATGATAGCGCCGTGGGGACTACATGTTAGATGTCTTTAGAAGAAGAATTCTGTTCCTTACTGCATGGAGTGATCACCCCTTTCATCTGTGATGGCAGGCTCAGCCTGGTCTTCTAGGGCCTGTTTCTGTGGGGTTGCAGTGTGAGAGTCCCTGGAGACTATTTATAGCTTACCTCAGTAAGTGGAGATTTGGTGGTTGCTTCATGGAGAAGTGACTCTCCTTGCTAGTAGCCACATCTGCTGACAATAATTGTTTCCTGGAATCATTTGTGCTTTAATTCTTGAGTTTGAAATATATATATACAAGAGTTCAGTGAGGATTTAAACTGAAGAGTTCTCTCAAAGGTGACTCTCTAAAATGGTATAGTTGGGTTCCTTGTTTATTATCTATCAAGTGATCCCAATCAGGAGTGCTCAGTGTACAAGTTAAAAAAAAATGTTCATTTTAACTACCCGCCTGGGCTCTCATTGTCAAGCAGGATTCCATTTTTCATTCACTTCATCACCTTGTTTAATGGATCTGTAGTCAAAATATTTCCTCTCATGACACCCCTACAATCCCATTGTCTTTAAATTATGACTTCTTCCTTAAAAGGACTTGCACAGGTGTAACTGATTTGAATGCATCTGTTGATGATGCACAAGATGGACTAAGATCCAGCTCCCTTTCTCTCATGTGTGTTGGCTGATAGGAATAAAAAGCAGTTAAAATCTTATTTTGTCACTGAAGTTGGCAGATGTGACTACTGAGGAGACACAAGTAGATCTGTTACATAAGAAGGTGTCATTTTTACCCAGTTACCTTTTCAGAGAAGTGCTATACTTTAAAACTTGACTCTGAGGGCAACCTGCAGTTTTGCTTTAGTACAGATGATACTTAGATCAGGTGATCTAAAACATATTTATTTGATGGAAAGTTGTTGGTTGTGACCCAAAAGAACAAGGCACTCATGCTGAAAGGCAAAATAATTAATAATTATCCAACTACTTAAAGCACTGCACCTTGCCAAAAGAATGTGAAGCATGCAGCTTAACACTGTATTGACACACAGTCATCTGAATCATGGCAATGATAGGTCAGTTTCTCTTTGTGTTTTTGAACCCATCAGAATTAGAAACTCCGAGCATGGGCCTATGCAAATCAGAGGTGAAGCACTCTTGCAATATGAAACCAGTATAGTTTGCATAGCCCTACAAAAGAGAGAGGTCCTGATTCATCACTGCCTTACTTCAATTTTATAGTGGTGTAACTCCATTCTTTTGAATGCAGTAGAGAATTGGATTCCATTAGGGGACATTTCAAAGGGAGAGAAATAAGTATGTCACAGCAGCAAATACAATACAAGGAGAGGTGCTTTACGTGCAGTTGAATCTACCTGACAGACCTGAGAACTGAGCCTGTGGTCTGCACTTGAAGGGCTCCAGATTTCACAGAATCAACATTTTATGTATTTTACTCTTCTATTTTAGTAACATTTTAAATAAGAAGCACATATCCTAACTCTCTCTCTCTTTTTAAAAAGATATTGAAATATAGAAGAGAGGAAAAAGGAAAATAATTTTCTGTCATAAATATTGTGTTGGGCAGGCTATTTTACTTCTGTATTTACTCTTTTCTCATGATACAACAGAAATGTCTTCTGCATTTCATTTTATTTTTCACATAAGACTCTCCACATTTTCATAAGTGGTGACTTATTGGGCTCTGAGATCGATTTCTCCTCTTTTTTTGCATGTTATATCAGTCCATTGTCTAAGGATTCTTTTGCCAAAGTTAAACTGAGTGTATGAAACCTATTTGGCCATTGTGTATGGAATATCTAGCAGTTCTGAGCAGTCAGGGTATGTTGACTATGTCATTAGGATAAAGACAATCATAATAGGATATCATATATCAAATATTACATCATAATAGGATAATAGGATAAAGACAATCATAATAGTAGTTGTAACAAAGAGTCCTGTGTCAACCTTAAAGACTAACTAAAGTATTGAAGCATAAGCTTTCATGGGCTAACACCCACTTCGGATGCATCTGATGAAGTGGGTATTAGCCCACGAAAGCTTATGCTTCAATACTTTAATTAGTCTTTAAGGTGACACAGGACTCTTTGTTACCTCTGCTGTTCCAGGCTAACACGGCCACCTCTCTGATTTTTGACATAATAGTAGTTGTCAGTAGGATAATATCCCCGAATTTCTGGGTTCAGGGGGAAGTCCAAAATAGATGGGCCTGAGCCTGGAGTCATCAGTTAGCAAAACTCTCCTAGGACCTACTTGTGCAACTCTTACATGAGCACTTACCCATGTGAGTAGTACCATTGATTTCGATGAGAATAAATGTGTAAGTAAGCATTATACAATTAGGTTCATAGATGTTAATGCGACTTTTGCTTGACGTATGACTGCATCAAGTATGACGGTATAATCAGGCCCTGTGTTTGTGACCTCATTTTTTAGTAATTCTGGCAGTAGTTATTATAGCGATTACACCATGCTTCCTGTTTATGAGGTAATAAGCCATCTCCAAAATAAATACCCAGACTGAAAGCTGAGGCGTTTGTAACCAATGAACTCAGAGGCTTTGGCCTCCAAACTTATTAGCTTACAATAGGGTTATTGTTGTGTTAACAGGGAAGACCAAAAAGCTGTTGGTTATTGATAAAGAGAAGGATTGTCTGTGGTTCAAGCATTAATCTTGGACCTTGGAGACCTGCATTCAAGTAGCTGCTCCACCACAGACTTCCTGTGTGTCCACGGGCAAGTCACTTAGCAATTCTGTGCCTCAGTTCCCTATCTGTAAACGGTACTAATTAGTAAATAGTTCCTTAGTAACTGGTACTTCCTTACCTCAAGTAACTTAGTTGAAAAATGTGGCAAAATTATTAACCCTGTACATTTTTTGCCCAGTATTATTTGACCAGCTCACCTCAACTTTCTTATCCGTCAACCAATCAGTGCCAATATTGAACAATGATGATGGCAGAACACAGCATTGCCAAACTCCTGTGGTGATAGAAATCCATGTCGTGTATCTGCCATTGACTCGAAGGCAGCTTTCCATTCCAACGATACTATCATCCCAGGGCTGCTGAGTCACCTCATCCGATCCCAAGAACTTGCTTGATGCTCTGAATCAAAGGAAAATCTGATGGAAATCTAAAAAGCGCTGCATGGAGTTTATTAAACGTGTCCATCTTCTCAGAAGCTGTCTCAAGGTACAGATCTGGTTAACAGTGGAATAACCAGGTCTAAAGCCACATTAACTATCTCAGCCTTTGCAACCAAGTGGAATATTGGCATTGAATGGCTAATGGAGAAGCTTGAGGAAGGAGCTAAAAGTGGCATCATGGGCTGAACGTTATTCTGCTTTGAGATCTCAAATATGCCAATGCTGTTGTCATGTTGGCTCAGTTTGGTGAATTGCCACAGATGATGGCAAAACTAGTTAGGCAAAGAGCAGCACACCTTGGTCTGGTTAATAAGGTGGATAAAAATAAATCACTGATCATTACATGAAACAGCCTCCAGTTCCAGATTACAACCAGTTTAGTATTAACTGGTCCAGGCATGACACTGAGCAGGTGACAACTGTCAAATATTTGAGCAATGTTGCAATCAGTGCTTAGAGGATACTTGACAATGCAGACACTTGAATAACAGCAGCTGCTGCCGTGTTTCAGCCTCCTTAGAGGTCTCTGCTGGAACGCCATGTCATTAAACTTGCCAGCGAGCTGTGGATTTATAGAACTGCAGTTATACCAACTGCAGTGTATGGCAGTGAAATATGTGCAATGGATTCATGTTTTCAATTCTTGTTGTCTTTATCAACTGCTCCATGTAAAGTGGCAAACCAAGATTGGAAATTAGGATATTTGAAGCCTAACCCAGCAATTGCCTCCAACGGCAATGGATCAGTTTTGTTGGCTTTCTTGGTATAGATATATTATTTGAATGGAAGACCATGTGGTGTTTTGTCAAACAAGTCTGACTTTTTAAATTGTTTTCTGGCTCCAGTTATCCCTAACTATGAGGAGCTCCTTTCCCTTTACTATCTTACAGATGTATATGCTATGTGAGGATTTCCCTCTATGCATTTTTTCCAGAGTATTTTCCTCCATGTTTTTCACATATGCATTAGACTAGAATTAGTATCATGTAAATCATAAAATGAGTAAATAGATAGTGTCCCAAGTGTTTGGTATTAGTAATACATTGTTCAGTGTTTCCCGAGGGCATTCATGTTTGATGTACTAAATACTTTAACTTTGGGCATATATGATAAGCTATTTGATGTACTTTTAAATTTGGTAGTTTGAACCCTGCATTGCATAGACCACTAGGTCATCTGAATCATTTAAATTTGAGTTTGTAATTTTGCTACAAAAAGACCTGAAAGTGTTCTTTCTGTGGCCATGAAGGACCTTGGATACAGCAAAACAGGTGCAGTTTTGCTACACTGGGGTATGGATGGTAGGATGTTTGGAGCCCAGGTAGGGTGTCTGTCTCCAGGCTGCCACAGAATCTTGCTCTCTATGGATGGGTGTGCAGCGGAGTGGAGTTTGGGCAGGCTGAGGAAATGTAGAGCTGATTCATCTGCTGGAGCAAAGGGGTTGCTCTAAAATAAATTATGTATGTTTCCTATCAACAGCTCTGCTGCCAGAGAATTGCTAGGGTGCATTATGCTTCAACTCTGCCTCTTCATGCCTTTTTCCACATTCTGTGCGCAGGAGAGGAGTGGGTGGACTATGCTGGCTTTACATACCTATGCTGTGTGTATCCCAAACTGTGTTCATATGACTACTGTCCTCCTTTGAAACATCAGAGTGACTCAAAGAGGAGAAACTGGGGCTAGGCTCTGTTTCATTACTTATATTGTGTTGATTTCCAAAGCGAATGAGCTTCGGTCCCCATTGTGCTAGGCCCTGTACAAACAGGTAAGATGTAGAGAGGATATACAATGTAACATTTTTAGCTGTAGTAGATTTTAAAAAAATCTGTTAAATCTACTGAGAAAATGATGGTAAAATACACAGGTTTTATTAGCACTTATTTCAGACTAAGTTTTTCAGTAGCTCGCTTATGTCTTTTCCTCTCTTTAGTAATGTGGTTATTGCAACTCAGGCCAATAAAAGCTTTGTACCATGCCATGCCATGCCATGCCATGATGTGTCACATTCTCTATATTACATGCATGTCTATTGATGAATACACACCTTAATATGTATCTGTGTGTCTTGTTAATCATTGTTGTGCAGATGGAAGTAACTTCTATCAACTTTCTCCATGTAAAAATAATAAGAATAAGAAATCTCCGGAAGGCTGACACGTGTGAGTATTTCTACTGTTCCTAACTGTTTCTCATAGCTCTTGAAAGCAATGAGAGTATTTAATAAAAGTGTTATTGTCCTTGGGATATACTCAAGCACCAAGAGCTCCCATAGCACACTGTTTCTTATCAGAGTACAAGTGCCTATATGGGTGTCCAAGTAAAATTAGGATTTTAAAAAGCACAAGATACCTGACACACTACCATACTTATCGTCTTTAATGTCAGATTTCAATCCTAGATCCAGTTATCATAGTCTGTATTTATGATAGTGATAGAAAACAGTACCTTGTACTACAGGATATCCACAGAAATGCCAGACTCCAACATTTTAGAGCTAACTGGAGGAAAAAGGAGGTAATCTTAGGTAAATAATTTTAGCATACAATAATTTTCTAGGGTGAAAGGAAAAGGAATAATCTTTATTGTATGTCTGTACTAGCATTGTATTTTGTTGCTGCAAATTTGCAAGGATTATTTTTTCCATGGTGTTAAAATAATATATTTTATTCTTGTTAGTCTTATGGATTGATATTTGTAGCAAGGGGGACAATAGATTATCCAAAACAGGCTAAAAGGGTGAAATGATTCAGTGGTTTTCGGACTAAAAAAATCTCACCATGCCAGATTTTCTTTCAAATAATGATGATACCAAGCCTCAATCCCAATCGAAAAGACGTGTGTGAAAGAGTGAAGAACTGATTGTGACATACTTTTCATTTAGAAACCGGAGTAAATTCTAAACAATCCCAAAGGAGGGAATCTGATAATACAAATTTTAATGCAATTTCCTTTGACATCAAAGCTCAAAAATAAACACAAAGAAAACCACACCTCAGTTCTTCATATAGAACATTTTGGAGACAAGTAACAAAAAAGAGAAAGCTACATGCAGAAGATGTGGTAAAACACAACATGCATGGAAAATGTTCACCATCCACAAAGCCGAATAATGTAAGTGTCAGGAAAAAGAATACTATATGTCACCGTGTGGACCTTAAAAATAGGTGGAAGTGATACACAGTGAAGAAGAATCAGGGAAAGGGAGATGTCCACAGCAGGTGTAATTAAAGAACTGTCACTATCTGATCACAGCACTAGAGAGAACAGTAAAAAAGAGCCCGAGATGGAGGAGACCTTCACAATAGAAGTGGTAACAGAGCTCTACCGGCATCTGAGCATGGCATGCTGGGATTGGGAATGCAGTTCCATCTTCTCCGTCAATACATCTTAGTGAGAAGTAGCTTTTTGAAGATTGTGATAATAAATCAGTGATTGATTTAGATGCAAATTTAAGACTGATAGCCTTAGAAAGCAGGGAACTTGTAATAAGTGGAAAGATGTTACCTCACTGAGTGGATACTAATTTGACTCTCCCAGCAAAGAATTTGGTCCCCCGCTGGGTTTAAAAGTGTCCAGCTGACCAGAGAGCTTGCAGATGGCTGATGCTCAAGTCAGAAGGAGTGAGCTTTTTTCCTACAGACCAGGTCTTGCATGGCTCAAGTCCCAGGCTGCAGTGAGATCTACTGTATTGAAATGCTATTGGTAAACGTGATGATGCAAAAGAGAATGATCTGTGCGGTCACTTTGTTCCTGAATTTCTTAAGTGGTGTATCAGGTTCCTCAGAGAATACTGAGCTACAGAATGTAGAAAGGTAGAGCAAGAAAGAGGTAAAATAAAGAAGAGAAGAAAAAGAAAAATGCCAGATGTAAAGACTAAGGGAAGAAAAAGAGAGAGCCCAAAATCAGAAAGAGAAAAAAAGTAATCCATTGTTAGAGAGCCTGCTGAATAGGACTCAGAATAATCTTGTTGGTAGGCTGGGAGGTTCAGGTAGTTTACCATGTTCTCCTGCTAAAATTTATATTCAGCCTTGTTGATATTAATGTTGTTATAAATTAAGATTATAAACAAGTATAAATAATGATGGTTTGGGAAGAACGTTTTTGGATTTGGCATGTGCTAAAAGGCACTCAGAGTTAATGCTGTGAGTAATTAATACCTCCAGAAGTGGGGCTGACTAGCTGGGTCACTTCTAATTATTGCTAACCTCTGGTGCAATCACATGTGACTGTGCTTCTTGCTCCTACCTGACCCACAGAATGACACTGGTAAAGTAGTATGCAGGTTGTTGTAGCTGTGTTGGGCCAGTGTGTTAGAGAGACAAGGTGGGTGAGGCAGGGTTAAGAGCAGAGCTCCAGGTGCAGGACCAGCAGCTGGGACCCCATGTGTGTGTATGTGGCAGCTGGAACCCTGCATAAAACCTGGGGGTGCTGCAGTACCTAGTTCCTGCACCTGAGTGATAATTACGTTATATGTTACTCTAAAGGATTCATAGATTATAAGGCCAAAAGGGACCACTGTCATGGTATCTTTACAGATGGGTTATTATTTACCTTTACTTGCTGAAGATATCTTGCAGGATTCTCCCACATCCCTCCTAGAGTTTACAGGAGTTCCACTGCAGGTGGTGGTGAAGTCCCTCTTCCCCAAGCATGAGGGATAGTGTGAGTCTGTTTAGATCTCTGCAGAAGGGATGGTAGGAGGGAAGTGTGGTTTGCATATAGTGGTTTTGGTGGTGAGTACAGCTGGTCAGGAAATGTGTTTTGTTTCCCACAAAATTTTTTGAAGAAAATAAAATATTTCCATTTTTCTCAAAAATTATCAGAGTTTTGTTTTTGCTGAAAAATTGATGATTGTTTTGGTTTTTAAGAAGTGAAAAAGTTTTTGTTTATTTAATTTTTCCATTTTTTAATCTAAAGCTATTTTTGGTGAACATTTTCCATTCGGGTCTGGTGCTGAGTTTGGGGAAGGGAGTGCTGGAAGGCTAGCATTCCCAGTGGGGCAGAGTTAGCCATGTGATATGTGTTGTCAGTGGAATATGATGGTTGTTCCAGTGGTGGAGTGTCTCTCTCTGGGAGTAGTAGTAGTAGAAGAAAATGTATAGTTAGATCCCTTCACTTTTCATTCCCTCATTTTTATAATTTTGTGTTAGGTATGTTATGTGCTAAGCAACTTTGACACATACAGAGCTTAGTGGTTTGTGTAAATATGAATCATGTGTATGTAGAGGTGTGTTTGCACATAATTATTTTTCTGATGAAAAATGTTTTTTTTTTAAAAAGCTAGCTAGATGTCTAGAAGCAGGGAAAGGGCTGTGAGGTGTGTTTTGTGGATTGTAAAATGGTTGGGGGATCTATCTTAAAGCACCTGCCTCCTACCAGACCAGGCTTTGCTCTTGTTAAGTCACTTCACTCCCTAGGTTAATTCTGTCTGAGCTTTCTGAAGGAATCTAGGGAAGCAGTTTCCAGCAGGGTTAACTGTTTTATTTAAGCCTTATTTAAGCCTTCTTAACAAACAAATCAAAACCTTGCAGACTCTTCCCTCAAAAGTCTGTGCAGGCCGAGTAGTCCCTCCCTTATTTCTCCCCCTTATGCCAGCAACCAATATTTCCTGCTCTTACCTCAAGGCCTCAGCAATGACTTTTACTTACTTATGCCTGTCACCCCAGTCGTGGTATGGGCTGCCAACCATAGATCTCCAGAGTCCTCTTCACATACTCCCTTGTGTCCATTTGATTTCTGGAGCAATTCCTCTCCGTAGTGCGTATCTTGAGTAGCAGTCCATTGGGAGATGGCCCCTGGTCTCCAGCTTTCTGGAAATTGTTGCAGTCCACCCTCTATTTCTTGCTGTCCTCTTTTATAAGGGTCAGCTAATTAAGCTCCAGCTCTTTTTCAGGTGCAGTAGGTGGGCCTAATCAGCCAGCCAGCTGCAGGCCACAGACCACAGAGGAATATCCCTTATACCTTCAGAAGGATGTTTCTCCTTTTTGGGGATATACTGCTTTATTGTACTGTTCCTCTTTCTGGGCTGCATGTCTCAGAAAGACTTGGGAAGAAATCAACTACTATACTCTCTCTTTACATGTCAACAAAGTCTTAAATGAGTCTGATGCACTAATTCCTTCAGCGATACTGCTCATGGGGTAGACTGTTACTTATAATTTCCTTCCTTTTCTACAGTAACCCAGTCTGATTGCTATGTGGAACTGTGGCTTCCGACTGCCTCAACTCAAAGGGTCCGGACAAAAACAATCAACAACTGTAAAAATCCAGTCTGGAATGAAACCTTCTGTTACAGGATTGACAATCGTGTTAAGGTATGATACACAAGAGCTCCCCACTCCTGTCAGAGATCTGAAGCTCTCCAAACAGGTCCTGCTAAACTGAGCCAGAATTTCTTTAGACTTCACCCAGCAATTAATACCCACTCATTTACTGGAACTCTTTGAAGGACCCTTAATGGGATGTGTGCATATCTCACCTGTCCTCTGCCCATTAATTCATCTCCTCAAGGACATATTCTAACATTCCCAACTCCTGGACAGTTTCAAGGTGCACCTATGTTATTTTCCAGTCAACCTGTCTGAAAAATGCTTCCTCCTTCTTCCCCAGAAACTTACCCCCATCTGAGGTCTAGGACAGGAAAAAATCAATTCTGGGCCAGTGACTGCTTTCCTAGCCATAGCATTGTTATGAATATGTAAAGTCCTATATCTTGGAATTCTGCAGGATTAAATATGAACATGCTACATCACTGGAAGGGAATTTTTCTAAGTTTTTTTACTGGGGCCCATAACTTACTTCTAGTCTTACAAGGTACCAGGATAATAGACTTAAAAATTGAGACATTTAATTTATTTATTTTAGGTCATTTTTTGATGTTTTATTCTCACTCAGAATCCTATAGTTACATTGGCCCAGAATCAGACTCTAGAGAGATATACATATGCATATAGATATGGCCTGAGGGGAAAACCCCTCCCCCTTATTACTCATTCTGCTTTAAAGAAATGAACTAAGTGTAATATGTCCTCACCCATTCTATCTTACTCTCTCACTTCTCCCATTCCTTCTTTTACTACTTGCCTTGTGTGCACAGACTAAACATGCATAGCCTCAAGGATTTCCTACTAACAAGGTTCTTTGACATTATATCATTTATAAAATCCTTTACTTCTGTTCCCAGAACGTGCTGGAGCTGAAAGTCTGTGATGAAGATCGATTCAGCAAAGATGATGAACTCTGCACAATTCTTTTTGATGTAGCTAAACTTCAAGTTGGATATAAAGTTCGTGTGAAGTTTGTGTTGAATCCCCAGGTGAGCAATGACATCATAGAGAGAACTGAAGGAAGAGACACTTGTGTGGGTTTTCCTTCTAAATATTTTCTTGTACTGTATTTTATTGGTCCTTCCTGTGGGATTGGCTTGCCCTCATCCATCTATCAATTTTTCTTAGATTGTTACAGGAAAATTTATTCTGCCATTATTATAATGAAGAGTTTGGCCAGAATTTCAACATTCTTGACCAGTGGAAATTGACGGTGGTTTGATACAGTTGTCAGGGTTGTTTTTTTCTGGGAACAGATCTCTCCGCTGAATTTTCCAGAGATTATGAGCACCTGATAGGACTATTCAGAATTACTCTGTCATAACTTGTTTGCTATTATTAGTGGTTCTGACTTTCCAGTCAGTTTCTATTGTACAGATATAAAAACAGCTGATAGTTTTCACCTGGGTAGTTCAGTCTTCAAACATTGTTACGCAGATAAAACTACGCAGGATCGTTTTGGGGAGCAAGGCAAGATGCCACATTTATTATAATAACAATTTGATCTATAACCAATAGTTAATGGCCCCCCTCCTCCCGCATTCTTCAATGTTCTGCAGACAGGGCCGGCTCTAGGCACCAGCCGAGGAAGCTTTGGCGGCACTCAGGCAGCTTTTTTTTTTTTGGTTGGGGTGGCAAAAAAGTTAGAGCCGGCCCTGACGCTGGATAGTTACCAGTCCTGAACGTAGCTTGAGTCCATGGCTTGATTTTACACCTTGGGTTCATAGCTCATGGTGGCTAACTGGTCAGGAAAGCCGGGCATGAGGAAGGGCTGGGTCTCTATCAGGCGTGCACTGATGCCCTTCAATGTTGGTAGCAGAATATTACTCAAAGTGTTCCATCTCACCCATCTTTTTTTATAGGCTTTTAGTTTGAATCCAGAGTCTATAGATCTTGCTGTGTCACACATTGCAGACGTGATATTCAGCCTCAGACCTGGCTTTGATTTTGCTTCAATTGGACCTTTGTTCTTTTCTTTTTAGGGTGGACTCTTCTCACTTTGTCAGGGCTGTTGTCTGCATTTTCAGCCTTTGGTGTTTACATGTTATTTCATCAGGAGGGGCTGGGGCTGGAGTTTGATTCCATCATCCATCCATACCTTATTTACACATCTAAATGTAAACTAAACTAATAAGATTACAGCAGGGTTTTGCAAAATGGAGTGAGCATTTTAAAGTGGAGTTTGAATTACAATATGGACAAGTGTAATGAATGGCAAACAGTGAACAGAGGTTACAATATTGAAACAGTGCAAGTTTCAGTAATCTAAGCAGCAATTGAATCGAAAGTGAAATTTACAAGGGCAGCCAGTTAAACAGCAGTGGCTCTTAACAAGCAGCTTGAGCTGAGCAGCAATGGATTTTACCAATGAGCGTGAACTGCAGGGGCTCAACAAGTAGCTGGTTATTGGGGTAACCAGTTTTACAAATGAATGGCTGTAGAACTGAGAGATGAAATGGGAGAAATCATGTTATATTGGAGGACAGTGAATAATCTTAGAATTCCAGATGATATTGATCTCATAGCATTCATCAAGGGGGATTTACAGAGAATAACTGACAAGGTAATTAAGAAAAACAGAAAATTTGGACTGAAGAGCAGCACAGCGAAATAAATGTTATGGCAACTGTAAGACAAGAGGAAAAGTTCAAAGTCAGAGACAAAGAACTAGAACAACTGAAAAAATGTGTGTACATTGTAAGACTAAGACTAATATCAAAGAATGGGAATTGTGAAGTTGACAGAAGAAGCAGTATCAGACTTACTGCTACTGTATTTGGAAAACTCAAAGAAAGCTAAACACATTTCCATAAAAACAAAAATCAGCATATATGCGACAATTGTGCCATTACTGCTGCATGGGTCAGAATGCTGGCATATGAGGAAAGCTGATGAACGAAAGACATTGACTGCAGATATGAACTGTCTGAAGCTGAAGGGCATACCAAGAATTTCAAGACTACAGAAAATAAAAATGGAGTGATAAGAAAACAGCAAGGGCAAAAAATAATGCTATTACAGAAAATTCAAGAAAGATGACGGCAGTGGTTGGAACATGTATCAAGAATGGACTTGGAAAGGATACCACACATGGTTATATATACTAGAGTGCAAGGAACTAGACTAGAAGATGATGTGTTGGATAGACATGGAACAAAAAGGTTTAAAGATGAAGAAAGCCATGAAGCTGGTACAAGACAGAAAGTGGTGGAAAGACTTCATTTGCCCCAATCGTTGCTGTTTAGTTGATGGATGGAAATCATAGAAGAAGGATATAGTTGGGGTGGTGGGTGTTGGCAGGAAACAGATTGGTCTTATATCCAGGTAACAATGATGGCATTTATAGTAAGATGCTAGATATGTTAGCTAGGAGAGTTAAGAATGTCTCTTCCTCGTTCAGTGATGTCCATCTCCACTGGAATGCAGGGAATATT
Source organism: Sternotherus odoratus (assembly GCA_032164245.1). Classification (NCBI taxonomy): domain Eukaryota; kingdom Metazoa; phylum Chordata; order Testudines; family Kinosternidae; genus Sternotherus; species Sternotherus odoratus. The sequence continues at coordinate 53,286,867 of JAVMKO010000006.1, read as the reverse complement.
TCAAAGTAAAAAACAAGAAATTTGGACCTTTGCTAATTTTTTCCTGCCGATACCATCTCCTTGTACACCTCTGGATCCAGGCTCATACAATCAACAAAGTTACCCTTATGGGGAAGGGTTATTGCATATTAACTTTATTCACTTCTTTTTGATTTTCAGGAACAGGAGGAGCTGGAAGTGGAGTTCACATTGCAGAACATGTGAGTAAAACCTTGAATGTTATAGACTTTCTAACTGGTAGGAGGAAAAAAAAACCAAATTGGAAAGTAATAAATTGGCAGCGGGGAATGTGTTCCATTGTGCTTGCTGCCTCCTAAGGAATATCCAGACCCACCAGAATTCTGTCTTTTCCCAAATTCTAATGGATTCTTGGGTGGAACAATGTACACAACTTATTTCCTACCTGAGTATGGTAGCTTGTCACGTAATGTAGTCATCATCAAGATTAAGTTTTTGTCCCAGATATTTTTAGTAAAAGTCATGGATGGGTCACGGGCCATAAATAAAAATTCACAGAAGCCCGTGACCTGCCTCTGACTTTCATTATAAATATCCCTGGCAAAAGGGGTAGGCTGGTTCAGCACCCACTGCTGCTGGGGCTCTCGGGTGCTCCACTACTGCAGTGTGTGGGAGCTTTGGGGTCCCCCTGCCGATGGGGCTGGGCTGCTGCAGGGTCTCCTCACCCCCGAGGCAACTATGGGGTCCCTCAGCTGCTGGCCATGGCTAGGCAGCTGCAGGGGGTCCCCCCATGGCCTGCTGCGGTGGGCAGCTGCAGGGGTCCCTGCTGTCTGCCACAGTTGGGCAGCTGCAGGGGTCCCCCGGCAGCTGCTGCTGCTGAACAGTTGTGGGGTCTGCCAGCTCTACAACTTCGGGGACTCCCCCCACCATCGGGCGCAGCAGCAGGGAGTCACCGACCCCTGAGGTGGCTGGGCAGCTCCAGGGTCTGCTAGGCTACTGCTGCCTGCCGTGGTTGGACAGCTGCGGGGTTCCCCTACCAGGGAAGGGGTTGGAAGCTGAGGGGCTGGGGCTGGCTGGGAGCTCCAGCCCCAGGGCAGAGAATGTCACAGAGGTCAATGGAAGACACAGTTTCCATGATGTCCATGTAGGGTGACCAGACAGCAAATGTGAAAAATCGGGATGGGGGTAATAGGAGCCTATATAAGAAAAAAAAAATTGGGACAGTCCCTATAAAATCGGAACCCCTGGTCACCCTCCTCCATGATCACTGTGATATAATTGTAGTCTTAATCATCATTCATGTAAAGAAATTTTGCCTGATGTGGTTATTGCCTGTTGTCTCCCCAGCTTAAATCAAGATCTTGTTGATTGTTATTAAGAAAAGCTAATACGTATGGATCTGTTACTTTCTTACCAAGATCTTCTAATAATAATTTTAATGTAGAAAGTGTAATCACAGGCCCAGAAAGGTGGTTGCAGCACATTACAGTGACCCTTTAACATTTTCCTTTGCTGATTTCATGACTCTGGCCTGCTGTGTGACATCAGTGGGGAAGTTATGCCTTTTGATGTCTAAAAAATGCTTATGTTGAATTTTCTGTACTATTTCATCACCCGACGGCAGCATGAAATTCTATTTATGCTCTCATTCTTTGATTGAAAGGGAAGAAAACATTTGGGTTGTTTGATTTCTGTGACTGTGATGAAAACCCTTACTAGTCTTCTGCCTTCACCCCTTACACCACTATGTGCAGTATGACAGGTGTATACCTCTTACTAGAGAGCCCCACTTTTTGCTATCAATACCAATAGTATGGTCCAAGAGCCAGATACTTTGGTTCTGACCAGTCCACGTAGCTGTGCATGCGCCTACCTGCAGATTGCCTTTGCACCAACAGCTGAGCCAAGCCATGGCAGACAGATTGCCCAACTGCCTGTGGGCCCATAGCCCAGGCCTGTGTGTGGGTGACAACTGCTTGCCCCAGGGTAGGAGTGACTAAGGAGGTGAGTCATTTTCATTTAGGTGCTTGTTTTGCGCCTTTTGTGTTGATTTTTTTGATGTACTAAACTGTGTGTTTAATCAATACTCATGTTTCCTTTCTCTTTCATGTTTCCACTGGTAGGCTCCAGAAACAGGGTAACCCTGTGAGAGGTGCTCAAGGGATAGGATCCAGGCTGGCTGGGTGGCTTGGCTTGGCCAATATTCCCTTTCTCCGTGATGTAATATAACCTAGGCCCTGAAACCAAGGGGCAGGCAAGAACTTGTGGCAGATCCTGGCAAACCAAAAGGTACTGTCAGTGTATAAAGAAGTTGTGGGGACCTAGAGGGCCCAATGGATTGTTGACTCATGACATTCTTTCTTCCTCCTTTCCTCCTTTTCAGATGTCTCAACTTGAGGAGGTGCTTCTGCTGCAGTTCCTAGAAGACTTGAAGGCCCTTCAGCTCCCCATCCATAGGCTTTCATGTCACCCCCCCCCCCGTTTGGAAATGTGATGGAAAATATTTTTTTAAAAATGTAAAATAAAATAAATAAATGTAAATAGATGTACAGAAAGTTGTGTACAATGCAAATGTTAAAAGATAATGATCACAAAAGGTGAAAGCATGTTTTTTTAGTTTTTAGTAAATAAATGGTCCTTAATTGCTTTAACTCTGGTATATTATTTCTAGAAGTTTCCCCTACAGTGCTAAGAGAAGCGGATTACGTTTGTTAGCTGTTTTGGATCCTGCAGAAGGAAATCAGAGCAATGGGCACAGGGGATGGTAGCTTCTGAAGCTTTATGTATGTTGTTTCTTTAAATCTGAAGCAGGAAGTCAGGCATGATGGTGGGACTGGGGAAGGTTCTGGGCAGAAGCTTGACAGTGAAGGAGAGGAACAGACAAAGTAGCTTTGGGACTCATAATTGTTTCTTTATGCCAATAAAGTGTTAGTAGTGACACTTTCTGTCAGTCTTTACCATGTTCCCAGGACAGTGAAATTTTCAGGCGATAAGAGGCAGGTGACATGAGAACCCAGACTTATAGCCTGATCCTGAGCTCACCCAGGTTTTACACCATTGTAACTTCATGGTCTTCAGTACATGGTCTGCAGATTTATAGTAGTCTATCTGAGAACAGAGTCAGGTCCATGGTGGGCTCATGAATCAAGAAGCCACTGAGCTGAGTGTGGCAGCTATTGAAAAACGGGGAGGCCAGGTCTTTCTGTGAAAGAGTTCAAAAAGTGCCTATTTATCTAGATAGGAAGCCATCTCATCTTGTATTTCTTAAACATAACATAATTGCCCACCCTTGCCTGAAACAAGAACTGTAATGACAGTATCTGTCTAACTACAACTTTAACTACCAACACAAGAACCAAATATCAGGAGCTTTGGTGTCGATTTCCTGGAATAGGCTGTGTGTAACTGCAGATTGTAGGTACAGGTTGCAGCAACTCCACACACCTTCCAGAATAACATACCATCCATTGCTGGTTTTATATGCTCATGTTCCCTATATAGCTCCATATAACAGTTAGCTTTAATAAAGGAAAGAATATTGGGTAGCATATTTAATACTTGAGAGCCAGATTTTCAACTGGTGGAAGTCATTTAAGTCAATGGAGCACCAATGTACATGAACTTGAGGATCTGACTGTAAATTGTTATGACTATGTTCCGTACCTCACTAATATCATCCTGAGTTTGCAACTGTAATATCAAAGAATGATGCATCATATGATATCTTGATTAAATCAGGAATTGCCTGATTTATCAGAGAGAGAGGGGGAATTTTTGTGTGTGCATGTGCACACACACACAATCTGGTATTATTTTGAATTTCATTTCCATTTTACAGTTCACCTTTAAAACGAGTACAGTAAACCCTCGATTTAACGGACCTCGATATAACGGACTTCGGATGCAACGGACAAAATTTCTAAGCAAGTCTGATGCAGCCAAAATCCATTTGTCGAGGGCTGGCTGCCGGCTCCCGGCTGCCGCCCAGGTCCAGGCAGCGGGCTGGCTGGCTCCCGGCTCCCGCCTGGGTCCAGGCAGCGGGCGGGCTGGCTGCCGGCTACCGGCTCCCGCCTGGGTCCAGGCAGCGGGCGGGCTGGCTGCCGGCTACCGGCTCCCGCCTGGGTCCAGGCAGCGGGCGGGCTGGCTGCCGGCTACCGGCTCCCGCCCGGGTCACGGCAGCGGGCGGGCTGGCTGCCGGCTACCGGCTCCCGCCCGGGTCACGGCAGCGGGCGGGCTGGCTGCCGGCTACCGGCTCCCGCCCGGGTCACGGCAGCGGGCGGGCTGGCTGCCGGCTCCCGGCTCCCGCCCGGGTCACAGCGGCGGGTGGGCGGGCTGGCTGCCGCCTCCCGCCAGCGGGCGGGCGGGCTGGCTGCCGGCTCCCTTCAGCGGGCGGGCGGGCTGGCTGCCGGCTCCCTCCAGCGGGCGGGCGGGCTGGCTGCCGGCTCCCGCCAGCGGGCGGGCGGGCTGGCTGCCGGCTCCCGCCAGCGGGCGGGCGGGCTGGCTGCCGGCTCCCGCCAGCGGGCGGGCGGGCTGGCTGCCGGCTCCCGCCAGCGGGCGGGCGGGCTGGCTGCCGGCTCCCGCCAGCGGGCGGGCGGGCTGGCTGCCGGCTCCCGCCAGCGGGCGGGCGGGCTGGCTGCCGGCTCCCGCCTGCGGGCGGGCGGGCTGGCTGCCGGGTCCCGGCTGCCGCCCGGGTCCCAGCAGCCGGGGCCCGGGCAGGCTGGCTGCCGGGTCCCGGCTGCCGCCCAGGTCCCAGCAGTGGGCGCGCTGCAGAGCTGCCACCCCAGCTCTGTGGCGGGTGGGCTGCTGCTCCGACAGCTCAGTTTTTTTTTATTATTAATTAACGGACTTTCTGATTTAACAGACACCCCCTTGCCCAAATTAGTCCGTTAAATCGAGGTTTTACTGTATAGAAAATTCTCCCCTCTTTGTGCTACTATGGAGTCTTAGATGAATGTACCATTGTTTCACCTACGGAGGCCTGGGTTTGAACCATTCAGACAGATTTAATGATCTCAAACTCTTCCCAGTTTTAGTATGGCGTACTGTATATAAGAAACCTCTGCATGCTTTGACACAGTGCACAGCTTCTGCTTGGCACTGTTCGAGGGCTGGAATATCAGGGGCTTTAAAGGTCAACTTCTATTTTCCACTGTTAACGAAGTGCGTGGAAACTTGCACAATACCCATATGTTAGAACTGGCTTCTAGTGCTAGTCCTTCTGGGACATCTATGAGTTCAAAATAAATAAATTTAAATGAGCAATATAAAAGTTGAGGGGGAAAGTCTGTGGCTGATATACTTGGAGTCATTTAAATAATTCTAATCATGATATTTGTATTTTTAATTTTGTTTTTTAGTCTGGACTGTCCTGAAAACATCATTACTAATGGAGTACTAGTGGTAATCTTTTTATTTTCTTTGATCTTTCCTGACCCCCACAACAAGTACTGGTATTACTGCTAGCACTAGGAAAACATGCTGTCCAGTGCTCGAATCGCACACTCCTACGAAGAGACAGCCAGGAACTGGGATAGCTGTGAACTCTCTCCTACTCTAGCAGAGTGTCACTTTCTGCCAAAGACTGAAAGTGGTACAGCTGCGAGCACCCAGTATTCCTACCTGCTAATGCAGGTTTGAGAATTTCCCTAGTTACTATTCCTATGCTGTTCCCTAAAGTGGATAATGCTTAATTATCAAAAGTGATAAAACATTCACAAACAGCTTCCCTCCAGCTATTCTCTCTCTAAAAAAACCCTGTTATCTGAATAGCTTTTCAATCTGTTATTCCCCCGCCCTTGAAGAGAACATTACTTTTCTGTTCATACTTGTAAGATGCTCCTATTTTCTCCTCCTTTATACTCCATAACATGGAAACAATATGTCACAGTCAGCATCCCCCCATCTAAGGGCTAGATATGATTCCCTTTGTTGTCACTGCTTAATCAACCAGAGGAGTTAATGGAGAACAATGTGACTCACTTAGAACCCCAGGTGTGTCATTCTTCGTCATTTATTTGGTCATCTCTCTTACAGTCACGTGAAGTTTCCTGTTTGGAAGTTAATGGGCAGGCAAAGAAGCTAAAGCAGCAATCCACAAGTGAGGTTATTGCTTCATTAACTGGCTGTTTATATGTTATGATTCAGTAGTTATCATTGAAGTTAGAGAATGAATAATCCATTATTAAGGGCTGTTATAAAGAGGACTGTGTTCAGTGGTTCTCCCTGCTCACTGATGGTAGGACAAGAAGTAATGGGTTTAATCTGTACCTTGGGAGATTTAGATAAGATATTAGGAGCCACTTGCCAACTATAAGGATAGTTAGGCACTGTACTAGGCTTCCAAGGAAGATTGTGGAATTCCCACCAGTGGAGGTTATTAAGAACATATTGGACAAACACCTGTCAGGGATGGTCCTGCCTCAAAGCAGGGAGCTGGATTTAATGACCTCTTGAGGTCCCTTCCGATCCTACATTTAGATTTCTATGATTATTTAGATGATACTGACTGTCATATGATACTTATATGGCTCAAAAAAACCCTCACTCTATAATAACATTATGTTTGAGACTCAAATAACAGTCAGAACATTCAAAATGTTGTCTCTCACAACAACCTTTTCTTTATCCAAAGAATACTGTTTATGCTGAAATTTTAACAAAACATTATGGAAAAATTTCTGTTGGCTTTAGGTTTTGTGAAACTTTTATGTATGAAATGTAAATTTGGGGATAGACTTGACCTGCCATTGTCCGTTTAAATATTATTTCATAACTAAATTTCTGCAAATAAGGCCTAATCTGTAGACTTCATTTAGGCCTGTGCACATACCAATTCAAAGGTTTTTAAAGTTTTTTTGAGTTGTTTGAGCAAAAATACAGTGTCTCAAAGATTTAAATATGAGATTACACACGGATGCGGGGGTCTGCACAAACGGATCTTACTGCAGGAATGGGGCCTATGTTTGTAAAATCAGTCCTGTTCAATGTAATAGGGATCTCTTAGACTTCTTGCGTGCTCTTTTCAATAGGTGGGTTCTTTTCCAAGAGTTACACATTGAACACATTTTGAAAAATCTTTATCTGTTACTAGACACCCACCACTCTATAGATAGAGGGGTGGCCAGGCCAAATTTCAGTGACTGATGGGTTGTGACCTGTCACATGGAGTTGTAATGCTACTTAAATTTCACCTGCCAACAACTCGATGAGGGGCAGACAGATTGAGGGGCAGACAGGCCAAAGGGTGTTGCGATCCTGTGTGTTTCTGTACTGCCAAGTGCAGGGGAGGCCACAGAGAACGTGACTCCTGTCAGCACTGGCTCATGCGCTATGTGAAGAAGAGACAAGGTACTTTCTGGCTGAGGAAACCTCGGTTTTCTCTGAGAGTGGGGACCAGAGTGGGGTCCCTGACAGGGGAGAAGGGAGTGGAATTTGCCCCCCACCCCATCTCCAAGAAATATCTGAATTGGTGCCACTGAATGGAAGGATCATTTCAGCTATAACAACATCATTGCCGCTGCTTCTTAGTGTCTGCGTAATGTACCTCAGGTGGCACATGACCAGGATTCATCACTGAATTTGGTCTGCTGGTTGGATCATTAGTTTCCCCTAGGCTGAACTGGGCACTGACAGGGAGTGCGACATGAATGTGATCCATGTTTCCCACCATTGCTACTGAGCAGTTATCACAGAAAGACAATGATAAATCAATCTATTTGATTTGCAGTTAGGACCTTTGGCTTTTATAAGGAGTATGACATAAAGTACAATGCATATCAGAATAGAATGGCAGTGAATAAATGGCTCCCATATCCAATTTGAATTGTATTTATTCCCACCCTCAAAGCCCTCCCCCCACCTTTAATCTAAAATTCCTTCTAATCTAAATCTTGGTTAGAGTCCTCTAATTAAAGCATTTAGTGCCTCACTGAATTATTTGAATCCTCATTCCCCTGAATATTTGTTATGGGATTTTAGATAGATGGAATTTTATTATCTTTTGTGGGCACTCTTTAGATTTACTAAGCAACCACTATTATGAGGACAATGCAAAGAACATCTCAGTGAATGCAGTGTATAAATCATGTTAAGGTTCTCCTTGTTCACTGTCTCTTGTCTTTAGAGGAAGAGCTCACACTTACAGTCAAAGGATCCTATGAAGAAACCCAAAAGATTTCATTGGACACTGACTCCAGCCTCAGGGACAGAGATTCCATTGTGTTCCACTGTATCAAGAATAACCAAACAAAACTGGATGTTACACTGCCAAAGAAGATGCATTGCTGTGCTGTATGTTATCATTAGCCTTAATAAAAATATAATTTGGAGTAGAATGTAAACAGCAACATCAATCTAATTCATGTGTTTTGGGGAGGGTTAGTCCTTTTCTCCTTGTGATAAATCACCACCATCTCCACTTTTCTTTTAATTCATCAGACCTCAGAGAAAGAAGAATCCCTGCCTCTGCCCCCAAATTCACTCCCTTTGCAAAAGAAAATAAAAATAGCAACGGTGAGTGCTGCAAACCTTTTGGAATAAATATTTTAACTGTTTAAGTTTTTACTAGTTCAAGCAAGCTAACAACATCCTAATTGTTGTGCAAAGTATAGCTGATCATGTAGGTTTATAAAAATTGCTCAAAAATCATCATACTTATTTTTAAAGTTGCAAATAGCAAATAACGTTTTTTGTCCTGATAACCATTTGAAACCTGCAATCTTAAGATTCTATACTTAAAAAATCTATAAGACTACAAATCCCTGTCACACACATACCAGAAAGCACTTATAAAAAATGGGGATAATGCCATTTCATTATTGTTGGTGATCAAATAAAATTTCAGTATACATTGTTTAATTACAATCAGATGTTCCTTCAGTGTTGATTTTCTTCATTATATTAAAGACTATCATAATTTATTGATAGAATATAGTGGGAGAAGTAATATCTAACACATGCTATTTTATTACACTGACAATTAATATTGCATTCTATTACTAACATCCTGCTACAATAAACCTCTAAATAGAACATGAGACTATTTAGTCTCTTACTACTTACTTACTACTTGATCCATTGTACATTTGCAATTTTCCATTATCTGCAAATACATTTGCAGTTATTTGAGCATACACTATAATTAGACATTTCAGATATTGCTAATTGGAGAGTAGGCAAAACTCACTGTAAGACTAAGAGAAAAGAAGGTTTAAAAATATGATGGTAATTTCTCTACTTAATTTCCAGGACAAAACATTTGACTTGCATGTGAAGGCAAAAGACTGGTAAGATATCTTATCTTCGTTCTTAGGCATTGTCTACACTGGCAAGTGAAAGACAAAACTTTTGTACATCAGAGGTGTTAAAATACATACACCTCTGAAAGACAAAAGTTTTGTCGAGGGCAAATGCTGGTGTGGACAGCGTTTTGTCAGCAGGAGCACTATCCTGCCAATGATGCTAACGCCACTCGTTGGGAGTGGAAGTTTTTTGTCGGCAGTGTCACTAAAAGCTGCACAGTATAGATATAACCCTTAGAGTACTAATGACTGTCAGCCGAACTTTGCCCTGTTCTTCTGTGTGTGTGTTTTATTTTGTTTTTTGTTTTGGGAAACAATATGTCAAGAGCTTCTGCAAATGTTTAAAGTATGATCCAGTGTTGAAAGCGACTGTGTACAATTGGCACCTTTTCATCTGTCAGGTCTGTTCCCTGGTTGTTGTCAGAGTCAGAAGTGCTGACTTTAGAGAATAAAATAATCTGTACTCCTCTTTGGTTTTGCTAATTTAACAGAATCAATTGTTTGTTGTATTGTATATTGTAGTGTTTAGGAGCCTTATTCATGGTCACTGTGGTAGGTGCTGTACAAAATTAGGACAAAGACAGTTCCCGCCCCCAAAAAGATTACAATCTAAGTCCTGGTCTACACCAGGATCTAAGATACGCAACTTCAGCTACAGGAATAGCGTAGCTGAAGTAGATGTTTGGAGATTGACTTACCATGGTGTCTTAAAGGCAGTGAGTTGACTGCTGCTGCTTCCCTGTCAACTCCGCCTCTCTGGTGGTGAAATACAGGAGTCAATGGGAGAGCGCTCGGGGATCGATTTATCATGTCTAGACTACATGTGAAAAAGGTGACCCCTGATAGATCAATCTCACAGTGTTGATCTGCCTCTCTGCTGGTGAAATACAGGAGTCAATGGGAGAGCACTCTGGGATCAATTTATCATGTCTAGACTACATGTGAAAAATTGACTCCCTCCCCCCCCCCGATAGATCAATCTCACAGCCTTGATCCCTGCAGAAGTATAGACCTGCCCTAAGTCTAAGAGAAGAGATGACAGATGGATACAGACAGATGGGAGAGCACAAAGAAACAATAAGAAATATTGTCTAAATAGATAAGAAAGATACAGAGTGGGTCAAAGGGTATAAAACACAAATGGAGTGAACAATGTGATGGCAGCAAACATGTTAGATCATTTTTAATGGGTTTTCTTAGGAGGGGATCAACTAAATCAGCGGTTCTCAAATGTTTGAGAACCGCGACCCATTTTTGCTTGCTTGGCTGCCGCGGTGACCCTTGTATGTCCGCCAAAAAGCCGCCAAATTAATTACTTCCGCGTTCTGCATTTTTTTGGAGGACATGCTGAGCGCTCCCGACTGGAGCCGAACTGTGTGCTCAGTATGTCCACCGAAAAGCCACAGAATGCGGAAGTAATTCATTTGGTGGCTTTTAAGCAGCGCTGGGAGCTCGTGACCGCCCTGGAAGCACTTGGTGACCCCCAGAGGGGTCGCGACCCCCGGTTTGAGAACCACTGAGCTAAATGGAAATAAAAAGGGATAAAATGGGGATGAGGGGGCAAGACAGAGGAGGAGAGGGTCAGGTGGGAAGTGACACTCGTGAAGAGTTTGCAAGGAGGGAGGTGGAGCAGAAGCAAACAATCAGCACAAGGCAGTGAAAGTTTTGACTGGAATGTGTAGTGTTTCGAAGCTGACTGCTTTTGTGCCTATTGGCTGGAGTCTCTGGCTGGCAGCTCTCTGCAGTTGTCCCCCAAGGTTGCATGGTTGTGGGTGGAAAGGGAGGCACTACCTGGGTCCTAGCACTCCCAGAGTATGGATGATCTTTCCTACCCAGTTTTTGGTCCTGGGGCACACTGGAGGGGAGGAGAACCATTTTGCCCCCAAAATAGTTGAGAGAGTGAGACAGGTTCCATTGCTTCTCATGTATCATCAAAGGAAACGTTAACTGAGATTCAACCAGTTGTATCTGCACAGGCATCACTGAAAGGATAATGTGAAGATAATGAGGTTGCAGTGATGTAAGTGAGGCACAATTTGACTGACAGAACCTTTATTACTGGGTCTGAGCACAAGAAAAAATGATCACAGCATTGGAATTTGTAGTCAGGGAAAAAACGTTTTTACTTGTAAACTTGGAACATTTGATATGGAATCATTGAAACAGTAAACATGGAATCCCATGCTGCCATATCGGCGGTTGCTTTTTGGAGAGTAGGTTCATTTTCAAAACCACCCAAACATAAAAAAGCACATGTTGTTTGTATTATAACACAAAATTGCTCAGATTCTGGAGTCCAGGTGAAGGTGTGGGCAGGGTGGAAAGGTGACTAAGTCACCTATGTGATCTCCCAATGCTGGTGCTGCTCTAAGCTAGGTCAGACCCCAGGTGCCAACGGCCTGAAGTAGCTGTTGTGGCTGCTGGAAATTACTGGGATGCAAGGATTTCTCGGCGATCCCTCCTTTCCATGGCCTCTGCTCTAGACAAGGGAGGAGAGTGGCTTAGGCACTGCCAGGATGGCTCTATACCACTGGAGAATCCTACGTTGGAGGAATCTTTCTGTGGCTGGCTAAGCAAAGATTCCTTCTGCATGAGGGAGCCTGGCCCACTATGGTCATTATGTTCACGGGGCTCATAAAACAGAGGTTAGCCAGCAATCTGAACTTTAAACACACACACTGACTGATGTTTCCCTTCTCCTCAGATAAACCGATAATCTTGCAAGGTAAAACTAATATTATATGCAATATTGTAATTAGAGCTGGTTGGGAATTTTTTACAAAACATTGTTTCACTGGAAAATGTCAATTAATTGAAATGGACCCATTCTCATGAAAAGTTTCAGTTTCAGCAAACTTCTTGACTTGAATTTTTTTTTTAAAAAAAAGGTTTGAAATTATTAAAATGTTCCATTTCAACATTTTCTGAATGAAAAATTCAAATTTTCCATGCTGAAATGTCTTTTTGTATAAAAATTCAAGCTAATTATATTACTATAAAAATATTTTTAAAAGGTCAAAAATCTAAACAAAATGTTTCACAATGATCAAAACAAAGTACTTCAACTGGAATTTTTTCAGATTTTGTTTTGTGAAAATTTTTGAGATTCTGACTTTTACATCCTGATTCAAGATTTTTCAAAATCTTGAATTTTTTGGCAAGATGGGAACATTGTTTCCTGTTTGGCTATAACTGCAAAATTTCATAGAATATTATTCAGTCAGACTTGATCAGAGAAGACATGGTATAGCCTTGAAAAAGTTTTTCAGATCTTGAAAAGTACTGTAGCTCACAAAGAAAAAGGACCACATGAACTATACCTTTCCACTTTCTGTGTGCTTAATCTCAACCCAGAAGTGAATTTTATTAGAAAGTCCGAAGAAAATAGATACAGCTGTTTGGGACTTTTTTGAGGTGATCCTGAAAATATTTAGACACATTTTTACATTCAGAAAGTCATTAAAATGACTTTATTTTTAAAAATTAAACTTGGTAAGTGAATGATGTGTACTTTGCAAAAGTGTCTGGGAATGGAAAATTATAGTAGTCACCCATGAAACATCCATGCTCATGAACTAGCATTTCAGCTAATATTCTGTGTAGTTTGCAACCACGAGAGGGCAATGTGACTAAAGCCTTTTGGAAAATTCTGACATTCTATCCTATAGCAGTTTTTGAAGACAGAAAAACACAGATAGAATCACCATCTGTGTTTTTGTCTTTTAAGTTTTTACAGAATTGGGACTTAAGCACATGATTAATTTTACTCATGTGAGGAAATTCCTAGGAACTGTTCTTAAGTGTTTGCAGGGACAGATACTTAGATTAGCCCGAATTACCATAGTAGTCTACTTGGGAGGGGAGATCTTGCAGGATCTGCGCCTTAGATTGCAATCGCTCCATGAATATATCTAGGTGACCCCTACCACATTTTGGGTGCTAATGTAATATAAACAAATGAAAATAGAACATTGATCTTGCACAGAACTCGTTCATTACCAATGTAAGAAGTACACACAGAATGGGGTTATCCAGCTGTTTTCTAATAGAAGCAGATTATACACAGTACTACTCCTGAACAACTGCACACAAGTCAATAAGGTTTCATGAGTTAGCTAAGGGCAGAATTTGACCCTGTGGTGCAGTGGTAGCTGTATCACAATTAAGGTTGTGTTGCAGAATTCACTTTATAAACAATCCCATTGCAAGAGCAAAAAACGAATGATGAAACTATAAACTCAGAGTGCTACAGTAGACTCTCGATTATCCAGGATGATAGGGAAAAAAATAATCCTGGTTAATAAAATCCCAGATAATCACCATCCATAGGAAATATGTGTGTGTGTGTGTGTTGGGAGGGGGGGACGGACATTGTTCACTAGCTACCCTGAGGCGGGGGGAGGAGGTGTTGGTTCACTGGCTGCTCTGCACCCTTGTGGGGTTTTTTGTGTGTGCTTGGGGCGGCAACAAAGCCAGAGCCGGCTCTGCAAGTTACATGGTTTTTTTCCTTTTCTTTTTGACATCTGGTTAATCCACAACCTGGTTAACCCAATCCTGGATAATCGAGAGTCTACTGTATTTGAATTTGGTGGTCTGATGAAAAATAGATTGACACAGAAAGAATACTAAGAGTTCAAAAATCACCCTTCAAATGAAAAATTGCCAAATTGTCTCTTTCCTTTGTGTGACTTCTTTTGCAAGAAACCTGAACCATGCTGGGACCTATTCTTTGTCCACATTGTTGCTTCTCATGTGCTGGCAATAGAAATGACACCCTCTTTCTTACATTGCTCAGTCTATATACAGGTGTGGAAATAGCCTGTTGCATAAGTCTGGTGATGGAGTTTATTGATTGTCTTCTCTATATAGATCCTAAGTAATAATATCTGTGCACACATTTTTTGTCATTGCTGAGCCTGATGGATGGGAATCAAAGAATACGATATTTGCTGTGGTCTGTATTTCAGGGCAAAAGACATGGACGTGCGCTTTGGGTTTGACTTGTGCACAGAGGAGCAGGATTTCCTGTGGAAAAGGAAGAAGTATGTTGCTGCTGCTGTGAAGAAGGTGCTCCAGCTAGAGGAGGACCTGCAGGACCATGAAGTACGTGGAACTAAATTGTGGGTGCCCCCCTCTCTCCTCTTCCCAATGGTAGTTCTGCATTCAGCTGGTGGCATTTTTCTTACAGGAGCAGTACATCTTCCAAATAGTCAGAAAGCCTTAGAAGCAAGAATGGATCATTTGCTTTCAAGGAGTGCAATGCATGGCTCCAGGATTAATCAGTTATATTAGGGCGCATTTATTGGTAGCCTTGAACAGAGATAACACTCCCTGGACAGGTGCTGCCCACTGGCAGGAGAAATGAGTCTAGGAGTTGTACAGCCTGCCAGTGCCTTCTCCCTCCCACACATCCCCAGGCAAACATTTGAGGATGTCGAGGGTTACTGGGTACCAACCACCCACCTCCACCCCGCACCAAGCAGGGCAGGAATCATCTCCCTCCTGTTACTTCCCAAGGGCAGGTCCAGATCTTTGGAAGGAGAGACTGGGAGCATAGGAGCTGATGTAGCAGTATGGTGAGCAAGGTGAGGCAGATCAGGCTAGCTGACACATATCTTTACAGCCCTAGTAGTCTCTCTATGGTTCCCTGATGTCATGAGCTACAGTTTCCTTTTGTACACTGCTCATTCGTATCAAGGAAGGGGTGTGTGTGTGTGTGTGCCTGTCAGGCAGGAGGTTTGTAGTCAATATTAGAAGAACGTTTGCGGTTGCTGAGTGGAGGTAGTTTGTGTGATGGAGGCAGGGTGGGAATATGTCTGTTGTAAAGGGGATCTTTGGCTGTCTTCATTTTTTAGTTCACTCTTTGAATTAACTTTTTTTTAATAAAGGTCAAAATCCAAACAAAACCAACATTGTTGAAACGAAATGTTTCCATTGATGTAATCTGATTTTTGGGTAGGAGGGTGGGGTGCCGATTTGCAAAACATTTTGGCCTCTCAAAAATTCTTGGGGGATGGGAAAACTGTTTCCCACCCAGCTCTAATCATTTACTCTTTTTCATGACAAAAGAACAGCAGAGCACACAATGAAATTAAAAGGTAACAAATTTAAATAAGCAGATGAACATACTTGGGCTCAGGAAGCACCCCCATGATATTGTATTGCACAATTCCACATATTTTAAGGTGTTGTGCATTTTTCTGAAGCACTGACCAGTGTCAGAGACAGAATCATGGATTAAAAAGCTGTTTGGGTAGGGCAATGCCTATATTTTTATGCTGACTTCCAGGTGACACACATTAGAAAATTCTAATCTAGTGAGTTGGTCAACAATTGTATAATAAAACAAATCAACAAATCGGAAGCAACAGAATGTGAACCTTCTCTGTCCCATCAGTTAGGAGATAGGCATGGAAGTAGTTAACGTGAATCGTGTAATTGCTCACAAACTGACATCATTCTTTATTGGTATTATCCATGTCTTTGCCATGCCTTCAAACAAATCATTTCTTATCTCTGATCTTCGGTTGTTTTTCACCTGGCTTCTCCTCTGTGTGTTGATCAGGTTCCAGTGGTGGCAATCACGACAACAGGGGGAGGGACAAGATCATTAACAGCAATGTATGGCAGCCTGTTGGGTCTTCAGAAACTGAATGTCTTGGACAGTGTTTCTTACATCACTGGTTTATCGGGCACTACATGGTAAGCTGGATACGAGCAATGATTTTATTTGATCTTTCTGCACACCACTATTATTTATTTATTATTTATATAACACTGTTGGTTTGTGTGACACTTTACAGATAAACAATAAACCCACATATATCCCTATGTATGTTCCAAGAACAAAATTACCATAAGCTAAGCAATGGGTAGTCACACTGACCAACTGCCTGTGCCACCTAGTGGATACTATATATGTCTTGGATCTCAGAAGTAGAGTTCAAATCACTGTTAAGAATGTATATTTATTTAAACATCTATTACCTTTCTGTATTATGTCAATTATACTCTAGATCAGGGGTCTCAAACATGCGGCCCGGGGGCCACATGCGGCCCGCAAAGCCCTTCCCTGCGGCCCGCCAAGCTTCCTGGCGCCCCCCTCCCCCCCCCCGGTCCCCCCATAGCACTTTGCAGGATGGAGGGGGCAGAAGTGGAGGCTTCTCTGCTGCCTGGCTGGGCCGCGCGTGTTTCTAGCTCTGGACTTCCTATATTGCTCTTGCTTTGTTTGCCAAACAGCTGTTGGTGGTGCCTAGCGCTTTCCAGGAGGGAATGGGGAGCTACGTGCTCAGAGGAGGAGGTGGGGCAGGGGTGGGACCTCTTGGAAGGGGTGGAGTGGGGGCGGAGCCGGGGCAGCGAGGGCAGGGTGTGTGTCAGTGGTGCGGCCCTCGGGCCAGTGCACTAGTCCTCATGGAAGGGGTGGAGTGGGGGCAGAGCCGGGGCAGCGAGGGCAGGGTTTGTGTCAGTGGTGCGGCCCTCGGGCCAGTGCACTAGTCCTCATGGAAGGGGTGGAGTGGGGGCAGAGCCGGGGCAGCGAGGGTATGTGTGTGTGTCAGTGGTGCGGCCCTCGGGCCAGTGCACTAGTCCTCATGCGGCCCTCATGGTCATTTGAGTTTGAGACCCCTGCTCTAGATCCATCACAATGAATCTTGTCTTTGGGCTAGGATTGGAGATAGGAAGATGAAGGGGTGGGATTTCACACCTTGACCATACACATGGACCATTCCCTCCTACAGTGGAGTTGGAAGTGTAATTTTCAGTTTGGGTAGACATATCTGCGCTAGCTTTAACATATTAAAATTCCCAGCATAGCCATGGCTGCACAGACGGTAGGATGGGTTAGCTAACATGAGAACAATCTCATCTGAAACCCTAGATGCGTCCTCAGGGCAGCTGTCCCATTCCACTGTCCATGCAGCCTCAGCTACACTACTATTTTTATCAGGCTGTCTCAATAAAAGCTAGTGCTAGTATGTCTACCCAAGATGGAAATTATATCTACATCTCCAGTGTAGGCCTTATTGTTTAACATCCTATCTCCCTTCCTCAGGACCATGGCAAACTTGTATGAAGATGCTAATTGGTCACAGAAGTATCTGGAGGAAGCAATCAATAAAGCTCGGAAGCAAGTGACCAAGTGCAAGATTAAGGGTTTTACCTTGGACCGTATGAAGTACTATTACAATGAGCTAAAAGAACGGTGCCAGCAAGGATACAACACGTCTTTTATAGACTTGTGGGGGCTCATGGTTGAATACCTGCTACATGATGAGGTACTGAATATATCATTCTTTTCAGAGATCTGATGAACTTCTATTGCTAAGAATGAGCAGAAAATAAACTCAGAAAGGAATGCCCATCCAACAACACTGTAGGGTTACTGATGCAAAGAATTTGATAGGATATTTTGTTGCAGATAGATATGGCGATATATTCAAATACAAACACTGTTCTCACTTTAAAATTGTGGCAGACCTATGGGTACCATGGAACCTTAAACTGCTCAGTCCAAGAAAGTCTAACATGCCAACCTTTGGCTGTCACTTTTTTGTTTTAAAAATCTGAATCCCTAGGATTCATTTTATAACTGAGATGCCTATTTGGATATTGAATTTGTTCAAACATTCATTTTGGTTAAAAACTAAATTGGCTTCAAGAAGGTGACATAAATCCTAGTTACATCACATACCATTTGTTTTGTGTGTGTTTGTAATACTGTCTTATTTATATTCTTTCAGTGTTGTTTTTAGAGCTAGTTGAATTGCAGAAAAGAATATTCCTTGAATGTATTATTATATGGATTCCACTTGTACTCACTGAGGAATGTATTTGCCAAATGGTATTTGATCAGCTATGCAACTAGTTAAATCTGTTTTTTTTAAAGTATTTGGCAAATGCATTTTTTTTATGGAAAATGGTGAAACTTGTCAAACATATTCAGCAAATATTGGCCAGGTCTTATTGTTTTATATGTATATCTAAAGAATTTTAGAACAGTTAAGGAAGTAAAACTTGGATTTATTAAATCATTTGGTGCTGGAATAACTTCAAAATGTTTTAAAAACTTAAGGCAATGTAACCTTAGGATGAGTGACATTAACAAGGTTGAAAAATGTTTGTTTAGAAATAACAGTATTAGAAAAGTGACTAAAATAGGCTATTTCCGAATAATTTCTTTTTACAAGCAAAGAAGTTTAATGCATCAGATCCAGTATAATGCCATACCTGAGCGCACATATATCTGGAATATTGCAGCATAGCCTGGCTAAAATAATCATAACTTAGACAGCTCCAATCCCTATTGTACTCTAGTCACCCATCTCTTCTCATGAATTTCCCTCTCTGTGCTTGTTTGAATCTACAATCAAGCTGATCATATTTCTTAATATTATGTAAGCATCAAAGAATAGCTGCTGTTCCTTGGACTTTTGGCAAGTTTGGAATAGCCTAGACAAACATTTGTGCACACCCCCAATGAGTTGAGAACATAAAACATAACCTGGCTGAAGTTCAGATGTTACATTATAAAAGTTCAAATGCAGATCCATTTTCCCTATTAATTATTTTTCTTCAAAAACAGAAAGATAATAATAAACTCTCGGATCAGCGACAGGCAATGAATGAGGGCCAGAATCCTCTGCCCATTTACATGGCTATCAACCTCAAATGCAGCTATAGTGCTCAAGATTTTAAAGGTAAAGGTGATATCTTAAAGTATGTGATTTATTTTATAAGAAATCTTCATTCATTTTGTGTGATAACCAGTTCCACTAACATTGTAACCCTTTGTCCCTAGCCCCGAACTAAGCCTTTTTTAAAGTTCAAAAACTGTGGATACAGTTTTAAAAAATGTCAAATGTTTTTGTTTGGTGCCTGTAGTCTTTTGAGTTTTGACTTGGACCAGAAATGAAATTTCATTTGTAGCACAGGACATGTGAAGTTCAGTGTTCATCCTCACTACAAAAAATACCAGAAATCTTTTGACAGAGAGATTTGTAGACACATTTTGTAGAATCAGGAAGTCCTGAGACATCTCCAATAAACCTTTGGACGCAATGCCAATCAAATATACATCTCATTTATCATTGATTTAACTATGCTTGCTTAGTATGAATAGTCAAGAGGAGAGAAAGCAAATAGAAGCACTGGGCTTCTTATCGGTGTTGGCCTGGAGGAAATACATTATAGCTGAGGTAAAAGTTAGGTCTGTTGTATCTGACAATGACATCACAGCATCATGTACATTGTCAAGTGGCTGTATAGTTCTGATCTGTGAGGAGCATGAACAGATGTCAACACAGGATTGCACAGGATCCCACTGAAGACTTGGTATGATGCTTGGTCCTTTTAAAACATTTTTTTTCATCTATCTTCTTTAAAGTATTTACAACCTTTACTGATAGTTGCTCTCCATTCAGGTCTCTCTTTGCTATGTCTTCAAAATTGTAACAATTCATGTTGCATAAGGTCAGTTTCTGCCTAAGGATGTCTTTGAAGTGTTTTTGTTGACCATCCTTCCTGCATTTTCCAAGTGTCAACTCACCACAGAGAACTTTTTTTTTTGGGGGGGGGGGAGGGGGAGGGGGGAGACTGTCATTGCCCATTCTGATAACATGACCTATCCCTCTAGAATTTTCCAGAGGCCATTTCTACTCATCTTGTCAAAAAAAATTGTTTTAGATCAACAAAGACAGTATACAGTTCAGTCTGTTGCTCAGAGCATTTTTCCTGAATCTGCCTCACAACAAATAACAGGCCTGTGGTGCTCCAAATTCACACTGCATCTCTGGTAGAAACTTCTGTGATACTGTTTCCACAGGCTGATTGAGAAAAATGCAAGCAAGGATTTTACTATCTATATAGCAAGGAGATATCCTGGTAGTTACCACAGTCAGATTTGTAGCCTTTATTGTTGTATAGATGAACTAGGATTGTATATTTGAAGTCCTGAAGAATTTCCTTGGCTTCCCAGATATTCTTAATGATTTTGTGTAGATAGCTGACAGTTTTGGGGCCTGCAAGTTAAAAGATTTCAACTGGGGTGCTCTCTTACCTGGTGATTTACCTGACTTCATTTGTTCAACAGCTTTTTTCAGTACCTCCGTGATAGGTGGCTGGTAAGTTTCTTCATATAGGAGTACTGGGTTTGTTTCTCTAGCACCAGTTGGTTGCCCATAGAGTGTGGTTGAGTAGCTCAGTGAAGTTCTGCACTTATTTTTCAGAGACGTCTCTTGTCCTTGATTAAGGTAAATCCATCTGAACACTTTAAAGGAGCTAGTCTGGATTTCAAAGGGCCGTAAATGGTCTTCAGGGACTCATAAAACAGCTTTCTGATCTTAGCATTGGCACAGTGCTGTATTTCTTCTGCTTTCTTTTTCCACCACTTATCCTGTAGACCATAAAGCTGTCTTTGATCCTTGGCTTGCAGATATTTGAATGTATCTTTCTTTGACGTTGATTCTTTGTCTTTGTGCCAAGACATAAACACATCTTTTCTTTTCCTCAAGGATCTTCTTTTTGATTTCATCATTGGTTCAATATAACCAATCCTGGTGCTATCTTTGATTTTTGCTTCGATTTTCTTCTGAGGCTTGAAGAATGGCTGATTTGAATATATTCCACTTTTTGAGTAGATTATTGGGTGATGATGTAATGCTACCACATTTTCCTCTAAATTTTCCTTTAGGTTTTTGTTGATGAAATGGATGTCTCAGCTTTGCTTTGTTCAATTTTGATTTAATCTTGTTCAGCATTGTTTCGCTGAAAGGCATGTAAATTAAAAATGGTTCTGCTCATCCTGTGATCAGTTCAACAGTTTGTCCCTTGCACTGTTCTGGTAATCTTGATGACCCTGATTCCTCTTTGCCGGGTCATGGCATAGTCAACCTGTTGATGGTGCTTTAATCTCAGATGTATCCAAGAGGTTTTGTGTCTGTTGGCCTGCTTGAAGATTGATAATAATAACAAACTCATGCTCAGCATGCTTGCTGAGTAGGGAGAGACCATTGCTGTTTATTTTTCTGACTCCATTGTTCTTTATTATACCATTCCAATCCTCACTATCTTTTCCAACTCTGGCATTCTAGTTTCCCAGAGTATAATAAGCTTGTCTTCACAGGGTATAGATGTCATCCAAATCTGTACTGTTCATTGTTGGAGCATAGGCACTTAAAAGACTCTTAGACCATGATTTTCCAATGGGAAGTCGAGCTATATAAAACTTTATAAATGAACAACTATAACTGAGTACTTATGGCTTTGTTCAGTCCAAGGCTCTTCCCACCCCCAAATTGCTGCATTAATAGACCTCAGTCCATGCATGGTGGGACCACCCCCTGCTGATGCATGAGAAAAATTTGCTTTCGAGGCTCATTGATGTTGCAACCAGTATTGAACAGAAATATAGCTAGTAATAAAATTTGATGTTTTTAAAACTATAATTCTACACAAAGAAGTTGATGCTGGAAGGTGTATTCCACTTGATTTTTTTTTTCTAGTCATCTGATATGAGTGTCTTTTCTCACAGTGTGGACATGGCAGTAAAAGTGCCTCCCTATTTTTTTTTGCTCTCCCTATAGAATGGTTGGAGTTCACTCCCTACGAGGTGGGATTCTGGAAATATGGAGCATTTATTCGCTCAGAAGATTTTGGAAGTGAATTTTTCATGGGAAGACTGATGAAGAAGATCCCAGAAAGCCGGATTTGCTACTTGGAAGGTAATGGTTATCTAGAGCAAATGTTAACCTACTAAGTATACGGCAGGGTGTATAACTAGGCACTGGTGAGCAAATGATCCACCACTGGTGTGGAATCACTTGCCAGAAATCTATGTATGATACCACCTATGTCACTAGCAGATGATGATTTTCTATGTGAATTTAAATTTTGCTAGTGTAACTAAGCCTGTTGTATGTTTGGTTTAACTATGCTATGAAAACAGGGCAGCTGCTAGATTCTATATACCTTTACTTGAGTCGATTTGTCCAACATTGGCATTTGCTACTTTTTATATCACAATTATTTGGAATTCAGCCCTTTTCAGTTTTTAAGCTGACTTGAAACTGACCCAGATCACAACAAATCTGAAGGTGACCCAAGCTTGAGATCGTTGAGTTATTTTCATACCTGTCCTGTACTCAACTCTTGTAGTTAGGTCCTGCTGGAGTTGGGTCGGGTTACCAGGGTCTCGTGTGTAATGGGGGTGGAGAAGGGGTGGGAGAGAATGGGAGGGTGGTGCCATTGCCTGCAGAGCCAATAGCTAGTGCACCCCTTGTGGCTGTGCCAAGGGGGAAGGTGGTGGTAGTAGCTGGAGCTGCAGGGGCGCACTGCACTGCAGCACAGGCTGGGTGTGTCAGTAGGTGAGCAGCAGTCAGATGGGCAGGGTGGGTGGGAGGTGACTGCTGTTCTTGGTTGCCCTGTTGGCTTCTTTGTTCACACCAACATTTTCTGTGTCTGATTTTACTTGGAACTAGTTAGCATTTAAAGTTCCTACAGCTGAAGAAATTATAACAGTAGCTCAGCTAAGCCCCAGTCTTGCAAACATTTGATTTCAATGGGAATACTCATGTAAATAAGGTTAAACATAACGTGTAAAGTGTTTGCAGTATTGGAACTATGCCCACAAAGATGTGTATAAAATTTGGAAGGAAATGTTCAAGTGGTAAGATAAAAGACAGTTTTCAGTTAAAATGCCTCCAAGGTTTCATCAAATTAGTTTCCATTGAATCTCTTCCACTTTACAGGCATGTGGAGTGGTATATTTTCCTTTGATGTGATGTATTTCTGGAATTTGGCATTTGATTCAGAGGACTTCTGGTACAGATGGACTAGAGACCGAGTAAAAGACATTGGTGGGCGGTTTATCTTTTTTTATCTCATTCACCTGTTGTTTTTGTTTTTCCACACTTTGTACTCCCCACTTGTCTGATGTATAAATAATACACACTCATTTTGAAGGGATTTTAAAGCCTTTCTGCACAGGCAGCATGGTCAGAGGGGGAAGGGCAGGAAAGGGATCTTCTATTGTTGTAAAGCAATCTCTTTGCCTTGAGCAAGGGAGATGCAAAGCACATAGGACAAATATTCAAGAGTAATTGCCAAGTTACCTCCTCAAAAGTTCAGGGAGCAGTTATGTCTTCACAGAGAGCCCTTGACTCTGCATCCTATTCCCTGCACTATACACCAAATCATAGGTGCCAACGCCATGGGGATTCTGGGGCTGGAGGACCCACAGAAAAAAATAGCAGTTGCTCAGCACTAACCAATGGGCCCTGCTGATCAGCTTCTCCCCCTCCTCCCCAGTGCCTCCCACCCGCAGGTGGGCCCTGCCGCTCTGCTCCTTCCTCTACTAGGTTTTAATTGTAGACTTAATGTTACATTTGTGGGTAGTGGTTCATTTAATTGACTGGGGTTTTGTGGGGTTTCTTTATCATTTTGCTCCCACCCTGGGTTTTATTTGGACCTGAGGCCTTAGCTTATTACAACTATCCTTTTTATGGGTTTCCCAGAAATTCAATTTATGAATGATCACATTATTATTATGTATTGTGGCAGAGAACCCCCCCACACACACATTCAAATTAATCTAGACAAACTAAGAATTTAGATTTTTTTCTCCTTTCCGCAGAGGAAGATCCTATTCTGTACATAAAGCCTCATGAGACAAACACTCGCCTGGTGACTCCTGCAGGCGCCCTTTCTACTGCTTTCCGAGATGTCTTAACAGGGCGCCCAACAATTTCAGAATTCCCCAATTTCCTAAGGGGCTTCCAGTTGCACAATGAGTACCTGGAGAATGAGCATTTTTCTACATGGAAAGGCACAGTAATAAAGCATGATTTGCAGTGGTATATTTGGAGATGGTTTGGAAGGCAGCAAGGAGAGCTGCATGCTGAGGAGAATATGTGGATTTCATGTTTAAATTACACCTCCCCTTCCTCAAGCACTGAAGTTTGAACTAAAGTTCAGTCCGTTGGCTTGTACGGGGCTGAATGTTCATAATGAAATTGCTTTGGTGGGTCTCAGTTAATTTTTTGTTGGGTTGCATGTCACCAGGCACAGTGACTGCAAAACTGGGGGGAGGGGCAAAATGGATAGACAAAAAGGCTGAAAACAATGTAAGGAGTCTAAGAAGGGAATGAACAACAAGAGACTTGTTCCTCTAAGTCAAGGCTGAAGTGCTGTGGTACAACAGTGTGTCAACACCCAAAGAAAGCAACGGGGTAGGGGCAGATTTCTCCTTTCTTTTTTTTTTTTGACCCATTTATTATTATCATCATCATCAGGGAAGCAGCTCATCTATTTTTATAGTAGCTATAACAGGACATGTTTGTATTTCAGACACTGTGATAGACGCTTACCCTAACAAACTAACCGAAACAGCACAGCACCCTCTGTCCCTGGCAGATACTGGGTTTTTTATCAATACCAGTTACCCACCACTCTTGATACCTCAGAGGAAAGTGGACGTCATCCTGCATTTAAATTACAGTGGAGGATCACAGACGTTGGTGAGAAGAGTCAAATTCTCTTTTGGTTTTTCCATTTGTCTCAAAGCTTTTAGCATTTAGTAGCCAAAATCATATGTACCGACTCCAGGGCTGAAGTATCCATGAAGAAAAATTAGCTGGTGCTTAGTACCCAGTGGCAGCAAAGCTCCTCTCTGATCCCCACTCCCACCTGCCATTGGCTCCCACCAATCAACTCTTCCGTTCCCTCCCAGCACCACCTGCATGTGGCGGAACAGCGGTTCTGTGATGTGCAAGAGGCACTGGAAGTGAGGGGGAGGAGCAGGATTAGGGCACACTCAGGAGAGGGAGTGGAGCGCGGGAGGGAAGGATGGGACCTTGAGGGTAGGGGTGGTGTGGGCCCCATCATCATCATGTGGGGCGGAGCATGTGTTGAGCTCCCCTGGGGAAAATGAGAAGCCAGCACTTATGGCCAAACTTACTAACTTTCTGATAGCAGAAGAGGAAATTGATTCCAAAAGAATGAAACTTCATTTAGTTTGTACTACTAGTTCGACAATGGCACACCTCCTTGTTTCAGAAATTGTGGCCTAAATTCTCTGTTTAATTGAAGCTATCTGTGCTTCTAATTCTCTATTTTAATTGCTAAGTCTGTCAATGGCTGATCTGATAGGGAGAAATCTATGGACATCAGAATTAAGGACAATAAGGAGGAGTTTTAAAAGCAGCAGTTCTCAAACTTCTTCAGGCGGCAACCCTTTTCTGCTTTTCAGTGTTGTGCTGTGGCCTGGGGGTATGTTGGCCGAAATGCCACGGAATTGAACATTTCCGATTTCGGTGGACAAGCGGTGTTCCTCTCTGTGTCCAACGAATTGCCGCCAAAAGCAGAAGCTTTCTTTTCGGTGGACACAGCCCCGCATTTGGATCTGCTGCCAAAATGTCGCTGCCGGCTTCAGCAGCTTGCAACCCCCCCAGGAATTGCCATGTGACCCCTGGGGGGTTGTGACCCCCAGTTTGAGTATATTGGAAACACAAGGAATCCTAACAATAACATTAGTCCATTACTAGTATGAAATTATAGAATTGTTAAATAATAATGCTGAAAAACAGAGGTGCTTGATAAATCTTTCTGTTCTGTGTATTGTACTTGAAGCAGGACTTAATTCAGGGAGGTCCTATGGCCTGGGTTACGCAGGAAGTTCATAGAATCATAGAACATTAGGGTTGGAAGGGACCTCTGGAGGTCATCTAGTCCAGCCCCCTGCTCCAAGCAGGACCAATCCCCAACTAAATCATTCCAGCCAGGGCTTTATCAAGCCTGACCTTAAAAACCTCTAAGGAAGGTGATTCTACCACCTCCCTAGGTAACCCATTCCAATGCTTCACCACCCTCCTAGTGAAAAAGTTTTTCCTAATATCCAATCTAAACTTCCCAACTACAGTTCCCAACTGCAACCATTACTTCTTGTTCGGTCATCTGCTACCACTGAGAACAGTCTAGATCCATCCTCTTTAGAACCCCCTTTTAGGTAGTTGAAAGCAGCTATCAAATCTCCCCTCAGTCTTCTCTTCTGTAAACTAAACAATCCCAGTTCTCTCAGCCTCTCATAAGTCATGCACTCCAGGCCCCTAATCATTTTTGTTGCCCTTCTCTGGACTCTTTCCAATTTTTCCACATCCTTTTTGTAGTGTGGGCCCCAAAATTGGACACAGTACTCCAGACGATGCCTCACCAATGTTGAACAGAGGGGAACAATCGCGTTCCTCAATCTGCTGGCAATGCCCCTACTTATACAGCCCAAAATGCCATTAGCCTTCTTGGCAACAAGGACACACTATTGACTCATATCCAGCTTCTCATCCACTGTAACCCCTAGGTCCTTTTCTGCAGAACTGCTGCCTAGCCATTCGGTCCCTAGTCTGTAGCAGTGCATGGGATTCTTCCGTCCTAAGTGCAGGACTCTGCACTTCTCCTTGTTGAACCTCATCAAATTTCTTTTGGCCCAGTCCTCTAATTTGTCTAGGTCCCTGTGTATCCTATCCCTACCCTGTAGTGTATCTACCACTCCTCCCAGTTTAGTGTCATCTGCAAACTTGCTGAGGGTGCAGTCCACACCATCCTCCAGATCATTGATAAAGATATTGAATAAAACTGGGCCCAGGACCGACCCTTGGGGCACTCCGCTTGATACCGGTTGCCAACTAGACATGGAGCCATTGATCACTACCTGTTGAGCCCGACGATTCAGCCAGCTTTCTGTTCACCTTATGGTCCATTCATTCAGCCCATACTTCTTTAACTTGCTGGCAAGAATATTGTGGGAGACCATATCAAAAGCTTTGCTACAGGTTGGATAATAGATTATGACAATTGTCCTTAAAATCTATGAATCTATACTATTCCAACAAATTCATGGAAGGTAATTTATCAAGATATTCTCAGTGTTCCTCAGTAATTTTCTAGTAAAACTAGGAAAAGTAATTGGCAGGCATACACAATAAGAAAAAGTAGTTATTAAGGCTGATAAAAATTTCTTGTGAAGAAAATATACCTACCAAAAAGTAGAGTTTTGTTGAAACTAATTTTTTTGTGGGAGGAAATGTCAATTCTAACAAAAATTAGATTTCCTTACATTAAATCTCAAATGGCAAATCCACATTTTGAAATGAAACTCATTTTTTCATTTTATTTCAACTTACACAGTTGCATCATTTCAACTTTTTGGTTTCTAAAAAAAATAACAAAACATTTTATTTCAAAATGGTGAATTGAAATAACAGTTTTAATTTTGGACTTAAAATGTTTCATTTTGGGTTTCTGAAACTCAAAAACTTGAACCAAAATAACATTTTAAGTTCTATTCTATACAAGTTTTCATACTGTGTTCATCACCACAGTATCTGATTGCCTTCCATTATTGTATTAAGCAATGTGACTCCATATCTGTTGCATGCTGCTTATTTTCTCATTTTCTCCCCAGAGGGAGAAGTGCATGGTGTGTCTTGTTTGGTAGGTGGTGGTTGTTAAATGTACCTGTTGATTTGTATTCGCATTAGAGAAGGCAAGATCAAAGAAATTCCCCTTGCACTTGGAGTGGAAAGGGGTGAGGTTTCTGATGGTCCTTTGTTTGTGGGGGAGTTCATTTCACTGTCTTGGATCACCTCTAGAGAAGGTTGTATCTCCTTCACAGACAAGCTTATTTCATTGTGAAATAGGAGTGAAATTGTCAAAATGAAATGAAAAATGTTGTTTCATTTTGAAATGTTGATTTGAAACAAAAATGTCACTTTTAATCAGTTCAAATCTTTCTGAATAGAAAACTGATTTTTTAACTAAAACATTTAAAATTAAGATTTTTTTTGTCTTTCAAAATTGCTTACAGGAAAAAAATTCAGCTTTCTGACTAGTTGTAATAGCGACAGTGTTCATCATAAAATGACATGTAATTATATGGCTATTGCTTCCTTTTTGATTAGATGATTTGAGGTTTTCTGGCATTGACCCTGTGGTAGATGGGACAGTTCAATACCTTTTGGACTCAAATTTCTAAAAGGTTTATCGGTAGCTAATTTTGCATGTTACAAATTATCCTGATGAAGGATGGACTGGTAGCTGGAGCACTCACCCGGGCTTTGTAAAGTCCAGGTTCAATTCCCTGCTTCCCCATAGACATTGTATGATGTTGGGCAGGTCACTTAGCTTTTCTGTGCTTCATCCTCTGATCTGTGAAGATGGGGATAATTGCACTTCCCTACCTCAGAGGAGTGATGTGAAGCTAAATGTATTAAAGCTTGTGAGGTGCTCACATAGTTTGGTGATGGGGCCCATATAAATATCTTAGAAAAATACATACACTCTTTGTGCTTTCCTCTGATGTTCTTTTTCAAAATCTATTTATGGAATCCTCTTACTCAGCAGTACATTTAAATTAATACTTTAGTTTTCAGTTGCCGGTGGAATCTATACCCCTGTAACTGCTTTCTCATTTTGCTTAAAGCGCCACAGGGAGCAAAATAAACTGCACAATCTGTATTCTATGATGTAATCTTTCTCCAACCTCATGTGTTCCTGTAGGAATTCCTGTGTAACCCCTTAGGTATAGAAAGGCAGTTTAACATTAGTTACTGTCTTTCAGGAAATACTGGGCTTTGTCCCTTCTTTGAGTTCTAAAATCTTTGTTCTGTGATGATTCAGCCTCTGGACCTAATTGCGAAGTACTTCTCGGAGCAGGGAATACCATTCCCCAGAATTGAGATAAGTGAGGAAGACAGGAAAAATCTAAAGGAGTGCTATCTGTTTGAAGATGCTGAGAATCCAAGAGCGCCTATAGTGCTTTATTTCCCATTAGTAAATGACACCTTCAAAACATACAAAGCTCCTGGTAAGTTATCAGCAGACACTAATATTATCTCCTTGATCAGCCTGTCCTGCCATTTCTTATCTGTCAACTCTCCGTTGGCTGTATTCTCCTTTCTGTACAATCAACCTTTCCCTGGACAAGAATTACCATTTTCGCTCTGAGTTAATGCCATTCAACCATCCTTTTATATAAGGCACAATGCTCATTTTAGCCATGATATTATTTTGATCTCTCACACACGGTATTGTCTCGCTGTGTATAAATGTAAATTAACTGAATCAAAAATGCAAATTCTTAAAATGGAGGGTCTGAGAAACACTATATTGTTGAAGCAAAGCCCAGCACCACTAGAAGCTTCATTGACATCTACTGTTTTTGGGGGTTTCTACACATATTTAAAGGCCTGTGTCACATATGGGTCTTGATGGGTTGAGAATTTTGCTTTCAGCATTGTTGATAAATTGTATACTCAAATACTTGACCACACTTAGGTTTGTTAGGGAATATACTTGAGACCAAATAACCAATATCAGTAAGGTTTATTGTTGATTTTCATTGCTGATGTTCAATAATAATATAGTACAGGAAACCGGTTCTGTGTCAGGGGTGGGCAAGCTTTTTGGCCCAAGGGCCACATTGGGATTCCAAAATTGTATGGAGGGACAGGTAGGGAAGGCTGTGCCTCTCCAAACAGTCTGGCCCCACCCCCTACCTGGCCCCCACTCACTTCCCACCCCCTGACTATATCCCCCTCAGAACCCTCAACCCATCTAACCCCCCCGCTTGTCACCCTGACCCCCCCCCCCGAGACACCCACTCCTAACCATCCCCCAGGACCCCATCCCCTATCTAACCCCCCTGCTCCTTGTGCCCTGACTGCCCTCCTTCCTATCAACCCTCCCCACCCCCTGAAAGATCCCCAGGACTCACATGCCCTATACAACCCTGCCCCCATTCCCCATCCCCTGACTGCCCCCCTGAGAACCTCCACTCCATCCAACTGCTCCCTGCTCCCTGTCCCAGCTGACCACTCCCTGGGGCCACCTGCCCCTTATCCAACCCCCTGGCTCTGGCCCCCTTACCATGCTGCACAGCGTGTCTGGCTCCACATGGCCAGCATATATTAGTCAACAATATCAACAATCTGTTCAGTGAATGGGTCATTTTTCCTTCAGTGTTGCCAGCCTGTGTTGGCTGGATCATTGTTTCACTGACTATAATACATTTTTGAGGGGTCACCTGTCTTTTACATTCTCCCTTGCTCTCAGTATTGCATTTTGGTTTTGCTCACTATTATTGAGGCATCTTCCTTTCTAGATTGGGGAAGCAGATATGCAGATGATGTAGGTCCCCTGTAAATGATACTCAGAGGGCTGACCTGTAGTAAGTGTTGTTACAGTGGGTTCTTCCCCATCCTGACCCTACCAGCAATCTGGTTTTCATCAGTTCTGGAGGGTGGTGATGTAGAGATTGGAAAACTTGATTTTTCTAGCGATACTTACACATCCGTATGGCAATTAACTTTGCAAGCTATCTCGATAGAGAGAAATCTCCCTCCCTGACCAATTATTGCCTTGTTAATTGATATAAGCTCTAAACTGCAGTAATGTTTCACTGGTAAAACTTGCAACATTTTTTTCTTAGGTGTGGAACGTAGCCCCACAGAGATGGAGGAGGGGAAAGTTGATGTATCCAGTCCGCTTTCCCCATATACTACAAAGGAGCTCTCATTCAGCGAAAAGAATTTTGACAATCTGGTGACAATGACTGACTACAATATCCTGAATAATGAAAACTTGATTGTTCAGGCCTTGCGCACAGCAGTGGAACGGAGGAAACAGCAAGCTTCCATATACCACAAGGGAGCTCTCTTTCAGCAAAGAAAATTTTGACAATCCAGTGAAAACAATTGACTACAATATCCTGAATAATGAGAACTTGATTGTTCGGGCTTTGCGCACAATAGTGGAATGGACGAAACAGCAAATAAAATAGTCACTATCCAATAGACTTAATCTCCCGGGATTCTATTTCTTGTGTCTTCTACTATATAGAGAGACCAAAGCCTTCTGATGGCTTGCTAATGTTATATATCTAGTAGTAGCTTCATTGTGATGCCTCAGTGGACTCCAGTTCATCCCAGTTCAAATAAACAGAGTTTGCTAAATCATGTCATGACCAAGACTTTACAGATGGTTCAGTTACAACCAAACTTCACAGCATCAAGGTTAAATTTTACGTTGTCATACTGTATCAGTTTATCCACAGATATACATTCATTTAAAGTTAAAGAAGTGCACCTCATCTTGTTAATAAAATACACAACCCATGAAAAGTATTTTAACGTGTATTTAAATCATCCTTTTAAAAAGTCAGTAATTCTTCTTTGTTTTCTGTCAGAAATGCTGCTTTGTGAATTGGAGTCTTTAGAGCATATAGTGCCAGCAAAATGGATTAGCTATTTCATTGTCATGGACACACATGAGAAGAGTCTATCATCACTGATATGATAATTTGTCTTTTATCTGTTTTTTTCAGTTGACTTTCTCTGCTGCACTTAGCACTTCAATTTGATGACTCTTTGGCATTCTTAAAAAAAAAAAAACACCTGTAAAGTCATCACTGTCCATAAACAACACCACTGGTTTCAGTAATGCTTGTTTCAACTCATTTTCACTGCCACACAAATTGTTAAATAACACATTACTAAAGGAGTACTTCAAGGTGTATCTTTTCGTAGGGTGCCATGCATAAGGCAGCATGCAGATTGTTAGGAATGTGCAACTTTGATAGTGATTTTCAAGATATGTCATTTGTGTGACCAAATGTTGACTAGAAATATGTGGGTCCCAAGTGTTTAACTTGCCCAGCCTTCAAGTAGAAGCACCTTCCTTCCCCCTCTCCAAATGACCTAAAATACCCCTCACCACCAGCCTAACCTCTTTTGGAGCTGGATGGCCCCTCAACTTCTCCCTGACATTCAGGAAGTGGTAAGTAGCCACAGCCCTTGATATAAATGGTCTTCTAGAGGGCTGCCCTGGGTGGTTCCTCTCCTCACCTATCCTAGAAACATTTTGTGGGTTGATAGTTGATTGTGACGACCTTCCCACAATTCTGCAGCATCTAGATCAAGAATTATTCCTGCAGCCAGTGTTAGCACTAGACAACACAGCTGAGGTGCCCATCAGGCCTTACCCAGCCTCTAAGGAAACCCCAGGCATTTTCTAGCTGCAGCTAATGGGCTTATACTCTTGCTATATATTTCCAACCCAGAGCCAGTGAGTCAGAACTGACAGTGAGAATGGGAGTGTGCTGTGCTCATGCTCAGGCAGGATGGCCAGGTTACTTCTAGCTCATCCAGAAGACTTTTCTGGGCATGGGTGGGAGCAAAAAACAAGTCTGTTCCCTCAGAGAAACAGTGTTGGGGGGGGGCACTCAATTGGAACTACTTGAATATTGAATAAGGAGAAGTGGGCCATAATATTTACCTATTATAGTGGTTATGCAGTAGGTATGGATTTGAAAGGATATGATGTAATCCTGTTTTTTTGTGTTCTGCATCTCTAAACATAGAAGAGTCTCCCTGCTTGAGACGGACAGTTGTGTAACAGCCATAATTGTGTGTTTCAGGTCAGACTCAATATGTAACAGAGTCAGCAACATTTGCTCACTCTATCATGGAAATCTATATATGTACTTTCGTTGTTTGTTTCTTAACTGGAAATAAAACACATTCAAACTGAAGGTACATGTTTTACTCTTTGCATATGGGGAAATACAAACTGCAAAAAGATTCAGGTTTGAAGCAATTTCAATGCCATAGACAGAATGAATGCTCTTCATTTATTATTATATCATGTTGCTAGCTACCTTTCAATTCTTAGTTACAGATATGAAAAGAGATTTGAAAGATTAGTGCTGTTTCTAATTTAGTGAGCAGATGACTAAAGGAATGCATCATAGAAGAATATAAATTAATAAATGGTACAATATAGAGATCAGTTGGGCGATCCTATTTATCCTTTTTATAACACAAGAGCAAGGGGAACCTTACAAAACTCACAAATAATCTGTGGAGCTCATTCTCACAGATGTTGAGACAAAATGCGTATTAGGAGTTAGAAAGGGATTGGACGTTTGTATGAATGCTAAGACTATGATCCATTGTTATACTAGATAGAATAAACATATGTAGATAGCAATTCTCATGTTTCAAGGCACAAGACAATATCTTGGTTGGAATTAGGAAGGATCTTTTCCCACAAGCACACTATTGCAAAATTGTACTATATGGAGGTTTTAAACTGAGAAAATTCTGCTGCAATATTTTTTGTCTGATTTTGTTAATTCAACAAAAGTGAACTATTTTTTGTGGAGAAAGTTCAATTTGGCTGAAGTTCCGATGGGTCTATTGGAAACCTGTCCATTTTCCTAGATGCTTATCTGCCCATCTCCTTGACAGCTTGGACCACCAGAGTCCATAGCTTTGTGGCAGCTGAGCTCTTCATCCAGATTGCCTTGGGGTCATGAGTCCCAGTGCTTGCAGGCTCTATGGCCCTAGGGTAGTCCACCAGGAGACTGCCACAGACAGGACAACCTTAGTGCTCGCAGTGCGACTTCGGGGCAGCCCCACAGTAGGACAGCTCTGGGGCTGTATTCTCTTTGTGGAGAATGGTTAAGTTTTTGTTTTTCATTCAGAATGAATCCAAATTTTGAAATATTATAATCTTCCACAAAACAGAACTTCTGTCCTCACCCAGCTCTATTTTACAATGCCCCCCATAAACTTCATGTACTGGCCACTGTTTAAAATAGAATCCAGTATGGCATTTCCTATAATGCTGTGTGTTCCCTCACGAAAGGGTGAGGATTTCACTGTTGGCAGAAAGAATCACAATACCATTCAGTCCCTGCTGCCTCTGAAGGACTCTGTCAAGAAAAAGTTGCTGTTGAGGAATGCTGTATCCACCCTGCCTTGCAGAATTCATCCCTGCACCAGCACGAGGGCAAGTACGTGGACACAGGAGCTATTCAGGAGCTGCTAAGGGCTTGCTTCAGGACTGCTTCTGTTCTGCTGCTGCTTCCAATAGCCACTATGGTGGCAAAGAATTGTTGTTCACGGGCAGAGGGCAGGGGGACTACCATTTACTTCCTCTTGGCAGTGAGGATGTCACTGCTGAGGCTGAGAGCAGTGATTCCAGATGGAGTATATGGGACGGTGAAGCTGTCAGGAGCAAGACCTCAAAGGACCTCAGGTGGCTGGCAGCCTACAAGGTTGGCAGGTGGGAAAGAAGGTGGGAGGAATCATGATTTTTTTCAGAAAATTCACCAAGACAAACTTAAAGGCAAAAGGAGTCAAAAATCAAAGATGTAGAAGAGCTTGTAACATTCACCAGATCTCTTGTGGAAGTTCTAATACATTTAGAGACCCCCTCTAATAAGATAACTTTTTGCACACCAATTTAGTGTAAACAGTCCAGTCCACTAGCCTTGATAGAGTTTAGTATGTAGAATGTCTGACATTTTTGGATTAATTTAATTGAGTTATGAGTGGACCATTCCCTCCTCCCAGAAAAAAAGATAACAACCCAAGCAGTCCAATTTTACGGTGGATGTATTTTTACATAGTTCAGGAACGGTACTCACACAAAGGCAGACCTGTTGAGTTCATATCGAAAAGGCTCACAGAAACCAGGCAGCTATATTATTGAGTGGAAAAGAAAGTTGTAGCCGTCACTTGCACCTGTGAATGGCTCACTGCATGTTTGTCTGACTGAAATTTTTATATAGAAACAAGCTCTTAGTGGCATTATTGGATTCAAAAGCCAGATGATCTTCCACCTAGGATTCAAAGATTTCAGATGTGTCTGATGAAATGTCCTTCAATATTGAGCGCACTAGGGAAAGCACTCATAGCAGGAGAAACCCTCTCTAGACCCCCCAATAGTTCAGCCACGAATGGAAGAAGAAAAGGCTTTAGAGAAAGATGTCAGCCTATGTTTACTTTGTTGTTGCAGCAATTCCAGCATGAATTGACAGCTGACTTCATCAAATTAGAAATGAGCAACTAAAGGATCAGAGAGGTAGCTGTGTTAGTCTGGAATAGCAGAAGTGACAAAGAGTCCTGTGGCACCTTAAAGACTAACTAAAGTATTGAAGCATAAACTTTCATGGGATAATACCCACTTTGTTGGATGCATGCAGTGGAAGTGTCCAGGGGCAGGATGACTAAAGGAGGATGCTTTCTAGAAACTGGATCAACTTTGCCAAAGAGGCTGGGGTTGAAGGACTCAACTTCCAAGAGACCTGTTACCATATTGGCAGCACCAAAATGACATTCAAATGGGTGATGGCCTGTTTCTGAAAAGACGGCACATTCTTGGTAGTGTAAAACCACAGATTTGTTTTTCTGGAAACGACACGCATACATTATTATAGGTAGTTACTTCTCCAGATGTATTGACTTGGCTTTACTTACACAGACTTAATCAGCACAAGTCATACAGAAACTAAATAAAATATTTGCAAGACATGGAGTTCCTGTCGTTATCATATCTGATAACGCACCTCAATTTATCTCTGAAATATTCCTAGCATTTTCATAGGACTTCGATTTTGAACAATGTACTAGTAGACCACATTCCCTACAGAGCATCGGGGAGGTGGAGAGAGCAGTACAAACTTTAAAAAGACTTCTGCAAAAATCAGTGGACCCCAATAAAGTCAATGCTGCTTGCGTCTAGAGTAGACCATCTCCAACAGAATTCTGACAGGAAGATGACTAAGGACACTTTTATATGTGGTGCTAATACAGCTCAAACCTAAGTGGCCTGACAAGAAGGAATTTTGAAATCAGGGTGCTTAAATAAAAATCCTGCCACAAGAAAATGTCAGTGTTCCACACAGAACAATAGTTACCTGAACTGAGACCAGGGACCAAAGTTTGGCTCAAGAGCTCCCAGACATTTGGAACTGTTCAGAAGTTGGTGGAAACTCCCAGATCCTATCTAGTGGAGATTCCAAGAGGATTTTTTTGGAGGAATTGGGTTCATCTTCAATATTTTCCAAATACAATGAAGAGAGGATCTGGGCCTTGCAGGTACTCTATCAGGAAGTGAGCCCCCACCCCCATCTGGAACTCCATGCACAAACTCAAGAGAAGTGAGAACATGGTGTGGAAGACTGATCAGATTCCCCTCAAAGACTTGGTCTTTAGAATACTGTTCAAGACTATTTAGATGCAATTGATAAAGGGACATAGCAATGTAAATAGTGTTAAAGCATTCGAAGTTTATTTTGAATTGCTGCGTGTATATCCATTGGTGTACAATTAAGTTTTAATCTTTTAATATAAAGAAAGGGAGGTGTGGAGTGGTTATAGAGTTCGTAGTCCTTTGCAATTACCAGAGAAGACAAAGATGTGTTTCAGCAAGGAGTTTAATAAAAATAGGAATTTCTTAGTTAGGAAATGCTTTAGTTGCTGCTTACTGCATGGCTCTTTGTGTTTCTGAACTCACCTTACATATTGGACCCAGGAGAGACCCCTGCAGAACTCCCCCAGATATGCCCTCCCAGTTTGACAGTGAACTATTGATAACTACTCTTTGAGATAGTCTGCCAACCTGTTTTATACTCACCTTATAGTTATTTCACCTTGACCATATTACCTTATTTTGGTTATGAAAAAGTCACATGGGACTGTGTCAAAAGCCTTACTAAAATCAAGTTACCGCATGTCTGCAACTTCATCCCTATCTATTAGCCCCGTAATCTTATAAAAGAAGGAAATTAGATAGGTTTGCCTATTTGTGCTTGACGAAGCCATGGTGATTATTTATAACCCTATTATCCTCTACATCCTTAAAATTAATTGCTTAATAATTTGTTCCCATATCTCTTCAGATCTGGAAGTGAGATTGACTGATCTATAGTTCCCTGGTTCCTTTTTGTTCCCTGTTTGAGGTAGGTACTATGTTTGCCCTTCTCCAGTCCTCTGGGACCTCACCCATAAATTCTTAAAGATAATCACTAGCAGTTCTGTGATTGCTTCAGCTAGTTTTTTGTATCCTAGAATGATGAGGTCCTGCTGACTTGCCTACATCTGACTTATCTAAATATTCTTTAACCTGTTCTTTCTCTATTTTGGCTTGTATTCTTTCCCCCTTGTTGCTATTAATAACTGTGTTAAATATCAACATTTACATTTTTAGTGAAGACTGAAGCGAAATAGGCATTAAATACCTCAGCCTTCTTAATGTTATCAATTATTAGCTCTCCTTTCCCCCTAAGCAGAGGGCCTACATTTTAATTTGAATAGAACTTTTCCTTATTTCCTCTCACGTCCCTTTCCAGTTGTAATGCCTTTTGTGCATTAGCCTATCTGATTTTGTCCCTACATACTTGTTATATTCTTTTGTACTCTTCCTTAGCATTTTGTCCATGTTTCTACTTTGTGGGATAATTTGCTGTTGTACCTTTAATATTGTCTCTTCGAGAAGCTGCCAGCTCTTCTGAACTCCTTTATCCCATATTTTTTCCTTAATTACCAGTTTTCTGAGTTTGTCTGCTTTTTTGAAGTCCATTGCCCTTGTTCAGGTGCTCTCCCTCTTTCTTTTCTTTAGGATCAAGAATTTTATCATTTCATGATTACTTTCACCCAAATTGCCTTCAACCTTCAGATTCTCAGTGCATTCCTCCCTATTAGCCAGAATCAAGTCTAAAATGGTTGTCCCTCTGGTTACCTCCTGCACCTTCTGAAACCAGAAGTTGTTTCCAGTATATTATCAGAACTTATTGGGCATTTTGTATTTTGCCATATTATTTTTCCTACAGAAACCTGTGTAGTTAGAGTCCCCCAGTATTACCAGGTCTTGTGTTTTGGTTATTTTTGTTTTCTTTTCTAGAAATGCCTCATCCTCCACCCTCTCCTGTGTTGGTGGTCTATAATAGCCCTCTACCATGACATGTTTGAAAAGCACTGTAGCATCATTTATAATTAAATGGGTTTTATATATATATTTATATATATATATATAAAATCTTATTCATTATTTATATGCTATGCACCTAGAATTGGAAGTATAGGGCTCCTTTGGCTGTATTGTTGTCCCCCCCCCCCATCACTAGACCTACAAAGGAAATCTTTCCAGTTCCCACACCTAATGAGCGAAAAGGAGACGGGAATTACTTAACTTTTGGAAGTTATGGAAGGGTGTGGCTCTGAGTCAGTTTATAAAACACCTGCTCGTTCACTTCTACCCGTTTAAAGAGTATAAACCTGCTTTGGGAATCACTGTCAGCTCTGCGACCGATGCTCAAGGACCACTTTTAGCCTTTGACTTGAATGCAGCAAAGATCACAATGGGGCAATCTCCCAGTTCATATGAGGTAAGAAAGAACAAAATAAGAGTATTTGAGATTCAGATGTGCAGGCAGCTTCTGCAGTTTGTGCTTCTTTCAAAGTTCTGCTTTATAGAAGCCATCTCTAGTAGGCAGACTTGCTATTTGTTCTCTAGCTACAGCAGTGAGAAGCCTTTGTCCTACTACACCATCTTTCATAGTAATGAAAGCACTTGGATGGGTTTTGTGTTTGCTCTATGATCAACTAATATAACAACTCTGTCAGATAGGTAGTCAGATGACATGGTAATGTGCACAGTATAAGAAATTACTGTTTTTTATGCATCTGGTGGGATGATATACGGGGGAACTGTGGGAAAGGTTAAAACACTTAACGGGTTAATGAACTCTAAATTTGGGGATCTGCATGTGACTCTGCAATATTGATTTATACCAACTACTGAAACTGAAAAGATGTTTCCTTTTAAATGGTACCACTGCCCCCTCTTGCTTCCTTTAAAAATGAAGCATACAAAGAAATCCATTGTGAAAGCTAGATAGACATCAGATGAATCAGTGCAGTGCAAGAAATTGATCTTATGCAAAATGTACCAGGAGAACAAACTAGGTTAGGTTTTTATGTGTTTTTAATGGGAGTGAAGGGGGAGGGTTGAATTTGCTCATCACCAAAATGCTGAATAATGAATTAGTGATAGCAGCATTCCCTGCTCAATAGGTGAAGTGTCCTTTTGTTTCTGCTTTGAATCCCTCCCTTTATTCTTTCTTCATTGTGAAGTTCCTCCTGTGTGTGTGTGTGTGTGTATACAAGCATGGAACTTTTATTATTTTCTATCTTAATTCCTTTAAAAGGAAATTCATTTATGGAACACCCTCCACCACCACATACTTGTGGACACGTGCCACGTTTCTCTGATGCTTACCCAACATAAGAGTTTTGCGCAAGTCAGCTTTATGTCTCACCTGCCTGACAGGATTGTTAAGTGCCCTTCAATTTTCCAGTGATTTCCCAATGGTTCCAGGATAAATATTCTTTCTGGCTCCTTCTTTGAAGGATAAGTTGACCAACCAAGGATACTTAGGAAGAGAATTCTAGAGATGTCAGTTTAACTTCCTGTGTTCTACAGGGGCCTGTAGAATTTTTGTTGATATTCTGGGCCAGATCCCCAGAGGGTGTGAGTTGGCATAGCTTTATTGAAATCAATGGAGTTGTGGTGATTTGAACCAGTTGAGACTCTGGTGCAGAATGTCAACAGAACTGATGTCAGCATTTTTTGTCCTGCTACATTATCTCCTGTTGACTGTACAATAGTCGCATCATGTCAGAATATGATGGTTTATGTGGAGATTCTCTATTTGTGTGTAGTCTACTGGTTAGTGTGTGTTACAGTTCCCCTTTCTGTGCCAGTCCCCAGAGAATGAGTTTTTA
This sequence comes from Sternotherus odoratus, assembly GCA_032164245.1. NCBI lineage: Eukaryota > Metazoa > Chordata > Testudines > Kinosternidae > Sternotherus > Sternotherus odoratus. Next base: position 53,246,996 of record JAVMKO010000006.1, on the reverse strand, counting down.
CAGCCACTAGCATCAGAGGTTTAGATTAAAATGCTTTCAGCTTTGGAGGTCCCTGAAACTGCTGCATCTAGATATGAATTGCCAGCCATTGCAGATTCTGAAGGATATATAATATGCTTCTTAGGAGAAACTCAACTGAAAAAGAGGCAGCAGATTTTTCAAATAGTTGAAGTTTCCATGTGGTTTTTCAGTTGTAGCTCCACATAGAATGCATTTGAAATAGCACTTAAGATTTAGTAAGGAACATACATATTGTTCATTCCTATACACAACATGCTTCTTCTGCATGGAATCCACCAGATTAGCTGTGAATGATTATATCAAAACAAAACAAAAAAATTGGAGGCTTGACCAGTGGTTCCCTGCACAGCACAGATCTATATGGCCACAAACCTGCACAGGGAAAGAAGCTGAACGTCACAGGGAATAATTTCATCCAGACACTCTTTGCTGATTGTTACTGAAATATTTAAGATGACACAATAGCTGACTCAGCTTACTCTCTCTCTGCGTATTTATTTATCTCTCTCTGCATATGTTCATTCCATGTCTTTTGTTTGTCATTGTTCAACAGATAGAGCCCTCTCCTTGCAACTTGCTCAGTGTAAAAGTGATCAGAATGAAAAATCTGCGGAAAGCTGACCTGTGTGAGTATCTTTCCAGTTCCCAGAGCTTCCTCACAGATGTGAAAATACTGGGTGTATAACTAAGCAACATGAACACCATACAGGTTACAAAAAAGAAAAGAGGAATCCCTATGCTGTACCTAGATCCCAGGTGTACGCTTGGAGGACATTGTATATTATAAGAGCCTTTGTCAGTGAAATTCTAAAATCCAATTTATCACATTGTACACAAGAAGCTTTGGCAGAGTGTCTTGTCCCACTGAAGCCATATAACTCTGTCAGATTCAAAAGTACCTCAGAACACACCAGAGAACCAAATTACAGAGTTTGCCCTTAGGATCCACGCACTGACAGGAACTTCTGTGTGTGGCTTGCCCCAGACAGAAGAGTCAAGCAGCCTCACAGTGCTGTCCCTCCCCACCCCAATCCCCATTCTTCCAAAGAGCACAGAGTGGTATCTGCAGGTCCAGGGATTCATGAGTTGAGAGGGGGGATGTTCATCATCTCCTGTGTACTGTGAAATATAATACAACCAAAGGCACTATTTCCCTTTCTGTGAAGAGCTCTTTGGACTGAGGAACCCCTTTAAAGGAAGGTAGAGGTCAGAAGGAGAGGCACCAGCCCCAGGGTCCCTTGGTTTGTGGCTTCCAAGGACATACAATGTCAGGAAGCCAAGTAGAGGGTCAGAGAGTCCAAAGCCAATGCAGAGGCACAAAGCCTTCATGTGGATAGATATGTGTCCACAGTAGATCCCAGGGGATTGGTGGGGTTTATGGGTCAGACCTCCAGAATCTTCGCCGGGGGGCAAACCCCAGCCTTTGACAAAATAATGCAAAGGGGAGCCTTGCAGAACTTTCTTGACCCTGCAAAGTAGTTTCTGCCCAGAGACATTATCTCCCTCTGAGAAAATCTTAATTTAAAGAGAATAGATGATACTATGCCAGAGGAGAAGGAAAAGGAATCTAATTCACATCTGTTCTCTTATGGGATTTTCTTACTGCAAATGTATAGGAATAATTTTACTTATGGCTATAATAAAAACAGCATCTTGTGCTTTACCCTGCTATTATGGAAGCTGGTACGTTTCTCAAAACAGGTTAAGACAGGTAACATGACTAAATGAAAAATTCCAAGCTTTAATTTCACATTTCTTCCAGTATCACATGTTGTGTGTTTTCTCAAAGAGTCCAGCACTTGGTGTAAATTTGTTTATATATTTCTTGTTTCTCTACTGAGGGGATAGTTTCTGTTGTCCATAATGACAATCTCCAGGACTTTTTGGTCACCCTCAGTGTAAGGGCACCATTCTCTTTAGGAGACACACTACCTCCCACAGTTCCCACTGGGAGACGTGGCACTGCCCGTCCCCCAATGCAGTCTGTGCCTTCAAGGCATAATTGAGTCCTCACTTGGCTACCTGTTTTTATTCCCAGTTACTTTCCTAGAAGCCCAGAAGGTTATAGATATGCAAACTAATACTTTAATACTTAAACTAAATTTAATACTAATACTTAAACAATACATGGGATTCATAGTACAATAGAAAGTGCTGTGAACAATGATGATCTCTCTTCTTCAGAAAACAGTAGATGGTCATTTGTCTGGTATCAGTGAATCTTTTTCAAATAGACAGGCTGAAACCAAAATGCATTTACATGAACCAGCCATAACTACCTTGGTTCAGATAAAAGGAGCAGGATTGCAACCATCCAGAAGTTTTAGTTTCCTGATATTAGTGTTTTGTTTGGGTCCCTTATGGGCTTCACCACTGACAAATGAATGTGAAGAAGAGCCTTCTGATTCCTCTCTCACTGTGGAAGGGGAGTGAAGTAATCAGGAGCATGAAATTTTACCTAAAGACCCCTTTTCTATTGCTGTGTGTAAGGGGAGAGGACCCCGAAGTGAGTTCCCAGGCCCCTTCTCCCATTGGCCCAGTGCAGGAGTCTAAATAGAAGCCTTCAGGACCTCTCTCAGAGAAGAAAAGGAGGTTCCTCCCTCCTCTCAATCCTGTTTGTGGAAACAGAAATGACCTATGGGCCTGAAGAATATTTCACCCTGTTAAACTAATTCTGGGTCCTTATTCCCCCACAATTCCCCTCTAATGGGCCCTGACCACTTGCCTGAAACTGACTTTCCCATACTCCTTCATGAGCTCTTTTAATGTCCTTTCCATAAATGTCTTCAGGGAGGGAAGCCAATGCTCTTTATCCCTTTCCTGCATCTGATTTTCTTTTTTTTGGTGCGAGTTGCCTACAACTGATTCACTGTCCTTTCTAATTCAAGAAGATCTTTGGATAAAAGATTAGGCAGTGGAAGAGCCAGGATTAGAAGTCATGAGTTCCAGGATCCCAGTCCCGTACTTATTCTATTAGATCATGCTGCCTGTTAAAGTAATCGCTTGAATATAAAAGACATATTCACACTGTAACAGAATGCAATCTGGAGTCTAGAACCAAAACAGTATTGGGCAAAAGGTCTGTTTATTATGCTTCAGCCTTTATATCTTACTCTGTGAAACATAGACAAGTTGTTGCCTGCAAATAAATGCTGACAGCATTTCATCAACAAAACCTCTAAGCTATTATTCACACAAAGTGACAAGATAAAATCATGAAGAATGAGAAATTGCACAAACAACATTGAAACGATGCTTTGGTGGAAGGAGTGCTTTGGTGGACTCCGTACATCCTTCATCTGGGGAACACCAGGCTCCCAGAGAAAAATTTACAAGGTGCACAAAAGCAAGAAGGAAAAGAAACAAAGTTGCAAACAAAGAGCATCACCTCTTCTAAGGCAGATATTTAACATGCAGGAAGCTGTTGCTATAAACAAATTGGTTTGCCATCCTTTGGTATCTGATTCAGGATGCTTTTAGATTATTGAGAGCATTTTGCAAGTAGGAGTTGCAGATAATCTGTGTTTACTGATGAGTGAGTAAATGTGACTAATCCACAGGATTGAAATGTGGACATTAAAAATGGTGGCACTTGTGATTCTGACTTCCATGCCTACATTTGTAGAACTCCTCTCTCACCATCCCTCATAGTCAATACTACAAATATTGCCCTGAAAAAATCCTTTGTGAATTATTTCTGTATTGAGTCCCAGTTTTGCAAGTAGAATGATGAGGACACGCCCTGTGCAGAGCCTTGTTGAAGTTCTCGGGGCTCCTACTAAATCCAGGAGCCCCAAGATTTAGGGCTCCAGGGGTTCACCTGCATGGATCTAGCTGCAGGATCAGGGCTTAAATGTCTGCTATTTCATTTCAGTAATATTTGTTCTCTGTAATTCACTGCATCTAATTTGTACATACTAATGGGATCTCTTATGACAAAAATACAACTGTCCCCATGAAATACATAAAAATTGGGAGACTATTATAATTAAACAGGTTATAACTAAAATGTCCATCTTTTAAAATAATGTTGAAACCCCTTGGGCCAAATTCCGAGATGACAAAGGGTGGTGTAAATTACAAGTTGGCAGCTGGGTGTAACTTGTGCTGTGAAGAAACAAAAAGGGAGGGTGTAGCAGGATAAGTAACTTAATAAGAAGGTGTAAAATAACACCAGCTGCCCCGGTTTTCATAGAATCATAGGAAAATGGAAGACTTCATTACATCACCAAGTCATCTTCCTATAGCACCTTTTCCTAGTGTTTTGTTTGGTCTAGTTTTGACATTCTGGAAGGATGAGCCTCCACCATTGTCCACAGGAGATTTCTCCACAAGTTTCCTAATACTGAGATTGCGTTTTCTTCTCTTAGTTTCACCTCATTAGTCCGAGTCAAACCCTGTGTTGACTATAAGTAATTATCTCTCCTATGATGACTTGTAGATAGAACATCTATTACTATTTCTGAACCAACCTCTATGTACGTGGCCTTTTAAATCATTCTTCATAAATCAGTCCTTGCCCCCTTTCTTCATTTTTGTTCCTCTTCTCGGAACACCTTTCAGTTTGCCGGTATATTTTAGGAAATGTGGTGCCCAGAAGAGAACAGACTATTCCAGAGGTCACTGTAAAAGAGCCAGATAGTGAGGGACTGCTACTTCCCCTGTTCGGTCCATTATCACCCACAGGGGGCTTTATTCATCAGGGCTTTCCAGCCTATTTTCTCCCACTGAATATCTGTATTTAAGGTTCTTTCCCCCCAGGTACTTTACTCTGCATTTTTCCATGATGAACCTCGTTTTGTTATTTTCAGCTCAAGTTTCTAATCTCTTTGTGTAATTTATCTGTTTCAGCTGGTGTTTAGAACTCCTCCCAATATAATATCATCTGATTACTCCTTCTTCCAGATTATTAATGAAGATGTTAAATAAGGCCTTTCCTACCACCAGTCCCTCAATATCTCACTTGCAACTCCCACTGAGTAGATACATTGCAGTTATCACTATTTGTTTAATGGTCATTTTAGTGAGTGTTCATTCTGCATGGAAGGGTTTTATCCAGGACAATTTGACGTCTTTACTTAGACTTTTTATCTTGTATCTTCATGTCCTCTCCTGCTGCTACTCCTCAACCTCCACTGTCCCAACAGTATGTAAGCTAAACCTATTTATACCAATTTGCATCTGTTTACTAGTATATACCTGACAACACGATTGGCCATTTGTGAATTTGGTCCATTGTCTGTGCCCTAGATACTCTCTGCTACCACATTACATCCATACAACTCATTTTAGACCATGTCTGGGGCTTGGTTGCTTATAACTAGATACAAATGCAGATTATTTTAATCTTTATCAGACTCACTGACCCTCCAGACTTCACTATAAATATTGCCCAGAAAATATCACAAAAACACCACTGCTGTTATTGCCAGTGGTGTTAGTATTCAGGAAAATCAGAGACCCGATTACTGGCAGTATAATAAACAATACATAGATATACTGGCAAATTAGTAGCAATCTTTCAAAGGGGGAACTAAAAGGAACCAGGGAATTATAAAGCAGTCAGCCCAACTTTGACACTGAAAAGATACTGGAACAAATTATCGAACAATCAATTTGCAAGCACCTAGAGGGCAACAGGTTTATAAGGAATAGCCAGGAACAAATCATGCCAAACCAACCTAATTTTCTTCTTTGACAAGGTTACTGGCCTAGTGAATGAAAGGCGGGCGGGGGAGCAGTAGACATGATATATCTTGATTTTTAGTAAGGCTTTTGACAGAGTCATAGGTGACAGTCTCATAACCAAACTGGGTATATATGGTTTAGAGAAATTACTGTAAGGTGGGTGCACAACTGCTTGAAAGACCGTACTCAAAGAATAGTTATCAGTCATTTGCTGTCAAACTGGCAGGGCCTATTTATTGGGAGCCTGCAGGGGTCTGTCCTAGGACTAGCACTAGTCAATATTTTTACTTGTATAATGGAATGGAGAATGTGCTTATAAAATCTGTAAATGACACCAAACTGGGAGGGATTGCTAGCACTTTGGAGAACAGAATTAGAATTTAAAAGGACCTTGATAAATTGGAGAATTGGTCTAAATTCAACAAGATGAAACTCAGTAAACACAAGTACAAAGTACTTCAGTTAGGAAGGAAAAATGAAGGGCATAGCTACAACTTGGGGAACAACTGAATAGGCAGTAGTACTGTTGAAAAGGATCCGGGATTTATAGTGAATCACAAATTGAATGTGAGACAACCATGTGATGCAGTTAAAAAAAAAAGAAGCTAGTATTATTTTGGAGTGTATCAAAAGGAGCATCTTATGTAAGACATGGACAGTACTCTAATTAGCAGTGATGAGAACTTAACTGGCGTATTGTGTCCAGTATATTAAGAAAGATTGGACAAATTGGAGAACGTCCAGAGGAGAGTAACAAAAATGATAAAAAGTCTAGAAAACCTGACTTATGAGGAAAGGTTAAAAAAACTGGGAATGTTTAGTCCTGAAAAAAGATCCAACAGTCTTCAAATATATTAAGGGCTGTTATAAAGATGACAGTGATCAGTTTTTCTCCATGTCTTCTGAAGGTGAGACAAAAAATAATGAGCTTAATCTGCAGCAATGGAGATTTAGGTTTGATTTTAGGAAAAACTTTCAAACGGTAGTTAAGCTCTGGAATGGGCTTCCAAGGGAGGTTGTGGAATGCCCATCATGGGAGATTTTGAATAACAGGCTAGACAAACACCTGTCAGGGATGGTTTTGGTTTACTTGGTCTTGACTTGGCACTGGGGGGGCTGGAGTTGAGGAATTCTCCAAATCTCTTCCAGACCAACATTTCTATGATTCCACACTAATGGCATGCACCGGCACACATTATTGCTTCTTGAACAATTCCCCACTATATTAGCCATAGGATTAATATTCAGCTCTTACGCAGAGCACGCAAAGTTGTGTAGTGTAAAGACATAGCAGCCTGTCATGCTGTTTGAATCATTCTAAGGCAGTGAACTTTGGACACTTGGTTTGTGCAACCACAAGTATAAGCACATCACTTATACAGCAAGTCACTGACATTTCAATATTTCTCTATCAGCTCATTGATCACATGGGATTAGGAGCAGGAAGAGAACAAGAGTGTGGTTATCTGGACACAACAAAGTTGATCTGATTTTAAAGCAAGGGGCCATACAATGGCCCATGAACTTGATTAGGGGCTGGGTGCACCATTTCCTTTGTATCTGATGGGTTGACTTTGGGGTGGTTAGGCACATTCACTATTTGCTTATTTATAGCATCCATGCAAATTAGCACTATGGAAGATGAAATGGAAATATATATACACACTTTATAATTTCACTTGATCCAGGTCGTACTGTGGGAATGTCCTTCTGTCCACCATTATGTTCTGGTTCATATGTGTGCAGTACAGTATTGTCTAAGGTCATCAATAATAATAATGTGTTGCCATAATTGTAACCATCACATGTCTAGTCTAGCAGCTGAATCACCTCCAATTTAAAATTACAGAGTGACTGGAAATCTTTGAAGAAATATGGCCTCCAATGTTTGATTTTTTTATTCAGTTTACATACTGGTCTCATACACTGTTGTAGTGTTATAAAACCATAAGATTTCAAAGTGGTGTATATTGTTTCCTGTGGTGCCTGCTGTGCTTGAGGTGTTATGACATTGCACAGATATCTATTCACAGGGGTATACAGAAGCTTGGAAGCCTAGTTTCTATTTATGACTCTGCCTTGGGTTCCCCATCTGTAAAAAGGGGGTTTGTTGACTTACCATGTCAAGTGCTTTATATAAAAGTGCTAAGTACTATTACTTATCATTATTTGTTTGATGAGGTATGTTTCTGTGTGACACCTATTATGAGGACATCAAACTTGGTTCCTTGCTTTGGTATTGGTATTATTGTTTTGAGCAATATGTGTTGGTGTGACCATGGTATTTTCAGTCTTGGATCATGTTTCTGTAATAAGCTCTGATGGTACCATGCAATTAAGACCCAACCCAGCTTCTATGCCAAAAGATAATTAGTAACTTGTTTAATAGCCTAATAAAGTGTGATGGATCCTATAAATGCAGGCTACTCTACCTTTTGCAGTATATTGCCCAACACTGATCCTAGGCTGACACATCATACACACTTTGAGGGACTGGATATACCATGATTACAGCTGAGTGAATAATTGATTTTTTCATTTTGGTGAACACCTGTATCTTGCATAGTAGAATACAAAAGAAAGCTTTGCAGAAAATGCAATAACAGCAATTCTTGGCATTTCTATAGTGCCTTCCAACTGAGGATCTCAAAGTACCTCACAAACATGAATGAATTAACCTTCAGGACACTCCTGGGAAGTAGGAAAGTATTATGAGATATATTTTACAGAAGGAAAATGAAATACAAAGAGGTTTAGGACTTGTCTAAAGTCACCCAGAAGGACTGTGGTAGAGCTAAGCATAGAACTTAGATCTCCGGACCCTCCTCTTTATTGTATATAATTACTATTATTTTCCATGAATCTAAAGCTGTAGACATGCACAACACTGTACAGTAGCCTATAAAGACCACACAGATAACAGGACTCTGCCCCTAAATATTTTTGGGTGGGCCTGTGAAACAATATATTGCTCTCCACAAACTCCACGCATGATCACACCACTGTACATAAGGCTGATCTGAAAATTTTGGGGAACGTCAATGAAATGATTCTTTGGGTCACACAGAAATGAAATGTGCCATTTTATATTAAAAAGGGGACAAGGACAGCTTTCCCCCCATCCCTTCCAGGTTGTCTGCTGCAGGGTATAAGGAGCTTAGCTACTTGTGCTGGAACCTCTGTGCTGGTTCCAATATTTAAAAAAGGTTTTTCTTGGGATAGTTCCCCAAATAAGCTCCGGAATGGGAGCTACGAGGAGTATTGGAGGAAGTGGTTGTTATGTGTGAGACTTTACGAGCACTGACATATTCTTCATCACAACCTCTTCCATTCCCATCAGGAAGAAAGATAAATATTATTCTTCACATTTTATAGATGGGGAACTGAGGCAGAGGTTGTGACTTGACTTAGAGCCATAGAGGGAATCTGAATCAGAGCAGGGTTTAGAATGCAGGAGCCTTACACAGAAATTCTAAACTGTAGCAATGGGTTTACACTTTCCTCTCTCCGTGTGAGAGAAAGGGCAACAAACTTAAAAATCAAACAACCAAACAGACCCGAGATTGCTTTGTCACTTCCAAGCTCCAGATACTGAGGAAAGGAAGAGTAAAACCTTTGACTTGGTGATTCTCAAAGGTCAGGGCTACCCATAGAATGTACAGTTTAAAGGCACAAGCAAGCCGAAATGGGACAAGACACAACATATCCAGATTTGGGTGTGTCCATTGTTCTGTAGCTTAAATGCTTGAGTGGGTGTGTGTTTCAAATGGAAATGTTTTCCAAATAGCTTCATAAACACTATATAGTGATTTGCACTTATGATCAGTTTTTCTCCATGCCACTTCCAGCAGTCTCCTCTGGCTAGTCATCCATTAGGAATAGACCTTCTATTTTTAGGGTACACTTCATACAGTTTTAGGGGTGGGGCCCAATGGACGGTGTAACCCTATGATTCATGTTTATCCTTTGTGTCCTATTACCTGAAATAAAGGACATTCACACATGGGTATAATTTTTCCACAGGATTATTCTTATCCATATATAACTGCCTTAGACTGTGTCATGCATACAACTGTTTTAACATAGTCAGTGTGCCATATGGACCGGCTTCCCCAGGCGGCAATTTAAAGGGCCTGGGGCTCCCGGCAGCGGCTGGAGCCCTGGGCCTTTTAAATTGCTGCCAGAATTCCGCTGCTGGAGCCCCCAGGTAGTGGAGAGAGCCGGGAGCTCCGGGGTGCCATTAACGATTTAAAGGGCAAATGGCTCTACTGCAGTAGACGCGGCTGGGGGTCCCTGGCCCTTTAAATCACTGCTGGAGCCCTGTTGCTGCTATCCCAGGGCTCTGGTAGCGGGACTGCTGAGGTGATTTAAAGGGCTAGGGGCTCCCAGCCACCGCTACGGTGACCTTTAAATTGCTGCCTGAGCCCCAGGGCTCCCAGCTGCCTCTGCTGCAGCCAGAGCCCCTGGCCCTTTAAATCTCAAATTAAAAGTCCCGCCTCTTTTGGTTGAGGCCTTGCCCCTGCTCAGGATTCCAGCCTACCAGTAAGTCCTTTAAGTTACTTTCACCCCTGCTTACAACACTTAATTTACATGTCAACAGAGACAAGTGAAAACACATCTTTTGTCTGGCAGGAAACCTGTTTGTCAACTATGTCCTGAAAGAGACTTTACAAACAAATTTTCCATACACATACATAACTCCTGACACTGTACAACAATATTTATGACCCGTGTGATTCTGGCTTTCATTTAAGATCTCTCTTGATAATGTGTTGGTGAACTAGAATGGACATACCAGGACCAGGACATTTTTGTAATGCCCTTGCCATTTCATCTGTACCTTTCTTATACAGTAACCCAGTCTGATTGCTATGTGAGCCTATGGCTACCGACTGCTTCAGTCAAAAAGGCCCGGACCAAAACTGTCAAGAACTCCAAAAACCCAGTGTGGAATGAAACCTTTCACTTCAGGATTCAGAGTCAGGTCAAGGTAAGACACTGTGAACTCCTTGCTGTCAGGGGCTGATAGATCTCCAGTCCTGCCAACCAAACTCCTCAAATGGCACTTGTACCCTGACCACTTCTGAAATACTAAAATGAGGCTTTTCACAGCAGGAAGTGCTGCTTTGTATCCCAGCTGTGTGCTGTAGCCTCAAAGTAGGAAATCCCTTAACCCAACTGAGATGCTGACCTGCAAGGCCTAGGCAGGTGAACTGTGCACACTACAACTCATGTAGTACATGAACACCAACCAGGGTAATGTGGAAGGGCTGGTTCCACTGGAAAAGATGGGTGGCCACACTTGAGCAGCAACTAGTATTGCACAAGATGTCACAGTTCTACTCAGATGCTTTGCTGCCAATAGAGAGGGTTTTTTTTACCTTTGTGTACAAGATGTGAGGACAGGTATCTCCACCTACCTACCATTGCTCATTGATGGCAAACTGAATTACACTTCCGAACTGGTTAGCAAGCCTCACATTGTTTGCAGAAGGGGAGAATATTTAGGGTGACTATCTTCCCCTCTGCACAGCCCCATCACACATTTTTGTGCAGTTTTGCTCCCCTTTTCATCTCACAGTAGGAGGGAGTGTATATAATTGTACTAGTTCCTTTTATATTATATGCCATTACATTTATTGGATACAAAAACAACCACCAGCTGACCTGCAGTGTGGATTACTGGAAATAAATAAATATTGATTGATCTTGTAATCACCAGGATCTTAACCATAATTTTCCTGCTCTATTATAGTAATTGGGATGGACATACCTGGCAATGGCCATATGATGGTTGCCATAATATGTATAGTATGTAACATTACATCTTCTGTTTCTTTCTCACAGGGGGAATAAGAATAGGATTTTTGGATAGCCAGAATTACTGTAGATAAATGTTTGAGCCAACTCAGTAGAGGTTGCATTCATGTATAGGCAGCTGAGTATTTAACCTCACTTCTAGCCTTTGACACTAAAACTGGGCAGGCAACAAAGCAATATTTTATTTAGACTTTAAATACACTTATTCACCGTTGGGTGACTGCCAAACATCCCCTTTCCTGTTTTCTCTGTCTCATTTTATCATTCAACTTTTAATTCTGCAGCTCATTTCCCCAGTTCTGAGGGCTGGAACTTCTGTTTCCTACACTTTTATGCATTATTTTACTTTTGTTTCCAGAACATCCTGGAGCTGAAAGTCTGTGATGAAGATGAACACACTCCGGATGACCATCTCCTCACTGTTTTCTTTGATGTATCTAAAATCCAACTTGGAGAAACAGTTCGACTGAACTTTCAGGTGAATCCACAGGTGAGGATCAAAATCAAAGGCAGAACTCAATGAGAAGGATACCCTGGTCTCAGTTTTCCTCATAAATGTTTGTAATACAGAACTTATTTTTTCCTTGCTGTGTACTTATGGGATTAGCCATCTGCCCATATCAACTTCTGTTTGTTTTAGTGTAAGACACCTCAACATTGTTTCTGTATTTAAAATAAAAGTGTGGGCAAGCACCTTCACACACTTGTTCAAAGGACACTGGTGGGAATTTGACACTGTTATCCAAGTCTGTCTTATTGCTCATCTTCATAGCAAGGCCGAACCAGCCAAAGACTATGGTATCACTCCCTATTTGGATTAGAGGGTCTTTTGTGGTTGGAGCTAGTGGTTCTGATCTGTGGATGAGGTATTATTTTGCACTGACTCAGAAACAACGGATGCTGCATTTATGTACTATGAGCCCAATGTTCAAACATGAATGTCTAAATAGGACTTAAATCCATGTCTTTGTGGTAAATACAAACTGATTCTTTGCTGGGGTGCTCAGATCAGTATTAAGAAATATTAATGCCAATTTTATTTTTTAAGTCTCCACATTCATATCTGGGTGCATCTCTCGGAAAATTGGGCACCGCATTTCATGTTTTCTTAAGTGACAAATTATTGTCAGTAGAATGTAAGGTCAGTTGAAAGGAAAGTTAAATGTCTGGTGACTTATATGGTGTACTGTGACCAAGCAGGTTAGGTACCTTTGCTGCTAAGATGAGGAACATTTTCAAGGACAGGTGAAGCTGTCTATTGCTCATTCAGAAATATTTCTCTCTCTTCATCATTCCCCAAAGAGGGAAAAGAGTGGCAGGCATGACTTATTTCAAAAGCATCTCCTCGTAATGGGAAAATCAGCTACTGGGAAGCAGAATAATATAATGGATATAATATAAATTAGATTGAAAACTGAAGAAAATGAAGCACTTTCCATTTTCACCCAAAAGAGGGGAAAGTTACTTTGCAGAAGTTCTATGCATATCAAGGAGTCAGGTTCATACAGTATCCTTATGGAGGAGAGTAATGTTGTAGTGACTTCATTCATTTTCATTTTTAGGGAAAGGAGGAGCTAGAGGTTGAATTCACAATGGAGAGCAGGTGAGTAAACTCCAAGCGTTGTCAAATAACGTAATTGTTAGAGGCTTCAGAGATTAATTAACACCATGGAACATGATGTGTACACCTGCTCTCATCTAAAGCCACGTGGCCAGACCTATGTGGATATAATTGATAGTGTATGTCCAGCCTTACTGAACAAGTGCATTAGCTGGATGTTTCTGTAAGGCATTGAGTAGTGGAATAGTTGGCAATGTTGTTTTTATGAGGTCACACTCGGGCATCCAGGTGAATTTTAAAGCTAAAATGAAAATTGAGGAAAGTGCAGGATTTCCCCCACTAGTTGGTCTGTATGTCTCATTTAACACAGATTTAAATAAAAGACATATCAGCGATTAAACTGATAAGAACAGACACTACGCTTGATCTTAGCTCAAAGAGCCGAGAAGCGATAAGATTCTAAATAAGCGATAAGATTCTAAATAAGATTCTAACCCATTTCTATGAAATAATAAGATGGGCATGTATATCTCAGTTTTAAATTTAGTTTTGTTATTGATGTTTAAAGTGAATGGGGAAAAATTGACTCCTTACACTTATTATGACATCTTGGACTAATTCATTAGCCTTTCACCTCTGGAACTCCAGGGTCAAGTATGAATATTTTTTGGCCAGTGGAATAAATTCAGTGGTTTCTTCCTGTCAGCAAACGCAACTTGATGTACATTTGAAATCTACCCTGTTTTGGTGCAATGAGCAGTCTCTGCTTAGCAGAGCTCTCGTACTAGAATAGTAGGAGCTTTAAAAAGACAGATTTATTTAGAGTTTCCAAGGAACGTGAGGAAAACTGGAACATACGTTGAGAATTACTCCTGATGCTAGCCTGTGCTATCAGAACCAACAGTGACAAAAAAATTAAAATAAGCAAAATTCAAATAAACAAAAACGGCAATTCATGTTCTTAAATTATTATTTAAATACTAGTTATGAACTGAGTATGTATCTTTTTTTTTTTTAGTCCAGATCCTCCTGAAAACATTGCTACCAACGGTGTATTAGTGGTAATTTTTATTTTCTATTATCTTTCCTCTATTGTATAGTGATGCCCATCATACCACTTTGAACAGAGAACAAGTTGCCCCACAGTTATCCTTCCAACCCAAAATCTCTTCCAAGAAATAGGTTGGCATTGGATCCCAGTGAACATGACAGTCAGCTCTCCCACCCATCTCCCATATTAGGAGAAACTGAACTGGAAGAGCCGTGAACTGCCCCAAGATGCGCTTCTCCACAGAGTGTCACCGGATGGCAAAAACTAGAAGTGGTACAGCTGTGAGCATCCTCACAGCAGTGTTCCCACACCATTATCTAGAGATTCTAGAGTGACTCCTCTTGTGAGAAGATGAAATTGTAATAGCTGTGAGATTTCCCATACACCATTATTTACAGTGTGGCTGGTATGAAGTAGCAATATATCTATATAACTGTAAAGCTTCTTCTATGGCTGGTCCTTTCAATTGTGGCTGTTATTTCAATAGCTTTCTCTCATTTTTTCCCCCCTGGGGAATCTATTGCCTCCTTGGTGCAAGCCTGGGGATAGCTCTATTTTCTCCATATGTATACACCCATCCTAGAAGTCATATATAAGTCTCAGCTCACCATCCTTTCAGCTGAGGACTAGACATGCGTCTCTCCAGAGTTTCTTCGGAAGCTGTTGTAAAGAATCATGAAGTAATTAGTTCTCCCAGGGTCTGATCTTGTAGTTTGTACAACACTCCCACCTCCTTCCCATCTGGATAGCAGGGGAATCAGACTTAGTTTTGTCTGTGTCATTTTATCTATCTTTTATTTGTTGTCTCTGTTACAGTCTCGTGAAGTTTCCTGTTTGGAAGCTCAGGTGGATGGTGGGAGGATAAAGAAGGAAACCACAGGTTAGTATGTCCTTAACTGATAGAATTGGATGAAACTGGTTACAGTTTTATAGCAAAATTTCAACAGAAAAATATCTGCCATTTCTGGGGTGATTTGTTTATATGCATTACAGTAAGGGCATTCAGTGTTTTAAAGGAAAAGAGAAACTACCACCGAGTCTTATGGGCTTTGGATCAGGTTCTAATTGATCAGGCAACATATAGGGAGTATTACAGCATTCACAACTGAACACCTACTGTAGTTAATTAAACAGAATAGTTTCCATCACAGCATCCTGTTGTCAGATGCTCATAGCTGTCTGAAACATTCATATGTGGAGAGGAAATTTTCCATGCCGGATCTGTTCCAAGAGTCAGAGTGAAATGCTTCCAGGTGTTTTGAGTTAAGAGAAGATGGGAGTAAGTGGAGTGAGAAACAAAACTCTCTTCTCAATGTAAAATTTTCTAATTGCCCCTTTTCAGACAAGAATCAGAGAGGTAGCCGTGTTAGTCTGGAATTTCAGAAGTGACAAAGAGTCCTGTGGCACCTTAAAGACTAACTAAAGTATTGAAGCATAAGCTTTCGTGGGCTAATACCCACTTCATCAGATGCATGCAGTGGAAGTAGGATACTTAGCCCACAAAAGGTTATGCTTCAATACTTTAGTTAGTCTTTAAGGTGCCACAGGACTCTATCACCTTTTCAGACAAAAAATTCAGCAGTTTGAGACCTGAAATATACTCTAATTACCTGAGATATGCATTGCACATCTTGGGCTGTGTGTAGCCATTTTGTTTCCTCTATATCCAGAGGCTTAAGGATTTGCAATGCAATTTTAAAAATATCATGTATTGGTCTGTAGACGAGCCCTTCCCCGCTCGTCTCAGGAATGAGCCAAGACCACGCAGTTTTCCACAACAGTGCCCCTTTTATTCCCTTGTGCAAAGTCCACCACCACCTATATACAGTTCTATATACAAGTCTGCCTACTCAGCTACTTGGGGGACAGCTAGCTCCTGCAGCTAGCCAGGAACACCAGCCAGTTGCTCCTCCCCTTCCTGTTCCCCCCCCCCGCCCGCACTCCCTGCCTGCCTGCCAGCTTTATCCCTCTGGCTCCAGAGGCGCACAGGTGCTATGCCTTAAGCCCTCCTGGCTAAGGGCCACACCCTGCCAGCTCCAATTACTCCCCTGCCTGGGGCCTGAGCTAGTAGGAGCTCAGCTAACAGGGGCTGGCTCAGGGCTTCTCAGCCAGCACCCTGTTACACGGTCCCTGATCCAGCAGAATATGTAAGCACGTAGGTCACCATACTGAAGTCAGGGATGCTTACTCTCATGCTAGATCAGAGCCCAAGTTCCTTGAAATCCTTTTAGGGATTCCATGGTTGGTCTATATAGCCTTAAATATATGGTGTGACAGATCACCTTCTCACCCCTCTTCAGAAACAGGCAGGAAACCCTTCTTTTGCTCCAAACAGTGCTCTTTAATTCACAGTGCAAGGCCCCACCACCAATATATACAGCTTTATACAGCAGCTCTACAGCTTACAGCTCTTCCTCTCACTCCACACTACCATACCACCACCACCCTGGGCTTCCTGCCTGGCAGTCTTATATCCCCCTGAGGAGGCTTCCAGGTGCAGCTCATCAAACCTGAGCCTTCTGCAGCCCAGGTGGCTAATTAGGCTTTCTGCAAGGGAGGTTTGCAGAGGGCTTTTCTCCCTCTTAAAGGGGCAGCAGGCTGGGTCAGGCCCACCCTGCCACAATGGATTGATGTGATACTTTTCCTGTTGTTCATAGAGAGAGGAGAGGTTTGGCCCAAACCAAACCTATCTACTGTAAATACCAATTTTTAAGTTTGCACAGACAAACTTTTGAATTTTCTGAGTGCAAAAAGTGCCTGAAACATTGCAGGAGAGCTAAAATTGTTTTAACACTCCCTCGCTAGCTAAAGAATGATCAAGCAGATGAAGGGTTGGATTCTCATGGATTTCACTATGAACTGAGGTATGCCAGCACTGAGCTGGTTTGAAAATCCCACCTTTCTAGAAACAGAAATTTCCAGAGACAGCTATTATCAACTGAAACCAGTGGTTTTGAATGTGTGTGTTATCTCACCAGCAGTGAAAGAGCTGCTACTGCAATGCTCTAACACTCCGAGCAAGAATGATAGTGCAGATAGTTAGAATATAATGAGATAGTTTTATAAAGGAACTAAAGCTGAAGCCAAGATGCACAGATAAACCAATATAGTTGTTTATGTAACCTAAACCACTGACTGTCAAAATGAATATAACATACAGTAGAAGATGAATGACTACTAAATAACTAAATGAATGACTCTCTTATTGGGCAATCCTCCCAATTACCTGAATCCCTTTATCTGGAACTCCCTTGTATTCTACAGTGTAAATGCCTTTTGGCCTGGTTATGATAAATGCCAAGTCCCCTCATTGACTTCACTGGGAGCTGATGGTGCTCACAGGACTGGGCCCCTACACAATGTTTATTATGGCTATAAAACATTATGGGTACATGGTTTCTATGGTGTCTTGGAACATTATTGGCTTATTAAGCAGCATCCACATTATGAACTTAATGGAGAGAACTCTGAAATGTTGTTTTAAACTAGGAAAAAATGTGATAATTACAAGTTCAATGTTTGTTTTGTCACCCGTTTAGAAAGAAAATTCGCATTTACAGTGGAAGGATCCTATGAAGGAATTCAGAACCTTTCACTGAACTCCTACCTTTGTGCTGCTTCTCCTGCCAGATTCCACTATATCAAGTATAATCACTCAGAGCTGGGCATTGCACTACCAAAGATGAGACAGCTCTCTGTGGTATGTTATCATCACAGACCTTTATGAACACAGCTCATTTGTTTATCTTTTTTGGGGACTTGGAAGTGTGGGGGCGAAATGTTTAACCATTTTCTCCTTGTTGTATTACAATTAACCTCCTCTACCATTTTCTTTTTAGTCTTCCTCAAGTCAAGATGAAAGTGAATCCTTGACTCTAGCTCTGAATTCACTCCCCATTCAAGATAAAGTAACAATAGGAGAGGTGAGTGTCAACCCATCAATCTTTGTAGAATAAATTCAAAATCCCCAGGATGCTTTCAACTTTCAGGGAAGTAACTTTGCATTGTCACTAAACTCCAGTCACTTTACATGTTGTTGCATACAGATAGACAAACACACATGTAAAAAGAATATGATGGTTGCAAAGTCAAGCATTTGAAAGTTAGGAAATACCAGAATTAAGATTGCCCGTATAACTTCACTTTGGTTCCCTTGAGCATATGCATTATACTACAGTTTTTAATTACCGTATTTTTCGGCATATAAGACGCGTTTTTAACCCCCAAAAATATTCGCAAAATTAGGGGGGGTGTCTTATACGCCGAATATGTGAACTCACCGGGCAGCTGGAGCTGGGGCGGCTGCAGGTGGCCCGGCGGGCGGGGCGGGGCGGCGCTTCCCCCCCAGCCCACCTGCATGTGTTTGGGGCCGGCGGGGAACGGGAGCAGCTCGGGCCCCGGGGCCCCTGGGAGCACCCGCCCGCGCGGCAGAGACGGGAGAGCGGCGCTCCCCCAGCAGCCCGCCCGCGCGGCGGGGACGGCGCTCCCCCAGCAGCCCGCCCGCGCGGCGGGGACGGCGCTCCCCCAGCAGCCCGCCCGCGCGGCGGGGACGGCGCTCCCCCAGCAGCCCGCCCGCGCGGCGGGGACGGCGCTCCCCCAGCAGCCCGCCCGCGCGGCGGGGACGGCGCTCCCCCAGCAGCCCGCCCGCGCGGCGGGGACGGCGCTCCCCCAGCAGCCCGCCCGCGCGGCGGGGACGGCGCTCCCCCAGCAGCCCGCCCGCGCGGCGGGGACGGGAGAGCGGCGCGCTTTTTGTGTGTGGTGGTTTTTTTGGGGTTTTTTTTCCCCCCCCCGGCTTTTTTACCTAAAAACTCGGGGGCGTCTTATACGCCGGAGCGTCCTATATGGCGAAAAATACGGTATATGACTACATGCTATTTTTTCCACAGGACCTTTGCCTCCCTCAGCTCACAGGATGGATGATGTTCATTTAATAAGCAGCTGTTCGATATTTTGATATTTCCTCATTGTTACATTTGTGGCCTCAAGCCTTATTTACTCCCCACTATTCAAACCCTGCTCCAAAGACACAATTATTACATTTCTCCTGGGATTTTGTACGGTGCTCATCACTAAGACTGCAAGTTTGTCACGGAGGTCATGGAAGTCATGGATTCCGTGACTTTCCATGACCTCTGTGACTTTTGCAGCAGCCAGTGCAGCTGGCTCTGGATCTACCTGAGTATCTCAGACAGCCCCCAGTCGCATCAGCCACTGCTGGGGCAGTCTTGGGCCACCACTCCTCTGCACCTCCGCCCCCGCAGCAGCAGAAGGAGGAGGAGTTTGGGTGGGGGTGTCTCAGGGCTGAGGGTTGGGGCATGCGAGAGGGTGAGGGGTGTGTGTGCGCTTACTTTGGGAGGGCTCCCTGGAAGTGGCAACCTCTCCTTCCCTCAGGTGCTAGCTCCACATGCTGCCTCTGCACGCAGGCACTGCCCCCGCAGCTCCCATTGGTCACAGTTCCTGACCAATGGGAGCTGTGGAGCTGGCAGCACATGGAGCTACGAGCTTAGGAAGGGACATATTGCTACTTCTGAGAAGTTAGGTAGGGAGCCTGCCAGCCCCACCAGCCCCACTCCCCCAATACCAGCGGGGGTCCCCAGCTTCTCCCACCTGAGCACCGGCGGCACCCCTGGACCTCCCTCCCAGACATCTGAGGCCCCCTGCATCCTCTGGGATACCTCCCCAATCACCTGTGGCACCTCCTGGTCTGCCGCCCCTCAGCACCTGAAGCCCCTCCCCCCCCCCATGAGCACCCGCGCCACTCTCGAGATTTAGTCGGGGTATAGTACAAGTCATGGACAGGTTGCTTGCCGTTAATTTTTGTTTACTGCCCATGATCCATCCATGACTTTTACTAAAAATACCCATGACTAAAATGTATCCTAACTCATCACTAATAGTACCTGAGTGTTTCAGAAGCATTGATGAATTTATCTTCCCAATGGCCCTGCAAGAGGAACAGCTGCTATTATCCCCATTCTCAGATGGGGATCTGAGATAGAGTGGGGTTGAGATCCAAAGTGTCCCCACTTCTGAAAATCAGATCACAAGGTCTTAAAGTGGACCTCAATTCATCACCACCTGTGAAAAATCTGGTTTAAATTAATTGCCCAGCATCACATAGGAATTTTGTAGAAGAGGCAGGACAGCATTCAACTGCCTTAACCATGACCATCCTGCACACCATTCACTACACACCTTCCAACTTCTGCAACAAAGAGACAGGGGTTCTGCAGACAAAAGTCTTCATTATTATACAATCCTGATGCATCCCCAGAGCAGATACATCCTGAGCACTGAATGAACCAGGGGTCCCGTGGGGAAAAAGATAGTATGTAATCACATAATTCAAGACTGTATCATAATGTGCATGCACGAAAAGCAGGGACTTGAAATTTGGCCTTTCTATCAAGGATGTGTCATTTGTTATTCCCATGAAAATCCACCCAAAGTTGACTAAATTGTAATTCTTTGATACAAAAGCCAGATGAAGAAGAGATCAATCTGGGGAGGCGGGAGGGGGGGAATGGACAGAAGGATCTTTGCCCACTAGATGTTCTACCCTCCAGAGTTTGAAATGGGACCCAATATTCCTGAATCTCTAAATTCCTCTGTTGTCAGCAAATATCTGTGAAATCCACTAGCAAAGGGCATGTCACATCCCCTTCTAGTGTTGTTAGAGGATGACAACCTACTACTGCTGTCAGTTACTCCATTAGCTCAGATGTCTGGGCAGTGAATGTAAAAGATCGTCATCAGAGTTGGAACTTTTACATTCACTGCCCAGACATCTGTTTCTTGAGCTAATGGAGTAACCTGACAGCAGCAGTAGGTTGTTCTAACATGAACCAAAAAATGCATTTTTCCTTAAACTCATTCTTGGAAATGACTGAACCATATTGCCGGATACTTTCCAAAAATAGTCATCCTGAGGCAGAAACCCAGCATGAAAAATAAAGCCTGGCAAAGTTACAAACAACTGAAAACACAGGGTCTATAATGGGAAGTTTTGGCAACCTTAATAAAAGGTGGTGCTACCAGACTTTCCTGTGATAGAATTTCTTTGTGCTCTGTGCATCAGCCTAGCTCTGCCTGCTTCAGGAAGGTATTTACTTCCTTCTTCCACTTCTTTCTGTTTCATCAGTGAAGGCAAGAGAAATGAAGTTCAAATTAAAACAACAAACCAGAGTGAAATCCACACAAACATGTATGATAAGTGAATGTAAAAGATCAGTTTGCACCCAGAGGGTTGGCATCTCAGATGGTCTAAATTAGCATAATCTCATTGACCTCAATGAACTATGCTGATTTATAATAGCTGAAGCTCTGGCCCATTATTAACCCATGTCCATAGCTAATTAGCCTAGGATTTAGCGCATATGTTGAAATGCATAGTTTAATTAAAGGTGGCAATTATTGGCTGAGGCCTTAAGTCTTTTAAACTGGTACAGGTGCCTGAAAACATTGGAAACATTGAGTTAAAATATTAGACTGACAATTAACTAATTGTCTTGAGTAGAACTGTGTGAAATTTTTCAGATGAAACTTTTAAAATGAAAAATAGAGATTTGAGTCAATGAAGACTTTTCACAAATATGTGTTGAATTAACTGTGCTGTTTCAGTTGAACCCCCCCCAATAAATTAACTTTTTTTGTTTCAAAATTTGCCTCAATTCTAGTTGTAAAAGGGGATTTAAAAACTTGAAAGTGAAGACTTTTATTTTGCATTGACTGAAACATTTAAGTCAACCCAAAACAATTTTTAAAACCTTTTCAGATAGCCAAAACATTGGAAAAAAATTCATTTTGGGTCTATTTGAAACAATTCACCCTCCCCCCAATTTTTTTTGTATTGTCCAGTAAACCAAAAAGTCAGTTATTTGCACAGCTCTAGTTTTGAGTCTTTCTATAACTATCTTTCTCGATTTATTGATGGTCAGGCTCTGTGGCTTCAGTCCTAATTGGGGAGCAGGTAAAATTCACCCCAAGGCTAAGTTGGAGACACAAGCTTAAAAATATGATGGCTCTTATCATTTTCCCATTCTTGGTTTTCAGACCAGAACGTTTGATTTGCATGTGAAGACAAAAGAATGGTAAGAGAGTCCCAGTCTTGCTTTTGGATCTGTGTGGATGGACCCCCTCAGGGCCCAACTGAACTCAACAGAGATCCGTACCGGCATGGGGATCTGTCAGTTGCAAGAGAAGGGCATTTGGTCTTTGGAAGTGGATGTCAGCAGAGCTCTTCCTTTTCCTTGCTGGGAAATAATGTCTTGCTGCAATCATTTAACAAAACAGAATAACCCGTAATTGATTTCAACAGCAGATGAGAATCTGTAATGAATCACAACACATTGCAAACAGGCTAATCATTTTAATGAAACTCTTTCATTAGATGCCATTGAAGCACCAGTCAAACTAGCAATTAGAAATCTGCACATACTGGCTGTTCTGCGTCAGCTCCCTTCTCACAGCCTGTTTTTCTATGGTACACAATTTAGCGCTCTACTCAGCAAGGTAGAGGTTTTTGGCCCTGATCCAGCAAAGCACATAAACTCATGCTTAACTTTAAACATGCTCCTCGTCCCATTGACCACTTGTGGAATTAAATTCAAGCACATATTACTTCCTCTCTCTCACTTCTTACATTAGTCCTTCTATATAGAGGTGTTGGAATGTCTTTTCTGTAAACATGTCCAAGGGTTTAGAGAGAGAGAGAGAGACTCTGACTACAGCAGATAATAATTTGTGGGTTTTGCCTCGGCTTCAGGACTCAGGGCCTGTTTAACAGCTCAAGAAAACTAGATGTGCGTTTGGGATTTGACCTGTGCACAGAGGAACAAAATTTTCTGAAGAATCGGAAGAAAGTGGTTGCTGCTGCTCTGAAGAAGGTTCTTCAGCTAGAAGAGGATCTGAAGGACCATGAGGTAGTTGAGGCAGAAGAATCTTGTGTCCTAGATGAATGCTCAGCCTATTGGGTACCAAAAGCCTGGTCCAAAGCCCATTGAAATCAATGGGGAATCTTCCATGGTCTTCCATTGGGAGTCACTGCTGGTGCTGATTATGTTGAGTGGTGGGCTGTTGGAGAGGGACTGAGAAAGTAGGGTGTGCCCTGTGTATAAAGGCGATACCCAGGGGATACTTCTCTTGCCTTCTCCCAGGCCAGGACACTAGGCACATGAGTGTTCTACCCCCTTCTGGACCCCATTCAGCCCAGGAGAAGGGTGTTCCATGGGGAAGTCTTCTCTCCAGGGCCAGTTCAGGCCAAGGAGGTCTCAGGTTTGACAGACCAATGTTCTAGTCTGGACTGGCAAATCCTATATTCCCATGTTGGCCTCCAGGTGAATACCCTGTTTAGGAGAATCCCAAAGCTCTGAGTTTGACCCCAATTACCCTACATATTTTTTAAAAAATCCCTACCTTTGATAATGGAAAAATCTGAACTTCACTATATTCATCAGCAAGGAGAGTATCAAACAATGAAGAATATGCAGTGCTGCCCTTCTTGTATTATTTTGCTTTGCCACAGTTTACGAGAATGCTGTAACCACTCACAGATCAGATTTATTTTTTGCTCACCTTTTGCTTATCTTTCTCCTTTTTAACCATTAATGCTCCTCAGTGTTGTTTGTCACCAGCTTTCTGCCTTTGTGTATTGAACAGGTGCCAGTCGTGGCTGTGACGACGACAGGAAGTGGGATGAGAGCTTTGACAGCCATGTATGGCAGCATCTTGGGTCTTCAGAAACTGAATGTTCTGGACTGTGTTTCATACATCACTGGCTCATCTGGCACAACATGGTAAGGAGGCCACTTTATAAAGTTTTAGTTGATCCTTCTGTAAGCTTCTGGGAGAGAGAGAAGTGCTCAAGGAATGTGTTATCTTGCTTAGAAATATACTACGGGGTTATGCCAAAATAGCTACAGCATCCTAGCTATTCAGCTGCAGTCCCCGTAGGCACAGCCTAAGGGTAAAATTTTCAAAGTTGCCTAGATCCCATTTTAAAAAGTGATTTAGGCACTTGGGACCTTGTCTCATTGAAAATCAATGAGATTTAGCTCCCATGTCACTTTTGAAAATGAGATTTAGGCTCCTATGGTACTCTTAGGGCTGGTCTTCACTTGGGGGGCCGGGATCGACTGAAGATAAGCAACTTAAGCTATGTGAATATCATAGCTGAAGTCAGCGTGTCTTCAGCCAACTTACCTGCCGTCCTCATGGCGGCGGCAGTCGGCGGCATGCTCCTCCGTCGACTCCAGCTTGCGCCTTGCAACAAGCTGGAGTTACGGAGTCGACAGGGGCGCTGCGGGCGATCGATTTCTTGCGTCTTAACTAGATGCAAGAAATCGATCACTAAAAGATCGCTTGCTACCCGCCGATGCGGCGGGTAGTGGAGACGTACCCTTAGGTACTTCAGAACATTTTCACCTAATCCTAATTTTTTCTTATTTTCTAGCTAATAGTGCTTTTCCAGGCACTTAGATTTCAGTTAGAAAAAATAATTACCATTTTAAAGTAATTTAATCCCATTCATGAATACCAGTGGAGAGTCATTGGATAGCGTATTGTACAGTATATACTCTGATCTCTGAATGGAGTGGCGTAAAAATTACCAAATGAAACAAGGAGAGTTCACTTGAGATTTGTGAACATTTCCTCAATCCTGGGTAAGGTTTCAAGCAAACCTGTGTTGAGTTTTGACAGTGGGGCCTCGACTGACTTTTTTTGCTTGGGTGGAAACCATGTTGAAACTTGGAAATCATGTGGATTTGCACATCTTTGACCCCAAACCCTAGGTTGTCAGATGAGTTTTCCTCTGGGCTTTGGAATTTGTTCATCTCTGAAACTCTAAACAAAACATAGGTGTGTGAGTTAGCTTAAGTTAATTGAATCTGAAAAAAGTTTGCATGAAGCTTTTCCACATATATCCTTTGAGTTTCACATGGTTCTACTTCTAATTCACTGTTGCCTTTAACATGGTATTTCCTGTCCCCAGGACCATGACAAACTTGTATGAAGATGATGATTGGTCACATAAGGACCTAGGGGAGCTAATCATTGAAGCTCGGAAGCAAGCATCCAAATCCAAAATGAGTGCTTTTTCCTTGGAAAGTCTGAAGAATTATCATAGGGAGCTGAGTCAACGCACCCAAGCAGGATATAAGACATCTTTTATAGATCTCTGGGGGCTCATGATTGAATCCATGTTGAATGATGGGGTACTGTATACATCCCTCTTTTCACTAAGGATTATGTTCTCTTTCTAAAAATTAGTTGAAAATTAAACCCTAGGAAGAGAGAGCCATTCATTATCTTTACAGAATTATCCACTCAAAGAAATTCCACTGGGTTAATGCCACAGGGGTGGATGCTCGCACTCCCCCACCCTTGTCCCAACTCCACCCCTCCCTGCCCCTATTGGACCTCTCCCCAAATCCCTGCCCTGGCCCCACCTCCTCCCTGAGTGCACTGCATTCCACCTCCTCCCTCCTGCCTCCCAGATTTGCAGCATGAAACAGCTGTTTTGTGGCGCAAGCGCTGGGAGAGACAGAGGCGAGAAGCAGGAGGTGGCATGCTCAGGGGAGGAGGTGGAGGTGGAGCAGAAGTGAGCGGGAGTGTGGGGGCGGGGCAGGGAGCTGCCAGTGGGTGCAGAGCACCCACCAATTTTTCCCTGTGGGTGCTCCAGCCCCGGAGCACCCATGGAGTTGGCACCTATGGTTGATGCACATGCACAGAATAGGACCTTATGATTATATGCTAATGACAATGAGATACAGAGTGAGTTACTAAATTTTGTGATAGTGAGTAAATGAACAAACAGAGGAGAAACAAATCAAGGGCAATGAAAAATGTACCGCATTTTCACGTATTTTCTCAACTGTAGTTTCAGGTTAATTTAGGACAGGGATTCACAACCTGAAGGGTTGCAACCCTCTTGCCCTTCTCAGAAAGTGAAATGGCAGAGGCAAACCTGGCTAGATCCTGACTAAATGAAAGAGGAGTTCAGATGTGTGGAGACCAATTTTTGTTATGGAAAAGGGGTATCAGTATGGAGAAGATTGAGAGCCACTCATAGGCTAATAATCCAGAGTATATCAATAAAATTAGAGAGAGAAGGTGGGTGAGGTAATATCTTTTATTGGACCAACTTCTGTTAGTGAGACAGTTATCCAGAGCTCACTAACAGAAGTTGGTCCAATAAAAGACATTACCTCACCCATCTTGTCTCTCAGATATCCTGGGATCAACACAGCCACAACAACGCTGCGTATATTAGTAAATGTTCTGTAGTATATTTTGTAAAAATAAAAAAACCCAAATCTTAGCATGCTGAAGCTCCCCTACAGCATCGGCTATTAAATCTTTGCTGAGAACTGAAGCAAGACTGTTAATTTTTGTGGGGTTCATAAGGGGAGTGATTTAGCCATGTGTGTGTTAGTGAGGTTCACGTGTATTAAAATACATTTTATGTTCCATGCAGTCATTAAAAAAAATATAGTGGCTCTATTGCTCTGTCAGACCTTAGACTTACAGGACCTTTAAAATTACTGTTCATCAGCTTATGGCAGCTGTTTTAGATTTGATCTCAAGCAGGTGTTTCTGTGGCTAACTTTGAAAGTTATCATAAGATGTGCACAAGTAAAAATCACAAGTGATTTCACAAGCACAAGTGAAAAATCATAGTGGTATTGCCACACTAGTGGTGAACGAAGCCCTTTGAAACTAAATGGGCAAAGCCAAGCCCCTTTTTCATGTGACATTTTTCATTCTTCTCAGCCCAGAAGTTATTTTGTAAAATTTGATAAAAATCTGTTTTGCTGTTTTGAGAGATCATTTCAAAACTATATTTCATTTCAGATTTTTTTTCACTATAGGTACCGTAGAACCTCAGAATTACAAACACCTTGCGAACAGAGATGGTTCGTAACTCTGAACAAAACGTTATGGTGGTTCTTTCAAAAGTTTACAACTAAACAGTTACTTAACACAGCTTTCAAACTTTACTATGCAGAAGAAAAGCGCTGCTATCCCTTTATTTCTTAATAGTTTATGTTTAACACAATATTATACTGTATTTAATTTTTTATTTTTGTCTCTGGTGCTCTCTGATTGTGTACTTCTGGTCCTCAGTGAAGTGTGTGGTTGACTGGTCAGTTCATAACTCTGGTGTTCGTAACCCTGAGATTCTACTGTAACTCAATACTGGCATTTTCTAAAAAAAATCCCAAAATTTTGGAATTAATTTAGGCGGGATGTCATTGACATGGTGGCATATTTTAAAAAGATAACATTCAAATATAGGAGAACATTAGAACTAGTATTGTCTATCCTATTTTTTTCACAATACATGAAAATGCTAAGCATATACTGTATAGTCTGCAAATTCTAGCATCACATTTAAATAGCGTGTAGGCTGGTTAATAGGATCCACCTTCATCAAGATCATTCAGAGGCCCCTGACATCTACCCAAATCTCTCTTCCTGTGAGTGAAGTACATAGAGAAGAACTTAGGAGGGAATTCAGACATTTCATTGACTTCCAAACTCAGATGTCGTGGTAGTGCAATGATTAGCACCTCCGCCAGTACATGGAGCTATATCCTTATCTTAGTGTTAAGTTGTTGTCTTGTGTGTTATGTTGTTGATCTGAGCGGCAGGAGTGGGAGTGGTAGAAAGTTCAGTCCTGTCGGTGTGTGCTGGAGTCAGTACCTGAGGTATCCCAATAGAGCTCTGTGATTCTATAAGCGAAAATTACAGTAGGTTCCTGTGTCATTGCTGTTGTTTCTCAGTTAATCATTTTTTCTTCAAAAACAGAAAGATGAGCATAAACTCTCAGATCAGCAATTGGCAGTGAATTGGGGTCAGAATCCACTGCCCATCTACCTGGCTCTCAATGTCAAGGACAACATTACCACTAAAGATTTTAGAGGTAATGATTATATTTCAGAATTACAGCTGAGTTTAAATCCAAGAAGGTCCTACTTAGGCTTGGACAAACCAATTAGATAGCACAGGAACCTTCCAAACTTTCACCCTGTGACTGAAACAATCCTATTGGAGAGTTAACAAAATCTGCATACTTTAACATACCTATATTATTGTCTTTCCTTTTGTGTGTGCACATCTGCACTGGGATCTAGCCAGGACTTGAAGTTAAATGTGCAGGATTATGGTGAAATAAGGTGTTCTTCCAGTATTATTTCCTCAGCCTGAGTGGAAGCAAGGATTGTGGAAATCTTGTAAAAGTCCATTCTCATGAGATTTCCAGCCACATCTTGCTGACCTTAGAGGTCTGGATATTCAGAAAAATATCTAAACTTACAGGGCCTTAAAGAAACTAATTCTCAGAACCTTTTGGAGATCACTCATCACTAGTTCAGCGCTTCTTTGACAAATCAAAAGGAATAGAAGCCAAATAACATCCTGGTCTTCCTTTCACTGGAGGAATGAAACCTTTCCTGAGTGAAAAGGAAGTTGATCTATGTTCTCTTTCAGACCCAATATTGCTCCATCAATGAATCTGAAATGGACAGGAAACGGAAAATAAAGTGGTGTTACACTATTCTCCGTCTTCTTTTGACACATTCATAATTCTGATGTAGATGGAGTACATGGGACTGAAGTGATGCATAGACCTCTTGCTGGCCCTTGCATGAGGACAAATATCACCCTATATGTATCTCTCACATTTTCTTGGAACATGGATGTTTGTTCTGACCATTGCCAGATTAATTGTAAATATACTGTTTAATCATTTGAAATAAAATGTTTATATCCGCAAAGCACTAATCCCGTGCCACGGAGAGTTCCCGTCCATTCTCTTTGCGAGGGTGTCTATGCCCCAGGAGATGCTCCCCAGAGTTTGCAATGCTGCCCACCTTTAGGTCCTGTCAGGGGAGAGCTACTTGAATTGTCAGTTGGGGATGCAAAGGAGCCCTGTCACTATAGGTTGCCATGGGGACATGCTGACTCCTTACTTCTCCCCATTGCTCCTAGCCATGCCCCTCTTCTGCTACTTTAGGTGATTGGCTGCAGCCTTCCCAGTGGAGGGGTTTTGGGTTCCTTGAGCTGCCACAACCCAAAACTGGGTGGACCTTGTCCCTCTGATGACAAAGCTTGTGTAAATTGAAAATGAATTAAGGCCACTGTCTGGCTCATTTTGAGGACAGAGCTGTCTCCTCCATTTATTAAGTCCTAAGTCACTCTCCATGTCCTTCAGTGGCACACATACTAAATAAAAATGGCTAGTTACAAACAAAGGTGGCTCCTATAACATAGTTCACCTTGAAAAGGCTGAAACTCAGAAGGTTTATTCTACTTTTGACTCTCGTTACCTTTAACACCATGTCTAGTTACTCACTGCAGTTAAATAATGTTTTGTGGCTCTGTTTGCAGAGTGGGTGGAGTTTACCCCCTATGAGGTGGGATTCCTGAAATATGGAGCCTTTATTCGTGCGGAGGATTTTGGAAGCGAGTTCTTCATGGGCCGGTTGATGAAGAAGCTCCCAGAATCTCGGATCTGCTTCATGCAAGGTGTCTTATTCACCTGGGGGAAAGTGCTTACTTGATAAGAATACTAATAGCTATGGAAACCAGTGCCTGGCAAGCCACGGTTCTATGACTGGCAGCAGTGGTGCAGTATAAATTGCAGAAAATATTTCTGTATCTTATGAGCAGCAGATAAAGTTAAATGTGATTCTAAATCTTACTAATTGTTCTAAACAGTTGCACTTGGTTTCATTTTCTTGTAATTCCAAATGATAGATTCAGAGCAGATGTGAGATTTTATACACCTTTAACAACTAAGTTTGCAACAACAACAACAAAAAAATCACACCCTTTAATATTCCAGATCTGTGCAGTTCAGTTCCTTAGGGCATAGCTCTATTGTTAATTTATAACCCCGAGGAATATAGCAGGTAATATTGAAAATTTAGCCCAATAAATAGCAGCATGTCTAAGCCCAGTAGTAATGTCTTTCATGCATACAGACTAACATGGCTGCTAATCTTAAACCTTTCATGCCTGCTGTATGCTAACATCCCTTCAAGAATTTAAATAATAGTTATATCTATAAACAATTTATGGTAGCAAAGGGGTGGCTGGGTTATGAAAGAAGTAGGAGAAGCAAGGTATAAAAGAAAATTATATAGCCACAGAAATTTGAAAAAAGAGAATAAATAGAAAGATATAAGTCTGCCATCTTCTGGCAGTTAGAGAGATAAGAAACTGAGCACCTCAGAATTTTTTTTGACAAATTGTTTTCATTGAATAATGCTGATTTGTCCAAACCGAGCCTGTGAAACAGGGTCAGTTTTGACAAATATACCAACTTAAGGGGGAAAAAAGTTGGAAATTGTTGTAATGGGATTTTTTAAAATATTTTTTTGGTTGGTTTTCTGCTTCAAAATTATTTTTGTTTTGAAATGTAATCTAATTAGATAGGGGTAAGGGTCTAATAAAAGAAAAAAGTTGAAATCAAAATGAAAAATTTCAAACTGATCGAAACAAAATGTTTCAATTGACCTGAAGTGGGGGGAAATGGAATTTTGGTTTGCAAATATTTTTGACTTTCAGAAATGGGGGAAAAAATGTTAACTCTCAAAAATATTTGTTGAATGTGAAAACTGTGTCCCACTGAGGTCTAATGACAATCTCTGAGTCTGATTCCCTGAATGACTACTGATTAGAAGGAGTTTTTATTTGAATTTTTTTATTAAAATGCCTTTCTATTAAAACAAAGACTTTTGAAAAAAGGTTATTTATGTATTTTTAATTTTCTGGGTTATCAAACTAAATATTTTGAACTATGTTTCCTCCCAGTTTTTCACCCTTCTTTTCCTGTTTTCTACTGGATTCAGTAGAATGAATTATATCTAAGGTTCTCCCTCATCCCACACACTTTCTTACTTTTCTTTTCTATATTTCCTTTGGCCACTCTGTAACTTTTCAAGACTTTTTCCACTTTGAAAAAGTTACAGAATGGCAAAAGGAAAAAAATCAAAATAAGATGGGAATGGGTGAGCCTGACTTTGGAGATTTTTTATTCTACTGCATTCCGTGACAAAAAGGCAGGGGGAAGAAGAGAAAGGGGACAAATTAAAATTCAAAGTTTGTCAAAGACATATTTCAGGGAAAAAGAAAAACAAATTGTTCCAGGTCAGACCCTATGAAATGGAAACAACTTTGAAGTTTTTACCATTTTTGGACCATCTCTCTCATTGAAAAACAGAGTTCCAACAGCTGAGGAGCAAAACCTGGATTGAGGAATGTGCCAATATTTGGATCTAGGTGATAGTCTAATTTCGGAGGTCTCTTATTCTGATAAATTAGATACAGATTTGTGAGGAGGGACAAAAGATCATGTTCATTACAAATGCTTCACTCTTCACTTGGACTCATAAGTTGCTATTGAATCTCTTCCCCTTGATAGGAATGTGGAGTAGTGTATTTTCCAAGAATCTCTTGGATGCATGGCATGCAGCTGACAATTCAGAGGACTTCTGGCACAGATGGACCCAAGACAGAGTGACTGAAATAGGTAAATCTGGCTTTCCCTTCCATTTTGTTTTGATTGGTCCTGTATGCTCAACTGATGTGAGAACTATGCCCACATTGGCAGCGTGCTCAGGGCCAGGGCAGGACCCAGAAGGGTAAGCAGTGCCTGGTGCTGCTGAACAGCACTCTCTTTGGTTGATCTTGAAGCAGCAATAATAAGATACTTTTCAGGTGAAGGAGAGCTGCCATAGTGTAGGACCTAATGAAAAGGAGCTAAGACAAAATGAGGTAGTCTCAAGATGTTGCCTTATAAGGATTGGGAAGAAGAATTTCCTCTATGGAACTTAGTGTTCACGCAGGAAAGCACTGGTGGTGCTTCCCACATAAAGGATATTTTGCCTGTGTTCTGGAATCTCTGCTAGTTCCCTGCTTTGTTTCCGGATGCAATTCAAAATGTTGCTTTTTACTCTAAACATTTTCCCTGGACTACCTTGGACATTACACTACCTTATTCCTTGCGCGAAACAGCAACAACTAAGGTCAGCGGGACTGCACAAGCTAACACTTTGGAGTGTAAATGGGTGTGGCTGATAGAAGGGCAGTTTTAATGAGGGGACTTTGAGTTTACAGTTTGCCTCCCTTTTAATCTGTATTTGCTGGCTTTGAGGTCATGTTACAAAGTCAGTCTATTTCCCCAGTTTTCCTAAACCAGGTCTTATGCTAGGGAATTATGTCATTATAACTATGTTGTTCATGAGTGTATGAAATCCACCCCTGAGTGATCCAATTAAACTGACATGACCCCCTGCTGAAGACAGCACTATGTTGACATGAGGACTTCTCCTGTTGACATAGCTACTACCTCTTGTGAAGGTGGAGGTGAAATACCTATGCCAATAGGAGAACCTCTCCCTTTGGTGTCAGTAGTCTTCACTGAAGTGCTACAGCTGCGCTGGTCCAGTGTTTTAAGTGTAGACTTGCCCTTAGTGTTGAGGTTCTGTGGGAGTAAGTAGAACAGGGTAGGGAAATGTTAGTTTTGTTGGGTCCAGGAAACTATTAATATGGGCATTAGACTTACTGGATTTGAATGTTGTTGTTTTATTTTTTGTAATGTATACATATTTATTTTTTTTAGATCTTTACAAATGAGTCCTTCTGCAGTTATGAGTGCATGTATGTTAAAGAGAGCAATAATCTCAGACATAAACCAAAAACAAATTCTGAATATTTCTAACTCAACACTCTAATAGTAGTAATAATTATTTTGCCCCTATTAACCCAACCTTCAATCTACCCAGCATTCTCCCTTCTCAAAAGCTTGGATACAGACAAGCTTTGCAATGTTCACCAGCTTTATTAGACCAAGGGAGGAAGCAAGTTCCAAAGTTAAAAGCCATTTACTGATAATGCTTTGTCCTCAGCTCCTTCGTGATTAAACTCAGGGGCCTCCACTGATCTCACTGCAGAATTATCTTATTATGAGCTGGTAATCTCTCTGGTAAACACAGCCATTTAGGGCGTTAGGGCCAGATTTTGAAATGAGAGTTAGACATGAGATACCTTTTAAAATCTAGCTCTTATAGGATTAAAATCAAGATATTAAATTGAAACAGAAGATAAATTGGCAATCAGTACAGAGCACAGGAGTAATGCATCCCTGCAAGAAAGATTGCTAAAATCAAGGTTGCCAAATTCTGTACTGGTGAAATTTTATGAATCAATTTGAAATGTAGCCCTATGTACATACATTACAATAATCCAATACTGAGCTGACAAAATGGATAACTATAGAGAGCTCCAGATCCAAAAGAAAAGTCATATCCTTAGAGCCAAATGTAGATGGAAAAGTATTCTTGACTACTGCTGCTGTTACCTGAGCACCCAGAAGCTGTCTGAGGATTCAATATACTCCACAGGCAGTGAATCTGTGTCACAAATGGGCTTCAGAAAACCCGATCAAGGGAGATTAAATAATCTGGGCCAGTTTTTCAATTGCTTCCCCAAGGGAAAAGAATATCATGACAATGTTGTCTAATTTGACTCTCAGCCCTCATTCTGAAGGCACATTAAGGTCCTGATCTAAAGCCCATTGTTGTCTGTTGAAAGACTATTGACTTCAGCAGGCTCTGAATCCAGACCTTAGGTGCATGTTTAGAAAACGATATAAATAATAAAATATTATTACTACTACTGTTGCAGAAGGCTATTCCACACCTCCCCCTTACGATGATATTTATATTTCTACCACCTTTCTTCAGAGGAAGAGCCTGATCTACCCGAGAGGCCACATGAGATGGCTACTTGCATGTACACCCCTGCAGGAGGCATTTCCAATGCACTTCGAGATATTTTAACGGATCGGCCAGCAGTATCAAAGTACCACAGTTTCTTAAGGGGTTTCCAGATGCACAATGAGTACACACAGCATGAGCACTTTTCTAAATGGAAAGGTATAGTACTGCCGCTCAATTTTGAGTGGCTTCCTTTGAGATAATTTGGGGATCTGGAATTTAGTGAGGGAAACCTGTATGTCTTGGAGAGAACTGAATGGGCTTTATGTTTAACTCATGCATCACCTTTTGCTGAATAGGAAAGTGAGAATGATTTAGCTTAATTTTTTTAATCCCTTCACCCCAAATTACAAAACTTGAAGCTAATTTTTAACAGAACTATTTGATTCATCTATTTAATTATTTGGGGCTGAAAGTGCTGAGTGGAACTGGTATGGTGGGACCCCACTCATTTTGCTGTAGGTCACATGGAAAAGCTCTCTCAGGTTTGGCATGATTCATAGATTTTGATGGAGACTGAATGGACAGTCAGAAGGAATGCCTTCTCAACCTAGGAGAGGTTGGCTACTAGAGCTAGTGCCTGGGGTGAAGTAATAGGAGGATGCCAGAAATGGAATGACCATCTATGTCAGAGAGGACCCATGTCAAGCTATGGATTCTCAGCATGAGTGTCATGGCCCCCGGGGCAGTGGGAAAGGGAGTTCCATAACTCCAGCTAGATTTTAACACTTTCATTTTCTTTATGTCTAGATAAAAAGGGGTCCCCAAATGATAGAAGGTGGAGTCCTGAAACTCTCTCCTCCCATTAAATGGGGCCACAGTGAAAAAAATGTTGAGAACCAATGTTGTATGGCATGGACAAGCTATAGTAGTATAGCTGTCACAAAGCAAAGGAAATTGTGCATGTCTTGGGAGAGAAGGAAGCTGTACTCTTTTCTGTCTGACCCTTGACATTCAAGAGGTAGCAGATCTGCTTCTGTAGTGGTTCATTTATAAGAAATACTTACCTTTCAGACACTACTCTAGACTCTTTGCCTAATCAACTGAGACACACTGCGGAGCATCTGGAGCTGGTAGATACTTCATTCTTCTTTGATACCAGTTCCCCACCACTTATGAGACCAGAGAGGAAAGTGGATGTCATCCTGCATTTAAACTACAGTGGAGGATCACAGACAATGGTAAGAGCCACCAGCTTCTCCTTTGTTTTCTTCAGTAATGGCCATTTGTCTGTAAGTCCTTATTAGCCAGTGTTAGTAACGTTCTACTTTTAAACATTAGAAGAGAAAGATGATTCCAGGAGGAAAAATCTTGATTTAATTTGAACTACTTTGTAGATTGTGGCATGTATCCCTGTTTTGGGAATAATGGTCTGTGTGCAACATTTAATGAAAGCTTTATGTGGTGTGGTAGTGATGGTTGAAATAGCACTTCCAGTAGAAACCTGTCCTGTATTTTAAGGGACAATTCAACTCTCTGACAGCCATTAGGATTTGAATATTCATTTTCATTCCACCTGTGATTGAAAAAAAAGTTTGATAAAACTTTATTTGGTCTTTTTTATTTATTTACTTCCTGAGTTATCCAAGTGTGATTTAATGAATGAAGAAATTCTTCACGTGCTTGTTTGTTTTCCCATTTAAATATTAGACTTGTTTTCTGAGAACAGCTCACTAGATTTCAGTGCATTAGAATCAGATTCTGACTGAGTCTTACTTCTGATTTGTCCTCAAACACAAACTCTGAAATGGAGTCTAAATCAGATTGGCAGACCACTTCCCTGACCCATATATAATTGACTGCGGACATTATCTTCCGTAACACCATTCTTTTCTGTGAATTCTTGCTGTGTTGTTCCCAATCAAATTCCTGTTTTACAACTCTCTTGGTCACTAGTGTCTTTAAATGATAGTATAATTTTGAACTGTCTTCTCAATCTGCACTGAGTGTTTTCCTGTTTTGTGCAGTAAGATTATTTTTGGACAGTCCTCCAAGGAACAATGTACAATTTATTGTCAGCAATCCTTTTAATGTAAGTAGGCTGACCATACGTCCCGTTTTGAACGGGACAGTCCCGTTTTTTACATATTTTCTGACCGTCCCATCTTTTTAATAAAATATCAAATTTGTCCCGTTTTTCGTAAAAAAAACAGGACGCGGCTTATTTCAGGGACCCATGGCCGGGTCCCGCATCCTCCCACAGCCCTTCAGTCCCTTCCCCTCCCTGGCCTGCTCCCCCCTCCCCTCCGCCGCAGCCACTGCAGAGCCCGTGCGGCACGATTGGCTGGGCCGCCTCCACGTGTCACGCGAGCCGGTTACAGCAGAGCCCGGCGCAATGGCAGAGTGGAGCTGCTGGCCGGGCAGGGGCTGCCTGGTGCCTCACTCCCCCCCCCCACGTGGAAGAAACACAGAGCCCAGCGTAGGTAGGGGCTGGGGAGGGGGGCTCAGCGGTGGTAGGCGGAGTGGAGCTGCTGGCCGGGCAGGGGCTGCCTGGTGCCTCGCTCCCCCCATCCCCCCCCCCACGTGGAGGAAACGCGGAGCCCAGCGTAGGTGGTGGCTGGGGAGGGGGGCACAGCGGCAGGGCCTGCAGGGGTGGGATGAGCTGGGGGCTCATGGGGGAGGTGGGAGGCTGGGAGGGGACTGTGTTTTGAGGCCTTTGGGGGAGTCTGGGGGGGTGTATTGGTTCCTAGTGGGGGGCTATGGGGAGAGATTGTAGGGAAGGGAAGGCTGTGGGGGTGTAAGGGGCTGGGGGGTTGGTAGTGGGATGGTGTTGGGGGGCCTGGAGGTGGTTATGTGAGGGTTGGGTCTTGGTGACTTTATGGATGGGGGGGCGTTGTAGGGTTATATTTGGGGTCTGAAGGGAGTTATAACCCCGTCCCGTTTTTGCCATCCCAATGTCCCGTTTTTGTCACAAGGAAATATGGTCAGCCTAAATGTAAGCCATGTGTCTCTAGTTGCTTGCATTCCTATTGGCATCCCAGTACAATCCCATCCTGACTTTTGTCTATTTGTTGGTTTTAATGTTTGTTCTGTTCTGTGGTGATCTAGCCTCTGGACCGGGCCTTCACATACTTCTCAGAGCAAGGAATCCCATTTCCGAAGCCTGTGTTGAATGAGGAAGAAAGGAAGAATCTAAAGGAGTGTTATATATTTGAAGATGCAGAGAACCCAGGTGCTCCCATACTGCTTTATTTCCCACTCGTGAATGACAGCTTCCAAAGATATATAGCACCTGGTAAGTAAACAGCAGTCAGTCTTTGCATTGCAATCAGCATGAGCAGCCTGCTCACTTTCTAGAGCCTTGTGTTGTAATTCATACCAATAAACATTTCTCTTGTCTGGGTCTCTTTTTCTTCTTTCAACAGGACTGACTTCTAAATGACCACTTTCAGCCAGTAATATCACTCTTTTATAGAGTTTGGGCAAACATTTTCAGTTTTCTGGACATTCCCAAAACACAAAAATAAAAAATTGTTTTGGATTCAACCAAAACCAATTTCCCCCCCCAAAATTTATGATGTATTGAAAAGTTTTTTTTAACTCAAGCTGAATGAAATGTTTCATCTCAAATGAAATGTTTTTTTTCAGTTTCAAGCTTTTTCATTTTAAAAGTTTAAAAAATGAAAATAAAGGACATTTAAGAGAAAAATGATTTTGAATCAAAAATCTAAATGTTTCAGTTCAAAAGTATCAAAACTTTCTCCCCAATATGAACAATTCAGAGAATTTGGTATGAATTCATGAAATGTTTCTGAATTTTTCACTGAAAAAAAATTTTGTTTGAAAATTTTCACCCAGCTCTACTCCATTTGTCCCATATGGCAACCTTTATTTTAGTCTCACATTTACCTCAGTCTGACTCAAACTTGGTTTATCTTACCAAGTATCAGTGTAAATTAATCAAGACCACAAAAGTTTAACATTGAGGTTATAGGAAACATTCAGTTTAATATAGGTTCAGACACCTCTACAATATTTATCTTATTCCATGACTTGTTTTTTAGGTCTTTCTTGAACAATTTGAAAGGGCAGCATAAGTTATTTAAGTCTTGGAGGGCTGAGACCTAGGCTTTCAGTATAAATCATGTGTTCAACATCTAAGTTACTTGAGGCAGCTGTAGGAAAAGGTGAGGCATTTGAGGTTGTAATTCTCTCCATATGT
The DNA here is from genome assembly GCA_032164245.1 of Sternotherus odoratus. Lineage (NCBI taxonomy): Eukaryota > Metazoa > Chordata > Testudines > Kinosternidae > Sternotherus > Sternotherus odoratus. The sequence goes on along the minus strand of JAVMKO010000006.1, from coordinate 53,208,909 downwards.
TGGTGTGACTGAGCTTTACGTAACTTTTTAAAAATCAGACTTGGGTACTGCAGATTTCTTATTTTTCCAGGGTTTATCTCAGACAGGGATCTGGATAAGAAGGAGGTGAAACTGATTAGCAGAGTTTGCAATAGATCCAAGGAAGAGAGCAGAATTTCAGAGCAAATTCAAAATCATTAGATTTGATTAAGCATTTGAATTTTTTTTGTTCACTTTGCTGTATAACTGGTATTAAGTGTCAACTGATGTCAGAAAACAATTGTATTGCCTTCACTTTTTTTTTTCCTGAAACAAAATTCTGTTCTTATACTAACCTCCACTGCTCCTTCTACTGGACAAATGATTAACAATTTTAGGATACTTTTGGACTGTCATCTCTTCATGGATTATGAGGGAGTAGTGGTAACTGTGTCATGTTAAAAAAGGATATGTTAATCATATGAACGTGGGTATGTACCACAATTTTTTGTGTCTATAGTTAGCTAAGATGATGTGGCTTTCTCCGATGATATAGAGTCAGCCACCATCATCCATGACTTTGTCACTTCCTGCTTAGTCTAATGTGCTGTGCTGTGGTTGGGGATACTTTTGAAGACCATTCAAAAACTTCAGTGAGTACAAAATGCAGTGGCCCATCTGTTTGGTGGAGTGAGCTCACAATAGCACATTATACCCGTGGTCTGTGAATTATACTGACTTCCTATGCACTGTGGAAGAAATTTGAGGTGTGGGGTTTCATTATAAAACCTTGAGGACGTTAGGATCTGGCTGTGGGTTCTACACACAACTGAGGATGTCTTCAGGGAAAGTGCTCTTTGTTGACATCTTGCAAAGTCCAAGTTTAACACCCTTTTGAGTGCAGTGGAAAGCCTATATTTTAAGTTGAGCAGTTGTTTGATTTCAGAATATTGTTGGGAAGGTTTTTCTTATGGGGTGAAGCAGACATGGGAGGAGGCTGTTTGTACTATACTGTGCGCCATTTGAGGAGGTGGTTGCTTATGTTGCAAAATTATTGGATGAATCACAGTTTTTCTTTTTATGATCATTTCTGGAGATACCAGTTTTCTACTTCTTCCTGCTCTCAATGTCCCATTTCATTTTTTCCTCACTGTCATTGAAACCTCTTCCTCTCCAGACTGGGTGGTAGACATGTAGTCCTTTGTAAGACCCCTATAAATGAGTTTCCATTGACCGGACAGTAGGAGGTGCTGACAGCAAGGCAGTCATCTTCATCTTCACACTCATCACATTAGGGTTCAGATTTGGGACTGATATTCTAGAGATCAAAGTATTGGATTGGCAATTCAATCTGTCAGCACCCTCTGGGCTGTTTTGGACACAGTGTATGAGATGGATCTATACCATAGGGTATAACAGCACCTTGGTAGTGAAACCCATTGTTTCTGTTTTTTTCATTCCCCAGGTGTGGAACGCAGTGCATCAGAAATAGAACTGGGCAAAGTTGATGTCTCCAGTTTTTATTCCCCATATTCTACGAGGGAGGTCTCACTGAAGGCACAAGATTTCAACAAGCTGCTGAAACTGACTAATTACAACATCCAGAATAATGAAAACTTGATTCTTCAAGCCTTGCATGCAGCGGTGAGGCGGAGAAAACAGTCCCCACCCCAGGCCCAGTCATCCTCCTAAAAGAAATCTTTCCTGAAACTCCTCTTCTGGCCTTCAAACAACCCCCCGATCTTTCCAAGATCACCATCCTCATGGACCAGAACACACTAACTCCAAGTGGTATCAGACCCTGCCAGAACAACAGATGAAAAACCTGCAGACATATCTCCACTGCTACAACACTTCTTTCAAGATCCACACATGCCTATCGCAACATGTGATGTATTTCATCCAATGCACTAAATGCCACAATAACAACTATGTGGGTGAAACTAGACAATCATTATACTTTCAAATGAGCTCATACAGAAAAATGATAGACAAAAATACCCAGTCACCTGTGGTGAACACTTTTCACAAAGCGATCACTCCATATCTGATCTCTCAGCCCTCATCCTCAAAGGAAACCTGCACAATTCCTTTGAAAGAGGAGCCTGGGAGCTTAAATTCAAAATTTTGCTAGACAGTAAATGTCATGGACTGAACAGAGATATTGGATTTAGGGCTTATTACAACAATCTATCACTATCCTTCCCCTCCATCTTTTCCCCCTCTGACTGGTAAGGTGCTAACAGGCTACTTTACCTTGAATGATCCCTTGAAATATGTGTCAACTACTTATGCTAAACAATCTGTTGTTTAGCTATGATACTAAGTACATTTCCCAGACCTGAAGAAGAGCTGTGTGTAAGCTTGAAAACTTGTCTCTCACCAAAAGAAGTTGGTCCCATACAAAATATTACTTCGTTGCTCTAAGCCTCCTGAATGCTCTATCTTCTACTATGACTTGGGAGTGACAAAAGCTTTTCAGTGTTTGGCCAGACCAATAGATGTTTAACCTGGGATGCTTTGGTGGATTCTGATTCATTCCAATTAAGTAGCCACCCCAGGAAATAAAGTCAATTGAATCATGACATAGGTATTTCTTTTAAGTTAAGGGCAGTTCATGGTATTTTGTGAAATTCTACACATAATATACATATTTAAAAGCCATAATAAAAATGACAGCACAGTAAACAAGCATTTAAATAATCTTTTAAAACCTCAATAATTTTGGTTTAGGTCATGAATGTCTGTTCTGTGAATTGACTCTCCATCAAATAGTTTTACCCACACGCTGACTAATCTACTTTTCTTGCTCCGTTTCACTGTTGTGGACAAAATGCAAAGATACTGCTGTGTACATAGGGCAATCACTGTAGCTCCTCCTCATCTATCTGTTTATTTTCAGCAACTGTTCTCTTTGGAGTGCTTAGTACCTTTTCACCTATAAAATCTCCTGTTGTTTCATTGGCATCCATGTTAACAAAATCTGTTAAATCCTCACTGTTCATAAGATGATCACATGACATTATTGATTAAATTCATTTGTTTCAGTTTTGTTCTCACTATCACATGAATTAAATAATATCCAGACTTTTAAAAACAGCTCTGTCAAGTGTATTCTTTCATGAATTGCTATGCTCAATGCATCATAGAGTATCAAGGAGATTCACTTTCCTCAGTTTCATCAGCATGAACACGTTGTCCTTCACCTGTTGTTTCTATAAATGTTTTGTTTGATGGTGGCCTTTACATTTATAATCACACCCATACTTATTAGTCAGACCATTCTTGTGATGTTTGAAGAAGACTATCAGCCTCCAACAGTGTCTCTTTTTTCCTGTTCATGTGGGTGTGTGCTGAAGTTAGCCACTGTGGCAAATTACTCCCACGATATTGATGGGTCCTGCTCCAACTTCTCCAAACTGCTCTCTGCTCCAACGCCTTCAAACTCCTTCCAAACACCCACACCTGTCTGCCCAAGGCAGGGGTTTTTATTAAGGCCTTAATTGACAGCAGGTGCTCCTAATTAACCTGCTGCCTGCTTCCCTAGTCTACAGGGAGCCACGCCCTAATGAACCTGGAGCTGATATATCTCCCCTCAAACACTCTGCCACAGCTCCCTGACCTTCCTCTATCATACCACCCAAAGTGAAATTTGATCAACCTCATCTTAGCTTTTGTTCAGCACAGTGGGTGAAGCAGCTATCTTATGGAAAAAACTGGTATGTGTTCATATACTTCAAGATCATATCTTAATTAATAGATTTTTAAGGCTGGAAGGGATCATTAGATCCTCTAGTCTGACTTGCATAACACAGGCCATTACATTTCAGCCATTTACCCCTCTTCTGAGCCCACTAATTTGTTTCTCTTTGTGGATTGGGGCATGGCATGGTGTCACACATGGTTCCTCATGTGGTGGAGTGGAGGAAAAGGGGAGTGAGTAGACCTGGGCAAGACACTTGCAAGTTTCTTGCCTCCAGGAGATGCTTGTATTCACTCTGAAAAAGCATAGGACCAGCACCGTGCCTGGTTATACTTCATGGGCTGACAGCTGATCAGCTGTGTGAGCTCAGAGAATATTAGCATCACCTAAGGTATCTCTCAGCTAGGCTTTTACACCCTCAGATGTCTGGGGACATTGTCTGCAGATGGGTGTATGTGAGGATCTCTGCATGCTTTTGTGGGATGGCCCGAGGACCCTGACAGCAAGTTCAACTGTTATCAAACCATAGAATTTAAGGCCTGAATGGGTTACCAGATTATTCAGTCTGATCTCTTGTACATCCCAGGCACCACCCAACACCCACACATCAAACCCAGCAACTGAAATTGGACCAAACTATTACAATCCTCATGTGACTAAACTATTATGTGCCACAGGCAGAGACTAGAAGGGGCTGAGACACATAAATCACATGACAGTTTCTTTTCAAAACTACTTGATCTGATGTGGACCAAGTGTTAAAATAAATTATTAGAGTTTGGAAATTCAAACTTGGTTTGCACTCATGATACTTTTGCCAGCCAATATGCTCCCCTGAGCTTTCTTTGCTTTCAATGACAGTTCATCTAGTGAAACCTGAATTTCACACAATTTCCCCCAACATTTGGAGAGATTTAAAATAACAGAAAAAGCTTGTCAAAGCTGTTTGATAAGGAGCCATATGCTAGTTCAGGATCAGTGGAGTGGAGCATAGCCCCTCCCTCTCCTTAGATTCCTTTATACTGAAAGATATTGGAGCAGGAGTCAGCACCTCCGGCTTGGCACCAGGTAAGAATTCTCCTCCACTTAGAGAATTCTCTGTTGGCCAGTTACAGAGAGATTTCAGCTTCTTTGCGCTACCTGAGTGGCTCAAAGGGGCTGAACAGAAAGCAGAATGTGGTCCAGTTTCTGATGATTACAAGCTTGTTTCCTGTGGGTTAATGTGTTAAGTAGTTTAGTTCAGAATCCCAACACACACCTCCCCACACACAAATAAGAGAGTTTAATTTGGGCATGGGAAAATCTTCTTTTTGCAATAAGGCATGATTACTGCTGGGGAGTTTGCATAGTGTACATGTAATTTTATTTTCATTTGCATTAAAATGCAGCCAAGACACTCAGCCAATGAGTGTGGGATGTTCTCCTTTAGGCTAATTTCATTTTGGCTGTTTCTGATTGAGACATGGAGTTATTGGAGGCAATAACTATTGTGGCAGGGTGGGCTAGACCCAGCCTGCCGCCCCTTTAAGAGGGAGAAAAGCCCTCTGCAAACCTCCCTTGCAGAAAGCCTAATTAGCCACCTGGGCTGCAGAAGGCTCAGGCTGGATGAGCTGCACCTGGCAGCCTCCTCAGGAGGATATAAGCCTGCCAGGCAGGAAGCCCAGGGTGGTGGTGGTATGGTAGTGTGGAGGAGTGAGAGAGAGAGAGAGAGAGAGAGAGAGAGAGAGAGAGAGAGAGACAGAGACAGACAGACAGACAGACAGACAGACAGAGAAAGGTACAGAGCTGAAATAGAGCTGAGGCTAGAGGCCTGACAAAGCTGAACTATATAGAGTTGTGTAGAGCTGTAAGCTGTAGAGCTGTGTTAGAGCTGTAAGCTATAGAACTGTGTATAAAGCTGTGTATATTGGTGGTGGGGCCTTGCACTGTGAATTAAAAAGCACTGTTTGGAGCAAAAGAAGGGTTTCCTGCCTGTTTCTGAAGAGGGGTGAGAAGGCGATCTGTCACACGTGGTGTCAGGGGTGGGATCGCTACACCAGCAATCCAACTGGTGGCCCAGAGATGGAAGGAACCCTACAGTGGCTCGTGGAGCAACAGAAGCAGACCCAGCAGGCCATGCACGCCTTGCAGCAAACCCACCAGGAGATGCAGCAGGCTCAAGCCGAGCAGCAGAAGACGCTGCAGGATTACATTAAGGAGCAAGCAAACACCCAGGCGAAACTCCTGCAGCTGCTGGTGAGTCCAGGGGCAGGAGAAGGCATGCGGCCGCCGGGCTGGGGACTTTGTAAAATGAGCCCGGCGGATGACCCCGATGCTTTCCTGGGGACTTTTGAGAGGGTAGCCACCATAGCCGGGTGGGAGCGGACCACCTGGGCCCTCAAGCTTGCTCCCTACCTCATGGGCGAAGCCCAGGCAGCCTATATGGCCCTGGGCACTGTAGAGGCCCAAGACTTTGAAACTGTGAGAGCGGCCATTTTGGACCGGGTCGGTTTATCACCGGAGAAATACCGACAGAAGTTCCGGGCGGCCCGCTGGACGCAGGCGGTGCGGCCCCGGGCGTACAGCCAGAGGCTGAGAGACTGGGCCACGCGTTGGCTGAGGCCGGATGCCCGGTCTGGGGAGGAAATTATGGACTCCCTGATCATGGAGCAGTTTCTGCTCAGCCTCCCCGAGACCGTGCGCACCTGGGTCAGAAGGCACCAGCCGGAGACGGTGGAGTCTGCGGTGCGCCTGACCGAGGAGTATGTGGAGGCAGAGGGACCTCGGGGAGAAGACTGACCGCGACGGATCCGGGATTTGGGGCGTCGGCCCATGGACTCCCCTCCCCCCTCCCCAGCCAGAGGGAAAAGGACTGATGGGGAGCCCAGAGGGGTGCCAGAGAGAACTGCCCGGCTTACCTGCTGGCAGTGCGGGAAGCCAGGACACATTAAGAGGGACTGCCCAGCCATGGAATGTGGCTACACTGACTGGTGTGGGTGGACCGAGGTCTGGGGGCGGAAGCCACGTAAGGGGATACCCACCCTGCGGGTGCAGGTAGGGAGGAAGTCCCACCAGGGGGTGGTGGATTCCGCCTCCCCCTACACGCTCGTTCGCAGAGCGTTGATCCGCCCCGAGTGGCTGATTCCGGGGGCTACTATGGACCTGCAGTGTATCCATGGGGACAGGAAGTCCTGTCAGGTGGCGCAGGTCCCCCTAGAGCAGGGGTCTCAAACATGCGGCCCGCAAAGCCCTTCCCTGCGGCCCGCCAAGCTTCCTGGCGCCCCCCCCCGGCCCCCCCATAGCAGTTTGCAGGACGGAGGGGCCAGAAGTGGAGGCTTCTCTGCTGCCTGGCTGGGCCGCGCGTGTTTCTAGCTCTAGACTTCCTAGATTGCTCTTGCTTTGTTTGCCAAACAGCTGTTGGTGGTGCCTAGTGCTTTCCAGGAGGGAATGGGGAGCTGCGTGCTCAGAGGAGGAGGTGGGGCAGGGGTGGGACCTCTTGGAAGGGGTGGAGTGGGGGCGGAGCCGGGGCAGCAAGGGCGGGGTGTGTGTCAGTGGTGCGGCCCTCGGGCCAGTGCACTAGTCCTCATGGAAGGGGTGGAGTGGGGGCGGAGCCGGGGCAGCGAGGGCAGGGTGTGTGTCAGTGGTGCGGCCCTCGAGCCAGTGCACTAGTCCTCATGGAAGGGGTGGAGTGGGGGCACAGCCGGGGCAGCGAGGGTGTGTGTGTGTGTCAGTGGTGCGGCCCTCGGGCCAGTGCACTAGTCCTCTTGGAAGGGGTGGAGTGGGGGCACAGCCAGGGCAGCGAGGGTGTGTGTGTGTGTCAGTGGTGCGGCCCTCGAGCCAGTGCACTAGTCCTCATGCGGCCCTCGTGGTCATTTGAGTTTGAGACCCCTGCCCTAGAGATCGGTGGACGATTCCGCTGGAAGCGGGTCGGGGTGCCAGAGGGGTTACCTTGTCCCGTGATCATTGGGCGGGACTGGGGCCCAGTGGGAGGTACGAGGCCCTGGGCTGCCCCGAGGCCGAGCGTGAGAACCCGTAAGGGGGGCTCAGCCGAGCGAAGGGGCGGGCCTCGACCCAAGGACCAAGGGGAGGACCTAGACAGCCAGGAACGGCTGAGGCCAGGACAGGAGGTGAGCTCCACAGATGAAGCCCCGAGCTCCTGTGAGAGCCTAGGGGAAATTGACGCCGGGGAAGTTGCCCTGTGTGACGAAGCACCATGCGAGTGGTATGAGCGCCGGAGGGCACAGGGGTGGCCGGTACCCTGCCTCTATTGCACAAGGCTAGAAATAGGGCTCTCTGCCGCAGCCGCGAGGGAAGCTGAGGCAGAGGAAGCTGGCCCTAGCCCTAAGAAGGCAGCAGGGGTCTCCGCCACAGATGGGCAGGACACCCCGAAGCCTAGGGAAATATTGAAGGGTCCAAGCCAGCCCGATGGGGCTAGGCTAAGGGGGGAGGTGTGTGGCAGGGTGGGCTTGACCCAGCCTGCCGCCCCTTTAAGAGGGAGAAAAGCCCTCTGCAAACCTCCCTTGTAGAAAGCCTAATTAGCCACCTGGGCTGCAGAAGGCTCAGGCTGGATGAGCTGCACCTGGCAGCCTCCTCAGGAGGATATAAGCCTGCCAGGCAGGAAGCCCAGGGTGGTGGTGGTATGGTAGTGTGGTGGTGTGGAGGAGTGAGAGAGAGAGAGAGACAGAGAAAGGTACAGAGCTGAAATAGAGCTGAGGCTAGAGGCCTGACAAAGCTGAACTATATAGAGTTGTGTTAGAGCTGTAAGCTATAGAGCTGTGTATAAAGCTGTGTAATTAATGCCAGTCAACATAATTAACTTGACATTGTTCTTGATGAGATTACAGTTTGCCTGATGAAGGCAGTAGTGTTGTTGTAATATACTTAGACTTCTGGAAGGCATTTGAATTGGTACTGCATGACATTTTGATTAAAAAAAAGATGTAAAATTAACAACATGGCATACATTAAATGGATTTAAAAGTTGGCTAACTGATACATCTTAAAATATAATTGTAAATGGCATCATCATTGGATGGGTGTATTTCTAGTGGGTTCCTGCAGGGATGTGTTCTTGGCCCTACTCTATTTAATTTTTTTATTAATGACCTGAAAGAAAACATGAAACCATCACTGATAATGTTCGCAGATGACACAAAAATTGGGGGAGTGGTAAACAATGAAGTGGACAAGTCACTGATACAGAGCATCTGGATTGCTTGGTAAGCCGGATACAAGCAAAGAATATACTTTTTAATATGACTAAATGTATTCATCTAGGAAGAAAGAATGTAGGCCATACTTACAGAATGAAGTACTCCACCTTGGGACACAATGACTCTGAAAAAGAGTTGGGAGTCATGATGGATGATCAGTTCAACTTAAGCTCTGAGTGTGATGCTGTGGCCAAAAGGACTAATGTGATCATTGGATGCCGAAACAGGTGAATATCGAGTGGGAGTAGAGAAGTTATTTTACTTCTGTATTTGGCATTGGTGTGACCACTTCTGGAATATTGTGTTCTGGTGCCCACAGTTCAAAGGGGATGTTGAAAAAAACTGGAGAGAGTTCAGAGAAGACCCATAGGAATGATGCTTTATGTGATAGACTCAAAGAGTTCAATCTATTTAGCTTAATAAAGAGAAGGTTTAAAGAGTGCCTTGATTACAGTCTAGACTCTAGAAGTACCTGTATGGGAAGCAAATACTTGATAGCAGGCTCTTCAATCAAGGAGCGAAAGGCATTACATGATCCAACGGCTGGAAGCTGAAGCTACATAATTCAGACTGGAAATAAGGTGTACATTTTTACCAGTGAGGATAATTAATCTCTGGAACAATTTACCCATTTGCCATCACTGACCATTTTAAAATCAAGATTGGATTTTTTCTAAAGGATGTGCTCTATGAATTATTTTGGGGACGTTCTATACAGGTGGTCAGACTAAATGGTCATAGTGGTCCCTGCTGGCCTTGGAATGTTCTGCTGTGGAGGTGGGAAGCCCTGGGAGCCACTGCTGAGCCAGAAGCCTTGGAGCTTGGGCTCCCGGAAGGAATTTCCTTTTGATTATTTAAAAAAAAAATTTTTTTTTAATTTCCTGTCACAGAAAATATAAAAACTTTTACTTTTTGTTCTAAAACAGAATCCCCCCCCCCAATTTTTTTTGCAATTTCTTATGTCCTATTTTGCATTCTGAAAATTGTGCCATCTGGGTAGACAGAGCAGAACATCACTCAAAAAATCACCAAGGTCTATGTTTGTCATACTATAGTCATTCTTGCTATTCTTTACAAAATACTGGCAAGTCAGCACCTGCCCACTGAAGAACTGGAAAACATTTCACCAAGCTATTATGCACATAAAATGGCAAGATAAAATCATGCATAAAGAGGTTGCTCAAACAACTTGAAGAAATCTCTATGGAAGCAAAGCTGCACCTTCACATGGATAATAGGCTCCCAAAGATAGCATGGAATAGGAAAAGGCCAAGTGGCAAACTGAGAAAGAGACACAAAAATTCCCAATAAAGAACTTCTCGTCTTTTGAAATCAATATTAAGATGGGACGCTACAGCAGAAATCAGTTAGCAATCGGCAAAGTAATATCTGTTGTGGAAATATTTGAAGTCAAGTCAGAGAAGAAGTATTTGGCAAACAGTAATTACAGACCTAAGAAGAAATACCCTCTTGTATTTTTTTTCTTGGCCTGCAGAAATTCCTGTGAAACAATAATTAAACTTTCTAGCCATTTGCAGACTTATCAGAGCACTTGCTAGATCTGTGACAAGTAAAACATTTGACTACACTGTATATTGATAACTAGAGAGGTGACTCTTAAAAACTTGTTAATTCTACCTATCAGTTTCATTTAGGAATATAACTATATTTCGTTTTTTTAAAGTATGAAAAAAACCAGAACCCAAATGACAAACTGAAAAAAAAATTATTTGGATCAAAAACCACCATGAAACTAAACAAAATGAAAGATGAGATACATTTAGTTTCATTTTGAATTTTTTTTTTTGCTTTGTATTTGTGTAGTGTGTGTTTTGTTTTTATCCAAAGCAAAAAATTCTGTTTCTTGGTGTGGCAAAAAAACCTTTAAAAAAATGATCGGTTTCAGTTCTAAAAGACTTCTTTTCCAATTTGGCAACTGAACTGAAATAACAATAATTTGCTCAACTCCTAATGTGTGACTCTCATAATCTGGAATAAGTGTGTCTACATGTGGAGTTAATCAGGATCAACTATATGTGTAAACTAGTTCTAAGTCTTCAATCAGCCTGAAATGATAGCTTTGAGAAATGTGAACCGCCTTATTCATTTTAAGAGGGTGATGAGTGCTAACTCTGAAATATATAGATGACTTAAATGTCATTATTAATAATATTAACAATAGTACTAATAATAGGATTGTTACTACTGATCATTTTAAGCTGAAACATCAAACTAAAGAGTTTATTTCATAGTTCCAAACTGCCTACCACACCTTCTCACTTTCCAACAGCTCCATCCCATGCCTCCCTGCCTGCTGAAATCTAGCTTTTCCAGTGATAGTTTCTCTGAGGCAGTTATGCTTTGTCAATACAGAACTCTGCAATACATAACAAACTGAAAATGTGGGTACCCACACACAAAGTTGACAAATTTTAACTAAACTGATTTAACATCATATCTTTAGTTAAACCAGTGCAACTTTGTGTGTAGACCAGATTTAAATCAACACTATTATGAGAAGTTTGATATTTTTCATTTCCTGACTTGAATCTTTAACAAAGGAATCTGAAAGCTATATTAAAATCCTTCTTATCTGTTTACTGATGGTAAGTGGGTGTGCATGAGTAGAGGGTGATGTAGCCTGTTTCCCCGCTTTCAATCAGCGCTGGCAATTGCATAGGGACAGGGTTGTAGCCCTGCATGGAGGACATGCAAGGCAGCCCTGCCCACTGATCCCTGTTCAAGAGGCAAGGAGTCTGGCTCCTTTACTATTATTAATTGATAGAGCTGCTCAAAAATGATCAATATGTAGATTAAATACTGTTGCCAAAAGTTTTCATGAAAACTGTAAGTAGTTGTTTAAAAAGCAGTATAAACTGTAAAAAAATCAAACATTTGATATCTCATGTTTTTGCAAAAAAAAAAAAAAAAAAAAAAAAGAAAGAAAAAAAAGAAAAAGAAAAATATATTTCTGCATGTTTTTGGCCAGCTCTCTAGGTTGCATTAGTGGCTAGGAACCTATAACATTTTAAAGCAAAAAATAAAAATAAAAATTGTTACAAAATATGGAAATTTTGAGTAGTTTCACCCTTTATTGAAAATATTTTGCATACTCTTATGATTCATTTGCATTTTTAATCTTGTACTGTGATGAAATCAGTTGTGTTTTGGCATCTGGTAAAGCAGGCAACTGCCGGTTAAAGATGAAAGGCAGCTGCTGGGTTTTAATGCAGCTCTGCTTGATTTGATATTGCATAATGCTGGAGTTGCCACCACACCCTTTCATATCCCAAGACTCTGGATTTAAGATGTTTACTCACATTATAACCCTCCTACTGCCAATTTCTAACCCTGATTAAGCACAACAGTAATGGTCTTAAAAAATACAACCAATTTTCATACATATTGCATCCAAAACTCTTACAGAAGTGAATGGCAAATAGGATGGAGAAATTAAGAGGAATAGGAAAGGGATTAGGGTGGGAGAGATTTCCAGTCGACTTTAGCAGGCTAAAGTCGATTTAAGCCTGTACCCGTCCTCACCTGCATGCCCTTAAAGTCGATTTTAAGGGACCTTAAAATCAACTTTATAACTCCTCCCAACCAGAGGCGTAGCTGAAATAGACCTCTCTCTAGGTCGATTTTCAGCTAGTGAGGATGCAGGTGACATTAAGCCTCCGACCTTTCGAGCAGCTCCGCGAACCCCCCGCCCGCCTGAACAGCCCCGCGCCGGCTCCCCCCGCCCCTGCTCAGGCGGGGGGAGCCGGCACGGGGCTGATCCGGCGGGCCGGGGGGGGGGGTGTGTGATTCACAGAGCTGCTTGGGCAGGTGGGGGGTGCGGCGCGGGGCTGTTCAGGCTGGCGGGGGGTTCTCTGGGCTGATCTGGCGGGCGGGGGGGTCCGCGGAGCTGCTCTGGCAGGCGGGGGGGGGGGGGGATCCGGCGCGGGGCTGTTCAGGCTGGCGGGGCGGTTCTCAGAGCTGCTCGGGCAGGCGGGGGGTGCGGCGCGGGGCTGTTCAGGCTGGCGGGGGGTTCTCTGGGCTGATCTGGCAGGCGGGGGGGTCCGCGGAGCTGCTCAGGCAGCCGGGGGGGGGGGGGATCCAGCGCGGGGCTGTTCAGGTGGGCGGGGGAGTTCGCGGGTCTGATCCGGCGGGCGGGGGGGTCCGCGGAGCTGCTTGGGCAGGCGGGGGGAGCCGGCACGGGGCTGTTCAGGCGGGCAGGGGGGTTTGCGGGGCTGCTCAGGCAGGCGGGGGGTCCGGCGCGGGGTTGATCCGGTGGGCGGGGGGGGGTTCTCGGGGCTGCTCGGGCAGGCGGGGGGGTCCGGCGCGGGGCTGTTCAGGTGGGCGGGGGGGGGGGTTGCGGGGCTGCTCGGGCAGGCGGGGGGTCCGGCGCGGGGTTGATCCGGTGGGGGGGGGGAGGGGGGGTTCTCGGGGCTGCTCGGGCAGGCGGGGGGGTCCGGCGCGGGGCTGTTCAGGTGGGCGGGGGGGGGGGGTTGCGGGGCTGTTCAGGCGGGCGGGGGGGGTTTGCGGGGCTGCTTGGGCAGGTGGGGGGGTCCGGCGTGGGGCTGATCCGGCGGGCGGGGGGCCCGCGGAGCTGCTCGGACTGGGGCTGGTCCCGTGGGGAGCGTGCCTGGCTGCCCCGAAAGGTGGTGACAGCTCCTGTGGGATAACTCCTGGCACTGTGGGATAACTACCCACAGTGCAACTCTCCCTATGTTGTCCCCTGCAAAAGTTTAAGGACAGACACGGTGTTGCTGTCCTCTGTGGGGATGCACTACTAAGTCCATTTTCTAAAGTCTACTTTAGAAAATCGACTTAAGGGAAATCGACCTAGTGCTGTAGTGAGAGAGATTTAGACTAGATGAGGCGGAGATACAGGGGACAGCTGCCACCTTATGACAGGTCAGGGTTATAACACTCATATGACTGCTTATATTACAGGTAAAATGTAACAGAGTTCCACCCATGAAAGCAGGCATTAGAGAAGTGTGAATATTTTAATATTCAGATGATGATCAGGTCTCTGGGAATGCCATTATTAGGAGGATGTTCAGGAATCTTAGGAGAAACTTAAATATAGAGGTTAAAAAAGCTAGAAGCTGAGGGATGATGGGTACGGCCATTCTCATGTTCCTACGTTGTTCTTATGTTTGCTACAGACAGGATTCTGCATACATGCTTGTAATGTGGACTTTGTGAAATAATTCAGAATTAAGCCAGCCCAGCTGACTCTTAAACTCAGGGAGCTGTGTTTAGGGTTTCACCAATCGAGGGGTGAGACGGGCTAGAGGCAGATCCCCTATTACATGAGTTCACCAAGTCTGTTCCAACACTGGACTCTCAGGCTGTCAAATATTCGTGGTTGTGCAGGAAAGGACCAAACGGTGAACAGTTGCTGCGGCCAACTGTGTGGCTAAGCGTTGAAGAGAGCTGTGCTGGAGTTGACAAAGCACAGCCATCACTCATTCCGAAATGCAGTCTGATTGCAGAGCTGAGTGCACAGAAGAGCCCTGTTGGGGTGATCTGTGTGTCTCACTAAATACTTCCAAAGTTTCTCAACCCACCCCCACTCTCACTGCTGTGCCGCAGGGTGCCCCGGGTTGCTTTCCTTGCTTCTCACTTCTCCTGTAAATAAACAGGTTTCATAAGGGAGCGTTTCAGGTTGTCACTAAATTATAAAATGTTTCTTCAGAGTATTTGACAGTGTGAAACATTCGCAGAGACTTTTAAGGCCAAAATCACCATGGGCAAGATCTGTTGCAAGTCAGTCGAGCTGCACCTGCTGTACTTCATTGAGTGAGCAGCAGAAACAGTTTCTACTCTCAGCCAGTGCCTATGAGAGAGTGAACATGGAATGCACATTCCAAAATGACTGACTCACATAGGACAGGCACGTGGTTAAAGCTGCCCACTGATAAGCTGCAATGCTCTACTGAGGCATCGCTCCCTCTTCTCCCTTGTTGGTAGTGCTATAAGTGTCCATATTCTCCAAAATGCTCAGGATCAGAGGTTTTACACTTAGCAGGCCAAATTCACAGTCTGTAAGGGGGTGGGAAATTTTGATGTGTAATATGCTTGAAGACTGGTGGTTGGTTCTTGGGGAGGAGGGAGAAAAGAGTTGCTGTTTTAGTTTTGTAATTTTGTGAGTTGTACCCAACATGGATTTATACCAGCTGCGGATCTGTGCAACATTCAGAAATGTGAGACCAAAACTTGAGACATTTGGAAAATGCCTGTTGAGATGGCACATCTTCAGCAAAAATTTGGCAACCTTGAAATTATGCTCACCAGTGTCCTGCAAAAACTTGAATGGTATTAAACAAGTTCACGGAGAAAGACAAAAAGAAGTTTTTCCATAAAAATGTTTCCAAAACTAGCTCCAAATTGGTGTTTCTCCAATCTCTCCCACTACAAAGGCATGTGGAGAAATGTCTATTCCTATAATCTGTCAGATATCTGGCATTCACCCAATATTTCAGACAACTTCTGGCAGAGGTGCACCTGAGCCAAAGTGAATGATACTGTTTGGTTATATTTCTATTTCTTCTGTACCTGTTTATGGATTTTTACTTGTCTGCTGCATGGCCATCTGTCCCGTCAACTGGATAAAATATTTATGGAGGATTTTATACCTTGCTGCAGAGGAAGGGTGCTTAGTGTTCAATATATCTCTGCATATCTGTAGCTCAAAATTGCACTGCCTGTCTAACTGGCTTTCTGCTATCGTCCATTAGATCTTTTTGGCAATACTGTTTTTTCTAGGTTTATCCCTCCCTTGGAATCTATCTATGTGACTGTTTTTCTACAGATGTAATACCACTAATGTTGCTTAAATAGATTATATTTTCCACGGTCCTTTCGGAAGAGCCAAAGCACAGTAGTAGAGATTTCAGTACTCTGGACTATAGCTACCTTGGTGAAGCAATTCTTTTAAGTAGTGTCAATGGAGGCTTGCAAATTTCTGTGTTGAATACCATTTTTATTTTCTGCTGATTTTTAATCTTCCAAGATCCCTTTGTGTTCCTCACAGCCCTTCCCATGTTTGTATCCTCAACAGGGGTCGGCAACCTTTCAGAAGTGGTGTGCCGAGTCTTCATTTATTCACTCTCATTTAAGGTTGCACTTGCCAGTAATACATTTTAACGTTTTTAGAAGTCTCTTTCTATAAGTCTATAATATAGAACTAAACTAGTGTTGTATGTAAAGTAAATAAAGTTTTTTAAATGTTTAAAAAGCTTCATTTAAAATACAGAACCCCCCAGACTGGTGACCAGGACCCGGGCAGTGTGAGTGCCACTGAAAATCAGCTCGCACCCTTTGGCACACGCGTCATAGATTTCCTACCCCTGCTCTATAAATTGAATTAAAGTGCTATTTACTACTTCCTCCAAATCATTAATTAAGGCATTACATAAGACTGCAACTGAAATGTCTGCAGTAAGATCTCATGAGACACCCTCCCAGGTCGATACTTTGCCATTTAGCACAACCCTTTCTCTTTGCTCCTTTGCAGTTTGTCAGTCCTTTTGGCAGTGTTTCTATCTAAGCCAATTTGAACTAATTTGAGGAGACATAGGGCCAATTTCTCAGCTCTACTGATTTAAGTGGAGCTGCACTGATTTACACCATCTGCTAATCCAGCACAGAATATCAAATAATTTCAGTTACCATACAATAGATTACTCTGCAAGTGTTGCTTCTTTCTAACTGAGAGTTAAGATGTTTATTTCCAGACTAACTTTGTTTTGTTGGAAGTTACTTTACTTTTTGCTCTGCCTCGTGGCTCTATTTGAGCATATGTTGTCTCAGAATATTGTGATTTATTTTCCTTTTGTTATAGTTACCTGAAGACCTTGATCTTGGGTACCCAGACATTTTAAATGTAGTATTACTTCTACAAAGGACCATATCAAAGCATGAATTTAGTCAACAAATGATTTTACTATTTCCTCTGCTCTTCTGCAGAGGAAGAACTGCGTCTTCCTGGTTTCTTCCTGGACCCACATGATTTTCAACGGTGTTGAGTTTCCACAAGACCCATTAAAGTTAACAGGAGCTGCTGGGGCTCAGCAACTCTGGGGCGCCACCAGAAATATTTCCATATATCTTTTAAAGAAAATGGCTATTGTTCTTAAAAGTTACAAATGATAAATGGTAAAGATTCAAGACCTCAAGATACAAGAGGAAACTGAAATATATTGGAGATGAGGGAATGATTTGTGGCAAACTAATATTTAGAAAATTTCGTCTTTTTCTTTTCAGACAGCGTTCGTGAACAGACTTGGATTTTTACCAGTGTGTTCATTACTGACGAATGCTCAATGACTGTTTCATTCAAATGTATCTCAGCCTGTTTGTTTCTTGCAAAATTCACTCATAGCCCGCACTTGCTCTTTGTCCCTAACATTATCACAAGGCTGCCTTCTGAGGGCCAGCTTCTAAGTATTGTCATTGGAAGCTGAGTGAGTGTGGGGCTATTGGCTGGAGCAGCATGTCACGGGCACAGCGGTGGTATTTTAGGCAGCTGCACACAGGCTGCCATAACTTAGTCAGGCCTCCAGAGTTATCTAAAGTACGCCAGAGGCCGCAGCTGAGTCCAGTGCAGGATCAGGAAGGTGCCAAGGTGCTTAAAGTCACCTTAGCCCCACTTTCTCTTAGGCTACATCTACACTTGGAGCTAGGGGTGTGATTCCCAGCTCGATCAGACATACTAGTGCTAGCTTATAGCAGGGTAGCTGTGGTGGCACGGGCAGCGGTATGGGCTAGCCACCCTATGTATGCATCCAATGGGCAGTGGATTTATACTCAGAGTGGGTAGCCCTTGTTTTTGCTTGCCACTGCCTGTGAGCCCATGGGTACATTTCTATTTTTAGCCATGCTTGAAAACTAGCATGAGGGTCTGTACTCAAGCTGGGAACCCCCCTCTCCAAGTGTAGACGTCGCCTCAGAGGCATAGTGCATGCCACCAAAGCCTTTAATTCTCCCACGGAAAGAGTAGAAGCATCTTGTGCAATTAGGACATGCTGGTTCCCTAGGATTTGGGAACGTTTTGGACATTTAAAACCTGTTCCTTTACCAAACCTCCAGTCAGGCTTTGCTTCAGACATAACTGACATAACTGTAAATTAAAAGCTGGGGGAAGATTTAAAATTAAATTTTCTCTCATCATATTTACACACAGTACTTACATGTGACATGTGAGTGTGCTGTTCTAACTATGAAGGATGGACATATCCTAGTCTCTGTGCTAGGGCTGCAACTAGGGTTTTTGTGTGATCTTAGTTGTGATGGATGTGGCACCCAACCTGTATGCTTCGTTTAGTTATGTCAGGGCCAGGGCTGTAGGGCCAGGTTTTTAAAGGTATTTAGGCACCTAAAGATGCAGATAGCCAACTACTGGGATTTTAACTGATTTTAACACAGGGGGCAGGCTAGCCAGCTCATCAGATTTCAGTGCATATATCTCTACGTGCGCTGACATTCTACTGGGCTGACCAACCTGGGGATGCCTGGTCAGCTGCCTATAACAGGAGTACAGGTCTTTTGTTTCCCTCTGGAGGGTGCTCCACAGTCACAGGGCACTTTGTCGTTGTAGCGCGCCTATAGGGAATCCCCACAAAGTCAGATTATGGCATGGCTGTGTTTGAGTTCACTTCCATCAGGAGTTCTTACAGGTGCAGCTGGGAGTGTCCATGAGCTGAGGAAAAAGAACGAGGAGTCCTTGTGGCACCTTAAATTAATAAATTTATTTGGCCATAAGCTTTCGTAGGCTTTCATTTGATGTATAGAGTCGGAAGATAGATACAGAGAACATATATATCTTAATATTTTTATTTAATTTACTTTACCTGACAGGCCTCCTGCAAAAATAAAATAAAATAAAATAAAATAAATCCTGCTTCGTAAAACCTGATCCTACTACACTGCCTTTCTGTGGACACCTTTAAAACTGAGCTTCTGTCTGCTTAGATGTTATTTGTTTCCCTGCCTGTTTCGTCTAGTAGGGATTTGACCAACTGTACTCAGGCTAAATTTCCCCTCCTCTACTGTGAGTACTGGGGTGGCGGGTTTGTTTAACTCTCTCCACAACAAAGATAGCTGCATTTCATTGTACAGACACATGCAGACATAGAGAGAAAGTTTTTATTTAGGATCTTGTTAGATTAAAAGTGCTTTACAAAATGTGGGACCCTTTCGGTCTGGTCTCCCTTCCCCACTAGAGCTGCTTGGAGCCCGGAATTCTGGTTTCATGGGAAATTCGAAAACAGAGAAATTTTCTTTCCACATCAGAATGAAAATTCAAAATGTCGATATTCCCTGCGGAATGGGGGTGGTGGTGGTGGCGGCTCTGAAATTGGGTTTGGAAAAAAAGCAAACCCCCCCCCTTTTGTATTGATCTTTCTGAAATGTTTCCCAGGCTCCCAAGCTGCCAGGAGCTCCACATGCCCACCTCATGGGATGCTGAGAAGCCAGAAGCCTGCAAGCCCAAAGAACAGGACTTCATGGGTATGTCTACACAGCAAGTGGCAGCCTGCAGCAATGAGTCTCAGTGCCTTGGTCTGTAGATATGGGCTTGCAAGGCTTGCACTGTGATGCTAAAAATAGTTGCCTAGACTCAGGCTTGGGCTGGAGCTGGGGCTCAGAAGCCCAACCCCTCCCTAGGCTTCCGAACCTGAGCTACAGCCAGGGCTGCTACGTTTGAGTCTTTCAACCCAGGCTCTGGAACTTGCTGCTGCAGGCTGCCACTTGCAGTAGTAGAGCAAGTAGACCAAATGGGCTGCAGGGGAGACAGCTCAGATTGCAGGAAACCGGGCAGATTTCCCTCCAAAATCCTGCATGATTTCTGTCCAGATTTTGCTGAAAACAAGATGGTTCTGCAGAACAGTTAAATTCTGATGAATCAGCATTTTACAGTTGAAAAAAATTCCATTGGAAAATTTCCTACTGGCACCAGTACCCAATACAGCTGCAAAATAAATCTCCCCAGTTTACAGTCAACCAGTGCATTCAGTCACACTCTGTAGTAGTGGGAGGAGGTTGGGAGGGGCCATCTTTCTTTGCAGAGATGAGATGGGTGGAGCTTTAAGTCAATTTATAAAATAACTTCTCACTGACTCCTGCCAGTGTAAAGACTGCAGACATGTTTCAGGAGCCACTGCCAGCTCCTGTACCAGTAGGAATATGTGACTTCCTTGCAGCGGAGACCAAAATGGCATCATGTGCCTATTCACCTCAGGTAAGAAAGCCCTAACACACCTAATTTGTTTAAGGTTTCAGTTCAGATATGTACAGCACAAAGAAAGTAATATGAGTCCTGCTTTATTATAGTATTTTTGTACCAGCTGCTGTGCATGATTCTTTCCAGCCAGGAAGCAAGACAATATGTCCCAGCCTGAAAATTGAAATCCTGGTTTCACTGAAATCAATGGCAAAATTTACATTGACTTCAATGCAGCTAAGATTTCATCCTTGATGTCCAAATGAGACATGGTAGCAGGCGATGAGGAAAGAAAAGGAAGGGACACAAAAGGAGAGAGAGTGATTAGGAATTCAGATCATCTATGTTGTTTTTCATTTTTAATAGTTTTTATTTTTATTTTAAATATAAACAGGAAGTAGGAAGCACAGAACTGAGATCTGAGATAAAAAGCAAAACTTTATTTCTATAGGAAAACTTTATTTCTTTAGTCTATAGGAAGCAGGTTTGCTGTTGCTTTGATGTCCCACAACTGAGAGGAGTCTTCCTCCACTGTTTCATTGAAAAGGGTGGCACTTATATGGGGTTTGCACCCCAGTTATGCCAACCAAAGCATGTGTGCAAAATGACCTGGTAATAGGGACACCAGTGTGAATATTAAAACATAGTGGGTCATAATGAACAGCCATTCTAATGTGGGGGTTCATCATGGGTTACTACAACAATGAATTCATGATAAATCTTGACAATGTTTTTATCCCCCCCCCCCTTCTCTTTTCAGGATCTAAACATTAAAACAAATCCTTTGGAAAATGTCAAAACTAAGCATGGAAGTCACTGTGCAGCGCAGGGGAATACTGAATTTAAGGTACTGTAAATTAGAGGATTTCAAAACCAAGCTCATTTAGCTGGAGGGAGAAAAGGTTGGGACATAATGGTGTATCAATTGAAAGTGACAACTAGTGATAGCAGCAGTTCAAGTTTTGTGGTTGAAACTCCCTTGGGTTTAGCATCTCATTTCATTTTGGGAATTTCAAAATTGCTGTCTGTATTTCTCTTTGCATTTGATTTGATGCATGGAAAATGGTCCCCTCTCTCGTTACTTTCATTACTTATAAAAGGTGGAATTTCTTCTCTAAAATATTTCTTGTACCTAACTCCAGGTCACATTTAGCAATGGTGTAAGTAGATCCAGTCCCATCAGCTTCAATAGAGTTGCCATGTGTATTTCATGACATGGTGGTTAAAAGTCTTTAGGGTGTTTAAACCCTATTTCCAGGATCTTTGCTCACCCTCAGCTCTTCAAGAAGGAAAGCCAGCATAACAAAGGGCTTCAGAAGGAGGAGGGAATTTTGGATACCTCAGTATTGTTTCTGGGATCCCTAGGAAGTCAGTGAGAGTTCTGCTGGGGTGAGTTTCCCAGGGTGAAGAGACAGACCTGCACAATCTCTGATTGAGCTAGTGCACTGAAAATAGAGTGTAGTTGTTATAGCACAAGTGGCATGAGGGACTAGCTGGCCCGACTACATGTTTAGCATCTTGGATAGATATGGACTTGGGGCAGCTAGCCTGTGCCACTGCAGCTAGACTCTGTTTTTAGCACACAAGCTTGGTCAAAGCTAGTACTGGTATATCTCCTCAAACAGGGAATCACACCCCCAGCTGAAAGTACAGACATACCCTCTATTACACTGTTGCTGTCTGTGGGTGCGGTAATGCTGTAGTCAGCTAAAACAAAATAAGGTGAATTTAAAAGAAGATGTAGTTCAGCAATAGTATCCAAAATAGAACATAATTGAGGACCCTGGAACAAATCTAGGAACATTTGTTTCCACATTCTAAGCAGTTAAAAAGTCAGAAAACTGTGCTGTTAAATGCTGCAATACAGCTATTGTAGCAGAGAGCTATTTGAATAATAACAAACTCCTGATTTGTGAATGGAAATATCAGGTTGGTTTCTTGTGAATCACAAATTGTTCATTATGTGGATGGTCAGGTGATATTAATGAAAATATGTATGAATTCTGGAAGTTTCACAAATGATTATCTGAAAAGTCATGCTGAAATTTTGTTATTCTACTGTTTTAAAAGTTTGAGATATCCAGTTGTGGAGCAGAAATAATTACTATTACATTTGACTTTGATAACCAGTCATGCAACACAACTAATGAATACTCAGAGCAAACTGATAATTTCACTGAACAATTTTAGCCTAGCTATCTATTTATAAATAAAGAATACACATACACAAATCTGGATTTGTTTGCATATAACTCCTGAATCAAAAAAGGGTACTGAATTCATTACAAATAGTTTGACCAGCTATAATAACCAAATGGTTTGTTCAAAATAACATCAGTCAATTGCAACAATGAAAGTATAGGTGCAAATTTTTACCAGGATATTTGCAAGTGTAATGCAAAGGATAAATTTAAGGGTACTTAACTGCTGGAACAAATTACCAAAGGATGTGGTGGATTTGTCATCACTTGAAATCTTTAAATCAAGATTGAATGTCTTTCTAAAAGATATGCTATAGTTCAGTGTCAAGGTATTGGGTATGATTAGGAACCAGAAAGTGAAATTCTATAGACTGCAGTGGAGAAGGTCAAACTAGATCTTCTCCATAGCAGATCTAAACTAGATTCAAATAATGTAGAATCAAATTGATGATACCTCAAAATTTGAAAGAATGGACAGTGATTGGTTACCCAGAGCCTCTGGCAATACAAGCACAACTTTCCAGGCCTCCACAAGCCCTGCTTGCTCTTAACAGGTTAACAATAGGTGCAGAGTGTACCCCTGGAGTGCCCAGCCCCAGATCCATTGGACACTCACAGAATTTGCAGATCCTCTGTTCCCAAAGTAATAGTACTCTGCAGCTTACCAGTGCTCTGAAGAACACAGTTTTGCACAATACACAGCACTTAGATTTGTTGATAAAGAAAGCAAATACAGTATCAGTTTATTTAACAAAGACAAATAGTCAAATGATAGCAAATAAAATCTTAGAAACTAACGGTTACATATAAAATAAAATCATGCGATGCATATCCGAGCCTGAACTTAACTAACAAGACATTGTCATGTGTCATGTCACACATAACCAAAGCTCACCCAAAACCCATCCAGTGTATTACAGTCAGGCTGTGACCTTCCATTCATGAGACTTGCATGCTGTCCTCTTGACTCCTCAGTGGAAAGATCCAGAGTTTATCTCTGTATCAAAGGGGCAGACCTCTTAGTCTGTATCCACAAAAACAAGGAGTCCGGACTCCAGAGTTTATCTCTGTCTGTACAGTAATAGTGGAAAAGCTGGTGTCAACCACCCACTGCTGGTGTTCTTCTGTGTAGGTTCTCCTCTGCCCTTTACAATCACTTGATTAGCATCCGGCTCAGTCTGTACTTAGGCATTCATTGTGAGTATACAATACTCAATCACATGTAGGCAGACTCATAGATAAACATCTGGCTGAAAGAAACTTGTTCTCACTGTTTGGTGGCCAACCCCAAGTCACAGATCTTAAAAATGTAATTTTAGTACATATACATAACTTCTTAAATATTATTCATACACACATTCCAGAACCAATGACTCCTTGTAACACTTATGTACCCCATGTCCTCTGCCAGTTGGCACCAAGAGATTGCTGGGTCACATGGATATTTGCAGTTAAGGTATTCAAAATATCCTAACTCTGTCCTTCTAGAGATCCCTTCTACTATCTTCCCTTCTTTGTATCTGGAGTATTATAAAGTGCACTACAAAACATAGTTTTATGATTAGTTTTGTGAATTAGTTTCGATGGGTATGTCTCCCCTATGAACTAGGGGTGTGATTCCCAGCTCATGTAGACATATTTGTGCTAGCTGTCATCTGGGCTGTTGTTCTAAAAATAGTAGTGTAGCCACATAGCACAGGAAGTGGCATAAGCTAATTGCCCCAAATATGTACCACAGGGTTCTGGTGGGTTTGTACTTGGGTCAGCTAGCTTGTGCCACTGATGCTGGTGCCTACACTACTGCAGCCAAACTACTATTTTTAATGCACTAGTTGAGATGAGAGCTTGCTGGAGTGTATGTAGGTGGGCTGGGAATCTCACACCTAGTGCAGACATAGCCTCTTATACACAGGCCTGCCTACATGAGAGGGGTGAATTGGTTCAACCTAAACAGATATAACAACATCCACATAGCCTTTTGCACCAGTTTAAGTTAAGCCTTAACTTAAACTGATGCCACTTTCTCATGTAGACAAGCTTTAAACATGCTTTGTCACTGTACTAAGCTTTTTGTGTAAATGCTGTAATCTCATAATCTGAATGTAGATGAGTTGTATATGTTAGCTCTGTGTATCATGTCACTTGGATAACTGACTGGCAAAGGGAATATCATGATATCGAGGCATAAAGTGCCCTTAGATCCTTACATCATTACTTACTAATGAAGTGTGGGGCAGCATTCGATATACTTTTTTGCTGGATGGGGAAATTGTAAAGGTTTTTTAAAAAATGCAGTGAACCCTCTGTTTTTAGGGTGACATCATCAGAAGGGTCTTGTCTAGCTTGCATCCAATTTGGTAGAAATAGTCATCTGTTCACTGATGACATGTTTGGAGTTTCTTCTTGCAGAGCCAGACCTTATCACAGTAATCTGTCTTCGTGACTTCTAGACTGGGACAGTGCAGTGTGTATGTGGTGCTACACTTGAAGAATACCCATATTCTTTGCCTGTTTAATCTTCTGTCTTCTCTTTTCCTTTCTCTCAACTATAAGCTTTTTTCTGGTATTCATCACTGAAGTATATGAGGACTTACAACAGAATGCAGCTGCTTGTCTGTTATGCAGAATCAGTTGTATGGAACCAAATTATATCATATTCCAGGACCAGCACAGGCTTCCTATTTGTTTCTGGGCACAATTCAAGGTGCTAACTTTGATCTTTAATGAAGATGTTTTATATTTGGGTCCTAACTGTTCCTTTCCCATATGCTACTGTCAGGGGAAAATTAATGGCACGTCTCTCCCCCTTACCGTACACTCCGGATAGTAGTGGCGGCAAGAAGCTCACAAGCTGTCAGAGACCATTGAAGAAACACACAAGTCAACTTTGATCAAAGGGGAAACTGAGGCACCCTCCTCTCGGTCCAGAAAGGGGGTTAGCAGCAGCTCCATTTATTATCAGTACTAAGCAGCCTTTTATAGAGTATATTCAAAGGGGAGGGGGAATGGGTAGAGGGAGGGAAAAGACTTACTTGAAGCATGCGCATTAGCAAACCCTTACATCACGCCTAGGTCATTGCCCTCTTGAGGCACCTGATGTGAGGACCTTGAGAAAGCTTACATGATGCCAAGAAGCTTATGAATACGAGTCTATTTCCTAGTGAAGTTGTTACATACATATAGATACAATCTGGCGATATACAACATGAGCTCATCTCCTGAGGCCTACAGCCCGTGATTTGTCTAGGCAAGGTCACATTCTTGGTATAGATAACAATACAGAAACAACTTGTTTGTCAGCACTATTACTGAAATGCTTTGCTACTCTTGGGGGTTTAACTATGTGATGGCTGGTGAGGAAGAATACATGGGGAGAAGGAGCAAGGGAAACTGAGTCTGCCCTAGCCCTAACACTACAACAGAGATCAAAAACGTTGACATGCAGCCCCCCCCCGGGGTAAGCACTCTTGGTAGGCCCTGCTGGTTTGTTTACCTGATGCGTTTGCAGGTTTGGCTTATCGTGGCTCCCATTGGCCGCGGTTCACCACTCTGGTCCAATGGGGCCTGCGGGAATTAGTGCCCCTTCAAATGTGCCACCCCAAGCACATGCTTCCTCGGCTGGTGCCTGAAGCCGGCCCTGTGTGCAAAGCCCTTCTTTTTGCTCCATTATTTTGCTCAGGGAAGAGGGTTTTTGTTTTCATTTTGGAGACTGTCCTATTCCTTTTGCTACAGATAATAGATTAAAAATAGTTTTCATTAGATTTTGTGCATAGTGCATTTAATAGCCTACATTTTTCGAATGGACTTGTACCCAGTTAGATTGCATAGTGTTTGAATGCAAATTCTAATATCTTCACATGTGTACTTAGCTGTCAGATTGGCTTTAGTACATGTAGTGCTTCTTGCATCTACATTATACAGGGTTATGTGGTTGTGCATGCTATTTTGCAGGTATTCAAATGAAGATGGCTTGACAATTAGTAGTAAATCACTCAAAGAAAAAAGGTTATGTTTTATCTCAAGTGCAACTTAAATTTGATGGCAAGATAATTAAAGTATTGTTCATCACTCCATTGTTCATTCCACTTTAGAATTCTGTTTGGGACCCTCCAAATTTTGACTCCATCATCAAAACCTATATATAAAAGAAAGCTCTTCTATTTTTTACAAATACTGTAAGTGAAGCATGATATAATTCTAGTGTTAATGATGTGTTACGTAGATTAGAATGGACCTGAAATTGCTTTTTTTAGTTTACATAGCAGAGTAGCAGAATTCAAATATTTGATCCTATATGTGTATAATTGCTATTAATAAATATATTTATTAACCATCTTATATTTTTATGAAACTAGATCAAAGATATTGTGTTACAAGTTTCATACTGATTGTTTAAGCAATTTCCTCCTCTGTTGACTAATTTAAGGGACAGAGAGGTAGCCTTGTTAGTCTGGAATAGCAGAGGTAACAAAGAGTCCTGTGGCACCTTAAAGACTAACAAAAGTATTGAAGCATAAGCTTTCATGGACTAATACCCACTTCGTCAGATGCAAGCAGTGGAAGTGTCCAGGGGCAGGTATAGATAAATAGGCAAGAACCAGGTAGGAGGTAACAAGGTTAGTCCAATCAGGCTGAACCAGCTTGTTATCTCAAATCAGGGAGGGTGAGGTATTCCTCTAGCAGCTGAATTGGAGGTGTGAACTCGGAGAGAGGAGAAGCTGGTTTTGTAATTAGCAAGCCATTCAAGATCTCTGTTCAATCCCAGATTGATTGTGTCAAATTTGCAAATGAACTGCAGCTCTGCCGTTTCTCTTGAAGTTTTTTTGCTGCAATATGGTGACTTTTAAATCTGTAATTGTGTGTCCAGGCAGGTTGAAGTGTTCTCCTACAGGTTTTTGTATATTGCCATTCCTGATGTCTGATTTGTGTCCATTTATCCTTTTTCGTAAGGACTGTCCCGTTTGGCCGATGTACATAGCAGAGGGACATTGGTGGCATATAATGGCATATATGACATTGGTAGATGTGCAGGTGAATGAACCAGTGATGGTGTGGCTGATCTAGTTCAGTCCTGTGGGGACAATGTGCACATTGTGCAAGGTCTCAGCATAGGACACATGTTTTAGTATACTGTATAGTAGGACATCTGTATGCAAGGAGAAGTGGGAGGAGTTGGAACACACATGGAAAAAGAACAGATTTGCTGTAACGAAAAGTCTATTTGTCGTCTTAACTCACTAGTGGGATAATTTTTTTAAAACAAAATTTGGCAACCAATGTGGATTCATGACATTATTTTACTGCATTTAAAGTGTATTGAAGAGTATTCATCTAATTTGAAAAACAAACCAAATCAAGGTTTATAAACTGCAATATTTGAATGCAAACCCATAAGTAACTATTATTTTTTAATCTGTGGCGTTCCTGAGCTCATGTGATGCAACTAGACGATTGTCCTTCCAAGTGCACTGTAAGGCTCATCTATTTATTTGCCCAAGTATGCGTTTGGTGTGGACTTACGTTGGGAGGTCTGCACATGATGGGGTAATGATGGACAAGAGGATGGCTGGCTATTATTGTTGCTAGTCATAGTCATTGTAGTATTGTTATTTACATTACGGTGCCCAGAGTCTGTTGCATTGTGAACATAATAAATTTCTACATAAATAAAATATAAAGGCTTTAAATGGGCTAGTCATTAGTGTCAATTTGAAATAAAAATATCACGTGTGGGGTATAGCCAGAGTATTAGTTTGATGCATTAGCAGACTATTTTGAGAAATTTAACTAAGCTCTTTCAATTAATGCACATATTGAGTGAAGTTCTTCTAGCCTTTCTTCATCTGAAAATATCTCGACATCTACTCTGTAAATTTGCCATCATTCTAGGTAGTCAGTCAAGTATTGTGGGAGATGTAGATGGCTACATCTGAAATCAGCTCATAAAAATAATTATGGTCTAGGACAGAGGTTCTCAAACTTGAGCAACCTGAGGGCCCCCATTTTAATTTAAAATGTTTTGTGGGCCCCCCAAACCCTCCGGCTCAGCTCCAGGCCCCGCCACCACTCCGGCCTTCCTGCCAAATCCCCACGCCTTCCCCACCTCTTCCTGCCCCCTCTCCACCCATACCCCTCCTCTTCCACACCTCTTTCTGCCCCTTTCCCAAGCACGCTTTGTCTCCACTCCTCCCCCTCCCTTTCAGTGCCTCCTACACCCTGCTCAACAGCTGTTCTCTGAAGAGGAAGTGGGAGAGAGAGTGAGGAGGAGTTGATCAGTGGGGCCCATGGACCCTCTGGAGTATCCTCACGGACCCCAGGGGTCCGCGGACCTCAGTTTGAGAAATTATGATCTAGGATTTGGATGCATTTGTTCACTGTGGGAGGAAGGGTTCCTAGGAGTATGAGGAAACAGCAGCATCTGTGACTGGGCCTGATCACCAAGTGTCTTGGGCACAGGAAATACTGAATAGTTTATGGGCTCTGTCAGAGTTGCACTTTGCCAGGATGACTTCACTATATGCAGCATATTCAAATACACCACCAGGAAACACCTTATTTTAGAGAAAAGGAAATCACATTATTCTGTCTTCATTTATGTTTGTCAGAAGCTGCAAAGTATTGGAGACTGGCTTGATAAAAGTGTATGGCTGGGATTTTCAAAGGAGCTTAAGGGAGTTAGGTACCACAACCCCACTGATTTTCAATAGGATTGATACGCCTAACTCCTCTAGCCATAAATTCTTCTGGAGATACTGCTCAAGTGGATTTCTGGGTCTTGACCTTCAGTGGAATTAGACATTTGGGGAATATAGTGACTAAAAATTGCTCCCTCCTCATAGAAAGAATGATAGGAGACAAAGGGAAACTTCAAGGTTTTGAAGTCCAGGAATAGGGGTTTGGTCTGTGCTCACATTGTACCAATTGATTAGTATATTATTCTCAGACCTCCCCAGGAAAGGGGGGTGAAATGGCTTGGGGGGAAGTTTTGGGGGGATAGGGCTCCAGGTGGGTCCTCCCTGAATGTTTGTTTAAATCACTTGGTGGTGGCAGCAATACCGTCCAAGGAAAGAAAATTGTGACATGGGGAAGTTTTTAACTTAAGTTGGTGGAATATAAGCTTAGAGGATCTTTCATGCAGGTCCCACATCTGTACCCCAGAGTTCAGATTGCGGAGGAAACCCTGACATGTGCCTTTAGATTTAACCATTGTCTTTCATATATCATTCTTCTACAGATGGAATTATCTCCTTGTTACTTGCTCAGTGTAAGAATAATACGAATGAGAAATCTCCGTCGGGCAGATACATGTGAGTGTTGCTACTCTTCCTAAATAAGACAAGGAATACTTGTGGCACCTTAGCGACTAACCATAGGATGTTTATCAGGTGGTTTCAGAAACTGTTCCTAGTTCTGAAAGTAATCAGTGCACAAGTGAACACTGCAAACACCATAAGTCAAGAAAAGAAAGTAACTGATATTACTAGGATATACATAAGCAGCTACAGAGTATTATCTGAGAACTAGTAGTTATGTTATTGTGTAAGTATAACTAGTCAAATGACCTTCCATGTGTAGCAAGAAAGACAACTTATTGTTCAAAACAAATTAAGAAGTGTCATAAGGTGTATGTTTCTCAGAAATGAAAAGATACTAGTTTTTCTTTTGCATATATATCAATGTCATAAACCATGTGTTTCTGAAATAATCCAGCATCTCATATAAATAAAACATGATGGGTCAAATGCATCTTTGTTATTATGTCATTGAAATAAATGGAGCTACGCCCGGGTTGAGATTGCTCTGCTTGGTTTTAAAGACAAATGTTCCTATACTGCCTTCTACTGACAGGACAGTTTCTGGAGTGCATTGAGAGAATAGTCCATGCATTTTGGACAATCTTCATTTTAAAAAAGCAGTATTTTCATGCCCATCTGGCAACCTCTTTTTCTCCAGCACACTTCAGAGAATCATCTTGACCAGTGAGTTTAGATGCACTTCATAAAGTTTGCTAAGATTCTTATTTACTTTGGGGCTTATTTACTTTGAGATCTAATGAGACAACTCTTCCCTTTTATTTTAGACATTTTAAAAAATGCATCGGACTCTTAGGTCAAAATAAAACAGCCATATAAAACATAAAGGCCCTGGTCCAATGTCTATTAAAATCAATGGGAGCCTTTCCATTCACTCCATTTGGGCATTGGATCAGACCCAAAGTTTGGTTCGGCAAGAGTTTATTACAGTTGACTACCTGAAGCTCGTGATATCAATAACTTGCTACTCCTATTCCTCCATGCATCCATGAAATAGCAGGCCAAATCCTCAGTTGCCCCAAGCACAGGAGAAGGTGGTTCTAAGCCACCTGGCTATCTCACCTGATTCTGTGGCTGCCCAAAGGTATCTAATGTTATGTCTACATTAGAAACCTTACACCTTACTGTGTGGCCACTCTGTGCTGACGGGAGAGAGCTCTCCTGTTGACATAATTAAACCACCCCCAACAAACGGCAGTAGCTATGTTGATGGGAGAAGCTCTCCCGCCGACATAGCGCTGTGCACACTGCTACTTGTACTGGTGAAACGTATGTTGCTCAGCGAGGTGTCTTTTTCACACCCCTGAGCGACACAAGTTTTGTTGACATAAGTGGTAGTGTAGACATGGCCTAAGTTAGCTGGCTGCAGGGGACCCATAAGAACAATCATACCAGCTCAGGTTTCGACAGAGTACTGTGCATGCTGGTCCTCACCCTCCCATCCTCACCATGCCCCTGACCTGCCTCCATGTCCCTGATGTGCCTCTTCTAAAGAGTGGTGAGGGAGCAGGTGTGTAGCACTGCCTACCCTGGCTCTATGCCCAGAGTCCTTGGCTGTCCCTTTGGGGAAGCTTTCAGGCCACTTTGTGCTGAGCAGACCCGGAGTTGAAGACTGAGCCCAGTATGCCTACGTAGTCTCTTTCTTCCAAAGGTCTATACTTTTAAATCACATGTTTTTCCTCTTGGCTTCACGCCTACGTGTGGTTTGGACTCGGAATCTGAACACTCCCATATACTTTACCCTTCTTGGGTGTGCTTAGCTCTCTGGTTCTTCAAACTAAACCTTGCAGCTATATCTGCAATATCTCTGATACTGTACAAGGGCATAGGATTAAATTCAGAGGTGAATCTGAGGAAGTCGAAATTGGTGTAATTTGCACTTTTTCAGGCCCCTCAATATGCCTGTATAGCAGTGTGGGCTCCCGTAGATGAAGTAGTTCTTGTTTACTTAGACTCTCTCATCATCACACCCACTCACCTGTATGTAACTTGTGCTCCGGCCCTGCCACATTACTTTTGAATTTGGCCCAGTGAGTCAGAGTAGAAATTGTACAACCCTCCCAAAGGTGGGGCTAGAAGAGAGGCGTGCAGCAAAAAAACCAACTAATGTGAGAGCGTGAGTGCAAGCAGATCACCTCTGACACCTTGCACCGTCCTCCATTTCCTTGACATTTCACTGACATCAATTTAAAGCCTCCCTGTGCTCTATTATGCCTTGGTAAGTGAGTAAAATACTGTAGTCACAAGAGACTCAGGTTTTCAAAAATAGGCACCGAGTTTGGTGCCCAGATTGACAGTTTGGGCCTGATTTTCAGAGGTGCTGAGCACCTGCAGCTCTAAAGATAAGGGGGCTTCAACAGCTCTGAAAATCAGGCCCACGCCAGACACTAAAAAATGGAGATACCACTTTTGAAAATGTAGGCTCAGGGGGTCTGTAAGTGCAAGGCAGTCTAGCTTACCTCCCTTTTCATATCATCTCTGCTCTTTGCATCTGTACTTGCAGTGTATTGTTTTACTTGACGATAGCAGAAGGCAACTGTATTTTTGCCTCAGTTTTTACTTCTCTGATCTTGAGTCTGCTCCACTTACACTAAATGAATAGCAGGGTTCTTTCTAAAACTATTACCCCAAAGCTAATGTTAATATTATTATTGGATAGCAATGGCTGCTGACCCAATGGCGAATTCTCTTTATTTTCAAATGCTTGTCTAGCAATCTCATAATGGGGCAGCTATATAGTACTGTGTACACGGCATCTTTTAAAAATATCATGTAGAACAGAGAATGATGGAATGTGATATGAAACAGTGAGGTGAAATACCCTGCCTCTTGCATGCATGCTACAGGCCTATAAATACATCTCTCAGGGGTATGAAAAATCCACATACCCTGAGTGACATAGTTATAGCAGCCTAACTATCCAGTGAACAGTGCTCTCCCGCTGACATAGGGAGATGGATTAACTAAAACGACGGGAGAGAGTTTAGTTAATCCAACTCTCTTATAATTAAGAAGTTTCTCCTAATGTCTAAGGGTACGTATACACAGCTGCACCAGTGTAGCATGGTCATGAAGACGTGCTACAGCAGTGCACTAATTTCTACAGTGATGCTTATGACAAAGAGTATTGATACCTTAACAGTTAGGCTGTACCTCTTTTTATACAGTAAGCCATTCGGATTGCTACGTCAACCTATGGTTGCCAACAGCTACTTGTGAAAAGATCCAGACCAAAACTGTCAACGACTGCAAAAACCCAGTGTGGAATGAAACATTCTACTTCAGGATCCAGAGTCAGATCAAGGTAAGGAACTGAGAATTCCCCTTTTTTAGCAGCCTGGTGATCAGTTACCACATAGGCAGAAGTATGCTTTTCCTGCATTTTAACAACCCAGATTAAAATACCCGCAATAAAACTCTTTTGAGGTCACTTTCTCATTTTTGATAGCCATTGGTTTGGAGAATTCATATTTTAAGTATCCGGGGTGAATTAAGATAGCTAAAATTTGTTCTTAATAAAGACATTGTTATTTTTCTGAGTTAATGGAAACTACACTAGTAAACAGGAACAACAAAATTCAGGCTTATTCTAAAACTCCATTACCACACAACCCCCTATGGCACTGAATGACAACGTGGTCTGTGTAACATGGAGGTTGACAGTGTATTATCATAACAAATTCAGTTATCCTAGGAATTGTTACCTAACAATAAGTGCTGGTAAATATTCAGAATTTTGACCCCACAGGAAATACTCATTATTCTGAAATTTCTTTTCTTTCCAAATCAGGGGGAAGAAACAAAATACTGACTTTTTTTGTGATGTGTAGAAAATAAACAAAATATTCTTCTTATAGATTACATGATATTTGCTTTGGATCACTCTATCACTCGATGTAATTTGACACTAAATGAATCTTATGGTAACCACTGCTACGCAATCCATAAGCAGTGTTCACCTGCCTCCTCGGTGAGACTGTGTCAGTTCGACCAAGTATGTGGCCCTAAGCTTTGGGCTAGAGGACAGTTTTTGCTTTTCAATTACAGGCTACCCATAGCAGTCCTGTCCCTGATCACAGTGAAGTCAATAACATCATTTGCATTGGTGTCAATGGGAGCAAAATGGAGCCCAATATATGTGGCCTGTTACTTAGAGGCAGATCCTTCCCCCTCTTCCACAAAGTGAAAAGTCCCATATGCAATGCAACTGATTTGAAGAAATCTATTCTAACTCTAAGTAATACAGTTTCCTCCCGAGTTCAGTTTAAATGCTATAAGTTAGGTATGTGAGTCACATATTAGCACGCCATGACAGCCAGGAACCAGTGTTTATACTGCACAGGAGCAGGATTTGTGGGGGAATGGGGGCCCTGTACAGTCCCATGCAGTGGAGGTTGGGTATGTGGCCAGTGCACCCGCCGTCATGCAGATCCACCAGTCATTTCCCCTTGTACAGCAAGGAATGCAGGAGCAGCTGGGATTTTGCTTCTAACGAATGTTCTAGATTCCTTCAGGTTTTCCATTGTCTCTCTCATGATATCTTTCCTACGCAGGGGATGACAGTTAGGTTCCTGGCTGTCATGGAGTGCTAATATGTGACAATTCATTGGAGGGGCCTGGTTTCTTTCTTGTGGAAACAGAATGTATCATTCACTCACATACCTAACTTACAGCATTTAAACTGAACCCGGGAGGAAACTGTATTACTTAGAGTTAGAATAGATTTCTTCAAAGTTGGATATTTGCAAAATTTCCATATCCCTTCACTTATCTTCCTTGCCTCGCACAAGGTAAAAATAGACAATACCCAAGAGTCCCTACTTCCTGGGCTCTGGGAAAGCCAGAATGTGGGATTTCTAAACTCCCTTATCTCCCTTCCCAGAATGTGCTGGAGCTGAGTGTCTACGATGAGGATGTTGTTACCCAGGACGATCACCTCTTCACTGTGTACTTCGATGTAGCTAAACTTCCACTTGGAGAAAGAGTTCTCATTTACTTTAAGACTGACCCAAAGGTGAGGTCTGAAATAATTGGCAGGGCTGGATAAGAAAGACACATTTTCCTGGGTTTTTTGCCAGCTACTCATACTACTACTACTATTTTTCCTTCCCATGTCATGGATTGGCCAGATACACCTCCAGTATGTCTCAGCTACTTCACCAGGGATCTGCAACCTTGGCACGCGTGCCCCCAGGGTAAGCACCCTTGGTGGGCCTGGCCGATTTGTTTACCTGCCCCGTCTGCAGGTTTGGCTGATTACGGCTCCCACTGGCCACAATTCGCCACTCCGGTCCAATGGGGGCTTTTTTTGGACTGAAGTGGCAAACTGCGGCCAGTGGTAGCCGTGATCAGCCAAACCTGCGGATGTGGCAGGTAAACAAACTGGCTGGGTGTGCCAAGGGTGCTTACCCTGGGGGGCCGCATGCCAAGGTTGCCAGTCCCTACAATAAAACTGTTTCACCATTATACAGAGCAGTTTGGCCTCAGTGTACTTGGCCAGTGGAGCATGGCAAACATATGATGCTCTTGGCAAAGACCCTTTCTCCTGGTCTTGCCACCAAGAATGAACCTCCCAGAGACTGTCAGCCCCAACGGCTGTAATCAGAGATCTGTTGTCCGAGCTTTCCATTGAACCACTTACTGTGTGATGGTAACATCTAGATCTGGTGCTAGTCTAAACTCAGCTAAAAATGATATACTCAGACACCATTTTCAAATACCCACATCTGAGTGAGATTTCTAAATCCCATATTTGGTCACTTAAATTGGCATTTAATAAAACAAATTCCCTTTTAAAAGGTAAATACAGCATCTAAATATATTTAAGTATCCGTATTTGGAAGACTGGACTCTAGTTCACAAAAATTTTCTAAATGTTTACATTACAATATCACATAGAGCTGAAATGGAGTGGCACACAGCAGAAAAACTTAGCACCTAGACACCTGGTCATTGTTTTTATGTTTAAACAATATCGCTGACATATTTGGTACTGTTGATCCAAATATAAGGAACGTTGGGCAGGAGAGTTAACAATGTCCCTTAGTCATTCAGTAATAGCAGTTGTTTTTTAACATTCCTCAGACAGGTCAAAGAGATGAGGTAACGGGACATATAACCCAGCTAACCTTCCCATATTAACAGCAAGAGCAGCTACTGGGTAGTAGAATAATGTCAAGAACATAAAAAAATTAAGACCTTTTAGAAGATGAAGCAAACTGCAAAGTGACTGACTTTACGCCAAAAAACAAAAGTGTAGGTTAATTTGCAGAAGCTTCATAGAGTTTTAGGCCAGAATGGACCATTAGAATATCCCATCTTACCCTCTGTATTTCACATTAAATTTCACCCACTTTCCCCTCTATTGCATACCAGAGGACTAACCCTGTAGGGCGAGAATAACATATAGTGACTTCACTCATTCCTATTCTTTTTTTTTTTTTTTAGGCACAGGAGGAACTAGAGGTAGAATTTATGTTGGAGAACATGTAAGTGAAATACAAATTAATTAGAAAATGCAAAAATTCAAAGAGTAATAAACCAGCAGTTGGAAACCTGCTTCATATGATTGCCACCTCCAAAGGAAATTACCAGACGTATTGGATTCAGAACTCAGTAAATTCCAAACTGGAATCATGTATACAGCTTATCTGTATCACAGAATCTGGGAGTTTGTTCTATAATTTGATCACCTTTAATATTCCTAACTTCAGATGCAGAAATGATACATGCATACAAATAGGATAATCATATTCAGTAAATAATAACTTTTCCAGTGATATCTCCCCAAATACATCTTAGTTATGCCATAATCACATCATAACACTATCTCTGTGAAGAATGTGGGGGTGTAGTGTCAGACTTAGAATTAAGACACTTCCTAGCATGTATATCTTGGTGAACTATAATGTTGATCGATTAAATGTACTTGACAACATAGAATGTCGTGAGAGATGGAATTTAACTGACTAAACTAAGATTCCAATTTACTTGGTTATGGGACTGTGATAGCACTGTGAAAAACTATTTACCCCATTATCAAGCATGATCGAAATTGTTTTTTAATTGTGGTTACTTCATATCAATCAGTTTTGGTACAATGGTAAAGCTCTGCTTAGGAGACCTCCAAAACAAGAATAACAGGAGCTGTAGCAGCTGTGCGTAGTCAAAGCAAGCATTGTGAGGAGTTTTGCATCACATGACTGCCACAGTTACTCTTGTTGCCTGGTCTTCACTATCATTCCTAATACTTCCATATGAGTGACAACCAAGATAAACATCCAGGGGGAGAAGAGTGATCATTTGATTTAACCTAGCTATGAAATATGTATTTTTCATTTTGTTTTCTAGTTCAGGTCCTCCTGAGGCCATCCTAACTAATGGAGCATTAGTGGTAACTTTTTTTTCTGTGATCTTTCCTGTCCTATATCTATACTGATAATACAGATGGGACTAGAGAAGCTGTGAGCAGCTCCACAGTCAGCAGGCCAACACCCTTTCTTTCCTATAGAGATAAGACTGGGAGTGAAGTAACTATGAGTTCTCTTCTATTCAGTGTTTCACACTGTTTCTTAAACTGTATATCGTAGGGCTTGTCCTCACTGGGGGGAGGGGGGGATCGACGGCAGATACGCAACTTCAGCTACGTGAATCACATAGCTGAAGTTTGCGTATCTGCCGCTGACTTACCGCTCGTCCCCATGGCGGCGGCAGTCGGCGGAACGCTCCCCCGTCGACTCCAGCTTGCGCCTCCCGGCGAGCTGGAGTTCCGGAGTCGACGGGGGAGCTCCAGGCAATCGATTTATCGTGTCTTAGCGAGACACGATAAATCGATCTCCAGAAGATCGATCTCCGGCAGCGCTAGTGAAGACCAGCCCCTAAGTGTCCCATGATAGGAGAGACTGTGATTGGAGTATCTGTGAGTTCCCTCAACCCAGCACTCCGTATATAGTAACTCCTACTTGCAAGTGGTATAACTGTAAACCCTCTCACAGCCAGTTCACCAACCCCATTCCCTACAGGGGGAGACGCTGAGATAGACGTAGCTGTCAGCTCCCCCTAGACATCAGTCCACCGCAATTTCATACAGTGACAGAGGAACTCCTGCCCTAGAACATTCGTAACAATATTTTAGACAAGGGCTGTTTCCACCACCAATGACTCCTGTGCTCTCAGCAGATTTCTCTCATGTATTTTCCTTGTTTGGTCTTTTGTACCCCATTAGGACCCTGAACGTGCTGCCATTTTGCATTCTGATACCCTTAACCCAAAACACATTTAGTTTGTTATCAGCCCCCACTACGACTAGATATGACTCCCCCAGAGCCTTTCACTTTCACTCATCTTTGACTAGAGGACTTAATGCTGAGCAGTGCCAGGCAATTAACTCTTCCATGGACTGAGAGTGCCGCCTGCACAGTGTTCACACCCCAGAGCCAGCTAAAATAGTAATAGATTAGGATGAAGAATGGAATCTCAGACTGAGACATTCTCTGTGATGAGTTGTTTTAATGTTCTTCTCTGTTACAGTCTCGTGCACTTTGCTGTTTGGAAGTTCAGGTGGATGAGAAGAAGCAGCATAAATCAAGTGAGGTTATTGCTTTATTAACTGGCTGTTAAAGAACCAGATACTTACACTGATATAGCAATGTGTGTTCTATAGATCATTACAATAAATGAATGGAATAAAATAATATTTTCAAATGATACAAACTTTTTAACATACTGAAAGATGTATGATCTCTGTTATGGATTACATTGACTCCATCACATACATCTATATGGCTGTGTGCCAATAGACTACATTAAAACAACACTAAAGAGGAGTTTTTAATCACACAGTGTCAGGACATTTAGAATTATGCTTCTAGGATAGCAGCCTTAACTTTGGTCCCTTGCATTAGCCTGATGTATATTACAACACAGTTTTCATTAGCAAACAGGAACTAATTCAGAGCCCTACATTCTTGCATCTTTAATTACAGAAGGAATTCAGTGTCTTTTTATTTTATTATTGTATCCACTATTATGAGATCATGCAATAAACAAATCCATTGTAGAGCATATGTTTCATGGTGTGAAATTAAGGCAAGACCAAACATATAAACAAACAAACCCATAAAGTTAGGTTCCTAAATCCAGATTTAGTGCCAGAACAATTGTCAGACATGCCGAGCAGTTAGCATTATGGTGTTATAATATTCCATGCAAGAACTGTAGGGAAGATTATTATAATACCAACTTATTGACTGTGAAGGAACAAAATATAAAACAAATGGACCCAAAGAAATTAGTCTATGAGTCATTTAACTAGAACTCTTGGTTAGTGTGTATGATATAAAATGCTATTGTAGAAATTTGCTTCACTGGAATATAGTGCACAAAAATTTCCATTAAAACCCCATGCATATGAACCCTTTCAATACAAATCTTACTATCCTAATTTCAGCTGCATCCCACCTATGTATATCATTTGTCAAAAATCTTGATTGATTTGAATCCCTTTGATTCAAATATTTTTGATGTCTCCATGACATATTGAATAAATTGCTCTGTGTACTGTCTGGCCTAAATTTTTAAAAGTGATTGTGATGTTAGTGTTAAACTGAAGACATCTGAAAAAGGACCTGATTTTCAGTGGGCAGGTACTCAGTACTTCCTAAAAGTCAGGCCCCCTCAAGGTGTCTCAAATCTGAGTATCCAAAATCAGGCATCACTTTTGAAAAAGTAAGCCTATGCATTTTGAGAGAGAAAAGAGCTTATTTCATACATTACAATAATGGGACCAGGGCAATAAAATGCAGTGCGTTGCGGAAAAGCTTGTAGAGATTGTTTAGTGTGTCAAACAGACACTTATTGCTACATACAGAAGTTGACTATTTTATGCAGATCACATTTAGTATTAAGATTTTAATAGCTGAGCTACAGCTGTGAACTGGAATTAACTACCGTCTAGTTTTTTAGTATGAAAAAGCCTGGTAGTTATTTTCCATGATCATTAGTTCTGTCACACTTCTATACATTAGGTTTCATTTTGTTTAGCTGAGTAGTAGGATTTTTCTAGCGGGATTATGTTTTTCTTGGCTTATTAGATAGACTTTGAATGCAATATAGAGCGCACCTAAGTGTTTTCTTAAATTTGATCACGTAAGCATAATTTTGCAGATAATGTGTGCTTTGTCTTTTTTCCTTCAGGGAAAGACATCTCCCTCACAGTGAAAGGTTCCTATGAAGGAACGCAGGATCTTACACTGGGCCCTGATGCCATCATTAGCCCTTCATTTCCTACCAAGTTCCACTATGTCAAGTATATGGAGCCAACACTGAATGTTATGCTACCGAAGAAGAAGCATTACAATGCTGTATGTTATAACTGTCCTTTACAAACACAATTGTAATATGTAGATAACATGATCTATTTTGATGGGGGAGCTGGGTAACCCTTTCACTTTTGTACAACTAAACTTTTTCCCCCCCCCAGCGTACCTGTACCTACACTATAAACATAGGCTCCCCAGTTGTGATGCTGAATTCGCTCCCCATGGGAGAGAGAGTAACAGTAACAGAGGTGAGTTCTGGCTGCCAACCTTTAGGAATTAACAGTGATGCATTTAAAAATTATAATGTAAGAATAAAGGGCTAGATTGTCCTCTCCCATAGTAAAAACCTACAGGAGGGTACAAAGAGGGAGAAAAATTCTATGAATTTCTCCTCAGAGCTTGGAGGAAGGGACTGCTTCCTTCTGCATGGAGCTGGGATCTGTGCTGCAGGGATGAGCACTACGTCTTTGGCTCCTTTTTCCATAGCAGCATAGGCGCTGCTAAAGGGCATGCTACCCTTTGGCTGGGTCGCCTCACACATACTAACAGAGGATACAGGGAGGTATAATACAGCTGGGTTCAGAGCAGAGAACGGTGTCACTGAGGGTGACACCTCCCTTGCTCCATCTCCACCTCCCATAAACCGTTTGCTGATCCCCTTCTGCACTGAGCAAGCATCTGCAAAGGGACATTTTGGGGGGCCAGTGAAGGGGGATGGTTGTCTTTTCAGTGTCCAGGTCTCCAAGAGACAATCTTATTAAAAAATACTGGTGCTGTGCAAATGTGTCTTGAACTGTCCTTTAAAAAGAGGAGAGGCAGGGTGTGCAGCAGGGAGCCCCAGTTCCCCAGCCTGTGTGCATTCTGCCTCCTTAATTCCCCAGCCGCACTCCCTCTCCCTCCCCAACGCTGCCTCTCAGGACTGCTCCTCAGCTGTGCAGTAAGCTGTCAGTCTGTGCAGTAAGCTGTCAGTCTGTGCAGTAAGCTGTCAGTCTGTACAGTAAGCTGTCAGTCTGTGCAGTAAGCTGTCAGTCTGTACAGTAAGCTGTCAGTCTGTGCAGTAAGCTGTCAGTCTGCCTTCATCAATTTAGAAGCGACTCTTGTCCTTTTGCTTTAGAAGGTGACCTATGATGAAGAGGACTTTCTGGGGGCAGTTGATAATATCTGTCTTGCCATCAGTGCTATCCATCTAATTCTCTCAGAAGGGTGTATT
Source organism: Sternotherus odoratus (assembly GCA_032164245.1). Taxonomy (NCBI): domain Eukaryota; kingdom Metazoa; phylum Chordata; order Testudines; family Kinosternidae; genus Sternotherus; species Sternotherus odoratus. The sequence goes on along the minus strand of JAVMKO010000006.1, from coordinate 53,167,798 downwards.
GGTGTCAACCATATGTACAGCACATTGCACACAACACAAAAAAATACAGACACACAAAAATATTATAAGGACCGTAACAACCAGATTTTTAAATGATAGAGGCTGAGATTCACCTGCAACAGGCTTACACGGATTTGTGCACACAAATCTGTCCAGTGCATGTACTGGTAGAAAATGTGTTTGCAAATACCAATTAGCATGGTTAGCATGTGCAGTTAGCTGCTTTGCTGGTATAAATATGGGCACAAACACTTAAACGTTTCATTTTTTTTTTAGAAGTAATATTTTGGAGGGAAATTTCTCAGTTGGGCAAGCTTTTTTGAAACAACCTGGCATGCTTCCTAACCACAGAAACAAGCTCCCGTACTGTACTTCAGGCTTTTGAGACTCATACGCTAAGCTTCCATTCTCTATCTTAATCATGAACCTTTCCACTGGGGCCTGGTATATCTTATTTTCATTTGTGCGCTGCCTAAGACACAATAGATCTTTGACTGTTTCTAGTCTTGCATTATGAGAACTGGCTGGTGCCAATGAGGTGACAGTCAGGTAAATTGGTATAGTTGTTGGAAACCTTTGGGAAACACTGAGCTACTAAGAATAAATTCTACTGCAAATAAATTAGTGGTTTTGAAGCTATATACATCTCTTGGATTAGTGGGGAACTAAGTTTTGTGGCTGCTGTGCCTTGTTGGGGAGCAAATAAATCATACTCTCAAGGCTGAGGGGAAGGAAGGGAAGCTTAAAACTATGATTATACCTTCATAGTTACATTCTTGTGTTTCAGGAGAAAAGATTTGATTTGCATGTGAAGGCAGAGGACTGGTAAGAGCTCTTTTCCTGTTTCTTTGGATGCTAGTGACATTGTCAGCCAAGCTTTCTCTGTGTCGCTTTCTGCATTTGTAAAAAAAAACCCCAAACATCTTTGGATTGAACACTAGAATGTATTTTTTAAAAGAATGCACAACACATACCCAATATATGACACTGGACATTAGCTAGAAGCTACATTAGATAGGGTAGCTAGCAATTAATGCACACACTGGCTGATATGTTGCCTATTTCCCTAGTGTTATCCATAATCTTATGTAATATATAGCTTGGGCAGTTTAAGGCCCCAATCCAAGAAAGCATCCCTATTCAGGAGAGAACTAAAGTACCTACTTAAAATTAAATGCATTCTTAAGTCCTTTCCTGAATAGGGAGAGGCTTAAACATCTACTAGTGCTTAGCTCTGAAAAGCCATGCTCGAGTAGGAAGTTTAGAGTTTCTAGAGTGAAATCCTGGCCCCACTGAAATCAATGACAAAACTCCCAATGACTTCAATTAGTCTCTAAGGTGCCACAAGTACTCCCCCTTCTTTTTGATTTAAACCCTGTATGGACTGCTGCCAGTAGAGGGCGTCATGATTACATATTCTTCAGAGGTGTTAAAAATGTAAATGTAAATCTGTGGTAGTATTTAGCCACAAGAGGGTGATGACACTCCACCAATTTTGCAGTCATCATTCAGAAGGCTCCTATGAAAATTTGGCCCTTTAGGTTTTTAACCTTAGAGGTGAAGCAGAAGTTCCACTTCAGTCAATTGCAACAATATATAACTTTAGCTAATTTTAGAAAATAAAATTAAAATATCAGCTAATACTGACATCATCCTCTTCGCTGCTTATTAGGTTACATCAACCTGATTATACAGGAAAAGCTTTGTCTGTACATATGTATAGGGTTTTCTGTAGTGTAAATCCTGAGATTGACTAGGAATATTAATCTATATATATAAAAGTCAAACGGTGTATGCGTGCGTGCGTGTATGTACGTTCCCTTACTCCTTCCACACCGTTTGAGCTAGAGACTTGAAATTTGGTACAGTTATAGGCCTTAGGGTCCTAATCAGGGTAAGAGTTGAAAATTTTTCAAATCTCACCTGTGACGCCCCCCAGAGATGAAATTATTTAAAGGCCAATCACATCAGCTGGGCAGCTGCTGTTCTCTGTGACATAGTTATGATGTCATAATACCCCCCTCCAACGGACCCTGCACTCGCTCAGCTCTCTGCCCCCTCCCCACCTCCAATGGACCCGAGTTGGGTTTGGTCGGAGGGTAAGTGAGATAGGGGTGCCGAGTTTGGTCAGGGGGTAGGGTGGGGGTGTCGGGTTTGGTCGGGGGGTAAGTGAGCTGGGGGTGTTGGGTTTGGTCTGGGGGGGGTGGGAAGGTGTCGGGGTGGGTGGGGGGGTGAGGTGTGGGTGTTGGGATTGGTCAGAGGGTGTTGGGTTTGGTGGGGGGGTAAGGTGGGGGTGTTGGGTTTGTTTGGGGGGGTGGGGAGGGGGGTCGGGGTTGGTCGAGGGGTAAGTGAGGTGTGGGTGTCGGGTTCGTTTGTGGTGGTAGGTAGGGGTGTCGGGTTTGGTTGGGGGAGAAAGTGAGGTGGGTGTGTCAGGTTTGGTCTACGGGGGGTGAGGTGTGGGTGTTGGTCAGGGGGTGTTGGGGTTGGTAAGGGGTGACATGGGGGTGTTGGGTTTGGGTGGGGGTGTGAAAATGTGAGTCGGGGTTGGTCGAGGGGTAAGTGAGATGGGGGTGTCGGGTTTGGTCGGAGGGGGTGAGGTGGGGGTGTCAGGTTTGCTCTCTGCCCCCTCCCCACCTCCGACGGACCCGAGCAACGCCGGGTATTTTTGCTAATATGTAATAAGAAGCATGTTTTTGTCCTAGTCATTGTGCCTGCCCAGAAGACCTAGATGTGCGCTTAGGGTATGACCTGTGTGCAGAGGAGAAGGATTTCCTGTGTAAAAGGAAGAAGTATGTTGCTGCTGCCCTGAAAAATGTTCTCCAGCTAGAAGAGGACCTGCAGGACCATGAGGTATGTGAAGTGGGATCCTAGGTGTCTGCTCTCTCCTTCCCTCGTGTGAGTGCTCAGCAAACTGGACATCAAATGTGGCTAATAAACAAATAATAGCTGGAGCACATGCAACCCCTGGAGCTAAGTGTTTCTGTTCCAAAAGACTCTTAAATTATGTTTTTGTAAGTATAAAAGTTATTGTTGACACTTTTTCTGAACAGGTGTATCCTCTCAGCCGTTTGGAAGGTAAGCTTGAAAGCTGGGTTAGATAGTTGCGTGGTGTCTGGTGAAGGTTTCCTCGATTTCCATACGGCTAAGATGCTAACACTGTGTGCAGCTCCCAAACTGTATTGGTTCACATACCACCACCATAAAAAATGGTTATGAAGTGAATGGATGGAACATTAAGCGTACGTGCTGCCAGTAGTACACATACCAGAGTTTGGGAACCCTGGAATTCTAGGCCAATTGCAAAGACCTCAGTTACTTCGCTAATTCAAGACTACTGTATCCAAATGCAATCTGTCTCTCAGGAGTTTGTGCGCTGAGACACATATAACTCCTGGCCTGGTAGTTGACTACCCAGCATGGGGTCCCAGTGCTGCTGAGGCAGCACAATGAGGTCTTTATGAGGAAGGAGCACCACCTGTGTCTCTCATATGTCTGGCCATTTTAAAATGTGTACACCATCTCCAGTTCTGGGGCTTGTACCTGTAGGTTCCATTCGGGACCATAAGTGGTCTTGAATGATGTATACTCTTGCACATTAACTAAACTAATTAGCAAGTATTTAATGCAGGTGTGGTCTTTTCTTTTTTTTTTTTTTTGGCCTGAGGGCCACATTGGGGTTGCAAAATTATATGGAGGGCTGTGCCTCCCCAAACAGCCTGGCCCCTATCCCTATCCGACTCCACCCACTTCCCGCCCCCTAACTGCCCCCCTCAGAACTCCTGACCCATCCAACCCCCGCTGCTCCTTGTCCCTTGACCACCCCCTCCAGAGATTCCCCCCCCCCGCCCCAACCACACTCCCGGGACTCCCTGCCCCTTATTCAACCCCCACCCTGACCCCCTTACCATGCTGCTCAGAGCAGTGTGTCTGGCAGCTGCGCAGCCCACCAGAGCTAGACACGCTGCCCAGCACGAGCGCACAATTCCACCAGCCGCACCACTGCAGCGCTGCCCAGGAACAGCAGACCAGAGCGCTGCCCACGCAGCGCGCTGAGGCTGCAGGGGAGGAGGTATAGCAGGAGAGGGGCCGGCAGTAGCCTCCCGTCCGGGAGCTCAGGGGCCAGGCAGGATGGGCAGATGTGGCCCACGGCCCATAGTTAGTCCACCCCTGATTTAATGCACTGCTTGAATTCCATCAGTTGTGGCATGGGTGATTGAATCCCCGCAAGGGGGCTCGGTTAACCTCTCCAGTGAATATTTTTTTAAAACACCTGCCCTCTGTTGCAAGCTTGTGAATTCCAAAAGCAAAATTTCTATTTGTTTAAATAGATCCTAATGATCCTTGGGGAGGGGGGGAAGGATGGAGGGGGGGAAGGTCCCTGTCAAACTTACCCCAAGGAAAGGTGTATTTGGATTTGCTGTTCCAGTTCTGAGCCAATAAACAGAGGCCTTAACTATGAAATTTTGGAACTGAACTAGGTCCCGTGTTCCCTTTCCAGGCCATTTCCGGTTCTGAGTAATCATGTGTGCTTGGTTTGCATTATCTTTCTGTCTTTGTGTTGAACAGATTCCAGTGGTGGCCATCATGACAACCGGTGGTGGACTGAGATCATTTACAACGACATATGGCAGTCTATTGGGTCTCAAGAAATTAAATGTCTTAGACTGTGCAACATACATGAGTGGTTTGTCTGGCACGACATGGTAAGCAGGACTCAATCAGGGTTTTTATTTACTCTGGACATAAGATGTTGCTACAAAGAGCTCTGGTAAAAAAATATCATGGAGATGTTCATAGCAGCTCTCTCCATCATAAAGATTGTAATCCTCTTCTATTATGGAGAGCCAGTAGCCTCTCCATAATTAAAGGTGCAACCAACTGCAATTATAAAACCTTATTTTAAGCCTTCCCCATAAGTTGTCTTGAAATTTTGGTTTGGTCTGAAAATTGCCAGAATTTGCTGTGAAGATTCTGTGCAGTTTGAAGAAAATCTAACAAACTGCTTTTCAGTTACATTAAATATTACCTTGATTTGAAAGTTTGACTTTGTCTAACATTTCTTTATCTGCCTCTTGCTCAAAATGACTTATTTCATCTTCCAGCTTTCCATCTACTCCTGGCCTAGGAAAGAGACAAAGGCTAGAGGAGGGGCTGGAGAGTTTCAGTTTGTTGCTGGCTGGGAAATGGAGGGAGGCCCAGATGGGGCTCTGGCCTCCCTACCCCCAAAGATGGAACTGACATAGGGGTCCTGTTCTCTGTACCTACAAGTTCTGTTTTAGACCGTGTTCCTGTCATCTAATAAACCTTCTATTTTACTGGCTGACTGAGAGTCACGTCTGACTGTGGAGTTGGGGTGCAGAGCCCTCTGTGCGGATTCGCTGTGGGAAGTGCACAGTGTTGAAAGGGATGCTAAATGTTCCAAGGTCAGACCCAGGAAAGTGGGAGCTTTGAAAGCTTTTTGCCCTGGAGACAGTCTGCTCACAGAGAGGAGGCTCCGCCAGAGTCCTGACTGGCTCCATATGGGGCAGTTCTGGAGCATAACCCGGTGACTCCGTGACACACTATATCCACTGAATCCCCTTTGCGCACATACTTGTTGACCATTTCAAAGAATTCTAATAGATTGGTGAGGCATGATTTCCCTTTACAAAAACGATGTTGACTCTTCCCCAACAAATTATTTTCATCTATGTGTCTGACAATTATTTTCTTTACTACAATTACGTCCAGTTTGCCAGGTACTGAAGTTGGCCTCTAATTGCTGGGATCACCTCTGGAGCACTTTTTAAATGTTGGCATTATATTTGGTACATTGGCACACAGAAACCCTGTAGTAAAGCCAGGACTTGAACCCACTCTGGTTATGTAATAGGTCACTACATTAATCACAAGACTACATTTCATCTCTTGTTTTCCTTTCACTTGGCCAGCAAGATCAAAAGGATTGCTAAACATTAGGAAATGCATCCAGAACAGAGAACTATATTCTAAGGAGTGCCATAAAATTGATGCTGGCTAAAATGTGATGCTGGGATACTGTCATCAGTCAAAACTAACTTATATTTATCATGAAAAATAAACATAGAAACCAAAATGTCAACTCTCTACAATAAATCATCCAATCTATGCAAGCTAAAAATTCACACCTATTAATTTCACCCTTTAAAATGCTGCATTTGTTGGAAAAAGGAAATATCAAACACTAGAAAAAATGTACTCACACGGGCCTTTTATAGAACTGTCATAGAAACCTCAAATGATATTTCCCCCCACAAACTGGTTTAAAAAATCGAGTAGTGCACAAACTACAAGAAACACTTAAAACTGATACTCTAACAAAAGGACAGAACTTTTGTAGATTATTTTTTGTTTATGTTAATGTTTTTCTTTCTATATTACCCTTCCCCAGGGCCATGTCACACTTGTATAAAGATGCTTATTGGTCACAGAAGGATCTAGATGAGAAAATCCGTGAAGCCCAGAAATGTGCGACCAAATGCAAGATGAGTTGCTTCTCTATGGATCGCATGAAATATTTTAACCAGCAGCTGTGTCAGCGTAAACAAGAGGGATACAGGACATCGTTTATAGATCTGTGGGGGCTGATCATTGAGTATATGCTGCATGATGGGGTACAGTATTTATTTTCTCAGAGAGCTGCAGATGTTTTCTCTATAAGAATTAGGAGCAATAAATCTGAGGAGAGATTGCATGCCCTGTGATGCTGCAGAGTTATCTGCATTAGGAAATTCTATGGGAATTGTGTTTATTTTGGAATGGTTCGGTATAAAAGCATACCATATATTGGGGTGACCAAACTTACTGACCCTCCGAGCCGCCTCTGACAATCTTCAGATGTTCGAGAGCCAGGGCGCACCAGCTGGAGTGGGGCTTCAGCCCCATAGGGCGCACCTGACAGGGGCTTCAGCCCCACTCCTGGTGAAGCTCAGAGCCCTGGAAGCTCAGAGCCACTGGGCTGAAGCCCCAAGACACCCTTTTCCGCAGGGCAGATGCCCAGAGCCCCTCTTCCCCCCCCCCTCCCCCCGTCTGGTAGGTGGAGAATGGGATGTGCATGGGGGGCTCTACAAGCTGCACTTTAACTGTAAAAGAGCCTCATGTGGCTCATGAACCAGTCTGGTCACCCCTGCCATACATTAAATAAATTGTATGTTGGGTGCAGGAACACTGAAAGTGCGGTAGATCCTGAACTTCTTTGTGATGTTAAACTGAAGGCCACACCTCTTTTTTGCAGAAGCAATTTGCACATTCAAAAAGCGTGGGTGGTGCAGATCACGCAATCTTCATTTCTATGGAAATCCAATGTAAGAGTGAGGTGATATTAGCAGTAGTTGCAGTACCTCCTAATCTCTAACCAGAGTCTCCTAGCTAGAGATATAGATACCCTGTTTTGCATCCACAATTTAATTACAGGTACAAAAATGTGAGTGCAAATTTTGCGAGTGGATATTGCACCCGCAAAGGAGCGGTCACTCTCAGAATTTAGCCTTGAATCATAGGAGCCATGAAATTCCACCACAATGGCTTGTGAACCCCATTTGAGATTATTGGGATTATTCAGATATAGTTTTTAAATTGAAAATGTATCTTTGAAAGCTGTAGAGTGGCCACCAGGTTTTGATTTATAGCTCACAATTATCTGTGTAGTACGCTGTAATGTCATCTCAACCTTAAGAGTGAGGTGGGTGAACATGGGCATGTGCAACATCATTGATGCTTTTTCTGTGTTGCATTTTATATAGCTGGAGATTATTACAAGATTTTTAATAAGTAAAGAATGCTTTTTAAGATCACTGTGGAAATTAGGATTGCATCAGCAATGCTATAACTGTAATTGAGGAAACACTCATCAGAATACTATTAGTCGGAGAAGTTGTTTATGCAGTTTAGATGGCTGTCTTCTGCTAAATCATATGAAATCTTCTGAATACATTAGCCAATTTTTCCTCCTTTTGAATAATCTCTACCATGACTATTTAACTGTCAAACTGTCCATAATATTCGAGGACTTGCAACTTTCAAAGTTGTCTGCTGTTCATGGGACTTTGGAATATCCCAGACAGACAAACAGACCCCCTGGTTATAAATACAGCCTTGTAGAGAAGAACTTGGTTGGGATTCAGGTATTTCACTATAATATTCTAAGACCAGACTAGAGACCAGATTATGATGGCCTTTGTGCAGTCACTGGGTGATGGGGTCATGGAAAAAACCTACCCACCACCCCCTTACCTGGCCACTGAAGGGTCTCCCTTGGTAACAATCCCTTCAGTCAGAGAAAAGTAAGGACTATTTGCTCCCCACTCCATCCTGGGGAGCAAATTGCCTGAATGGTGTGTGGGAGATGACAGGGTTGTGGTTCTTCCCTTCCTTGTACCAGCTCACAAAGCAAAGCTGAAATATCTGGAAGTGCAGACTATGTACAGTCCCCCTGGGCTACTCAATGTGTGCATTGAGTAGCCCGGCGGGATTGTATCTGCCTGAGGTGCAATCATTGCCAGTGTTTCTCCTGTGGTGGCATGGCTCTGTGCCACCCCCTGTACAGGGCTGGGGCATGACTGCTGCAATCTAGTTTAGCAGTAGAGCGGTTCCTGTGTCATTTCATGCATTCTCAGGGAATTATTTTTCTTCAAAAACAGAAAGACAACCATAAACTCTCGGACCAGCGGGAAGCGATAAATGAGGGTCAGAACCCATTGCCCGTCTATGTGGCAGTCAATGTCCGGGACAAGTATAGCACTCTAGATTTCAAAGGTAACTATGATGTGCAAGTGATGTGTTTCATTATAAATCTATGAAGGTTTGGGGTTTGTCATAGGCATATCTGTTCAGTTGTTGTTTGTTCTTTGCGCTCTGGAAAGGCCAGGCTTACACTGCTATTTTTACTGACCTAGCATGATCAAAGCTAGTTTGCTTATAAATGCACATGCTGCATTTGCAACTCATGGTTGGGTAGACATACCCAGAGAGACAGCTCATGCCCCCCAGAGCTTACAGTTTTGGTACAAGAGGCGAGTTTGGGGGTTTCCAAATTTCAGGATTAGAATTAGAAGTGTAGAAATATCATAGGACAGGCTGTTCTCAGAATATGATCTGACCTGATTGGAAGAAGAAACTATCGGAAATATTTTGAGAAATAAATGCTGTTTTCATCACCCAAGAGGATTTCACTGAATCTTGCTCATCTCTACAGTATTTTTCTCTTCAGCCAAAAAGAGAAAAAAACAAATCAAGTACTGGGCTTCCTTTCACTGATGAATAGGAAGTATTAAACCCTCTTGGATGGAAAGGAAATTAATTCCCCACATTCTTTCAGTCCTGGGCTTTCTTCACACTGCCATTAAAAGACCTCTACCCTGGATTTGAAGAGAACATCCCTGCTAGTGAAAGAGAAAATATCTGCCTTCATGATCATCAGTGTCAAATATATAGGATCAAATCTTTTACTTTGGACCAGATTTTCCAGATTAAACACAGAGAGTTGCACATATACATTTGTGTACACCAGGGGTCGGCAACCTTTCAGAAGTGGTGTGCCGAATCTTCATTTATTCACTCGAATTTAAAGTTTTGCGTGCCAGTCATACATTTTAATGTTTTTAGAAGGTCTCTTTCTACAAGTCTACAATATAGAACTAAACTATTGTTGTATGTAAAGTAAATAAGGTTTTTAAAATGTTTAAGAAGCTTCATTTAAAATTAAATTAAAATGCAGAGCCCCCCCAGACTGGTCTCCAGGACCCAGGCAGTGTGAGTGCCAGTGAAAATCAGCTCTCGTGCTGCCTTTGGCACGAGTGCCATAGGTTGCCTACCCCTGGTGTACACCTAATTTATGCACATAATAGACCTGATTCTGCACTCCAGTGATGTCAGGGGAGTTACCCTGGTGTAAAACCAGTGAAAGTGAAAGCAGAATTATGCCTAGCATGCACACACAAAACAATGTACTTGTGTATGCACATGCCAAGTTAGATGCCTAACTTGCACATAAGGTAATTGCACATATAAAAGAGGCAGACACATATTCATGAATTCAGCTTCATGCATCTAACTTTGAAAATCTGGCCCAGAAGATGGAGGTTTGTAAATTATATTTGCAAAGATCTGATAGAAAACAGAAGGCCTATTCCATTTCAAACTCTTTGATAAATATAGTAGCAGTATCTCTCTTTTGAGTCATTTGAGAGACATTTCTGAATGTCTTTTTTGTGGCTTTGTTTGCAGAATGGGTTGAGTTCACTCCCTATGAGGTGGGATTCCTGAAATATGGAGCATTTGTTCACACAGAGGATTTGGGAAGCGAGTTCTTTATGGGACGTCTGTTAAGGAGGCTCCCTGAAACCCGGATCTGTTACCTTCATGGTGATGTATTGTCCTGTGAAATGTCAACCTACTGTAATAACACAAAACCATAACCAGGAAGTGGATATTTGTTGGTCTGTAACATTCAATACTAGTTTAGTGCCTGCCAGGAGATGTGTGTCTGTCTGTCTCTCTATCAGTACATCCAAATGAGTATGCTAAAAAATGTTAAGATTGCAAAATAAAATAATCCAAAGTTAGAAAATGCTACAATTAAAGTTGTCTGTGCAACTATAATTTGGCCTCCTTGTTCATATGCAATATGACTGAGTTGTACAAGAAGCTGATTTTTCAGTTCAGTGGCTTAACAGAAAAATCAAGACCAAACCAAACATTTTTCACATTTTTTGATTAAACAAAAAAGTTGAAACAATTTGTTTCAGGTACCACGAAATATTTCACTTTATCCAAAATAAAACATTTCATTTTGATTTTGGTTATTTTTTTAAAATGTAAATTAAATTCAGAATAAGAAATAGAATAAGAATAGAAAAATTGTACCTTTTCATTTCAAAATTTCAAAATTTAAACCAAAAAATTTCACCCTGCTCTAATTATGATAAAGTCTTTAATGACATGTTTGCATACTATTTTTCCACAGGACCTCTGCCGTCAACTGTGTATGGTGCTCACTCAATGAACAACTATTCAATATTTTGTTTTCTCCTCATTGTTCAAGGTCTGGCCCCGGGCCTTATTTGCTGTACACCATGCTCTGGATACAGAATTATTAGGGAACTCATGGGCTTTTCTATGGTGCTTATCTCTGAAGTATTTGAGTGCTTCAAAACCATTATTTGAATTAGTTTCACAACATCCCATGTGAGGTGAGAAGATATTATTCGCAATTATTCCCAGACAGGGAATTGAAGCACAAAGAGATTAAGGTCAAAAGCATCCATTGATTTTAGGTGTCCATTTTGAGATGCCTAGGGCCTGATTTTTCAGAGTAGTTAGAATTAGATAGCACTTCATGTGTTCAGAGCAATTTCCAGTGACTTCAGATGCAGCTGTGGGTACAGTGCTTCTGCAAATCAGATGCAACAGTCTCAAGTCAGGCAGCCAGAAAGTGAGGCACACACAGTTAGTGACAATGTATGAGTTTCTCTCTCTGCCCATCACCCCCCAGGCAGGGTACGGGCCACCAACCACAGAGCACTCCAACTCTGTTGTTGGCATTTCAGTAGCAAGGTGGTTCCCTACAGGGTGGAGTTGCTAGCCCCACACCCATGTTAAGCCTACAGCACCTGGTATTCCTAGGCAGTCTCCCATCCAAGTACTAGCCAGGCCTGACCCTGCTTAGCTTCCAAGATCAGATGGGATCGGGCATGTTCAGGGTGGTTTAGCCATACAATGTATGAGTAGTTTGGTTTAAATAACTTGTCCGACATTATACAGTGACTTTGTGGAAGAGGCAGAGATAGAATACAATTCTCCAGAGCAGCATTCAATTGCCTTATATAGGAGACCATCCTTTTTTATTCTGCAATACTCTGCCTCATTCACCACTCACCTTTCAATTTCTGCACCAGACAAGCCATGGATTCCTTCACTACATAATCCTGATCCATCCCCAGAGCAAGTCCATCCTGTGCATTAGTTCTGTGGAAAAAATATTACGCCATCATGAAATTGACAACAGGGCAAATTAATGTTCCTTTAACAGTGTTTTTGTAGATAATTTCCTGGGTATTTAAAAAAAGCAAAAGAAAAAGCAGTAAATCCATCATAGGATGTCATATTGACTACCACTGGGGTCATCAGAAGTGCTGGAAACTTTAGGACCACTACACAAGCCTCTGTCACTTGAGCTAAGGGAATAACTGGTAGCATTAGTAGGTTGTCATCCTTTATGTGAACTGGCCACTAGTGGAGGATAAGAGACATACTTTGCAAGAGGGGTTTCATAAATATTTGCTGATGGCAGAGGGTGATAAGACCGAGGAATATTGGATTCCATTCCTGGTCTGGAAGAGAATGTTCTCTATTGGTCACACATACCTATCTGTCCTGTCCTTGTCTCATTCCTGTCTCTTCTTCTCTACCTCATTACTGAATCTTTGTCCCAGGCTTTGCACCTGGCCAGTCTCAGCCTTCACTCCCTCTGGATCCTCATCCCAGTCTCCCCTTCCAGGATCTTCATCTGTTGTCAGCCCCCACTACATCAGATTTGCCTTCCCCAGTTTCCTCATTTCAGTACCCTCCATCTCCTGATTAGAATGGAGTGATTTGAAGAAAAAAAAAGTCTGACGTTCAGGACATTTTGAGTTCTCGGTCCACAGCCAAGTTTAGCTTTGATCCCGTATCTCTAGCCAGCATGCAGCTAATGGAGATATAGATTTATCACCAGTATTAAAAATTAGACTGTAATACATTCTAGGTACATGCTGATTCCCATCTTCTCTTCCTTGGGAAGTAGCAAGGGTTCAGCCTACATATCCTAAAAGCATGTTTAAAACTAAGTCAAATGGAGTGTTTTGCTCAGAGGTTATGTTAAAATGGTAGATATGGTTCCAGATGGGACCATTTGAGAGAGCTGTTCAGAGCAGCTCCCATCTGAAATGCCAAAAGTGCAAGTCTGAGAAGTATGAGAGAGGGTGTGGGCAGAAAAGTTGATCTGAGAAGGAAAAAAAGAGTGAATGGAATGCAGGGGGAGGGGAATGATTTGGGAAGATGGCAGAAGCCTTCACCATAACAGGGGGACTTTTTTCCTTTTGATAGGATAAACTGTGGGACAACTAGAGAATCCCCATTCAAAGGGGATTCAGGGCATCTCAAGGCCGGACAACCTTTGTACAGACAGGAGAGCCCTGCTCAGCGAAGTTAGGGAACCACCAGGAAAGGAAAGTGGATGGGATGATCTCAGGCTTATTACAATAAAGCTCTATTCAGCTTCCTGAAAGAGCATTTCTACACCTGGGTTTCTCTCCCACCACTTCCTCTGTTTCAAGTGCAACATTACCTGTGGTAAGTTAGAGATATAACACTCCCTGTGGTTGATGTCTTAAAATAGAATTAAAGTCAGCACCTTTGAAGTGTCAAATACATTAACACTTGAAGGTTTAGGAATGTTTGAATTGTGCTCCTCAGGCTCCCACAAAAATTAACTGGAAGTAAATTGAACAAATTGATGGGGAAGGCAAAAGGCTGTTTTCAATCAGATGCTTCCAAATATTCACTAAATTAGTTTCCATAACATTTCTTTCCCTTCATAGGCATGTGGAGCAGTATATTTTCCCTGAACCTGTTATACATCTGGAGTTTGTCCAACAGTTCAGAAGATTTCTGGCACAGGTGGACTCGAGACAGAGTAGTTGATATTGGTGAGACCTTTTTATATCTCAACTTTGCCTTTCACTCATGTTTAAGTTGGAGATTCATGCCTGTCTGACATGTGAAGCCTGTCACACTGTGTGTGTGAACATATTCTCTTCAGAAAGGTTTTTACTGCAGAAGCCACAGGTGAAGCCAGGAGAATACCTTATGCTACTGTGCAAAGCTCTTTTGTCTGGTCTAGGACAGCACTGATGGGACCCTCCTCAGCTGACAGAGAATTACCATGATGCATGGACTTAAAGGAGGAGGATAAAAATCAAGGGAAAATATTGCTGCAATTATGATAACTACTAAAATTACAGAGTGTGTTAAAAAGGGTTAAGCTTCAGCAGGCAATTGAAAGTTGCCACATACCCTGCAGAAAAAGATGCAGTATCACATTTGCTGTTGAATCTCATAGACAGCACATGCCCAGACCAGAACCAGTTTCAGAGACCAAGGCAGAGAATAAAATTAGACAATATTACAGCAACAACGGAACTGTGGTTACTTTAAAATGTATTGTTTGTTGTAGCTTAAATAAGTCATCCTAACTCCTGCCTCAACCATCAGTGACATACAAGGACAATATCCCAAGAATGATTATACGAAACCAAAGCTTTTCTCTCCTTGTCTCCCCTTGTCCAGAGGAAGACCCTATGTTGCCTACGAGGCCACATGAGTTGAATACTCGCATCTTCACTCCTGAAGGCCCTTTTCCCAATATTCTTCGAGATGCTTTAACAGATCGCCTGTCAGTTGCTAAATATCACAATTTCCTCAAGGGATTCCAGGTGCATAATGACTACCTGGGGAATGAGACATTTTGTAGATGGAAAGGTAATAGCACTGGTTTTTTAACTGCGTCTTTTGGGGTGGTTTCGGGTATGGAATTTAGTGAGGTGCCCTGGGCTTAGAGGAGAATGAATGAGCATCAACATTTCTAACCCACCATAAGTAGCAATATTTGAATCTAATTTAGAAAACAATTGTTTGACCAATCACCTGAATTGTGCAAGGCTGAAAATCTGTATTGATATCAGTTTGGTAGGGCTTAACTTCTATCTCCTTGGGGTACAGTCACTGGGTTTAACTAAATTGACGTTTGGCAAAGTTCATAGTTTTCTATGAGCAGAAAGAAAGGACTAAGGCCCCAATCCAGCAAAGTATGCAAGTATGCATTTAAAGATAAACATGTGCTTATGGGCTTTGCTGGACTCTTCCCTATGGGCAGGCGGAAGTAGAGAGTTGGGTGCCCCCTGCAGGTCAAGTATGGGGTGGAACTGTTTAAGGGAGCCAGGAAGAGAACAAACAGAGAATCTACATCAGAGAAGATTGTTCCTTTAGGACAGGGGTGGGGAACCTCTGGCCCGCGGGCCTTATACGGCCCACCAAATCATTTTGTCTGGTCCGCGGCCACCGGCCAGGGATGGCTCCGCGAAGGGGCCGGGAAGCGTCGTGGTGAAATGAGGAGCTGCGGGGAGCCGACGGTCAAGGGGGGGGGGGGGGGGAGAGACCGGGCTGGGCAGGTCAGGCGAGGCGTGGGTGCGGGAGGGAAGGAGGTTTGGTGGGGAGGTGGCTGGGCTGGGCGGGTCAGGCAGGCGGCAGGACCCTGGCTGACAAGGGCCCAGTGGGGGAAACCCCAAAGCAGTGCAGGGCTAAGCACTCCGCCTGCCACTGCTTTGGGGTTTCCCCCGCTGGCCCCTTGCCAGCTGGGGTCTCAGCTCCCGTTGCCAGCCTGGGCTTCCGGGGGGGGGGGGGAGGGGGGAAGCCCGCAAATGACATTATAAATGTCAAAATGGCCCTTGGCAGAAAAAAGGTTCCCCATCCCTGCTTTAGGATAAAGCTGAGCTATAGCGGTATGGCAATGACATTCAGTTGGCAGTGTGGGATGAGCCCGTTCCTTTTCAACTCTGTTTCCTTCAAAGAAGTTGCAGATTTGCTCATACATGTTTTTCTTATGACAAAAAAATATTTGCCTTTTAGATACTATGTTAGACATGTCTCCCAACCATCTGAGCGAGCAACCAGATCTCATTGGCATGGTAGATGCTGGATTTTTCATCAATACCAGCTGCCCACCACTTTTAAGGTCAGAGAGGAAAGTGGATGTCATCCTGCATTTAAGTTACAGTGGAGGATCGCAGACATTGGTGAGAGGAGTCAATTTATCATTTGTTTTCTCCAGTGATAGCCTTTTGCCTGTAACCTTCCAATACTTAATAGCTAGAAATATTATATTATTTCAATTATTTCAACTTATTTATTAAATTAATTACATTTTAATCCCTATATTTCCCTTTCCAAGCATTAGAAAAGGAAGGTGATTCCAGGAGAGAAAATTCAGCTGCCAATTTCAGTGTTGTGAATCCTTGTTTCAGACCATTGATCTACACTTTGCAGTTTATTAAAATATCTCACTTCCATCTTCATGTGATTTCATCATCACAGACCACTAGGGCTTAGAAACTAAAAAAAAAAAAAAAAAAAAAAAAAAAAGGATACAGTTGTAGAATTCTTTTAGTGGCAGGGATTTATGTGATGCATTCTACCTGCGGCGAGTCTTTCAGTGTAGCAGTTAAGGAAATTGTTCCAATTCCCTCCTATTATGCTGGGAATGTCTGATGCTAATTTATGAATGTATTGAATCTTCTGAAAGACATCAGTCTGTTTTCCACCAGAGTTGTAAAAGGGACTTGTCATGATATACACTGAATTGATTATGACTTCAGCTCAGATGAGATGACTAATATTGTGGAAAACTCAAAGATGCTGCGTAGGAATGCAAACATCTTCTGTTGAGTCACATTAAACTCAGATGCTAGAAGTGTGACTAAAGATGAAGAGTCATTTGACATATATATGTATATATATATACACATATGTGTGTGTGTGTGTGTATGTATATAACAGCCTCTCTGGAACAAAAGAATTTTACATGCTGTGAATGAGGGATACTACAGGGAAAGTTCTGGAAGCTATCTTTGGGGGAGAATTTAGGCAGAATCTTAGGTTTTATGGTTAAGTTTATTAAGTTACCTATAAACCCTTAGCCCAGGGAAGGCGTACATTTGGATCTTTATATGAAGTGTATTTACTTTATTAGGGGTTGCATGGGAATGCCACGTGCTTAAATTGACCATCTTTGTAATGTCGGGCTACTGACATAGTTGAATAGACTTTTTTTTGTGTGAGTGACTATAACTATGGCCCTACTTTTCAAGTTATATGATACACAGTGTGTGCGCCTAACAAGGCATCATTTCATCTTTAGACAACCACTGGGATAAAATGAGTTTCATGCAGGAAGGATGCTCAGAATTTAGCATATTGATACAAACTATTTTCTATTTGTTTAGCATATATATAGTAGTTAATGTTCATTTCAGGTTGTGAATCAAGATAGATATATTATATTACTTGAGGCAGAGTATTGTAGCTAATGAAAATGTAATCTAATTCAAAATGGTATCATGATACCATTCGCTTCCTGACTTTTGAGCACTTAACCATGAAACCAAATCATTTCCTTAATGTCGCTTTTTCTGGCTAAATTCTATAAATGATATTTAATGCAGCCTCTTTCCTTTCCTGACACTCCATGCTTTACTCTAAACTTTTGCTATAGCAGACCTAATCAAGACCCTGTTTTAAGAAACTACATGCAGCCTCACATCTGTGCCAGGAGTATCTTATAGGTATCCTATAATCTTAACCACTTTGGGCTCTAATACTGTTCACTTCTGTAATGCTCTAGCCTCTGGACCAGGCCTGTAAGTACTATGCAGAGCAGAAAATCCCATTCCCCAAAGTTTTCCTGAGTGAAGAAGATAGGAAAAATCTAAAGGAGTGTTACCTGTTTCAAGATTCAGAAACCCCAGGAAGCCCCATCGTGGTATTTTTCCCACTTGTGAATGACACCTTCCGATATTATAAAGCACCTGGTAAGTTAACAACAGCTACAAAGCATTTAACTAAGGGTCAGCATGGCCAGTCTGCTCACTGACTGGATCCCCACTTCTCATTTGATAAATCTTTCTACTGGCTGGGTCCCCACTGGTCATTTCAATTCCATGAACCTCTCCATTGGTTAAAGTTGCCATTTTCAATGTTACTTGACTTGTATCATCAACTGTCCCTTGTAGTGAGATGCTCAGCCCTTGTTTCCGTCTCATGTTTCGCTCTGTCCCTCACAAATCTGTTTATTATTAGTGTAAAAAGTTGTCTTCAAACTATGATAAACCCAATACCACAGCAATGTCCTGTTGAATCTTTTTCCTAGGTGTGATGCGCTGCTGCTCAGAGATAGAGGAGGGCAAAATTGATGTTACTGGTTGCTCTTCCCCATATGATACATTCTCGGTCAGATACACTGATGAGAATTACCGCTGGCTGGTAAATCTAAGTGAATACAACATCCTGAATAATGAACACCTGATTCTGCAGGCCTTGCGTACGGCAGTGGAACGGAAAAGGCAACATAAGGAGTAGACACCATTCCAAATGCCTATATCTTTGGGGTTGAGATTTTTGTGTTTCTCAGCACATGGAAGGACCAAAACTTGCTGATGATTGGCCATTACACACCATAGAAGCTGCTTAGCTTGGATACCTCAGTGGATTCTCTTTCATAACCAAAATTCACCATCTGTGAAGACTTTATACATACTTTGTTCCCTAATTAATTTAATGACAACAAAGCCGTTTGCAGAATACTTTAAAATTATTCCAGAAAGCTGCTATTGAAGTTTAAGTGATGCTAAAATAATACAGTATAATTTATGGTATTTAGGAAATATATTTTAAATGTAAAAGTAAACCAGGACAACATAAGTGCAATTGTAATGCTGACAGACCCCAGTCATCATTAGGTGGGATTGAACCAGGGACTTCTGGAGTTTAACACATGAGCCTCTGCTACATGAGCTGAAAGCCAACTTGCTGTTAGCTAAGCCTGTAGAGTAGGCTCATCAATTGCTCTGTCTTTAAGTGGTCTCAGTGTGGCTGAATGGGACAGAATACCACACCCAGAAGGTGTGTGGGTTACACAATCACTGGGGGGAATGGGATGGGTTGAATGCGTAGTTTCTGTCCTACAACTTTCCTTCCTCTAGCATAGTCCACACCAAAGTCTCTTGTGCCAATGAGGAAAACAGGAGATGCTCCTTTTCTTCCTTCCCTCCCACTGCTGCTAGTCTCTGTAATAGTCCCCGATTAAATCATTCCTTCACCTTCCCTGCTGTAGCTCCTGTGGTTGGTCTGGTGTTGCCGGGTCCCCTGGGGGAGTCCTGTAGAGATGATGCACATGCACAGTGGTTGTTTAAAGTAGATGAGTTTATTAGAAGGTCTCGGTCCCTCTAGAAGCGCTGAGGGGCCCCAGTCTGTCAGTGCGACCGCAGAAGGGGAACCTAGCACATCCAAGTGAGGTCTAGACAGGGCTGGCAACAGAAATTTGGGGGCCCCCTACTCTGATAGTTTGGGGGCCCCCCAGCCCAGCCGGGCCCCCCCCAGCCCAGCCGACAGCGGATGGGGGCCCCCCCAGCCCAGCCGGCCCCCCCCCCAGCCCAGCCGGCGCTCCCCCCCCCCGCCAGCTCCCCCCCCGCCAGCGCCCTTTCTCCCCCCCCCCCCCCGACAGCGCTGCTGCCGCCGGCTGGGCTCACAGCTCCTGCCGGGGCCAGGCGCGCTTGTCCGGGGGAGAGCCGCACCGCCTCCCCGCCCCTTCCCAACAACGGGTACAGCTGTGTACCGGGGCCCCCCTAAAGTCGGGGGGCCCGGTACAGCTGTACCCATAGTACCCCCCTGTCGCCGGCCCTGGGTCTAGAATAAAGAGGCCCATGGGGGGGGGGGATACAAATGTGGGCTTAAGTACACTCGCACATTTAGGAGTGGTGCATATAATGCATAAAGCAAAGTATCCACACCTTGCAGGTGGCATTGATCCCTGAAACTGCTTTCAGTTTAGCAATTATCTTGAAGGTCTGTGTCAAAGTGTCTGGAAACACAATAAGGACAAATGCCCCACACAGGCATACAAACAGAGCAGTGAATAGCTTCTAGCTGTTTAATGAGCTCTCTGAGATTTAGGTGAATCATAAGTAGCATACTAGAGAGTCAAACTCTCTAGCTGCATGCTCCATCCCACTGGTAGCTTGGGGTGGATTACACCTGTAAAGAGTGGTGTTAGCAGATCTATATGTGGGATCAAAGACTGACATGGGTTGCATTGGGAAAATATCCATTTTTATAAGGAAAGTTTCTTTCCACTCTGTGAGAGCTCCTAGTGTTAGCTGTAAACTGATGTACATACTGTAGCAATCGCTGCATTTCACAAACAAGATATGTTGACAGGAATTCCCACTTTACTAATCAACTTACTGTCCTGATGCTGCAAATCTACAGCTCAGGGCCCAGACATCAGTTTTTAAGAACTCAGAGTTGTGCACAAATCTGTGTTTTTGTTCCTTTTCTGCAACATCTTCTATAGTAAACTCACTAGCTTTAATCTCTGAATGCCACATCAATAACACAAGAAATGTCACCCATTTGAACCTCCAATCCTGCTGTGAAGGTTGTTTTTAGCCATAGCACTTGCACCAGTTGGGATGAAATATTAGTTAGAAGCAAATATTTCATGTTTTTGATGTGTTGCATAATAAAGGGTTGTTGGTAAACGGTAAAATCAGCCTCTGCTCATATATTCAACTGATGGACTTCAGAGACAAATTTCATGCTCACATCATGTTCTTTGTCACGATAATACTGCTATTATTGGGACAGAGAGCATAACAAGCAAAGCCTAATTATGAATAGAGTGAATACATAATCCTTTATCCACAGTTACCCCAATTTCAGCTATCTTTTTGAACAGCCTGATGTGTGAGTTGATTTGGGGGCATTTGAGCCCCCTTAACTGCATTTGGTATGGTTTACAAATGTTATCCCTGGTAAGTCAAACCTGAAGAATGATTTCCTGCAGCCTGTAACTTGTGCAGAAGGATGTACACAATTGTTAACTCCCCTCTGCAGAAGGAGCATAAATTATATTTTGTATTCGTTGTGAGATTTTCTTGCACTTCATCATCATATGTTTATTCAGTGTTATGATATCTAAAAAGGACAGGGAAGAAGGAAAGGCTTAATATCACAGTTTGGAACAAATTGAATTACCTTACATAAGGGAGTTGGGTGCCTACCCTGCTTATGTGCTTTTGTAGCTCCCACTGGGGCATAGCATCATTTTTAGGCACCTAAATATCTTTGTAAATCTGGCCCTTAATATTTAAGAGTTGAACTTACAAATTCTTCAGAGACTGAGAAGCTCTTTACTGGAACTGTGCCAGGATTGAACTGCTGTCTTAACTAAATAAGCTTAACCCAGGAACCAGAATTTATTTCCTGTTTCATGCCAAACCCTCAATTGTCTTCTCTGCTTTGGTCTAGAAGATACACATTTAGGCCCTTTCTAGACTAGTTGCCTTTTAGACTAGGTGCCTTTTTCAACCAAGTTTTAGCAGATCAATTTATAGCCTAGGATTGTGCCTTAGCTATAATTGACATGTTAAATCAAGCGAAAGGTGTTAAACTGTATCTACATTTGTGTTAAATGACATTTCCAATTGAGTTTATCTAGTTTGACTAAGATAAATAGACTGAATAAAATACCTTTTTCCTAGTCTAGACAACCCTCAGAGATTAGCATTTGTGGTCCTGTTTTAACTCAAATTGTTGACTAATGCCAGTTGGAAGTGTGGCGGGAAGTTCTGGTTAAACTACCTTCCTTCAATCAAGAAGAGATCCAGATTGCAGTACATTGGCTCAAGTCGGGGAAGGCACCAGTAGTTTGTAACATCACCCTTGAATTGCTAAAGACAAAGGAGAGTATTGTTGTGATGGGGCTGCATTGATTCTCCCAGCCAGTCTGGTGCATTAATATCATCCGCCAGTAACTAGAAGACGAGTATTATTTTGCCTCTGTTCAAAACAGGTGATAAATGTAGCAATTATAGAGGCAAAGGGAAATCTTTTCATCTGTATTAATGTTTGGAATCAACAATGTACTTTGTGGCAAAGGCCAGGACACTCAGTATGGCTTTTGATATTAGTTATTCCACTCTTGATCAGATCTTCACTTTGAGGTAACATTTTGAGAAGATGGTTGAATTTAATAAACTTTGTGCAGCACTTTTTATAGACTTCCATCTGGCCTTTGATTCAGTGTATTGAGCAAGCTTGTGGCATCTGATAAAGCTACATAGGGCCCCTGGGTTGATAGAGTTATTGATAGAAGAGCTCTGTAATGGAACAGAAACCTGTGTTTTAATTAATAATAGATACATGACTTAGGGCATGTCTTCACTACGACTTAACATCGACTTTAACGACGTTAAGTCGAAATAAACGTGTACCTGTCTTCACATACATGCCATTAAAGTCGATTTAAAGGGCCCTCAAAATCGACTTTATAACTCCTGCCTGACGAGAGAAGTAAGGCTAAAATCGACCTCTCTAGATCGATTGTGGACTAGTGAAGACGCAACTGACATTAATAGCCTCCAGAGGCTGTCCCACAATGCTCCATTCTGACCGCTCTGGACTGCCTCACTGCTCCACTGTGACCGCTCTGGACTGCACTCTCAACTCGCTGCTCTGGCCAGGTAGACAGGAAAAGACCCGGGAACATTTAAATAGCATTTCCTGTTTGGTCAGCGTGGCCAGCTCACCTGCACAGCTCAGTCGCCATTCAGAGAAATCAGCAGCACAAGCCGCCATGCAGACCTCAGCATCACAAGACTCCATGCAGAGCTCAGCTGCCCTGGAGACCAGCCAGCGGAGAAGAGCTCCAGCGTGGTCCACTAATGAGGTGTTGGATCTTATCGCTATCTGGGGAGAGGAATCTGTGATGTTGGAACTCCACAACAACAAACGGAATGCCAACACATTTGCCAGAGTCTCCAAGGCCATGCTGGAAAAGGGCCCCAACAGGGACGCCACACAGTGCCGCGTAAAAATTAAGGAGCTGAGGCAAGCGTTCCAGAAAGCCAAGGAGGCAAATGGACGATCAGGGGGCGCGCCGCGGACATGCCGGTTCTACAATGAACTAAATCAGATAATGGGGGGCGCCCCCACCACCATCGCACCGGTCTGCATGGACTCCACCGATGGGATAATCGTCAGGGACGAGAATGATTCTGATGAGGACGACGATGAGGAGGAGGGAAATTTCACGGAGCAGCAGGAGGCCAGCGGAGAAACCGTGTTAGCAGATAGCCAGGAGCTGTTTATCACCCTGCAGCCAGCACCCTCCCAAGCCTCCCAGGGGGGTAAGTGTTTTTTTTTAAGGGATTACATGACGCATGATTTTTAAAGGAAGCATTTATTAATGGTTAATGTGCCCTAATGACTTAGCGTGCTTTCATTGCTGGTCAGTTTCTACTCAAAGAGTCTGTCAATATACTCTGGGATTGACCGGAAGTCCTCCACGGACATTTCAATGAAGCTATCCAGGAGGTAGCGATGAATCTTCCGCACCAGATTTCTGGAGAGAGCCGCCTTATGTGGTCCCCCGTGATAGGAGACCATCCCACGCCACGAAAGTAGTAAGTAGTCTGGTATCATTGAGCAGGCTAGCATTGCGGCGAATGGACCAGGACTTTGCATGGAGTCAAGGAGCATGCGCTCTCTATCTCTCTGAGAAATTCTAAGCAAAGTGATGTCATTCATGGCTGCCTGTTTGAAATACGGACTGCAATTAGTAGGGAGATAAAGATTCCCTGCAAAGTAATCTTTTCTGCTGAAGACCGACCAACCGCCCCCCCCAAAATGCTCACCCCCCCTCCACCACCCCCCGCCAGCCCATAGCGGTAGCTAGCAGGGAATCTGAACAGTCTGCAAGTGGTTGCTTCTGCTTAAGACCCAATGCACACCCAGCCCCCCCCCCCCCCCCCCCCGCCAGCCCGAAGTGGTAGCTAGCAGGGAATTTGAAGAGTCATTTTGCAAGCGTTTGCCTCCGCTGAAGAGCCCCAGCCAGCCCTTAGCGAGAGATTTTTGGGCTTTGTTTTGCACTTTGCGGTTCAGTGGGAGCCATGTGGTGGGGGGAGGAGGTCTCCACGTGGTGGGGGGAAGGGGGTGGGGTTACTCTACAATATCCAAGTGCTGCTTTTAAATATGGATTTGAACTTACCATGGCCGGCTGCACGTTGATTTCAGAAACCGTGTTGGGCTAAGGCACGCATATGTGTCTGAGATGCTCTGACTTTTCTTTGAGCCATTCAGTCACTTTTAGGTGTAGAATATGACCTTGTACAGAAATCATATCAGGCCTCTGAATACTGAGGTTGCCAATGGCATAGTACTCCCATTGTGTACCGTCCGAGACTGCATCTGTCTCATAACCTTGAATGTATCTGTCTCATAACTTTCAAACTTTCTTTGCCCACATTCGCCTACAGATGAACAATTATCTCAGAATCCCCCGTCCTGCTCCTCACGCCGTGCATCGCAGATACGAAAGCGTAAAAAGAAAACACGAACGCGCGATGATATGTTCAGTGAACTGCTGGAGAACTCGCGCACTGAGGCAGCCCGCCAGATGGAATGGAGGGAAAGATTGATACAGGCAAGGCAGGAATCAGTGCTACAGTCAAGGCAGGCAGCAGAAAAGAGGGAAGAAATGTGGCTGCAGCGTCAGGACCGCGAAGAAAGACGCATGGATGCTTTGCTCCGGATAATGGAGGACCAAAGCAACATGCTGCGCTGTCTGGTGGAGCTGCAGCAGGGCCAAAGATTGCCTCTGCAGCCCCTGTCTAACCACCTCCCCCTCTCCCCAACTCCCATAGCTTCCCCACCCAAACGCGGGGTGAGAACCCGGGGGAGCAAGCTCCGTGGACCGACCCACTCCACCCCACAAGGCAGCACAAGCAGCAGCAGAATGAGGTTCTTTGAAAACTTTTAAAAGCTTCTGTGTCTTCCCCGCCCCCCTTCTCCTCCTCCTCTGTCCGCTTCTCCACCAGTGCGACTGCTGGTTTCCCTCCTCACCCACCCCTTCCGGGCTACCTTGCCAGTGATCCCCTGTATTTGTATTTGTGATGAAGCAATAAAGGAACCATGATTTGTAAAACACTGAATTTATTTCCTCTGCAAGCATGGGGAGGGGGGAGGGAAAGAGGGTGCAAGGACAGCAGGCTTAGGGCAGAGCAGAGCAAGGAAGCAGGTTCTCAAACGCCATCTCGGGCTCTCATAAAACTGGTTTTCAAGGCGTCCCTGAGGCGCAGGGCCTCATGGTGCGCTCTTCTACTTTCCCTGCTGTCTGGCTGCTGGTAAGTAGCAGACAGTAAATTTGCCTCTGCCTCCCAGCCCGCCATAAACGTTTCCCCCTTGCTCTCACAGAGATTGTGGAGCACAGAGCAAGCAGCAATAACAATGAGGATATTTCTCTCGCTGATGTCTGAGCGAATCAGTAACGAACGCCATCTCCCCTTCAGATGGCCAAATGCACACTCTACGGCCATTCTGCACTTGCTCAGCCTGTAGTTGAACAGCTCCTGACCCCTGTCCAGGGCTCCTGTGTAGGGCTTCATAAGCCAGGGCATTAGGGGGTAGGCTGGGTCCCCAATGATAACGATCGGCATTTCCCCCCTCCCCCCCACGGAAATTTTCTGGTCGGGGAAGAAATTGCCTTGCTGCAGCTGTCTAAAAAGCCTAGAGTTCCTGAAAACATGAGCGTCATGAAGCTTTCCCGGCCACCCCACGTACAGGTTGGTGAAACGTCCCATGTGGTCAACCACTGCTTGCATGACCATTGAATAATATCCCTTCCGGTTTCTGTACTCGGCGGCCTTGTAGTCCGGTGCCAGGGTAGGGATACGAGTCCCATCTATAGCCCCACCACAGTTAGGGAATCCCATGGCGGCAAAGCCATCTATTGTAGCTTGCAGGTTTCCAAGGTTTATAACCCTGGGTAGCAGCTGCTCGACGATTGCCCTGCTTACTTGCATCACAGCAAAGCCCACTGTAGATCTACCCACCCCAAACTGATTCGCGACTGACCGGTAGCTGTCTGGCGTTGCAAGCTTCCAGAGGGCTATCGCCACTCGCTTCTCAACTGTAAGGGCCGCCCTCATTCTGGTATTCTTGCGCCGATGGGCCGGGGAAAGCAAGTCACAAAGTTCCATGAACGTGCCCTTTCGCATGCGGAAGTTTCTGAGCCATTGGGAGTCATCCCAGATCCACAGCACTATGCGATCCCACCAGTCTGTGCTTGTTTCCCTGGCCCAGAATCGGCGTTCAATGGCATGAGCCTGCCCCATTGCCACCAAATTTGACAGATTGTCAGTAGCCCTACTTCCAAAAACGTCAGTGTCCCCGTCCCTGCTGTGCACGTCCAGGTCCATCTCCTCCTCACTGTCGTCGGGTTCCAGAAAGCACAGTTGTCTCCGGATCACATTCCTCTGCAGATGGTGTCACGGTACTGAAATAATTTGGTACCGTGTAGATCAATGGGTGCACGAAATATTATGTGAAGGGGGTCATAACAGGTGTCTTATGTGTGTATCTATTCCATATGTATGTATCTATTTTGTAACTGAAGTTATGGGTGCCTGTACTCCAAACTTAGGCTTGCCTGTGAAATCTCAGACAAGCTGTTGTTAACTTGGCTGGCCTGGCTGATGGGCCATTAAGGGACATCAACCACACAATGGACTTTGTATATGCCTGTCCACACCCGAGCTGCTCTAGGAATGTCAACTGCCTGGTCAGAAACTGAATCCTGGAGAGTCTGGTGACTGGACCTTGTGACTGTAAACCTCCATTTTGCAACCGGACTCTGCAAAAGAAGGAGGAGGGTCTTGGCCAGAAGACAGAGTCTATAAAAGCTGGAAGAAGCATTCTCCATTTTGTCTTTTACCTCCAGTCTTCAGCCTGCCTTGTTTCCAGCTTTGGATGGAACTTTGCTTCTCAGGGAACTCTGGACAAAGGTACTGACCCATCTCTGCAGGAGATGCTCTCCAAAGACTTTGATTAAAACCTACAGTTTATTCTACAGCTGCAAGACTGAACCAAGCGATGTACCATTACTGCATGTAATTGATTTCTTTTAACCATTCTTAACCCTCACCTATACCTTTTTCCTTGTATAATAAACCTTTAGATTTTAGATTCTAAAGGATTGGCAACAGCGTGATTTGTGGTAAGATCTGATTTGTATATTGACCTGGGTCTGGGGCCTGATTCCTTGGAATTGGGGAGAACCGTTTTCTTTATTTGGGGGATTGGTTTTCATAACCATTGGTCCCCAGGATAGGTGGCTGCTGGTGGTGATACTGGGAAGCTGGAGTGTCTAAGGGAATTGCTTGTGTAACTTGTGGTTAGCCAGTGGGGCGAAACCAAAGTCTTTTCTGTTTGGCTGGTTTGGTTTGCCTTAGTGTGGAAAAACCCCAGCTTTGGGCTGTAGTTGCCCCTTTGGAAGCAATCTGTCCTGATCTGACACTCACAGTTGGATCCCACCAGGAACACCACCGTCACAGACGGTACAGCATGAAATCCGCAACCGTGCTCGAGGTCCTCACAATGGCCATTACTGCAGCCGTGGTCTCAGCGGGCTCCATGCTTGCAGTGCTATGGCGTTAGCACGGCGCGGAGAAAGGGCGCGAATTATGGGATGCCTACCCATAGTGCAGCACTCGAAATGGTGCCTGCTGGGGGCTCCGGGGACTGTGGGATAGGTACCCACAGTGCAACGCTCCTTATGTCGACGCTTGCAAAAGTTGTGCGGACAGACACTGTCGACTTGCTGTGCTTTGCTGTGCTTAGTGGGGACACACAAAATTGACTGTATACAGTCTGCTTTACAAAATCGAATTAAAGGAAATCGACCTACTGCTGTAGTGAAGACATACCCATAGTTTCCTATTTCCAGGGGAGCTTTCCCAGGCTACATCTGAATGTCCAGCCAAACCATCTTGAAGACCTAATTAAATATTGACACAGGTGGTGCTCTCTCTCCAGGAAGGTTATGTCCCTTTGGGATTTCCCTGGATTATGATTTAACTCCAGTTAATTGATTGCCAGTTAACTCAAATTCACTAACACATTTATAAATGCTAGTCCAGATGCTCCACAAACATTGTATACTAGCCTAAACCACAAATGTTTGTGTCTTAGAGCAAATGTATGGAGATGATCAAGACTTGCTTTTGCAGATGTGTTACTGTAATTTGCCCAGCAATCACTTAACTCTCATTAAAACAGGGCCACAAATTTTAGTCTAGAGATAGCCCAAGAGCCTGTTTTTCATTTCCCTGTACATTAAGGAGTCATTTATATCACTACCAAGACGATGTAGAATTCTGCCAACTCAAAATGATTTACACTCATTTTGTCCTAATATAATGATTGCATAAGATACAGAACAACAGAGAATCAGGCCCTAACTGTACATTCTGAGGTTGCTAATATTCATGATTAAACAAGGTAACATTTAAGGAAAACTGTATTAAGCAAATACAATACATTACCTAACACTAGAAATTAGATTTTATTGTGGACTTTTTTGCAGCTGTAGATGATGCTTTCTACAGACCATAAGTAAAAGCACCCTTCCCATTCTGCAGAGATTCCCCTCAACAATAGACATCCCATGAAATCCTCTCCTAAAGCATAAAACATCCTTAAATATAATTAAGATATGTTTGTGTCAGAGGGATGCTGCTGGTGGTTGCTGTTTTGCACCTAATTCAGAATGGCAAGGAGTATACATATTGTACTTATTAGTAGAGCCGCTCAGGGATTTGTCAAGATATGGCAGTTCATCAAAACCAAAACTGTTGTGAAACAGGCTTCGGTTCAACACATTTCCCAATTTGAAAAAATGCTGAGAAAAAAAGTTTCTGAATTGTTGAGACATTTTGTTTCACCATTTTCTCAATTTCAATTTTCTGGCTCAAGACTTTTCATTTCCAAATGTAAGCTAATTAGACTGAAAAGGTTTCAAAAAGGGTCAAAATAAAAAAACATTTCTAAATTATTGAAATCAATCATTCAGTTGACCCAAAATTTTTAAAACATATTTTTTTCTGTCTGCGTATATTTTGAGCCTTCAATTTTTCATCCTGATTTGAAGTGGGAAATTTTTTTGAACTTTTAAAAATATTCATGGGACAGGAAAACTGTATCCCACCCGCTCTACTTGTCAGCAAGAGCGATTACAGATTGTGACCTTAGTAAAAAGTGCCTTTCACAATGTTATATTACTGTAGCCTGCATACAGAGAAATTGCACAATGCATGTAGGTGTTATACTTTGCAGTGTTTTGAAATAATGTAGCCCATAGCAAGAATTACAATATTGGGCTGACTATGCCAATTGCCAAATTATTTGGTGTGGCAGGCAGGGAAAGACTGTCTCTAATTTATGTAACAGATTTGCAATGTAATTATTGGTAATACTAGCTGCACCTATGTTTTAATAAGTTTGGAAATGTACAAGCAGTTTTGCATGCCTGGAAATTCTTCTTTCTATGGCTACACCCCAGACAAACCAGAAAGGCAATACAGGAATTACAATTGTAGCTGATGTTGGCAACTGGCCCATAGTTCTGGTTTTTTACAGAGTAGCAAACCCTGGTGAATTTCAGATCCCTGCATAAGTGATGGCATTTTCTTCACATTCTGAGCAGTCACTGAAAGAGATAATAACCTACCCTTATTATAGGAAACCTCATGTAATCGTCTGGAGTGGTCACAAGTCCTTCTCAAGCATTCAGCTCCTCCCTGATGCCAAGTGAACAAACAGGCCCAAGAGAAAAAGCTCCCATTGGCGGTGGCGGGGAATATACTGAAAAAGTTGGCCTCTGAATTAGATTCTAAGTCTTTGTTCCTAGATAGTAGGTCTGTAGCAGTTCGAAGATCCGGTCCTTGAGGTTGTTGAGCCAGGTAATTCAGACATCAGCTTGACCTGGTCCCTTGAACTCCTGATCACTTCTTCAGTGATTCAAGTACTAATGACAGATGCAGTTGTTAAGGAGCACCAGACAAGCAAACACAGTGGAGAGGAATCCCTTAACATTAAGCATTTATATATTATAACTGATTTTTTTTTGTACTTGGAGGCTGAAATAAAAAGTAATTTTTAAAAAATATTGTTTCTGGTCAAACTAAATGTTTAGTTTAACCTCAAATGAAATGTTTTGTTTCCTTGTCAGTAAAATTCAAAACAAAAAGGTGTTTGGGATTGAAAAATGGAAATATTTCATTCTGAAAATGTCAAAACAAAACGTTTCAATTTTTCTTCTTTGACTGAAACAATTCAGTGAATTCAGCTGGAATTCACAAAATGTTTCAGTTGACCTGAATCTGCATTTTTTCAGGGAAAAATTTTTTTGGGTGAAGACTTTTGCCCAGCTCTAATTTTCAGTCAATACAAACTGACAAGTTAAAGCATTTCTGTAACTCAGTTTGCAGCCATTTTGATTCTGCTAGGAGAAAAGATTAAGGCCCTTTTTCACATCAAAGGATACTCCTTTTCCCCAATGCCTCATGAAGCTGCTAAACACCCCAATGTCCCTTGATATCTATCTGCCCCACTCATTTCTGCATAGTCTATAGAGTTTGGGCATGTCTACACTTAAAATGCTTCAGTGGCGTAGCTGCACTCCTGTAGCACTTCAGTGAAGATATTACTTATGCCAATGGCAGAGCTTCTTCCTTTGGTGTAGTTAATCCACCTTCAAAAGAGACAGTAGCTATACTGATAGGGGAAGCTCTCCTGTTGACATAGTGCTGTCTACCCAGGTTGTAGTTTGCACAGGACTTTTTTGGATTCCTTTGAGAGGAGAGATGCAGTATAAATGGGGGGGAAATAAATTTTGTTATAATTTATTACTATTTCCTAAAAACCCCATCACTAGGAAGAATAGAACACTGTGGTTTCAGCATCTCCTGTCCTCCAATCACTGCATCTGCAAAGGAAATCTTCTCCCTTTGCAGTCACCCAAAAGATTCACCTTTCTAAGGTGAGGAAACGGGGGAAGATTCTTTTCGTTTGAGAAGTCAGAGAGGGGTGGGGCTCTGAGTCAGTTTATAAAACAGCTGCTCAGGTGCTTCTGCTGTTTAAAAACTATAAATATGTTTCAAGAGTCAGTGCCAGGTGTTGGATGTGATATTCAAGTGCCATTGGTCGCATCAGACTTGCGTGTAGCAGAAACCACAATGGAATCATGTGCCAGTTTACCTCAGGTAAGAAAGCTCCCACAACAAAATAAGATTGCTTGAAATTCCAGTCCACTGAGGTGTGTACAGCACAAAGTAGGTGCTGTTCATCCTGCTTGGTCCTTAATTATTATATTAATTGTTGTGTGTGGCTCTTTCCAGACAGAGAAGAAGGTCCTTGCCTCAGGGAACTTACAATCTCAATGAGAAATGACAACCGGCTGGGAGGAAAGGGGAAACCTCTTTGGAGAGAGAGAGATTCACTTACAAAGATATCAGATCACCTAGGGCTTTTTTTGTGTTTCATGTTTTTCTTGTTTTAATATGTTATTTTAAAATGTGATATGATTAGCCCCTAGGTAGGGAGCAGGCAGCTGAGATTCAGGTGGAAAACAAGGCGGGAGAGTATATGGGGGCAGGTTTATTATTCCTTTTATAGCCACAGCTGAGAGGAGCCTTAATCCTCTGCTGTTTCATACAAAGGGTGGCACCTATGTAGTTTTTCTGCCTACATTCATACCAATTAAAGTAACTTGGATGTACAAAATGACGTAGTACTTGGTGCACCAGACAAGCATTGCCACATTCTGTCATAACAGTTCTTCATTTATAATGGTGAATGATACTGGATGGTGAGAAGTTTCTTTTCAGTGTTACCATTTCCCTCTCTTGCTTCAGTGCCTGAATACTGAGACTAATCCACTGGGAATGGGAGAAGCCAAGGTGAGGAATCCATGCCCAGTGCAGGGGACTGCTGACAATAAGGTACTATACCAGAGAATTTCAAAATCAAACCATTTTTGAAATTCCAATCCACTGAGGAGAGAATTTCTGCCAGCGGAGAGAATTTATTCACTGATAATCTCAATAGCTCCTTAATGGCTAAGCAATCCCAGCTTCATGGGCAAAACATGCTTTGTTCATACTAAAGTTCTGTAGCTTTGGTGAATGGAAAATTTTAGTATCTCTGTTACTTGAAAAGGGATTGGTTTAAACGGACTTTCTACTGTTAAATATGTATTACTACAGACAAGGACAAATTTACTGTTGGTGTGGGGGGTAATTGACATCAATGAAGTGGGGCTATTTGCAACTTCAAAGAATCTGGTGCAGTGTCTCATTGGTTTTCAAATGGTGTAAATCCCAGTTTTATGGGTCAACATTACTTCTGGCCTCAGCTGGAGAGAAAGTCATCACAACACAGAGCTTTAGGGGGAATTAATACACATTATATTAAATCTTCCAATGGGAAGTCAGGGTATCAGCTTTACTCAAGAAGACATCTTTTCACACTGGCAAACTCTCCAGTTTTTATCCTGTCTCTAACCTTCCCTTCTGTTGGTGAAGTCTATTGAGACAGTGATGTTAGTGTCATCCAGAATCCTTGCATTTCACTTGGTCCCTGGCTTTAGACCTGGATATGATATGGAGACCACATTGGTCTCATTAGTTGGTGATCTCTTCTGAGGAATATACTGTGTTCATGTGTCTGTGCTGTTTATCCATTTTCCTTAGGTGCCAATTGGAATTGTTCAAGTGTGGGTACAAGAGTTTGCACCTGCAAAATGTTCTTTTGTTTACCCAAGTGGAGGTTGATGACTAAAAATCGGGCCCTATAAACCAATCTGTCAAACACGGCTCTTATTTATTTGAAGTTCTACTTAACTGTAGAATCATAGAAATGTAGGGCTGGAAGGACTTGGAGAGGTCATCTAGTCCAGCCCTCTGTACAGGCGCAGGACAAACCAAACCTGAATATTTATATTTTAGGTACCGTATATGCCGGCGTATAAGACAACGGGGCGTACAAGATGACCCCCAAGTTTTCAAGTAAAAAAGCCGGATTACAAAAAAAAACAAACAAAAAACCAACCACCACACACAAAAAGCGCCCCGCTCTCCCGTCCCCGCCGCGCGGGCGGGCTGCTGGGAGCGCGCCGCTCTCCCGTAGGGGCCCCGGGGCCCGAGCTGCTCCCGTTTCCCGCCGGCCCCGAACACATGCGGGTGGGCTCGGGGGGGAAGCACCGCCCCGCCCCGCCCCGCCCGCCGGGCCACCTGCAGCCGGTCCAGCTCCAGCTGCCTGGTGCTCAGGGTCCGTCAGTTTCATATACTCGGCGTATAAGACGACCCCCCTAATTTTGAGAATATTTTGGGGGGTTAAAAAGTCGTCTTATATGCCGGAATATACGGTATATTAATATTTGGTAAGACCTAATCCTGCATCACTGAGGTGAATGGGAGTTCAATGGATGCTGGATTAAGTCCACAGTGCATATGAGAGTTAAAATATTGTCCTATTGCTCCAGGTCCATCCACTGTAGAATACACTTCTATTACGGAGCCTCTGAATGTGGCATGGCTGAATAGATTAAAAACTATATATGTAAATGACAGACCGTGCATTTGTTAGCAATAAAGGGAATATGCTAACTTTGACTAATATTTCTCAGATCCTGAAGGATTTGAATGGTTTTCTCTTGAGTCTCCACAGGCAAATTAGTAGAATCAAGAGAATCCATTTCTCTAATATAATTGCATTTCTTAAACTATTTAGGAAACACCCCTTATTTTAGTCAGGTGGGATCACAAAATATTGAGTTACAAACATCATACTGATCATTTAAGAAATTTCCCCATTCAGCTAATTAATTGGATGGAATACATTAATATAAAAATAACACTGCACTTCCTTAGAGTCTTTCATCCACTGATCAAAAATTGCTTTACAAACTTTGAACCAAATCCTTTAAGCCTTCTTGAGGCAAAACTGCCATTGATTTAAATGGGAGATTTACATTAGTAAAGACTGTGTGATTTGGTCCATTAATTATTTATGCCCTCACAAAATCCTCTGAGATCTCTTGAGTCAATTACTTGCACTATGTACAGTATGTTAAGTTGGAACGTTTTGAGTAATGATTAATTACTCAATTAATTTTGTGTCCTATTTTGTTTTTCCTTTTCTGGAACCTTTGAAATGTAGGGGTAGTAGTAAGTAAAGTGAGAAGTGAACGAAGAAAAAAAATTAAGTAGAGGAACTGAAGAAGACCCTGAGAAAGGTTCAGGGGAGCAGTGTGAGAGGTCGGGAGAGAAATGTTAAATCTCACCCCAGGTGACACAAGTCTGGTTAAAAGTAATTAAGCAGCTGGGTAAAGGAGATGAGGGATTTTTATTTGAAACAGGGCTAATTGTGGTAGTTTCACTTCAGATTTCTTGCGCAAACTCTAAGGGTCCAAACCCAGGTGATTCAAAATGAAAGGAAAGATTCTCACAATGCTCTGTACACTGAAATCACAGAGCTTAGCTCAGTGCTCTCATGAAGTTACAAGAAATCACTTCAAAGGAATCAATATTTCGTGGTGAGTGGCATGAGGGAGGTATCAGTGTAGAGAAAACCGAAATTGAGATTAGATGCAACCTGGGGACATGGAGGAAGTTTTGCCCATTGCAGGCTTCAACATACTAAGAAGAGTGATGCTGAGAATAGCAGCCACTTCCCTGATTCCCAAACCAGGTGTGCTGCACCAGGGGCAGCTGGATCTCAAAGAACTAAAAAAGTACCCTTTGTAAAAACCTCGGCAATTTTTCATTTTCTCACCTAAAAACTGCATGAAAAATCCAGCTCCCAGCTCGGCCCTGAATTATACAATCTAACACAACTGAACTTTAGTTAGAAACCAAACCAAGCTCCCCTAATTGTATGAATCTGTCTCAGATTGTTTTAATCACAGAATTTGGCTTAGATGATTAGTAGTGAAATATCAGGTGGTAGCCGTGTTAGTCTGTATCCACAAAAACAACGAGTCAGGTGGCACCTTAAAGACTACTGTGCAGAGCACGCGGGCGATGGCGGGCAGAGGGCTCCTCCCACGGCGCGTGGGGGCTGGGCTTTCTGTTCCGGTCCCATGTCGCATTCCTTCCTGCAGTGACGTGACGACTCACCCTGTGGGGACTCCTGCTGGACGTCTGGGAATTAGCTCTTTTCCAGCCGGAGAGCCCTCTGCAGGCTGGTGCCTCGCCTGTTGCTGTCCCCTCGTGTCCCTCCTGGACCACATTGCTCCTTTCAAGGGGTGCTGCCCCTTGGCAATAGCCCACACTCTCTCTGGGTCCCCTCTCCCCAGGGACCCCCAACATCCCATCCCCATCTTACCTCAGTCTAGGGCTACTGCCAGTCAGCATCAAGCCCCTGTTCCCTGGGGCAGACTGCAGTGTAAAAGCCACTCATCATCAACAAGGGGTTTTTGGACCTGCTGCCTTTCCCTGCAGCCCAGTGTCCTTTCAGGCCCCCTATCAGGCTGCAGCCTGGGGGGGTCACCAGGCCTGAGCTCCCCAGCACTGCTTCACCCTCAGTACCCTTCGCTCCTTCAGGCAGCTAGGTCCATTTCCCTCTAAAGCTGGAGGGAGAGTTCTACCCAGCTCCTCCCTGAGCCCTTATAATAGGGCCAGGTGTGGCCTGATTGGGGTGTGGCCCAGCTCTGGCTGCTTCCCCAATCAGCCTCGCCCTTATTTTCAGCCCCAGCCCTCTCCAAAGGCTGGCTTTTAACCCTTTCAGGGCCGGAGCGGTTAACCGCCCTGCTACACTCCCCTACAAAGGTCCTTAGCGTGCCCTCAGCTGTCCCCTTCCTTTCCTCCCTGGGCTCTGCCCCGCCGGGCACTGCCTAGCACTATGGGTTGCTGTGCCCCACTTGGGTACCTCCAGTGACCCACCTGTAGACACGCCTTTCTCCCCTTAGCCTCCTTCCTTCCCCGTCGGCATGTCCCTGGTGCTCCGCAGCCATGTCGCTCCGACATTAGCAGGGCCCCCCTTCCTCACCCGGCAAGTTAAATGCATGGACCCCTCCTGATGCTCTTGGCTATGAGGTTGTTGGCCCCAGGAACCCAGCCCAGCTTACCCCCAAGTTATCATTCCCCAAATAGATTTGTTGACCATTTTATTATCAAACAGAAGTTGCCTGAGCAGGTTGCTTATTTGTTAGGTATTTCTCCCTCCCTCTTGACCATCTGCTAGATCTACCCCACATTTTATTGTTCACCCTTTTGCCTTTTGTATGTTTATTCTGCAGACAGAATCATCTCCCTGTTACTTGCTCACTGTAAGAGTCATAAGGGCGAGGAATCTCCATCAGTCAGATGCCTGTGAGTAACTTTACTGATCTAGACATTCCATATAGTTCTGTACTGGGAATGAAGCTGTGATTCTCCAGGGGAACCTGTACTCCGCCTGGGAAGAAGGCAGCTTCCTGGACTTCCTCAGTGTCCAAAGGGAGTCCACCCACTGCTAGACCCTTTTGAGAGATGCAGCATATTTCATATGTGTGCTGATTCAGGATGATGTGCGAGAGTGGAGAGGAGCAGACAGGGAAATTGCTTGCACCTATTCCATAGCTCTCCTCATGCTCAGAGGGAAATTGAGAAAGAAGTTCCTGCACTCCACTGAATGCAAGGACTACAACTGTGTCTGACCCTTATGTAGGCTGTGCAAAGGGGTGGTTTGTTCCTTGGGCCCTCCCCCATACTGTGCCCAAATGTTAGGGCCAAGCATAGATTGGTACAATATAGCTTTTTTTTTTCTCACAGGCTATATAAAATATTCATACAGTGAAACCTCGATTTAACGGACCTCCATTTAACGGACTTCGGATGCAACGGACAATTTTTTTCAGAAAGTCTGATGCATCCGAAATCCGTTTGTGGAGGATTCCACCGGGGTTTGAGCCGGGGGCGGGCTGCCGCCCGGCCCCCAGCACCATACAGGGTATGTGGAGGGTCCCGGGAGCCAGGACCCTGCGGGCTCTCAGCCTGTGCGCGGCAGCCGCCGCCCGGCCCCCACCACCATTCACCCTCCTTGGAGGGTCCCGGCCTGCGGGCTCTCTGCCCGCGCGCAGCGGCCGCCGCGCTTTTGAGCCGGGGGCGGGCTGCTGCCCGACCCCCAGCATCATTCACCCTCCTTGGAGGGTCCCGGGAGCCGGGACCCTGCGGGCTCTCAGCCTGCGCACGGCAGCCGCCACGGTTTGAGCCGGGGGCGGGCTGCCGCCTGGCCCCCAGCACCGTGCAGGCTCCTTGGAGGGTCCCGGGAGCCGGGACCCTGCGGGCTCTCTGCCCGCTCGCAGCGGCCGCCGCGGTTTGAGCCGGGGGCGGGCGGGCTGACAGCTCCCGTCCAGGTCCCAGCAGCCGGGGACCCCGGCGGGTGGGCTGCTAACTTCCGCCGGGTCCCAGCAGCCAGGACCCGGGTGGGCGGGTCGACGGTAAAACCGTGATATAACTGACTAATTCGGGCGAGGGAGTGTCCGTTAAAGCCGAAAGTCCTGTTATTTAATAATTTTAAAAATTTAAAAAAAAATTAGTCCATTAAATCGAGGTTTCACTGTACTTTCCCCCCAAGAAAAATAATAAAAAGCTTAATAAGAAAACAACTGCTTCATTGTATAAAATGGAAAATCTTCTTTAAAAATGTGTTTATTGTGGCTCTTGTTGCAGTTATACAAAGAAGAATCAATTTCCTCCTCTTCTCCATCCCCATTATCTGGACTGGGCTGGATACGTGGGGCAGAAAAAAAAGCTTCAATTTTGTTAGTGTGTTCATTCCCCCAGTGCCAATTAGCACTCCATAAATTTCTCTGTTGTCATTTAGCAAGGTTGCTTTTGTTTTTAATATGCAGTAAGCCAATCTGATTGCTATGTGACCCTGTGGCTGCCAACAGCTTCGGCTGAAAAGTCCTGGACTAAAACCATCAATAACTGCAAAGACCCAGTCTGGAATGAAACCTTCTACTACAGGATCCAGAGTCAGGTAAAGGTAAGGCCCTGAGAACTCCCTCCTATCTGTGCTCTAGAGAGTTCCTGCCGGGTATCTCTCCTGCTCAAAGGACGCAGGTAATGTTCCTGGCTGGCAGGAAGAGATGCAAGCAGATGTGAAAATGACACATCTCAACTCAAATGTTTGCCATCTTGCACCATGATCTGGAAGCCAAATGCATCAGTCAGCCACATGCCTAGCTTTGCGCATTACTTAGAGTTAGAAGATGTCTTTTCAAAGGTAGATGTTCACATCATTTCCTCATTCCTCCTCTCTCCCACCATACTATCTCTTTCTCTCTCCCCCTCTCTTTGGGCAAGATTTCCCCCAGGATTCCCTGCTTCCTGGGTTCTGTGAACGTCAGAACGCAGAATTTCTAAAATCACTCACCTTCCTTCCCAGAACATGCTGGAGCTGAGTGTTTATGATGAGGATGATGTTACCCAGGATGATCACTTCTTCACTGTGCGCTTTGATGTGGCTAAACTTCCACTTGGAGAAAGAGTTCTCATGTACTTCAAGTCTGATCCACAGGTGATGTATGAAATAACAGGGAGGGCTGGATGAAAGGAATGTTCTCTCCTGGGTTTTCTGCCTACACTATTATTTGTAATGTATTACTGTTTTCCTTCCTGCATATTGGATTGCCCGCCACAGTAGTCTGTCATTCTAACCCTCTGGAAAGGCCTCTTTGCTGTTGCTTCCTGCATTGTACCAAAGGGTTTTGCCTCCATGCTCTTGGGCAATGGTGAAAGTGGGATGCTTTTTGCAGAGCAGTCTCTCTGATGAGGTTGCCACCAAAGATGACCTTAGTGGAGACTATTCTCCCCTCTAATGGGTATCACTCAAAGTTCTCTGTCACAACTTGTTGGCAACAACTCGGCAATTATGAGGTAGTACCTCTGAGATCTGGAACTGATACTAGATTGTATCTAGTACTAGTTTATGCATAGTTTATAATTATACACTGTGACACTAATTTTGGCACATGGCTACCTAAAGAAGATGTCTTAAATTGCACAGCTCATCACTTAAATTGACAACTAATTCTATACATTCCTATTTAGAATGCGAATTTGAAAGTCACGTCTGGAAAGTTTTGTCTTTTTTTTTAACAAGTTTCCTAAGTGATCAATTGCAATGTAATATACAGCTGGCGTGAAGGGGCAGTTAACAGGAAAGCTTGGTATCAAGAGATCTATTAGGTATCTTATGTCCAGGCCACCTCACTGGCATTGGTACTATCAGTGTTAAAGTAAAGAGTAATGGCTAGGTAGGAGAGATGAGACTATCTTTTGTGTGGCATTGTGGAGAATCTCTATGTACTTTTCACAATGCCCAGAGAGGTCAAAGCAACAGGAGCACAGGACTATAGTACTTATATAAAGTATCCCCACACAGACACAAACAGTGAGAACAGCTCATGTGTTGCAAAATAATGTCCGGTATAGTGGGAGTTTTTTAAGACTTGAAAAGATGAAATAAGCTGCATCCGTTGCAAAAAATTGATGGTGACTTTGCAACAGCACTTTCTGTCGTGGGGTTGCAAGAGGGCTTTTCTGAACTGGAAACATTGTGATGTTCAGGGATTCTTAACATTTTTCATATCATGGCCCAAATCTGTTGGAGAGATTGTCACATTCGCCTCCCAACATCTGTCATGATCCCAGCTGCAGTGTAGATATACGCTAGAAGGCTTCCTTCTATTGACAGCCTCTAGCTCCTCTTCCACTTTTGGGTTGCAACTCCAGTCCCACTGGCGGCAGTGATCCCAGTCAGCATCTCATTCCCCCTGCTCCTATTGGGTAACAGCAGTTCCCACTAGAGGAAGGCAAGCTGACGCCTCTTCTTTGTTATCAGCAGCTTTTACAGATATTCAGGCTCTTCTTAGCAATAAAGTGCCTTAGTGCTTGTGTAAAAGCAGCTAGAAGCCAGCACCAAGTGAACTTCTGGGTATCCATGGACCACCCCTAAGTGCTCCATAGATCACTAGTAGTATATGGGGCACAGTTTGAGAACCTTTGTTATAATAATCATGTTAACTTTCTTTCTTCAGAGAAAGGAAGAGCTGGAGGTGGAATTCAGACTGGAGAATATGTAAGTAAAAGCCAAAATGCTATAGAATCTGTAAGGGACAGAAGCAACAATTCAGAGACTAATGAATGAATCCATTTCATTGGCCCAGAATGCATCATTCTTTGACACTACGACTGATAAGCATAGTTTACAATGAGATTTATGGTATCTGTAATAGAAAAGAATGTTGCATTCTGGGAGAATTGTCAGTGAACCATGGACAAGCAGGAGAATTTCACAGAGGGAGAAGAATTATTAAAAAACTAATTAAGTTTTTTCTGTGCTGAGTACAATTAAGGTATGATGAGTGGGACAGTCTTCACCAGCATCTGGTATTAACTCATATTTCATTTTAGCTTCATAGTTTTTCTTTGAGATTAATGGGACAATACTGTCCTTTTAATGGTATAATGGGATCTTCAATAAATGCATCAATGTTTTGCCTGGAATCCTTCTTTTACATTTGGAATCTTGATCCAATGAAGCCACCTGTAATGTCACTGTAGTGAATGTCAGAAAACAATCACATGGTGTGGCCCAGTACGAAATCTTTGTTAGCTGAACTTGACGATTAGAATGGCATGAGCTTTAGTGGTTGTGCCACGGCAAAGCGGTGTAAGGAGACTTGCACCATGAGGCTTCTAGAATTATTCCTTTCGTGCAGACACAACACTGCCAAAATTTAGTACAAAACTTAGATAAGTCAGATAACAGTCGGGAGAAAAGTGTCACATTAGATTATACTGCACCCGTTACTAAATATGCACTTTTCATTTTGCTTCCTAGTTCGGATCCCTCTGAAACCATCGTGACTAATGGAGTGCTCGTGGTAACCTTTATGTTCTGTTATCTTTCCTGTACTCATAATGCAGGTGAGACGAGGGTTGCCAATTTTGATTGGACGTATTTCATCACATGACATAATCTTTAATTAAAGATTAATTGCTGGAGGCTCCAGGACAATCCTGGAGGGTTGGCAACCCTCGGCGGGACTAGAGAAAGCGTGAGCTGCTTCACAGTCAGCAGGCCGAGGCATACTTCTGCAGAGAGAGGCTGGGACTGAAAATAGATGTGATTTCCCTCTTAGTCATCTGCCTCGCACCATCTCTTCCGGTGTGTAACGTTTGGAAACGTATGACTGGAGCAGTTGTGAGATCCACCAAACCAGCAATCCTACAATATTTCAGAGTGATGACTCCTGGCAAAAATTGGGAGTGGTACAGTGATGAGCTGCCTCACAGCCAGCATTCTTATCCTATTTCCTGCAGTGGGAGGCACTGGTATCTGTAAATCTATGGGCTCCCCCACAAACATTGTTATTCAGTCCTATCCTTTGACACTGTGTGAAATGGTGGAGGATCAATTTGCTTCCCCATAGTCTCTGTTCCTATACCATTCCCCCAGAAACTAGCACTTAAACATTCATCATAATAACACTTCCCACAAGGGGGTTGCTTTCCAGTGACACTGGTTCTCTTAGGAGCTCATTATTTGTTTTTCTCACCTGAATTAGTCAGTTTTGCCCCTCTCTGTATCCTGAGAATGCTGTTAGTTTGGCCTCCCTGACACTCTTCAGAGAAGCTGTGTTGTAAATCACAACCCCCCACCCCCCATCCATTCTTACAGCTGATGACTACATATGACTCCCTACAGTCATTCAGTTTCATTCATAATCGGATAGCAAGGTCATTGTAGAACATTTTGGTTTTCCTAGGGCTGCATGCCTACATAGCACTCAATCTGTTCATCAATAGTAATACACTAGGATGGGAAATAGAATCTCAAACCATGATATTCTCCATCATGAATTATTTTATTGTTCTTCTCTGTGATAGTCTCGCAAAGTCTGCTGTTTGGAAGTCCAGGTGGATGAGAAGAAGAAGAAAAAGAAGAGGAAGCCTTCATCACGTGAGAGTGTTGCTTTATTAACTGGCTATAAGAAACCAGATATAGATTCTACTATGGTGATTGGCCATTCTATGAAACATTAAAATAAATAAATGGAATAAAATAAATTTCCACATGATTCAACTTTCTTAACACCAACTTTAAAATGCATAATCTATGTTATCGGTTATGTGAACTGCATCACATATATCTGTATAGTGAACTTCTTTAAAGTAACACTAAAGCTGAGATTTTAATCACACAAGGGTTAGTTATGATTTTGACCGCAAACTTAATTTTGTTCTCTTATGTGAACTGGTGTACATTACAAAAGGCTTTTCATTAAATGATTACACAGTATAAGGGAAATAATTCAGAATACAACGTAGAGAAAAAAGAACAGTTTCTTTGTATTACATTGTGTTACTATTTTCTAAATATTGAATCCTATTGTCCAGTGTGGTATTAATTTAATGACAGAGAAGTCTATATAGGGCAAATATTCAAGTGTGTAGAATTGATATTGCTTTTATAACTAGAAAAGTCTATATAGGATTTTATAACAGAGAAGTCTATATAGGGCAAATATTCAAGTGTGTAGAATTGATATTGATTTTATAACTAGAATTGATTAAAATCTCAAGCATGGTGTTGCAGTCATGTTGCTTTTACATATTCTTTCCTTTGTTTATTTATTTAAAAACATATTACAGAATCTATGGAAACTTCCTGTATGTTACCTCATAATGTCTCCTTTAGAGGCCTTTTAACCAATTTAGTCTAAAATGTATTGTTCATTTTTATATTGTATTAGCACTGGGGTGCCCCATTATGCTAGGCATTGTGCAGACACACCTGTCTAAACTAGAATAAAGGTTAAAAACACTTGTTAGATAAGACATTTTAATTAACATATTTTTAAAGCCCATTAAGCACTTAAGCCCAGATGCTCAAAGGTATTTAGGCCCCTAATTCCCTTTGAAATAAAAAAACCCAAATACCTTTGGCCCTGGGGCTAATCATGACCATTTTAAAGGTGTGAAATCCTGTTTATACTTAGTGTTAGGTAGTGTTTTAAAATGTGTTATTTTAGTTAATAGGTTGTTTTAAAAAACAAAACAAAAACCAACCTCCTCTTTTTTCCCATCTCTATATAAGATGATAGTAAGAGCGTGCAGTGAAGAGTTCACAGTCACAATGGACAGGACAAAGGAATCATAGAATATTAGGGTTGGAAGGGACCTCTGGAGGTCACCTAGTTCAACCCCCTGCTTAAAGCAGGACCAATCCCCAACTAAATCAGGAAGGATTGTGATTCCCATT
The DNA here is from genome assembly GCA_032164245.1 of Sternotherus odoratus. NCBI lineage: Eukaryota > Metazoa > Chordata > Testudines > Kinosternidae > Sternotherus > Sternotherus odoratus. Next base: position 53,124,817 of record JAVMKO010000006.1, on the reverse strand, counting down.
TTATAGTTCAGGAAATGAGGCAAAGAGAGATTAGGTGACTTACCCAAGGTCACAGAAGAATTCTGTGGCACAGCTCAGAACTGAATTGAGATTTACTGAGTCCCAGCCTGTACCGTAACTACAAGTTGTGATGCTATTGAAATAACAGCTCTTACAGGAATTATAAGGCAAAGTGCAGTAATACAAACCTTTTATTTAGGAACTAAAGCTATAACAGACACACCTAGATAAATTGCTCCATTCGTTCATGGAACCTGAGCTATTTCAGTGCTATTGGTGATTATCACATATGGTTAAGGCTGCAATTCTTTCATGGAGGTAGTGGAAGTCACGGATTTTGTAACTTTCTGCAACCTCCATAACTTCTCAGCAATTGGTGCAGCTGACTTCAGGGACACCCAAGCAGCTGGCCCCAGAGTTTGCAGCTCTCGCGCCCCCCACCCAGCTGCACTGGCCGCTGCTGGAGTAAACTGGGATCAGCTGCTCCAGGGGGTCTCTGGAGCCATCCTCACCAGCCACTGCTTGGGAGGGCCCGGACAGCTGGTTCCAGGGACTGCCCAAGCAGCGGCTGGTGCGGCTGGTCCTGTGGACCGCCTAAGCAGCATTCCTGGGGGCAACCCTGGGGAACGTCTGAGTAGCCATCCTGGGGGCTGCCCCATGGCCAGTCGCACCGGCTGCTGCTGGAGGGACCCAGGGCCAGCTGCTCCAGAAGTCCGTAGGGCCTTTAGTTTTTATTTATTGCCCATGAGCTGTCCATGACTTTCACCAAAAATACCTGTGACTAAATCTTAGCCTTACACATGGTACATTAGTATAGATTTGCTGTACTGGAATAAAATAGAAGCAAATAAATGGTTCCCATATCTCATAAAACCCCATGTATCTGAGCCTCTTCTCATGAAATTTCAGTTTATCCTAATTTTTGTCCATACCTCTAGGGTAAATTATCTACCCCAAAATGTCCTTGATGGCCCAACTCTCTATTGATCTAAATATTATAATAGAATAATATTGCTCAATAAGTGGTCTCCTTGCGCTCAGTGTAGAGAACTTCTAATCAGTTTAATGAAAGGGTTTTTTTTAATACCCCTATAGTGTTATGTTTCCAGTTCAATAATAGTAACTTCTGTGTGTGCTTTGTCCCATTCCTTTAGGGAAAGACATCTCCCTCACAGTGAAAGGATCCCATGAAGAGACCCAAGACCTTACACTGGCCTCTGATCCCATCATTAGACCATCATGTGCCACTAAGTTTCACTATGTCAAGTATAAGCAGCCAGCATTGGATGTTATTCTACCAAAGCAGAAACCCTATTACTCCTTTGTAAGTGTTGACTGGCCTTAGTAATCTTAGTAATAACTTTAAAGAAACATATGCATTAGACCGCAACATTAATCTCTCTTCACTTTACTCCTTGTGATATAAACTTGTTTGTATTTCTTCAGAGTAGCTGTTCCTATAATACAAAGGCAGACTCGCCAAATATGGCTCTCAATTCACTTCCCACAGGAGAGAAAGTAACAATAGCAGAGGTGAGTGCCTATTGTTAACCCTTAGGCATAAACACTGATCTATATCTGGATTATTACCAATGTAATGATAATGGCCTAGATTGCCTCCTTCCTCGGAAAAAATAATGGAAAGGGGATAAGAGGAGGAGGAGAATGAAGATAATCCCCTCAATGAGCTTTTCTGGCATTATTCCTATGGTGAAAGAGGTTAGGGAAATTTGATTTCAAAGGCTGTGTCCCTTCCCACCTCCATGAATCTTGGAAGCCAGATCTTTGTCCCACAGTGCTCAGTTGACTCTCCACGTGTTCTGTTGTCTCTGACAGTGGAGCTTAGGGTGACCAGATGTCCTGATTTTATAAGGATAATTCTGATTTTGGGGACTTTTTCTTATATAGGATCCTATTATCCCCCACCCCCATTTTTCATATTTGTTGTCTGGTCACCCTAGTGGAGCTGCAGCTGTAGCCATGCAACCATAGTGCTCCGGAATGCAATCATTGCAGCCATTGTTCCAGAATGCAATCTTGTATTTGTCACCTGGGATTGGGCATTCCAAGATTCCAAACTCATTGCAGTGGGCCTAAGGGAATGGAAGATGGTGAACAATGGCTGATTGACAACAGCAGAAATCTCAGCCCAGTACACTGGTGCAGTTGCCTGGAAAGGCTGGGAAGTTGGGAACTCCTGATTTATTCTCTGATTCTGAAATGTTATGGTGATTAACAATATGCTTTATGACTATGTAAACCCACATTAAAGGGCCATGGTTCAGTGATGTTGCTAAGAACCAAAATTTAGCTTTGGGGAAAAAACACACTACTACTTACAAAAACCCTGGATTCTACAAAAGCTAATAGATATACTGAAATTTTCTTGATTAGCAAAGTGAGTCACCTTGAACTGTAACTTATTCCACTAGTTCTCAACCAGTACTTGCCTCTCCAGGCTTTTGTGAGTGACTCTCTAGACACTCCGTCCTGATTTTAATGATAAATCACTGTGCTAGGTGTTGGGGCAGTGCCGGTCATCTCCTCCTGTTGGGGGGGAGGGCATTCTAACTAGCCATGGAACTTGGGCAGCACCAGCCTCCTGATGGGGTTATAAATCACACACAGGCGCATGGAGGAGGCAAACACTGACTAGTACCGCCAGGGTCTTCATCTGTTTAGAATGGTACAGTCACTGGAAAATGCTGAGAATTACTGAGCAGCTTTATAGAGAATAAATGAGTGGTGCTGAATGCATATACATAGCATCTCAGGCTGGTCTCTGCAGTGCTGAAAAGGGACAAGATAAAACACACACAAAAGCTGAAGGGAGGGGAAACCTTAAAAATGTGATGGCACTTAAGGCATTTGTATTCTTGGTTTTCAGGATAAAAAATTTGATTTGTATGGGAAGGCTACAGACTGGTAAGAGATCCATCCTCTTGAGATGTTAATGATTTTGACAGCTGAGTTACACTGTCTGTTCATAGAAAATGTCTGTTCATAGAAAATATCTGCTTACAGTATGTCAACAATTTGTGAAAACAAATTAAAAGAACACCACTTTTAATTCATTTAGGCTGAAAGTTGGAACTTTATATATATAAAGAACAGAGCATACTCCGTACCCAATATTTTCATCAGTTTAATGAGACCCATATGTGAGATAGAAGTAGTGGCAGAGTTAGCCATTTAAAATCTGTATTTGTCCTGTTATGTTGGTTTCCTGTTCAGCACAATTCATAATCTGTCATGATGCTGTTTAGATATAAAGTTGATCAGTTACAGTTATCCAAGCTTATCCTACTTCAGCTCTCAAAAGGGCAATGGGCTTTAATAACAGCTACCAACTTATGTCTAAAATATACCAGGATCCTCCTGTCAGCTCCTTCAGAAATTACTTACAAAAATAAATTTTCCCCTTCTTTTTCTTGCTTTCCTCTTTCTCTCTCTCTCGCTCATGTTACATCAGTTTGTCTATAGAGGAGTGTAGAAAAGACTTTTCTATCAGAGTTACTCTTTTTGGAAATGGTTGATTGTTTGCATTATAAGTTCTAAAATTGGGTATCAGTAATAACATGCAGTATGTGTGCCTGTGTTTTTCTTGCTCTGTGTTCCAGCTCAGAAGACCTAGACGTGCGCTTAGGGTTTGACTTGTGCACAGAGGAGCAGAATTTCCTGTGTAAAAGGAAAAAGGTAGTTGCCGCTGCTCTGAAAAAGGTTCTCCAGCTAGAGGAGGACCTGCAGGACGATGAGGTATGTAGGACAGAATCCCAGAGGTTTCCTCTCAGCTCGAATGAGCACTCAGCCACTGGACACCTAATGTGACACATTTACTATTATCAAAACCTCTGAATGGTCAGGCGGCCCTTGATTCAAGCAGCAGCCCTCTGATAAGAGCATTCTCATCCATCACATAAGTAGACTCAGTTGTCTTATCCCTCCCCTCCTCTGTCTCCAACAAACTTGACTCCTTTGCTACACAAAGTCCATCCCAATAAAGCTCAACAGTAGCTCATTCCAAAAATTTGCTTCCTCCTTTCCTGTTCCCATATCACCAAAAGCCTGTGACCCCACTGTCTTACTCCAATGCACATCTGTTCTCTCCTTTTTAGGCTGTCACGTTTCTGGTCAAACAGTACTACTTTTGTCTCATTGACAGGCATGCCCACAATTCCTGTCATTTATTTGTTACCTTGGGCTTCCCCTTAAAATCCCCCCCCCTCCCATTCTGCACCATCCTTTCTTTCCATGAAAGATCTGGACAATTTGACCAAACAGAAAATTGACACAGTCCTTTCTGTCCTCCTTCCCCTTACTTGCCCCATCACCTTCTACTACCCTCTTCTTCCTTTCCTGATTACTCTATCTCAGCATCTCCATCTCCTCTCCACTCCACCCTTTCCTTACTATCACCCCTCCCATACTTTTTCCTTACCCTGTCACTGTGCTCTAGCTATTTTCCCTCAGAATATAAGTGTGTTCTGGTCTTTATCCATCATAAACATCTATACTTCTCACCACCTGCCTCTCATGACTGTCCAATCTCCTTTCCTCTTTCACCTCACAATCGACAGAATTCACCATTTACATTTGTTGCGCCACCCCCAATTGCCTTTTTCACCCAGAAGTCTGTTACATGTGCTTTCCACTCGCCATGCCTTGCTGGGCCCCTGGGATGGACCCGCCTCTCCTGGCATGGGGGGAGGGACCACAGAGTCACATGCTTACCCCTCCCACCCCAGATTTCTGTCAAGGTTCACACCAGAATGTGACCAGCCACAGCCTTTCAGCTCTGGGCAGGAGAGAAAGGACTGGAGCCGTTTCCAGCCACAGGAGGGTCTTGGGTTTTCTAGTGGCGCCGGCCCACCCAGAGGCAGTGGGGGAAGCAAAGCAGGGAGAGGACAGCAAGAGGGGGAGCATGTAAAGAGCCGATGGGTGGGCAGCAGAGACAACACGTAACTGGCTGCCGCCTGGTGTCCACCTGCACTCACCGGCCACTGCAGCTTGCAGCACACAGCCAGCACCAGCCGGAAATGGGATGCTGGGACAGATCCCTGGTGGCCAAGAGCCAGCACACAGGAGGGGCTGCGCTGACAGACTAGCAGGGGGAGCGGCCGACACTGCATATTGCATCTTCGCCCCATCACCAGTCTTGAACCCCCCCATATCATTGGTCACTGGACCCCCCCTACACACACACACACTCACTTCTGGTGGGCGAATGGGTGTCAAGCTGAGATCCGGCCAGGAGCAGGTACTGATATGGGGGAGACAGAAAATACAGGACAATTTGCCCATTTTTAGAAAAAGTTGGGACACCTGCAGGAGGGCTTAAATATAGGACTGTCCCTTTAAAAATGGGACATGTGGTCACCCTACTTCTGGGGGACACCTTACCCTTTGTATTGATGTACTCATTGAAGATGAAGACCTGTGGAACATGTATGAATGACACAACTTTTACAAACTAGCTAGCCATGCTTGACATTCTTCATTCAAAACTGGAGTACGTATGTGTTTCAGTTTTGATCTTGTTAGAAGAGAGACTACAGTTCTGATTTGGAACTGGATTGGGTCTAATGTTCCATTTCAGGTTCATCTTAACGTTTGATTATGTCACTTTCTTTGCAGTAACTTGCTGTCTTTGTTTTGAACAGATTCCTGTGGTGGCAATCATGACAACAGGTGGTGGAATGAGATCACTGACAACGACATATGGCAGTCTATTGGGTCTCCAGAAGTTAAACGTCATAGACTGTGCTATGTACCTGACTGGGCTGTCTGGCACGACATGGTAAGGAAGACATGAGCAGAGTTTCTCTATGCTGCTGATACAAAGATTTATGCTAAAGAAATATTATGGAGCTGCCAGTAGCAGCTCCCCCATAGCCAGTGTTGTGACCCAAGTCCTATTTTTGATCCATTTATAACTTTGCCATAAAAATCTCTTTTTGGAGTGGGGAATTTTTATAGTTAGTATCAGCACAGAAGTATATGTTTAAAAAATATTTTAGGGAAATTGGCCAGTCATTTTAAATTTACCAGGCAGGGAAAATGTAATGTGTGTGATTTTTAAAAAATGTAATGTTTTATGGGGAACCTAGAACTCAGAGGCAGCATAGATTTAGGACATGAAACCTTTGGTGAAGTTTACATGAATCCTTCAAATTGAATATGTTAAGTTTAGCACCTTCTCTAATAAAAGCCTCCGTTTGTTTTTGTTTTTTCCCCTTCAATATATTTCCCAGGACTATGGCAAATTTGTACAGAGATGCTGATTGGTCACAGAAGGAACTGTCTGGGAAAATCAATGAAGCTCGAAGACATGTGACCAAATGCAAGATGGGTTCTTTTTCCGTCGAGCGTATGAAGTATTATAACAAGCAGCTGTGTCAGCGGAAACAAGAAGGACACAGGACATCTTCTATAGATCTGTGGGGGCTCATTGTTGAATATTTGTTACATGATGGGGTACAGTATGTCAAAACATGGTTTTATTAAATCATTATCCTAGAATATTACGGTTGGAAGGGACCTCAGGAGATCATCTAGTCCAACTCTCTGCTCAAAGCAGGACCAATCCCCAATTAAATCATCCAGCAGATTTTTGCCCCATATCCCTAAATTGAACTCTCAACCCCCGCTTTAGCAGGCCAATGTACAAACCACTGAGCTATCTAGTTCCCCCTCAGCACTCATAGTCTCATCTTTATGGCTGAGAAAACACTTGCCTTAAAAGCCACTCGGTTTTCAGAGGCTTAAAACTTTCTAAAACTGACCCATTTGGGGCAATATTTTTTCATGCTTGTTCTGAATGCACCAGTGGGGGGAAATGACCATTTCCACCATTTTCTGGATGCTTTTTGTTGGAAAAATCACATTTTGAAAATGTAATAGTTAAGTGCTGTGGGTATATTTTGAAGATGCTTTCTTTAGAAATAATGAAATTAGAAATGAAATTTAGAACAGCAAACAGTAGGTTATTATCCACTCATTTTTCTCAGCACATGCAGTTGCAGTACTCCTGATACATGCATGCCCAATCCTGTATATAGCTGCAGTATTGTACATTAAGCTAGGATGTCAGCTGGTTATGAGACTCATTTTTAACTTAGACCACTCCAGAGCCTCTATGCTGTAGGATCTCTTTCTTCTTTTCAACCACTCCCTATCATGTTGGTCTGAAAGTGCCATCAAATCCTGTACCATATACTTATCAAGAACTTGCGGCCATCATGGTTATCAGCTGTTCATGAGAATTTTGGAGAGTATGGAAGATGCCAGACACATTAACTCCAGCACACAATGCAGTTATATAATGGAGAACATGGCTGAAGTGCAGGCATTTTGCTGCATTCCAAGTACAGATATAGTGAGTAGATTCCTGAGTCAGTTCCTTTATCTCCCCCCCCCCCTCATTTTAGCTACTTTTCTTGTAAAAACAGAAAGACAACCATAAACTCTCGGATCAGCGACAGGCAGTGGATCAGGGTCAGAATCCACTGCCCATCTACGTGGCAATCAATGTCAAGGACAACTACAGTACTTTGGATTTCAAAGGTAAAAAGATTCCAGAGATGTACTTGATCTTAAATCTTGGAGCCAGCTCAGTTTGTGAGTAAGACTTCATATAGATTACATAAAACTCCCTCCAAATTAAAAATCAGATCATGGCCTGGTAAAAATTGGCATAGTTCCACTGAAGTCAATGGAGCTACACCAGCTGGCTTTTTGTAATCACAAGTTTTAATTTTTATGGTGTTTCTACATTTCTGGTGTTTGTACCAGTTCAGAACTGTTTGGAATAAACTTTCAGGGGTCCAACCTTTTTCTAATGCCTTGTATCCATTTGATAACAGCATCACTCTTTATCCTCAGCCAGGGGTCTGCTCTAAAAGATTTTTTTGGGTTTTGTTTTTGTCTTTTTGTCTCTTTGGCTCTGATGGCAGAATGGATGGAATTCACCCCATATGAAGTTGGATTCATGAAATATGGGGCCTTCATTCGCTCGGAGGACTTTGGAAGTGAGTTTTTCATGGGTCGGCTGATTAAGAGGCTCCCAGAATCCCGGATATGCTACTTGGAAGGTGATTTTTTTGTCCTGGAAAAATGTCGAACTAATACAAAATGTAATTGATTACATAAACCGGGCACTGGTGAGTCACTGCTGTGTGATTGGCAGCAGTGGTACAGTATCATCTGCCAGAATATGTGCCAGTGCCATATATTAATTGATATTTAATAAAGTGGTTTCTTTTGCACTGTTAAAGCAGGATACTTAAAATAACAGGTGAATGGCAACTACTAGACTTTAAACATTTTCTATCTGAAATTTTCTAATGGATTTTGCATAACAATACAGTTTACCACCAGTCCCAGAGTAAAGTCCTGGCCCCTGTGAAGTCAACAGGATTTTGCCATTTATTTCAACTGGACCAGGATTTCAGAGGCCGTAGCTACACTGTACGCTTGGTGTGTGATTCCCAGCTCACATACGCATATGCTAGCTCTCATCTGAGCATGCTAAAAATAGTGTAGCCATGGTGGCATAGGCAGTGGCAGTGGTGGCATATACTAACCACCCTGAATATGTACCCAGGGAGTTCTGGCAGGTTTGTACTTTAGGTAACTAACCTGTGCTGCTGCTACCCATGCTACTATGGCTACACTCCTATTTTTTAGTGCATTAGCTTAGAAGAGAGCTACTGTGAGTATGGGTACATAAGCTGAGACTCACGCCCTGAGCTCGCAGTGCAGATGTAGCCCAAGCATCTTGATTTTAAGCTCTTAAACATGGTCTTAATCCAGAATTTTAACTCAGATGGATGTATCTGTGTATGCGTGTGTGTAGTCCGTCAGTTTGTCAATGAAGTTTTCATGCTATCTCTTTTTGTGGCTTCTGCAGTGACTCTGAAGTCCCAAGTGTGACGTGCAGACAGTCACTGGGGAGCATCTTGGTAGCAATAGCTGCTTTTCCCTGGCAGCTAACAATGGGTTATTTCTGTCCTCTTCAAAGGCTTGGAAAGTTCTGCCCTGCTGATCTATTTAATGCAGCCTTCTGAAGATCATTTGGTTTTATTGCACCAAAATTTCTAGCATGGCCTACTCTCATGATTTTATCACAAGTCTTGAGTTATTTGGTGTTTTTTTTCTTGAAGCCTAGAATCATGGGAGTACATGGGAATTGCAACTTTCATTTAAAAAATATTTCTTAGTCCTCATGGTTTTAGAGCAAAGCTTGAAAATGTGCACCAAGAATGCCCTAAAGGTTTAAAAAAGCAGAAAACAAATATAAAGAATTCAGTATTTATTATTTAAAAAGAGATCTCATGATTTTAAATCCAATCTTTTATGATTTTGGAGGGCCTGACTTATGATTTTTTAACGTTTAGGGTTGGCAATACTGATCTATCTCCTTCCACAGGCATGTGGAGTAGTTTATTTTCCCTGAATCTGTTATATATCTGGAATTTATCCTATACTTCAGAGGACTTTTGGCACAGGTGGACCCGAGACAGAGTAAATGATATTGGTAAGTTACTTTATACCTCTGCCTTACCATTATGCTTCACCCCCATCTGTTGTGTAGACCACCCACTTACTTTTTGGAGTTTTATTTTTAAAAATTGGTAGAGGCATCATATCTTGCCTGGAAGGAACCAGTTTCAAAAGACTAATACTGACTGCCGTCATGGGATCATTTCTGAGTAACCCGTAGACCACCCTTTGATCACTAGCAATAATCACTGAATATGTAAGAGAGTAAATATATTCTAGAACAACTCTCTTGGTTTGCAGATCATTATTGACTCAAAAAAAAGTATGAATATTTACTGAATTTTTCATTTGACAAATACAGTTTAACTTGGCTTATTTGTCCAGATTCTGATTTGTTGGTGGTGTGCCAAGAACTGTTGCGAATTACACTCACAAGTCACGCACAGCCCGAGGGCTGTTACGAATTACACTCACAGGTCACGCACAGCCAGAGGGCTGTTGCGAATTACACCTACAGGTCACACACACAGTTCAAGAGAACCACTATGAATTACACCTTTGGGTCACATACAGCTCGAAAACTGCTGCGAATTATGCCTATAGGCCACGCAACTCGAAAACTGTTACGAATTACACCCCCTAGTCACACAGAGTTCGAGTCTAGGCTGAGGCACAGGAATTATTCTAATAAAATGCAGAAAAAAGAAAAACCCAGTTTATTACACAGCTGTGTGGTGCTTCCTGTGGCCAGGAAGGACCCTGAATACAAACAAAGCATGGATTATATACTTCTTAGCAGTGCATGCACACTGCGTGTATCGGGACTTACAGCCTATGGAGGGGCATCTTTCTTATCTCTAATTTATTCCTTGTGAGTATTATGCTCGTGCTCATGTGTTAATGCCAGTGTTATGAGCTCATCTGGGTTCAAACAGTGTTAAGACTTCCTCTGTTTTGCCTGCTATTAACAAGAGTATCTGTATAAAATATTTCAAACAATGATTGATTCCTCCAGGAAAGGGTGGAAAAGATATGTTCCTTTTGTCTTTCAGAAAAATCAAAGAAAGCTGATGCCAGCTGAAGAGTAACCAGCACTTACTAACACAATAAGAATTATAGTTTTTCTGTTATATGTTTGACTTGTGAGTGTAATTCGCAACAGTGTGACATTGTATGGCTTATTGGATGTTGAAGCTTTGTTTTTAATCCAGTCCTGGGGTATCTTAAGAAATTTTATCTTAATAGATCAAAAAAATGTTTATCTTCCTTTTGGGAAGGTGCTCGTGAGACCTTTCGTCATGGACACCATAAACTAATAGCATATAGATTGTTATTGCTTATTATTGCTATTTTGGGGGCTCTTCAGAAACATTTATCTAGGCAAACAAACACTTCTGTTTCAGAGGAAGAGCCCGTTCTACCTATGAGACCTCACGAAAAGAAGACTCAAGTATTCACCCCAGCAGGCCTCCTTTCCCGTGCTCTTCGTGGTGCCATTACCGAGCGCACGTCAGTTGCCCAGTACCACAGTTTCCTGAAAGGCCTCCAGCTGCACAACGACTACCTAGAGAATGACACGTTTTGTAGATGGAAAGGTAATTGCACTTGCCTTTCAGCAGCATCCTTTGAAGGAATTTGGGATCTGCAATATAGCGAGGAGATCTGCATGACTTGGGGGAGAGAGAACGAATTTTATTTAACAACAAAGCAAAACAAACAATGCCCACTTCCCCCTCAAAATCCCCCACTGCTTCCCTACATGCCAAAGTTTGAATCTACTTTTAAACAGAATTGTTTGCTCAATCAATTGAACTATACAGGGCTGAAAATCTTTAGTGACAGATGTGAAGGGGTTCAAGCTCATTTCTCTTTGGGCTGTAGCTGGTTGATTAAATCTCCATAGTTGTGCTCAGTGTGTTGGCAGCATTCACAGTCTTTATTAACAGAGAGCAGACATTAAGGCCCAGACTCTTAAGGTATTTAGACACCTAACTCCAATGGGAGTTTGAGGGTCTGGGCCTTAATGGGGAGACAGAAGAAAAAAAGAAAGAAATCGAATAAATGCATCAAAAAAAATGGTAGGAGGAAGGATGGTGGGCTAGCACAGTTTGAATGAGCCAAGAATAGAATGAATATGGAGAGTCTGACATTAGAGAAAATTGTTCTAATTTAAGGCTGAGCAACAGTGATGTAAATAGTTTGTAAAATGTCTAATGGAATTAGAGATGTGGGATGGGGCTGAAGACCCTTTTTTCTTGAACAATGTGTTCATCAGAGCATCAGCAAACTGTTCTGCAATTTCCCTTATGGCAAGAAATGTTTTCCTTTTAGATACTGTGCTGGACACATCACCCAACCAGCTGACTGAAACAGCAGAATACCTGTCCTTGATAGATACTGGATTCTTCATCAATACCAGCTGCCCTCCACTTCTAAGGCCAGAGAGGAAAGTGGACGTCATCCTGCATTTAAATTACAGTGCAGGATCACAGATACTGGTGAGAGAAATCAAATTATTCTGTTTTCTCCTGTAATAATCATTTGTCTCAAGTTTTTAGTGATATTGTTCCTATTAAAATCCCTGTGTTAAGTATTCTAGCTGTAGCTTAAAATTTTCTTCTAAATTTTCTTCTAAAATTTAAGCTGTAGCTTAAAATTATTCTAAAATTTTATTCTAAAATTTATTTTATTCTAGCTGTAGCTTAAAATTTAAAAAAATTAAGCTGTGGCTTAAAATTTTAGCTGTAGCTTAAAATTGTGTTCACAACCTGTAACCTAACTATTTTCTTTTTTGGTCCTCAGTGTTTTTTGTTGAGTACGCCAGGAAAAATTAACCAACCTGTCCATGTGTTTTCATATAATGCATCTTTCTCAAACTATACTCTTTCCAACAGGAAAGCCAGTGCTATTCCAGAGGTAGCCTCGCACAGTTTAGTATTAGTTGCTGTGCTTCAGGAAATCCTGATCTCAGCCTATTCTTTGGGCTCTCACATTGTTCTCTTCCTTGATTCAGCCTCTGGACCAGTCCTGTAAGTACTACTCAGAACAAGGAATCCCATTCCCCAAAGTTGCTCTGAGTGAAGAAGAGAGGAAAAACCTAAAGGAGTGTTACCTCTTTGACGATGCCGAGACTCCAGCAGCTCCTATATTGCTATTTTTTCCATTAGTGAATGACACCTACCAAAGTTACAAAGCACCTGGTAAGTTATCAGCAGTAGCCAAGCATTCAATGAAGGCCACCCTGGCTAGCCTATCAACAGATTGAAGTTCATTCTTCAATTCATTCCTTTCCACTTGTTCATTTCCTTACAACAAACCTCTCCATTGCCTAACATGCCATTTTTACTTATTTCTATTACATATTTCTTATTAAGAGGAATAGGACCCTGTTTTACTTCCATCTCCACCTTCATGTGTTACACACACACGCACACACACACAGTTATCCTGCTGTATATTGGTGTAAATTGTTGTAACAGAAAATGCAAAATCTTTAAACTAAGGTGAAAGGAAATATACATTTAAGGAGAAAACCCCAAATAATTACAAGCTTCCTTCCCTTTTAGCAGATGTTTCTTTCCTTCTTGTGGTATCTCTAATGTTGGGTCTCTGTCCCAAGTATAAAAAGGCCTGTGTCACAACCCTGAACCTTGATGGCTCTGAGAGATTTGCTTTCCTTGTAAATAACTTGTTCACTTCCTGGATCACTATTCCTCTTTCCATTGGATGGGACACTGTTTCACCTATTAAATACCTTTTGAGGCTTCTACTCTTCTTTTGGTTCCATTCCCCTTCCCCAGATCCTGCCATTTGCCATGTCAGTATTTCCTGTTCCTGCTTGAGTCACGGATGTGAAAACTTCTCTAAAGCTGTTATGAGCAAACAGGAGACACTCATAGGGATAAAATGAGGAATACTTGTGGCACCTTAGAGACTAACCAGTTTAATTCAGCATAAGCTTTAGTCACCTATACCTCTCCCTTCAGCACATCAGGCAACTGACATTCCCCTGATCCAGGGATCAAATTACTGGATTGCAACAGAAACACTTGTAAAACATGCCCCGAGTATTTAAACGGGAGAGCACTCTTATTGCAGAGAAATCTCCCTCTCTAAGCTGTTACTGGTGGTACAGAGATAAGCCCAATACTACAGCCATGTCCTGTTGAATCTTTTCCCTAGGTGTGAAGCGCTCCAGCTCAGAGACGGAAGAGGGCAAAGTTGATCTCACCAGTCGGTTTTCCCCCTATTCTACATATTCAGTCACATACAAGGAGCAAGATTACGATCAGCTGATTAAACTGACTGAGTACAACATCCTGAACAACAAAGACCTGATTCTTCAAGCCTTGTGTACAGCAGTGGAACGGAAAAGGCGACATAAAAAATAGTCACCATGCCAAGTGCCTTTATCTGTGGGAGGATGTTTTTGTATCCTCTGGTCTATGGAGAACCACATCTTTTCTGAAGATTGGCCAACAGTCCTCAATGGATTCCAGTTTGACCCTATTAACTGGCTGTCCCTGATGTGCAAAGGTCATAATATAAAGAGACCTTCCTTGTTCCCCAATGAATTTCATTGCTACAAAATTAATGTAGGGAAAAAAGTGCCATTAGTGGCATGTTGGAAATACAGTCCATGGGTAGCCATATATAAGGAGCTGCTGTGGTGGTGGCATGATCTAAATGCCTAGAGAGTGAGTTTAAAACTGTATAAGTCCAAACTACGGTGTACACACTCGATTCAATTAATCTTTAATTAATACTAGTTCTGCCTTGTTTTTAGTGGCTGTTCTGTGAACTATTATCCATGGGCTGGACTGTGACTTGTTGGGCTAAAGTGCACTGTAGGGAAGAGAACTAGGAATCTTGCCAGTCAACCTATTCAAGGCTCAAGGACAGCTACCATCCCTGTGATTGGGGGGAAGAGGGGAGGAGAACACAAGGACTGCTCTCTCTTAGATACTTAGAGGTGGTCTTTAAGGTATAGTCTTGTTTTTGTTCCGAGATTGCTGCAGACCTCCCCCTCAGTGCCTACAGGGTTAGGCAGCAGCCAAGTGGGGATTTTTTTTTTGGATTGCAGTGGAGCCTAAAAATGTGATTTAGGTTTCTCTGAGGTTTAAGTTCCTAAGAACCTTTGTGGAGCTGGTCCCTAGTTCTCGTAACACACTCTGCATAAGTGTATCTTAAACTTCCACTTCACATTAGTTTTTCAACATATAAACTGAAACTTCTGGTTTTTAAAGTAACATAGATGCCCTTGTCATTATTATCTATTAAGTATGTTTTTAATCAACAGTTCTAATTTAAAATAAACATATATCCTGATTTGACCATTGTCTGGGATTTGATGGTATTTAAGGGTAATTTTAAAGGCAAATCGACCTAGAGTGCACGCTCTTTTTCTTCAGTACTCCATGTCTGTGTAAAGCAACCTAGCAGGTGATCATATATAACCACATCATCGGACAATTCTTTTTTATCATTACTCTTCTTTGTGGAGTGAGAGTATTAAAACCATGTGAATGCTACTTGGCACAGCCTGTTTAATCTGGTATCAGTATGTTTAATGGCAGTTTCAAGTGTGTAGCTCTTATTTTTCTGCAGCTTTGGTGATGGAGACCCAGAAATGTTGACTCCTTCAAATTCGTCTCCCCTAAGCATTCATTTCCTTTTCGGAGGGGCCTGGTTGACTTTTATTTCTGAGTTTTAATATATTTCACTTTCAAGCTTTTGTAAATCCTCAGACAAGAGATCGACTCCTTAATTTCAGTCAGCCCTATTTTGAGGACCGAAGTGGTGCATTGATCGTGTACTGGACTTCAGCACAGGGGTAAATTTCACCCTGTGTGAATTTGTGGTATGATGACTAGATCAGTCTACCTGCCTATTCCCAACTCCTATGCTCAGGTTAATAGCAGACTGCAGTGTTTTGGCACACTCTGAGGAATTGCTTTTTATTGATAGTATCTGTGAAGAGACAGGCATTTTGCTTCAGTAAGTATACAATGTATGTACGGCTGACTGTATTTGTGATATGGACACAATATGGCATGGTAATGCAGGATAATTCTTAGCAGAACCTATGCTTGCTAGCCACTGCTTACATGATGTGTTGTGTACAGCTCTGCATATTGCACAATGGGTCACAATGTAGAAAGTCATCATAGCATTGGAAGGGCTTCAATATATGGTGAGCTTCCAGATGTGAGAGCGGCTACTGTGCTAGTATCATTCCCACACAAGAAGCAAGCTGCCTCAGTGATTGGGAATATTAGCATCTTGAAATAGACAGACATGTGTGAACACATCACTCAGCCTTATGTTTCAACATCTTAACCAGCCCAGAAGTGACACCATCAAGAAACAATGTCCAAAAGGTGTAGAACATCTTTGTCTCTTCTTCTTCGAAGTCACTCGATCACCACTGCTGCTTCCTATATTCTCTTCCACCCATGACCTGTGTTACCTAGCTCTCTCCCCAGGACTATACTAGAGGAGGCTACCAGCCTTGAAGCAGCACTCTGGAGCACTTCCAGGAGGAGAAGCAGGGAGTACATATTAGTGCAGTAAAACTGTCTGGCTCTGTCTAGCTCTCTCTGATTAGCAGCAATCACTTGATCCTCTTGCTGTATTGCATCAGTGACAGGGAGGTTCTAAACTAGTAACCACACCCAAAACCATGGAAAAAATTCAAACTCTTGCATTTTCACTGAAAATCAATAGGCCTCCCTTCAGCATTGCCATGTGTTTGATATTTTCAGGCATCTGATGGCTGCAGCTATGTTATGGGAATGAATATGGGATCACCTGGTGCTTACATGAATAGAGACATGACTGAAGAACCAGCACAGGGGAAGCATAGGGAATGCTTGTTGGCCAAGGGAAATGCTGTGAAGAAATGGCAGCGCCTGCAGCTATAAGGCGTACACTGTGGTTGAACATTTTGGACAACACCCAACTGTGTTCCCCAAAAGTGGTAATTTTTAGTCACTCCCTTACCTTACTGGTCGGGGTGCTGTGCGATGCAGTTACTTTGATCTGGAGCGCTGTTTTTGCTCAGAGCCCTAGGTCTTTCCTCTGTGTTACAGGGGTGTGCTGTATGGTTGTGATGACAGAGTGTTTTCGAAGGACAGAATCCGCCTTTTGAAGCATGTAACATTGGTGAGCCAGTCATGGGGGGGTGGTAGCTGCTGATCCCTGGAGTTACAAAACAACTCTTCCACCGAGCAGAACTTAGAAGACAATATAGCTAGCAGCTGCAGTTGGCAGTGGTGTATGGGAGTGGTGTATGGAAGATACTGAAATCTCCTCCCTCTCAGATTTTGAAAGGCACTTCAGATTCTTAAAGCTTGGAACAAGTGCTGTAGCTGTCTTTAGAAATCTCACATTCTCACCAGCTTTGCATTTTGTGAAATCTGCAGTGAAAGTGTTCTTAAAATGAACATGTCCTTGGTCATCATCCGAGACTGCTATAACATGAAATATATGGCAGAATGCGGGTAAAACAGAGTAGGAGACATACTTTTCTCCCCCGAGGAGATCAGTAAAAAATGTAATTAATGTATTTTTTTAACGAGCCTCATCAGTATGGAAGTATGTCCTCTGGAATGGTGGCTGAAGCATGAAGGGGCATACAAATGTTTAGGCATATCTGGTAGGTACCGTAAATATTTTGCAATGCTGGCTACAAAAGTGCCATGCGGACGCCTGTTCTCACTTCCTGGTGTCATTGTAAATAAGAAACCATCAGCATTATTTCCCATAAATGTAAACAAACTTGTTTGTCTTAGCGATTGGCTGAACAAGATGTAGGATTGAGTGGACTTGTAGGCTCTAAAATTTACATTGTTCTGTTTCGAGCGCAGTTATGTAACAAAAAATGTACATATGTAAGCTGCACTTTCATGATAAAGAGATTGCACAGCAGTGCTTGTATGAGGTGAATTGAAAAATACTATTCCTTTTATCTTTTACAGTGCAAATATTTGTAATAAAAATAATGTGAATACTGCACACTTTGTATTCTGTGGTGTAATTGAAATACATATATCTGAAAATGTAGAAAAACATCCACAAATATTTAATACATTTCAATTGGTATTCTATTGTTTAACAATGCAATTAATTGTGAGTCATTTTTTTAGTTAATCGTGTGAGTTAACTGCGATTAATCGGCCGCCCTAATAATGGCATTATATTTTCTATCTCATTATCTTTCCCTTTTCTCATGGTTCCTAACATGCTGTTAGCTATTTTGACTGCTGCTAGACCTGAGCAAATGATTTCAGAGAACTAGCCACAATTACTCCAAGATCTTTCTTGAGTGTGCAGCCTTTTATTTTATTTAATGTTAATTATACTACTATAGATTCAGCTTCAGTAGCTACAGATTCAAGTTCAACAGAGTCAGCTGTTTGTTCTGGATCCAGAGCCCATAGGAATACATGAAACCATAGGCAAATAATGCATACAATCACAAGAACAAGGTCCATTATCTTTTAGCATTTTTATTAAAGTTACCAACCGAGATATAAATGTCTCAGCACAAACAATTCCTAAATATATCCATGTACCAGTTATAACTACAGACATACTCACATCCTTCTGAATTATGTAAGAGTCTGGTGGCCCTCTCATAGATTGATCATCAATATGGGGGTGATTCCTGCTGGAGGTTTCCCATAGGAAGCTCAGTTTTCCTGCTCTGGGAATGTTTTAATTTGATTTCGTCTATACCTACATTCTGTGCATGTACGTGAAAGTGTCAACCCTCTCCTTCTTATTGATCTGTGTCCCCTAGAAACACAAGGACCCCAAATTCTACAGTCTGTGTAGGTTGACATTAACATTGACATACCACCTTTATCCTGTGGTTAAGACATGTTGGGGACAATATTTGCTATTACAGCTATTTAAAATTTAATCTTCGAGCTAGACTTTCAAAATATTACCAGTTTGTACCTCTTTTCCCATAATCTTAGAGCATTGGGTTATTTCTTGATCATTGACTTATGTCATCATTTCTTCTCTCCACGATCTTAAATAGCTACGCTAAAGTCTTGCAGGCCTCAGCCTACAGGTTCTTGAGTTTCAGCTTGTCTTACTTATTTCTAATATAGGATTCTTCTAAATAATGATCAATCTTTTATTTTTATAATCCTACAAATGAACTCTAATATGAATTGAATATATATGATATAACATGTTGATTAGTCATAGCATCACACAATAAATGAATAATAAACAAAAATCATTGGCTAGATTTCCTCCCCTTGACAGGCTGAGCGTTTTCTCATTATCAAGTGATAATTAGACAATAAGAGCCCTGTCACATGCATATGACAGTATATAGCAATGATTAATACAATAGTAATTGATATATTGCTCAAATCTTATGTGTAACTTAAATCTATGTCTAAAGGCTATAGATAGCTTAATTCTATCTGCGTGCCATTATTCTATACTAATAGGGATTGGTTTTTTTCTCTATGGATCCTTTCGAGTGGTAGATCAATTACTCCTCTGCCCTGTGGTACATAATTATAATCATCTGGAGCTTCTGGAACTTGGTATGGATTAATGTTTCTCATTCTTCATAAATATCAACATCCTCATATACCCCCCTCATACTAGATCTGGCTGTTTCTGGTGATATGACAGTTGACAACAAGGGAAAGGTAATAGGCTGAACCATATGTGGCAGGGGGGTAACTGTTCTTGTACATATAGTTCTAAGTTTTCCTCCCATGTAACATAGGGCAAAGATGGCGCACATTGTAAGTATACTATGGCCATTAATCCATCTCTTCCATGCAATTCCCATTCCTTCAGGTATACTGTCTTGTGAACGGACACATCTAAAATGTTAACTATTTCCTGATTTGCTTTATCCATGTCATCACTAATTTTAATTAAATGTGAATCTTTTCTTTATAATCATTGTTTTAGTTGTAAGGTTAGTGAGGGTATATATGCATGAAACACTGGAGTACTTTGTCTGATGGAATCCTGATAATCAGGGTTAATCAGAATAGTGGTTTCATTTTCAAAAGTGGGTATTTGAGATACTGTTGTGTGACCAATTGTTGTAGGCACTTGTGGTTTAAAACATAATTTTGCATTTGTGACCATACATCTGCATTGACCATGATAGAATTCTTTATAGTCAGTTACTATACAATACTGTCTTTGTCCTGCAATAGGCTATTTATTACATAGGAGATATCCATTTGCTTAGTTGTACAGGACATGCTATCTGTGTTGCATTCACTGCCAGTAAATCACATTGGCACCTTTCCATCTGACCACATAGTGGAGTTATTACCTCAAAGACATCACAGGCCACCAACATCATCCAGCATCTGCACATTAAACCCAACAACTGAAGTTAGATTGGTGTATTACAGCCCCCAGAAGACTTGATGGTGATGTGCCAACATTATTCTTTAGATTAAATATCTCAACCACTTTCCAGATGTGTTTATAGAGAGCAATCATATCCCATATCACACTTCTTTTTACTAGGTTAAGCAAATCAAGCTCCTCCAGTCTCCTTTCATAAGGTAGACTTTCCATTCCCCTTATCATCTTAGGGCTGGTCTACACTAGGGAGAGGGGTCGACTGAAGATACGCAACTTCAGCTACGTGAATAACGTAGCTGAAGTCGGTGCATCTTCTGCCAACTTACCTGCCATCCTCACGGCAGCAGCGGTCGGCAGCGGGCTCCCCCATCAACTCCAGCTTGCGCCTCTGGCCGAGCTGGAGTTCCGGAGTCGATGGGAGCATCATTGGTGATTGATTTATCGCGTCTTGATGAGATGCAATAAATGGATTGCCAATAGATCGATCACTACCCGCTGGATCGATATACCTTTAGTAGCTCTTCTCTGCACCTGAGTGATCACAGTTGTACAGAGTATCCCAAATGAGGTCTTACCAGTGCTGTGTACAATGGCATTAAAACCTCTTTATCTCTTCTGGAAATGCCTCACCTGATAAATCCTTTTTCACAGCCACTTGACATTGGTGGCTAAAAACAATAAAAGCATATAAAGGGGAAAAACCACAACAAATTTCCTTGCATGAGATGCATCTCTCATTGTTGTCATTAAGAAAAAAATGCCATTTAAATAAATGCAATCAAAATCTGATCCTAAAGTCTGATTATTTCCAAGGAAATACAATTGTACAATGTTTAATTTACTCCTTAGAAATTGTCAGCATACCTCCATTGAGAAAATATTGGTATATACTTCTCCCTTAACCCAATGCTAGGTAAGAAACAAGTAACTTGGTGATTTTTCGCCCATTTAACACTCTTGAAGTTTAATACCATTCCGGCAGGCTTTTGCATGGTGAGAACAAAATAAAGATGGGACAGATTATACTTTTTATTCAGGTCATTACTCCATGGAATCATCTGGATAGGAAAAATCACAATGTGATATAGATAAGCTTGGCAGAATTTGATTTATTAAAAATAATTTTGATGGATAATATCTATTTATTTTTAAGCATTTTTCTTTTTTATCAATTTAAATGTTCACAGTTGTGCAAAATTATGGGTTTTAACAGATTTTTATTTGATTTAAATTTTCACAGTTGCAGGAATTTATGGGGAGGGAGGCAGTCAATAATTTAATGACAAGATAAGATTTAAAAAGTTAAAGCTTTATGGCCTTTGACACAAACTGTCAATGTCAAATGTCAAAATATACAAAGTAAATTTTCTTAAATCAAACTCTAATAAATTCTCAAACAGCATTTTTCTTGCGTTACCTACCTGTACATTTTGATTGGTTTGTGTGTGTATGGCAAAATAGACATTTACCAACACTACGGTTCTTCCAAGCCTAGTTATAGATTGACGTCACTGTCTAGCCTTAAAGTCGATGAGATCATTTCTCAGTGAGGGCAAATTATCTCCATGAATGATAGTAAATGACATAGAATAGTTTAGTCACTTATACCCTGATCCTTCAAACACTTATGCACGTGCTTAACTTTACTACCATGAGTAATCCCATTGATTTTAAGGAGACTACTCATAGTAGTAAAATTAAGTACACGTGTAACTGTTTAGGAGGATGTGGACCCTAAGACTGGGTATTTCAAAATAAAGATTGTTAAAAGGATTAAGGTCCTGAGTCTGCAAAGCATTTAAGATCTTACTTAACTTTAAGTATGTGAGTTATCTCATTGAACTTCAAAGCAGCTATTTGTGTGTTTAAAGGTAGTCATATGCTTAAGTGGAGAGGCTGAGAGAACTGGGATTATTTAGTTTATGAGGAGAGGCCGAGGGAACTGGGGATTTTGATAGCTGCTTTCAACTACCTGAAAGGGGGTTCCAAAGTGGATGGAGACTGTTCTCAGTGGTAGCAGATGACAGAACAAGGAGTAATGGTCTCAAGTTACAGTAGGAGAAGTTTAGGTTGGATATTAGGAAAAACTTTTTTCACTAGGAGGGTGGTGAAGCACTGAAATGGGTTACCTAGGGAGATGGTAGAATGTCCTTCCTTAGAGGTTTTGAAGGTCCGGCTTGACAAAGCCCTGGCAGGGATGATTCAGCTGGGGTTTAGTCCTGCTTTGAGCAGGGGTTGGACTAGATGACCTCCTGATGTTCCTTCCAACCCTGATATTCTATGATTCTATGATTCTAAGTGTTTTGCTGTACAGGGATGGGATTATTCATGTGTTTACAATTAATCACATATTTAATAATTTTGTTGAACTGGGGCCTAAAACAGTTACAATTTTGTAGACAATAAAGATACAAAAAGATGAAGATGGCAGAAGATTGTGGAAAACCATCAAAGTGATTGTAGGAGGAGGATGCATAAATGTTGCTGTTAATAAAACAGAAGATATACAAATGGGCAATGTGCCCTTTCCCAGGTGCTGAAATTTAGACCTTTGGTGAGGATATGAATGATAATGAAATCACTTAGAAGGTCTTTTATGCCCATTCATGATTATCTTTGGACTAAGGTGAATTATACACAGAAGCTTATTAGAGTCCTGCATCATCATCATCATCATCATAATATATTCACAGCTGTTTATTAGTAAAGTGTTCAGATCTTTACAGAATGACTTCCCTCCCCATTTTTTCCTACATTTTGCCTCTGGAAAAGGTGGGGAACATAGGGAACAAAAGAAGAGAAAGGAAGGGAAAAAATCAAAAACCTGAAAAATGTTTGGTTTTCTGGTTTTGTTTTTCATCAAAAATCCAATTTTTGTTTTAACTTTCAGCAAAAGCAATTGGGATTTCTCAACCATTCCTAGTTATATTCCTGACTCTGCCAAAGATTTCTTGTCTGACTTTAGAGAAATCATTTAACCTCTCTCTGCCTCAGTTTTTCCATATGAAAAATAGGGATAAAATACTTATCTACCTTACAACAGTATAGTATGAGACTAAAATAATTAGTGAAATTGTATGAAAGGCATTTCACACAGGAGTGGTGGGAAGAATGTATTTTAGTTCCTGGTTTCAGTCACCTGACCCCCTCAGGCAGGTGGTCTTCAATGATTTTATCACATCTTCTGACATTTTGCATGGGCTTTGTATTTGTTCTTTTCTTTTGTTTGTTTATTTAAGATTCTTATGATCTCTTGATTTCTGGAACTTGTGAAGCTTTACTTTTATTCAAAATGGCCCCCATATACCATTACTTTTCATATTAATGGAACTACTTGTTGACATTAGTTAAAATGGCCACCGTTTTCCTGTTATCTTTGTAGGCCAAAGAGTGACTGGTCCTAGTGAACATGGCCATCATCTCCCAAAGTTTCCATTAAGGCTGAAACCAAGCTGCTGTCAGGCAAGATGTCTGCTCCCATTCCTTCTGTGGTTAGGAGAGTGGTCAGGAAATGATGAGAGGACAAGAGTACGTGCTAGAGCAGGAGGGAGGCGATGGAGTTTGTAATAGAATATGGAGTGCAGGATAAGACTGACGGGAGAGTTAAAGAAATGTGGGATACAGGAGGAAGCTGAGAGGGTACAGTGGAATGTGGAGCTCAGGAGGACATTGAGGGGGATGCATGTGAATTGTGAAGAGCAGGGAAGGCAACTGAAAGGAGTTGCAGGGGAGCACGATGCAGAGAAAAGCATGTAACCTGACATTG
Organism: Sternotherus odoratus; assembly: GCA_032164245.1. Taxonomy (NCBI): domain Eukaryota; kingdom Metazoa; phylum Chordata; order Testudines; family Kinosternidae; genus Sternotherus; species Sternotherus odoratus. The sequence continues at coordinate 53,101,185 of JAVMKO010000006.1, read as the reverse complement.
CTCTTTTACTTATCCTTTATTTAAATCTGTAAAAACCCACTTCTTCAGAAGCATGGAGTGAAAATTACAGATCCTAACAGATTTATTTGGGCATAAGCTTTTGTGGGTAAAAAAACCCCACTGCTTCAGATGCATGGAGTCAAAATTACTGTACTTTTCATTCCATGCATCTGAAGAAGTGGTTTTTTTACCCATGAAAACTTATGCTCAAATACATCTGTTAGTTTTTAAGGTGCCACCGGACTCCTCATTGTTCTTTGTGGATACAGACTAACAAGGCTTTCCCTCTGATACTTGATACCTTATATATATTTCCAAAGTCACTGTTCTGAACAAAGTTGATGTAGTGGCACTTACAATATTAAATTTTTGTATCCTCTACTAACTTTTACAGCAAGAACTGTGCTATTTATTGCCAAAATGCATGATTAATGTAAGCTTTTAATTTGCATATTAATAGAATTCTGCCTAGGGAGTTTTGACATAATTCTTGCAATAGAAAACAACAACCAGTTAACAAAATGCCCAGGTTCCTGATTGCTCTGTGTTTTCAGTATCGGTGAAACTTTGGAAACAAATAATTGAAGAAGATGCATTTTAATGATTACTCAGTGTGTATGTTGTAACAGGAAAACGACAATTGTAATTTTTGTGTAACTGTGAATGGGAACACGCTTTGCAAAGAAAAGCCAGTATTGAACTCTGATACCATTGCAAGTAGCTAGTTAATTGTGTCATCTTTTAATCAAAGAAAAACTTGCTTTCATTTGCCTGGGGGCTTTGGCAACACAGATTAGCTGTCAGACAGCAAGCAGCTCTTGGGATAGGCTACACTTGCAAGTTAGAACACATTAAGTCAGCCCCCGGCACCCTAACCCTTGAGGTGTCCATACTGGCAAGGTACGTAGCGTGTCTGGACTCCACGGCTGGAGCACCCCTTGTAATCCATCTCCACAAGAAGCATGACACTTGCTGCACCCCGACTGGAGTGCCACGGAGTTAGTGTGGATGCCCTGGTCTATTAATGCACTCTGATTGGCCTCCAGAAGTGTTCCAAAATGCGTGTTCTTGCCACTCTGGTCATCACTTTGAATTCTACTGCTCTGCTCTCAGGTGACCAACCATCAGACCCGCCCTTTAAATTCTCTAGGAATTTTGAAATTCCCCTTCCTGTTTTCTCAGCAAGGTGTGGAGTGCTCTCAGCGCATCTTTCCAGATGTCCACGCCTCACATACCAGGCATTCCCCAGTGTGGAGCAATGGTGAGGTACTGGACCTCATCAGTGTTTGTGGGGAAGAAGCTGTCCAATCCAAGCTGCGCTCCAGTCGTAGGAATTACGATACCTCTGTGCAGATATCAAGGGGCATGATGGAAAGGGGCCATGACTGGGACGCACTTCAGTGCAGGGTTAAAGTGGAGGAGCTGTTGGGATGCCTACCACAAAGTAGGAACTGCCACTCCAGTGCTGCCCCCACGACTTGACATTTCTACAAAGAGCTGGATGCAATGCTTGGTGGTGAACCCACCTCCACTCTGAGGACCACCATGGACACTTCTGAGCCCAGTTCAACAAGGCAGGAGGAGGAAAGCAGAAGCGAGGGTGCTGAGGAAGAGGGGGACAGCCCAGCATCCCTAGATGCATGCAGCCAGGAGCTGTTTTCAAGCCAAGAAGAAGGTAGCCAATCACAGTGGACAGTGCTTGGGGAAGAAGAAACAGCAGAGGAGGTGCCCAGTAAGAGGCTTATATTTTGGGAAGGTAGTTTTTCAGTGTGGGCTCTTGTGGCGAGGAGAGTTGCAGGGTTAAGGCTGCATGCATGACTAGATGCGGAACAGGGCATTGATGTGCTTTCTCACATCATGGTAATCGGCCTCGGTGATCTCTTCAGAGGTCTCATGCAGAAGCTGGGCAATGCGCTTGCGCAGGTTCCCTGGCAGAACTAATGTTCTCCTTGTCCCAGTAAGGCCAACATGTCCATGCCACTGTGCCGTGACAGGTGGGGGGACCATTGCTGCACACGGGCAAGCTGCATATGGGCCAGGGTGGAAGCCACATTGTAATAGAAAACCCTCCCTTGTTTCCCAGGTCACCCTCAGCAGGGAGATGTCTTCCAGGCCGAACTCATCCTGTGGAAAATGTGGGGACAGTGTTCAGTATAGGGTACCCATGCAGCTGTCGGCTCTCCCCAAGGCACAGAACTCCAGAGGACAGTATGGCTGTGAAACAACCAGTCCCCCTTACCCCTGTTTCCTGAGCCCAGAGGTGGTGTTCCACTGTGGTGAGCATGTCCATGAATGCCACATGCAATCTCGTGTCAGATGTGTTGTGTGAGTCGACTCCTCACTGTCAGTTTGTAGCTTAAGGAGTAACTCGACTGCCATTCATGATGTGCTGGCAAGACCCATCAGCATATTTCTCAGCACTTTGGGATCCATTCCCGCAGACTGGAAGGGAAGACAGAGTGCACAGTATGAAAAATGTTGAACGATAGCGCCAAATGTGGACTGAAGAATAGGGATTGCTGGGATGTGAAGCGATGCATCACGGGGCATTGGAATGGAACCCAGAGGGCCCCCATCCTCCGCCGCCGTTCCCTTCCCACAAGCCACAGCGCCAGAATAGGAAGCTGTGTGCTGAGTGGGATAGCTACCCACAATGCACCACTCCTAATGCCTGCCTCACCTCTGACGTCCTCAATGCTGCTAGCATTGGATACAATGGATATTTTCTGATTATCTCCTGGTGTTTCCAAATCTTTCACTTTTTCTTGAGCAGCTGGGCATTTGTGATAGCTTTCACACTCATCCTTAACCATGTACACATCCTTTACTCACACCAAACAATTCTACAGAGACTTTCAGACTGGATAAGATTTTGGAAAGGATTCTATGGTTACTAAAGAGATTACAAAAGAATCTTATACAACTTAGTTTGCAATGCAGTCAAGAAACACATCTTAATTGGCACTGCAGACAAGAAGCAAGACCATATAGCAAATACTGTAATGAAATCTTATCCTAAAACAAAATGTGACCATAATCAGACATAAGGACTATTCTGATCTATTTCTGCCTTTAAATCAAAAAAGGGTGGCTGGCAGGGCATATTAAATAATAATCCTAAAATACATCAATATGTACTACAGTCTAAACCAAAACATTTATTAAAATAGGATTTTCCTATTACACCCTCTTCCCAGGGACACGGACTTATTAGTGAGGCTGCACCTGACCCTGACAAAGCACAAGGCCAGGCCTACCCTCAGCAGTAGGCACACCAGGCTCAACCAGGCAGAATCCAAGTGTGGAGGGATCCAGGTGTGGGGTGAGAGGATTCTGTGTGAGACCATCGGGGTGCAGGCAGCTCAGTGGGGGGTCTAGGTGTGGAGGGATTTGGATGCACAGAGGCTCATTGGGGGGTTCCAGGTGCAGGGGCAACAGGACTCTGCAGGCACTTCCAAGTGAAAGTGGTTCAGGCCTAGCAGAAGGGTCTGTGTGTGTGTGTGTGTGGGGGGGGGGTCTCAGCAAGGGAGTCTAGATGCTGGGGGAGTGGGGCTTGGTGGGGTGGGGGTCTGGATGCAGCTAGTTGGGGGTCAGTGGCATGGGGGTCTGGGTGTGGGGGCTCACGATGGTGCAGGGGGTGGGGCTCCTCAGGGTGGGGGTTTGAAGGCAGGGAGCTCAGTGGGGGTGGTTTGGGTATGGAGGGTTAAGTTCTGGGTGCATGGGGTGAGTCCTGGCAGGGGTGTCTGGGTATGGGATGTCTGGATGCATGGGGGTTAGGTGTACAGGGGAACAGCTCCCCACACAGTGACCCCTCCACCCACAGCTAAGGAGTGATGGGGACAGGAAGCAGGGGAGGATGCTGAACTTCCAGCAGCTGGGAGAGGTTTCTGGAGCTGGGTTTGACACAGCCCCAGCCCCTCCTGCAGCCCCTCCTCTCCTGCCTCCAGCCCAGCCAGAACTAGCAGCTGATCCCAGCTCAGGGTAGGAGTCACTGACTGGGATGATCCAGCCCTGCAATGATTTACCTCTCTGCTGGCTGCTCTGAGCATAGGCGCCGACTCCATGGGTGCTTCAGGACTGGAGCACCCATGGGGAAAAATTAGTGGGTGCTTTCCACAAAATTAGTGGGTGCAAGCCTTCCCCCCACCTCACCTCTCTTCCCCTCCCCTCCCCTCTGCCTCCTCCCCTGAGCATGCCACATCCTTGCTTCTCCACCTACCTCCCAGTGCTTGCCACTGCAAAGCAGCTGTTCTGTGGCATAACAAGCTGCAGGAGGGAAGGGAGAAGTGGGAATGCGGCACACTCAGGGGAGGAGGCAGGGAGAAGGTGGGGCTGAAGTGGGGATTTGGGGAAGGGGTTGGAATAGGGGCAGGGAGGAGGCGGAGTTGGGGCAGAGATATTGGAGAAGGGGTTGGAATGGGGGCAGGGCAGGAGTGGTGTTGGGGCAGGGCCAGCGGAAGAAGTGGGTCGAGCACCTGCACAGCTAGGGAGTCATGTGTGACTGCTCTTGCAGCTTCCCTTTGCTTCCCTGTCAGAACGTCATTTTTTCTGTGGGAAAGAAAGAAATCTGTGGGGGACATGAATTCTGCATATGTGCAGTGGTGCAGAATTCCCCCAGGAGTAGCTGGTGTGTCACGTTACACTGAGTGAAAAAAAAATATATAGTCCTGGGCCTCACAGCATGGACACCTGAATCCCATTGGACCAGGGCCGACACTGTATTTTGCCACCTCCCAAAATTGTTCAGGGGAATACCAAGCCACACTAGTGTTGATAGCAAAGCCAATACAAGACAGCTGCCCTATAAAGGCTAAAATCTTAGGCTCTAAAATGGCCAGCCATGCCAAAGTTCCAGCATTTGGTGTACGCTCATGTGCATTGGGTGCTCTTAAAGAACACAGAACTCTGTGCCCCTGAAAGCTGGGGGAGGGACAGCTAGTCAGGAGCCATAACGATCTCACTGCTGGACTATGCCTTAAAAAGATAGTCCCACTGAAACTGTTCTAGGGGCAGATGAGAGAAAACCACACTGCTGCAGCTCACAGATGGTGAGGGGTTGTGTGACTAAGTCACAATCACAGACTCCCATACAATCTGGTGCCCTAGGTGGACACCTGTGTGGCATATTCCTAATGCTGCACCAACTTCTGCTCAGCAGCAGCTCCTCTTTCCCTCACCATTAAAGAAGTTCAGGAATTGAAGATAGGTAAACCAGGGAAGGACTTGGGCTATGGGGTGACCTTGCGGGTTGAAGCTGGGGAATCCAGACTTATGGGGATCTTGTGGATAGCCACAGTTACGGGGGTTTGTAATGAAACAGCCTCAGAGGAGACATATTCATAGGGAGGATCTTGGGAGAACAGGCTTCTGGGGGACCCTAGAGGAGACACAAACTCAGAGGAGGGCCTTACAGGGAGACTTGGAGAAGGAAATTCAGGTGGATGTTTGAAGAGAGAGAAATATAATCATGGTTATTAGTGGTGGATATGTAGGAGGTAATTTTTAATGTCAAGAGGCAAGGGGATGTTTGTGGTACTATGAAGCCAGTCTGTATTCCCCTCAGCTTTGGGGATAGTTACTCCACTGTGCTCCCTGCCCCAAGCAGATGATCTGCGAGGGGTGAAGCCAATCTGGCTCGACTCCGGGCAAGGGACAAATATCAGGCCTTATCTTAATGGCTGTTGCAACTTACTAGCCCACTCTGTCCTCATGGCAACAGGAGAGCAAAAATGGGATTTGACCCTCAAAGAAGTGGCACATTGCTTCCCACTGCTCCCTATATGAGCAGTGCCTAAAAGCATAAAGTATGTTCCCCTTTGGCCCCTGCATATCCATTTCCTCCATCACTTAAGCTGCAAAAGACTATCCCGTTCTTGCAACAGACATGTTCTTATTGTGAGGAAAGTGGGCGGGGATTCTTTCTGTTAAGAGAATCACAGAGGGGTAGGGCTCTGTGTCACCTGCTCAGCAACTCCGGCTGTTTTCAAGTCTGCACATATGTTTCAGGAGTCATTGCCAGCTGTGGAACCTTGTACTCAAGTACCACTAATAGCGCCCGGCTTGAATGCGACAGAGACCACAATGGAATCACCTACTGGCTTCCATGAGGTAAGAAAAAATAAATGAAGCCAAATCAGATTGGCTGAGATCCTGATTCAGAGCTGCACAACCGAGTACATGGAGTTTCAGTCCTGCCTTATCGGGCAGAGTTGCTGTTCCTCTGACATCAACAGTTGTGAGGAGTTAGCAACTTTGCCATATTTTATAGAAATGGTTTTTTTTCACTTTGCCCAAGCCTTGTCAATAAAAACAAAAAGGAAGTACAGACTGACCTGCTGCTTAGCACACCATTGTGCCACAGTGGGAGTGAATAAGCAACAGCTCCGCACTTTGAAGTCAGAATATGGTGCTGCGATTATGAATTTATAATATGAAATTGGAAAAATATCTTCAAATGTTACCACTTGCCCATTCTTGCCTTTTTCCTCCCTCTCAGGACTTAAACCGCAAAACAGACCCGTTGGGAAATGCAGGAACTAAATGGACAAAGCAGCGGGCAGTACAGTGGGACGCTGACTATAAGGTACCCATAAAATAGACAACATTTTGGGGAGAATACATAAGTGTAGGGATTTTTTGAGGGCGGGTGGAGGCAGAAGTTTTGGAATGAATGGATTAGTTATCCAAGTGTTGAATATTTAGTGATATTAGGTTCTAGGTTGAAATTTCCTTATGTTAATCTGAATCCAGAGCTTCACTTGTGCCAGGGCTTGCCTCTTTCCTTATGTAGTATAGCAACACTTGAAATTAGCAGAGACGCTCAAACTGACAGCCCTTGTATTTTTGCCAGATGCTGGGAATGAGTGACAGGGGATGGATCACTTGATGATCACCTGTTCTTTTCAGACCCCCGGGCACCTGGCAATGGTCATTGTCAGAAGACAGGACACTAGGCTAGATGGACCTTTGGTCTGACCCATTAGGGCAGGGGTGGGCAAACTAGGCCGGGGGGCACATCGGACCTGTGGGACTGTCCTTCCCGGACTGCCTGAGCTCCCAGCCGGGGAGGCTCCACCAAGCCCAGCCCCTGCTGTTCCCCCTCCTCTGTCTCCTCCCTCTCCCGGAGCCTCGGCGCAGTGTGTCCAGGAGTGGCCCTGGACAGTGCTGCAGTGGTGTGACTCCAGGGCCTGTGCTCCTGCCACTGGGAGTGGCGTGGTAAGGGGGCGGGGCTGCGAGCTCCAGCGGGCTGTGCATCCTCCAGACATGCTCCTTGAGCGGCCTGGTAAGAGGGCTGGGGTCAGAGGGGGTTGGATAAGGGGCAGGGAGTCCTGGGGGCATTCAGGGGACAGGGAGCAGGGGGCATTGGATGAGGCAGAGAATCTGGGGGGCCCATCAGGGGATGGGGAATGGGGGGGGTTGGATAGGGCGTGGGAATTCCGGGGGTCTATCAAGAGGCGGTGGGAGGGATGGATAGGAGTCGGGACAGTCAGGGGACAGGGAGCGGGGGGGGGGGGGGGTTGGGTACGGGTGGGATAGGGGCGGGGAGGGGCCTTGGGAGCATGCAGTCAGGGGACAAGGAGCAGGATGGGTCCTGGATTCTGAGGGGGGCAGTCAGGGGCAGGAAGTGGGTGGGGGGCCGATAGGGGGTGGGTCCAGGCTGTTTGGGGGGAGGCACAGCCTTCCCTACCCGGCCTTTCATACAATTTTGGAACCCCGATGTGGCCTTCGAGCCAAAATGTTTGCTCATCTCTACAGTAAGGCCATCCTTGTGTTGTAAATTAAGCACTGTCTGAATCCATTTATTGTTTTGTGCTATATTTCTCTCTGTTTGGTTTGTAACAGGCAACATATATTCATTTCATAGCATCATTCCTTTAAAAGAGATTCATTCAGGTGGACTCACCATTGTATATTATTTACTATCATTACTCCTGAAGGCATTCTGCACCAAAAATTTTAAAATTCTGTGCCAAAAATTTTAAAAGCCTGTGCACAATATTTTAAAATTCTGCAAAATTATGTAAATTTTATTTGTCAAATAAATGTGGAGGCTCCAACATGGCAGTGGGGAGCACAGGCCACTGGCTACACAGAGGTGGGAGATCACCCTGCAGCCTTCCCTCCCCATCCCCAAGACATGGACTCAGTGGCGAGGTTGCACTCAACTCTGACATAGCGCAAGGACCGGCCTGCCCCAGAAACACCCTAGTGCACTGCCCCTCCATGCCAGGTGCACCAGGTGTGGGCAAACCAGCTCATCCCAGCAGGATCCAAGTGTAGAAAGGCTTAGTTTGGGGGGGCTCTGGGTGTGGGTTGAGAGGGCTCTGTATGGGGCAACTTGGGTGTGAGTGGCTCAGTGTGGGATCTGTGTGTGGGGGAATCTGGATGCACAGGGGCTTGTTGGGGGAGTTCTGGATGCAACGGTAATGGGCCTCTGCAGGGGGGTATTTCAGTGAGGGGGGGATAGAGCTCTGCAGGGCGGTCTGGGTATGGAAGGTTCAGTGGAGGGGTCCACATGCTGGGCTCAATGGGGTTGAGTTCTGGGTGTGGGTGGCTCATTGGGGCAGTCCAGGGGCAGGGGTGGGGTTCTGGATATGGGGAGTGAGGCTTGGTGGGAGGCTCTGGGTATGAGGGGGTCTGGATGAACAGGGGTTAATCAGATGGGGAGCAGCACTGTGTACAGTGATCCCTCCCCCTTCAGCTGAGAAGTGATGGGTGCAGGAAGTGCGGGAGGAGGTAGTTTGTAGAGCTTCCTGCAGGCTGGGGAGAAATCTGGGGTGTGGGTCTTACCCAGCCTTAGATGCTGTAAAGGGGAAGAGGAAGTCCTGTCCTCCCCAGCCCAGCTGGAATGAGCAACTGAGCTCAGCACAGGGTAGGAGCCACCAGCTAGGTCTTCCCCAGACTCATCTCCTGCCCCACAGTGATTTACCTCTGCCAGCTGCCCTGGCCTCCCAAAATATAGTGCTGGGGAGGGTCGCATAACCACTCTTTTAGCTTCCTTTTGCTTCCCTGTCAGAAAGCCATTTTTCTACATCACAATAAAAGGCTGCTGAGGGAAGAAAGCCAGTGGTACCTGCAGGAGAGCTTGGGAATCAGTTATAGTTCTACATTTGTGTTTATTATACATTAGAAATATCAATGCAAATATTTCTGTCCATTGCTAGATTGCTTACTGCTGACTATGCATCATTATAAAGCTGTTGCCTCAAAGCAAAACTGGGTGGATGTAAATGAAAAGCTATCTCTAGTTCACTAATGGTGTCTATAATAGAACATGCCTCAGGGATATGACTCATGGGAAACGTGGGGAAATTGGCCTCTTTTCTGTACAAGAAAAGTTCAAGTTCCACAGAAATCCAAAGAGTATAAAATAATTGTTTATATAATTTCATAAGGTGTCCAAAATTATGTAAATCACTATCAGCAGAGGTACTCTGGCAACTTCAGTCAAGGGGACCTCTCATTTGAAAAGTCTGAGAGTGAAAAAATGGTGACAAGTTACCTATTGGGTCTGCAAGTTAATGTAAATGGGAAGATAGTATAATTTGCACTGATTCGGCATTCAGTGGGTGTGTCTCTTGCATGCTGGCGCTTAAAAGGGGGATGTAATATAGCAGGAAGAGCAACTAACAAGGAATGTAAAACCTGGTCTTACAACAGTTTTTGTATTGCTTTAACTATATCTGTTTTGAAACATCCTTTTGTTTTGCAACAGACACAATTAAAGTGGTACAACCCTCTATTGTGGATGCAGATTCAGGGATACAAAGAAGCTTAGAACTATATAGCTAAAGCTTCTGAACAGATACAGTTAAAGCAGTAGGAAAACTGTGTGTATACAGTACAAGCCCTGAGATAAGGTATGCTCCTCCCCATCACTTCAACACTCTGCTCCTCTTCTCACAGCCTCATCTAAATGTAGCAACTTTAGTAATGCTCAGAATTGCAATCCCCAAGCATTTAGCAATCATGAGATATTTTTAAAAGTAATACATTTGTGGGGGAGGGTGTTTATTTGCCTCTGGCTTTTGAACTGTTTGAATTCACATTTTCAAGTTTTTTTCTGCCACCATAAGAGCTAGATTTTTTTTTTAATGAAAGCAGAGTCTCATATGCTCACATAACTCCAGAAGCTGGATTTAGAATAAACACCAAATATGGTGAGGCTTGAAGTAAAATAGCAGGAGTTGGCATCACTGAATCCTTGAATTGAAATTCTGAAGTCCCAGTGTTCACAATGGTATGAAACAAGATCAAACACGTTCAGTTTTCCATAGTAAACATGAAGGATGATTGGTTAAGGCACAGGCTTTGGAGCTGGGAGATCTGGATTTTATTCCTTGTCTCTGCCTCAGACTTCCTGTGTGACCTTGAGCAAGTTATTTTCTGTCTATGTGACTCGGCTGCCCATCTATATATGATGAAAATGCTTACTTGACAGAGGTGTTGTGAAGTTTGCTGTGTTAATAATAAATATTTAGCCCAAGGCATAAGCCAAGTAAAATGGTGCAAAGCTCATCCAACTGCAGAGCATAATACAATGAAAGGCTCATCTATGTGCACAACAGCTTGCCTGATTTTTGGGTATGGCGGAGGCAGTCCATTACTCCCTGTTATAGCATGGTAGTGATTGTATTCATTTTAGGAAAGCATGCCCAAATCTGTATTGGATATATAAAAAGTGTGACCATTTACAGAAAAAATCCCACTTGTCTTTTCTGTCTGATGCATTATCAGAAAGTTTTATCGAGTCATGTGAAATCTCATAGGGCTGTGAAATGGGCTTTAACTGTCTGTCTTCCTTTAGAATTCTTGAGTAGCTATTTTGCCTTCTTGTCTGTTTGCTACTAACACTAGGAAACACACTGAAGGAGTTGAGGCTGGCTGTTTCCATTAATAGTGCAAATAGCCAGGGTTCCTGGTTTCAGGAGATACTAGTTTGTTCATGGCCTTTGCTAGGGTAACTTTAATGTCTGTCATTTTGCTGGTAGGACTGGATCATATGCAGCATTTTGGAATGAAGGAGCAAGATCTCTCTGAATTGCCCTCCCCTATAAAGAGTAAATCTCATTTTCTCTTGTCTTGGAGACTGGCTTGTTAAAGGACTACCAGCCCCCCTTCAAAGTGATTCCTATATCTCAGAGTAGGATGAATAGGGAAGATCACTGCATATCTCTCCCTCCTTTGAAGAAGTACAAGGAGAGATAGAAAGGCTTCCTGGAGCTGCCTTGGCCTTGGAAGATCTGTCTTCATACTGAGCAGCAGTGAGTTCAGAACCCGGGTTGACAGACTTGGGTTTGTTGTAGACATTCAGGCTCGGGCTGGAGGTCGGGCTCTGAAACCTAGGGAGAGGGATGGGATTCAGAGCCTGAGCGCCAATCTAACTGTAACATCTACATAGGTGTTTTTAGTACCGTACAGCAAGCCCATGAGCCTGGATCAGTTGACCTTGGCTCTGAAACTCGCTGCTGTGTAGATGTTTCCTGCAAGACTTTGGCTTTGAGATTTTCCCTTTCTGATGGTTTATTGGCAGAAAGCAAGAGCAGTGAAGGTTCCAGACTGAATCCGGGTGATGTGGAAACACAAGCCAGGAAGACTTTTTAGAATGACATTTTTCGGATTTAGGGCCCCAGACAGTTACAGAGAAAGCCCACGCCACACAGAGGGAAAAGCACCAGCGTCCAGTCTTCTATAGTTGCTATGGTGAAAAATTCCTTACTATGCTGAGAGTAAAGGAGGCCAAAATGGCAGGCCTACACTAAAAAGAGATTTGCTATGATTAGTTACCAGTCCCCTAATACTGTACAGAAGAGAAACTAACCATGTGGTCTGTATTGGTGGCCACTAGTTTTAGTTTACAAAATTAAAATTCTACCTTTTGAAACAAACAAATCAAAGTTTTTCTAACTTTTTCTCCTTTCATCAAAAAACGGCATAAAAAGTAGAAGCCTCTAAATGTGCCTTGAATTGGATTCTAAAACACCACAGGATTTTGTTAAACCATCACACAAAACCAAAGATAATATTCCTGATTTTGTTTAATCGTGATGATATGCTGGGATGTTTTAGGTACGAGAGACAATTTCAATCCAGAAACTGCTTTAGATGATTAATATATGAAAATTGTATTGTTGGCTAATTAAGGTTCTTCATCTGTTTGTTATTTCTTTCCTATGTCTGCCTTCTCTGCTCTACATTTTGCCTGGGCAGCTGAAGAGTTTGGGGTCCACTAGGAGTGATTTTTGTAAAATAGGGGAATTTTGGTGGGGAAAGTTCCATCTATTACGGAGTTAAGTTAAGGATGGAATTTTCTGGAATTTTTTTTTTGTGGGTCTTATTTTTGACTCCATGAGTAGCAGTCGGGCTCCTTTTAATGCATTGTTATAAACTACAATAAATAAAAACATTCCATATGATAATTTTTACATGTGTATTTTATGTGTCATTTTTCTACCAAGGAAGCATCACTTTGCTACTTGCTCACCGTAAGAATCATACGAATGAGAAATCTTCCTCAGGGAGACTTTTGTGAGTACCTTTATTATTCCTTTGGGGCTCCTCAGAAATCTGAAATTACTGAGAATACAGATGAGCAACAAGTGCGATTCATTCATGAAGTAACTTAATTCCAAGGATGAATCTGACGTCAATTAAGTCAGCAGAATGACTAAAGCAGCAATGAATTTGGCCATATGTGTGTTGTGAAATGGACCCAGGCACCCAAATTATTTCCAGTGACCATTATCTATGGTCCGATTCCATGAGAACAAATAACTATAGTATTACCCAAATACAGTAGAAGTGCAGTTTATCACAGATAATTGGAGTAGTGAAGAGTGTCTGGGCAATCATACATGTTCAGAATATTGTCAAACTATAATCAGACAATTATTATTATTATTTATTATTTATTTGTATTGTAGTAGCACCTGTCATGGAGCCAGGAACCCTGTGTGCTATGACTGTGGGACTGTAGCTTTTTGGGCATCTAGTAAAGTGTTCATAAGCAATTTCCAATTATCATTCACATTTTCCTCCTTAACTTCTTTTTCCCAGCTGATCTGGCTCATAATTATTCTCAGATTTGTGGAAATTGGCCCTTTGAGCACCCCGTGTATCTAGATAATTAGTCTGGACTTTATTCCTTTTCCACAGTATAAATGTGATCAAGTCATGATCACTTGTACCTAAGCTTCCATTAATTTTTATTTCTGTAATCAGTTCCTCTTATCTGTCAAGATGAGGTCTAATATAAAATTCCCCTGTGTTAGATACAACAGGTTTTGAGTTAGGGAAATGTCATCTCTATAATATTAAGAAATTCCTAGGGTGTTTTCGTGCTAGTTGCATGAGGTACAAGAGACAATTGTGTCATTCAGCATGTGTCATTCAGATTGAAGTTCCCCATGATCACGCAGCTTTTTCCTCTACACATTATAAATAGATGCCTAAGTATTCAGTCATCATGTTCCTTAGTGTGATTTGGTGGTCTGTAGCAGACACCAGCTAATACCCTATCTTCTGCTTGTTATGTGTTAGAACATTGATCCATAAACATTCGAGATACTTTTTTCTGAGTTATCGGTTACTTGAAAACAGGTAATGCCATTTTGACAGTGGATTCCCTCTCCCCTTTTGCCCACTTGAACGATTGATTTTAACATTCCAAAGCATGACTCATCCCTCCAGGTTTCAGTAATACCAACTAGATTAAATTTATGCTCTTAAATCAGCAATTCCAATTCCTCTTGTTTGTTAGCCAGGCTCCTAATATTGCTGTTTAGGTAGTTAAAAAATTTCTTCTCTTTATGTCCTTTGGTTCCCTGATTAATTTTGTTCTAAATATTTTTAGTTTGTGCTAAATCAGTGCTCATATCTTCCTTTTCTTTTTACCCTTCCCTATTATTATTAGTTTAATGCCCTCCTGGTATTTCTAGCCAGTCTATCCTTGAGGAGATAGGTTCCCTTCTGCTGAGGTGGACACAGTTCAAACTATACAGCCCCCCCTCCCATAGAAGTGGTACCAATGCTCCACAAAACAACCCCCCTCTACCCTACATCACTTAGTCATCAATTCACTTCCAGAATCTTCTACCTTCCGTCTTCCTTTACTTGTGCGACAGGAAGGATTTCGGAGACGATCGCTTGGAATCAACTGCCTAGGAGCCAAGAACCACTTCAATCATTCATCTATATATATAAAAGTCAAATGGTGTATGTATGTATGCGTGCGTGTATGTATGTATGCGCGGATGTATGCTTACTCCTTCCACACCGTTTGAGCTAGAGACTTGAAATTTGGTACAGTTAGAGGTCTTGGGGTCCTAATGACCGTAAGAGTCGAAAATTTTTCAAATCTCACCTCTGACGCCCCCCAGGGGTGAAATTCTTTAAAGGCCAATCACATCAGCTGGGCAGCTGCTGTTCTCTGTGACATAGTTATGATATCATAATACCCCCTCCAACGGAACCCCGGAATCCCTCAGCTCTCTGCCCCCTCCCCACCTCCGACGGACCCCGGAATCCCTCAGCTCTCTGCCCCCTCCCCACCTCTGACAGACCCGAGTTGGGTTTGGTCGGAGGGTAAGTGAGGTAGGGGTGTCGGGTTTGGTCGGGGGGGGGGGGGGGTGAGGTGGGGGTGTCAGGTTTGGTCGGGGGGGTAAGTGAGCCGGGGGTGTTGGGTTTGGTCTGGGGGGGGGGTGGGAAGGTGTCTGGGTGGGTGAGGGGTGAGGTGTGGAGGTTGGGGTTGGTCAGGGGGTGTTGGGTTTGGTGGGGGGGATAAGGTGGGGGTGTTGGGTTTGGTCGAGGGGTAAGTGAGATGTGGGTGTCGGGTTTGTTTGTGGTGGTAGGTAGGGGTGTCGGGTTTGGTTGGGGGGGAAAGTGAGGTGGGTGTGTCAGGTTTGGTCTACGGGGGGTGAGGTGTGGGTGTTGGTCAGGGGGTGTAGGGGTTGGTAGGGAGGAGATGTGGGGGTGTTGGGTTTGGGTGGGGGGGTGAAAATGTGAGTCAGGGTTGGTCGAGGGATAAGTGCGGTGGGGGTGTCGGGTTTGGTCGGGGGGGGGTGAGGTGGGGGTGTCAGGTTTGCTTTCTGCCCCCTTCAATGGACCCCGCACTCGCTCAGCTGTCTGCCCCTTCCCCACCTCCGACTGACCCGAGCAACGCCGGGTATTTTCGCTAGTTCATAATAATTAAGAGATCTCTTGGAACTTTTGTCCCAGATAATTCTATGTGCCACAGGACTGATTATCCTGAGATCATATGGGGTTTACATACAAACCAGTTCCTTGGAATGTATATAAGACCTAGCAAGTCAACTGATCTCTCGAAGCCTCAGTGCCCCCTCTGTAAATTCTGGACAATCATACTTTGTCATAGCTATTTAGGATGTAATTCTTACTTGTGTTTGCACATCAACTCTGTTTTACTGTGACATACAAACATTATCCCCTTTTGCCACAGTCAAGACATCTCTCCATGCAGAGATCTCCCTCTACCCTGGTCCTGCTAGCCTCTCCCTCTCATTCATTCCCCCTTTCCACTTTCTTCCTGTTTGCCTCTCTGCTTTTTCAGTTAATGGGTTAACTAGCTTGTTAGCTCTCCCAGCTCAGACTGATCTAATAATTAGCCCCAGCTTCCCTCAGTCAGGCCCTCCTATGGGAAAATTAATTGGGCTTACAAGGTGCTGGTTCTCAGCATTGTCACATGCCCCACTCCATGATGCGGCTCCCATCCAATATGGAGTCATCTCTGGACAATGTTTAATTACTTAAGTTACATCTCTCTGAGAATTTCAGGTTGGGTGTTTTGTAAGAGTGTAAGCGTGCCTGCTCATGCTGAAATCCAATACTGCAGTTTGCTAACAGAGAGCACCTGTCAGCAGCTTGGCAGTGTTTGCATTTGTTAGTGCATCAGTGAGGGTGAAGAGACATTTTCTGCCAGCTGACAGAGGAGCATTACATCAGTCCCTAGTCTTGCCGCTGGCACTTAACTGAAGCCCTGTGATAGGGCCACTGACAGTAATACTTCTAGTTCCCGCCTAGCATCCTGCTCTTGCTGCTGCCACCCTGGGCGTCAAGACCAGACTCTCATTGCTCCTATGCGTCTCCATTGGGGCTGCTCTGGGAGTCCTAGCAAACGATAAAATCAGGTGAGGACTTTAGGACGTGTCTTCACTGCTGAATTAGCCCAGGCTCTTACCCGGGTGTTGCCCTAGCTCCCTTCCAATTCACATACAAAACCCTCTCACCTGAATTCAGTGATGCTTTCAACCAGGGCTAGTGGGGCTTTTCTGGGCTGTAAACTAAACCCAAATGAGACTTTCACGTATGCAACTCCCAATGCAGTGAGACCAGGCTAAATCATTTGAGTCCTGACAGTCCTCCAATGCCTTCCCACAATTCCCTAATTACCTTAGAAGGATAGATAATTCACTGGTTTCATTGCTGACATTCCCAGCAGAAACCTAAATTGGTTGACACTTGATGCTCCAGTTCCTCAGAAAGTCTTTTCTCAATAGTTCTTTCCAGCCACTTCATCATGTGACTCAGTAACTTGATGAGCTGGTAATTCTCATTCTTCCACATCCCTTTTACCCTTGAAGATAGAGGTCAATATGATCCTTCTCCATTCGTCAGGCATTTTTCCAGTTTGGAGGATTAATTTAAAGACATTTGTCATCATCACCACTCCCTCATGGCCTAATGCTGTAAATGCCTTGGTTAATATACCATCTGGTCCACATTTAATGTTTTTTAGCATTATCTGAATCCCCACCCTGGTAATAAGTCTTCTGAGGTTGTTGTTTGCTCTTACTTCCCTCACTAGGTCCTCAGATTCTCTTCAGTAAGAAGGTTTAAGATTAGCAGCCGTGTTAGTTTGTATCCGTAAATAAAATGAGGAATACTTGTGGCACCTTAGAGACTAACCAGTTTATTTCAGCATAAGCTTTCATGGGCTATAGCCCACTTCATCGGATGCATAGCTTGGACTGGGGAGCTCAGCAAGCTGCACTTTAACTATAAAAGAGCTTCATGTGGCTCACAAGCCAATTTGGTCACCTCTGTATAGTTCATGAACTTAGTGTAGTGAGAGAGATGACACATCATCTCTGATTGTACAGTTACATACTTAGCATGACTGATGGTGAATGTTTCCAGCAAGTTACCCGGATTGCAGAGCTGTGTGACCTACCTATAGTTGAGCTATGTGACCTACTGAGACATGGTGACGAATCAGTTTGCAAACAGTGCTAACTTGCTAACTGCAAACAGTGCCTTGCTTGCTGAGGATAGCAGCTGCTTTCCCTGGCATAGGAACTCTTCTTCTAAGATGGGGTGGGCACACTAGGTCCTGGGGGCTGCATCAGGCCCTTCAGATGTTTTAATCTGACCCTCAAGCTCCTGCCGGGTAGCAGGGTCTGGGGCTTGCCTAGCTCCGGTGCTCCAGCCAGGGAGCGGGAGCGGGGCTTTGTTCCGCTCTGCGTGTGATGTGGCTCTGCACGGTTCCCGAAAGCAGCGGTTATGTCTACATGAGAGAGATTACACCTGTGCAGCTGTAAGATCTTTCATATAACAGGTCTGTGCTGATGAGAGAGAGCGATCGCACTAAGGGCTTGGTTACACTGGCACTTTATAGCACTATAAAGCCTCCAGGAGCACCATAACTCACTACCCATCCAGACTGGCAAGGCACATAGAGCGCTGTAAACCCATAGTTATACCGGTCCTGGTAATCCTCCCTTCCCTAAGGATTAACAGCTATTGTGTATTAACTGCTCCGTATTATCTCCAGTGTGAATGGGTATTAACACTTCAAGCACTTTAAGTGATCTCTGGAAATGCCCTGAGAAATTTAAGGCAATTGACGTCTCTTCCCTTTGTTTTGAACTTGACTGTAGGAATACGGAAGTACGTTTTCAGAGTTTCTCTCTTAACTTGGCAGATAAGCAATGCAAATGTTTACGGAGGGAACCTGTGTGACAGAGAAGACTCTGTCTTTCAAAGGAAACTTGCTGACAGGCTCTCCGAAGGACAAATAACCACTCGCTCTCTCTCCCTCCGCATACACACAACACGTTCCCCCTCACTCCCCTCATTTGAAAAGCACGTTGCACCCAGCTGAATGCTGGAATAGCTGCCCATAATGCACCACTCTCCGTGCCGCTGCAAGTGCCGCAAATGTGGCCATGCTATACCGCTGGCGGGTCTCAGTGTGGACACACTATAGCACTATCCCTATAGCTGTATACGAGGACAGGTATAACCCAAACTGCTATAAAGCTGTAAGTGTAAACATGCCCTGAGAGCACAAACCATTGTGCTACCCTTGAAGAGGTTCAGTGTGTACTCCTTCCCACTGTAAGTAGGATCAGCTCCACTGATTGGCATGGAGGAAGGATAGGACCATGGCGCCCCCTATGTAACAAGTCAAAAATTGGAGTGCTTATCTAAATCTTGAGGTTTCACCCATATCTATTTCTAAATTACAGATATGTAAATAAGAGTCCAAGAAGAGAGATGTTCTTTTTTTGCATGTTTCATTAACAAGCTTAGGGTAGGATTTTTCTTGTCTAGACTCTTCTAAAGCTCTAAGGAATGTGTGACATGCACCCTGATATACCATCTCATGTAGAGAACCTTGTAACTATGGATTTTCTTAGTGGTTAATTATATATACAAACACATACATATATAGCATGTATGTGTTTGTGTGAATATATATAGTTATAAATTGCTACACTGCCAATTATTCTGTACTTTTCTCCAATAGTAAGCAAGTCCGATTGCTATGTGAGCCTGTGGTTGCCAACCGCTTCAGCTGAAAAAGTCCGGACCAGAACTATCAAGAACTGCAGGGATCCAGTGTGGAATGAAACCTTCTATTTCAGGATCCAGAGTCAGGTCAAGGTGCAGAAAAAACACCAAGTACTGTCTCTTATGTCTCATCTTTAGCCAGATCCTTCTTGTCTAGACAAAGACAGGACAAGGTTTTCTGCATCCTGCATATAATATACCTTCAATTACTAGATGCTAAAAGTACTCTTAAAATTCCTCTTTGAATCACATAAGCAACTCCAGTAACACATATTTGGAGTTTGAGTCCAGTGTTTGGAATAAGACTCCAGAGGCAAGTTAGAAACATAATATATAGTCTGGTTATGAACTAATTCAACTGAGTTTATTGAAAATTACACTAACAAACTGGAGAGCTAGAAAATTCTGACTTAGTTCAGATTTCATTCACCCAATTCCCCTGAAGGATATTTATTTATTATGTGTATAACACCAGCATCTGATAGATACTCAGGCAATGGAGCGATACAGTGCAGAGTGACAACAAATTCAACCAATGAAATACAAATTAGAATCATTACACAATCAGAATAAATTATCATTGAGTAGTAGCTTGAGATAATGAACAATAGCATACAGAACTGACACCCAGGAATTCCTGATTTCTAGTAGCAGCTCTATCAAAATATGACACATAAAGTGTTAAGCACTTTATTCAGGTGGGTCTTGCTAAGGACATTATATGCAAACATTTCGGGAACACAGCTGGTTCTGTGATGAATTTGAAGGAATATGGATCAGTAAAACCAACAGAGAACTTTAAAAAACAAATCCTTGGAAACATTGCTAGGAGCCATAACTGCTTCCTTCTTGAATGGAAACATTTATTCTCTCATGAGTTGATAAATTACAACCGCTGCTTTTTAAATAAGATTATCTACATTTAAAATTAAATTGTATGTTCATCGAGATGGAGAATTTTTCAGAAAGTTATTTGCAGATGGAAACAGAGTCAAAATAGAATTCCTGATACAACCTTCATTGATCAGATTAGAATATATTTCTAGTAAGATGAATGATTATTCACTTACTCATCATCTCTCTCTTCTATTCTCTTTGTGCCAATATCTCCCCCACTTCTTTTCTTCTTTATCTTCCTATACTATCTGCACACACTAAATATGGATTATTCACAAAGACCTTTGTTTCCTAGATGCTATCTAACAAAGAATATATTCTTATTTTCTATTCCCAGAACGTCCTGGAACTGGCAATCTTTGATGAAGACATCATCCAAGATGATGGCCACCTCATTGTTCTCTTTGATATAGCTAAAGTCCCACTTGGAGAAACAATTTTTATGAAGTTCCAATTGAATCCACAGGTGAGAACCGATATCACAAGCAGAGCAAAGTGGAAAGCACACATTTCTCTGGAATTTCCTCATAAAGTTAGTTTGTATTATATTTCTTTTGTACCTTAGTGAGTGTTAGTCTCTCTCCATCCATCCATATATCTATCCATATTGACTTCTTTCAGCATATCTAATAGCAAAGCCTCTCTAAAATTGCTTTGACATTGTATTGAATTGTTTGGGTAGAACTGCAACATACTTTGTCAGAGGAGGTAACAAAGAGTCCTGTGGCACCTTAAAGACTAACTAAAGTATTGAAGCATAAGCTTTCGTGGGGTAGTACCCACTTCATCGGATGCAAGCAGTGGCGTAGTGGGTATTAGCCCATGAAAGCTTATGCTTCAATACTTTAGTTAGTCTTTAAGGTGCCACAGGACTCTTTGTTACCTCTGCTATTCCAGACTAACACGGCTACCTCTCTGATTTTTGTCAGAGGAGTTTATCAAAGGTTTGGTGATATTTTTGACTGAATCACCAATGTTGAACTTCTGGAATTGAACATCTCCAGTTACATCACTGAGCAGTTCTGAAGAAGGGAAATTACTCTTGTCTTTAAAACACAGGATTGGGAGAGAGGAGGACCTAGGCTCCACCTCAGGCTCTGTTGTAGTCTGGCCATGTGGCCTTGGGCAAATCAATCTCTCTGCCTGTTTCCTCACATGTAAACTCGTATCAGGACAATGGCTCTCCAAAAGGAACAGGCATGTTATGAAGATTAAATAATTAATTTGGGGCAAGTGTTTTTAGAATTTTTGATGGAAGAAGCTATACAAGCAATAAAATATTATTCCGTGTCATAACTTGTTACCATTGATTTAGCAACTATGGAGAACAATAGTGATTTTGACTCTTGAAACAGGTATTGGTCTGTACTGGTAAAAACCCCCAAGAATCTGATAATTATGCTGCATGAGTTCAATATTTAAATACTGGCACCAAATCCCATATTTGGCAAATAGGCAAGTAGGCACACTTTGCACACTTAAACATCCCTGATTTGGATGCTCAAAGCCTTATTTAGATTTTCACACTATTTTTCAAAGCGATACATTTTTAGCCTCTGCCTGAGGTGGAGGGACAGTTGACAGAAAAGAAAGAAATCTATTTAATATCTTATGTCCGAGCAGCTAATAAGGAGAATTGAGAATGTTCTTAGTTCATTCAGTAATATCAACAACTTTTTGATCCCAGAGAGATCAAAGCAATGAGCTTCTCTCCCCTAATTGTGGGAACAGCTCCTGGGAAGCAGAACATTGTTAGAGACCAAAAAGTGAAGTTAACTGACTGTACTTGCAGCACAAAATTTAAGGCTACTTTGCAGAAGATACTTGTTTACACAATCAATGGGGCTTCTCTTATTGGGGAAGTTTTTTGCTTACTTCATTTATTTCTTTTTCTAATTTTCAGAGAAGGGAAGAGCTGGAGGCTGAGTTCAAACTGGAGAACCTGTGGGTAAACCTCAAATATTATGAAATCAGAAATTAATGGACGCAGCAATTCCAAGAGTAATCAATATATAGGGAAAATGTTTAATCTCCCTGCTTTCTCTTCAATAGCCAGACCCCATCTCCAGATTCCTTCCTTTTCCAAAACAAAATACGCTTAAACAAATCTTTTTTAAAAAAAAAGAAAGAGGGAGAAGAAAAGAGATGGGGTGGGAGGGTGGGAGAGCGTACAACAAATATCCATATCACTTTCTATTAATAATTTGTGTCACTGTCATTTTTCCTAATGATGATGTGTTGTTTAGGTCCCCCATGGGAGTCCAAGGTTGGCTTCTTGGGACCAGTAAAATGCATGTGTGGGCATCCCTGTGTGGATGTGTGGGCATCCCTGGCCAATTCATGGCAGTGGGGGCAAGGTGGCCCACACAGTCATTAGTTATTACACCTGTCACAAGCCCCTCCCAGAGGTTTGGCTACAGTTGAACCATCTCTCCTTCTGAATACCAATGTGACCTCTAGTCAAAAGAGGCACATTTTTATGAACAACCAAAAATTAAAATGATCAAGATAAAAATGCTTAAAGTAGTGTTTAGATGATACTGGTTGTGAACTGTGTATTTTTTGTGTTGTTTTCTAGCCAGGATCTTCCTGAAACCATCATCACGAATGGAGTAGTAGTGGTACATTTTGTTTTCTTTTTTTCTGCCTGTACTGCATAGCAATACTTATAATACTGTGCAGAAGCTAGAGACTTAGGGTATGTCTTCACTACCCGCCGAATCGGCGGGTAGCAATCGATCTTCTGGCGATTGATTTCTCGCGTCTTCAGAAATCGATCGCGCGCGGCGCCCCCGTCGACTCCGGAACTCCAGCTTGCCGGGAGGCGCAAGCTGGAGTCAATGGGGGAGCGCGCCGCCGACTGCCGCCGCCATGAGGACGGACGGTAAGTCGGCTGCAGATATGCAAACTTCAGCTACGTGATTCACGTAGCTGAAGTTGCGTATCTGCAGTCGATCCTCCCGCCGTAGTGGAGACCAGCCCATAGGGTATGTCTTCACTACCCGCCGAATCGGCGGGTAGCGATTGATTTTCTGGCAATCGATTTCTCGCATCTTATGAAGACACGAGAAATCGATCGCTCGCGGCTCCCCCGTCGACTGCGGAACTCCAGCTTGCCAGGAGGCGCAAGCTGGAGTCGACGGGGGATCGCGCCGTCGACTGCCGCCGCCATGAGGACGGACGGTAAGTCGGCTGCAGATACGCAAACTTCAGCTACATGATTCACATAGCTGAAGTTGCGTATCTGCAGTCGATCCCCCCCTCCCCCCATAGTGGAGACCAGCCCTCAGTAAAGTGATCCAGAGCTGATACTCCTATACACTTCCTCATACTCTGGCAAAAGCTGAGCTTGGATAGCTTGTGAACAGCTTGCATTTCCCCACCACTCCCTACAGTGTCTGTGTTGGGAGTACCTGAAACTAGAGTATTTGTGAGCTCCCTCAAGCCAGCACACCACAGAAATGACTCCAGCTGGAAAAGCATAACAATGGGCACTCACAGCCAGTGCTCTTCCATTATTCCCTGCAGTGATTGTAGGAAGAAACTTCCACTGGAGTACTGCAGGAATGACATTGTACTACTCCAGCCAGCACTCCTGCATCGTTCCATAGTCTAGCTGCCACAATGAAAAATACATAGCAAATCTTCACTCGTCAAGGATATCGGTTTTCTTTGTAGCTTTATTTTTCCCCTTTGGGAGTCCGGTGGATCCTTATAGGACCTTTAAGAATGCTGTCATTTTCTCTTTCTTTATCCCACACCCCATAGACATCTAGGGTATGTGTATCATAGCTACCATCCTTTCACCTGCGGATTAGCTATGACTCTCTCTAGAGCCCATTAATATTACTTCTTAGAGAAATTGTTGCAGAAGTATGCAAGGCGCTTAGAACCAGGGATCAAGCATGCTGTCTCCACAGTGCTCCCAATAATGGCCCAATGGTAGCAAAATAGTGGTCTGAAGAAGTCAGTCTTCCTCTGTGACATTTTCTGTGGATAATCATTTTATTGGTCATGTATATTACAGTCTCGTGAAATTTCCTGCTTGGAAGTTCGGGTGGATAGGAGGAGGTGGAAGAAGAAGAAGAAAAAGCATTCTACAAGTGAGGTTATTGCTTCATTAGCTGGTTATTAGTAGTTATAGCCTCTGTAACAGCAACTGGAAAATGTGTAATCCTGATTATAAGGGTTACGCTGACTGCATCTATAACTGATTGTTAAAATTCTACTGCTTTAAAGCAACATTCAGGATAAGATTTTAGACGTACTACTCCTAGTCCTGCACAGTATACAGTCATTTACACTGATGCAAAATGTGTATAAAATGCTACCAAATCTGAATGGTAGCATTTTGCACATACTTTGTACTGATGTATATGATCTACACAAGGTGCAGAACAATGGGGAATCAGGTCCTTGGAATTCAGACTTATTGTTCCACTAATAACCTTAACTCTGTCTCCTTTCCCATGTACACTGCAACAAGGTTTTCATTGCATGGTCATACAAGTATACATGAAATAAATGCTCCATGTATTTATCTGCAGTTATAGAAAGAACACATTTTGTATTTGTGTGTGTGTGTGTGTGTGTGTGTGTGTGACCATCACCATGGAATGAGATGTTCTCTTGTAGTGTGTGTAATGCATGCGAGAGTGGTAACTTACATGTGGGAATGAAAAGATTGAATTTCCTGACTTTGTGTGATTAATATCATAGCCATAATATCACTTCCCCCAATATAAATTCCTTTGTTTTTAATTATTTTAAATGATAATAAATTAAAATCTATTTGTGTCTAAAAGTACTGTGTGTTCTGCTAGGCATCTGAGGGACTGGGGGTGTGATTGCAAAGGTGGCTTTAAGATGTCTTTGGACTCCTATGGCTTCAAGAAGCTGGTTTGGTTCCTAGTGTTAGGTGAGCCTCAGGGAGGCTCTAATTTATACTAGCAGTTATCAAAGTGGTAGCCGTGTTAGTCTTCATCAGCAAAAACAACAAGGAGTCCTTACGGCATCTTAGAGACTAACAAATTTATTTGGGCATGAGCTTTCATGGGCTAGAACCCACTTCATCAGATGCATGGAGTGGAAAATACAGGAGCAGGTATAAATACATGGAAAGATGGGAGTTGCCTTACCAAGTGTGAGGTCAGTCTAATGAAACAATTCAATTAACAGCTGGAAAAATAACTTTTGTAGTGGTAATGAGAATGGCCCATTTCAAACAGTTGACAAGAAGATGTTAGTAAAAGTAGGGGGGAAATTAGAATGGGGGAAATTAGGTTTAGGTTTTGTAATAACCCAACCATTCCCAGTCTTTATTCAGGCCAAATTTGATGATGTCCAGTTTGCAAAGAATTCCAGTTCCACATTGGAGTCTGGTTTTGAAGGTTTTTGTTGAAGAATTGCCACTTTTAGGTCTGTTATTGAGTGTCCAGGGAGACTGAAGTGTTCTCCTACTGGTTTTTGAATGCTATAAGTGCTGATGTCAGATTTGTGTTCATTTATTCTGTTACTCATACCTTCTTGTCAACTGTTTGAAATAGGTCACTCTCATTACCACTACCAAACTTATTTTTCCTCCCTTGGTATCCTGCTGTTAATTGAATTGTCTTGTTAGACTGACCTCACACTTGATACAGCAACTCCTATCTTTCCATGTATTTATACCTGCTCCTGTATTTTCCACTCCATGCATCTGATGAAGTGGGTTCTAGCCCATGAAAGCTTATGCCCAAATAAATTTGTTAGTCTCTAAGGTGCCATAAGGACTCATCATTGTTTTTTACTAGCAGTTATGGATCTCATGAGCCTATTCACTGGCTGGGAATTGGTGGCATGCTCCCTACAGTAAACCAGGGACATGTGCAAAGAGACTCTCCAGTTGCCCAATTAGACTTCTGATTAGTTGGACTAGTTACACTTCTTCACACCCCCTTTTGCTGATCAAGTGTCACAAAGGAGTTGTAGCATTGGCAAGCATCTGGCCTATTATCCCTGAAATGACTAAAACAGACAGAAAGAGATTTGTCTGGGCTATTTGTTCTTATAAACAGGGTTATTAGCTATTGCAATGTCAAATCCTGCAGAGCTGCTGCACCGCACATCATTTGGCCTATAATAGCATACAATACAATCACGTTCATTTGCTGTGTTAGAATACAATGGCAGTAAATACATGGCTTGCCAAAGCCCAGGGATGTTCAGATCTGGGTTTTTTGGTCAGGCCATTGTAAAGATAGGGCCATGGGCAACATTTATATCTGAGTCCATTTCCAGATTTCAAATCTTCCCACCCCCAGGAGCATACAGAACACAGGTTTTAGTTCAAGTCCAACTCTAGGTGTGTTTGTCTTTTGGCGGTTTTTGTTCGTTTGTTTGAGTACAGACACTGGTAAAGGTTTTGTTTGTTTTTGTTCTCTCTTTCTTTTTTTTTTTGTCTCCATTCGTTAGAGCATGACTTGATGTTTACAGTGAAAGGATCCTTTGAAGAAACCCATAGCCTTTCATTGTGCTGTGATCCCAGCTTTCATCTTACAGATCCCATCCTGTTTCACTATGCCAAGCATAGCCAGCCACAACTGGATATTACAGTCCTGAAAATGAAGACACTTCCCAGCTTTGTACGTTATAATTGAACATGGTAGTAGCATGGAGTAATATAGACAGCAACACAAATCTACCTTTATTTGGGATGGGGCACCAAAAGAGTACTTCTCCTTTTAATAAAAACCCTTGTTTCTTTTTCAGTGTGCTTGTCTGTCACGTAGAGCAAGAAGGAGCAGAACTGCCCCTCCGACTGTGCCATTGAATTTACTTCCCTTTGATCAAGAAGTAATAGAAAAGGTAAGCACTGCTAGCCTTTGAGAATAATACTGAATGTTTTGTTTAAGGTTTTGCTGGTTCCATCCAGAGAAACAAGCCCAGTCTCCTAGAAACCAAAGGGGACACTTTCTATTAAGGAGATTAGAAAAAGAAAATATGGGAGTGTGTCCGCCAAGCTGTGTGGAGGGGCCAGAAAACACAATGCAGCAGTTCTTTAGGGAGTGGGGGAAAGGAGGAGAAAAAGTCTGGTATCATTCATACCCAACCAGCAAAAGGGCCTTGAGAAATGTAGTGCGGTGGCTGCCCCATTCCTGGAGGCAGGGGTTAAAAGCATCCAAGCCAGGATGATTGGGGAAGCAGCCACAGCTGTGGCCAGCTCAGTCAGGGCCCAGCTGGCCCTTATAAGAGGGTTGTGGGCTAGGAGCTGAAGGAGTCTCACTCTAGTCCTAGAGTGGGAAGGGCTAACTGCCTGGGAGAAAGGTACCTGAAGCAGACCAGTGCTGGGGAAGGGCTAAAGGAGCTGGGGAGCTCCAGCCTGGAAAACCCCTAGGCTGCAAGCCTTGTTGAAGGCCTATGAAAGGTGTACTGGGGCTGCAGAGGGGCAGCCTGGGGATAGGCAAAGGCAGCATGTCCTAACCCCTTGTCAATGATGAGCGGTCATTACACTGCAGCCTTCCCTGGTGAACAGGGGATAGATGATGACTGGCAGTAGCCAGTGAGGTGGGCTTAGAGGGCTGGGGGTTTCCCTGGATTGGGGGTTCCCCTGAGGGTTGGGGAGACCCTGAGAGTGGGGCTACTGCTGGGGCAGAACCCCAGGGTAAGGGGCACCAAGGTCCGGGAGGGACATGGGGGATCTGAGGCAGGTGAGCCACCGGCTAGCAGAGGGCACTCCAAACTGGAAGCAAGCTAATTCCTAGGGCAACCAGCAGGAGGTGCCGCACTGGTGAGTCTCACTTCACTACAAGCAGGAAAAGAATTACATAGTTCAAGGTTCTCCTAAGAATGTGGGCTTTCTATCCTAAACCCTACCAGTACAGGGAAACTCCTCAGCTGGGCTTGGCTCACACATCAATACTGGTCCTTCAAGCTTTTGTTTCTGATACTCCTGGCAGCCTGTCTGGGGCTTAATAATGGCCTTTCCACTGGGACCTAAAGTTCCACTGCTGCCCGTCTCCCATTCGTGTGTGTTCCCTAACCTGTAACCATAGGCACTGACTTTCAGATTTCCTGGGGGGTGCTAGACCATGGGTCGGCAACCCGCGGCTCCGGAGCCGCATGCGGCTCTTTCATCCCTTCGATGCGGCTCCCTGTGTGTGCTAATTTTAACCGTCCCGCAGACTGTTTTCTATGCGGCCCGCCAGCACTGTCCAACCAGTGCGCGGAGCCGCAGCCGAAAGAGAGGGGCGGGGTCAATAAGAGGCGAGCGGCGGGGGGGGGAGAAGAACAGAGGCGGAGCCGGGGCCGGGGCACGAGGAGAGGCGGAGCCGGCGGAGAAGTGCGAGTCGGGCCGGGGCCGGGGCAGGAGGCGAAGCGCGGCGGAGCCGGCGGATAAGAGCGAGCCGGGGCTGGGGCCGGGGCACAAGGCAAGGCAAGGCAAGCTGGGGGAGGGGGGGGAGGAAGAAGAGCGAGAGCACGGCTGGAGGGGAGGGGGAGGGAAGAAGAGCGAGAGCACGGCCGGAGCGCGGGGGAGGAAGGGGGGGGAGCGGGGGGGGGGAGGAAGGGGGGGAAGAAGAAGAGCGAGAGCACGGCCGGAGGGGGGGGGAGGGAGGGAAGAAGAGCGAGAGCACGGCCGGAGGGGGGGGAGGGAGGGAAGAAGAGCGAGAGCACGGCCGGAGGGGGGGGGAGGGAGGGAGGGAAGAAGAGCGAGAGCACGGCCGGAGGGGGGGGGGAGGGAGGGAAGAAGAGCGAGAGCACGGCTGGAGGGGAGGGGGAGGGAAGAAGAGCGAGAGCACGGCTGGAGGGGAGGGGGAGGGAAGAAGAGGGTGGGGGAGGGAAGAAGGGGGAGGGAAGAAGAGAGTGTTATTTCATTTTAAATGTCAAAAGGGTTTTGTGGCTCCCAGTGTTTTCTTTACTGTGGGAAACGGGTCCAAATGGCTCTTTGAGCGGTAAAGGTTGCAGACCCCTGTGCTAGACCCTCTGCTCTGTCCTAGGCCCTGCCCTCCCACTTCCTCCAATGCCCCACCCCCATCCCACCTCTTCCTGCCCCTCCCCCTCCCCTGAGGTTGCCCCATATTTAACTGCTGCCTCCCCAAGGAGGAGGGGGTACATGTTTGTCCTCCCATGCCCAGATCCGGGACCACTGCACTCTCCCTGCAGCATCTTACCTGCAGAAGAGGGGGGGAAGGGAATGCTTTGTCCTCCCACTGAGCCCGCCCTCCCTGCACATTCTGCTGCTCTCCAGGAGGGAGCAGCTTTTAACGCCAGCCCCTCCCAGTCGCTTCTCTGCAGCCCTGCCTGGCAGCTGCCTGAGAGAGCCTGGCTAGGGATGTGGTGGCTTCTGTTCCCCATCTGGCTCGGCTGCTCGGGACCACAGCACTCGAGCCCAGGCAGGCAGCGGGAGTCACCTCCCCAGTCAGGCTCAGGGCTGCAGAGCAGTGTCTCTGTGGCTGGAAGGGGCTGGTCCTTCCCCTTCCACTCCCTGTATCTGGGCCATGTGTCCCCCAGGCCCGCCCCCTATTCCTCCCCCAGCACACCGCTGAACAGCTGATGGTGGCTGGTGGGAGGCACTGCGGGTGACGGGGACGAGCTAAGCAGTGGGGCCTGGCATTAGGGAGAGGGAGAGTGGAGGGGCCTGCCAGTGGGTGTTCAGCACCCACTACTTTTTTCCATGGATGTTCCAGCCCCAGAGCACCCACAGAGTTGGCGCCTATGCCAGTAATGGAGCTTAGGCTACTCCATAGCCCAGCCGTGCAATAGTGAGATGAGGCAGACAGAGGTAGATGACATAGACAAAGGCTTAGCCTGATAAATTGATGCACCTACCTGAAAAAACAAGGAACCATTGAGATGCAAGTGAATTTTCTACCAATGTTCTTGAGGCCACACACATCACTTGGATTACTATAGCTCACGGCTTTGTGACTATTCTGGTGTCTAGGAGCAGATGAAACTCATGAAAGTGGGGAGGAAGGAAGGCTTTAGAAATATCTCATCATTTATTATATTTACATTTCTCATTTTCAGCACAGAAAATTTGACGTACACTTTAAGACAAAACAGTGGTAAGTTTCTTTCTTGGTCCTTAGATTCTGATGGATGGTGGCCAAGTTCTGCTCTTTGTTTCTGGGGAAAGATGTGCTTATGTCATAACTCTCTGCTGCGTAGTGATCTCAGCTTGAGACCGTGTAATAAAACACACCCAGTGCAGTCGCCATTTAATAAGCCTTCTACAGTAGATACAGCATAAGAAGTGTTACTGATGGTAGTTTTTGAAAATCTGTCGGCACAGGGTGAGATTTGATGCTGTGCTGCCAGGCCTGTGAGGAGTTCCTTGGAAGAAAGCTTTATGAATTCTGGACCTATCCTCCACCAGCTAAAATGAGAGGTGTTAGGGACCCTTTATGACACTCTAGACTTTTTACTTGGCATCAAGGGTTAGAAAAAGAGATCTCATTCACCCTGCCAATCCGTTCTCCTCTGAGCACCGCAGTCTACTGAGTGCTCTTGTGCCAGCCATTATGCAGAGTAAAATCCCTTACATGGCCAGTGACGTAAGATAGCAGTGTGTCATTAAAAGACTCAGCAAAGAACATATGAACCTGCCAATTGCCTTATAAAATGTAAATCCAATGTACACCACGGGGTAGTGGTGCCAGCCTACACAGCTGTGTATTGTCATATACAGAAATTCAGGACAGGCAACATTTGGAAAAATACTTCATGGCTCAGTTATTTGCAATGTAGGTTCTTAGAGTATAAACATACATTTCTCCTTTGTATACCACCTACCCTATATGATTCAATATTTAAATCACCTCGGTGGGAGATGACACTATAGCATGTTATGGCACCAGTGTTTTATAGTTATTCTTGAAAAGACATTTTAATTCTAAGATCCTAATTTTAGTGATTTATATATCTCTGGAAATTGCCTTTTGGTGTTGGATTTCTCCTACTGCATCTCAGTCCAGTTATGAATTTTATTAGAAAGCTTGAAAAAATATAAGCTATTCTGAATAACATTCCATTAACAATATGTTGCACTGCATACAAAACTGAATGAGAGAAAGTGAGATACAGCATATATGTGTCATATAATCATAGAAGATTAGGATTGGAAGAGTCCTCCAGAGGTTATCTAGTCCAAAGCAGGAACAATCCCAACTGTCAAGCCATATTGTTGCAGTCAGCGCAGAATTTGGCCTGTATAGTGCTTACAATATCAATTTCATTACACAAGAGTAATAAGAGGGGACACTGAAAAATATCCTAACGTTTATCAGCATCAGTTCTACTATCCATGGATATTTATTATGGGAAACATGTCTGCCTTTATAGTGAATTATGATACATTGCAGAGATTTTCAATTTGAACAACCATTTCTTTACAGATTTAGATAGAGGCAATATGATATTTTCTGTCTTATTATCTATCCCCTTCTTAATGATTCACAACAGTCTTTTAGCTTTTTTGACTGCCACAGCTTATTGAGTGGATGTTTTCAGAGAACTATCCACAATGACTCAAAAATCTTTCTTGAGTGGTAACAGCTAATTTAGACCCCATCATTTTATGTGCATAAATGGGATTGTTTCCCAATATGTATTGCTTTGCATTTATCAACATTGAATTTCATCTTCCATTTTCTTGCCCAGTCACTCAGTTTTGTGAGATGCCTTTGTAAGTCTGCTTTGTTCTTAACTATCTTGAGTAATTTTGTATCATTTGCAAATTTTGCCACCTCTGTTTACCCCTTTTCCAAGATCATTTGTGAATATGTTGAACAGTACAGTACAGACCCCTAGGAGGCACCACTATTTACCTCTCTCCATTCTGAAAACTGACCATTTATTCCCACCCTTTGTTTCCTATCTTTAAACAGTTACTCAACCTGGAGAGGACCTTCCCTCTTATTCCATGACCATTTATTTTGCTTAAGAGCCTTTGGTGGGGAACCTTTTCAAAGGCTTTCTGAAAACCTTGGTCCACATTCTTGTTGACCCCCTTAAAGAATTCTAATAGAACGGTGAGGCGTGATTTCCCATTACAAAACCATGTTGACTCTCCCCCCACAAATTGTGTTAATCTGTGTGTATGATAATTCTGTTTTTTTACTATAGTTTCAACCAATTTGCCTGGTACTGAAGTTAGTCTAACTGGCTGCAATTGCCAGGACTGCCTCTGGACCCTTTTTTAAAAATTGGTGTCATATTAGCGATCCTCCATCTGGTACAAAAGCTGATTTAAATGATAGGTTACATACCACAGTTAGTAGTTCTGCAATTTCATACTTAAGTTCCTTCAGAACTCTTGGGTGAATACCATCTGGTCCTAGTAACTTATTACTCTTTAATTTATCAATTTGTTCCAAAACTTCCTGTAATGAGGCCTCAATCTGGGACAATTCTTAGATTTGTCACCTAAAAAGAATGGCTCAGGTTTGGGAATCTCCCTCACACTCTCAGCCATGAACATGGATGCAAAGAATTCACTTACTTTCTCTGAAATGGTCTTGTCTTCCCTGAGCGCTCCTTTCGCATCTCGATTGTCCAGTGGACCCATTCGTTGTTTAGAGGCTTCCTGCTGACGATGCACTTAAAAAAAACAGTAACCGATATTTTTTTTTACTTTCTATTTTTCAAATTCTTTTTTTTCCCCCCTTCCTAATCATATTTTCCCAGAGTTAATGTCCATTCTATTTTCCTCAGTAGGATTTAACTTCCACTTTTTAAAGGATGTCTTTTTTGCCTCTAACTCCTTCTTTTACTTTGTGGCACTTTTTTGGTCCTCTTATTATGTATTTTTTAACTGGGGCTATACATGTAAGTTGAGCCTCTATTATGGTGTCTTTAAAACGTTTCCATGCAGCCTGCAGGGATTTCACTTTTGGCACTCTACCTTTTAACTTCTGTTTCACTAACTTCCTCGTTTTTGTGGTGTTCCCCCTTCTGAAATTAAATGTTATAGTGATAGGGTGCTTTGGTGCCCCCCTCCCAAAAGATATTAAATTTTATTTTATTTTGGTCATTGTTACCAAACAGTTCAGCTACATTCACATTGTGGACCAGATCCTGTGTTCTGCCTAGGATTAAAACAATAGTAATGGTGGTATTGTCTTGTCTCTTTATGAAGTGTATATAGTTTATTAATTTACCTATATAGTATATCTTGAGATACAAGTCATAAAGTATAATATTTGTGCCTGTGTTCCAGCCGAGAAGACCTAGACGTGCGCTTGGGGTTTGAGCTGTGTGCGGAGGAGCAGGATTTCATGTGTAAAAGGAAAAAGGTGGTAGCTGCTGCTTTGAAAAAGGTTCTTCAGCTGGAGGAGGACCTGCAGGATGATGAGGTATGTGAGGCAGAATCCTTCCCAGTCCTTCTCACGGAGGAGCGCTCAGTCAATTGGGTGCAAAAATGTGGCATCTTATTCTCTATTTTCACACTGAAGAAGTGGGTGATTTTACTCTTTAGGAAGGAAATGAGTGGTCACAGACGACATTCATAATATATTTGTATTTGTCTGCAGGGTCGGTGACAGGAATTTTGGGGCCCCGTATGCAGATTGTGCGGGGCCCCCCCCTGGTCTCCCGCCGCCCGTGGGCCCCCCCCTCCGGCCGGTCTCCCGCCGCCCCCCCTCCCCTGGCCGGTCTCCCGCCACCCGCGGGGCCTCCCCCCCGGCCGGTCTTCCGCCACCCGCGGGGCCCAACCCCCGCATGCACTCTGGCCGCGTGGCCCGGCCAGGAGAAGCAAAGGGGGGCGGGGGGGAGGCTGCTGGGGGCCGGGGCTGATGAGCGCTGCAGCGGCTGCCCAGAGCCGCGCCTTGCTCAAAGGCCCGGCGACAAGGGGGTACGGCTGCATACCGGGCCCGCCCCGGATTTAAGGGGCCCCCCCTTAAGTCCGGGGCCCGGTACAGCTGTACCAGTTGTACCCCACTGTCGCTGGCCATGTTTGTCTGT
The DNA here is from genome assembly GCA_032164245.1 of Sternotherus odoratus. Lineage (NCBI taxonomy): Eukaryota > Metazoa > Chordata > Testudines > Kinosternidae > Sternotherus > Sternotherus odoratus. The sequence continues at coordinate 53,067,537 of JAVMKO010000006.1, read as the reverse complement.
ACAGTTCATAAAGAGTGTTGCTTTAATAGATAGAGATATTAAATGCCAAGGTGGTTTAGGCCCATGTTCTCAAAATTACAGCAAAAGCTTTCTTAGAACCAACCATCTTCTCAGCCAGCCCATGCCGACAGACTCAGAACTTCTGTCACTTAGGCCATGTCTATACTACAAACTCATGTTGACTAGTTACAATGGCATACGTCCACTGCAGTTAGTACATTGCTTGTGTGTGTGTACATACTTGGCTCCTTGTGTCTGTGGTGTGCATACTCCCTAGGAGTGCTTATGCTGATAGAAAGTGCAGTGCACCATAAGTCGTTATCACACTATGCAACTCACCACCATCCAGCGCACTGTCTTTTGGGAAGTTTTGGCAATGCATGATGGGGCTGAAATGAGTTGCACAGGGTAACTGGGAGCTTGGGGTCAACTTCCCAGTTTGCAACTTTCTCCAACCCATAATGCTTTCTGTATCCCATAATTTTTGCGCCTTTTTTTCAAAATCTCACCAAGCCGCACCACACTTCACGCTGTCCGTCATCTCTGACAGAAGCATGGAGTCAGCACAGCTCTGCACGATTGTCATAACTGTTGCAAGCACATGATCCTGCAGTAGTTGCAGAGCTGCAAGACGAATCGAATGAGTAGGGAACATGATAATTTCTTGGAGGACCGATTGCCATGGGACATAGTGAGAACCAATTCAAGGTTGTTGGCATTCATGGAGCAGCTGCAGATGGTGAAGTGCCACTTCTGGGCCCGAGAAACAAGCACTGACTGGTGTGATTGCATCATAAAGCAGGTTTGGGATGACGAGCAGTGGCTGCAGGGCTTTGGGATGACTAGGCCACATTCCTAGATCTGTGTGCTGAGCTTGCCCCAGCTCTCCAGTGCAGGGACACAAAAAAGACAGATGCACTCACAGTGCAAAAGTGAGTGCCGTTTTCACTCTGGATTGCTACCAGTCAGTCAGGAATCAATTTGAAGTCAGTAAATCCACCGTGGGGGCTCTTGTCATGTGGTGCAGAACTGTGACTCAGCAATGCCTCAGGACATAATGGATGGATTTGTGGTACTGGGGTTCCCACACTGTGGCAAAGGGGCGAGATAGAGAGCATTCATATCCCTATTTTGGCACCAGATCATCTTGCCACAGAGTGCATCAACAGAAGGGCTACTTTTCTGGGATTATCACAGGGATGCTTCATCAACATCTATGTGGGCTGGTCAGGGAAGGTGTGTGATGCTCCCATCTTTAAGAACACAGGACATTCCAGAAAGCTGCAAGCAGAGACTTTCCCATCCGGATGATTACCTTTGGCAATGATGAAAGCCCAATAGTGATCCTGTAACACCCAGCATACATCTTGCTCCTCTGGCTCATGAAGTCGTACACCGGCCACCTCAACAGCACCAAGGAATGATTCAACTACTAGCTTAGGAGGTGCAGAATGACAATTCACTGTGCTTTTGGTTCTTTGAAGTGATGCTGGCATTGTTCACTCACAAGATTGGCCTTCAGTGAGAAAAATATCCCAATGGTTATAGTTTCCTGCTGTGTCATACATCATATCCGTGAAGCAAAGGGGGAAATGTTTCCACCTGGGCAAAGGTGGAGCGGCTGTCTGCAGAACTTGAACAACCAGATACATGGGCTATTGAAGCTCAATGCAGAGCTACAGGCGATGGAAGGCTTTGAAAAAACACTTTAAAAGTGAGCTAGAGAAATGTGTGTTGTAGTCAGTGTTCCCTCTAATTTTGTTATGTTCATGTGCAGAATGAATGTTATGTGCACCAGTAGGGCCACCTCCATATTGGTGCACATAACAAAATTCATGTGGCGGGGTTGGGGCTGAGGGGTTTGGAGTATGTGGGGGGGGGGCTTAGGGCTGGGGCAGAGGGTTGGGGTGTGGGGGCATGAGGGCTCTGACTGGGGGTTCAGGCTCTGGGGTGGGTCTGGGGATGAGGGGTTTGGGGAGGGGGATCCAGGCTGGGGCAGAGGTTTGGGAGCGCAGGACACATCTTTTGACTTATCATTAATTTCCTTGTACTAGAAGAGGTAGTGGTGCAACCAAGAGGGGTAGAGTTGCTATCTGTTTTTCATTCTCCTCTAGAGTTAGGCAGAGGGGGTTATGCAGAACAGTTTGTTTATGTACTCGGGGATGTTCCTTGAATCCTCCTGAGAGAGATCTGTGAAACTTTCGTGGTATGCCTGCCACAGCTCTTTGGCTTTCACTGTGTACTGCTGTTGATCCCTGTCGTAGCCCTTCTCCTGCATCCCCTGAACAATCTGTTCAAAGATGTTGACATTTCTTTAGCTGGTGCCAGAGCTGTGCCTGCATAGACTCTTCAGGCGCAGGAGGTCCAGTATCTCCTGTCTTTTCCAGGTAGGAGTGCACCTGGAGCATGAATCCGGCATGGTCATCTGGACAGTTATATTTAACAATGGAGAGCTGCTAGGGGTGCTTGCCAAGCCAGGGATGCTTTTTAATGTATGCTTTTTTGCAATGAATAGGTACCAGTGGTGGCATTCATGACAACAGGTGGTGGTACGAGAGCACTGACAGCAATGTACGCTAACTTGTTGAGTATCCAGAAGTTGAATGTTTTGGACTGTATTTCATACATCACTGGTTTATCTGGAACAACATGGTAAGGAGGATCAACCTTCTGACACAAAGAAATGAATTAAGGACATGTAATCTCCAGAGTAGTAAAATGTTTATTAGTCTCTAAGTAGTTATGCATGTACCCATTGTAACCTAGTTTAAATATCTAATTATTATTATCAGGGGCGGCCCTACATATTTTTCCACCCCAAGCACGGCAGTCAGGCGCGTCAGGCAGCCTTCGGCGGCACACCTGCAGGAGGTCAGCTGATCCCGCGGTCCCTCCGATTTGGTGTACCCGCCGCCGAAATGCCACCGAATCTGTGGGACCAGCGGACCTCCCACAGTCATGCCACCGAAGGCCGCCTGACTGCCACCGTGACAGTCACCGACAGGCCGCTCCCTGCGGCTGGCTGCTCCAAGCATGCACTTGCTGTGCTGGTGCCTGGAGCTGCCCCTGATTATTATTTGCATACACAAACCAAGAAACCATCACTGTTTATAGTTTCCAGAGGTCTTTTTGGTCAACAGAATTATAATTAACAAGCAGCTTTATTTATCTAGTGTGGCTTTTTCATGTTGGCCTTTGTTAGGTGTTTACCAATATTTGCTATCATCCATGATCATGTGTGAATGATATCAACATTGGAAAAGTAGAAAGTGAATTAGAGAGATTAGAGCATCAGAAGCTACAGGTAACCAAGGGAGAGGTGGTGCTAATAAATGTACAGTCCTACACCACCAGCACAAGTAGGAAATAATAATGATAAATAATATACGACTCTTAGCAAAATGGGTTGTTAAGAACGTAAGTATGGTCGTACTGGGTCAGACTAAAGGCCCTTCCAGCCCAGTATCCTGTCTACTGACAGTGGCCAATGCCAGGTACCCTGGAGTGAGTGAACCTAACAGGTAATGATCAAGTGATCTCTTTCCTGCCATCCATTACCCCCCTCTGACAAACAGAGGCTAGAGACACCATTACTTATCCATCCTGACTAATAGACATAAATGGACTTAACCTCCATGAATTTATCCATTTCTCTTTTAAACACTGTTGTATAGTCCTAGCCTTCACAACCTTCTCAGGCAAGGAGTTCCACAGGTTGACTGTGCACTGTGTGAAGAAGAACTTCCTTTTATTTGTTTTAAACCTGCTGTCCATTAATTTCATTTGGTGGCCCCTAGTTCTTTTCATATGGGAACAAGTAAATAACTTTTCTTTATTCACTTTCTCCACACTACTCTTGATTTTATATACCTTATCATGTCCCCCTTAGTCTCCTCTTTCCCAAGCTGAAAAGTCCTAACCTCTTTAATCTCTCCTCATATGGGACCTGTTCCAAACCCCTAAACATTTTAGTTGCCCTTCTATGAACCTTTTCTACTGCCAGTATATCTTTTTTTGAGATGAGGCGACCACATCTGTCCATAGTATTCAAGCTGTGCGCGCACCATGGATTTATATAAGGGCAATAAGATATTCTCTGTCTTATTCTCTATCCCTTTTTAAATGATTCCTAACATCCTGTTTGCTTTTTTGACTGCCGCTGCACACTACATGGATGTCTTCAGAGAATTATCCACAATGACTCCAAGATCTTTTTCCTGATTAATTGTAGCTAAATTAGCCCCCATCATATTGTATGTTTAGTTGGGGTTATTTTTCCCATGTGCATTACTTTACATTTATCCACATTAAATTTCATTTGCCATTTTGTTGCCTGATCACTTTAGTTTTGTGAGATCTTTTTGAAGTTCTCAGTCTGCTCTGGTCTTAATTATCTTGAGCCGTTTAGTGTCCTCTGCAAACTTTGCCACCTCACCGTTTACCCCTTTCTCAAGATCATTTATGAATAAGTTGAATAGGATTAGTCCTAGGACTGACCCTCGGGGAACATCACTAGTTACCCCTCTCCATTTTGAAAATTTACCATTTATTCCTACCCTTTGTTCTCTGTCTATTAACCAGTTCTCAGTCCATGAAAGGATCTTCCCTTTTCCCCCATGACAACTTAATTTACAAAAGAGCCTTTGGTGAGGGACCTTGTTGTAATGAAGCAGCCACACTCATTACATTAAAACAATCTTGTTTTAATTTGGTGTGTTGTTATTACCCTAATATCACTTTTGATATACCTAAGCAATGTAGATGCCGCAGGCAAAATGTGGAATCAGGATTGGAGAGTTTGTTACAAATCCAGAACTTGAGCTAGGCTTCCAAATTGTTTGCTGAAATTCACAAACCTTTTGGTAAATCTGGACTGGGTGTCAAGCAAATCTGGGCCCATTTAATGGAAATTTTCTGAAACATTGTGGTTTCAATTAAATTTAGTTATATTTCACTGAGATTTTTGGTTTCATTCAAACCCAAAAGTCACATCAAGGTGTAAAACCACCCACCCAATCCAAGAAATGTTGCCCAACGCTCTCTAAGCCAAAACTTGAGAGTTCCAAAGAGCTCTAATTTTGAAGCCCAACTTTTCCTTATACTTCCTTTTCTCAGGACAATGTCAAATTTGTATGAAGATCCTGACTGGTCACAGAAGGATATGGAGGCAACTATCAGTGATGCTCGGAAACATGTGATCAAAAACAAGTTCTTGGCCTGTTTTTCCATGGATCGTCTGAAATACTATGTAAAGGAGCTACACCAGCGGAAACAAGAGGGCCACAAGATATGTTTTACAGATGTGTGGGGACTCATCATTGAAGCCATGTTACATGATGGGGTACTATAGAACATTTGCTCTTTTCAGAGTCTTCCTCTAAGGGCTGGTCTTCACTAGGGGGGTGGGATTGGCTGTAGATACGCAACTTCAGCTAAGTGAATAACGTATCTACAGACGACTTACCTGCTGTCCTCACGGCAGCGGCGGTCGGCAGCGTGCTCCCCTGTCGACTCCAGCTTGCGCCTCTTGATGAGCTGGAGTTCTGGGGGCGCCACTGGCGATCGACTTATCGTGTCTTGATGAGACGTGATAAATCAACCGCCAAAACATCAATCCCTCCCCGCGGTAGTGAAGACAAGCCCTAAGTAGCTAATCTTCTGAAAGTAAAAGTGAAGATAAACTGTAAACCCCAATGGGATAAGCTCACTCAACATGGCTGCAGAGTTATCCACACAAATACTGCCTCCTGTATATGTTAAAATTAGACCTGCTCAAAAAACAGGAAAGAACCCCCTCCCCCATGGATACTCTAGAAAATCCAAAATTCTTTTTTAAGGGCTGATTTTTTTCAAAGTACCTTAAAATCCCTATACAGAGGGAGAGTGCCTTGATAATGTCTATGCTACAAGTGGAACTGGAATAGTGCATGTGGTGCAAATTTGGAATTGTTGGTCCCAAATGCAGCCCAAACCCTTTGGCATATGAGCTGCTTTTACGTTTCAAAGTGCTGTCAAATCCATGTGCAATTTTGAGGAAGTTTCACCCCACCCCACCCCATAAATGCTTCCCCAAAGCCACCTTCCCCTTCTCTCCACATCCCGCCTTGTGCCAGGTTAAGCTTAGTATGGGGGAGAACGGGGGCTGGGGAGATAGATGAGGGAGGGGAGTAGCTACCCAATTGAAAATGACACCAAAGAGGCTAGCGCAAGTGTCCTGGCCAGGATGAATCTCTTCTCTACTAGGAGAGGCTCACTCAATGCATGCCAAATAGCTGTAGGTAGGGCTGATTGTGTCCAGGGAGCTGGAAACCAACACGCCCCAAGCATACCACAGCATGTAACGCGGGGGTGAAAAGCAGCATGTATGGGTCCCCAGGCACCTGGAACTGAGACTGGGCAAGGGAAGGAAGAGGAGGCAGCACACTCACTGAGATGAATGAATTTTCATTTTGTTGTTGTTCATAGTGGTTCAATATTTCAGTTTCCACATTTTCTGTGGAATTTTTCTATCCCCATTTTTCTTCCCCAAATCAGTAACTCTCTTCTAAATGAATTTTTATTTTTAAAATTTTTTAAAAATAAACCCCCCACCCCATATTTCTGAAAAACAATCAGTGTGACATTAAGGTGACCAGTGAAAATTAGCAACATAAAGAACCAAACCAGACAAGTAATAATAATAAAAAAAAATACAAATTTCACTGAATGACCAAACTTGTTCACATTTATTATTTACTTATTCCACAAGGGCATTTTTTTTAAAAAATCAAAATTTCAGCTCCCCCCAATTAAAACACAATAAGAGAATTTTATGACTGCTGATGCAAGCAGATGCAAGTATCATTTCTCTGTGTTAGCAAAACCCTTTGCTCCAGGGTTGAATTCAATCCAGAGAAAGACAGGCAATGCTGGCAGTGCTGCCCTCCTTCAAGGTTCCAGGCCAGGGTGTGGGGAGCAGTGCCACCCTCCCCATGAAGCCGCTTCAGGGAGCTGCTGAATCAGCACCTTGTGCAGCCACGCTGGCACTTAACACTATTCCCAGCCAACATTGCCCTCTTTTGGTTAGTGCTGCATGGTGCAAATCACTTGTGCCCTCTGCAATGGAAACAGTTAGGTTGTATCCACACTACAAATTGAAACCATATCGTAACTGGGCTCTTCATTCTTGTCCAGTAGTGGCTTTCCTGTGACATTTATCCTTTCTGGATGAAATGACTCATGTGTCTTCTCAACTGAGATTTTTTAAAAAAAAAGTGGGGGGGGGCATTTTTTTAAAAAAAGCAAAAGATAAAAAATGACTATTTTCACCAGTGAAAGCTTTGAATTTTCCAGTACACCAAACCCCAACAAACTGATTTGTAAACAAGTGAATAAGACTCCTCACATGCTTAAAGTTAAGCACATGCTTATGTGCTTTTGTGGATCAGGAACAGAGTGCTCAGCACATTTCAGGATCAAGCCCATAGAGGAGAACCTGGCTGGAATTGAGTAGGCATTTTATTGTAATATCCAAGTCCCAATACAGTGGTAGGTCCCCATGGCATTTAAATTTTCCTCAGTTATGTATCTTGTTTCCAAACAGGAAGACCACCATAAACTCACAGATCAGCAACAAGCACTAAGTCATGGTCAGAATCCCCTTCCCATCTACCTTGTTCTCAATGTGAAGGACAAAATTAGCAACCGAGATTTTAGAGGTAATAATTATGTTCTAGAAATTTATTTTCCTTTAAATCTAACAGGGTTCATTTTAGGGTTAGGCAAACTGGTTAATTTAATGCAAGAATCCTTCTTATATCAATTCACTCAAAAGTGGTCTTATATTTCTTATTAATTAAATCTGTGTCTCTCTGTATTTCTGGTTTTGCCTGGGATCAGAAACAGAATATTATGACAGAGGCTATTATCACAAGATTATCTGGCCTGCACAGAAGCAGGAAGTACCAGAAATCTCATGAGTTTTCCAGATACCTGTGGGTGTGGGAAGAGAATTCGCTTTCCATGCTCATCACTGTTATATCTATATTGAATAAAAGTGGCTAGTTAGAAAATATGGTAGTTCAGCAAGTAGTTTGTCATGAAGAGGCTGAAACCAAAATCTTATTCCATTAGTAACTTAATTTATTCATATAACAACAATATTTTTTCTTTACCTGCAGTCAAGTTACTGCAGTAATACTTTTTCTTGTGACTTTCTTCAGAATGGATGGAGTTCACTCCCTATGAGGTGGGACTCCTTAAATATGGGGCCTTCATTTGTGCTGAGAATTTTGGAAGTGAGTTCTTCATGGGTCGGCTGATGAAGAAGCTTCCGGAATCTCGGATCTGCTTCTTGGAAGGTGATTTATTGTCCTGGAACAATATAATGTAATGTAACATAAACCAGTCACTGGCAAGCCACAGTTTTATGGCTGCTGCAACTGGTACAGTCTCACCTTCTAGAAACTGTATAAGGTGATGTATCTGAACCAACAGCATGTCATGATCTGCAGATTTAAAAGCTCTCTTTAGTGTAATTGAGATTAATCTGATTTCATTATATTGTCATGCACAAGACATCTGAAAGATACTTTTTCACCTTTATTTGAACAACGACATTTTCAAAATGTTGCAGTTTGCTCAAGTACCAGTCTCTTCTGGATCCCAAATCTATGAAATTCAGGACCCAGTATAGAATGGTATTACTGCTGAAGTTTAGCACTGATTTATTCAGCAATGAAACACTGAAACATAACCTAATAACCATCAGTATGTCCAATATTCTGAAGCAGTACAGCTGTTCTAAGGAGAGTGTTTTGTACATACTGTATCCCCAAACCCTTTACAAATGTAAAGAATACAATTTAATAAATAACATCAGAGAGCAGCGAAATGAACAGAAACAGATGAGAGAGAAATGAAACAGCATGTAGTGGCAGACTTGAATTACAGTTCAAATGTGTAGTAAAGTAATAACAATATTTACCCCCTATGTATATGTTGTGTTGTTGTAGCTGTATCCATCCCAGGATATTAGAGAGTCAAGGTATGTGAGGTAATATTTTTCATTGGACTAATTTCTCTTGGTGAGAGAGATAAGCTTTCTAGCTTACACAGAGCTCTTCTTCAGGTCTGGGAAACTAACTCACGCCATAGCTACACTAGAGAGCTTACAGCAGCACAATTGTACTGATGCTGTAAGATCTCCTGTGTAGCTCCTCTATGCCTGTGGGAGAGAGCTTTCCGTCAACATAATTAAACCATCCACAATGAGCAGCAGTAGCCATGACGGTGGGAGATGCTCTCCCACTGACATAGCACTGTCCATAGTGGCACTTCTGTCCGTGAAAGTTATGTTGCTCAGGGATGTGTTTTTTTTCAGAGATTTATAGGGCTACAGCACAGTAATGTCTCTACAGCTTCATCAAACTGTGTTATAATATTATGAGGGCACAACTGGGGTTGTAACCAGATGCCTCAATGTGATAATTCTGTATTGTAAATAGAATCTAATATTTCCTTCCCTTCCTTTTGCATAAGCACTGCACACAGCTGTAGAATCAGAAAGCCCCTGGTTTACTCTTCCTGCATCTCACTCTGATTGCTGTAATTAAAAAGGATTTATGTAAATGGAATTTCAGGTTCCTATTATTAAATTAGCAATGTTGTGACTATTTGCCTGTATGGCGCTTTCACAACAGCCACTCAAAAAAGCTTTCAGTGACAGCACCAAGCTGCCTTTACACTGCCCACACCCAGGAAAGAGTGGATACGGACTAACATAGGTCATGAAACCCCTAAATTAAACTACATTCAGTGACTGGCTGGAATCCTCTTGGGAGTGCTCTTTGTAATTCCAGGTTGGTGAACATGTAATCTCCCAACTGCTAAGATTCAGTTATTTTTGGTTCTCATTCAAATCCCCCAAACTGGCCAACATTTTGAATCTCCAGGAAATGTAGTACTTGCATTGTTGCCAATTCATGTGATTTTCTCTCTCCAGCCCCACCCAAGTTGTGCGATGTTAAGTATTTTTCTTACAGCCCAATTCCTGGAGGTATGTGATTAGCTGGGAATCTGAGCTGTAGTTTTTTTTAAAAAGTAAGCTTCCAGCCTGGATTGCATATCTATTGCCAAAGTGCAATCCACATGAGTCAAGAATTTGGAATTGCAAGAACCAGAGTCTTGAAAGAAAATGCAAAAGTCTGGTGATCTTTTTAATAAAGAAGCTATTTGCAGTGTGACAACAAATATAGTGAACCTATAAATTTATGAAAAACTATGTGGCATAGGCCAATAGATGGTGCTCTTTACATTTACTATACATATGAGCATTCAGAGAGAAAGAGAGGGGTCTTTTTTAATATGGAACTCTTCTAACAGAAAGAAATTGAATAAAGTTCACTGGTAAGGATGGAAGGCAATTTTTAAATAAAATATTTTGAAGTTGCAGGTTATTCTTTGTCAATTTTCTTTCATGTCACAGGGATCTGGAGTAGTGTATTTTCATTGAACCTTATGGATGCCTGGTATATCTCCTTTGAGTCAGAAGAATTCTGGCACAAATGGACCCAAGACAGAGTTATTGACATTGGTTAGTTATTTTTACATTGCATTTTTGCTTTACTTTTTCTTGGGGTTATTTTATTTATTTACTTTCCTAATTTATTTATTATCTAATACATGAAGTGGAAAGCCATGTCTTGTGTTGCCATGCAGCAATCATTTTCATTGATTGAGAAGCAGAACTGATGAGATCTACAGAAGCCCCTTATATGGGGTCTTGAAGGAGGAGGGTAAATTGTATAAGAAAAAATATTCTTGAAAGTATGGGCGGTGGGGCTTATCCTTCCAGGACCCATGATTCTAGACAAACCCTCCTTGCCAGTGAGGTTTAAGATACTCTTGTTTCCTTTGTTAGTTTTTGCTGTTTGTAAGTGGTTTTTAATTTTGATCCCACTCAGGAATTCATTTGGGTATGTTTCCTCATAGTTTTACTTACCATTCATTAAGGTGCCCAGAGATGTAAGATATAAAAAGCAGCATAGATGTGCATGATGCTTTCCAGAACTAAAATATATTGTCCCTGCCCCAAAGAGTCTATGATGCAAGAGTCCAATTCTGCAAACCTTTACTATTGAATAATATAGTTCTTGTTACTATGGATCATTCCACTAAGGTGGAAAGCACTACACTAAATAGTATGGGCTTACAGGATGGGTACCATAATGTGTGATACAGGAAATCCTTACAACAGATAGAGTGGAGAAAGAAGAACACTGTAGCAAGTATTACTCTGATTCATTTTGTCCTGTTGCATTTGTAAGATGCAGCTTGTGAATTTTTTGGAGAGACAGGAAGTTAGGGATGTATGTGAGAGAGAGAGAGAGAGGGAAGTGGCAAGGATGGAGGAGAGGAAAAATATTTTTGGTGCAAAATGTTGGTTGGGATACAGTGAGGAGCAGAGAGAAGGAAGCTACAGTATACAGGTTAGTGAGAACTATAGTATGGGCAAGACTTTTAGTAGTGCTGACTGAGAAGAGGAGGCAGATTTGGGAAAGATTAGACAAATAAGCAACTAATTCTATGGAGAGCCTGGATGTTAGTAGAGAAGGAAGTTGAAATGAAGCCAAACATATCCTATAATAATTTATTATTATAGAGGACTATCCCCAAAATGAATTCAGATATACCAAACTTTTATCATTTTCTCTGCAGAGGAAGAACCTGTTTTACCTACGAGGCCAAGTGAGTTAACTACTAGAGTGGTCTCCCCCCCAGATAGCCTTTCAACTGTTTTTCGAGATGTTCTTATGTTGCGGCCAGCAGTTTCAGAAATCCACAATTTTCTAAAGGGTTTCCAGATGCACAACAGCTACTTGGAGAATGAGTTTTCTAGATGGAAAGGTATGGTGATAACTTCCTATTTGAAGCTGCATTTTTAAAGATTGGGTTGGGATCTAGAATTTATTGTGAATATCTGTGGTCCCAAGCGGAAGTGAATGAAGTGACTCAAATGGTTCTCTTATTTTGTGAGAAATCTAAGGTAGTAATACATGGTGATGCAATGTGGTATGGAATGATATGATATGAAGGATAAAGGTTTGGATTCACCCATTGCCCATAAGTGACAAAGCCATGAGTACATTATGCAGGCTATTATTATACTGTTGTTGTTTATGTAACCCTTCTGCCCTTCAGAATTGGCAGCAACAAGGGCCGGGTTCAGTAAATAGGGGTTCCCTCTCAACAATACAATGCAAACTGGCTCGAGCCCCCACCCAGTGACCTGGGAAAATCCTAACACACCCCTGGGCGCCTCAATGAGGCAATACTTCCCCTCTTGCAAGCACAGATCGGTGTAACAGAAGATCTTTATTAACATGAGGTAAATGACATTACTAAACTGGGAAAAACACCACACCTAGGGTTCATACACCAACCCGTGAGCAAATTGCCCCTCCCCAGCAAGTTTGGGCTGTGTCCTCTCCTGTAGGTTCAGGAGCCCAGCAACCCAAACGTCACCCAAAGTCCCACAAGTCCAGCAACCCCAAAAGTCACCCAAAGTCCCAAAAGTTCAACAGCCCCAAAGTCTCTGGAGCCCCTGGTCCAAAGTTACTCTGCCGAGTCTTACCTCCCAGGCTGGGTGGAAGTGGAGGGCAGAGTGAAGGGTACCTTCACGAGGTCTGAGGCCGACAGCCCAGTCTCTCCGTGGGGTGCTGGTTGCTCTGCTAGCCACCCTGCTAGCCGACACAGGAACTGCTCTGTCCACGGCTCGACTCTGCTCTGCCCACTGTCTCAGGAACTGCTGTCACAGGAACTGGCCCACTAGCCAGCACAGGGACTGCTCTGCCAGCTGTCTCAGGAACTGGTCAGCCAGCACCGGGACTGCTCGGCCAGCTGTCTCAGGAACTGGTCAGCCGGCACCGGGACTGCTCGGCCAGCTGTCTCAGGAACTGGTCAGCCGGCACAGGAACTGCTCCGCTATCCGCCCTGCTAGCCGACACAGGAACTGCTCTGCTTAGGGCCCCCCACTTAAGATAAAGCTCAGTGATTTTCAGCTCTTAAGTGATTTCAGCTCATAGGGGAGGGCTTTAGTGCAGAGGCACCACCAGACCCAAAGCAACTTCAGCTCAGTGGGCTGAAGTTAGACTCCTAATGGAAGCAAAAGTCAGCTCTAACATTCCACAGGGGAGAGAGGCCAGGTGCAATAGGCCTGTGAGGCCCTCAGACAAGGCCCTCACCACAAGATATAGGAGCCTGTCCACAGCCTCTCTCAATTCAGTGAGTTTTGGAACCACTGTCCCTTGTCTAGTGAGCGCTACCTAGCTGATGGCGAGTCCCTCCAGCATGCCAAAGGCCAAATCAATGTCCCAACCCCTCATTCACACAAACAGGTCAATCAGCACTCTATCATTCTTGCCCCAATACTACAGAAACTGGGGGTCCCACAGTAGCCAAAGTGATCATTTGGGCTGTTAGAGTGCAGGCCAGGTGCAGTGGGTGTGTCTAAGCAAATCAGGTGTTATTTTCCAAAAGCTACTGCAATTTCTGCAATTCACCACTGGATGTCACCCATACTGACACTGCAAAGTCATTGCAATTCCTGCAATTCCCCGCCGGATGCCACTCATCCTGACACTGCTTACATTTATATTCCAGATGTGCCCCAAATGTGCAAAGGATTGTCAAGACATTGAGGAGGTTGAAGTTTCTGCCTCCCAAACAAATGCCTAGAAAACCTTTTATATCACAACACAGTATCATATATTCTGTATATGCCATGGATGTTACAGAACATTTGCTCTAGGAATGTATTTTAGAGAGTTTTCAAAAGTGCATTTGGATTATTTTTTGGCACCCTCTGTTTAAAATGTCTGAGGTCTTAGTTACCATGACTTTAACTATGCAGAACTTAGAGGAAGCCATAAAAGCCTCTAGAAAGGACATTCAAACCTTTCTATACCTAAATACATAATAAGTTTAAGTAAGATAGCTCCAGGGCCGGCGACAGGAATTTTGGGGCCCCATACGCAGATCGTGCGGGGCCCAACCCCCGCATGTGCTCTGACCGCGTGGCCCGACTGGGAGAAGCAAAGGGGGGCGGGGGGAGGCTGCTGGGTGCCGGGGGAGGGGGCTGATGAGCGCTGCCCGGATCCGCGCCTTGCTCAAAGGCCCGGCGACAAGGGGGTACAGCTGCGTACCGGACCCACCCCGGAATTAAGGGCCCCCCCTTAAGTCCGGGGCCCAGTACAGCTGTACCCGTTGTACCCCCCTGTCGCTGGCCCTGGATACCTCACAGTCCTGAAGGACTAGAAGCAAATGCAGTTTCCTGCTGAGACTCTCCCCTTCCCAATGATATAAAGACCCCGTTTATAGCTCGTGATATTGTTATATATAGAAAGGCTGTTCTTGGTGCATGACTGAATCTTGCCCACCTGGGGCCTTGGAAAAGTATTATTTTGAGGGAAAATTCACATGTAGAGGAAGATGAAGTATTTCTTTTGTAGGTTGATTTAAGCCTCTCAGGGGGTTGGAATGTTACCACTAATCCATCTCCCTGGGACTTATTGTAAGAGGGCAGACAAGGCAGTTAAAGTTACATGATAATTCCTTTATCCATTGCGTTGCAATTTATACTCCTGGTGGAATTCTGCGCCACTGTACGTGTGCAGAATTCATGTCCCGCACAGATTTCTTTGCTTCCCTGCAGAAAAAATAACTTTCTAACAGGGAAGCAAATGGAAGCTGCAAGAACAGTCACACACCACTCCCTAGCAGCACAGGTACATTGTTTCAGGCGTCCGGAGCAGCCAGTGGAGAGGTAAATCACTGCGAGGCTGGGGACACCCAGCCAGTGGCTCCTGCCCTGAGTCGGGGATCAGCTGCTAGTCTCTGGAGGCAGGAGAGGACGGGACTTCCTGTTCCTCTTCCCCTGCAAGGAGTGGCTAGGGAAGTGTCAGACCCATCCCCAGAAACCTCCCCCAGATGCAGAAAGCTCAGCATCCTCCCCTGCTTCCTGCCCCCCATCACTCCTCAGCAGTGCGGTGAGGGGCCACTATATGGGGAACTGCTCTCCCATCCTCCCAGCCCCTGTGCATCCAGACCTTCCATACTCAGAAACCCTGGCCAATCCTCACCCCATATTACTGGCTCAGGTGGTATTCCCCATTATAAATATAGATAATTTTTCTTAAACCAGTAATATTTCATATACCAGTGAAAGAAAACTCTATATTTTCTCCAAATGTACATCTGAATATCTATCTATCTTTGATTCTTATATGACCTCACTACCATAGTATTTGGACACCTCCCAGTCTTTATCCCTATGAAGGAGGAAAGTACTATTATCCTCATTTTTCATATGGAGAACTGAGACAGAGAGAGACCAAGTGACCTGGCCATGGTCATACAGGAAGTCTGTGGCAGAGCAAGGAATTGAACTCTGGTCTTGTGTGTTCCAACCTAGAGCCTCTTTGGCTGTGAAAAGCAGACAGAAAGAATTGCTTTATGCTCTCCAAAAGGGTGGTTGCTGCTGGTCAATAATGTGAAAGGCAGAATGAGGCAACCCAGACGTGAAGGAAAAAAACCCTGAACTACAGTTGTACAAAACTGTGTCTGGGGTCAAAAAGGGAGCTGAATTCTCTTTCCGCTCTTTAACTATTTATTGTCCACCGCATAGTAGAATATCTACCCTTGCAGTGATGCACACTCTTGACAAGAAATATTTTTCTGGTAGACTGTGATCTTGACTGTCACCCCAACCAGCTGACAGGAGGAGCAGATCACCTCGCTCTGGTAGATACTGCATTTGCCTTCGAAACCAGTTACCCACCGCTTATGAGGCCGGAGAGGAAAGTGGACCTCATCCTGCATTTCAACTACAGTTCAGGATCACAGATAGCGGTCAGACCTTTTGCCTTTTTCTTTAGTAATATCCCCGCTTTCAGCTGCCAGAATTGTTAACTCTCTATTTCCAAACACTTAAAGAAAAAGGTTTTTTTAAACAAGAATAAACTCATACTGCCAGTGGTGTGAATCCTTGTTTCAGAATCACACTACCTAGGCCCAGATCCATAAAAGGACTTAGGTGTCTAACTCTGACTTTAGGCACCTAAGTCCAAAATCTAGGCACCAATGAGAGCCTCAAAATCCGTTCAGCCACCACCTAACCCTGCAGGCACCTAAAACACCTACATTATTCCTGCAAAAATCCCCTAGAAGCCTAGGTTTCTGCCACTGGGTATGTGCACTGCTGCCTCAGCTAGACTTCTGCACACCTATCTCATGTCCAAGCCTCAAACCAGGAGAAACTATGGGTTGCTATGGCTGTCTTAACAGAGTGACCCAAACTGGTAGGCATTCTCAAACCATCTCTAACTTCAGTCAGAAGGATGGGGAGGAGGCAGCCTCTCCTATATCCTTGACCCCAGTGATTACGGCACTCACTCAATAAGTAGGAAACCCATTTCCAAACCCCTTTTCTACATTAGGCAGAGAGGGGAATTGAACTGGGGTCTCCCACATTCTGGATGAATGCCCTAACCATTGGGTTAAAAGTTATGAGAGGCTTCTGCATCTCCTCCTTCCATCATTTTCACTAGGAGTTAGGCATGTGTTCCTGCCTTTCTGGCAAGGACTGGCTTAGTCACCTGACTCCAGGAGAGGGTTTACAGCTTTGGATCCCAAGTAGAGATACGGTAGGTGCCTCGCTCCAGCCTGGATTTAGATGCATAAACCTCAGAGAGGCAGGGTTTAGGAAAAAAACCTTTCATCAGCATCTGCTGTTAGCTTATTTAGGCAGCTCCTCAGCTAGCTTTTGTGGATCCCATTCTCAGGCGCCTATCTCTCCCCATTCATTGTACAGGAAACCTGTGTTCTAAACTCAGGGTTTGTGAATTCCACTGCATGGCTAGGTACCTTAGTACTTATAGCAGAGATAGTGTGCGAGTTTCTGGATCGGGCAAAATTTTCTTTCACTTGTTCAACACGTTATGTTAACATATGGCAAAAATTATTCTGTCCACTTTGCAGTTATCCCAATGTGAAAGATTTTAAACTTGACTCTTGAGGGGGTTGGTGGGAAGGGTGTACTTTGGCTAGTTTTGAAGAAATTTGATTTAGAAATAATGAAGTTATAATCATTTGAAAATTACACATACCACCACATGTATAGGTGTGCACTTCCAGGTATAAACATGCTTTCACACACATTTTTAAACACACCTCTAACCATCTGTGTGTTTGATCCTTGTGGTCAGAAATTCAAATACAGGCAAAGACCATTTGAATGTTTCACCAGATATCTAAATGCAATTACTTGTGTATCTCATCGTGGGGTTTGGATTTTCAAATTAAAGCACTTTGTGCTATTTTTTTTATTCCAGTGTTTGATCAGACATTCAGAGAACCCAAGGTGCCTTGCCATCTGAATAACTGTAGCGTGGTCGAAGAAGTGCTTAAATGCATTATTTTTTTCAAAATCTTGCTTTAAAAAAATAGGAAGTTCACTACGAAAAGTTAACATATTTGATGCAGTGTTATACTGTGGTTGACTTTTTAGAGCTTGACTGGTTAAATACTTGTGAATGAGCTCCCACCCACTGAGCAAATCCTGCACAATTAGGTTTTTAACATGCTGTTCTTTTGTCACAAAAATCTTAACTCATCCACATAATCATATACCAATCTATGGTGCCTCACGAACTGAAGGATTCCTGTGGGGGAAACAAACTGAAAGTGATATGCAAACTACACATAGGGATCACTTCACCAGCACCTGAAATGCAGCCACTGCTCTGGCAGGAAGGGGGATGTGAGAATATAGATCACAGTGGCCTAGATGCTACCACCCTTAGTGACTTTCTCCACAAGACTTATTCCACTCGTACTGAAGTCAATCTCTTAAGTAAATCTTGGTCTTAATTTTGTCAGTGGTTTCTGATGTTTTGTTTTTCCCTCTGTGATTACCCAGCCTTTGATAAAAGCCTCTAAGTACTTCTCAGAGCAGGGAATCCCTTTCCCCAAAGTTGTGCCAGGTGAAGAAGAAGCAAAAAATCCAAAGGAGTGCTACATAGTTGGAGACAAAGAAGGCCCAGAAACACCTCTAGTGCTTCTTTTCCCACTAGTGAATGACACCTTCCGAAACTACAAAGCACCTGGTAAGTTAGCAGCAGCAATCGCTCTATTAAAGCCAGCCTAATGAGTTTATGGATTCTCTGGATTCCCACTTTTAATTTCATTACAACGAACCTATATTGGCTGGATGCCTGTAAAAGATTTTGCTTTTAGACTTTTCACTATAGTACCAGGTATGCAATAAAACACCTGTGGCTGGCCTATGCCACCTGACTTGGGATCGCGGAGCTCAAGTTGCAGGGCTATCAAATTGCAGTATAGATGTTTGGGCTCGGGTGTCTACACTTCAGTTTTATAGCCCCAGAACCTGAGATCTGCAATGTAGTAATGACAGCTTGAGAAAATAGCTCTGAGAGGTGTGAACAGTTTTTGTTCACTTTGCTGAGTTTTAGACTCTGAAAGCTCAAATTGACTCTTTTAAATGTCAACCTTGTAAACTACTTGACTGCGGATTATTTTTAATAGTCATATCCACCTAATGTGCCTATCTCACAATCACAAACTGCCTCTAGGTGCCAAAAGCCTTAGCTGTTCCCCACCCAAGTGCTAAAACCTCCTGCTTCCCCAGTGCATCTTCTAAGTTATTTGTTATCAATACAAAAATCTACCCTATGTTGAAAATGAAAAAATTGAGGCCATCATATAATAAATTGAATTTAATATCAAAATGAATGTGGGGGCTGCTGTACTGATTTATGAATCATTTTTGTATTAAAAATTAAAATCATTTCTATTTCTTAAATGAAGCTGCCATGGAATTTCCAGGCTACCATATCAGAATGCCAAAGAATCTCGGTGTCCCATCACAGAGATTAGATGTAGGTTGCCACAAAGTACATGAGGCCTAATGATTAATATCTCTAACTGAATCACTGTTTCTCCTTTGTAATACATTTGGTTCTGCTTCTCATCTCTTAACACACCTTCCTCTTTTTTCCCAATCCCTCTTTCTCTGTGCTGGCTATCAAGGTACATGCCACTCCCAATTTGGTAGTGGATGTGCAATTTTCTCTAAAGGCCTGTCTTCACTACCACTTTAATTCGACCTTAACGACGTTAGGTCGAATTAAACGTGTACCTGTCTTCACATACATGCCCTTAAAGTCGATTTAAAGGGCCCTCAAAATCGAATTTGTAACTCCTGCCTGACGAGAGAAGGAAGGCTAAAATCGACTTCTCTATGTCTACTGTGAGTAGTGAAGAGGCATCTGAAGTTAAGCCTCCGACCTCAGAGCAGCCCCGCGGCGGGGGGGTCCGGCGGGGGGGGGGGGCT
The DNA here is from genome assembly GCA_032164245.1 of Sternotherus odoratus. NCBI lineage: Eukaryota > Metazoa > Chordata > Testudines > Kinosternidae > Sternotherus > Sternotherus odoratus. The sequence continues at coordinate 53,048,144 of JAVMKO010000006.1, read as the reverse complement.
GTTCAGGTGGGTGGGCGGGGGGTCCGCGGGGCTGCTGGGGGGGGGGGGGGAGCTGGCGCGGGGCTGCTTGGGCAATCCGCTCAGCTGCCTGGTCAATTTCAGGTGAAATTGACCAGGCAGCTGAGCCGATCACCCAAGCAGCCCCGCGCCAGCTCCCCCCCCCTCGGGCGGGCGGGGGGGGTGTCCGGCGGGCGGGGGGGGGGGCGCCGCGGGGCTGCTGGGGGGGGGGGGAGCCAGCGCGGGGCTGCTTGGGCGATCCGCTCAGCTGCTTGGTCAATTTAAGGTGAAATTGACCAGGCAGCTGAGCCGATCGCCCAAGCAGCCCCGCGCTGGCTCCCCCCCCCCCCTCGGGCGGGCGGGGGGCTGTTCAGGCGGGCGGGGGGGGTCCGCGGGGCTGCTTGGGCGGGGGGGGGTCCAGCACGCATTGCACTGTGGGCTACCTACCCACAGTGCAATGCAGGCTATGTCGACCCCTGCAAAAGTTCTAGGACAGACAGTGTCGACCACTGTCGACCTGCTGTCCTGGTGGGGACACACTGATTCGATTTTCTAAACTCGAGTTTAGAAAATCGAATTAAGGGAAATCGACCTAGTCCTGTAGTGAAGACATACCCTAAGATCCCTATGAATGTCTCCCAGTGTGCTGGCCTGGAGGAGGTGCTCAGAGAATGAAGCAGTCCTTCGCCACATCAGGCATCTAATTTCCACCAGTCTTGAGAGTGGTGATCCAGGCAGCCATGTAGCGAATTAAGCTCAATATACTCATAAAATATCTTCACAGCAAGAAAATCTCACTGCAGAGAAATCTCTGGTCTGTGACTGACTGTGTGCACATGGTTGATAAAGACTAGGATATAATCATGTCTCAGTAATAAACCTAACTGCTATTATTCTTTAGGTGTGAAACGTAGTCCGTCAGAAATGGCAGAAGGTGAAATTGATGTTGCCGATGTCAATGGTTCATATAATATAAATAATCTGCGCTATTCAGAGGAAGATTTTGACAAGCTGGCAAAACTGAGTTACTACAATGTCCAGAATAATAAAGACTTGATTCTTCAGGCCTTGCGTTTAGCTGTTGAACGGAAAAAACAACGTCGAAATAGTCTCAAACCTCAGACTCCTCTGTGATGATATATCTTTCTCTTCCATCATTGGGAAGGATGCCAGCATTCTACTATTTGTCCAGCATTATGGAATATGAAAGAAATATCTATCTGTTGATATTAGTGAAGAAAAAAGGAACTGAAACAAAGTGATGGAAATCCAAAGAATGCTAAAAATAGCATTCAATCTGCAATAGGAAAATCTCACATCTGCCTGTCAGACATGAGAATAAACCTAAAGAGGAAAGCTCTTTCATACTTTATTCATGTGCTTCCCTTGTTAACACTCTCAACAGAGTGGCCAAGTACTGAATTGGTGTTGAGGCTGTACTATGCTGTTACTTCTAAAAGTGGCATTTCCAAGTCAAGGTTGAGGCAGATTGGCAAGGAAATGTAAAGTAGTTCGCATTGTCACTGTTTGTTCTGTGTCTATTCTGTCAGTTAAGAGAGGAGTTCCACTTCCAGGACTGCCAGTCCAGAACCTTTAAAGAGAACAGAATCAGTTTTTAAATAAAATAATAAAAGTACTAAGATTTCTATACAAATATATAAAAATAGTAAGTAAAATTTTGCATAATAAAATGTTTTGTTGGATTCTAAGTGGTGGTAATGAGTTTGTTTTTTTTAAGGTAGTCTTCTATTAGCAGAACTATTAACGCAAATGATTGATTCTGTATTCACAACTAGCAAAGGGTCTGGCATAGAGATGGTGCAAGCACCAGAGTTCAGCATCAGAACTGAATGTCAACTTTCCTAGTGTTTTGGACAGTTTGAATTTGGGATTCCAGTTTAGGCTCATCTCGAGTAAGACAATCCCACACACAAAAATTTCCTACGGTGAAATTAATGTTGTAGAAACATAGCAAAGGTTTAGTTTACGTCTAATGTTACTGGAACTCAGATCACTGATATATGCCTGCAAACTTGATTTTAATTTAATAAACTTTTCCTTCATTTTTTTTTTAAACAGGCCTAAGTTCTATTGCAAAGGCTCCCTGTTTCTACAAACCTTACCAGGCATACAAGAGAGGAAGCCCAATCCAGCAGACTTTAGGAGGTTCAGTGATGAATTAGAATGGTCCCTTGGTCTGCTTGCTCACCCCAGTGCTAACCCAACTTTCTGTGGAGGGAAGTCCTGATGCTGTAGACTTCCCACGGTCTGCAAAAAAGAAGTCTTACTTCTGCAGATTCCCATTGGTCCTCAGGATCAGGGCTCTCATCCAAGGAGGGCATAAGCGTGTCACTCTTCCTCTTGGCTTCATAGTACCGGAAAGACTAGAATTCTACTGAGTGCAGGAAAGGGGGAAGGGAAATGTGGCTGGGCAGGAAGCTTGATAAGCAGAACCAAGAGCATAACCTCTTTCCTAACCTTCCTGCTACTTTTTAGACGCCATGGAGGGCTTACAGGGAGTGATAAGCCCCTTTCCCACATCTTGTGCAGCTTCATGAGTAACATTTTCTTGTATGAGACGCCAAGTAATAGTTTCCCTCTCAGGGACTGTGAATTTTAGAGGGGGTAACAAAATAAAGCTTTATATTGGAAATCAGTTGCAAGTTGCATGCAACTAAGGAGCATGTTAACGTAGACATATAGACAGAAAAATGGAACATCCTGAGGGCTACACACAGAGGTATCATACATGAGTAAGAAAACTCAGAACTATGTAAAAATGTGCTGATAGTTTTGGTTAAAAGATGTTACTATCTCAGACTTCAGTAACATATAGCATGATTCTGCAGACCCTTTCTCCACATGTAGTATCACTGACTTTGCCAGGATGATGCGTAGGCCCACACTCTCTGCAGAAGGAATCTTCCTATGGTTCGATCTACTGATAAAGCAACACAAAGCAGCCTGAATGCATTGGAGAATTGGCCCCATGGGGTGTATGTGAATAGGTTGCCTTCTATTCGTTTGTTACAACTTAGAAGCATCATAATATTATTTTATAACTGCTATCTAGTGAGCTCTTAAGTAATGCACAGATGTTTTTTAGATGAAGTAATAGTGACTACAATATGTTCAAGTTCAATAGCTTTGATGAGCAGTCATCAAAAATTAGAAACATGAAACCAAACTTAAGAAAGGGGAAACAAAACTTAAGAAATGGGTATTTCCAAAAAAATGAGGAAGCCAGTCAAAAAGACCCTAAAGCAAAAGTGAAGCACTTTAAAATACTTAGACTCAGCATGGAGGTTTCTTACCAGGCCTTAATCCACAACAGCTTCAAAATGGCTTGCCTCGCCTTAAACAAAACATGAATCAGAAATGCAAACAAAACCAGACTGGTTAAAATACAAGAGGTTATTTGAACCCAACAGCTATTCTATTGAGGGGAAATGAGAGGAAAGGGAATCCAATCCCACTGAAACCAAAAGATGAGCATAAAATGTGGTATTCAATCAGCAAGATGGAAAGTAGGAGGTCTAACCGGGATTTCAAAACAAATATAAATACCCACCAAATCTTGTTTGTAGTTATGCTGGACTACCAAACAGTAATTGAGGAGAAGGATGTTGCAGAGCAGGTTAATGACTTTGTATCAGCCCCCCTTACCATGGAGGACATACCCTCTAAAGCCAAATATGGACCTAGCTTCAGCAAAGTCTTGTGTAGTCACCTGGATCCACCCCAAAGTTTTAACCTCTGGATAGGCACCACGCCTATTTATTCATTCCTTTTCCCGATACGTCTCTGTTCAAATGCACTGAGATTTTTAAAGCACGGAGGGATTTAGGGACACATCTTCCATCCAGATATGTTTTAAAATGAATGGACTATGTCTAAATCCCCCCACACCCACCCAAATATCCCGAGGCCGAGGATCGTTCCAGCTTTTCCTAGCGTTGCGGAGACCCGCCGGAGCGCGAGAGGTTGGGCAAGGCCGGGCTGGGTCCCCGCCCCGGGGGCGGTGCTCGGGGAGGAGGGGCCGGGCCGGGCAGGCGGGGCGCTGCCGGCCGCCAGTCAGTCCGTGCGGCGCTGCGTGGAGCGGCGGCTGGGTCGGGATGTTCAGCTGGATGGGGAAGCAGGCGGGCGGGCGCGAGCGGGCCGGCGGCGACCCGGTGCAGTCGGTGACCGGGGGGCTGAAGGAGCTGTACGCGCGGCGGCTGCAGCCGCTCGAGGACCATTACCGCTTCCAGGACTTCCACTCGCCCGCGCTGGAGGAGGCCGACTTCGACAACAAGCCCATGGTGCTGCTGGTGGGGCAGTACAGCACGGGCAAGACCACCTTCATCCGGTAAATACCGCCCCGGGTAAATACCGCCCCATTGCCCGCCTTCATCCGGTAAATACCGCCCCATTGCCCGCCTTCATCCGGTAAATACCCCCCCGGGTAAATACCGGCCCAATGCCCGCCTTCATCCGGTAAATACCCCCCCGGGTAAATACCGCCCCAATGCCCGCCTTCATCCGGTAAATACCCCTCCCCCATTGCCCGCCTCCCTTCATCCGGTAAATACCCCCCCCGGGTAAATACCGCCCCATTGCCCGCCTTCATCCGGTAAATACCCCCCCGGTTAAATACCGCCCCATTGCCCGCCTTCATCCGGTAAATACCGCCCCATTGCCCGCCTTCATCCGGTAAATACCCCCCCGGGTAAATACCGCCCCAATGCCCGCCTTCATCCGGTAAATACCCCTCCCCCATTGCCCGCCTCCCTTCATCCGGTAAATACCCCCCCCCGGGTAAATACCGCCCCATTGCCCGCCTTCATCCGGTAAATACCGCCCCAATGCCCGCCTTCATCCGGTAAATACCCCTCCCCCATTGCCCGCCTCCCTTCATCCGGTAAATACCCCCCCCCGGGTAAATACCGCCCCATTGCCCGCCTTCATCCGGTAAATACCCCCCCGCCGCCCTATTGCCCGCCTCCCTTCATCCGGTAAATACTCCCCCCCCCCCCCCGGTAAATACCGCCCCATTGCCCGCCTTCATCCGGTAAATACCCCCCCGCCGCCCTATTGCCCGCCTCCCTTCATCCAGTAAATACCCCCCCCCGGTAAATACCGCCCCATTGCCCGCCTTCATCCGGTAAATACCCCCCCGGGTAAATACCGCCCCAATGCCTGCCTTCATCCGGTAAATACCCCTCCCCCATTGCCCGCCTCCCTTCATCCGGTAAATACCCCCCCCGGGTAAATACCGCCCCATTGCCCGCCTTCATCCGGTAAATACCCCCCTGCCGCCCTATTGCCCGCCTCCCTTCATCCGGTAAATACCCCTCCCCGGTAAATACCGCCCCATTGCCCGCCTTCATCCGGTAAATACCCCCCTGCCGCCCTATTGCCCGCCTCCCTTCATCCGGTAAATACCCCCCCCCCCGGTAAATACCGCCCCATTGCCCGCCTTCATCCGGTAAATACCCCCCCCCCCCCACCGCCCTATTACCTGCCTCCCTTCATCCGGTAAATACCCTGCCACCCCCATTGCCCGCCTCCCTTCACCTGGTAAATACCCCACCTCCTGCTGCCCTTCCTCGGTAAATACCCCCCCCCCCCTGCCTGCTTTCATCCGGTAAATACTCCCAGCCCTCTGCCACTGCCCACCTAAGTGAATATTCCTTGCCTCAGTCCAGTAGCTGTCCCTTGATGCATCCCTTCATCTATAAATTACCCATTGAGGTAAACGTCCCCTTTCCTTCCTCATTTGATAAATACCCCCGCTTGGGCAAATACCTTCCACCACATACCCAGGGAAACAACAAAGACGGATCATCCATCACTAGTGTAGTTGCCCCCGGTGCCTAAGCTTCATACTGTAAAGAGTTTGGCCTCTGGGCTAAATCCCCCTTTGGTCTTCCTGCCAGCAGACAGTTTCATACAGTAAATACCCCATAACTACCTACTCTTGCGTGCACCGTGGTCAAGGCCCCTCTGCCACTTTCCTTTCATACAGTCTCCATTTCACACCTCCACTGAATGATTAGTTCCCTCCTCCTCCATCTATAAATACCTCTCACCCTGTCATTTCCACCCTCACTTGGTAACTACTGCCTTGGCCCTGCTGCCTATCTGTTAAATAATCCTCCATCTGCCCCCACACTTGGATAAGAAAAGACCCTTTCATGCAGTAAGTACCACTACCCAGGGTGAACAAACCTACCATTTTCATACTGTAACACACCTATTATCCTTTAACAGTAACACATCTCGAGAGCAAATGCGGGGTGGAAAGTTGAGAGGCCTGTCACTAGAATGAAGACCATAATCTTGATGGCTGATGCAGAACTAGCTATGAGCTGTGGCTTGTGTTATTACGAAAGGGCAAGTGAAAACGTGTCCACTGGGTGAACAGGTGGAACAAGTTTGCTTGGATGGGGGCAAAGTTGAAAAATGTGGAACATGTAGAAAAGTGTGTGTACACCTGATTTGAAAGTACTTTAAAAGAAGATAAAAACATAACTATTAACTGCCTGTTCCATCTTAAAGCCATAAAGCAAGTAACATTGAGTGAGTCAGGACCTTTTGTCTGTTGACATGCAAATTATCTAATCAGTCTGAGCTAGGGGTGAACAAACTTTTTGGCCTGAGGGCCACATCTAGGTGGGGAAATTGTATGCAGGGCTGTGAATATAGGGCTGGGGAAAGGGGTTGGGGTGTTGGAGGTAATGTGAGGTGTGGGAGGGGGTGCAGGGAGAGGGTATGGGCAAGGGGTTGGAGTGCAGGAGTGGGTTCAGGACGGGGTTGGGGTACAGCAGGGGGTGTGGAGTGTGAAAGGGGGCTCAGGGCAGCGGGTTGGGATGCAGGAGGGGTTCAAGGTGTGGGCTGCAGCCTGGCGCCATTTACCTTGAGTGACTCTGGGGTGGCAGTGGCACATAGCAGGGCTAAGGCAGGCCACTCCACCATGTGCTGCCCTCACCTGTGGGTACCACCCCTGAAGTTCCCATTGGCCGTGGTTCCTCGTTCCCAGCCAGTGGAATCTGTAGAGGGCAGTGCCTGCAGGTGAGGGCAGTGCATGGAGCCCTCTTCCCCCCACTCTGCCCTGGGGCCACAGGAACGTGGTGCTGGCCACTTCCGGCAGTGGCGCAGGGCCAGGGCAGCCCCACTGCGCCAGGGGGCTGGCAATCCCACGGGCCAGATTGAAAGACCTGAGGGGCCGGATCCAACCTGTGGGCCATAGTTTACTCTCCCTAGTAAGCCTTCTGTTGTGTTATCCCTGTATTGGAGAGCAAAGCTTTTCTAAACATCTGCAAAATATGATATTTAAGTTTGATGTACATTTCTGAATTTTTGCAGCACTCTGTCGTTCTATTTTTGCCTTCCTGTTTAAGGATGCTATCTCATGGCTTTTTGTACTGATGGGAAGGAATGTGTGTTATTTTCCGTTTACTGTAATATTTTTCTAGTTTGTGTCAATGAACAGTAGTTACTGTGAGTTCATATAGTGTATGACTGCATCAGCAGTCAAGTGTAAAAAAACCTAAAAGCTGTCCAGCTCATAGTGCTAGTTTTGGTGTCGCATTGACATGCAAGGTCCAGATTTGTGAGCGACCTTGGTATTTCTGTTTCTGTGGCCGGTAGATTTCAGACCTCTCAGAAAAGTAGCACATATATATTAAATTGTACATAGGCATATACCACTCTAGTCTTTCTTGAGTTTAGTATAAGTAAGATTGCATCTGGCTGGGATGTAAGTAAGATCTTTTAGAAGTGATAGTTTCATGAAATACAGTTCTGTGGAGATAATGAATTCTGAAGGAAATGGGACCCAACAATTCTATGCCAGTAATCACTATGATGTCTTGCTCAGGACACCCAGAACTGCGAGCCGCTGTGTTACACCTCTGCCTTAGCAAGAGTCAGAGCTTTGCCACTGCTAAGTTCCCTGACACACCAGCCTGTCTGTCTTTCCAACAAACTCATCAAGACTCTACCAGTGTAAACTTTCAGGTAACAACCAGTGAAACCCAGTTTCTGACTTCTCCAGAGATGTCTCCCTTCAGTGTCCAGTCCCTCTCACTGGACGCTCTCAGAAATTGTTTGGTGCTTCCAAAGAGAGAATGCACACATCAGACTGTAGGTTAGCTGAAAACTCCCCCTTCACTAGAATACACAATACTAAGATAGTTTTGTAATAAAACAAGAATAAGTTTATTAACAAAGAAGAGTGGTTTTACTGATAATAAGCAAGAGAAAGAGACAGATATGGTTGCAAATAAAGCAACACATTTTCTAGTGACTAAAACTTAGCAATCTTTGCCTAAGAAGTTTTCTTACATCAAGTTACCAGCATCTCCAGGCCAAGAGAATGCAACTTTCACATGTTCACAATGTGCTGTTCCCTGTGTCCCCTAAAGTGATAGATAACTAAAATATCTTTTTGCTTCCCTTTTATTACTCAAAATCCATTGTCTGCCTCAAGAACCAGGAAGGCTTCCTGGGGTTCAGATTCTGTCCCCTGCTATGATGGGTCAATGGTCTTCTCCCTTGCTCATTTAGCTTAATGGCTTTGTTTACATTTTATTCCCTTGTCCGTTGCCTGTAACCAAACTGGTCAGACATATATATTTCAATATATATATAGTTTATAATCTGTACATATATCACGCAGTGACTTTCAGGACTGCTGTGTCACCAGTATATGTACAGCCATACCAAATTCACGGTCCATTTTGATCAATTTCAGCCATAGAATTTTAAAAATAGTAAATGTCTTGATTTAAAATTGAAATTTTGCAGTGTTGTAATTGTAGAGGACTTGACCCAAAAAGGAGTTTTGAGGGTAGGGGTCACAAGGTTATTGTGGGGTTGCTGCTATCCTTTCTTCTGTGCTGCTGCTGGCAGTGGCGCTGCCTTTAGAGCTGGTCAGCTTGCGAGTGCAGCCACCCTTACTTTTGCACGGCCGTCTACAGAGCTGGGCCCTCAGTCAGCAGCCGCCACTCTTCAGCTGCCCAGCATTGAAGGCAGCTGTGCAGAAGTAAGGGTGGCATGGTATGGTATTGCCACCCTTACTTCTGCACTGCTGCTGGCGGGGTGCTGCCTTCAGAGCAGGGCGCCTAGCCAACAGCCTCTGCTCTCTGACCACCAGCTGCAGCTCTCTGGACATCTAGCTCTGAAGGCAGCACAGAAGTAGGGGTAGCAATACTGTGGTCCCCCTAAAATAACCTCATGACCCCACTGCAACTTCCTTTTTGGTCAGGACCCCCAGTTTGAGAAACGCTGGCCCCGTGAAATCTGTATAGCGGGTCGTCAACCTTACAGAAGTGGCGTGGTGAGTCTTCATTTATTCACTCTAATTTAAGGTTTTTGTGTGCCAGTAATAAATTTTAACATTTTTAGAAGGCCTCTTTCTGTAAGTTTAATAGATAAGTAAACTATTGTTCTATGTAAAGTAAACAAGGTTTTTTAAATGTTTAAGAAACTTCATTTAAAATGCAGAGCCCCCAAACCAGTGGTCAGGACCCAGGCAGTGTGAGTGCCACGGAAAATGAGCTCATGTGCAGCCTTTGGCACCCATACCCATAGGTTGCCTACCCCTGCTGTATAGTATAGTGTACTGTAAAAACACAGAAGAGACCAGATTTCACAGTCTGTGGCGCATTTTTCTTGGCCGTGAATTTGGTAGATCAATATTGGATATATTATCTATCTAGATCTATAGTATGGTAACAATGTGCTGGGGGCAATGAGTGTGTCAGGCCTGATGTGAGTTACAGTATGGGGGGGGCTCTCTGCCACTTAGCCTTGAAGGGCTTGTGGGTCACAATCACCTTACAGATATTTAAAACTTTTTGTGAGCTGCCCTGTATAAGACACAGTACTATTGACAATTAAACAGTCTCACAATGACATTTTAAAAAAAATGTGGGCTAGGTTCAGCATTTTTCTTGTTGCCTTTCCTGTGTTTCCTGTTTCTCCTGTTACTTCAAACGGCTTGTTTGGTAATTACTTTACAATTATGTACAGGGCATGACCTTGCAAATATGTACCGTGCATGAAAATGTCTGCATTTTCCCACATGTTAATAATACAAAGTTGCTAGTGTTTTTGCATTCCTCATAAATTGCATTGAAAAATTGCTTTTCTCAAGTACGGTAACTTAAAACTGTCCGAGGAACATTGTAGAGGTGAGGATCAAATTTTAATCTGCTTTTTATATCTGGAAGGTTCATGAAAGTCTTACTTTAAATTCTACAAACCTTTTTTTTGTTATTCTCTCAATACCTACAGATTATCATTTACTGTACTCGCAACCCCACAGTAGCAAACTATCTTTCTTCTCTTTTAACATAGGCCAGATCCTACAGACACTTTTACCCATGCTTACCCCAATCTTGTCTGAACAGTTCAACTGTCTTCAAATGTTTAAATAGCAGGTCAATTTTCTCCTCTTATTTACAGCTACCCCTTGGAAGCTTGAAACTAATTTGGTTTCTTTAGTGGTTATTGCTTCTATCCAGCAAACTCTTATACACAGCTTAATTTTGTTCCAATGAGTAAATTAATTGTATGCATACATATTTGCAGAATTATGAATTAAGACATAATTAGGTAAGGAAACCAAATTCAGCACTGGGCTCTGAAAGGGTAGGTGCAGATAAGATAAGTGGAAAAGTTATTTGTATTTTAAGGCTATTTGTGAAAAATAGTTTATCATCCAAACATTGCTCTGTGCTCACATTAATTTTTTTTTTTAAGTTAAAAGCTGCTTTGTGGGTTTGGAGACTGTATAATATATTTCCAAATCAATGTATTACTTGACTTCAGGGCAAATTCAGGTGAGAGCAAATATTTCATGGATCTTCAGGTTTTCTGTACTTTTTGTTTTTAATTCAAGGGATAATAAGTTTTGGAAAATTAAATATAAAGTTTAAACATTCCAGTATTCCTTGCAGGGCTTTTAAAAAAATTATTTTTGGTGCCACTTTCTTGTATGTAATCTGCTTTTAGCTTAACTCTATTTCCTAAAATGTTTAGTAATGTAGTTAACTACTGTGAGTTTAGAACTTGGGCAGACAGCAGGGGAAAATATTATTTTTTAATTAATAAATATTGGCTGGTAAGTTTTTTCTTCCAGCAGGTTTTTCACAAGTAAACTTTGATTTACACCTGAAGTCAAATCTGTACAGTTCCTGCTTCTGCATTTAATGCTCTGTTCCCTCAAGAAGATTGAGATTTAGAAGGTGGAAAACGGTTTTACCCCAGAAAAATACTTCTTGTGCAGTCTTGTCCACTGAGTCAGCAAAACACTTAACTTTTAAGTATGTGAATAGTCCCCATTGAAGTCACTTGCTTAAAGTAGTAGCACATGCTTAAATGTTTGGCCTGATTGGGGGCTGAATAAATGAAGGAAATAGGTAAGGAGCATATGAGTGCTGGCTGTTGTGACTTAGTGTTAGATTCTTAGTGTCATATGCAAAAGTTTTGGCTTTAGTCCATCTGAATGTGAACAGTGCAAAAAATTGCAGTCGGTATATAGTCATTTTTTAATTGAGACATTGTCAAAAATGTAAAATTATGGTTCTGGGTGCTACTCTTCCCCCTCCCCTTACAAACTCCCCAAGCACTAACTCTTCAACACCAAGCCAATACACCAGGTGTTAGCAACCTATGTCATGCGTGCCAAAGGTGGCATGCAAGTGGATTTACAGTGGCACTCTGCTGCTGGCCTGGGGTCCTACTCAGCCCGTTGCCGGCCTGGGGTTCTGTCCGCCGGTACTTATAAGTATAAAATGTATTACTGGCACGCAAAACCTTAAATTACAGCAAATAAATGAAGACTTGTTACACCACTTATGAAAGGCTGCTGACCCCTGTTATACAGAATGAAAGTACAGGAACTCACTTAAAGTCACCCTGGTTAATATTGTTTCAATGTTAAGTTGCTGATCAATTAGGGAACATACTCGTGTAAAGTTGTGCAATATAAAGTAGTTTGGCAGCAGCCTGCTTTGTCCACTGCTTGCAGGAATAGCAGCTCGTTGGAGCTAACTGGTGGGGGTTTGGAACCAGAGTGGACTGGCACCCTCCCCCTCTCCCCCCCCCCCCCCCCATCAGCTGCACACTCTGCTAAGTTCCCTGTGTGGCCACCCAGCAAGTTATCAACTGCCGGCAGTTCAACTGTCCGTCCCCCCACTGCCTTGGAGCTGCTCCTGGGATCCTCCTGCTTGCTGTGGGCTGCAGGGGGAGGAGAGGGAGAAAAGAGAGGGACTAATGTCAGGGTGTCTCCATCCCCCCGCCCCTGCACCCTGCTTACCTCTTCTCCATATAGAGCAGGGTGGGAACATGGACTGAGAGAGACAGACATAGCTTGGGGCAGCAGCTGCTGTCTCAACTTCCTGATCCACTTAAAAAGACAAGAATCAGAGAGGTAGCCGTGTTAGTCTGGAATTGCAGAAGTGACAAAGAGTCCTGTGGCACCTTAAAGACTAACTAAAGTATTGAAGCATAAGCTTTCGTGGGCTAATACCCACTTCGTCAGATGCATGCAGTGGAAGTATCCAGAGGCAGGAATAAATAAGAGGCAAGGACCAGGTTAGAGATAACAAGGTTAGTCCAATCAGGCTGAACCAGCTTGTTATCTCTAATCAGGGAGGATGAGGTCCTCTTCTAGCAGTTTCTCCTCTCTCAGTATTCACACCTCCAGATCAGCTGCTAGAAGAGGACCTCATCCTCCCTGATTAGAGATAACAAGCTGCCAGAGAATATCTAAAGAAGTATATAATTTAAAAACCAAACCAAATGTATTTTTAATTTGAATAATAAATCCATTAAACATTCCTATTCATCCTCCTCCTCTTGTTTTGTTTTTTAGGAAAAACTATCTTTAATTTAGATTTAAACTGTGTAACAGCATACCCTTAATCCTTCTATTAGTCTCTCAATTTGTCATGGTTACTATAAAGAAGGAAGGAAGTACTGTGCATTCAGAACCTTTTCACAAGAGTTGCAAAACAGAAACAAAACAATTTTTTTTGAAGGTGGAGGGAAATGGAAACAATTGACAATTTGTTATATCAAACAGGAACTAGACCTTATGCTTTGTAGTCAGTTATGGTGTTGTTTTTGTTCAAATAAATTTCTACCCTATTCTAAGATCTTGTTGTGTTGAGTCTCATTTTGATATCAATGTGAGGTTTAAGCATTCTTATACTACTGAACAGATGTATTTTAAAACTAGAAGGGTCTGACTTTTTTAAAAAAGCTAATCAAGGCAAGGAAATTCAGAATTAAAGCTGTTTCACTCCTTAGTCTGCCAAGTTGAGGTTTTTTATATTACATTCAGTGTTAACCAAATGGTGCAATGGTACACTTAACTTTTTTTGTTCCGCATAGCTGGTGTCTAACATTGAGGCAGGATTTAAAAACATTTGTGTTAGTTACACTTTCAAATGTCGGAGCATATAAAATCTCAAGTTTGCAAAGGTTATATGAGTATATTTAACCCAATTGTGGGGAAGAACCGACAATGGCCCCGTGTCTATCATGATCCGAATAAGATTTCTGATACTTTTAAATCTCTGGATTTGTAAAGATTAAATTTGTTTTTCACTAATATCAAATGTCATGAGTTTTCATTCAGAGCAGAATTCCCACACTTAAACAAACATCCTCTGCCTGGACTAAAGAGCCCAGTTAAATAAACAAAAAGAGGGGTTTTGTGACTGTTGGCTATTTTGAGTGGAGTGGCCCTGAGGGAGGAAAGAAGCCTTCCATTGTGTCTCCACATGTCATAACAATTGCTAGCTAGAGCATCCTTACTTAATGTTGCTGAGGAGCAGTTAGCTTATGCTAATGAAGTAAAGCAAGCGAGGAATACTTGTAGCACCTTAGAGACTAACTAGTTTATTTCAGCATAAGCTTTCATGGGCTATAGCTCACTGCATCTGATGAAATGAGCTATAGCCCACGAAAGCTTATGCTGAAATAAACTAGTTAGTCTCTAAGGTGCTACAAGTAAGTATTCCTCACTTTCTTTACGGATACATCCTATTCTTGAACCCACTAATGAAGTAGTTCAGCATAACTGAAGCAGTGCACTTTAAAGGCTGATCACCATGTCATGAACTCTGCCTCATCCTTGGCCCATCTAATTTTGTAATGAAGTTTCCCACAGTTTGGCTTCAAGCTCTCCAATGATGTTTTGGGAAGACCTTAAAGAATTCATTATAAGTGCACGAAGAATGAACCTCATGTAGAAGCAAAACTTGCAGTCCACAGGATATGTATGGCATGAACTACAGTAGTCTGTCTGTGAGATGCATGCTATTTTTAAATAATCTTCCTGTAAACTCTTGGATTCCTTCTCTAGTGATCTTTGCTGACAAGGCCATGAGGTAACTGGTGTTATAAATCTGGGTGTTTTCCTGTGTTAACATAATGCATTGTACAAAAAACACTAGTTTTTCACTTAGTGAGACTTCCTTCTCCTTTCATGTCGCTGGGTGAGAATGGTGTTTTTACATTGAGAGGAAGCATGCCAAAATTTGCAACTGGTAGTCAAGATCTAGTTCTGTTCTGGACTCTGCCAGAGACTTGCTGTATGACTGTGAGCCAGTCACTTAACCTCTTTGCCTCATTTTTCCTGTCTGCAGATATGCATAGTATATGTCTTACCAGGGTGTTGTATATGTATTTTCAGTATTTCTAGTGTGCCTATCAGTGTAGTATATAGGGTCAGTTGTGTGAAGCATAATATGTGGAAAGTGATTTGAAATCCTAGGATGAAAGTCAATAGGGAAGTATAAATTATTGCTCCTATAAGGCCTTGGTGTTCAAAATTTTGTGTAATTGTGAAACTAAGTTGTAGATGCAGTTACTGTGGCTTGCATGTGCAAGTTTGGTACTTGACCACACATGGTGATTGTATGTGAATATGGAAATGTCTTGAATTTGCACATTTATATTGTTATAATAAAAAATTGCTTGTAAGGGTCTTATTCAGAGAGGTGTTCAGTACTGTTCAACGCCCACTGAATTTGTTTGGAGTTGCAGGTGCCCAGTAGTGTCCTGAGCAGACTCTAGATGTCTAAAAAGAAATCACAAAGAGGTGGGAGGAATCTCTGGTGTCAAATCCTCCACCATCAGGGTGCCCGACAGATTGATGAGCAGTAACAGTATATAAGTGGACACCTGTGCAATGTGTCTCCTCAGAGACTTGTGGATTCATCTGTGTGGCTCTGATCTGCAGAACTGGGGATTAAGATTGTTGCTGCCACTTTGTAAGTTTTATGTTGTATGTGTCACCATTTTCTGAATCACCATCTTCCATCAGCAGCAGTCTCTGGGAATGCTGTTTCATAGCAAAATAGGAGACTTAGAATCAAAATTAGAGACTCTCTTTGAAGAAGATTAATACCAGTGAAAAGGAAATCCTTATTTGAAAGCAAAGTACACTTGATTTGTGGAACTCACTGCTGCAGCTACTAAATCAAATAATTTTAGATTTAGAAAGATTAATACACTAGCATCTGTAGTTACAAGTGTTATCTAAGGACTAGATGCTGCAAGTGGATGCATGGATGTGCATACCATTTTCAGGATTTAGACCTTAGCTACAATAGTGTAAGGGCTATCCATTTTCATATATCTGGACATAAAGTGATCATCCCCTGATCTCAAGAATGCATACTATTCTCTCTCTACACCCCTACCTTTACCAAATCATATCAGGGTTGGAAGGGACCTCAGGAGATTAGTCCAACCCCCTACTCAAAGCAGGACCAATTCCCAATTAAATGATCCAACAGATTTTTGCCCAATATCCCTAAATGGCCCCGTCAAGGATTGAACGCACAACCATAGGTTTAGGAGGCCAGTGCTCAAACCACTGAGCTATTGCTCTATCAAATAACATAGTTGTGGTGTTGTACTGTCTTGCAGGTGCATTAAGTAGAAGCTGGCATAGGTCACTCCTGGAAGCAGAACAATGTACTTGTTGGACTTTGGCCTGTTCTGATATCATGGTAGCAAATAGGAGATTCAGGGAGAGAAGCTCTCTCCTAATCTTTTGGCTCTTACATGTCATCTTTCTGTTATTGGTCTGTATGAGCAAATGGTTGTTAGAATTTCACTGAAAATAATAGTTCTTCACTTCTTCCATTCCTCCAGATTTTAGACCTCAACTAAGATGATGGAGTTGTTCCCTGTAGCTTGTACAATAATAGCTTGGTGCTACTGAAGCAAGTGTACCGAGACTGGTGAGGAGATAGTATTTCAAAGCTATCATAGTCTTAGTTCCTTGAATTTAACTTTTTTGTACCAATAGTATAAGGCTTTGGTTGTTTGGGTTCTGTTGAACTGAAGGCAGAGTGAAACGGGAATTGTTTAACAAGTGGAAAAGCTCCATGGAATGCATATACAGCTACAGCAGCCTTGAAGTAAGGTTAAATTAGGAAATGTTTCATAAAATGACGCACAACCTAACAAACCATTGCTCACTATTGACCCCAAAGTATCAGCCTTGTCCGCGCTCCCACCCATGGAATGCTCAGAGCATTCTGCTGTTGACTGTCAGAGCAATGATACTACCACTAAAGCCTGAAGAATTATCCTGATAGTTCCAATTTTGATTATTTTAAGTTGTTGATGGTGGCAATCTGCAAATACACCCTAAATTGTAGTTAGCCATGATTGGCTTTAAATACACCAGTACTGTGGGAAACCCATGGACCTAGTCATTCTGGATTAATCAGATTCTCTTTGTTTGAGGGAGAATCTTGAACTACTAAATCCTCAATTGTCTAGGTGCAACTCTTCAAGGGTATTCTAGGGTAGTCCTACTGTTTACATTATGAATAGGGAATTAAAGCACAATTTTCTTGAAGCTAAGCAGGGCTGATCGTAGTTGCGCTTTCCTTCTCTGAATCTGGAACAATGGGTAAGCCAATGTATGCTGCAAAAGCACATGTTACTTAATAAATTGAATAGGTATGGGGAATCTTTTGTTGTTAATATTGGCCTTGAATCAGGAATACCTCCTCATTCAGAAAAGCATGGAAGCCTGTCCTCAGATTTTAAGCATGTGCTTAAATTCCATTGAAATTAAGCCCTTTAACTGGTCCGTGAAGGAGGCTGTCCTGCCTTTGACAGTAGTCTATCCCTAGTGATTCAGTGGGAGATGGAAAACTCATCATAATGCTGCCAGGCAATTGTGCAATGCTATACAGTAACTCCTCACTTAGTCATCCCGGTTAATGTTGTTAAGTTGCTGATCAATTAGGGACATGGTTGTTTAAAGTTGTGCAGTGCTCCCTTATAACGTTGTTTGGCCGCCTGCTTTGTTCTCTGCTTGCAGAAAGAGTAGCTCATTGGAACTAGCTGATGGGGACTTGGAACCAGGGTGGACCAGCAGCCGCCCTATCAGCTTCCCACTCCTCTAAGTTCCCTGTGCGGCAGCCGCCCGGCAGGCTATCTGTTGATGGCAGTTCAACTGTTCATTCCCCAGGATGGGGGGAAGAAGGGGGCTAATATCAGGGTGCCCCCCTCTCCCCTGCTCCTGCCCCCCCCCCCAATCCTTCTCCATATAAAGCAGGGTGGGGACACAACTGGGCTCAGGACAGAGAGAACTTGCTGGCCACAGCTGCTATCTCAAATTGCTGATCTGTTTAAAAAGGCAGTGTATTTAGAGTGGGGTCAGCATACTTAAAGGGGCAGTGCGCATCTCTCTCTCTCCCACACACAGGGTGTATGTCTCTGTTTCTATCTCTGTTTGCTATCCTGTCTCCCCTCCCTCCATTCATGCTGTCTTTAGAGTGTGAGACTACATTAACAAGTGTTCACTCCTGAGGGCTCAACCGGATGCTAGTTCAACATTTAGCAGTAAGGCATTCTTTGGGAAATATCCCACCCTCTAACTTTGCCACCTCAACCAAGCTTCACAATAGTCATTGATGTGTACAGTATTAAATTTTTGGTTTAAAATTTATATTATGTTTATATAATATCGGTTTTTATTTGGTGAAAAAAATTTCCTTGGAGCCGAATTCCCCCCACCCCCCAATTTACATTGATTCTTATGGGGAAATTGCTTTTGCTTAACATCATTTTGCTTAAAGTTGCATTTTTCAGGAACATAACTACAACATTAAGCGAGGAGTTACAGTCCTAGGAAGGAAATTGTCTTCAACTGAGATGCATATATGTGCCTGAGGGCAGAAATTAGTTATGCAATTCAGACTCAAACTAATCTCCTGCTGACCCATGTGTTGGCTCTACAGGTGTTAACAGAAGAAAAGTTTACTTATGTATGTTACTAAATCAGCAGATATGACTGAATTCAGCTGGCAGTCAGATCTGTTCAGGAAGTTGGTGTCGTTTTCACATGATCGCTTTTCTGACTATGCCCACAAGTTTAAACTCCCCTCTCTCTATAGGCATTGTTGTTAGCAGCATATACAAGCTTAAATACACAAGTGCTAAATGAGACTTCCTAATATATGCATTGCAGTATTTGCTGGCAGCAATCATGTGCAGCATACCTTGAACTAACTACAGCTTTGTGTAGTCATGCTTGAGTCACTTAGTAGCCCTAACTTGTGAAGTGAATCTTATAGTCGAGAGCATGTTATTATCTGTGGTTATAAAGGGGAGGATTGGCTTTCATTATTCTGACTTTATTTGCTTTCTGTGAAAAGTTGGAATTCCAGCTTTATACTCTAACTATTTCTAGCCAAGAAAAATAGTGAAATGCACAGAAAGTTCATCCCTGATGGTGCTTGGACTGAGGGGGTATATATCTCTTGAATTTTATTTCTTTAATTTAATTATAAAGAAAATGACAGTCTTTTTTTTTTTTTTCACCTAAGTGCTTGCTCATCTTCCCTTTATTTTTTATAATTCCCCTTCCCTAGGTATCTATTAGAACAGGACTTTCCAGGCATGAGGATCGGTCCAGAGCCTACCACAGATTCTTTCATTGCTGTGATGTATGGAGATGCAGAAGGGAGCACTCCTGGAAATGCTTTGGTTGTGGATCCCAAGAAGCCATTCCGTAAACTCAGCCGCTTTGGAAACGCTTTTCTGAACAGGTAAGGGCAGGTTAGTTTCTGGCTTTTTGTTTTTAAGTTAAAAATTCCATATGTCTCACCATCTCTGTCATTTACTAAGACGACTTATTTTCTGCTATATTCCTTTTTAACAAGACAAATGATGCATATTCAAATGCAGCAGCCAGCAATTGGGAATTGTTATATAAACTAATATCTAAAGATTAAAATACCACATACTGAATTTTTAACATTGAGCTGAATGTATAAAATCATAACTGTTGACTGTGAAGGGAGATAACATGCAGTAAACAAACATTATAATGGTGGTCTAAACTACACACACCATATTTATATTTTGAAGTTCAGTTACAGGAGCTATACCTGTCATTATGAAAAGTAATTCACAACAATTTTCTTAAAGGTCTCTTCAGCCAAACATCTCTTGGGTGTGAGAGTTTCAGCAATACATAACTCTAGAGCAGACTTAGCCCTAGCTGGCCTTCATGTGTCCCCTCCAGCTATGCTGTTTTGGGTACAGGTTGGCTGTAGTTTTGTTCTGTATCCATTACTGTTGCTTTTGTGCTGCACTGTGGATACTACAGTTCCTGGCCCAGCACTCTCTAGAGCAGTGGTTTTTGGAGATTTAAAAGACCTCCTAAGAAGGACAGCATTTGAAAAATTCCATGTGATTTGTGTGCACTTCCAAGCTTCAAGTGATGAATTTTGATGAGTGGGATAGATGAAGACAGCCCTCAAGGGGTTTCATAAGAGCATAGTAATGGGGTTTGAGTGGTATATTATTATTATTATTATTTTATTTTGCATAAATACAGGATATTTATTATTTTCCATAAATATGGGATCTTTAACTGGTTGTAAGCCTTGAACCTGGAAGCACATAGTACTCCTGGGGGAATTCTGCATCACTGCATATGTGCAGAATTTATTTCCCCCACAGATTTCTTTGCTTCCACACAGAAAAATACCTTTCTGGTGGGGAAGCAAAGGGAAGCTACAAGAGCAGTCATGCGATCCTCCCCAGCTGTATGTTTTGAGTGCCCAGGGCAGCCAGAAGAGAGAGAAATCAGTGTGGGGCAGGAGGCAGGACTGGGGAAGACCCAGCTAGTGGCTTGTACCCTGTGCCGGGCTCAGCTGCTAGTCACAGCTGGGCTGGGGAGGACAGGACTTCCTCTTCTCCTGGATGGCATCCAGGGCCAGGTTAGACCCACCCCCAGATTTCTCCCCCAGCTGCAGGAAGCACTGCAAATCTCTTAAGAACATAAGAACATAAGAACGGCCATGCTGGGTCAGACCAAAGGTCCATCTAGCCCAGCATCCTGTCTACCGACAGTGGCCAATGCCAGGTGCCCCGGAGTGAGTGAACCTAACAGGTATGATCGAGCGATCTCTCTCCTGCCATCCATCACCCCCCTCTGACAGACAGAGGCTAGGGACACCATTCATTACCCATCCCGGCTAATAGCCATTTATGGACTTAGCCTCCATGAATTTATCCAGCTCTCTTTTAAACCCTGTTATAGTCCTAGCCTTCACAGCCTCCTCAGGTAAGGAGTTCCACAGGTTGACTGTGCGCTGTGTGAAGAAGAACTTCCTTTTATTTGTTTTAAACCTGCTGCACGCCAATTTCATTGAGTGGCCCCTAGTTCTTCTATTTTGGGAACAAGTAAATAACTTTTCCTTATTTACTTCCTCCACACCACTCATAATTTTATATACCTCTATCATATCCCCCCTTAGTCTCCTCTTTTCCAAGCTAAAAAGTCCTAGCCTCTTTAATCTCTCTTCATATGGGACCCGTTCCAAACCCCTAATCATTTTAGTTGCCCTTCTCTGAACCTTTTCTAGTGCCAGTATATCCTTTTTGAGATGAGGAGACCACATTTGTACGCAGTATTCAAGATGTGGGCGCACCATGGATTTGTATAAGGGCAATAAGATATTCTCCGACTTATTCTCTATCCCTTTTTTATTGATTCCTAACATCCTGTTTGCTTTTTTGACTGCCGCTGCACACTGCGTGGATGCCTTCAGAGAACTATCCACAATGACTCCCAGGTCTTTTTCCTGATTGGTAGTAGCTAAATTAGCCCCCATCATATTGTATGTATAGTTGGGGTTATTTTTTCCAATGTGCATTACTTTACATTTATCCACATTAAATTTCATTTGCCATTTTGTTGCCCAATCACTTAGTTTAGTGAGATCTTTTTGAAGTTCTTCACAGTCTGCTTTGGTCCTTACTACTTTGAGCAGTTTAGTATCATCTGCAAACTTTGCCACATCACTGTTTACCCCTTCCTCCAAATCATTTATAAATAAGTTGAATAGGATCGGTCCCAGGACTGACCCTTGGGGAACACCACTAGTTACCCCTCTCCATTCTGAAAAAGTTCCATTTATTCCTACCCTTTGTTCCCTGTCTTTTAACCAGTTTTCAATCCATGAGAAGATCTTCCCTCTTATCCCATGGCAGCTTAATTTACGTAAGAGCCTTTGGTGAGGGACCTTGTCAAAGGCTTTCTGGGAATCTAAGTACACTATGTCCACCAGATCCCCCTTGTCCACATGTTTGCTGACCCCTTCAAAGAACTCTAATAGATTAGTAAGACACGATTTCCCTTTGCAGAAACCATGTTGACTTTTGCCCAACAATTTATGCTCTTCTATGTGTCTGACAATTTTATTCTTTACTATTGTTTCAACTACCGTATATACTCGAGTATAAGCCGAGTTTTTCAGCCAACTTTTTGGGCTGAAAAAAGCCTCCTCGGCTTATACTCGAGTCACCCCGGTAAAAAAAAAAAAAAAAAAAAAAAAAAAGCCTCGCTCTCCCGTCCCCGCCGCGTGGGCGGGCTGCCGGGAGCGTCCCGGTTCCCCCCTCCCCGCCGCGGGCGGGCTCCCGGCAGGGACAGGACGGGTCGCGCCCGCAATGGCCGGGGCTCCCCCTGTGACAGGCCGCGGCACGGAGCCGCCGGGCCCAACCGCCCCGGGATCCTCCCGAGCCAGCCCTGCTACCGCGCAGCGGGGGCCGTTCCCCCCCCGGGGAGGGGTGAGTGCAGGGCCCGGCCCGGGCGGCGGGCTCGGGGGGGGAACGGCCCCCGCTGCGCGGTAGCAGGGCTGGCTCGGGAGGATCCCGGGGCGGTTGGGCCCGGCGGCTCCGTGCCGCGGCCTGTCACGGGGGGAGCCCCGGCCATTGCGGGCGCGACCCGTCCTGTCCCTGCCGGGAGCCCGCCCGCGGCGGGGAGGGGGGAACCGGGACGCTCCCGGCAGCCCGCCCGCGCGGCGGGGACGGGAGAGCGAGGCTTTTTTTTTTTTTTTTTTTTGGTCCGGCGGGGAGGGGAGGAACCGGGGCGCACATTTTTTTTTTGGTCCGGCGGGGAGGAGGGAACCTCGGCAGCCCGCCCGCGGCGGGGAAGGGGGAACCTCGGCAGGGGGAACTCGGCAGGGGGGAACCTCGGCAGCCCGCCCGCGGCGGGGCAGGGGGAACCTCGGCAGGGGGAACCTCGGCAGGGGGAACTCGGCTTATACTCGAGTCAATAACTTTTCCAGCTTTTTGTGCTAAAATTAGGTGCATCGGCTTATATTCGGGTCGGCCTATACTCGAGTATATACGGTAATTTTCCCGGTACGGACGTTAGACTGACTGGTCTGTAATTGCCAGGATCACCTCTAGAGCCCTTTTTAAATATTGGCGTTACATTAGCTATCTTCCAGTCACTGGGCACAGTAGCCGATTTAAAGGATAGGTTACAAACCCTCGTTAATAGTGCCGCAATTTCACATTTGAGTTCTTTCAGAATTCTTGGGTGAATGCCATCTGGTCCCGGTGACTTGTTACAGTTAAGTTTATCAATGAGTTCCAGAACCTCCTCTACTGATACTTCAATTTGTGACAATACCTCAGATTTGTCACCTACAAAAGACAGCTCAGGTTTAGGAATCTCCCCAACGTCCTCAGCCGTGAAGACTGAAGCAAAGAATTCCCCTTCACCCTTCCTGCATCTATCACTCCTCAACTGCAGGAGGGATCCCTGTACGTGGAGCTGCTCTCCCATCCGCCCAACCCCTGTGCATCCAGACCCTCTCATACCCAGACCCTCCTGCTGAGCACTACTCCCACTGCATCTAGACCATTCCAATGAGCCACCCAAATCCCCATCCCCCTGAGCTCCAGCCAGTTTGCACCTGGATCCCCATTCCACTGAGCCCCACTCCCCCAGAATCTGAACCCCCCAGTGAGCCCCCTACACCAGACTCCCTTGCCATACTCTATCCCCCCACACCCATAGAATGCCTCCACTGAATCCCAATCCACCTTCACCTGGACCCTCCTGCAGAGTCCCATTGCACCCAGAACCCCCAACCAGCTCCTGTGAATCCAGATCCCTCTGCTCTCAGATCCCCCACTGAGCTGCCCACACTCAGATTTCCCCATACAGAATCCTCTCAATACACACCTTAATCCTTCCCTCCCCCCCAACATTAAGCCCTTCCACACTTGAATCCTTCCTTGCTGAATCTGCCTGCCCACACAGAGGGGCAGGGCCCTGGGATGTTTCTGGGACAGGCTGGGTCCTTGCGCGGTGTCAGGGTTGGGTGCAGCTTCACCGCTGAGTCCATGTGCTGGGGATGGGCATGCGTACTGGTACATGGACTCAGTGGTGGGCCGTGCTCCCCAATACCGTGCTGGAGCCTTCACATTTATTTGACAAACTTTGCAGAATTTTTTTTTTTTTGGTGCAGAATTCCCTTAGGAGTAACATAGACTGTATTTATGTATTGGGTCAAACCTGCTGAGTTAAAACTGTCAGTGACTTCAGTGGACGGAGTAAGCACTTCGTGAACCAGCCTTCTTTTATTTTCCTATTGTACTCAGTGGTGGTTTGAAGAGGAAGCCAGGCCCTGCAAGACAAATTAAGTTAAATTGGTTCCCTTCTAAAAGGAGGTTTCCTGTTCTGCTGATAAATTCTGGCTTGTGCTTTAGCAGACTGTTAAGAGTGCAGTGTTTTCTCATGCTGTCTTTATTCATGGAAGAAAGCTTGTGTCTGCTTGAAGCCAGACAGACTGTCAGTTTGCTAAGAAATGAATTTATGTAAATAACTATGGCAGTTCTCTGGTCAGCTAGAGTTAAGCTTTTTTTAAATGTATTTTTGTAGCAAATACTCCTTGCTATTGTGACTAAAGCTCTGGTCTCCACTGCATATTCCTCTGTTCTTTCTTCACAAGACAATGTAGTACTGTGTACTGTTCTGTATACCAAGCAATCCAGGAAAGCCATGTATATGAGAAGTATGTAGTAAACAATACTTATACAATACACTACTGATTAAACAGTCACATAGTAATAGTGAACATTTGCTGACATAAATAGGATGACCTAGATTCTTTCCTAAATCTCCCCATTGCTGACTGTGTCAACCCCTGAGTTGCCCAAGGTTTCTTGTTGATTCCATTCTGATGAAGACATCTCACTTTTACACTTGCAGTGATACTCTGATATCACTGCTTGTACTTATGTATCATGGGTAGTGTGTTAGTCTGTATCCACAAAAACAACAGGGAGTCCGGTGGCACCGGTTTAAAGACTAACAGATTTATTTGGGCAAAAGCTTTTGTGGGTAAAAAGCCACTTCTTCAGATGCATGGAGTGAAAATTACAGATGCAGGCATTGTTATACTGATAGATGAAGAGAAGGGAGTTACCTCACAAGTGGAGAACCAGTGTTCACAGGGCCAATTCAATCAGGGTGGATATAATCCATTCCAAATAATTTATGAGGAGGTGTCAATTCCAGGAGAGGCAAAGTTGCTTTTGTAGTGAGCCAGCCACTCCCAGTCTCTATTGAAGCCCAAATTAATGGTGTTAAATTTGCAAGTGAATTTTAGTTCTGCAGTTTCTCTTTGAAGTCTGTTTCCGAAGGTTTTTTGTTCAAGTATGGCTACTTTTAAATCTGTTATAGAGTATCCAGGAAGATTAAAATATTCTCCTACTGGCTTTTGTATGTTACCGTACCTAATGTCCGATTTGTGTCCATTTATTCTTTGTTCTCCACTCTTGAGGTAACTACCTTCTCTTAATGTGTCAGTATAATAATGCCTGCATCTGTAATTTTCACTCCATGCATCTGAAGAAGTGGGTTTTTTACCCAGGAAAGCTTATGCCCAAATAAATTTGTTAGTCTTTAAGGTGCCACCGGACTCCTTACTGCTTGTACTTGTGTTTCTGTACTTGTATGTTTAATTTCAAATGTTATATGGAATGGAAAATATGGAATGAAAATCCTATATATGGTGCTAATGTGGAGGAAACTTTCATTGTTGAACTTATGGCACTGCAACACTGTGTTTACAACAACTTTGTAAATCTGTTTTTTAGTGTGTGTCTGTTTACTTCTGGACAGTTAAATACAAAGCAAGGTGAGATAAATGTGCTTTGAAACTTAGAACTAGGATTTATTGCATTTCAAGTGCATAGCATAGCTTTTTCTTAAAACTTGTCATAAAATGCAGTTTAAAATGATCATGCCAGTATAGTTACATTTACAGTTTGAAACTTTTATAGTAAATATTAGACTGACCTACCTTTTGTGGAAATATTTTTGTAACCTGGCTCCACTTTGCCTTCAGGTCATGGACTAATCTAGAAACTGCAGCCAGCCATTCCTAACTTCAATTTGTACTCCTGTTTTTCACAACTTTTCTAGCTTGATTTTCTAGCTTTTCTAGCTATGATTTGTAGTGCTATCCTCACATCTAACTATAGCTCTTGTTTTGCATGTACGACCTGTCGCTGCTGTTATGTCATTTGGCTTGTGGAGAAATGTGAACATTGTAGCATTGTTCAGCTGAAATAAAGGTTCTTGTTTCTCATAAGATGTATGCTGAGTTTTCTGGTTGATAGTAAACAGCCGCCAGGCTTTCTACAGAAAGATGAGATGGTTTGAAAGTACGTGGATTAAGAAAAAATTCAGCCTCTACAATATTTCTAATAAAATAAGGTGTTTTCACCTTTTAAATATTGCATATTGCTCTTCTTTTGTCCTCTTGATCATCTAGCTCAGGGGTCTCAAACACGCGGCCCGCGGGCCACATGCGGCCCTCAGGACTCTTTTGTGTGGCCCGCCAAGCTGTGCGGGCAGACTCCGGGCGCCGGGGCTACACGCTTCCCCCCTCGCCCTGAACCACGCTGGGTAGGCAACACTCCCGGGGCCGGAGCTGCGTGCTCCCCACCTCCTCCAGTGCCGCGCCGGCAGCACTCTGGGGGCTGGGGCTGCATGCTGTCCCCTGGACCCACGCTAGGGGATCCGCGTGAGTCTCTCCCAGGGATGGGGTGTGTGTGTGCGAGACTTGTGTTCCGCCCCCCGCCCCGCAGCTGTGCTGGGGAGAGGCGCCGTTTGCAGGCTGGATAAGGAGGCCGGGGCGGTGCATGGTCAGTGACTCCGGGTTAACGGGTCGCGAGGAGGGGGGCACTTGGCAAAAAAAAAACAACCCCGGCCGGGGTTTCAATGCCCCGCGCCGGGCAGCGCCCCGCGAGCGCGCTTTGCACGAGCCGGCGGCATGTGTGCAACAGGTGCCCGGAGGGGGCGAGGGGCGCGTGCCTGGGCTTCCACGCGCTGCTGAAGAGAAAGTCCCTGATTTCCGGGAATCCCTCCAAACCCCCCCACCCCCGAGCTGTGCGCGTGCCCGGGCCCGGCCCAGCCCAGCCCCCGGCGCTGCGAGCGGGACCGGGAGTCGCAGACCAGCCCGGGAGTCCTGCGTGCGCGAGACGCTCCCTGCCCGGCCCGGAGGCGGCCGCCAGGTACCCGGGTGTGTGTGTGTTAGGGGTACCCTGGGGGAAGGGGTGTGGGGGTACCCAGGAAGGTTAGGGGTACCCCTGAGGGGAGAGGTTGGAGGGTACCCGGGAGGTTAGGGGGATACCCCAGGGGGGCAGGGGTATACACGGGGCCCAGCCCATGGAGCTGTGCACATCGGCAGCACTCCGGGGGCCAGAGCTGCGCGCTGTCCCCCTCTTCTGGAGCCACACGGAGCAGCTAGGAGCCTCATGGCAAGGGGGCCCAGGACGGGGGAGGGGGAGTTTAGATAAGGGGCAGGTGCAGTCAGAGGACAGGGAGCAGGGTGGGTTGGATAGGGGGTGGGGTTGTAGGGTGATGGTTAGGGAGCGGGAGGGTGGATGGGGGCAGGGCAGTCAGGGAACAGGGAGCAGGAGATTGGGTAGGGGGTGAGGTCCTGGAAGGTGGTCGGGGGTGAGGGATCTCTGGAAGGGGCACTCAGGGGACAAGGTCAGGGGAGTTGGATGGGTCAGCGATTCTGAGGGGGCAGTCAGGGGGCGGGACATGGGAGGGGGCCAGATAGGGGGCAGGGTCTTCACTACCCTATAATTTTCCAAACCTGATGTGGCACTCGGCCCAAAAAGTTTGCCCACCCCTGCACTAGAAGACATAAGGCAGCTCCCCCACCCCCCTTGGGTCCTTTGCATAGGTCCACTCCTATGTCCCTTTCTTCCCCTCTGAGAGCCTTTTTCAGCCTCCCCCGCCCCCTCCCGCTTGATACTGGGTAGAAACCTGTTTGCATTCCCCACACCCCGCACTCCTCCTGCACTCCCTGCCCTGAGCCACCTCCTGCCGCACCCCTCGCCCCTCTTGCACCCCACACACCAACTCCCTGCCCCCTGCCACATCCTGCACACCTCCTGCACTCCCTGCTGGCAGGAAGGGGACAGCGTTGGGGAAGGAGTTGGAAAGGGGTGGGAAGAGGCGGGGCAAGGATGGGGCGTCATGGTAGGGGTGGAGTGGGGGCGGGGGCGGGAACAGCGAGGGGGCGTGTCAATGATGCGGCCCTCGGGCTAATGCACTTGTCCTTATGTGGTCATTTGAGTTTGAGACCCCTGATCTAGCTTATATTCTAGGGTTCAAGTCTTGCATCTGATGTATGTTTATATTTTTGTATTTCCTTGATTGTGATGCCTGTATAGTGCTCTTCCTCAGAATCTGGCCAGTTTTGTGCTTTTTGGTGCATTGTTTCCTTTATTATTTCTGCTGTTGAAAGTGAAGGGCAAAGCTTTTTTTTAATAGCCGTGTCGCATGGACCTTTCAAAAGCAGCACACAAACTTGCAAAAGTAGATAAGGCTACTTTGATGTTTGCAACATTTGCTATATTTAGTACTCCTTAGTATTCTTTATAGTAATTATAGGAGACACTGAGATTATGTTGTTTACTTAATGTGTGCTATTGGAAAGTCAATGTGGTTGTGTCTTTCTGAATCAGAAGGGATGGAATGCTTCATGAATTTGCATGTCATCTTTGCGCAGGGACCATCCTAATCATCTCTGTATCATTCCAATTTTAGTATATGTGCTCTAGAAGGGATAACTGACAAATACAACAGTTTGTTTTCCTGAGCAATGCCTTTTAATGGATCAACGCAAGGAGTT
Organism: Sternotherus odoratus; assembly: GCA_032164245.1. Lineage (NCBI taxonomy): Eukaryota > Metazoa > Chordata > Testudines > Kinosternidae > Sternotherus > Sternotherus odoratus. Next base: position 53,019,654 of record JAVMKO010000006.1, on the reverse strand, counting down.
TCTCTGTGCATTCTCTCCAATAGCATGGACTTCCAGAGGTCACCTGGAACATAAGGACGTGGCTACACTGGAAACTTCAAAATGCTGTCACAGGAGCACTCCCGTGGCAGGGCTTTGAAGTTCGAGTGTGGTCACACGTGAGTGCTCAGAGAGAGCTCTCTCAGCACTCCTGGTAATCCACCTCCACGAGGGGATTAGCTCCAAGCGCTGGGAGCCTGTTCACACTAGCACTTTAAAGCATTCAAATTTGCTGCACTCGGGTGTGTGTGTGTGTGTGATTTTTCAACCCGAGCCAGCAAGTTAGAGCGCTGTAAAATGTCAGTGTAGCCAAGACCTTAGACAAGGCTTGAATTTTGTTGATAGCTTCTAACTGGGTCCCTCCAATTTTCCTGGATCTTCCAGATCTTCTATCTTAGAAGCAGGAGCATATTCTCCATCTCTACTTGAAATTTCTGCATGGGCCATACTTTACTAACACATTTTGACTTTGTTTGCGATATGTTTTGTTAGAGAGACATGAATTCTACACAGTCCAGTAACGAACATTCTTTAGACAGCTCCAAAGAAAACTGATGAAAGTCTGGCTCTAATTGCTGCAGAAAAACACCTGAAAATGTGAATGAAGTGTACCTTAGGGGCTCAGAAACTCAAAGGCAAATTAAGGGAACATCACAGTATATATTTTTTTAAATCTCATGATTGAACATTTGTGGTTGGCGATACAGTGACACCAGTGTTCACTGCTTTACAAAGAGGTCCACCTCTCACTCAAGAGTGGGGATTTCTACAGGGAATCTAACCAAGAACTAGAGCTGCTGTAAATAGCTTCTTTCCTTCTTCCCTGCAGGTTCATGTGTGCTCAGTTACCTAATGAGGTTCTGAAGAGCATCAGCATCATTGATAGTCCTGGCATTCTTTCAGGAGAGAAACAGCGCCTCCGTAGAGGTGAGTTGCAGCAATCAAAGTAACTGACACTTCTAGCGACCTGTTCTGATGTACTGGGAAATTGGTCCTGCTAATCCCTGCTCCAATGGCTTGGAAATGGTGAAGTTCCTCTATGATGTTGGAGACCTGTGTGTAAATTGTCTCTTTTTGGGTCTTTATGCTGAACAAATGTTGGAAAGTCTGTGGCAATCAATGTTTTGAGGTTAGGAGTAGAAATTGAGATCAATGTTCCATTCACGTTGAGTGGTGCAGGGGCTTTTGTTGTTGTGCTGAACACATTTCAGCCAAATGATTTAGCCATTTTGGAGAATAAAGTGAAGAAAAGATAGGTTGTTTTGCCTATGTTAAAAATTTGAGACCTTTTCTCTGAAATGCTCTATTACTCACACTCAAAAGTTAAGCAATGTCATGTGGAAAAGGTAGCATGTGTTCATATAATTAAAGACTGCATCATAATGCATATGTACAGGGGGTCTGAGTTAAAGTTGCACGAGCATTTCCTAGGTTTTGAGTGCTTGCCTTTGCAGCCTTATGGTATTTTAATATAGTTTAGTTGTGTTTCATACTTATATTTATATTGTACTAAGAAGAGTATAACTAGTAAATTCAACTAGCAAATTCACTTGAAATAATATGTTATTGTTAGTAATTTAAAAAATGGAAATGGAGAATGAATACCTGTGCTTTGTTGTTCCTCTTTTCATGGAAGCAGATCTTACAGTAACTGAGATGAACTACTAAGTCAATATTACATCCTGCCAAGTTCCTGTCATCTCTATTCTGACAAGAGATTCTCAGCCATATTGATATAATATGGTCTATATTAACAAGAGGTAACTGACTCCTATGAACACGTTTATTCATCAGCCAACACGTTTATTCAAGAGCACAAATTGGCTAGTACTGCAAGCTCCCAAATGTTATTTTCAGATATTTTATCATGATACATCATTGACAGGTTTGAGCTATAGCCCACTAAAGCTTATGCTGAAATAAACTAGTTAGTCTCTAAGGTGCTACAAGTATTCCTCACTTTCTTTAAAGATACATCATTGTACTTGAAAGGGAGCAAAACTAAAATTGTACAAAAAGTTAGACCATGGCTTTTTAATACAGCTTGTAGGAGACCCGTGTGCTTTTTAAAAACTACTTAAATAACAAAACAAAAAAAGCCTCCTACAAGTAAGGTCTCACTCCAATATCTAAATGATGCTGAAATGTTGGAAATCTAGGATTAGCAAATATTACTGCTCTATATTTTGTAGGAGTGAAATAAAAATAGCAAACTCAAAAACAGAATAAACTTCTGCAAAGATCAAACATATAGACTTAACATGCTATTCTGGGCAGTGAATAGTCAGACTTTGTTTCTGGTAAATATCTTCATCCATGTAGTTACTGGTTTAGAATTCTTAAAGATGGTAGAAAAAGGCAGTTTCTGAAAGAGGGAAATGAGCAAGAAAATTGTACAAGTTTTATACTCTCTTCTGTAACACATTATCTCAAAACTATTGGAATACCTTTTATTGACTTATCTGCTAAATCAGAACACTGAGTGTCACTGGGACACACTGCATTTATACTTCCTGTCCTCTCATAGATGGATTGTGTGTTTGTGTGACCACAGTGCCAGTTGTAAATGGCAGCTCTAAGGTAATTCTGTTGTTCACTGAACACAGAGGAGGAGGAGCTCCAACGTGTAAAGCTCTTTGTGTATTTAAAAATAATGATCTCTTCCTTAATAATATGAATCACATTGTGATTTCTTGAGGGTAGCCTAATATCTGATAACCATAGAAATGAAAGTATAGTTTCTAGTACACATGGCACTGACAGAAGAGAAGATAGATTTCTGTTCCTAAATTTTAAATAACTAGGGGCAGAAAATGTTGACTTTGTGTCATTACATATGTCAGCTTTTATTTTGGCCTTGCTAGAATGTGGTTCCGCTGAACACTAGTTAGCTTTAGCCAGTTTAGTTGTAGTGTGAACAGGGCTTTGTTCTACAGCAAGCCTCCCATGTAAATTCACCCCATGATTGGCAGAGCATCTACCTTTGAACAAGGAATCAAGATTTGGGATTTTGTTGTAGATGCACACTCCAACAAATTCAGGTGTGTACAAATGAGTAAAGAGTCCTCTTACATGCTCATATGGCTATGCAAATACACTGTGCTCACCCACATGTATTTGAAGTACTGAATGTTCAGATACATGCCCCACTGTGTGACATAATGACTGTTCAATAAATGCACATACAGCTGCTGTTGGGTTTACTTTGAGTATTGTATTGTCAAACATTTATGTAAACAATGGGTTTTGTGGAGAACAGACCTGTGATTCACTGCAGTGCAAAGCCTCTCTGAGCTGCTTCTTGAAGTATGAACAATAACCTTATTGTGAAAATAGTTTAACTTAACACATTTTAAACCATGTAAATTTGTTAAATGATTTTCTAAATCAGTTGTGTACTAATGTGAATGGGATTTAAGATTCCAGATTAGTCATGAACTTATATCTAAAATGTTTTAAGAAACAAAGTACATCTTGTAGAAAATGGAGACTGGCCTGTGGCAATGAGAATTAAGTTGTTGTCTCCCAGGGCACAATTCCTAACGTTTTTTTCTCTCCAATAGTTAGTGAAAGTTTTGTTTGGTACGCTAGTTGTGTGAGAGTTAAAGTTACTGAGAGTGGCTTTATGCTTGACCCTGGCTTTGTGAAAAAGGTGGTATTTTAAAACCGTTAGGAGTTTCCCTCTCCATTAGCAAAAGTCCTGCCCATGCTGGTAGCATCTGAGCAGAAAGCACACACTTCAATGTAAGCCCAGGCTTAGCAGAACTTGAGTTAGCAGACCCTGGGTTTGTTAACCTAGGGCTTGAGCGTCTGCACTCATTTGTAATCCCTGGTTAGAACTTTTTGAATCTAGGGTCTCCCCCTGGAGCTCCAACATCTACACTGCATTATATATTATTATTACTTCATTACTAAGTCCTACTCTGATTTCAGGGAACTGGTTAAGATGACGTGTTGAGGTCCCTTCCAGTCCTACACTTCCATGATTCTATGCAGACCCAAGTTTAACCACCCACTTCTTAGCACTCTTCCAAAATGTGGCTGCTCTAGCCCTTTGTTCATGGTGCAGTGTGGGGAAATTTGACAATCCACCAAACTTGGCTATGTAGGTGACAAAGGAAGTTGGCTTGTGGGACTGTGGAATGTTAAGTGTTGTCGGACTCCCAGAGGACAAGCCCAGTGGTATGTGTCTACACTGCAAAGCAATAGGGTCCCTTGTGAGGTTCTGGGATCCTAGGTCTGAGCTCTGGGTTAGTGTGATTTGTGTGTATTCAGAAGAGGGGTAAGGCTTGAGCTTGAGTGTGAGCCCTGGGCCTAGCCTGCATTGTAGACATACCCTTTATTTCTACCATAGTAGCAGCAGAAGGCAGCCAAGCTGCTAAGATCTACAGAGGAGACCTAGCAGTGAACTCTTTAGACAATCTAGGGATGGAAAGGGGCAAAACTGTGCATCCCCAATACCCAAAGACCAGCAGTGATTTAAAGAAAATTGCTACTAGGACAGAAATCCATTTTCTCATTCACCCTCCACCCTCATCCTGTGAATGTCAGCTAGCAGTGCCAGAGGAAGGTTATACTACTGGAGGGCGGGGTGGGGATGGGGAGGTGCCATCAGAGCTGGGGATTCTTCATCCCTGGAGCTAGGAGAGACACAGGAACCTGTGGTCCCTTCTCCTCTAGTTAATGGGATATATGAAAGGGACCATCTCCATTGCATGAAGGTAGACCACAGGGGAGGGGAATAAGGAGGATCACATCACAAGTAGCTGGTTTCTGTTAGAAGTAAAACTGATGTTCTCCTTCAGCGATGGGATTTGTTCCCTGCTCTCCTGCAACACCTGATTCATTTTTGTGGGTTTGGGGTATTTGTTTTTGTCCCGTCATTCTTGCTGAAATTATTATTTATGCAGGGTATTACCACAACTCTAATTTAGTCATAAATTCCTCTATTAAATCCAGAGGCTGAGTGGTATTCATACAATTGCTGTAAACAGGCTGTCATAAGTGTGGAGTGTTGCTTTGCCTGTATGGGGTTAACTTTACCTGAGAGGGGGTGACGTAAGAGCTTCTGTGCCACGAGGAGGGAGGGTTAGTTTCAGTTTCCTTCCATCCCAGCTTGGGGTCAGACCCATTTTATCTTCGCTCTCTAGCTATGGGGAGAACCACTTCTACTTCCTTCCTATATTCACAAGTAACTGAATTGTAAGTAGCATATTGATTTTCCATAAGCTTGTGCGTGGTCTAGGTTGTCACTTCCCTCTCAGGGGGAGAAATCTAAAGGGAGGGGTGAGAGAGCCCTATATCTGTAAAGTTGGATTGTAAGTGTATGCTTTGTTCTCTTTTCTTTATTAAACCTTTTTAGTTATAAAAAGTGTTTCATCATTCTCATAAAGGAATCCTAAAATTGGATTGGGCAGCTCATGGTTAGTGAGCCTGGGTATCTGAGCCTCTCTCCTAGAAGCAGGGAGAAGTGGCTGGTGCTCAGAGTCTGGTTTATCATCTCTCTCGGTAACAAAAGGGAGGGGTGAGGGGGAAGGGAAGCAGCATGTGAGTGTCCTGGGCTCTCAGGAGAGAGAAAAGGAGTTTGGGGGAGTCCAGGTGCCCCCTCCAGGGTTTTGGAGATTCACCCAGATAGTGGCAGCGATACCCCAATTTCCCAACTGGTAGAGTGTGGGTTTTGGGGGTGTAAAGACTTAACTTAGGCTGGGGGAGCAGTTTATAGTTAAGGGACCATAGGAGAGACCCCCTCTGCCACCCCAGGTTAGAGAGGGGGAGATTTACTCTTCACACAGGCCTAAAAGCCTAATAAGCAATTTACCATATCCAGACAGTAACAAAACAGTATAAGCATTTGATCAAGATATTCAGGTGTGTTTAGACCATGTTGGTCAGCTCCAACTTGATCAGACAAGTATTAGCAATGAACCCTTAATTAGGGTATGTCTACACTGGAAATTTCAAAGTGCTGCAGCAGGAATGCTCCCACAGCAGCACTTTGAAGTGCTAGTGTGAGATCTCCCAGTGCTCCTGGTAATCCACCTCCATGATTTTTCACACACACATCCCAGCCAGCAAGTTAGAGTGCTATAAAATGTAAGTGTAGAGTTTACTTTTTTTATACCCCTTACAAACAAATGATGTCATTCCTACTTATTGGACCTTAGCTAAAGCAAAATTAAGCAATTTCTTATATAGCCAATTAATTACTGTCCTGGTACCCAATTAACCATGTTTTATTTCTCTTATTTCAGCCAAACCTTAAATAATATAATATTGGTATTTTATCTCATCAACTGCATCGAACTAAAATTAGATGCCAGTTCATCTTCTATAGGAACTGTCATTTCCTTTTGTTTCTGAGCTGATTGCTGACTTGTATTTAGTAGCTCCTGTTCTGTTTGTGTGACAGGAAATCTCCCAGCCCATAGTGCTGTTTCTTTGGAAGAGTTGCTTTCCTCATTATTTCTAAATTTTGTATTTCAACAACTTTTTTTAACTTTCAGTTTCCTTCTACTTTACCTTTTTAAAGGCTTTTTTTCTTGTGAAACCTGGATTCTCCCTACCCCATAAGTACATTAATTAGATGGGGAACTATTGCACTGGTTCAGATTGCTAAGTGAAATTTAGTACCACGTGATGGCTAGTCTGAGCCCTCTATCCACATCATATGATTACCAGCATTATTGACTCTCACATTAGCAGTCACCTGATTGATTCAATGACATTTGTGAAAGAAAAGTTTGGTCACCTTCTGACAACTTGGTAAGCAACAATCTGCCTCCGTAGTAATATTTTGTATGTGCACGTACGCATGGTGGGGAAGAAAATCCATTCTTTGCTTTCAGGGCATAGAGTTAAAGGTTTTTTGTTTTTTTTCTATGAAGTGATTGTTGTATGGTTTAACTATTAACTATCAGTTTACATGTGCAAATGGCAAGAAAGATTTGACAAGTATTACTAATTTACTGGGAATAAGTAAAACTATTCCTGTGTTAACTGATTAAAATCCAATGTAGAAACTGTATAATTTTAAATGGAAGCTATTAAGCTTCCTTCTATATTAATAAACCCACCCTGGTGCTTGCCCTTCAGCATGACTATCTACCCATATATTTTATTAAAAGCTTTGGAAAATTTGACCAGTTACTCAAGAAGCAGCAACTGACAACTTTGAAAAGGGACAAAAGTTTACATTCTGCTTTCCAAGGTTAGGTTCTGTGTATTTTTCAAAGCTGGCTTTATTTGAAAACACCATTGTCCTGCCCCTATGATCAAGCAAGATATTCCACAAACTTTATTATGCTGTCTAGCTTCTCATTAAACTTGCAGGACAGTTCAAGCAGTATGTGTAAATACATAGCAATATGATGCTCGGGGGATGTGTATATGCTGTGGGCACCTTGCTATACGTGAGAAGGTTCTGTGGTAACACAAGGTGTGATGTTTGCCAAGCTATTTCAGACATGTTGTGTTTGTTGCCTACAGGATTTGAAAAGAAAACAAGTGGAAGGGAAGGAAGGAGGTGGGGCACTGGAGAAGCCTCCATTTCAATTACAACAAAGTGAATTTAGCAGCTCTTCCTGGATTACATTAACAGTTAACCGCTTACATTAGTGTGAAACGAAGGGGGAGGCATAGTTAAGAAAAAGAAAAAATCTTGGCTGCCTGATATTGTTGAACTATGAGGCACATGTTGTCGTCACATGACATCTGCGTGGTACTCTGCTCTGTTCAATGTTGATAAGTCGGCTGCGTGCGTGTGTGTGTGTTCTCCCTGTATACTGTCCCAGCTCTGCGCAGAAAGCTGGCACAGCAGATCTTGAGTGACCCTCCCAATGACCATAGACTCCAGTAAGGTACGAAGGTACCCAGCCAGGTTTATTGCCAAACGAAACACAGTCTCTAGTTCCCCAGATCAGATGTCTACATTCTGCTAGTACATATATGCTCCCTGACAATGGACCGGCTCAGATTTACCACTGCCCCCTAGGCCAGACAAAGACACCACTCCAGGAGTGCATTCTTATAAATTAGGTTCAAACAAGTTACACATCACTCCTGACATATTGAGGTGCAATCTCTCTACGTAGCAAGGTATAACCCCTCTGCCTGTTGGGGTGCTGCCTCTCTCCGGGTACATGTTGGTTTGAACAAACAAGTTTATCCATCATATTATTCTTTCGACCCTGTCTTTTAGGATGGGTCAGCCTGTTCGTCATTATCTCTGTGGAATGTGTTTGTACTTGACTGTCCTGGTGCCATCCTGGTCCATGTTTATCCTATTAGTGCTCAATACCCTTTAGATATGTGTATACTTCTTGCCAATTTTTGTGAGCAGAGCCTTCCTCTGGCTCACAGCTTAACTTTGCTTTATGTTAGCAAAGTCTTGACAATTACTTTAGTTCGGCCTCAGGCCTCATAACGGGCCTCTGATACCCAGGGTTTATGTTTCAGGGCCTTATCTTACTACGTATGTAAAATTAGTGTCTTCTCTATGTCCCCAGCAATCTTTGACAATATAATGGCTTTTTTGCTGCTGTAGTGTTCAGAGGTCAGTCCTTGATGTTTAACAACTGTAAGCATTAACATGAATGCATGGGTTGTTAGCTTTCACTGTTGCATGTTAGTTTCACTAGGATTCAGATGGATACTTAAGGCACCAAGAATTTTAGAAAGTGTGTGCAGAGGAGGGAGGCAGAAAATTGGCTATTTTGAACCTTGAAATTATTCCAGCTCTAAAAAACCCCCAAATTTCTGTGTTTAGTTCCACTAAAAATAGATTTGGAGTAAGTAAAAAGATGCAAATGATAGCAATGAATTATAGCATATAATATATAAAACAGCGTGAGCAGCATGATGAAAATCTTGGGAAAAGTTATTGATAAAAGACTATGAACAGAAGTAAAGGTCAGTGATACTTTGAATTTGTGCCAGACAAGTCAACAGTGCATTAGGATTGATTGTGGAAAAATAGAGAGAAAAGAGAAAAACCTTCTACATAGTCTTCATCAGTCTTGAGAAGGCTTATGACAACTTTCTGAGAGAAGTCAGCTTGTGGTGTACGATAATGAAACAGACACCTGAACTATATCAGACTCATCCAGGACATGTATGACGGTGATGTTATCACTAGGGCCCTACCAAATTCACAGCCATGAAAAACACGTCATGGACCATGAAATGATTTCCCCCTGTGAAATCTGGTCTTTTATGTGCTTTTACACGTGTTTGAAGTAACAGGAGAAACAGGAAAGACCGGAAAGGCAACGGGACCTGAACCTAGCCCACATTTTTTTTAAAATTGTCATTGCTAGAATGCTTAATTGTAAATAGTACTATGTCTTATACAGGACAGTTCACAAAAAGTTTAATATCTTTAAGGTGATCATGACCCATAAGCCCTTCAAGGCTAAGTGGCAGAGAGACTTCCCTCCCCCTCTCCTCCCAGTAACTTACATTAGGCCTGACATACTCATTGCCCAACTGTTGCCATAATATAGACTAGGGGCCATACCAAATTCACGGCCCTAAAAAATGCATCATGGACTGAGGAATCTGGTCTTTTGTGTTCTTTTACACTGTACTATATAGATTTCATGGGGGAGACCAGTGTTTCTCAAATTGGCAGTGCAGAAATAGGGGTATCAGTATCGCAATCCTCCCTACAATAACCTTGTGACCCCCACACACAATTCCTTTTTGGGCCAGGACCCCAACAATTATAACACTGTGACATTTCACATGTAAATAGCTGAAATCATGAAATTTACTATTTTAAAAATCCTATGATTGTGAAATTGACCAAAGCGTATAATGAATTTGGTAGGACACTAGTTATCACAGTTAGAAAGCCAAATGGAGAGACTGAATGGTCTTTAGTAAGAATCAGTACATCAAGGCTCGACATTAAACCCCTTTGTGTTTACATTGGTGTTCAATGTAGTTACAGAAAACATCCAAAGTGACACCATGGCGCATGGTTTTTGCAGACAATGTGCTCATGCGGGAGACTAAAGAGGAAGTGGAAGAAGATTTAGAGAGATGGAGCTGTGGCAGAAAAGCAGAGTATATGATCTGTAGATTTGATGATGCCCTGTAGGAAGACAACGGGAATGTAAGTCTAGGGGGACAGCCGTTACCAAAGGTACAGACATTCAAGTATCTAGGTTTGATAGTACGGGTAATGGCAAACTCAGCGACAAACTTATAAGTAGAAAAGGAAAGAGAGGCATGGACTAAATGGAGAGAAGTGAGGGATGTGAGAAAGAGTCCTGTGGCACCTTAAAGACTAACTAAAGTATTGAAGCACTAGTGTAAAAGCCTGTGGACACGGGCCAACAGTAACGCCCCCCCCCCCCGCTCAGTCCCCCCCCACTCCAAGCACGCCCCCCGCTCGTTCAGCCTCCCCTCCCCCCACACACACCCACGCTCGTTCAGCCTCCCCTCCTGCCCCCATGACCCTCCCCCCACTCGTTCAGCCTCCCCCCCCTCATGGTCCCCCCGCTCGTTCAGCCTCCCTCCCATCCACTCCAAGGCCCTCGCTCGCTCAGCTCTTTCCCCCTCCCCCACGGCCCCAGCTAGGCTGGGCGCAGCTGGCCGGGCTGTGCCCGGGCACCTCCGCCCCGCCGGCCCAGCGCCCCCTTCCCGTGCCCCGCCCGGCCAGAGCCCCCTGCCTGCGCCTATTGCGCCCAGCCACCCTCCTGCTCTAGGACCCTGATCCAGACCCTGCTTCCCTCTCAGCGGCGTACGCACGGCGGCCATGTTGTCTGCCGAACTACACCTCCCAGCACGCCGTTAGTCCAGGCCGTCTCTACCGCACATGACGGCTTCACACACACTTTTCTAGCCGATTATTAAATAGGATAAGCTTTCCTGGGCTAATACCCACTTCGTCGGGTGCATGCAGTGGAAGTATCCAGGGGCAGGTATAAATAAGTAGGTAAGAGATGATAAGATTAGTCCAATCAGGCTGAACCAGCTTGTTATCTCTAATCAGGGAGAATGAGGTATTCCTCTAGCGGTGTGCTGGATTTGTAATGGAGATAGATTTGAGAGCAAAAATTGGGAAGAGATTAAGTAATATATGTGGAGCTTCTAGTTTTTGGTTTCATATGCTATGTACTTGCCAAATTTAAGGATTTAATGGTTTAAATAAAAGACTTAAGGTCAACTTCTGCCCACTGGCGCAACTGCTATGTGCTTTATGGCAGAATTTGGCACTGAAATGTCTTCATGTATATTTTTGAGTTCCTACACACTGCTTCTAGTCAGTTTCCTATTGGAAAGCATTGGAGGGTTGACTGCTCACAGCAGGCATCTTGGAAGCATAGTCCTTAATGATTCAGTAAACTTATTTTTCTTGTGATTATTTACTGAAGTTTTTAACAGCTGGCAAACAGCTTCAGCTATGATGTGGATGTGAATTTTCTTGACTAAGCAGGCATTATTTCAGGGAGAATTAAATGATTTTAGAATGGGTACCCTCTTCCTCCTTTGGATTACCTGTTTCATAGAGATAAGAAATTAGTAATATGGAGAAGAGGGGACAATAACACAGAGTAAAATATAAGGACCTTTTGCTTATCTACCCTGTTTCCCCGAAAGTAAGACATCCCCCGAAAATAAGACCTACTTCCAGTTTTGCCTCTCGCTGTAATATAAGGCATCCCCCCGATAATAAGGCCTCCTTTTTTTTGTTCAACAATAAATGTGTACCGTATTCTTCTTCATGGAAAAATAAGACATCCCCTGAAAATAAGACCTAGCGCATCTTTGGGAGCAAAAATTAATATAAGACACTGTCTTATTTTTGGGGAAACACGGTATGCTGAAGGGATACATAATGTTTGGATGATGACTGTATTCATAAGTAAATGTAAAAGAACCATTCAATACTGTGAAATGTCTGAAGGTGTAAAATTAGAGTTTAATGGTGAGCGTCCTACATTACCAATGATTCAAGGTGAATGCTGTTGGGTGCTGAATTCTGGATTCTGTTCAGGTTTCCTCACCACTATCCTCACATTCTGACTGTCCTTCAGAGTATTTTTTCATTTTAGAGGATGGACAGGGATGGAAAACAGACTTCTGGTTGACCTGTTCCTCATTGAAGTACGATGAATCACTCAGGCCAAACGCAGTGCCATTTCACAGATGGATTACTCCTTTTGTAGACTGTTTTTGTCATTCTTGGATGAGTTCCTGAAGTACTGTTTGTAATATGACAGTGAGTTGAGTTGTTGCGAGGCTGTCAACAAGAGTTGTAAACTGCGCGAGCTCACTTTTAAAATAGTTTTTGCTTTAAACTTCCTTTTGTTCTGTGTCCCAGATAGTTTTAAAGATCACCACTCATTTTTCTTCACTTCAACCCACCCTGTCACAAAAGCCATCATTGGATTGGGTAAAATTCTTGTGACTTGGATTGCTTAATGGGCTGTGGCATGTTACAGTGCAGTCCTTCATTCCTAGAGTGTACCCAGTCTGCTGCTGATCTAAGGACTGAGACACTAGGGTTAGGAATTTAGTTGAGAAGTCACACTGCTATAAGCCAGTCCTTTAAACAATCCTTAATAAAGAGTTATCAATTTAGTGACATCCAATGGTGTGTTCTTTCTCTTCAGGCTATGACTTCTGCCAGGTCCTCCAGTGGTTTGCTGAGCGGGTTGACCGCATCATCCTCCTTTTTGATGCCCATAAGCTGGATATTTCTGATGAGTTCTCAGAGGCTATTAAATCATTCCGAGGCCAGGATGACAAGATTCGAGTGGTGCTGAACAAGGCTGACCAGGTGGACACCCAGCAGTTGATGAGGGTCTATGGTGCACTCATGTGGTCCCTGGGAAAGGTGATTAACACTCCAGAGGTGTTGCGAGTCTACATTGGTTCTTTTTGGTCCCAGCCTCTTCAAAACACAGAGAACCGCAGGCTGTTTGAGGTGGAAGCCCAGGATCTCTTCCGAGACATTCAGAGTCTCCCACAGAAGGCAGCTGTGCGGAAACTCAATGATCTCATCAAGAGGGCAAGACTTGCAAAGGTAAGCTAGGTTGAGAGCCAACTTTATTTTCAGTGACCAATCTCTTCTACGTTTATTTCGTTCATTCTTACTCTCTCCTCTCACGTTTTTCTTTCCGCACCCAATAACAAGGTGTTTTATGGAAAATTAATTCAATTAACAAAGTTAAGGGGAAAAATATTGTTAAATTATATGTTGGAGATGGACAGTAATGTGGTGAGCCAATCAGTGGACCTTCTGGAAGTCCAAAGAAGGAAAAGAACTGTGTTTTAGGATGCGACTCTCTCTGCCTTTTGAAGGAGACTTGAAATCTTCTAGGATACCTCCTCTTTCTAGTAAGGAGAACTTCATACTACTAACATCACTAAGGGGATGGGGGAGATATGAAAGAGTTCTGAAAAATCACAAATAATGTGGAGAAAGTAAGTAGGAAGAGTTATTTTCCTCTTCACATAACTCAAGAACTAGGGGTCACCAAATGAAATTAATAGGCAGTAGGTTTAAAACAAACAAAATAAATACTTCTAAATTCAATGCACAGTCAAACTGTGGAACATTGTCATGGGATGTCGTGAAAGCTAAAACTATAACTGTTCAAAAAAGAATTAGATAGGTTCATGGAGGATAGGTCCATCAATGGCTAAGAGTCAAAATGGTGAGGGATGCAACTCTGTGCTGTGGGAGTCCCTAAACTTCCAGTGGCCAGAAGCATTTGGCACTACCCACTGTCAGAGATGGGATACTAGTCCAGATGAATCATTCGTATGTACTCCCTGGAGCTCATCAACAGCTGGTAGGCAGAGCAGCTGATGACTGAGCAAAACAAGATGCCCCTTTCACCAAAATTACAAGTGTACCACCTTCACAGCACTTATTGTTCCTGGACCAAAGATCACAGTTGAGACCCAGACACTTACTTCTTCACACACACATGGCAGCACACCGCACTGCTGCTAGATCACAGCCAACCAACATACTGTCCATGGGAAGTAACTTCTCCTTAAGCAAAATTTATTTTGATTTCTTTTTATACTACCCCACCCCCCACACACACCACTTTGGCACTTCATATCTAGTAAAAGGAGTAACACTGCCATATAGAAACTTAAAAACATTCATTTACTTAACAGAACTGCCTGTATATTATTGTTGTGCAAGCCAACTCAACAATAAAAGTAGTATCCCCAGATAAAACCCACATACTCCGCTAAAGGTGGGTTTTGCATCATTTCTAGAAGAAATCCTAGTCGCTGACAGACCAGAGAGGAAGTGAGTTCGAAGAGATCCTTTCAGGACAAATGTTCTGCCAACATTATCCGCTGTTTTAAACTATGGATAATAGTATTTGCATGTGCTAATCAGGTAACTGCTCCCTGCAGTAGCTACTTGATTGGTGTCCATATATCTAAACTTGGCAGTATTTGGTTTTTATTTAGATTGCCTATTGAAAATGTGTACTTAATTTTTTATTAGGCCTCTAATTATCCTTCAAACTAGCATCTTATTTGCAAAGCTCTTAGATTCGTCACCAGATTGCTTGTTTAAAATTATAAAGCTTTCTCATTATTACTTACGCTAATCTTCAAAGTCCCTACTTAATGACATTAGCTTCTGCTGTCCCTTCCTGTCTAGGCCCAGCCTGGATAAACTTCAATTGCTATGTTTTAAATGGTTTCCTCTAAATATTTCCTTCTCTTCCTTAGTAGACTTCCTTTATTGTATAGTATTAAAATTCCACATAGACTAGTAGCAAAAGTACTCTGATATTCTGTTGTTCTGCGAAGCCCTAGGGAATGATGACTAATCAGCACCTTTCTTTTTCTAAATCTCAGCAGGCAAATAATTTGAAAATGTTTTTTGCTGAAAAATGGGAAGGAAGAAAAATCAAATAACTTTGAAGCCATTGCAGAGGAAATTTGCTACTTACTAAAGATTTCTGTGACATACAAATGCAGATGATAGTATCTGGGGGCTTGTCTGCATGGATAAATTATACCCGTGTAGTCTAAGGTGTGAGTTTGAACCAATAATATAGTTATACTGGTCTAACATCCTGTGTGAACATTCTTATTACAGTTTGTTGCTTGGGAAACTGAATCCTGAAAAGAAAAAGCCACTCTTACACTGGAATAAGAATGTCTATGTGGGGAGGTTATGCCAGTTTATCTATATGGTTTAATCTATCTATATATATAAAAGTCAAGTGGTGTGTGTATGTATGTATGTATGACAGCGAACTCCTCCCGCACCGTTTGAGCCAGAGACTTGAAATTTGGTACAGTTAGGGGTCTTGGGGTCAGGATGGTCTTAAGGGTCGAAAAATTTTCGGATCTCACCTCTGACGCCCCCCAGGGGTGAAAGTCTTTCAGGGCCAATCACATCAGCTGGGCGGATAGGTGGTGATGATGTCATAATACCGCCTCCAACAGACACCGCACTCGCTCAGCTCATCGCCCCTCCCTCCTCCAACGGAACCCCGGAGATCCCTCAGTTCTCTGCCCCTCCCACCTCCCAACGGAACCCCGGACTCCATCAGCCCCATGCCGCCCCCCCCACCACCTGCGAAGGTCCCCGGAATCCCTCGGCTCTGGGCCCCCTCCCCGCCTGCGACGGATCCGAGTTGGGTTTGGTGGGACAGTAAGTGAGGTGGGGGTGTCGGGTTCGGTCGGGGGGTGAGGTGGGGGTGTTGGGTTTGATCGGGGGGGGTCAGGTGGGGGTGTCGGGTTTGGTCGGGGGGTAAGTGAGCCGGGGGGTGTCGGGGTTGGTCTGGGGGGGTGGGAAGGTGTCGGGGGGGGGGGGTGAGGGGTGAGGTGTGGGTGTTGGGGTTTGGTCTGGGGGAGGGAAGGTGTCGGGGTGGGTGCCCAGACCAAACCCGACACCCCCCCCCGGCTCACTTACCCCCCAACCAAACCCGACGCCACCACCTCACCCCCCCCACCAATCGCAACACCCCCAGACCAAACCCGACACCCCCCGGCTCACTTACCCCCCGACCGAACCCGACACCCCCACCTCACCCCCCAAGCAAACCCGACACCCCCACCTCACCCCCCCACCAAACGCAACACCCCCTGACCAACCCCAACACCCACCCCTCACCCCTCACACACCCCGACAACTTCCCACCCCCCCAGACCAAACCCGACACCCCCCCGGCTCACGGTGCACTGTGTAGCACACAGGTTATTAAATACACTGTTCGGTCAGGTGGGGGTGTCGGGTTTGCTCAGGGGGTGAGGTGGGGGTGTCGGGTTTGGTCGGGGGGGTCAGGTGGGGGTGTCGGGTTTGGTCGGGGGGGGTCAGGTGGGGGTGTCGGGTTCGGTCGGGGGGGTCAGGTGGGGGTGTCGGGTTTGCTTGGGGGGGTCAGGTGGGGTTGTCGGGTTTGGTCGGGGGGTAAGTGAGCCGGGGGGTGTTGGGGTTGGTCAGGGGGGGTGGGAAGGTGTTGGGGTGGGTGAGGGGTGAGGTGTGGGTGTTGGGGTTGGTCAGGGGGTATCAACTGTCTGCCCCCTCCCCACCTCCGACTGACCCGAGCAACGCCGGGCACTTATGCTAGTTGACTATACAGGAAAACCTTCCTGTATAGGCAAGGCCTTAGTGAAATGAGTTAGTGATGTGGAAAACTGGGGACTAGGACTAGTGATATTGCCTCAAATATTTTGAAGAAAAAAAATCTTTAAAAATAATTGTTGATCATTATTTAAAATTCCTTTTTAATATCCTGTTTCTACTAATATTTGTTTTTTAAAAGTTAATCTGTTCTTCCTGCAGTTCTCATCTGATTTCATCCATTTTATTGGCATACTAATCCCTTCCAAAGTAATTGTAATGACTGAGAAGCATCAGGAGCAGATGACTCTTAATCAACAGAAATCCTGTTTAAAATAAAAATAAAAATGGATGAAATTGATTTTTTTAAAGTGAAATTAGTGTTCATTGGAAATACTGAATTGACAGCCATGGAAAGGAACGCCAGCTGCTTATCAATAGAACAAGCAACAGCAGTACAATATGTCTCAGTCTTAACTGATCTTAAAATAGCTTTCAGAAACACATTTTTTATGCAGTGCTGCACACTCTTATTTGAACAAAATCATTGTGAAGTATTTTATCTTGGTCCATTTCTCCAGACACCCGCAACACCTTCCCAGTCTGTCCTGAAACTCCTAACACATCCAAAAATAAAACATGTACTGAGAGATGTATCATATTTCAGCATTAGTATTCCTCGTATCAGTGTCTTTCTCAGTAATATCACACTGGTTTAAGTCATTGAAATATACACATCTTGAATATTCATACACTAAATCTTTTCTTCCTCATTGCTGTAAGAAATAGGTCTCACCTATCTGAGAATGTAACCATTATGGTGTTCTCTTCAATGATATACTTATAGGATACCTTTATAAACAATGGAATTTTATAAGCAACTAGCGAAAATACCCGGCGTTGCTCGGGTCCGTCGGAGGTGGGGAGGGGGCAGAGAGCTGAGCGAGTGCGGGGTCTGTTGGAGGGGGCAGAGAGCAAACCTGACACCCCCACCCGGCACCCCCACCTCACTTACCCTTCGACCAACCCCGACTCACATTTTCACCCCCCCACCCAAACCCAACACCCCCACGTCACCCCCCTACCAACACCCACACCTCACCCCCTGTAGACCAAACCTGACACACCCACCTCACTTCCCCCCCAACCAAACCAGACACCCCTACCTACCACCACAAACAAACCCGACACCCACACCTCACTTACCCCTCGACCAACCCCGACCCCCCTCCTCACCCCTCGACCAACCCCGACCCCCCTTCTCACCCCCCCAACCAAACCCAACACCCCCACCTCACCCCCCGACCAAACCTGACACCCCTACCTCACTTACCCTCCGACCAAACCCAACTCGGGTCTGTCAGAGGTGGGGAGGGGGCAGAGAGCTGAGCGAGTGCGGGGTCCATTGGAGGGGGGAGGGGGCAGAGAGCTGAGCAAGTGCGGGGTCCGTTGGAGGGGGTATTATGACATCATAACTATGTCACAGAGAACAGCAGCTGCCCAGCTGATGTGAATGGACTTTAAAGAATTTCACCCCTGGGGGGCGTCAGAGGTGAGATTTGAAAAATTTTCGACTCTTAGCCTGATTAGGACCCTAAGGCCTCTAACTGTACCAAATTTCAAGTCTCTAGCTCAAACGGTGTGGAAGGAGTAAGCGCACATACATACATAAACGCATACATACACGCATACACCATTTGACTTTTATATATATAGATGCTCATTTTGTCAAACTTGTAAAACTAAAAGGTCATGTTTAGTCTTTTCTGCTAGTTCAGTCAGGTATCTAATTCTCATCTGGAATCCCTAGAATGTGAATGTTCTTGGCCTACATCCCAAGTGTATAACTGATCTGTCAATTGCAAGGTGTGTGGTTTGGGGGGTTTTTTTGGGGTGGGGGTGGGGGGGTGTTAAACAAGAAAACTAACCATTTCAGAACTCTTGATTCTTACACTGGATTCAAATGAGACATGGTTATATTCTTGGACACTTTCCAATGCATCTAGGCTCTTCACTTTTGAACCTTGTCATCCTCAACATATACATGCCCCTTTCCTCTATAGATGATGCCACCTGTTTCTCATCTGTTTTGGTGTGAAGGGAATCCATGCAATCCTATGGGCTATGGGTAAAGTGACTTTTTCTCGATGATTTCAAGGTGATGTTTGTTATAAAACAAGAGAGAATGCTCCATACGTAAATGTTTGATTTTCAGTTTACTTTTAGGTCCATTTCTATAATGTCTGTCAAATGGACCAAAAATTTAAATTTAATTTAAATTTAAAAAATTCATTAGTACACACACACACAAACGTAAATCTTCCAACTAAAGCAGCTATACTGAAAGTGTCCTCCTGAGAACTCAGGGATATCAAGTTGTCTTGTTTCTGTTTTTAGTTGGAGGGACAAAGAATGAGAGGTTTCTCAGCTGTCAGTCAAAGTGGCAGTGCTGTTTGAATATTCGCATAAAGCACTTTTTCCCAAGTTTCTGCATGAAGTTTGAATTACATCGATATTAACTAACACAGAAGTCTTATACAGTCTGATTTTAAAAGCCTTCTCAGTTCTTCAAGGTTTCTGTTCCTTGTCAGTTGAAGTCATACCATCTCTAGGTCTTCAGCTGCCAATAGCACCCTCAAGCAAACAGTGGAAATGGACAAAACACAAAAAAAGCAGAAATAGAGTTTTCTTTCAAAAGTGGGCTTGGGGGGGCGTGGTGAGGAGAGTGGTGAAAAAGCATTTTGTATTTCTTCTATGTATAATTGCTTGTGTGTGTGTGTTACTTGTATCTATGCATATATTTAAAAAATATTTTTACAAAGTGAGGCCTCAGTCCTGAAAAGATTTTGACATTTGCTTAACTCAACACACCACGAGTGGTCTCATTGACTTCAGTGGTCATGTAGGATCAGAGGCCAAGCGAGCTATGCAAGCAGCAACACATTTTAGGATTCATACTAAAGAAATATCTTTCCTTATGCTGGAATTCTGCTTTCCCCCCCTCATGCTTTATAAGGCAATCAAGATATACTGTTGTTACAGTATGATGCATGCTCTGTCATCTCTTTGTGGCTGCCTAAATATAGAAACCATGCACTCACTCGACTGTAGTGGTGCACATTCCTATTGATTCCTTACTCCACTTAGATCATCCTATCACTTGACATTGCTTAGATTGTTTGTGAGATTTTTTTTTCTCTTTCAAAAATAATTTATTTGGCAAGGCAGATGGAGTTGTTTCAATTAAACTTAAAAGTGGGGCTCTCTGTAGGCACAGGTGACACGCACACATAGCTTTGTTGCAGAATCATGGCCTAATTATTCTATGCTGCTTTCAGTCTCATTGTTGGCACTGACAGAATGTCATGCTGTGCTTCTCAATAGCTGCACTCAATTTTTCAAGCATTTTTTAGTTAAAATTTAAAGAACACCTGCTTATTTTACAAAAACCCATCAGATGGCTTGGGAGAAGGCAGCGAATGCTGGTGAACTCATATTTCCGCAAACCCAAAGTGGGAGCTGCATGAAATGCGCCTACATCTCAAGGGCCTCTTCAGATCAGCAGTTTGTCTATTTTAATGTATAGTTTCTCAATAAACCAGTGTTGATTTTTGTCCCTAAAATGTGTTAATACCCAATTCATCTTTCACATTTCCTTTTATAACGAGAAGAGGAATACTGGCATGGATTTTTGACTCTATACATAATAATGCCAACCCTTATCCATTTCTTCTAGGTTCATGCTTACATTATCAGCCATCTAAAGAAGGAAATGCCATCTGTATTTGGAAAAGAGAACAAGAAGAGGGAGCTGATCAGCAAATTACCTGAAATCTATATCCAACTGCAACAAGAGCACCATATCTCACCAGGGGACTTCCCAGAGGTCAAGAAAATGCAGGTAAATGAGCTCAATCCAAAGTGCGGTTGTACCCTGACTATTAACTAGTGACTTCTGACGAGCCTGGCAAATGTAGGAACATGACAGTGTATCCCATAATGCTCTCAACAGTGTGGGTTCTGCAGGCAGCGGCAAGAAAGTGTCAGTAATTGATAATGATTGAAAACTGACTGTTGCATCTCTCACTAGATAGCATGAGTTATGATCACAATAATGAAATCAATGGATTAATTCCTCAGAAAAAAGTATCCTAAACTCATAACAACATGACATATAGAAATCAAACCAGTATTTAATCTAGTTCTGTATTTTGTCCCTGTAGACAGTTATGGAATAAACTAGTGGTTGGTTTGCTCTCTGAACTTAAGAGATTAGATCTATTATTTTAAAAAATCCTGTTAAATGTAACTGTGGATGTTCATAATCCAGATACATGTCTGATCCTTTTTTAAAAATCCTACTATGCTGTTGGTCTCAATGGTTTCTTATGACAAAACAAACCTCTGTCACTTTTAAACTTATTGCCTTTCAGTTTTATACACTGTCCCCTTTCTCTTATGTTATGTTAACATATAAATATGAGTACCTAATTTTACCTTCTTTGTACCGTTCAGTATTTTGTGTAACTCATGTGTCTCTTCTTGTCTTCTATCTCATCTAAACAGTCCTATTCATTTCAGTAGCTAGGCAGTCATTGATGGTGGAGTTAGGTAAATAAAGTAGAACTCTTGAGACAGGCTTGTTACAGAAATGAACTTTTCAGTAGGGCTTATTATTTGAAAAATGGCTGGTGTATTTTCCTAAGTCTCAGCAGCAGATGGCAGCAAAGTCTTGACAAGTGATTTCTCACACACATTCATGCTAAGGAAAGAACAGTGTGGCTAGCAGACAGAGTTGTGGCTTTGATCTTTGCTTCCTGAAACTAAACTCATCAGTACAGACTTTGTAGCAGGTAATAGTGAATGAATTCCAGCCAAATAGATTGATTTAAAGGAAACCAATAGTCTTTTGGTCTTGCCAGCTTGCAAGGGTATAATTAATCATGGACACACTTTTTAAGAAACGTGAGTCAGAACCACTAGATTCCAGAGTTCTGTAGAGCAGGGAAGCTGTGAGTTAGCCATGATTTGTCAAAGTAATTTATCAGTGTTTAACCGATGGCTGAGGTTGCTGATGGGGAAGGGGAAAGTTATAGTGGAAAACTACTGTTTGTAGGTTGAAATTTAGATTCCTAGATTGAAATCTTGGCCCTACTGAAGTAAATGGGAGTTTTGCCATTGCCTTGGATGGGACCAGGATTTCACCCCTATTCCTCCCAAGCACATGACATTAACAGATTGTGTAGCTCCCTCACCAAGTGTCCTCAAGACACTTCAGATTTTAAGTCGGTTGCCGAGATCTTGCCACAGCAAGATGGGTGCCATTTGAAAATCCAACTTTTCTTGTTTTAATAGGTCAGCCTTCTTTTTGGTACCAGATATGTTTCAATGAGTACCCATAAAACAGGTATACTTCTGGTACTAAGAAACTGTAACTATATTGTCCTAAATCTAAACTGTTAGTAACTATTTTTAAATTAACAATAATAGATAACATATCTAACTATTTACATGAATATTTATGAGAAACTACATGAATAGCACCAGCTGATACCATGACAAACAAGAGGCACAGATTTCTGATCTCATTGCTTTGGCAACTGGAAGGAAATAAAGTTATTAAGGGCTACAGCTGGTTGTAGTACCTTGGATCTGAACTTTCAGTACCATGACGTAGGCTACTTACAGCTTTTTAGAAGGTTCTGATTTCAGTGCATGGAACATATGCACATCCGGGAGTGGGGCATCTATGTTGACGTTACTCAAAATGCTAACACTTTTTAATGTAGGATTTCTCTTGATCATATATTGTGTTTATTAGAAAAATTTGATTACTAAGTTGACATTTTAAATTCAGCTTTACTGTGCAAGAAATTCAGCTCCTAAATGCTATCACTTGTTGGATATGCTTGTTGTGGCAGAACAAATTCAATCATAACGTGTGAGTGCATGGTACTGCCTTGTTCTGTTAGTGACAATTATCCTCACATAAAATCTTGCCCATTTTCTCTGTTCTGATGAGCAAGACCAAGTCTATTGGTTGAAATAGCTGTAGAAATTAAAATGTAACCATTTCTGGAGCTAAATATAACCATTATGTATATAAGTTAGACAGTTGGGATCATAAAAGTTGCCTATGTATATTTCTTTGTATTTCTCTGCTGAATCTTCCTATCCTGCCCTGCTGAAAAACAGATGTTGGCAAACTAGATGTCACTTTCGCTACCAGTAGTACACATGGGCTGTTCCTTTTAGGGAACTGAGACTTTGACTTGTCACTTGTCACTAGATCAGGGAGGACAAGCTGTTCCTGGCTGGCCTTGTTCCCAGTTGCCCTCAGGAATCTTTGCTGTTTGCCATTTTCATTTTCATTCAGATGTTTGTGTGAAGCATTTGAAATGACAGCTAATTAGATAGCAACATTTCATAGCAGCCTGAAATATTTTAAAAGCTTTATCTCCCCCATAAATGTACATCAACAAGGGCCTGATTTCTCACACCTAACGTAGGCAGATATAGCTGTGTAGGAAGGCCCAGGTAGGATCATATTAAAACATTAGTATTGCTGGCATGGGAATAAGGAGGTTGCTATTATTGTACATAGTAGTGTCCAATAAGTATCTATTATGTTACCTAAAACCTGTTTTAACATTAAAGGTGTGACAAAAAACAGGCAAGTTCGTTGAACATAAATATGACTCTAGCTAGAGGGAGGTTTCCCTTATAACTGGAAAAAGTGCTACAGAACATCTTTAAGATACTCTTGAGGGACATGGGGCTAAATAAAATTTGTTATGCACAGTGAATCTGTACTCCCAAGTTATGCTTCCCCTTCATTCCCTTAGCCACTGACAAAAGGGTTTGTTACAAAATTGAGCCCAGATGCTGCAAATATTTTGACTCATGTTTTTAACTTTCAGTGGATTTGTAAGTGTTTTCAAGGTGGAGGCCTTACTGGTGAACCTCACACTCTTCCTACCATTGATTTTCATATCTAAATGTTTTCTTATAAGGAATACTATTAAATGGAGAACTTTGTCAGTTAACCTATATATCAACTGACAGTTTTTTGTAAAATATTTGTTTCTTGAGAAAAATGTTGTAAATGTATTTTATTAGGGAAAGATATAATAACTGATTCATTGGAAAATTGTGCTTAGACATTTGAATTTAAGGCTGATCACTGTATGAGGGTATACATATAAAATATAAACTTTTGTTTCTCTTTCAAGTGGGTTTAGTTTTGAGTTTCTGCGGTGGGTACTGTTTCAAATGCGACATCTCATTTAAAGGAGGTCCTTCAATAGAATCTGCTCTAAAAGTTTCCATCAATTAAACCTTTGGCAAATGTTTTGTTTAATCATTAGTATGTGTGTGTTGTTATTGACAGGAACAGCTGGAGATCTATGACTTCTCTAAATTTCATTCGCTGAAACCAAAGCTGATTGAAGCTGTGGATAACATGCTGGCCAATAAAATCTCCTCCCTGATGAGCCTGATGAACCAGGAAGAAAACAACATGCCTACACAGATGGTGCATGGTGGAGCCTTTGATGGCACCACAACAGGACCCTTTGGCCAGGGATATGGGGAAGGTGCCAGGGAAGGAGCTGATGAGGAGGAGTGGGTTATTGCCAAAGATAAACCCATATATGATGAGATCTTCTATACTCTGTCACCAATCAACGGCAAAATCTCTGGGGTCAATGCAAAGAAGGAAATGGTGAACTCCAAACTGCCGAATAGTGTCCTGGGGAAAATCTGGAAACTTGCAGATTGTGATAATGACGGCATGTTGGACGAGGAGGAATTTGCACTGGCAAAACATCTAATCAAGATTAAACTGGATGGGTATGAACTGCCCAGCATTCTACCACCTCACCTGGTGCCACCATCCCACAGGAAACCTTTGCAGGTGTCAGAGTGAAAAACACAGGGAGGAGAGCAAGTGAGGAATGGAGAGAATTGAAAGCCCTCTGAATCTTTTTATAGATGAGTTGAACCATCAAGGCTTGAAATGGGGTTTAGAGGCAATCTTTAAATCACATATCAGATTTCACACACATTACTGGAACCAGCAGCATAGTACAGAGTTTACTTGTGTAATAGCTCTGGCTGACCTTCACTGAGACAGGTTTATCACAAAAGTGCCTTTTGTAACTACTCCCACACCTTACATTGCTAAGATAGCAAGGCTTTCTTTGAGAATCACCCTATCCATGTCTCACTGTATTTATGACCAAAAAGCAGACAAGAGGTAGACCACACATACAATCATGTACTAACCATGAATACCTAGTAAACACAAAGCTCCCCAGTCTGTTTAGCAAGTGGAGGGAAACGCTAAAACTCAAAACCACCTGTTTCTAGAAGGCATAGATTTGTTTAATAAAGATCCTTTAGGTGCCTTTGTGAATGTCCGCATCCCTCGCTTTAGAAAAGGCAGATATACAAAGGGGTTTTCCTTCGTGTTCTGCTATTGATTTTAATAATATTAACTTGTGGGAGGAAAGGGGGACATTTTTGTAATTTTTGTAAAAATGTTCAGGACATGAGCAGAAAGATAAGAATTTTTACCAGACATTATTTTTTAAAATCTGCCATATATTAAAACTGTTTAAAACGTCAGCTGTGCACTGTGATAAACAGAAGAGATGCTTCCTTTTGCTTTGTGCATAAAATAATGTGCAACTGACTCACGAGTTTAAAAAAAAAAAAAGGGATCCCCAGTGTGTTGGGGATGGAAATTTTGAAATTTCTGTTTAGCTGCTTTGCACATTGTTTGATGTAAATTCCTGAACTTTTCCAGTTATAGGACTGTTTGGTTCTGGTTCTTGGAAGCAAGGAGATTCACATGTTTTAGCAGAAACAGAAGCCTTGTTTTGAATCATGGGGGAAGGCTGTGTTGTATTAAACTTCTTTTCAGGATATTCAATGTGCATATTCAGTTGGCTTGATAAATTCTCTTGGGATTTACACTCTGAGTTTACAACCAATTATATGGATATCCTTACATCCAAGTATTCTTTTTCGTTTCTTTTGTTTCAGCAGAATTTTGAATTCTTTCCTTTGTTAATGAGAAGTTGGCAAATGTAGAAAAGATGTTCCACTCCTACTGTAGCATCATCTTCAGAAGGTAGGCCATTAAGGGGCCAAGCCAACTTCCACTTTCATAAAAGCTGGATTGGTCCCTTAGAGCATTGCTAATTTATTAAAGAAACATTTGGGAGGGAAAGAAGTGCACTAACACTTCACTTCACCATCCTTCCCAATTGTACAATCAAAGAAAATTGATCATGTGACCTATGCACAACTGATTCTAACATCCCCTTTCTCAGTGCTCCAGAGGAAAGTGATTCTCCATCCCCATTAATTTTAATATGCTTCCCCCCCCCCCCGGGAGTGGGGGACAGAACAACAATTCCTTCCAAACTTGGCAGTTAGTTTAGTTATGTGCAGGTGAGTGAGAATCACCTTGTAATCCATATATAGCATAAAATACTATAGGTATCAAAAGTACTGTAACTTTGAGCACTTTTCCCCCTTGGATCCAAGTAAGGTGGATTCTGGAAGTACCTTCTGGGACAGACCAATCCAAAGAGTGATTGACTAACCTCTTAAGTGAAGGGGGGAGAATTTCCTGAGCGTAACTACGTAAGCAAATTCATTTATTCATCTCTGAATAACAATAACATAGCAGAATTTTCAGAAGCCGTTACGGTTCATTACTAACTTTGAGCACTCAGCAAATGACCTTCCAGTGATGTGTCGTACAGCCTCCCTCCATCTCCTCACCAGTTCCCTATTTCCTGAGTGTAGTTGGTTTAAATTTATAATTTTCAGGAATGTCCATGTGTTAAGTACTTAAATGCTCTAAGAGATCCTCCCCTACATAGCTTTTTTTCCCCTCAGGCTTGTATAAATTTGAGCTCTTCAATTTAGCCACTTACTTCAGATTTTTCAATACTTGTGACCAATCTATTAGCTCTTCCATATGCCTTCTACAGAATTCATGCATCCTTGGGCAGACAGACCAAATTTTAGACATGCGTCTTTGATTGAAACTTCACCATGAGTTTTTATTGCACAACAGTACACCCTCCGTTAATATTATTCTTTGTTGCAGTTTAACAATATGTTCCCTTCTTTACTACACGAACGTGTAATATCAAGACTAAGATTTACATAATATAAAAAAACTCAACAAATGGAAGCAAAAATTTTAATCCATTTTTTATGCATAATTCTAGCTTATAGCTATAGCAAGGCCTTATGGTATATACGCCAATAAATATTTATCCATTCTTATATTTGTGTGCTAATTGTAAGTATTCCATTAGAAGGTTCTTTATTAAGTTGATTTAGGAACCAGTAAGATAATTCAAAGAACTGATCTAATTTATTCACGAATGAATGAGTTTTTTTGTAATCAACTGTTAGGTATATTACCTTCACTCAGTGTAATAAGTGAGAGAGGGCTGTCTATCCACCCTCTCTTCAGTAGCATTCACTTGACTGTTTGATTGATTGATTTTTTTGTTAAACGAATCAAACACCTCAAATCTCTTCCTTAGCATGTCTGTGTAAAGCTGAAAAGTAGTACTTCAGGGTCTCAGGTAAATTTACATGGTAAATCCATACACACATTATTTCATTAGCTTGTGGTTATAGCCAACGATTATAACTGACTACCTAATTCAAAGCAACTCTTCCAACAGTAATTAGATACATGTTTGTTGATATTGAAATCTTACTACTGGTTTCTGACTGGAGACAAACCCACTTCTGCATCAATTCAGCCATAAGATTATTTGTTGTCAGTGCATAAGCTCTCATACATCCTTGCCCCAGAGTCCATCTCGTGCCTTGGTCTTTGGAAAGGAAGTTCATTTTTGAAGGTAGCGACAACAGTCTGAAAGTTCTCTGGTGAGCTTGTAAGATCTTATATAGGCATAGAGTGTTACCAGAAATCTCTGCCAGAAAGTCTCCAATCTGTATTCTGCCGATGTGCTGACTGTGCTTTCATCTGCCCCAGGTTCTATGCTCTCTGAGGCTTTCACATTAACACTAGCCTACCAGTGTGATCTGGGGTTCTGAAATATGTTTGCTGATATGTTAAATATAATATTGAATACACTACTCCAGCTATCGTCATCACTAGGTTATGGAGACGGGGGACGGGAGGGGATGGAAATTTTCTCAGGATTGTCACAGTCAGACACCTTTAGCTCTTTAACCATTTTACGAAGGCTGAATATCTCACGTGTCTCTGGTTCTCTGTATTGCTTCCAGCTGCTTTGAAGGTCGGTGTAAAGTTGCATAAGTCCCTTCTAGGTATTCAGTTTTTCAGTGGACTTACATTTTTTCAGGGATCTTGGCGCATCTTCCATCAAGTAGGTTTTTGTGTTTTTTCTGTCCCCAGAGTCTCCAGTTGGAGAGTCTCCGGTGTTCTGCTTTGTTCAGGATTCCCTTTTACCTTTTCTTTGCCATTGACTCTTAATGCTTTGAAAAAAATGTCTCCAGTTTCCTTTTGATATTTTTGTGAGGACTGCTCAGGTTTCCAATTGAAATTTGTCTGTTCCTTTCCTATTTTATACATGTTTTTCTGACCTGGTGTAAAGCCTGATGAATCCAGTGTGCCCTCTGCCTTCTCTCATGGGTGTACATGAGAAACGTATACTTGATGTTACTCGGTTTTGTTGACAGACCCCGAGACAACAAAAAGCTATTCAAAACTGTTTATGTTGGCTATGCTAATTATCAGAAAAATTAAAGATTACTGGAGCATATATGGGGAAATAACTCCACTGTCCTGCAGGGGACAATGATTTCTGTTCCTTTTAGCTTGTATTTTATTCCCTGCTGCTTCTGTGTCACCAAGGCAACTTGTTGACTTCCTCAAAGCTACTGTATAAATGACCCTTTGCATTTCTGGGCCCTTTAAAGCTACCCTATTTGAGGCCTGAAGCCTGCTTTCTTAGCAGAGCTTCCTCTTTACTTATTCTCCTGAGGGAAACAGTTTATTTTTCTTTTTCTGTCTGCTTTTTCATGCTTGTTTCCTCTTTGAGCTGATCATACCCATATACACATTGTCTGAGTACTCAGTGCCGCTTTCTCCTCTTTCAGCTCAGAAGTGGCAGGACAGCATGTTTTTAGGTTTCCTCCAGTGCTTGGGGGACTTGAGATGGAAAACAAACTCTTCCCTTACTGAAGAGGAACTTCACTTCTTCCTTTTCCTTTTATCTCAGTCCCCTGCATGTGGGAGGCAGCCACTTGTGATACTGAGTTGTCACATAAAGTGCAGTCAGGAGAAAGGAGCATAAAGAGGCATGTTTGGTAGCAAAAGAGAGAATTGCTTTCTATTAATGACATGACTTGCACTTCTTCCAGGTTTAATGGTGTTTTCAATAGTTAAGTTCCTTCCAGCACAAAGTCCGTGGGAGTTTTTGCCTGAGTATGGACTGCAGGATTTAGTCCATGGGTTTTTTCATGAACAGAATTGTAGATTGTACATTTCTTTTAAGACAAGAAGGATACCAAAGAGCAAGGGAAATTGATACAGTAATATCTTTCTTAAAATCTACTGGTCCAGACTGCAACTTAAACTAATGCCTTCTCCCGCCCTACATGTGAAGTTGTGCTTTGAGAAGGACCTGCTGGAGCGTTACCAGGATTCTGCCTTCTGCAAAATCAATGGAGCCATTTTAGACAGTGACAGAATGGTGACACTACTTTTACCCAGACAGACTTTCAGGCCCTTGTATCAAGGGTACCCTGCTCTAGCTAATTATTCTTGAACACTCAATCTGTTTTCCATTGCTATTCCTTCCTTAATACCTCCCTCCCCAACACCTCAAACCAGTTAAGGGCAAAATTCAGTCCTTATGCATTTCCATTAGCTTCAGTGGGGTTGTGCCTATTTATATCAGGGTTGAATCTAGCCCAGAGTCTGTACAGAAGCCTTTTTATGTTTGAGTGACACTGATCGTCTCTGTAATTTATGCTGCAGGTTATAAAATCACTTTATTTTTATGATAGAATATTGTTTTGTTTAGTAAAGTTGCTTCTAAAGTCTCAATTTCTATTAATGTGGATGTGTTATATTTGTATGATCTCTGCAGTCAGGCAACTGCACATCCTAACACCTTCCCTCAGGATCTTGGCTAGGGAGAGTCACTGGGGGAGAGGGGTGGGAAATGGGAAGAATCTTTTACTGCAGTCTACTGCAGCGTAGGAGAAAAATAGCATCTGGGTAGCGGCTGATTCTCCAGCCCTACACCTGCCTTACTACTGACCTTTCTGTAAACAGATACACAGGGATCCATAGCAGACCTGGGCTGCGAATCACCACTGTGTGTAGCCTCCAATTCTTGACTCCCTGTGACACAATGGAACCATTTGGGACCTTCCCTACCTGCTGATGGGGAGAGCAGGATTTCTCCCTCAGTGACTTACTGTCATTCATTTTATCTTTCTAGTTTTGTTAGTGAAAAAGAGGTGGCACAACAGTCTTTCCACTCCTGTGTGTAGGCCACCACTTCATGGCACTTTCAACATGGATAATGAATAGAGCCGGTCAAATTTTCAGATGAAATGTGTTGATTTTGCCCAACTTTTATTTTGAAACAATCAATGCACTTCATTTTGCTAAGGTCAAAACATCTCATTTTAACTGTTCCATTTCAACTTTTTTGTTTGATTTTTATTTTATATGATAATTTTTAATAGAAAATAATTGCCAAAGCAATTCAGACAAAAGAACCAAGAAAACGTGGACGTTATGAGATCAATACACTGCACTATCTGAGTCTAAAAAGTTATAGTCCAGCAACGTGTGAAGCCATCAAAAGCATCTCCCCGTCCTTCTGCCCTACATATCCTTCGCCATTCTTTTAAAAGAATTACGATACTGTTGGGAAAGAGTGGAGAGCGGGGAAGGAGGATACAGAAGGGAATTTTGACAGCAAGAAATGTGGAACCTGAGCTTCAGTGTTCTTTGCCATTCCTAGAGAACGGCATGAAATCTGTAGTTTCCATTTCATGGCAAATGCTGCAATTTTGAAATTTGCTTTTCTTCCAAATTCAGAATGTCCTGCAGAAAAGAATATTTTAAAAACATATATTTTGACCATGTAATTTCAAGAAAGTCAACATTTTTCATTGTTGTTTCAATGAAGTAAAAAATGTTGACAAATCCTAAATGAAATGTGTTTTCTGATTAGTTTCTGGGAACTACAATACAACATCACCACCACCACTCAGTTTGGCATTATTATTGTGCTCAGAAAAGACTCTGGACTTGGGTCTTGTCCATACTAGAAAGAGTTTGCCAAGCTTCACCCCATACACCCAACCCCCCCCCCCCCCAACATTCCATATCCGAACCCCACCCCAGTTAACTTCAACCCCCTGCATCTGGAGCCCCCCTGCATCCAGACCCTCTGCATCCGGACCTCAACCCCTTCACCCCAGACTACCTCCACTGTGCTCTCTGCATTCAAATCCACACCCTCATAAGCTCCACCCACCTGCACCACCCTGAACCCCCACGTCACTGACCCCCACCCGACCAAGCCCCACTCGCCCAGCACAGTCTCCCCTGCTGAGCCCCAACCACGTTCACCTGGAAGCCCCTGCAGAGTCCCATTGCCCCGGCACCTGGAAACCTTCCTCAATAATCCTCTGTGCATCCATATTTCACAACACCCAGAACCCTTTCATCCCCCACCTGGGTCCCCCCACACTGAGCCCCTTCACACTTGGATCCTACCTGGCTGAGCCTGCCTGCCCCACACCTGGAAAGGCCTTATATGTCCACACCCAGTGTACAACATGTGTCTTTGGTGCAAGGCATGGAAACTTATACAGAACCTGCTCTTCATATGCCTGTCTCAAATGAGTGATATTATTAGTCCCTCACTTTCATCAGTTTGCCTACAACACCTAAAAATGCTTATCATTTCTAACAACAACATGCTGTTTCTACAGTTTGTCATTTTAATTCAGTCACAGAGTTTAGGACATATTTTCTGTTTTGTGTTTGCAATTTCCTGAGCACTGAGTACATACCTCTTTGCATTTTCTGTTTTACACAATCACCTGTCCTTGTGCTATTGTGAAATATTTAAAGTTCATGCCAAAGGTATTGTCTCTCATTTTTAAGGAAATGTTTAATAACAATTTCTTGGTGCATATTCCAGTCTGTACAAGTAAGCAAACTCCGGCATACATTGATTGAGGTTTGTACTTTGGTTACATGCACAATAAATTCCATAAAGATACTGTATATTTATATTTATCTATTTGAATATGCTTTGTAATCACTTTCAGGTGGTCGTGATAACACTTGCTGATTAATAAACTGTTAAACTACCTATTCTTTTGGGTTTGTAAAACCTTGTTTCTTAGAAGAAAAACAATTAGAGGAGGAACTTTGGTCTAGTCATTTAGATCATATAACTCTGAATTACTACTTCCTTCTGTGCTACGGAGCACTGTAGTCTAATTCTTGGGAGTTCCAGTGCTACCATTACCTAGCCATGTTACCATGGGTAAGCTCCTTAATCTCTGTGCCTCAGTTTACTTGTCTGTAAACAGATCACAGTGCTTTCCTTACAGGTGCTGTGAAATAACCAGTATAGGGCCCTGTGTATTCTGTGGCCCTAGAATTTGCTGCAGAATCCAGTGCCTACCCCAGAACTGTGCTCCAGGACCTGTTTTCATTTTTTACAGAAATCCTTTTCCAGCTCTTGTGGTTGAAAATAACCTTCCAAATGTGAACTGAGTATAAACCAATGTCTTTCTGTGTATACAAACAGGCTGAAACAGCTTGCTTTGAAATGCTCTTCAGAGTGTTAATCCTGAAACCTAACATTAGTTTAAATGGCAATTCAGCAGAAAATGTCCAGCTAATATGGTTATTCCGCTAGCCCAAATAATTTTCCACACCTTCCCAGGGGTCAAAACATCTATTTCCCCAAACCATCTGTCAAAATCTCCATTTGTTTCTTAACTTTGGGAATGTATGAAACCATTGTCAGTTAAAAAGAAATTTCATTACACAATAATTGACACAAATGTTCCCTTGATTTTATTATTTATTTAGGTGAAAATAGTTTTTTATTTACCTGAAGCTGCTCCAGAAATTCCAGTCTGTCACATCAGAGTGCTACAGAAAAAAGGCACCCTTTCTCCACACTGGAAGTCTAGGTTACTGAACAAAAAAAAAGAGTTTTGAGCATAGCAATTAGAGTTAACAGTGTTGTCTCAAGCCATATTAGAAGTCAGTGCAGTTGCTGTCTATATAGGATGGTACTTCATGACAAATCTGGAGCATAACCTTACAATACTGAGACAAGAAGAATTTGTGGTGGTTTTGCACACATCTCATTACTTTGATCTTGCATATCCTCCACACCAAAACTAAAAAGTATTACTAAGTTTATGTACTGAAATTTGTAGCCAAAATCTCAGACCAGCAGAGCTATGGGAATGATTATTTCCTAGGGTGGATGTTTAAAAAAATAAAAAGCCACCAGAACAGGGTAGGCAACCTATGGCACACGTGCTGATTTTCAGTGGCACTCACATTTCCTGGATCCTGGCTACCGGTCCAGGGGCCCCCTGCCAGCCGGGGTTCCATCCACCAGCCCCACTCAGTCTACTGCCAGCCCCGGGTCCCGCCCACTGGTCCTGGGAGCTCCGCTGCCAGCCTAAGGTCCCAGCCGCTGGCCCCCTGCCAGTCAGGTTTCCATCTGTGGGCCATGTTCAGCCACTGCTGGCCCTGGGTCCTGGCCACCAGTCCAGGGGGCTCTGCTGCCAGACTGGGGTCCTCATCTCTGGTCAGGGGCTCTGCAGATGCCCCCAGCTGTGGCCCATTGGCCCCAGCCTTGGGCACTGAGAGGGGCAGACAGGGCAAGAGGACATTTCATGTGTGAAAATACCTGTCCCTCTCGGAGCTGGTTAACAACTGATCGCTCAGAAGTCTGTGTGCAGCTTAAAGTATCCAAATATATGCCAGACATTGGAAAACTTAGCAAGGAAAAGCAAAGGCAAGGATCACTCTAAACTGATAAAATCTGCATTTTAATTTAATTTTAAATGAAGCTTCTTAAACATTTAAAAAACCTTATTTACTTTACATACAACAATAGTTTAGTTCTATATTATAGGTTTATAGAAAGAGACCTTTTAAAAGCGTTAAAATGTATTACTGGCACATGAAACCTTAAATTAGAGTGAAGAGAAATGAAGACTCGGCACACCACTTCTGAAAGGTTGCCTATCCCTGCAAGAGAAAACCATACTGGCAAAAAAGGTTGAGTAAATTTGTATCTTTTTTTCCAAGAAAAAAATTCCAATTAGAGAGGCAAGAAAAGAAAGAGAGCAAGGAAGAAAGAGTTACAGGCGGGAGTCAAGGGGAATGTCCAAAGAGAAGAAAGCAGCAGAGCATAAAAATAGAACCAGCTGAGTATGAGGCGCAGGGGAAGCTATTCTATTATGCAATTAAATATTATAGTTAGAACATGTTAGATGTTGAGAATGTCTAGATAACAGTAACTTCTTAAAACAAATTCCTTCCAGGTGTGTAGTCCAAGAACATTGAATGGACACATGCAAATATATCTCTGTAAAATGGAGAGGCAGTAATAGAATCCCTCTTTGATTTGCCTCCCTAGGAATATGAGCACACATGTCCATGGGTGATCAATGCTTGGAAAAATCACAAATACTTTTCTAGCAGTGGTGCTGCTTCTGCAGCTGGTAGATAGAATTGTGGATTTCTGAGCCAGATATTGATATACTTGTTCCATAAGAAGATCTGATCTTCTGGATAAGAGCTTCAGGAAATCTGCAAAGATGGTGAAGACCCTGATAGTTTAACAGCAAACATCCTTCAGCTCAATCATGGAAGAACTGTATGTTCCATGGGGACTATTGGAAATGGATTTATTGTTACAAATTTAATTGAGTGGATTAAAAGCAGAAAACTCACTACATGTGATGCTATCCTGATCACTTGGGGCTTATCCAGATCTTTCTTTCAATGGACACTACTTGTGCATGACGTCTGCATTTTGTGCTATCCTTTCCTTTATAGTCCGAATCAAGGGAAAGACACTGTTGCAGTCCTTCGTCTTACTAAATTATACCAGTGCCGAACTTGTCACCTGACTGTTTTCTAGTGTGAAAACTGCCAACTTGAACCAGCCCAGCTTTCTCCCCCAGCTGAAACTGAGGGCACATCACTGGCTCTACGCCTCTCGTCGGGGTGGTTTTCTTAGCTGCAACTGGCAGTGTGTACACCTTGGGAGTTACAGCACTCAAAGCTGCTTTACTGCCCAGAAATTTCCCCAGGTAGACGGGGCCTGAGACTCCTTGGGCTCACTGCCTCTGGGCTCAGTGCTTCTCTTTCTGATCACCTGTATCCCATTCACATGAGGTAGTCGCAGAACATCCTGTACCAATTCCATTTCCAATCTGGAAATTGCACTGAAATAGTGCCATGAAAGATGAACGAGTTTAACTTATTTTTTAGCTTCAGCATTGGATTCGCCCTGCCCGCCGTCACGTTTATCATTTCTGCAGTCCAGTTAGTCACATCTCTATGGAAACATATCAGGCAGATGCAATAGTGTTCATCCAGTTTCAGCAGTGCAAATAGATAGGCACATGAAGGTACTGTCTAAAGCTCTGCTCGTTTTTCTTCCTTCATGTGTTGAATTTTATAGCTTTTATTCTATTTTCATATATGTTGAAGTTCCTGAGCCCTTGGAGATGGCTTTGTGCAGTAATGGTATGTGCCTGTCCTTTTGTACGTTCTGGTATATGGATTCTGAGTAACCAGAAAGTGCAGCAGGCATCAGTGAGGATATTCCATTATGCCAGATGCCGTTTGGTAGAAGAGGCTTGGAAAAAGTTTATTCGGACCAGAGAGACAGTTGTAAAGAGAAGACAGTTCTGTCAATTTGGGCGATTAATTCAGTAGTGTTATCCATATCTCCAAAGAAGCACATTGGGGTTCGCTAGTCCAGAGCTTTCTTTTTTTCTGGCTTGTTTCTAAAAGTGTCGATTGTAGAAGTAGCTTAGAAGAGCACGAGGCCTCTGTGGGCACGACTGCAGATGAATTTATTGTGGTCATGAATTTCATGGCCTGGGTCATTAATATTAGCCAGGATCAAGAGGGAAAAAAACCCCAAAACGTTTACATTCCCTTATCTGTTTTTAAATTATTCTAGTGCCTCGTTTGCCATCTGTTCTCTGTTTCCTACTGTGTCAAAACTGCCAGATTCAAGCACCCTATTTTCCTCCGGCTGAAACTGAGACTCTGTGCTGGTGCCTTGGCTGTTCCTGGGCTCCACGTCTCTGCCTGTGGTCCCCAGTCTCCCGTTCACCAGCAATAGTGTCAGATCCTCAAACAACTCAAATCCCTTTTTTCCCCCAGAAAATCTCTCTGAATTGGTTACATGGAAAATTGATAGAGAGAACAGCATTAGTGGTTTTGGCATTGGATTCACCTCATCCTCCTTCATATTTATTATTTCTGCGGTCCTCTTAATCCCATCTCTGTGGAAACACAACAGGCAGATGCAACCGGTTTCATCCAGTTACAGCAATGCCAGTGCAGCGACCTGGATCGGTGCCATTAAAGCTCTTCTCTCCTTCATCCTTCATGCTTTCAATGTTTTTACTTTATTTCTTTTGCTATCAAATATTTCCTCTTTGGAAGCCCCTTGTTCAGGACCTGTACAATTGGATTGTTGTCTATAGCTGTACACAAAGCATCATCTTGACAGTGGTGTGGAAACAACAGCTGGAGGTTGTTTGAGGTGAGATGGAGGGTAAACTGAGGCAGCAGCAGGGCCCATGCCCTGCTACACAGATCCAGAATGTGAGCATTTTACAGTCCATGGAGGTTCATTGTGGAGGATGTCATCTGGCCAGGAGTCTGAGCCACGTGGGAGAATGGAGACAAGATGAACCAAACTGTAACTCCTATGAGGCCCTGTCGCACTATAGGCAGATGCTGTTTAATATCAAACTAACTTGAAACTACAGGCTTTGATTTGGTTCAACAAACAAAAATGCTTTGATGTGGAAATACAAACGTTTTGTGTTTTGACTGAAGATGTCAAAAATAAAACTTGGCAATTTCTGAATTGATAGTTTTGGAATTTTGCTTAATGGAAAAATTGTAATTTATTTTTCTGTCCCCATTCAGGAAGAAATCAAGTATGAGAATATCCTAGAGCATAGAAATCCTGAATACCATTCAACTTTAGTAAATACATTGGAAAAAAACGAGAGTCCAATAAATCATTGCTATAATAGTGGGTAATATTCTCAGGTGTATGGTATTAAAGTTGACTGTGTCCAGAGGAGATGATCATGAGGAGTTGGTCGAGTTATATCTCACCAATAATGAATGCCCCAGTCATTAGCTGTGCTGTCACTTTAGTTGTGTAGCTGCTGTATTGTAAAATGCAACCCCATTTGCTGCCGCCAGGAATCCTGGATACTAGATGCGCACCTGCCTCCCCTGGGGATACTCCAAACTTACAGTGGAGTAACACAGTAGAATTTGGCCAGTAAGGACTGATTTCTCCAATTTATCTGAGGTCAGAGGCAAACCCTGATTTCTCGGTAATGGGAGAAGAATGGGGCCGACAGTCGCTCACAGAGGAGATTCTTTTTTAAAGGGCAACCTGTACATTAAATGAACAAAATGTCATTTCCTTTAACAATAAATGCCATATCCCACACTTACCATAAGATTACTGTGTTAGTTCAAATGTGCTCCTCTGTGAATCACCCGAGGCCTCTCTCTCTCCAGATGTTGCTCAGCGGCTGACTGGTGAATATGTGTTTGTACAGTTCCTCTTACTGTGCTGATGTATAAATATATGTTTAAAATGGCTTTATTTATTACTATTGTAGGTATTGTTATAAATGTTGCTCATTGTCATATCCAAGGATTTTAAAAAGCATAAATGGAGAGATTCGAGAGCTATAGAGAATTCATACTAGAGTCCCCTACTGCCTAGTGTTACCACTCAGCTATAAAAGCAGAAACTTTGTTCCACATATTTAATCATTAGCTAATGATTAACTCACATGTTTTATGGAAGTGATAGTACACGTTATAGAAAATCCCTGCCTTTCTAAGAAGTTCGTGTGTGTCATACTCTGGAGGTTTCCTGAACCTGTGGCACAGAACTAAAAAAAATCCATTGAATTAAATGAGTGTCCAATCAAGGCCCCACAGAGGAAGGCAAAGGTCCATTTCCCCCTTTGTCTGTCTTCAACTTGCTATTCCTCAGGAGAGTTAAGTCTGAAGCTGACTGAAGATTTACAAAGGGATCTCACTAAATTGAGCAGCAAAAGGGTAGATTGTTGATAAATGCAAAGTAATACCCCATAAGTGCTGGAACTAGGAGTATGGAGGGGAAAGGGAGGTGTGCTACCGCATCCCCTGGCTTGAAGCAGTTTCCATCCTATACAGGGTTTACAGTTTGATTCAATGGCTCTCAGCACCCCTGCAGACACAGTGTTTCAGCATCCTTGTAATGCACATTGGAAAAAATAATCCCAAACTATACATACAACGTGATGGGTTCTAAATTAGCCATTCTCACTCAAGAAAGTGATGTTGGAGTCACCATAGATAGTACCCTGAAAACATCCATTCAGTGTGCCTCAGAAGTCAAAAAGGAAACAATGTTAGGAACTATTAGGAAAGGGACAGGATAATAAAACAGAAAATACTGTAATGCCACTCTATAAATCCATGGTACACCTTGAATACTGAATTCAGTTCTGGTTGCCTTATCTCAATAAAGTTATATTAGAATTGGAAAAGGTACAGAGAAGGCCAACAAAAATGATTAGTGGTATGAAACGGCTTCCGTATGAAGAGAACTTTAAAAGACTGGGCCTGTTCAGCTTGGAAAAGAGACAAAGAAGGGGTGATCTGATAAAGGCCCATAAAATCATGAACAGTATTATTTACCCCTTCACATAACTGAAGAACTAAGGGTCACTCAATGAAATGTATAAGCAGCAGGTTTAAAACAAACAAAAGGAAATACTTCACACACCATACAGTCAACGGTTGGAACTCATTGCCATGGGATGTTGTGAAGGCCAAAAGGAGAGCAGGGTTCAAAAAAGAATTAGGTAAGTTTGTGAAGTATAGGTCCATCAATGGCTATTAGCCAAGTTGGTCAGAGATGCAACCCCACAAGCTCGGTGTCCCTAAACTTCCAATTGCTTGACTGGATGAGTGGGATCGATGATGCCAAAGTCACCTGTTCTGTTCATACCTTCTGAAGCATCTGGCAAGGCCACAGGCAGAGACGGGATCCTGGGCTAGATCACCCAATATGGCTATTCTTATGTTGTTCTGACCTATTATGGCCATTTTTATGTTCTTATGCTAATAGAAAGGACATGTCTAGTGATTTCCTCAGCATGAGAAGACATCTCAAACCTAGCAAGGAAGGATCAGTATTCTGTTCCTGTCCTTTAGCAGCCTAGTCCTTGCCTACAAGGACTAACTTTAAATGCCTGCTCACTTTCCAGCTGTGTGAGCCTGACTCCAGCCCAGTTAACATCTAGGACCAGTGTGCTTTGTGACACCGCAGCCCTGTCACTTGTGAGGCACTCCAGGGATGTAAGCTTACTGACATTACTGCAGATCACCTGGCTCTGTCAACTGGAAGTCTAGCAATGAGAGCTTCTTTATGGCAGAGCTTTACCATCAGCAGCTGGCATATCAGTGCCTTGCTGATGTAGTAATGTGAACTTCCTTGTAGAAGTGCCTTGCTAATTCCAGCATGCATGACTCTGCCTTCACATTTTATTCCACCCATTTAAATTACTCTTGAACAGTTAGAACCTCTGCACTCTTTACTGAACTTTCAATTTCGAATACCAGCTTGAGATCGCAGAGATAACAGGTTTCTGGAGAGCCCATGCTAATCAGAGCTACCGAAGTATGGAGGGCAGTGATTTCTTTATCAGAACACCTGTGGTGGTGTCATTGCATCCCAAGGCACATCTTAGAATAGTATGTCAGTGTTGGAGCTGACTCTTTCCGTCCGGTAAGCATAACAATCACATCAACTCAATCTGTCCCCACCCTCCTCTGCAATTTGTCCCCTTTGCCCCCACCCTCCTCTGCAATAATGGGTTGTTTCCTCCACAGTCAGATGAAGGGTTTGCATGTGGATTATAAAATACCTTCCCCTTATTATGGCATCCAAAGGTCACCCTGAGTGCCCCGGAGGAAAAGAATGCGGGAACAGCAGAGTTGGAGTTGAAAGTTGATCTCCCCCGGGCTTCTGAACGTGAAAGGGGAATCTTTACAAACCTGGGTAAGTCCAGATTGTTAATGTTCCTTGGTTTTCTTTCTGGAATAAATGAAGACGTGTGACTGAAGTGAAGTGCTATTGTTAGTGGCCCCATTCTTCTATGCTGATGCAGATAGATCTCAGCCTAGAATACCTCTTAATGAGAAGGTTTACTTGTGTGAGAGAAAGTGGATGTGTTACAATACAAACCTAATCAATGTGCACAACTTCACCAGAAAACCAACACCTTTCATGGTTCTGTCTGCCTTAATGAGTGTGAACACTTTTTCAGTAGTCAGTGGGATGGAGAGTGTGACAGAAATATTAGCAAAAACATCTTTTTCATCCAATGTGAACTCTCTTTAAGGCACTATGTGACAGGCGTGAAAATATCTCAGTCTGGCCCTTAGAAAAGAAGAGCCTTCCAAGGTGATCTCAAAAAACAGTTTGAAAATGATGAAGAGCTTTAATATAATTCAGGGAGATCACTTTTAATTGGTAGAGGTTTCAAAAGTTGAAGGAGGTGGGGAGAAATATACTGTATGAAACATATAATAGGAAATTTCGATGGAACTATTTCATACAGAAGATATTAATTATGTAGAATAAGTTATAGGGGAAAGCCAGGAATAAAGATGTGTTCAGGAGACGCCTGAAATTTCACTGAACTTCATCTTACAGTAGGAGAGGGGTTCTCAACCTGTATACCTCTGTTTCTCCATTCTCCCACCCTTAGGGTACGTCTTCACTATTCGCTATTCACGTAGCTGAAGTTGCATATCTTAGGTCGATACCCCCTTCCCTCAGTGTAGACCTAGCCTTAGAGTAACCATACATCCCGGTTTGGCCAGTACAGTCCCTTTTTGAAGTCTTGTCCCAGCTGTCCCGACTTTTTTGGGAAATGTGGACATTTCTCCCATTTCTCTTGCCAACTTGATCAGTCAGCAAGAGCAAACAGGACTAATGCCCACTTGTTGTCAAAAAGGGGATGAGGCTGTGCTTGTGTGGGGTGCAGCAATGCTTGGGTGGGCAGCAGCACCAGTCCTGTGTGGGGAGGAGGGGCAGGGCTTGGGCCAGTCCCATGCAGGGAGGAGGGCTTGGGTAAGTGGCTCAGGCCAGCCCCACACAGCCCCACCCTTTGTGAAATATGATCACCCTACCCACCCTGCATTCTAAGTCAACCAAGTTATGTCTGGGACAGCTGAGACAATGGTAGGCTTGGTGATAGTCATCCTCTGAGAAATGTCAGCTTCTCTGGGAATGTTCAATTAATATCAGCCCCTTGGACAGCAGCATTCGTTGAAAGACACTTCTGTGGTTATCCATTGTCCAGACAGACAAGAGGTTCCGTGCTGGAGCTGGTCCAAAGAAGGGGGGAAAATGTGATTTTATTTTTAGTTTTAAAAATTGCAAAATTCCAACTCTGTGCAACTTTCATGAAAATGTCATGGATTCATTCTCCATTTATTTTTTATTTTGAGATTTCAGATTTCACTCTAGTCAGTGTTGTGGAAAAGCAGAGCAGTGGCAAAGCAGACAACAGATGGTGACAGAATAACAGCACCTTGTTCCTGGGCAGCAGGAGCAAATCTGTGCTTTTAATCCCTTTGTCCCCCAGCCAAGGGATAGCATGTGTCCTAAAACTGCTTCTAGTCTTATTCTCATGTGTTAGCTCCAAGGAAGGATAACACATAGTTAGCTTTCCATGGGTTACTGCTGCTTGCACCCCAGCATTGTTCTAACCTCCCATACCATACCAGGTGCCATTTTCTGACACTTCCCAGCTTGATTTGTGGGTTTACAATGCTGCCAGTGTTCCCCCCTTTGTAGGTAACTGCCCCTCGGAGCCAGGCCTAGACAGAAGGAAACAGAAAAGTTCTAAAACACAACTCTTGTATCCATTTCCCTTGTGGTTTGTCAGTCTGGTGTGTTCCAGTCCCTTCTCTCTTTTCAGTGATCCAATGCCAGCTGTCTCTTTGTAATTTCCTTTTCTGACTATGACACCAAGATTCCTCCTCCAGGTATTGATGGGATCAATCTTAATTTCCTCATATACTAAATTCTAAAGATAATACAATTAGAAGTCTAAGCAAGTGAATTTCTGGTCACTAAAGGTTCTCAAACCTGCAGCTTTTATATTATTTGTTTTTTGTAAAATAATCTCTCGTCCCCGTACAGGTGGTACAGTTCTGTTACAAAATAGTACCTTTGGCTGGGGAACTCCACTGGAAATGATGGGTGTACTGATAATGAAGGACTCATCAAAAGGAGGGACCTGCTTATTTTTCATTCCCTCTTGAGACAGTGATCTGCCCCATCAAATATGCCATGGTCTGAAAGGCAGCAGCAATACCCCAGAATGTCCTGAAAGCAGGTGACTGAGCACTGAACCATAACACTGGAACAGGTTCTCAAGCAGCAGATCAAAGGCTGGGTTGGCAGATCCCATTACTGCCTGGAGAGACTGAGGCTCAGTTCTCAGTCATCTGTTTTCAGGACACGCTAGGAGGGTGCTGCTGGCTCGCATACCGTGCTGCACCTGATGGGATCAAGTGACTTAGAGAGAGAGAACGAAAAAGGATGATGTGATAGATGATTGGGCAGCTTGGTATAAATTCTCTGGGTTGTATATGTGCTTGTGTCGTTTGTGTTGTGGAGGAGGGGCTAAGTTCAAGAAAAGAGAGCTTAAGGATGAAGGGAGAACTGAGTGCAAAGTAGGAGGAAGAGGGAGTGAATGACTCAAGTTGATGTTTGTCTTCTTAGGCTACTATGGATAGAAAACATGTACAAGATCACATCAAGACGCTGCAAGAGCAGCGTAGGTCCATACAGAAGAAAACCTTCACCAACTGGATAAACAATATATTCTACAAGAACAATGTAGGTAGTTCCTCCTCCTTTGGACTTATTTTTTCATTTTCAATTTCATTTTCTGCTCAGCCTTTCCCCATTTACTGTCATTGGATGTATAATATAAGCAACAGAGACCCCTGCCAAGGAGGGTGACCCAATCGTGTATTTTTCACTATACCTACAAAACAATCCTTCTGATTTTCTTTAAGGTCCAGGTTCGTGGTCTCCACTGAATTCAGGGTTCTGTCTTGTGGAATGAGTTGTCTTCCTTTAATCCCTTGACCTTTGTGTGAGCTTTCCTATTTCGACTGTCTTCTCTGTGTGAGGTCCTGAGTTGCCTAGTTATTATCCCCAGGGAAGAATTGCATCCCCCATGAAAATATCTGTACAATCTAATCCCATTGGTCTGAGGCTACAATGGCTCATGCAGCCTCAGTGACTATGACTGTGCAATCTTAATATGAACACGTTTAAAGTGAAAGAAAGATAGGAGTTGATTGAGCAGTTAATGATGCATCTGTGACATTCATTACATTGTGGCTCTCTGCAAGGCTTCCAGATCTTTGGGGGAAATTGTTCCAGTTGACCAGACTGGGACCTTAGCGGTAACGGCCAGTGCTTGCTGCCTCCAATTCAACTGTGCATATTCTAATCCAAAGTGGAGTGGGGGTTGTTCCAAACTGTGGTCTGGTCTTGCTACCATTGGAGCAGTTTAGGTTCCACTGTGATAGGTTCCACATCCAGCCCGCGGGGCCGTCCTTCATGGCCCTTGAGCTCCTGGCTAGGGAGGCTAGCCCCCAGCCCCTCCCATGCTGTCCCCTGCAGCCTCAGCTTGCCATGCTGCCAGCACTCTGGGTCGCAGGGCTTTGGGCTCCTGCTAGGCAGTGCGGCTGAAAGAGCCGCTGGCCTGTCCTGGTGATCTAGACTGCGCGGCAATGTGGCTGGTTATGGCAGGGCAGCGTGGCTGTCAGTCCTGGTGCTCTGGTCATTCCAGTGGCATGATAAGAGGGTGGGGAGTGGGAGGGTGGTTGGATGCGGGTGGGGACGTGGTAGAGCAGTCAGGGGACAAGGAGCAGGGGGGTTGGATGAGTCGGGAGTTCTGAGGGGGCAATCAGGGGGCAGGAAGTGGGAGAGGGTGGATAGAGGTGGGGACCAGGCTGTTTCAGGAAGCACAACCTTCCCTTCCCAGCCCTCCATAGAGTTTCGGAACCCTGTTGTGGCCCTCGGGCCAAAAAGTTTGCCCACCCCTGATCTAATTATATGTATTATTTCAGTGAAGTCAAAGATACCTCAGAGTTCAAGAGCTGACTTCAGTCTTAAGCTTCAGTCCTTGAGCGTAAGCTGCTTGTACCTCATAAACGTGTGGGGGGGGACTTTCAAGCCATATAAGGTCCAAAGTTGCGTAGGGAGCTTATCCATGTCTTCTCAGGAATGTACTTTCAATTTCTGGCCCCATGAGATAAAGGAGCTGAGCTTAGAACACAAGCTACATTTCAGACACTGTAATATGCCCAGATTCCCTGCTGTCCCCGATGTGAGTAGGAAATGGTAGGACAAAAAACATTGTTCTGCAAACTGAGCCCACTTCTGTTCATTCTCCTTCTCCTGTTCATTCTCCTTCTCAAATTATAATGTGGTCCCACTGTTAATTTATTTAAAAGCCTGGGTTTGGTAGCTTTATTACAATTTAGATGGAACAATTGAACTATTTATTTATATATACAACTTTATTATTACTGTATGATGGTTCAAAGCACAGATCTATGCAGAAAGGTTCATTAAGGAAGGTAAAAACCTCTCGGTTGTGTTTTGTGTCAGTTTTATTCATTAAGACAAAATCTTTTAAAAATTAAAGTTTGTAAACCATCAGACACCACTGTCAGTATTTTAGATCCATTTAATAGAACACAACATTTAAACAGGTAGAGACAGAAGATGGGAAAAGAAATAATTAGAACAATGAAATAGGGTGCTACCCGAAGGCCTGGAGGTAAGCAGTCAAGAGAATGTTGTCAGCTATTTGTTCTACACAAAATGGGCTACTTAAAATTGCTTGGAGCTGCTCCTGAATTTCCATTCTTGCTGATTCTGCTGCAAAAAGGCCTGAGGAACCCAAAGATGATAGGGCAGGGTTTGATCTTTAAAC
Source organism: Sternotherus odoratus (assembly GCA_032164245.1). Lineage (NCBI taxonomy): Eukaryota > Metazoa > Chordata > Testudines > Kinosternidae > Sternotherus > Sternotherus odoratus. The sequence continues at coordinate 52,974,728 of JAVMKO010000006.1, read as the reverse complement.
TTGTTATTTGGTTCTATTTTCCTGACACATAACTCTGCTCCGAATTCAGAAAGCTATTTCTTCATCTTAAAAGTATTGTCTTGTTTGTCTTGAGAAATTAGTAGTTCAGAATCATAGTAAATTACCCTGGGAGGTATAGTGTGGTCTAATAATGACCCACCTTAAGGGCTAATGACATGGAGGCCAAAAGATACTGCTCAGGCATGCTATAATTAGGTTACAGTACACACACGTCATACCCACATTGGTGAATCATTAGGTCACCTCCTAGTTGGCAGGTTAATATGCCTGTTGTGGGTGGATCTTAACACACACATGATTGAGCAAGTAACAACATGAGACTCTGTCTGGGACGTGGAACTTCTGACTGTGAGATGTTAGTTAAAGCTGGAACTAGTGTTCCATTATAACCCTGAATTGGAATTCAGCCAGGAGATAGAGTGTAAAAACTGTTGAGCCTTTAAAACTCAGGAGCTGTCTACAGGAGGCTGGTCTTAGCCAAGTTCCTTTTACTGCTCGCTTTTAGCTATTTGTAGTTTACTAAACCATTTCCTGTCATGACCGAGCCCATTCTTGATCCCGCAGCTAAGTGACCATCCTGTGCTCAGAGTATTAGTCGGTTGCCACATAAATGATTATGATGTCACCACTTTGACATTGTGACTTCACTTGCAAGGTAGATACAAAGCGAACTGTAAGGGATTAAGCTACAGATAGATTTGATTATTTGCAAATATGGCAATAAAAATTCTGGGAAAAGTGAGTTTTTTAGCCTGAGTGTGAATGTGCCTCTTTAAAGTCAACGCAAAAATATCTTCCTGTAGGGAAAGGACTTCTTGGCTCCATGTATTTTATATGTCCACACAACAGTTGAAGGCAGGGCGGTTATATAAGCAGGAATTGAGAAAACACACCGTGATGGAGGGAGTGGAAGGGCTGAGGAGATGGCAAGACCACACTGGCACTAAACTTGATTATATGAATTGGAAGGTAATATTTTACCTCTACCCAGAGAAGCTCCCAAACAGGCATTCTCCCAGTAATCCATTTCTGATGCATAGAAGCCCATGACTGAATGGGTAAAGCAAATCAAGTGGCCTTCAGGTGAAACCCAGGAAGAGGCTGCAGGTCTTGCTTGATACTATGGGCAGGTCTATACTACCCACCGGATCACTGGGTAGTGATCAATCTTTTGGGGGCTGATTTATCACATTTACATCAATCCCTGAGCGCTGTCCCGTCGACTCCGATACTCCACCACCGCGAGAGGTGCAGGCAGTCTATGGGGGAGCGGCAGCAGTTGACCCAGCACCATGAAGACGCCGTGGTAAGTCGACCTAAGTACGTCGACTTCAGCTACGCTATTCCCGTAGCAGAAGTTGTGTATCTTAGGTCGAATCTCCCCCTGAACCCGCATAGTGTAGACCAGGGCTTAGTGGGAGAAACTCTGGAAGTAGAGCTGGCCATTGGCTGAATAAAGGAGAGCTGCCCATCATGCTCTTGGCTGAACAGAAGAGATGATAATCCAGTAGTAGAAACTGAAAGTACTGAAGTTGTTGAACAGCATAGAAACTACTAAACCTTACTGTACAGCCCTGCCAGCCTGCCCTCATTCAGTGTGTTATTCCCTTTAACCTTGTAGCAGGTCTTCACACCGACATAGGGAAACTAGATCCCACAGAACAGATCTTGTGACTTCAGCACCTAGATGTTCTTCACTCTGTGTTAAAAAATATTAAAATCTATCAGCCAAGTGCAAGAGTCACAGGAACTAAGTTTCTATGTGGTGTGTTTTGCCTTTGCAGGTGAACATAGTGATACAAGACATCTACACGGACCTGAAGGATGGCATTTACCTCCTGCAACTCCTGGAGCTGCTCTCAGGAGAACCATTGCCTAGACCAAACTGGGGCAAGATGAGGGTACATTTTCTGGAGAACAATAGCAAAGCCATCAAGTTCCTCAAATCCAAGGTGAGAAGTGGAAGCTGACACTAGTCTGAACAATTTACAAGCTAACTTCAAAATTAAATTGACAGCGGGCTTTGCTCGATTGATTGCTTGTTTGGGTTTTTCCCTATAGTACATAATGAGGTGTTCCTTGAAGATGGGAGATTTTTTACTTTGTCCCTTTTCCCCTCTTTACCTCAGGTGCACAAACGTAACTGGTTTCATATTAACCTTCTCTCACTAAGAGTTTACTCCTCAAGAGACAGAGGAGGGAGATTCTGCTGTTGTCTCCGCACCTCCATTAGTTTGCTCTTAGTCTCTGGCAGGTTGAGAAATCATCTACCATGGAACTTTCTGATATCAATGTTATGTCTTGTTTCTAGTTAAAGGGGCATCCCTCAAATCATTCTTGTGCCTTTTGTTCATTACAAAACAAAGGTAATGTAGCACACAGGCACAGTGGAATCAAAATAACGGTGTTGACTAACTTTATGCAACATGGACGGCTACTAGCTACATATATACTCTGCTGCTCTGGCAGGGTTGTGGGTGGCTTCTGAAACACAGAAGACAGCCAGTAAAGGGCTCACAAACTATTTAAAGGGATACAACCCTATTCCTATGGTGTACAGTTTTGCTTGCTGTTTGAATAACAGCCAAGTGGGAACATATATTTCTCCACACATCGTTTATTACATAAGTGCCCCCTCCAGAGCTGTAGACACAGATTGTTTCATGCTGAAGGGAATTGCTTATCTATTAGCAGGTGCAAGTAAAGGTGGTTGGGCCTGAGAATATTGTAGATGGAGACCAAACCCTAATCCTGGGATTAATCTGGATCATTATCCTCCGGTTCCAGATTTCTTCCATCACACTGGATAAGGTAAAACGTGGTTTTTCTTCTTCTAGGTGTTTCATAGATTTCGTAGAGATTAAGACCAGAAGGGACCATTGAGACAATATGTTCTGACCACTTGGATCACACAATCCATAAAATTTCACTCAGTGATTCTTTCATCTAGGCCAATAATGTGTGGCTGAACTAGGATGTTCTTTAATAAAAAATCCAATCTAAATTTAAAAACTGCAAGCGATGGAGAATGTACCACATCCCTTGCTTAGCTGGTCCAATGACTAATGATCCTCACAGTGAAAAATTTACTTCTTTCCAGTTTTGCTATTTCTTTTCTGATGTGCAGAAAAGTTTAATGTATCCAAGGCCACTGACATACTTCTCATCTGCCGACTGCATTCATGTGATGTTAGATGCAAACTCATTGTCCATCACCTCTAAAAGTACAAGGCTTGGCTAAAGCAGCTGGAGGAGCAGTGGAATTATCTCAGCCAGCACAAGAAATGATATCCACATGGCTATGGTGTTCAGCTAGTGTGTGTGTTTACCACGGCCCTCTACTGACTGGCTGACAGCAGATAAAGGAGCTTCACTGTTGACATCACTGGCTGAGTGCACACAGACACCCCCCCTCAGGACATGCATCATCTGCTCAACTCCTTTAAATTCAAAACCACAAGCCCCCTACTACTCATTTTTGTAGACTTTAAGTCTGTAAGGACCATTCATTCATCTAGTCTGACCTCCTGGGAGAAAATTCCTTCTGGATCCCAACTCTAGCGATCCATTGTACCCTGAGCATGTGAGCAAGGCACACCAGAAAGAGGATTCTCTGTACCACCTTAGAGAAAGGGTCCACACTATCCAGGGTCCTTTTTCTAGTCAAAGCCAATCTCTTCAGAAGAAGAATCAAAGAATCATAAAAGATAGGACTGGAAGGGACCTCAAGAAGTCATCAAGACCAGCTCCCTGTGCTGAGGCAGGGCAGTAAACCTAGACCATTACTGACAGATGTTTGTCCAAACAGTTCTTAAAAACCTCCTGTGATGGGAATTCCACAACCTCCCTTAGAAGCCTCTTCCAGGAGGTGAAAAGGAACTCAGAATAGATCTGACCAGTTGTGCACTGAAGAAAAAAAAATCCTTCCTGAGCCCTGCAGGTGGCTGAAGCGCTGAAGCCTAAGATCGGTTTATAGTTATTATCTTCATGCAGAGCTGCAAGTGTTATGAGTGGGCGGACATCACTGCAGGCAGTCTGGTTCTCCCCAGAGATGATAAAAGAAGGGAATGAGCAGGGAGACTCAGATTCATTCTTAAGCTAAACCAGAATTTCCGTTCCCTGATAGCAACATAAAACGTATGACTAAGGTTGGTTTAAAAAAAATTATTTACCTTAGAAAAATTAGAGCAAAAGAGAAAATGTTTGTTTCATTTTAATTTTTTTGCAAAATTTTCATTTTGCAGAATTTTAAAAAGAAAAATAATTTCAATTTGAATGGAATAGAATCAAAACAAAAATTTGTTTTTCTTTTTCTCCCTTTCTCTCCCTTCCTCCCAAATGAAAACTGAAAATGTTTTGCTTTGATTCAAATTTGAACTATTTTTTGTTTGGACTGATTCAGAATAGCATTTTTGTTTAAAATTATTTAATTTAAAATCTGGACCATTTTGAATGATTATAATCATTTTAATGAAAATTTTGGTATAAATCAAGAAGTAATTTTTAATTTAAAACGTTTTATTTTATAAACTTCGATCCTCCCTACTTATGAACTATTCAGCAGTTCTGAATTCATCCAATAGAGGTCGATGGTGCATATACACATCAACTTATTCATTGTAATAGCAAGGGAAAAGTGAAGGAAAATTGCAACTCAGAGTGAGTTTATGGGGAAACACCCTTCAGTCATAATTCTAGAGAAATTGAGAGCTTCCTTAGCATTCCATATTCTCTTCTGTTCACACACAAAACTTAAGACCCTCTTATACTTCCTTAGAGAGACTGGCACCAACATCAAGTAAAAAAACCAATTTCAAGGGTGAGGTAAGGTGAGGTAGAACATCTGGATCCTTCTTTGATAAGTTGCACTGTCAAGTCAGCTAAAGATATGGCTTCACTCATTTCAGCCAGCATACATTTATTACCCAAAAGATTCTTAAAGTACCTTCAAAGACAGAGTGGGGACAGAAGAACATACAGTGGATGACAGTCGTCTTGCTTCAGGGAAAGCCGAATTAACTGAAAATTCCATAGAATGTGTCTCCTTTATTCCATGTGAAGATGTGTCTCCAAACTAACTGCTGCTCTTTTCATACAAATGCTCTGCAGCCTTAACTTGCACTTTAACAAAGCTGCCCCCACCTTGACCTCTCCTCTCGAGCAGTCCACTCATGTCCTCATGCCTCCAGAGCCCCTGTTCCCCCACCAGAACCCTGTTCATTTAGGGGATGTGTAGGAGTAGCTTGGGGATGGTAAATGACTAAGCTGGGACAAAACACTGATCTCTCTTGGGCCTTCCCTTCACTTTTCCAACAGTAGGGACTCCCCCTCTAATGAAATACTGGAAGTCCATAGGGTGGAGGAGTCACGGAAGTGTTAGTACCCAGGAACTGTTTCTGAACTCATCCCTTCTTCCCACCTTTACCACTCTGCTCCTGGCAGCCCTCAGAACCCTACCTGGAGACCTTTCTCCTCCAAGTTCTCATATCCCCCATAGCCTCTGCCCCTTCCATTCTCCCATCCAACGACTTGTTCACTCCACATCCCTATGGCCCCTGAAGCTTGAGACTTCTTGGATCCGACACACACTTCACTCCCCTCTACATGCCTTGTGAAGCACATTTTGGAAGAAACATTTTTTCCCTAGTGATTAGGCTACACTTTGAGATCTCTCTCTCTCTCTCTTTCTCTCTCCCTCCCTCCAAGGAAAAGTGCTAGAGACTTTTTAAAAAGTTTCCAGAAGTCACTTGATATACAAGGTAAACTCACCAGAGCTGAGATTCCTTAGAGATGTTACCAAATCAAAAGCCAATACGCTTTAATATTAAACTTTAAAGACCTAAAGTTTGGTGCAGGGCACTGGATCATGGCTAAAGAGACAAATAAACTAAGTTTTATGTCTCTCTCGTTTTCCGTTAGCTTGTTACAAAGTGGACAAAGAAGATTTTCTGAACTCTGAACACCTATTTTTAGGGTGCATAATTTAGGGACCCCTTGTTCACCTCCAACTTGGTAAAAGCATTCAAGCTTGGCCTCTGACCTAGCCTACCAATTTTAAGACTGATATGAATTTTTGTGGATTTTAGAGGGGGACAAAATCAATTTTATAAAAGAAGCTCTGTTGCAGCTTTAGCTGTGGAGTGACTGTTGTTATTATGAGGAGGAATTTATTGCCTATCCTGAATTTTCCTACCTTGCTATCTTCCCAGGAGGAATTTGGAGTCCGTGCTGATGTCCTGTCTGCCAATGAAGCCCTGCTGATCTGGTGTCAGCATAAGACAGCTAGTTACTCCAATGTGAGCGTGAAGGACTTCTCCAGAAGCTGGTCTGATGGCCTGGCTTTCAACGCCCTCATTCACGTTCACAGGTAAATAGCTGATGAGGGGAGGCTTCAAGAGTAGTTGTTGTCACTGTATCCAGCTCTACCATGGTGACTTCCAGGGTCTGAATTTTCTTTGATGGACAAGAAAATGGTTGTATCTTCGCGCTCAGGACTACCATTTCTTTACGTGGGTGTTTTGCTAGGGATGAGTAACTGTGTCTCAAAACTTGGCCCCTCCAGTTCAAAACATTTGCATGACGAAAAATACTAGAGAAATATACACTGAATTTGCTTTATTTGATCTTCACCTTCCTCACTGGTTTCAATTGCACTTTCTGAAATGTTATTGAAAATGGGGTTTTCTGTGGTCTTCACTAGCATTTAACCTTTCAGTTCAATGACAGCTGTAGCTAGGAACTGGAGGCAGCAGGCTGTCCCTCTTTCCCTCTCTACCCCTCTTGAAGGGAGGGGGAAGCAGCAGGGGACAGAAGAAAAAAGGGAGAGAGGGGACTGCCACCTTCGACAGTTTTTCTCCCATCAGATACAAGTGCTGCTCCATCTATTGGCAGGAAGACTTTGAATCCCATAACTCCCCAGCCAGGGACAACATTCCCACTTGGGAATTTCCTACCTAGTGAGTCTTTGTTTCACCAGTCAGGGATGACAAGAGGCAGGAGAAATGGGGAGTGCTGTGGTGAGCTGAGCTAAGTTCTGGAGTGGGAATTTTCCTTCTTCTGTCAGGCAAGGGAGAACTAGTGATGGGTCTATGACAAAGCTCTACAGGAAAGCAGAGAGCTACTCAATAATTGAAGGGATTATTGTTCCGTGTTCCTCATTCTACTAAGGTTCCTTGTTCAGTGTCAGAGAAATTTTCTCAGTTGCATCCTTTGTATCTAAATCAGTGTGTATTTAAACAAAGGCCTGACTATACAGGACTTTACAGTGGTCATTATGATATGCACCATGGCGACATGGGACTTCATGGTGACAGCTGGGATAAAAAACAGATCCTGCTGCACCACAAGCACAGCACATGACCTCGGAAGCTAAAGGAAAATCTATGTTAGCAACTGCTACTGTACAGCCCCTAAGAGCGAGAGCAATGATATGCCCCAGATACTACACTGCAGTATATATGTGTACATACAGGACGTTGGGCAGCTGTGTGTGGAAGATGTAACCCTTTTTGATAGTAACTCATTTCTAAGTTGTAGTTTCTAAATCTAACCCTCCTCTCCTGTGTCCTTCGTATGCTCCTTTCCTCATCCAGGCCTGATCTCATCCACTACAGCTCACTGAGGCGTGAGCAGGCCATCGGGAACCTGAACAATGCCTTCAGCGTGGCACAGAAGCACCTGGGAATCACTAAGCTGCTGGATGCTGAGGATGTGGCATTGCCTCATCCAGATGAGAGATCCATCATGACCTACGTGTCACTCTATTACCATTACTTTTCCAGGCTGAAGCAGGGCCAGACTATCCAGAAGAGGCTTGCTAAAGTCAGTGCATTGCCACTTTTACAATTGCCTCCTTCCTCTATCTCTACTGAGCTCCCACCCCAGTAGCATAAAGTTAAGCCAGTTTGGGGGAAAAGCTTTAATTCAAGTTAACAGCACAGTCATGTTAACTCAAGCCATTTCTGCGACCATATCAGAGACTTGATTCTGCAGGGCCCTGCACAGTCAGTCTCTTGTAAATGGCACAAGTGGTGTGAGTAGACCATTCTGATTTGGCAATGGGTTAGACCCACTCTGGTGCTAGAAACTGGCCTTTCTAAAGGGATCTAGCTATATAGAAATTAGCTTCTTTATTTTGTATTTGATAAGTAAGGTGCTTAAAAAGTAGTCAAGCACATAGAATCATAGAATATCAGAGTTGGAAGGGACCTCAGGAGGTCATCTAGTCCAACTCCCTGCTCAAAGCAGGACCAACCTAATATCCAACCTAAACCTCCCCCTCTGCAACTTGAGACCATTACTCCTTGTTCTGTCATCTGGAGAACTCATTTAATCTCTGCAGCAATACAGTGATACAGAAATTAGTGCTGGTCAAAAAAACTCTGTCAAAACTTTCTGATAGGAAATAGCCTTTTTTCCTAATCTCTCCTCCCCCCCCCCCCAAAAAAAATCTCTAAAAATATCTGTGAAATTATGTTTCAGTGAAAAAATTGCAGTTTAAGCATGAAAAATTAAAACCTGAAAAGAATTGGTTTTCAGTTTAGTTTCCTCCCCCATTTTCTCTCCTTTCCCCCTCTTTTCCAGTGATGAGGGGACAAAAGTGAAGAAAGTGGAGAAAAAAGGAGAAAAAAACCCCATGACTTCCCTCCCCCCCCCCCCCGCACAAAAGACTTATACAAATAAGGTTTAATATTTTCCAAAAAAACAAAACAAATTGGTTTCCGTTCTTAATTAAAGAAATTGAACTAATACATTTTTAAAATTTCTCATGGAAAAACCACTAATATTTTTCACTGACTCAGGCCAAAATGTTGTCATTATTGCAATGATGACCGCTTTCTTTGAGAATAACTGCTTTTCTGTCTGCAAAAATTCCCTTCCGTTTTTCCAAAAATATGAAGTGAACCCAAAAAGTATTCACCTTTTTATGTGTGTGTGTGTGTGAGAGCTGATGTACATATTTTTACATACACATATTTTTAAAAGAGGGTTGTGTTGTGGCAGGGGCATGTTTACACAGTGGTAGGGACAAAAAACCCAAAGCAGGATTTCCATTGTTGTGACAAGGTAAAAAGCTTTTGCACCGGAGGGTTTGCCCTGTTAGTTAATCTGGGATAGGGACAAAGAGATCCCGTCTGTATCCCAGATATCCCGAGCTCTATATCAACAACAGCACTGTACTCTGAACAGAGGTGTTGGAGGAGAGGAGGACTTGTAGCTTGATTAAGCAGTGATTGGACATGAGTGAGAAGACTGGGCAAAAAGATTAGGCTGGACCCTACCTAAGACTCTGGCATAGAACATATTTCAGGTTCTTCATTAAATCAGTTTATTTCCTCTCTCATACCACTATATTCCTAACATTACTCAATCCTGCAATTATAATCTACAAAGTAGAGGTCACACTGGCAGAGTTTCTTCTGGCTTGAGAGTTGTTTCCTATACGTAAAATGGATTATCATTGGAAATGGGGATCTGTCTCAGAAAAGAGGAAACTTTTTAAGTGCAATCGCTGTATCTAGCTAGGCATTTCTAAAGTCCCTGTCATCATAGGCACTACTTAGATGAATTGTGTAAGAACTCAAAGGATCAGGTAGGATTCTGGAAAAAGGTTTTGGGGTGAATATTTCTAACTCCATTTTTGAAATGTCCACTGATTTCCTTTTCTGCATTTTCCTGTTGGTGTTTTCTATTTTCTTTGTTTATTTTTTCTATTTATTCATTGTTTATTTTTCTCCTTGCAATTTCCTGATTCACATTTTTCTCTCCCCCCTCAGCTTTTTTTCCCCTCTTCCTCCCTCTTATAGGCCTCCCTGCCTTCTCCATATGCATGCACGCGCAAACAAACACACACACATGAACACAGGATAATATCTTCGTGTCCTTAGTTCCCTCAGATAGGCAGCTCTGAATCCACTAATAGGATTGGGGAGGGAAGCCTCAATGTGTCAAGACAGCCTGAGAGCTAAGGCTAAATGGGTGACCAGGATTGCAGAGGGAATCAATCGAGAGAGGTAAATCTCCCTTCCCCCACCCACTCCAGTGATCATGCACCTGTTAGGATCCTTCAGCCAGAACTGGGTGCGATGGCAGAACATACAGAAGGGAGCCCTGATGCCACGGGCTGCTTTTCCTGCACTAAAGGTTAGTGCTGTTTCACTCCTCTTCGAGCATTGGGACAGCCACTCTTTTCCAAATACCATTTCTGATAGGCAAAAGCAGATTAGAATGTGTAGCTCCTTGGTCTTTATTCACTTGCAACACCTTCCTTATTAACGTAAGTGTCTGCAGAGCAAAACAGATGGGTGCCGAGTCTCCACAGAGAGCAACAGAGACACAAAATGTCATTCTGCATTGTTTCAACTTTCATGCAGCAGGTTTCAGCCAACGTTAGCCATAGTATCTCTGGGACATTTCAGGTTTAAGGGTTAGAAAGGGCAGTGGGATGAGGAAGAAATATAATATAAGGTGCAAAGAAAAGGAATAAAATGTATATATAAAATAGAAAGGGGGGTTTGCCCCTCACTCTGTTTCACTACAGATTAGAGTAAAATCTTTTACTTCAGGAAAACTGAATCCCAATCCAGGCAACATGGCAAGTGAAATAAATGAGTATCGTGGTCTCAGAGTCGCTACTAGTTGACATTTGCCATCCTCCCAGAACCACTGCTTATTGTGGTACATATTTCAGTCTCTGTTCAAAACAAGTTCAGGAGTCAGTGGCAGGAGTGATGCAAGCCAGGAATAAGGTGTTTCAGGCTGACCTTGGACAGAAAGTCGAACTGGCTGGGAAGTTTTCAACAAAATGTTGTTTTCATTGAAAAAGGTTGAATTTCACATCGGGGGAAGGGGGAGTAAGACATTCTTCCCCCAAATAGCCAGGGCACTCACCTAGACTGGGAGAGACCCATGCACAAGGTTCTACTCCAAATTATGCAGAATAGGAGTTGAACCTGGGTGTCCTACATCCCAGGTGAGGGGCCCTTACCACTGGCCTATTGGCTATTCTATCACTCTCGCTCCCTCATTGCTTTTTCCCCCCACCATAAAAAAGTTTCACAAGGTCTTGGTTTTGTTAGAACATAGAACAAATCGAATTCCAAAAACAGAATTCTTATTTTTCAGTCTTAGGAGGAAGCTTACATAGTTCTTATCTACATAGTGCCTACCTCTCACAAGTAGCTAGTATTGTCTGTAGCTTATATGAGCCTCAAAATTCACTTATTTTTAAAAAGAAACTAAAATTAATATTGGCACATGAAATCATTTTTGATCCCTTTGCTTAACATGTTTTGGGGATGATCATCTGCTCTTCTTGAACTTAGACTGGGAAGGAATCCTCCTTGTCTCAAATGTGATAACTGTCTCCATGTTGATATAATAACCTGAGGGATGTGGCCAGGGCCGGCGACAGGGGCGTACTACGGGTAGAGCTGTACCGGGCCCCGGACTTAAGGGGCCCCCTTAAGTCCGGGGACCGGTACACAGCTGTACCCATAGTCGTCCCCCCTGGGCACTGCATCTCCCTGGCCGTTCTGTGTCCGCCTGTCAGTGGCCGGCTGCCTCCCGAGCCCTTCAGCCGGCGGCTCGTCCCGCGCCCCAGGAGCTGCCCTGAGGCACCCCCGGCTGCAGCGCTTCCCCCGCCCATCTGCAGCAAGAGCTGGGCCAGCCCTTGGTGGGGGGGGGGGGAGCCCCCCGGCGGCACCACAGGATGCCGGCTCCATCGCTTCCCCTGCCCCAGCGGCTGCAGAGGACTGGCCGGGCGCGCCGCTCCGCGGGGGTGGGGGCCAGAGAGGTGTGGGTGCGGGAGGGAAGGAAGTTTGGTGGGGGGGAGGCTGAGCTGGGCGGGTCAGGCATGGGGGGGAGGAGAATGTGCTGGGGGGGCCCACAATGATCAGAGTAGGGGGCCCCAAAATTTCTGTCGCTGGCCCTGGATGTGGCAGCCTGCTGTGTTAAATAGCACTTTCCTCGTACTGATGGTCACACACTGGCAGCTCAATTGCATCCTGATTCAACTGAGTTTATGAGCATGCCACATAGTTTTCTTCCTCTTTGCTTCATCATGCTGCTTAAACACCTTGTGTTTCCATGTTCGTGTTTTAGATTCTGTTCTTCCTGAAGGAGATTGATGACTTGAAGTTTCAGTATGAGCAAATGATCTCTGAGCTCTTGAAATGGATTAAACAGAAAGTAGTAGAGTTGGACGATCGCCACTTTCCCAACTCCATACAGGACATGTGGATGCTGATGGCCAACTTCAAGACCTTCCGCACGGTAGAGAAACCCCCCAAATACCAAGAGAGGGGCATGATTGAAGCCCACTTTTTCCACATCAGAACTAAGCAAAGAGCCAACAATCAGCGGCCATATCTGCCCCCTGAAGGCAGGACACTGCAAGATGTGGAAAAGCAGTGGGTCATCTTGGAGAAAGCGGAGCACAACCGGGGAGAAGCGCTGCAGCAGGAGATGCAGAGGCTGGAGAGAGTGGAACAGTTGGCTCAGAGGTTCCTGAAGAAAGCAGCCCTGCGTGAGTCATACTTGGAGGACATGAGGAAGGTGCTCGGGAAGCAGGACTTTCAGCCAGAGAGTGTGGACAAGGTGGAGGCTGCCACTAAGAAGCTTGAGGCTATTGTGGCAGATGTACTGCCCAGGGAGCAGCGCTTCAGAGCACTGGCTGACATGGCGGCTCTTATAACCCGAGAGAACTACCATCGCAAGATCCAGATCGTGAAGAAGTGAGTCATGCTAGTGGAAATGGGCAGTTGTGGAGACTAAACAAGTTATGATACTAAGTGGATGTGGAAGAGGAGGGAATAGTTCAGTGGCTCTATTCCACATGAGTAGAAGTGGTCACACGCACGCTCACGCCCAAATGTATATGGAAAAGCAAAATGTTTCATTTTCATTCAAATTTTAACTTTTTGTTGAAAAAAGAACCTAAAAAACTGGGGAACAAAAATTGGCTGATAAAAATACAAACATTTTGAGGAAAGCTGACAATGTGAAATGTTTGTTTTGTTGAAAACCCAATCTTTCATCAAAAGAAAGTTTCAGTGGAATAGTTTCAGCCAACCCATCACATACCTGTTTTAGTGTGTGGTTTGAGAGATTCAGATAGCCACAAACCTTTAGGTGCCTCTCCAGTTCCCAAACTGGGCTATACATCTTGTGAGATCAAGACTTCTAAGACTTCATAGAAAGATCCTACGAACAACTTTTCCTGTGGTATTTCAGTACTTGTCTTTTCTAGACTCAACCAAAGCCAGAAGCCTGTGTGAAAATAATAAAATACTTAACTTTTGGTTTTGATTTGAGGTATGGTTTGAATTAATTTTTATCTAATCAGAGTAATTTAAGGGACCATCCCTTTTTTCAAACCTATTTATTGTTTCTGGCTAAAAGGACATGGGACATCAGATGTGAGAATCCATGCACAATAGTTCCTTAAACAAAATTAATGATGATTTACATATTAACCCAAATATCTTCCCCAGGACCATATTCATTGAGGGGATATAGTGTGCTGAGCCATGTGACCATGTGCCACGTGCTTCATTAGATGTCACTGTATATGACTCTAGGAACCCTAGGTGTTCATTTAACTCTTCTAAAATTGTAAGCCCCATGTGTCAACAGGATCTTTTCCCATGCTGTTCCCATGTTAAATCCTTGTGGATGACTCAGTCCTTTCTCCTCCCTTCTTTACAGGCAAGAGGACATTTCCCAGCAGTGGCAGGACCTACTGGAGCAGCTCCAGAGAAAGAAACACGCTCTGGGAGCAATGCAGGAAATTCTGGGCCTTCTGAGGGACATTGATACCATTACAGAGGAACTCAAAGGACTGCAGGTACCAACCCTCCCCCCCCCCCCCATCAGCATGTGGGCTGTGCACACAATTTGCACCACTACCAACATAAGTAATAGCAGGAGACACGGTATTCCAGTGACAGTTATGGATTGCAATATTTATTTTGTGCTGGGAATTGAGCATATTAGGGCTAGAATTTTCAAAAGCAGGCAGCTGAATCCATATTAAGGCACCTAAATAAAAACTGCCCTCATCTGCAGAAGTACCAATCACCACAATTCAAACTGAAGTCACTTAGTATCGGAGATAACTGAAGTTGTAGATGCCATTGTGCAGTAGTAACTGGTAATGGCTGAAGGGTGTAATGGCAGCTACTGTAAATATGTACTTTTGCCTTGCCCTGTACCGTGCAGGAGAGAGAATATTATGGATTGTGCTGAACATGAAATATAAAAACTGTTTTGTTTATGGACCCAGTAGTTTATGTAAAATTGTGAATTGCAAATTGGAGACAGTGACTAGCTATTCTGAATCTCTGAGCCCTCGCCTTTTTCAGGAAAGAAAATACTGTGCACTGGTTATTATTCCCACTAACTAGACACTTGCCTCCAAAACCGAGCATGTTCCTCGGAGGAAAATGATACAATTATAATGTACTGTAGAAGGGGAGCATCCTAGATTTCTTCAGATAAAAACGGACTCAAGCACACTATAATGAGCCATATAGGAGAGGTGCACTCAATGGGCACAGTACATGCCGGACATAAGTAGTGATTCTGGGAGTGAAAAGTGACTCTTGTTTGAAGAATATAACTATTTCCCCCACATCCACTGCAGTAGATAAAAGCTATGGATTGTCGGTTACATCTTGTGAATTTGAAGGAGGATTGGTTATCTATCTCCTTCCAATCAGCCAGTTAGTGCTTCCACAGAGTTCAAACCACACACCCACTTACTAATTTGGGTCCAATCCAACATCTGTCAGAGCCAATGGGAGTCCTTCCATTGATTTCACTTCCCTTTGGATCAACTCCTTTGATCCCTGGATAGCATTGTCTGCTCATACATAGGAGAGGATGAGGTCATAGTGCTGATAACTTCTTGCTTTTGGTTTCCAGGTACTAGTGACATCTCAGGATTATGGGAAGCAGCTGTTGGAAGTAGTAGACTTGATGCAGAAGCACAAGTTGGTTGACTTCCAGATCACTTCCTATGACGATAGGGTGAGGTACATCACCCAGAGGTCAGCAGAGGTCACCAAGGACAAAGCAATCAAGTCAGATGTGCTTCATGCCAAAGCTCGGATGCTCCATCAGCTATACCAAAACCTCATAGCTCTCAGCAAATCCCGGTAAGGCTCTCCTTATGGTCCAGCTCCTTCTGATTAGAATGGTGGGTCCTTTTTAAATGGAGCTAATGGGAGGTCCAGAATCTAGAATTTCTCATTTCTCCACATATAAAGGTAGAACAGACCCAGCAGAGAAGGAGATAATCACAGAGGGAGCTGATAGAACCATAGTTCTTCCTGTGCTCGCTTTGTTGTTTTAGGCTTCAAAACTGAAACTAACACAAAAGTGAGGTTTTGCGTTGGGGGGAAAGCTCAAACATGGAAAGGGACAGTACATCACATTGACCTTAAGGATCATATGCGATCATAGACTGGGAGGGAACTTCAGTGTCTCAGTTCATTCCTAGTGGCTTCTATGTGATCTGGATGCGATATGGCTGATTCTCTATCTCCTGGGTTGAGAGGGGAATTTCCTTTTGGCTTTTCCAGGTTGCTCCACCCATAATTCAGCCATGACTCGGAGGTACCAAGGGAATTTAGTCTCTGAATTTTCTGCAGTGCTGAAGCCCTTTAATTAATCTATTCTGTTTCTATGTTATACCTGAAATCCCAGCACTGACGAAGCTATATTCCTTGTTGCCTTGTATTAGACAATCCCAGCTACAGGAAGCGTTGAAGCTTTTTGAGTTTTTCCATGACTGTCAGGAAGAAGAGTCATGGATCTCTGAGAAATGGCAGCTAGTGAGGACAGCAACATTAGGCCGAGATCTCAGTCAGATTGCTGCCTCCATTCAGAAGCACAAGGTACAGTATTTTGTTAACTGGTGTCTGTTCACCAGTGAAATCTAGTTTTTCATAATTTATCTAAACCAATTTTCAGAGGATTTATGCCTCAAATTAAGGGTCCTGGCTAGCTTTTGGAACTGAGAAATCCAGTTTAGGCATCCCTCCCAGTCGGGGATTGTTCTGTGTATAATATGGCAACATCTCGAGTGAAGCTCAGTGTGCTATACATTAGGCAACTTTGGTGGATGGGAGAATGAGATAGTGCTTATCCACTCACCCATCCCAAATGAGGTACACAGGGAGAATAAGTAAAGTAGACATGCCATATATGAAGGGGAAATGACTGAGGTGTGGTAAAGAAAGGAGGGATGGGAAACTCTAGAATAACATTGCTGGGGCCTCCCAGAAATTTGCTGCCAGCTCTATGAACTGGACACAGGTTGGGGAGAAAAGCTTCATTTCATGAAGTTCCATCTCATTGATGAAGATAAATCACTGTGGCAGACCTGATGACTTGAAAAGGCAGTGACAGAATTTAAACAGTAATTTCCTACATGTGGCTCTTTTTGTAATTGGGAAGTCAACAGGAAAGGGTTGAGAGCATGTTATGAACCATAAGATCTCTAGAGACGTGTGTGAGAGAGAATGACATAAGGCTGCCTACTCAATGGGTGACAGCTCCCCCAGAGACCATCATGTATACTGTGCTGCTGGAATGGGGAAGGGAAGTATCTCAATGACTATCATTAGTACAATAGTTGGGTGAGTCAAAAAGAGGTATTAGGGCTCAGAGAACAGTGTTATCTATGGAGAAAGAGGCAGTGTCAGAATGGAGGGAAAACAGAATCATAACACATGTTAGTTGTATAGTAGCTGACAGAAGAGTCTGGCAGTAGGGAAAAGCCACAGCTCTCCTGGGACAGGCCAGTTCCTTGGGCCTGTAAGTCTCCACTACTCATTATCATGTCACTTTATTTGGCAGGGTCTAGAAGTTGAGTGCAACTCCCACAAGGCGATTTGTTCCAATGTAGTGAGGAAGGGCTGGGAGCTAAGTCAAAGGAACCACTCAAACCAGAGGGATATCCAGATGCAGACAGAGAGCCTCCAGAAGCTGTGGCAACACCTCCAAGATGAGTTGGCGAATCGTAAAATCCGTCTGCAGGCAGCTGCTGTAATCAAACAGGTAAACAAGGCTTCAGTTTTTGCATTTTGTGACAGAAAGAACATGAACTCATTCCATTTCTGCGTGTGTCACCGGATTGGGGTTTATTGTAAGAAACACAAGAAGGGTCTGGAAGCAGTAAGCTTTGCTGGGGTAAAACAAAATAGCTTTCAACTCACATGATATTAATCAATTTTTTGATCAGAGTGCTGGGTCTTTCGCTTTGTGTATCTCACAAGGCCTTCTGGTCCTCTGCAGGCAGACACCGGCTGTGTGTCATAACTTCTGATTTCTGTTTTCACTTCGCTACTGTAAAACATGCCCCAAACACCATATTCCAGATTCTGCTTTCCTTGTTCCTTACCATAATAATTGATACATGTAGACTTTGTGGCTGTCCGCTATTTTGCATGTGTGACACACTGGAAGGGAAACTTTGACCTTCAACTCTGAAAATTCAGGGCTCCTAGCATTTGAAATCAGACTCATCTCTTCTGCAAGCCAGCCAATAGAGGGCAGTGGTACATAGCTAGTCCAAAACATATATATTGACCTTCATTCTTAGTTAGAAATGCTAGAGTTAAATAACTGGAAAAAAATCTGGTGTGTAAATCAGCTTCCTTGTGGGTGAGACCAGGGTGAGACCCTGGGGAGGCTGTGGTGGGGCTCCAAGAGCTATTTAAAGAGCCCAGTGCACCGCTGCCGCCCAGGGGAAGGCTATCATGTCCTCATCCTGACCTTATCTTTAGGATCTATTATCTTTGGAGAATGTGTTGGTATAGAGGTGTTCTGGTACCACTCTTCTGAAATGTGTTTGTGTAAGTGCTCTGTGCCTAGCATTTCTTAGGAATGTGTGTTTCTGCAATATCAGCCCTGTTCTTGCCAAATTCTGTGAGCAGACCTATCTCTTGCTCACAACCTGGCTTTGCTTTACATTACCAAAGCTTTAACCACTACTTTAGTTGAGGCTTGCTGACCAAACAGGAAATGGCATTCTGTTCCCGGGTCTTATCTACCTGGCCAGAGCAGCGAGTTCAGAGTGCAGTGCAGAGCGGTCACAGTGGAGCAGTGAGGCAGTCCAGAGCGGTCAGAATGGAGCATTGTGGGACAGCCTCTGGAGGCTATTAATGTCGGGTTCCGTCTTCACTAGCCCACGGTCGAGCTTGGAATGTCGAGATTAGCCTTATGTCTCTCGTCAGGCTGGAGTTCCAAGATCGATCTTGAGGGCCCTTTACATCGACGTTAAGGGCATGTATGTGAAGACAGGTACACGTTTAATTCGACCTAACGTCGTTAACATCGAATTAAAGTGGTAGTGAAGACAGGCCCAAAGGCTTCTGTCTCAGGCCCTCTTCCTACTACAATTAGAACTGGAACTTTGGTTTGGTTCCATCTCTGATTTAAATACACAAATACACACATTCAAAAAGCCACTATAAAACCATCATTTACCAATCACACCATAGTATCTCAGATTACCCAGTAATAATGTTTTCCTTATCCTTTTCATTCCCTGTCATATTCACACAGAAGCTTGAACATTTCCTTCCTTAACAGATTTTGTTCTCTTTGGTTTGACAAACACTGAATTATTTCCTGTTTCTAGCAATTTTAACACTATTATAGCTTTGTCTCTTCCCCAGCTTTGCAGGGGAGAGGGGGAGTTTAAATTATTTTTATAATTTAATGTCTTTTTACAATCACAGCCATATACGATTGCACCCAAACTTTTCCCATTAATTGCAATTTGTGAAGGCTGCTTTCTATTAGAGAAATGTACTCTGTATCCTCCTGATCTATCATTAACTTTTGTGGAAAAACATCTGTTTTGTTGAAATTGTAGGCCATCCCTACTGTCTGAAAGTATGCTGTGTATTATTGATTCTGTTATGTGACAATGTCTGACTACTGAGTGATTGACTTGGAAACTGGCTAATAAGATGTATGGAGGAAATATTTGGGACTAATTTATTTAATTGTGATCCTGTGAACCATACTGGTGCTAAGTGTGATGCTGAAATACAACTTGGGTTTCTAAAGAAAGACCCACCCGATGTTTAATGATCCTGCTTATATGACCTGCGTATGTGTTATGATTAGCCTCATGGTTAACCGATGCAGTTACTGCCCTGTTGACCATTTGCCAGAGGATGAACTGTGGGATGTGTATCTTTTAGGGCTGTTTGATTAAACATTCTCCCCACCTGTGTTCTTTTCAGTACTTTGCTGACATTGATGAAGCAGACTCTTGGCTACGTGAGCGGCAGCCCCTCCTGGCCAGTAAAGATTATGGGAAGGATGAATCCAGCGCAGAAGCCTTGCTACACCGCCACTTGCGACTGGAGAAGGAGATCACAGTCTACTGCTTGGAGATGAGGCGCCTGGAAGAACAAGCTGGTATTGTAGCAAAGCAGACTCCATCTGCGGTACGTGAATATGAGACTGTGTCCCTCTACTTCCCTTTGTTTTTATTTATTAGGACTAGTTGGAAATTTGGTGACATTGAAACATTTTGTGAAAATGTGTCAATGTTGACAAAACTTCAGTGAAAAAAAGCATGTAGATAAGGTCAAGATGTTTCAATCTTTTTGGAGTGGAATGTTTTGATTTTCCAGAACAAAATGACTTTTCATTCCAAATTGGAATGAAAACAATGGTTTTGAAATGTTGGAATTCCCTGCCGAACAGAAGAGCCTAGACTCAATCATCTCTTTTGATTAGACATGAGTTGGGGCCCAGTCCCTTGGCTGTCACTGATGGAATCCTAGAAGTACAGTTTTTGGTCCTTCAGCACCAGGACTGGCTCATCCACATCACACCTTCCTCCCGGCTCTCACAAACCTCCTACTTCTCCCCACCTTATTATTTACTTCCTACTGAATCCAACTCTCTTTCCTAATGGCCACTATATACCACCCACTGCCACCCTTCCTGCTTTTCCCCGGACTCCAATACTTCACTTTAATCCTCTCACCTGAGGCTTCTGTAATCGTTCTGGGTGAATTCAGTTTTCATGTTTGATTCCTCTGCTTCTTGATCTGTCTTGTTAAACTCATTTGATCTTCAGCTGCGGTCTGAATCCCCCTTCACTATTTGATCCTGGAGGATGCCCCATAAAGTTGTTTGGGCAACCCAGCAGACTTCTGCCTTGCCGCGACTCCAAATCTCACCTCACTTTCTAATCTCCAAACACCGGCCCCAACCTCATTCTGAGCCTGACTCTTGCCTATTGATCCCAGCATTATAAATTACTATGATCCCTGCTTGCCAGCTACTGCCTCATGGCCAAGCTGGCCATCCTTGATTTGCGGACACAAGCACAGCTGTGACCACTAGGCTAGACTGCCCCCACCCAGGTCCCCTGCGGTTATGTTCATGGTATATGCATAGAGATGTGAGATTAAAACTTAAAATACTCTTGATGGTAGGTTGCCATGTAACATTACTTGGTTTCTTATAATTCAGAATGATAAATAACACACAAGAACCCCAAAACAGAGTGTGATGACAAAGCAGGGTGCCCACTTCAACAGAGAGGCACAACTCACCACTGCTTACTCTAGGCTGGCTCTCTGCAGACTGATTGTGAACCAGGAAAATCCCTGAGAATTAAAGTGATAGATAACAGTTGTATCACAGTGTTCAATGCATCACACGGGTGCATTTGCAAATTGCAATATCTAACTCTTTGAGTCAGGCAGATCATTTTGAAAATTTAGTCCTTCAATTTATCCTTAAGGTCAGGGGCTCAAATTATCCAGAGTATCACAGACTGATCTTGTTGTATTTTGATTTAATAGGTGGTATCAGTGCCGGTGGTGAAGGCTCAGATCCAGAGTAGCCTAAAACAAAGGATCGCTCAACTACCATCAAGCCGCTCTGTGCACTGGGGAACCCCGGAAATTGGATTTTCTAATCCACCTGATTCAGATCCTCACTTTGTTCCAGAGAATATCCAGAGGGCCCAGAATGAAATAAACTTGCTTTATGAGAATCTTCAGACCATGGCTCAGGTATTGTACCTCTTTCAATACTTTGTGCTTGTGTAGCCTGTCTTGGGGTCTATGCAAAGTGCAGGCTGGTGTTGTGTTAGCTTCCCTTCCTCAGCTCTGACAGTGTGCTGCAATCCTGAACTATGCAGCCCCTGAAAAGACTGCTGGCTGTGCTAAATTGTGTGGTGCTTTTCTAATTTTGACCAATATCACATTAGTAGGAGAGAAACAAATCATGGGTGACATTCAAAACAGCCAGAAGTTTCATTTAAGCTTTGTGTGTGTTTGGTTCAGCTTTTATTCAGTCTGGCTTGTACATTATTATGTGAGAATCACAAATTAATTTCTATGATCATCATGCTTTCCTCCCACTTCTTATATTTTATTTTGGAGAGTAGCTTCCTTCTGCAGCCCCTTGGCTTTACTGGAGTTTTCCTATTAGAACAGGAGACCCTCTCCTAGGTCAGACAAACATGGGAGGTTAACCCTAAATCTTGTGACTATAGTGGCAAAGACTGGAAATTTTAACACAAATGTTCACAAAAGACAATTACTTTTTCCCTTTATTCCTCTGTATCCTCAACCTCCAAGGGATCCCTCCCAAAAAGCTGCTGTGTGAACCCTCCAATTCCTATTTTTCCTGCAACATGCTTGCAACATGCCTAGGATTAAAGCGGTAATGCTCCCTTTGTAGTGTTGACTTGTATCTTCAGTCAGCACACACCAATTCTCTGATACTCTCAATTCCTGTTGCCCCGGGAACAAGTATTCCAGGCTCAAGATGCCAATTTGTATTCATTGTGTGTTAGCAGGGAGAACTGCCACCAAACTGCCAGGTTAATTTGTATGCTTTAGTTCTTTAGACATGAGGATCTCTTTCTGTAAAAGGCCTGTTTATCACAATAGTCGATTCTCCATCTGTTTTACAGCACAGGAAGAAAGGTCTGGAGGAGATGATCCGATTGTACCGCTTCTACAGCTCCTGTGAAGAGTTTCAGTCTTGGATGGAAGATAAGGAGAAAATTTTCCGGACCCTTCAGCCTGAAGCAGACAACGTGGAGGTCACACAGCAGAAATATGAGGTACCTCATCTCCACTTGGTGTAGGTAACTTGTACAACAAACTGACTGTGGGGGAATGGATGTATGTGAGGAAAGGAGGACTCCAAAAAGGTGAATTGAATTTTAATCCATAGGGTTTTGTCTGTATGAGAAAGCTTTTTCAGTGTAAGCTAAGGTGTGAATATATAACTGCAGATTTGTACCAGAATAAGTTGTCCACATATCAGTGAGGTGGGATGGGATGTATATTATACCAGAATAAGTGCATTATGTATCTATGGGCTAAGAGGGAAAACCACATAGGGGAGTGTATTCTTTCAAGAGATAGTTGAATGAACAGAGAGAAAATAAATAAAAGCATAGTAGATACACAAATAGAAGAAAAATGAATATGACAGCTTGTGGAGCACTGTTTGTATAGAGATGGTGAGTTTTGAATTCTTCACTCCATGCATTATCTTTTTTATTTTTAATTTTTTTTTATTTTATTTTTCTGTTTTAGAGCTTTCTGGTGGAGATGGCTGCTGGGAAAATCCAGCTGGGAGAGATCAAATGCCTAGCAGATAAGTTTGCAAAGAGCAGCCCCAGCAAACAGAATGAGATCCAAGCCCACCTTAAAGAGATCAGTCAGAGGTAATGCTCCTGATAGAATGGGGAACCACCCCATCATGGATTTTTCATGCCCTGCATAAACTATCCTGAAGAAACTACCAGTCTGATATGTTTTGGCACACACAATTGACCTGAGACATGAAGATAGAGGGTTGTCTATGGAAAGTTGCCATTTGTCACTGCAGTTTGCATTTACTTCACCGGGCAAGCTTTTACCAAACGGGAGATGTAGAATGTCTCTTGATTTATAACTAAATAGAACGAACCATTTGCCAAGAAGGGATGGAATCAAAATCACTAGCATTCTTTGCATCAAAGCTTAATGCACACCTGCTGGAAATGTTCTAACAAAATTAGGATAACGATAAGAGGAAAAGCAGGGGGTGGTACATGGATTGACTGTGAGGTTTATGGTATTATGACAGTTGTAATGGAAAATCTATCCTCTGCCCTTGGCAATCAGTCATTGAAAAGAACAAGTTTCTACAGGCAGGCAAGGAGCTCCATGTGAGAGCATCTTGCATACCCGACAACTTAATCATCACTTGACCATATGTAGTCATTGGCCATATATGTGCCTGTTGTATGCACCTAAATGCTGATTTGAGTGTCTACATAGGGGATGGGGCCATTCTGTTTAGGTGTCCCAATTTGAACATTGGATCTTATTGTCCCAATGGTTGCTGGCTGGATCTATGGGGAAAACATATAAATCACAAGAACTAATGCCAGGTCATGGACACACTCATTTTGTCAAGGGGTATGGCCGATGCTTTGGGATCCGAGGGCTTTTTGTTCATTGTCCAGTGGGAAAGATTCCTCATAAATCCTTATCCCCTCCCGAGCTTCAAGGAGCAAAGTGGGGGGTATCTGAATTCTATGTCATCCTTAGGGTGCTGCAGCACACTCCCATCTGGGCATCAGGGGAGGTGCCTGACCCTGCACAGGAAGAAGAAGGAGTGGAAGTCTCCTTGCACCCCTTGTGCTGTGCTACAAGGATCAGAGAGCATAGAGCTTGTCTTCGCTCCCCTCTCTCCCCCCTCCCCACAGAGATGAATTTTGCCATGGGTGATTTTTAAAGGTGCTTGCAACAAATCCACTAGAAAGCTATCTTTCTCCCATAGGCAAAAACACCGTGATTTCAGTGTCTAGATACAGCTATATTGGAGTTTTTTCATTCCTAGGTGGGGGCGCCTGGAAACTCTGAAGGAGGAAAAGGGTTCAGAATTGATTGGGGTGGCTGATGTGAGAACATTCCTCCAGGACTGCCAGAGCACCAAAGGGCTACTACAGGACAAGCTGGTCCATCTCAGGGATTTGGTACCTGGAAGCACACCTGCCGTACTGGAGGCAGATCGGCGCAAGCTGTCTGCATTTGACAGGGAGGTCTTGGTACTGGAAAGGAAAATTGAATACCTGAAGAGTGTGGCCAAATCGTAAGGAATCAGCCATTTGTTTCTATATTTTTGCCTAGTGATCTAGTTTCATATTTGAAGTGTATAGAGTATATATAGTTGTGAAAGGCCGACTTACACCTGCCTTTGGTTAGCCTCTAGTGCTGGCTTGCTCTCCCTGTCTTTACTGTAATCATTGCTCCTTTTCCTCTTCGAGTCAGATCTTCAATCCTGGGTAGTGTTGGACAAATATCTGGGTGACTGGCTCTAAACGTCGTCTACAAAGAAAGAATCCCTATATTATAAATGGAGTAGCATAAGTCTTTACTGAGATTGAATCACTAAGCTATTCTTCCAACTCAAATCCCCAGCACATGTAGTGGAGTGCGGTGTATAATGAATGATCAATGAAAACCACAGTCCTCATTGAGTTTGTTCTAGACAATGAGTATTACCTCTCTTTGAATTTAAGAATACTTCAATTGCAGATCATACTGCAGTTCAGGTTGTAGGACCATGCACTAGGATTAACAAACACAATTTCAAGTTATGTGTATTCTTAATGAGGTACCGTAGAATCCCCAAAATGGGGTATCCTTGAGAGGCATGAGATGAGGAAAAGATGGTGAAAGAGAATTAGAAATATAAGGCATTTGGGTGTACATTTAAAACTTTGGTTTAACACTAATTAAAAAATATCTCCTCGTGTGTTACAATGTCCATTGCAACACACCTGTTCCATTCTGTTAGGCATTCCCTGTTCAGATCTATAAGTAAGGGCTTGTCTTCATGAGGCTGCTCTGGGATCGATCTTCTGGCGATCGATTTATCGTGTCTCGCTAAGGGCTTGTCTTCACTACGGGGGGGGGGATCGACTGCAGATACGCAACTTCAGCTACGTGAATCACATAGCTGAAGTTTGCGTATCTGCAGCCGACTTACCTCTCATCCCCACAGCGGCGGCAGTCGGCGGCACGCTCCCCCGTCGACTCCAGCTTGCGCCTCATGGCAAGCTGGAGTTACGCAGTCGACGGGGGAGCCGCGAGCGATCGATTTCTCGTGTCCTCATCAGACGCGAGAAATCGATCGCCAGAAGATCGATCCCACGCCGCACGAGTGAAGACCAGCCCCTAAGACGCAGGAAATCGATCGCCCCCGGCTCCCCCGTCGACTCCGGAACTCCAGCTTGCCGGGAGGCGCAAGCTGGAGTCGACAGGGGAGCGCGCCGCCGACTGCCGCCGCCGTGGGGACGGGTGGTAAGTCGGTGGCAGATACGCAGCTTCAGCTACGTGATTCACATAGCTGAAGTTGCATATCTGCCGTCAATCCTCTCCCCCCTCCCCCCCCCCCCGTGACGACAAGCCCTTAGAAACATTTCAGTGAAATGTGAAATCTGATTGGCTGATCTTTTCACCTCACATAAAACACATAAGGATGGAGCATGGGGTGCAATTGTGCTTTTCCTGGAATCTGGGAGCAGGAAGACCAGGTCATTTGTATCCTCTTGTAGAAATTAATCTTACAATATTTTTGTTACATACTGATCAGAAATGATGTAAGGCATCAGTGAAGCTAGTAGTGGCTGGGGAAAGGGTACCAATACTGAGCCAGACTATAAAAAGGCAGTTTATTGTCATTATAAGGTTATATCTTTGAAGTAAAGGTAATGAATTTATTGATGTGATAGGCTAATTTTTGACACTCCTAACTAAAGGCAGAGAATTAAAAAAAATAACAGAAAACATCCTCAGTGATGGTGCCCACTGGTGCCTCTAAAGTCTTTTGACAGGATCATTTCCTGGAGGACTCCATGATCACTATGTCTATGCTGTTTACTGCTGCTAAAGAACATTAACTGTCCTAACTGACCTTTGTTTCGGGAGGAGCTGCTAACAACCCCGTCCCATTGACTTTACTGTCAGCTGGGTCAAGCTATAAGGCTAAAGTTGTCTTAGAAACTAAATCAAGGATGTTGTTTGGTTTCCTTGTGTAGGATTAAGGACACCAACCCTGCAGAGAGCAGGGACATCAAAAAGCAAGTGGAGAATATGGAGAAGCTGCTGGGCACACTCAAGTCACAGACTAAAGAGAGGGAGACAACCCTGGAGTTGGCACAGGATCAGCAGGCTTTCCTGCAGGACAGCCGCAGACTCCAGCTGTGGGCAGATGGCATCAGGGAGAAGCTGGGCAGTAAGGAGATGGGCATGGACGTGGCTTCTGCAGAGCAGTTGCTGAAGGAACATCAGGACCTTCTGAAGGAAATTCACACTCAGAAGGAAAGGTAGAGTTTGCATGGAGGCTGAAGAAGGAGGGTGAGGTACTGCAGCTGCAGCACCAGGGAGGCCTGGAGCATGCCCAGAAAACAGATCTGGAAACATAAACTTGGTGTGAAAATAGTGCTTGGGATTCATTTAAGTGCATATGAAATTTAGCATGAAGAAAATAAAAACTGACTGTGCACATAGCCCAGTTAATTTCCCCATATCAAATGAAAGTGTCTGCTAACCCAATGTTTGACTGCAATAGCTGCCTTCTACCTCACCCTGACGCTCAGCTAGGAGGACAACTCCCTGTTTAAAAGTCCTCAGACCTCTTTTCCTTCCAAGGTCACTTCTGCCAGAGCAATCCAATCACTTACCCTGGATTCTCCCCGCTCCTGTATTTTTATGAGCCAGGCCTGCCAGACTCAGGCCACCAGCCCCATCTCTCATTTTATAAAAACCCAGAACCACAGTGACTCTTCCCGTCCCAAGTAATGGCTGGCCACATGTTTTCTTGGGCTCTCGAGCCAACAGAGAAAACTCCTGGCCATCTCAGATGTACAGCCCTGAGCAGCCAACCCCTGCCCTTCCTGGTAGACTGTAAGTGAAGAGGATGTTAATGGGGAAGCAATGGGTAATGACAGTTCTGCCACCAAGAAAGCAAGAAATAGAGCATCATCAGAGAGAGAGAGATGGGGAAGTTATAGGAGAAGGAAGTTTATTATTTTTTGTGCTTTGCCAGGGGAACACCAAGCTCAAGTCTCCTCCTACAGTAATTTGTCCTCTTTCCTTGTGACTCTGGGCAGGTTTATGCAGCTAGAAGAGCTGGGGCGGAAGGTAATGTATGGTCAGCCCAGCAACAGGACCCAGGATGTGCGCCAGACCGTGGAAAGTCTTACCCAACAAAGCAGTGAGCAGGAGGAGATGTGGGAGCAGCGGAAGAAGCAGCTCCAAGACAGCTTGGAACTGCAGAAGTTCAATAGGGAAGCAGATCGCATCAGTGCAACCCTCTCCAGCCATGAGGCTTTTCTACGAGTAGATGACCTTGGGGTATGTATCAGAATAGGCCTAGTTGTCTCCTGCTCCCACTCCCCATCCAGAACAGTCTTGACCCACAATGACTCCATCAGAACAAAGAATCAATGACAATCTCTCTCCTCTGGCTCAAAACCAAGAACTTCTAGCCGGTCTTAGATTGGTTGCAGCATTTTTGTAACAGTTATGTGTTAATGTTCAGAAGCTCCACACACAGGGCCTGGTTCTCATTTACTCATTTCTTTAAATGAGAAGCAGGCTCATAACTGCTAAAAGATCCAAGACCAAGGAGCTGTAGTTGTAACCCAGAGGTGTGTTTGTGCAGTTGGGGTGGAGTGCTCTGGCTAACCTTTTCACCATGCTTTCTCCACAGTTCCTTCTGCTTGTACACTGCCATTGTCCATCAGTGTGCAATTGCAGTCAGTACAGTACTAGCAAGGAAGTACCTGGTACATTCCACAGCAACACTCAACAGCAGTCAGCCAGGGGAAAGTATGTAATGATCTTGCCTCCAATGGGGAGAGGCTGGAAAGGAGGATATGAGTACGATTAACACCTGTTTGAGGCTCACCTGTAGATTGGATGATAGAGCTGTTACTAGTGGCTGTTAAAATTAAAATGCAGCCTCCTCATCTCGCTTAGAGACTGGTTTGCTGCAGTTTGTGGGTAACCAAATGGCAGGTAAATAGATGGAGCTAAAATAGCAGTTAGAGTGCTCAATATAAAGGTTAGTTCAAGAGTGTGTGAAAGTGGGAGCCCTATCATACAGTGCTTACATCCGGGGGGCACCATGCTGCTGCAATTAAAAGATGAGGACAGAATCTTAGGATAGGAGAAAACATGAGAGAGAAGGAATCAAGCAAGGCACAGCTGCTCACCTGTTCAAAGCCCTGATGTGGAAAATCTACAATCTATACTTGCTTCACGGGGGGAAGGTGGAGAATAAGGACCCACACAAAGGCATAAATAAGACCATCTCCTCCACTGTCACAGAGGGAGCCATATTACAGAGGTGAGACTTGATCTAGCTTTCTTCCCCCCCCTCCGCCTTCCAGGACCACGTGGATGCTGTTCACAGCCTTCTCAAGCGGCATGAGGATTTTGAACGACTGCTCTTGGTGCTGAAGCAACGGGCTGAAGTGATGAATGAGCAGGGGGAGAAGCTAGTGGAGAACAGGCACTTCGCTTCTTGCATGTGAGTTCAGAGCCATTTACACTCTAGGTACAAAAGAGGAGGAAGGCAAGAGAATGACTCCACTGCAGACAATTAACTTTTAGAAACCATCATCAAGTGTCATCAGAGTGAAACAGAAGATCCAATGTGGGCTAGCGTTCATACTGACTCCCATCAGTCCACAATCTGGGGTGTTTTAATTTGTGTGGAAAAGGATGAATTCTCTCATTTCCTTACATGCTGCTTCTTAACATGGACTGAATGGAGCCGATATTGCAAAAATATGCATTTCCTGTGCTCTAATGACAAGGCTATCACTTCAGAGTGCCATTTTTGGTACAATAACGGAGAATACTCCAGTTTTAATCCTTCCATTTTATACTACATATGCCAGTAAGACCTTGTAGTCCCTCTTAACCCTATGATTCTATGATGTCTTTATTGAAGAACTCATTAAAATTCTTGTATTTGAGAGTATCAGTAATATTTAGGATGAATACAATATATTTCAAGGCACTTCACAAAGGAAGAACTGTTGTAATCATCATGCTGTGGGCCTGATTCTCATTTAACTAAGGCCCTTTTACACCACCCTGGCACTATAACATGGCCTTAAAGTGGGAGTCAGTGTAATTCATGGCTCCTTTACAGTATGCTAAAGCAGTGTAAAGGGGCCTTAGTGTAAATGAGAATTGGGTCCTGTATGTTTAGAGAGCACAAGTGTTTGAAGTTAAGTGTGCTGGGGGAAACTGAGAAGCTACAATTATGCTTAAACTTGCTTGTACTGGCTCTGGTGTCTAGTGCCATGACATACGGTGGCATAGTTCAATTTTAAATAGCCAAAAGACACACAAGAGCAGAAAGCTGGACTTACTGGTGACGGTTGTGTTTGTCACTGTACTTGCATTATCCCGCGCTTAAATGTTGTGGGACCACATTCTGCTTAGGAGAGATTAGTGGGGAGGGGAGGGGCACAGTGAGAATCCAAAGGAAAAGGATGAAAAATGGAGCAAAGTAAAAAAATAAAAAACCAAATACAGCAAAACTGTGGGAACATGGATAGGAGGTGAAAGAGAAATTCTAATGCAACAATATAGTGCCTGTGCCTGAGCTATAGTGGAACATATGTTTGTGCCAGTTCAGTCTTTCCACGGCTCGTCTAGCACAGGTCTCCATTTAGTCGTAAAGACCTATTTGTTTGTCATTCAGTTGACTCACTCCAGGGAAAACAACCGTGGGCCAGATCCTCAGCTGGTGCAAATTAGTGTATTTCCATCCGCTTCAATGGAACTGTTGGCTTATACCAGCCGAGGATCGGTTCCATGTGTTTACATTAGAGGAAGATCTCTTATGAAGTCAAACTCCCCAAACAGGAAATGGAGAGTTGTACAAACCTTTGAACTGCGTCCTTCATTTTTTCATCACTTTAAGTCTTAAAATAAAATATTTGTGAGGATGGGAGTGAATTAAACAACAAGCTTTTCAGGGCAGGGACTGTATCATCTGACATGTAGGGACTGGGCCCAGCACACTTGGTGAACCGTAATACCAAGAGTTATTAATAATAAACATAAGACTGCCCACCCCCAATCCATCTATCCCCTTCCCACCTATCTGCACATGAGAGACAGTAGCTACCCCGTAGAGCCGCCGTTCTCACACACACACACAACTTCTCAATCTTGGAAAACCCAGCACAGTCATGCAAAGGGATGGGGTAGTGAGCCTCCCCCCCCCTCCTCCCCCACACCCTTACGTTTAGCAGTAGCATCTAGCCCAAAGTTCCAGCAATAAAGAATGACCAAGGAAACCCAGACGAATCAGTGCCGTTGCCTTGTCATCATTCTAGATAGGGGAATTAAGGTTCTGTGTCCTATTTTCTCTGCAGGATCAAGGAGAGGATGGCTACATTCCGGAACCGATGGGAACAACTGAGACAGAGTAATGAACAGAAAAAAAGAAAGCTGCTTGCATCTCTTCAGCTGCAGGTGAAAGGGCTGATGCACTAGAGCTGACCGAAAGCTTGGGGCTGCAGTAATTTTACACACTCCGTTGCCTTGAGCCAAGGCTAAAAATAATGAGCACTCTCCCTGTCCCCAACCACAGCCCACTTCACCTAGGAGCTGGAAGTTAGAAATGTTGACCCCACATGTAGGCTGACTAGAGTATTGGCAAACACATTAAGAACTCATTTAACACTCTCGGCGTGATCAGAGAATATCTACCAGGCCACAGTGTAGTATTCCGTAAATTGAATTAATACAAGAAATGAAAATGTTTAATGAAAAGCCACCTGGGCATCTTAATCACTAGATAATGTCCTTGTGAACATCACCCTGGGCCTTAGCCCATTGGGCTCATATGTTAATGCTTCACTGTGGGTTAGGGCTCTCACAGAAAATTATAACTGGGGAGAAGAAGCTAATATTCCAGAACCAGTGGGAGGAAGCCTCTGGTTCAGATTCTTGATGTGGAATGAAAGTTTCTTTCTAAAACATTGGGCCTGATTCTGCTCTCACTTACACCAATGTTAATCATGAGTACTCCATTGATGTAAATGTGGCCACATGGTTGTAAAATTGGTGTATTGTCAGTAAGAGCAGAGCTGGCCCGTTTTGGTTTTTTTGGTCACAATGTCATTAACTCTCATTCTACCACACATACAAGGAAATAATTCATCTTATGGGGTCTGATTTTCAAAGGCCTTAACCTGACCTTTGTTTATGTATGCACAACTTTGCCTCTCTGCATTCTGTAGACTCTAGTTATTCAAGTTTTTCACTTGGAATGGTCATGGGGAATTGGGGAAATCATGAACAGGATTCTTTTAGTTACCCAAAAAGTTCTTCAAATTAAAGTTTCTCTCATATATCTATAATATAATTGGGAAGCATTGTTATTACATCGCTCCTAGCCATATTTTTCACATGGAATATCATGAATGATATTTCCCCCCGTGGAGCTGAATGATCAGAATGGTGGATCACCCCTTTTATAAATACATTTTCTGCTTGAAATCTGAGTCTTCGCTGGTTACTGAAAGCAGTGGGGTAAGAAATATTGTCCAAACACAGATATTACATTTTGGCTGCAAAAGATTGTCCAAGTCTGTCAGCAGTCCAGGACTGTGATCCATCAATGCAGGGCGCTGAATATTCATATTGTCTTTCATACAAAAAGAAACTGGGCTCCCCAACACTTAGATAAAATAAGGACCAAATATTTCCTGAGGGAGTTCCCAGAATCCACTGCAAAGCTGTATCCTTGAGTCTGTGTACAATCAGGAGTTAAATATATTTAATCCTAACTGTCCCTAATAGGAGTTCAACCATGATGTTGCTGAGCTGCTGATATGGATGGAAGAGAAGTACAAGATTGCATCAGATGAATCCTATCGTGACCCAACAAATATCCTGCGCAAACTGAAGTGGCATGAGGCTGCTGAGAAGGAAATGATGGCAAACAAGAAGCACTTTGCAGAGCTGATAATGGTGAGGGTGATGGATTCATTGTTGGACAGGGTTTATCAACTTGGCCAGGGTTTGATAGTGTGGTAAACCCAGGGCTGGAAGGCTGTGGCGAGAGGGGAAACTGCAGGTTAAATTAGGTCCAGCTGAGAAAGGCTGCTGCAGCCAGAAGCAGGGCCAGCTGGGACCGGTTAAGGAGGCAGTCAGAGCCCTTTAAAGAGACTTCTCCCCAGAGAGGGGTGTGGGGAGTGCGTTTGGAGGCAGTAGGAGTTAGAAGAGTGAGTTTGTGAAAGCAGAAGGAGGTAAAGGAGAGTGAGAGGCAGATACAGAGAGGCTGCCAGCAGGCAGGGAGGCAGGAAAGAGCCCCTCCCAGGAGGGAGCTAGCCCTCCCTAACCGGCGAGAAGCCATACCCAACCAGGGGGAACTGCCTAGAGGCCTGGAGCCTGAGGTGCCCGGGGGGCCCCCTTGCCACAATAGGTTTGGTTCTAGTTGCAAAGTGCCTTTCTTGGTTGATTATAAGAGCCTGTAAAACAGCACAGTAGCCAACATAGCCAGTCGCACCACAGATACGTCTTTAATTAAGTGATGGTCTTGATTACCTTTTAACTCTAAGTTTGCAAATCTTAGCATGGCAAGTAAAGGTGTGATGGGCTGCAGACAAATTATATACAGTGAGGGAGTTATTACTTTGTCTGGTTATTTTCCTGTAATAGTGGTAATTTCAGATGAGGTTCAGCAATGTGAATCA
This sequence comes from Sternotherus odoratus, assembly GCA_032164245.1. NCBI lineage: Eukaryota > Metazoa > Chordata > Testudines > Kinosternidae > Sternotherus > Sternotherus odoratus. The sequence continues at coordinate 52,941,919 of JAVMKO010000006.1, read as the reverse complement.
TTCCAGTGTCATTGTTTTTCAGTATGGCAGGTTTGGTGTAGGAGCAAGCTTCATGCTGCATGGTATGAATTGGAAAGAAACAAGCACAAGTAGCAAAGCTGTTAAGATTAGCCTTGATTGTGCCCCCTTTTGAGACCTTTGAATAATAAAATATATTTCCCCAGACTGGAAATCAGCTGATCCAAGATGACCATTATGCTGCCGATTCTATCCGGGACAAAGTGTCAGAAGTGAAGAAGAAGTGGGAGAAATTATACAATAAGATGATAGAGCGAGGAGACAAGCTGAGACAGGCCGGACAGCAAGAGCAGCTCATGGAACTCCTCCAGGTCAGGTGGTGACTGATTTCAGTGGGGAGGGATTGGACTGATCTGTTGCTTTCCATGTCGTCAGTTGCCACAGAAAGCTCATCACAAAGATTAGGAAACAGAGTAGCCCCTGCGGATGCCATCCCGCTGAAGACTTAATTTTAGATTTTCCCGGCACCAAAGGAATAATTGTCACACACGGAGTTTTATATGGCCTCAGCCTACCAAAGATCCTAAGCTTGTAGGAGAATAAAGTAAGACAGACACTGGGCTGTGAAGCTGTGCACTACCATCATTTAAGGGAATTCTTATGGTGGTGCAACTACAGTTGTGGATCCCTGAGTGTTAAGATATTTTAAAATATTTTGTCACTTAAAATATTTCAAGGGTTGCATTTGGGGAAAACTGTTTAAGGGGCTGGGACAGAGATAGCCATGTGAAAAAAAATGTACACATCAACATGTTCCAAAAAGATGTCTCAACTTTAGAGAGATCCTGTGAGGGTTTATGCCCCTTGGGCCAGGGCAGCACGGCCTAATGGCCAAAGTCCATAAAGCAGCCCTTAGGTGCAGGGCAGCAAGGCCTAATGGCCAGAGTCTACAAAGCAGGTAGAGGCAACCCCGGTAGGGTGGAGCGGGCCCACTCAACTCCTCTGGACCCCAACCCTGGGCCCTAACAGTGGCGTAATGCCTTGCCACTGACTCAGTGTGTGTGTGGGGGGTGTCCTACCAAAACATGCTGAGCCTTTTCACCTTTTTGGGTGGGAGGTACCATTCCGTCACCCTCCCTGGGTCACTTCCTACTTATATGTGAGTTGGGGTCTCCCATGAGTCTTTGGGATCTCTGTGGACATTCGGGCAAGTCTCCACCTCTGGTTCCTCCAGTCACTGGGCTTCACGTAGGCCTGGGCGGGCTCCTGTTCCCGGCACCATCAGGGGCTGTGGCTGGTCCTCCGCAGGATCTTCCTGGGCAGGTCCTTCCCCTGTGGCCACTAGCCCAGAATGAGCTGAGCTCCCTCTCTTTATACTACTAGAGCATTTGGAGCATGCCCAGTCCTGCTGGGGAGGCGGGACTTCCGCTGTCAATACCATAGGCCTGACACTGCCTGGGATAGTGCAGGGTACGCAAGCCCCATCACACCTCCCTATTAGTCTACTGAAAAAGGATTTGCAAAGCACAGTGTAGAATGCAGGGAGCCTTCTTCTGGGAAGGACTGCGTGGAGGTCTGAGCTAGCTTGTGTTCATCTGCTCCTTGTAGGATGCAAAAGAGAAGATAGAAAAGATTGAGAAGGTTCTTCAGGATGCAGAGACAGGCCATGACCTGCGCTCCAGCCGCAATCTGCTCAAGCAGCACAGTCAACTGGAAAAGGAGACAGGGGAGTTGGCTGAGAAAATGTACTCCATTGTGTCCCACGCCAAGAAAATGGCAACCAATCACTTTGACTCCCAGAAGATTCTGGATGAGACACAGAAATATCTGGAAAGGTGAGCGGATGTTCTCTCACTTGTTGGGAGAAAAGTGTTAGCAGCAGAGCTGGGAACAGAACTTTGATCCTTGATGCCTCATCTCCTGTTCTAACCACTAGACAAGACTGTCTCTCAGCCAGCCAACCAGGCATTCCTTCTGCTACAAACTTCTGCCACAAAACTATGCTAACACACTTCAGGTTTACAACTGCTTGCGCCCCTGCCTCAGCTTCTGCTAATGACCCTCAATCTGAACTTGCGATACTCCTGCCATTCCAGTCCTTGGCTTCCTTGCTAATCCTACCAATTTCTTGCTAAAGTGTGAGGTGGCCGAACATTTTATAGGAACTAGGTTCAGACCACTAAAACTCATTTTGCTTGTGAACCAAGACTGCTTTGAATCACGATCTCCAAAAATGAATCTCATTTCCCCACCAAATACACTAATTTAACACAATAACAATGTCAAAAAGTCAGTTCTAGTTTCCTGTATTCCCAATGCTGGTTAAGATGGAGCAGAACTGATTGTTTAGAGAGGGTGTTAAACTGTGCTCCTGCTTCCTACATCTGCTCTCAGGGCTGGATTAAAGAATTTTAGGACCCTGTGCACTATGGTAATTGGAGCCCTGCCATTGTGGGTGGGTGTCCCTGAGTGGTTGGAGGTTGGGTCCTGCCCCCTGGGGTGGGAGGCCTTGCAGGGGGGAGTTGTTCCCACCCTGCAGTCACTCTAGACTGTCTCCTGTCCTACGGGGCTGGTCCCACTCTCCATTCTGGCCCACTGGCTCTTGCCACAGGATGCAGGCAGAGCCCCACTCCTGGGATGCCGCACCCCCTCATGGACCTGGGCTGTTGGGGCTTTTTTTCTGGTACGGGGGTTGGTTGGTTTGTTTTAAAACCTGTCATCAGACTCCCTGAGTTGGGGGCTCTGTGTGAGCACACTGACTGCACACCCATTAATGTAGGATTGCCCGCAGGGGCAGTGAGTGCCCGGGCATCAGCAATATTCAGGCCCGGGGGCTCGGCTCCACCAATATTCGGGGTTGGGTCTCTCCAGAATCTTACAAGGCAGGTGTGGGGGGATGGGACTTGGACCCAAATTTATACCAACCTGCTGCCCCTGCCTCTTGCTCTCCTTTGTAATGTGTACACTTAACGTACAGATATGTGTGCCAAGAGCAGCCCTACTGAGAAGGCATTCTGTATGTGTATAGTGCCAGCCAGGGAAATGTAGTAGCATGGGAAAGTGTTTGGCCTGCCACAGTCTGGACTGCAGGATCGCAGGTGATTCCCTCAGATGACTCTGGAGATAATGTCACTTTAACATCTGATCCTCAGGTTTGAGTCTTTGCAGGTGCCTCTTGATGAGAGGCACCAGCTGCTGCAGGCAACAGTGGATCTGTACCAGTTCTACCATTCCTATGACATGGAAATGAATTGGATCAGTGACCGATTGCTCATTGCCAACTCCACCAACTGTGGCAAGTCCTTGGATATGGCTCAAAGCCTGCTGCACAAACACAAGGTAACTCCTTCCTGTTACTCCATCCATAGGTGTGAGGGAAGCAAAGTGCATATCAGACACCCTACTGCCCCCACACCTAGAAACCTACAGCTACACATTTCTCCTTTGCCACCCAAAATGCCATTCCAAATGAGCCCACTAAGCAGAAAGAGACAACTGTTATTAAAGCTAAATTCTCCCAAGTGTGCAATCCCTAGAACTAGATATTTGACACTGTCCCAGATAAGTAATTCCAGTAACTTGAGACATGCATATGATCCAGCCATGTCATGGAGGATTTTCAGCGTGAACATGGAATTTCTGATGAAACTGAAGTATCTATCAATTCCTGCAGAAATCATTCTTCTCAGAGTATTATGAGGAAATCACTAGTTTTCCATTAAAAAAATCTTTGACATGCGTTCCACACTAAATATAAGGAACGATTTTACTCTTGTCTGGGTGGAATACATCTGATATTCCTTTCTTGCTTGTATGTTAGCTATATAATTACTATTCTCATCAGGGAGTTAACGTCAGGGGGAGATGCATGCACACTGCAGTCTCCAGGACAACATAAAACAGATATTTTAATGTCACTCTAATGCTATGACGGACATAAAAACTTTTGAAGACGGTAATGTAACTGGGTAACGACAGTCTAACAGAGTAAGATTTCTGTGGAATTGGAGTTTGGGGTTTTAGTTGCCTTTCACAGACATCTGTTAGCTCTGCTGCTTTCTAACCTTAGCAGACCGCATCATGCTGATGAGCTAGACCTCGATGTATGTGTTCCTCTTCTATTGGCAACAGACGGTTGCATTTTGGTAGGTTACCCCAGGAGCAGCTCATCTTAAGGGAGCATCTAAATAGAGACCCGCTGTGTCTTGCAAATTATGTACATGCCTATAATTTCCCACTTTTGACGACTTTGCTCCACGTTCTTGCATGCTGTCCTGCCCTCACTTACTCTTATCTCCCTCTCTCCCACTCCCTAGGAATTACAGGCAGAAGTGAATGCCCACAAACAGCAAGTTCAGAGGGTGCTGGAGAAGGGAAAGTCTATGATTGGGTGCAAGCACTCTTCATTTCAGAGAATAAAGGAGAAATGCCAGGAGCTCAGGAACAGCTGGGTGGAGCTGGAGAAGGCATGTGAAGAGAGGTTGAAGCAGCTGCAGCATTCTGTTGGCTTCCAGCAGGTATGAGTTACAGCAAAGCGACACCAACTTTTCTTTTCGGGCTAAGAGGAGAACAAAGTGATTTACACAAAAAGCAAATCTGGTGTAAGATCTCAGACCATTAGGGCTGAAATTCATTTCCTCCACATAAAGCCAGAGCAATGTGGATGGTGGGCACTGGGCAGGGCTGGGGAAGTGGGTCAGGATGCACAGCTGTAGCAATGTCTCCTCTCGGAAATTGGTATGCTAGTCGCCTGGAGAACTAGCTACAGCCTTGTTCCACCACTCGCTCGGTGAGATAGGACAACTGGATCCATATCACTGCAGGTCTTATGGTTCCTGCCTGGTCTGCTCCTATTTCACCATCATCGCTGCCTTCCTCTCCAGTCTGTGGGCTTTATCCCAAGCCCTCTGAAGTCACTGGAGGGAATTCCTTTGACTTCAATGGGATTTGGATCAGGTCCTATGTATAATAGATCCCCTTAGAAGTCCCATGGGGTACACATGTTCCCCTGACTAGCCACGTGGATTGGCAGTATCCACACACAGCCCCAAATTGGGGTTTAAGTGGTGCAGAGGCCTTAAACTGGCTCTCCATACCACAGTAAATCTCACCCTAACAAAAATGGACCAAAGTTTCAAAGGCAAGCATTTTAAATGATCCTGTTAAAAATTGTACATGAATACTCTTTTGGCTAATCCAGATTTTCTGTCATAAATGTGTAATTAGCAGAGCAATAACCCAGTTTGCATATATGTTTTTTACACAAAGGTATATGCACAAAGTTTGCTGGTGCACCTCAGGCATTTGCCATTGGTAATCTGGCCACATCTCGGTCTCATTTTCCCCGCCTGTGAAAGAGGTATAACACTTTGCCTTCATGGTAGAGGTGTTATGAGGCCCCATGATATTTATAACATACTTTGATCTCCTCAGAAAAGGGGAGTATACAAGTGCAAATTTGGTGTTATAGAGTGCCAGACACCAACAGTGAAAAGGTCAAGTGAAAGCATCAAATATTGGATACTGATGTGAAGTTAAAGAGCTGGGGCACCCAAAATTAATTCTAGGGGTTTAATACCCTAAAAGACGCCTTCTTAAAATGAGATCCACCAGTTTTGGCCTTGTCCTTCTGCACAAGATTTGATACAACAGTGTGTCAAGGATCCTGCTAGTATATTGCAGGCAGTAACCATAAAATCAGTTGATTTTTATTGTGCTATCTGCAGTTAGAAAGTATCAGACTGAAGGAGAGATGTTTGAGGGGGCCACATAGGGATATGGGGAAAAAGTAGGGATTGGTCCTGCTTTGAGCAGGGGGTTGGACCTGATGATCTCCTGAGGTCCCTTCCAACTCTTGAGATTCTATGATTCTATGTTAATATGATGAGGGAAATAACTGTTTTTTTTTAATTGGTAGTTTTTACTGAATACCTCAGACCTGGAGACTTGGGTATCAGAAAAGCTTCCATTTGTGACCAGCAAAGACTATGGCAAAGATGAGGCTGCAACTCTGAAACTCCTCAAGAAACACAAGGTAACTGAGCGTTATTGCCCAGGAAATTATTCTTGAGAAATGTCGCATGGACTGTTCAGAGACTACAGTGGTCCCTCCTAGTCAGTCAGGGGAGCCTGCTTGGGGAAAACTGTAGGAAAGATCCTGAAGTAAAGGGTTTGGAGATTGAATGTGTCTTTGGAGAAGGCTGGCTCTTATAGATAGAGCAATGGTTTAATGGCAACATTTTCTTGGTCTTTCCTTGGAATAGCAGAGTCTAGGAGCGCCACAGAGGTAGTGCACAGGCCCTGGGAGTAAAAGAAATGTCTCACATTGTTTAACATCATTAACTCTCACTGATGAAAATGCGGTGATGCAGCTGCTGAGGACTTCTCAGTGTGTCTCAACTGAAGGCATGTTCAGGATGCAGGATGTTGAGGGCAAGGGCTATAGAGCAAGGGGTGGGAGGAAGGCAGGGACCATCTATTCTTTAACAGGGACATAAAGAACTTTTCACCCCCAAACCCAGTTCTGGGTGGTAGAAGTTTTAAAATGAATGAACATGTAGAATGACGTCTCTCACTCCAAAGGAAGCTGGCCATTCATCCCATGCCATTTTATACACTATGAGCATAAAAAGGATATTTTTCAGATTTATGGGTGGAAAAATATTTTCTCTGAGTACCTTTAAAAATCAATTCATTGCTCTTAATTTCCCCTTTCACTGGTGGACACCCCATGGGCTGCCAGGGGCCCAGCAGGCTGCAGGTTTCCCACCACCGCCCTAGTTGGTGTTACCCAAAGTTAGTGTCAGGGAAGGCTTCCTTCCTCAGCGGTGCCTGCTTAAATTCTCTATGGCAGCATCATGGTCTGCCAAATTGTCTGTCTGAAGTTTTGAACGGCTCTGATCAACAAGGGGCCTCGCTATCTAGAGGATTTTTTAATTTTAATTTCAGTTGCTTGAAACTGACCTCTCTGCAATTCAGGACTGATTTGTCTGGGTGGATTCACACTGCTCCCTGGATCAGTAGTGGAAGGACAAATTCAATGTACTGTTGCATCTGGAAAGAGCTTGACTTGGAAAACAAAACTGAGAGAACTGGAGACTCATTGCTGTGAGCCAAAGCACCAGCTATGTCGTGCTGTGCAATGTTTAGTCACAAAGGGAGCTAGGGATACCCTACTTTGCTCCAGAGCTGAACACACAGACAGATTAGTCATTATTCTGCGTTCCCTTTCCAGCCCTGTAGCAGGCCTCTCTAGTTGTGTTTATTTTCTAGGCATTGTATTTTTTCTGAAAAAATTAGTACAAATATTAACTAAAGAGCGTTTGTGTCAGGGAAAGCCCATAGCCTGCTTTGGGCGTCTCCTTTTGGTGCCTCAACGGTTATGACTGGCTGCTGCCAAGGTTAATGGACTGTGGATACAGGGTAACTTACTCAGCTATTTTTTTCTTGCTATTAGGCACTGGAACATGAAATTGAGGTTTACGAGAATTTGATGCTAGAGCTGGGTAAATCTGCCAAAACCCTTCCACTCCCCGGCTCCATCCAGTTTGACGAGGTTGATGCCCCACAGGAACAAGTTCACTCTAAGCTCCGGGAGTTACTGGAGCTGGCCACAGCAAGGTATGGGCTAGAAAAACAATTGTCTTTACTACCTCCCTCTTCTGGGTACCTTATTGCATCCTGGGTTTGATTCAAAGGTCATTACAGGCAATGGAGTCTTTCCACTGATGTCAATGGGCTTTGGATCATGCCCCATATCTCTTCTATCTATTTCATTGTGAGCTCTTCAGGAAATGGACTGTCTGTATTTGTATTCTGTGCAGTACTGAGGTGCTACACACATAATAATAAAAAAAGGAGCTTTGTACATTTGTTGCACCTGAGCTGTTCAATAAATTTCTTTACTATTGAAGATACTAATTCCTCCCATTTCCCCTTTTCTGTTCTTTGGCCTTGGGCCAAAGTGATTTTGGATGCTGAATTATCTCGCTTACTTAATCATCAGCTTGCTTGTTGGAGTCTAACTTCAGAGGTGGAACAAAGCATTTGTATTTCTGGAAGTGGTACCTATTGTTTTCTTGGTGCATTACCCAAATGGACAGATGCAATTACACCTTCCCTTAAGTCGGATGATTTGTTAATACAAAAGGGCTTTCATCCTTTAATATTAGTCACTTCCTCCATTTATGAATAGGTGTTCAAAACCAAGAGAGCTGGATTATACCTAAGATTTTTAGACTCTCCAAATTTAGCACTAGGAAGAAGCAAATGTATACCTGAATTGTTTGATTTCCTGCCCCACAGAAATGTCATTCAGAGAGAGGCCGGGAAGTTCATAAGATCAGCTGGTTGAAAGTTGGAATTCACAGAGGCACAGGAAATTCCGATACTTCAACCAGTGTTTTCAGCCTCATTCATCACAAAAAAGTCAAAACATTGAAATTGTTCACGGAATGGAATGTTCAGAAAAAAATTAATTCAGAAATGTCAAAATATTTGGTTTTGGTGTGATGGTCTGTTCTGTTTGGTCTCATTTTGACACTGAACTGTGTCAGCCTGAACTGCTCTGGTGCCTCATCCATCCTTCTCCTCTTCATTGGCTGGACTATGTCTCCCAGGATGCACAGTTGTGATTCAACCAGAGAAGAGACAGCAGTGCATCACTGGGAGATTTATCTTCAGGAAGAACACCAAATATTGAGAGACTTGCAATAAAGTCCCAAGAGTTGGGGTAGCACTGCCATTTCTCCTGAACATTTCCATGGTTTTGGTTGGCCAGGCACATTAACAGCTGGAAAGTTGGTCTATTTTATCTCCACCTAGTCCTTAAAAGATGTTTGACTGTACCACAAAAGACCTAAACAATCTGGCCATCTTTGCCCAGGAAAGTGCAGTGAATTGTAGGAATGTTGCTTCTTGGGCAACATAAGCAGAGCTACATACGGTAGTTTTCCCAGCACTTGTCTCGCTGAACCTCACTGTCTATGTAGTGTGGATTTCCTTCTCACTTTCATAGGTGTCACATTTATCTGTAGAATTAAAAATGATCAGGAAAAAATGGAGAGAATTCTGCTGTGCTGTGGCTAGTATCATGACAGAGCAAAGCTCAGTTAGCCAGTTCTGGCGAATGGTAGAGAGGCTGACAGAGCTACAGGCTACCATCCTCCAAACCTGATTTCCAGTCTTGGGGGTTATGGTGAGAATTCTCAGATTGAACCTAGATTTCTTTGTTGGAGAGAGTCCCTCATTCTCTTCCTTATTCTGTGCACTGTGTAGATATTTACATTGTGCATTCTCCCTGTTGCTCTCTCTGAACAGAGGGAAGAAGCTAGACGAGACTCTTGGTCTGCATGAGTATCTGAGGGAGTACGAGGACCTGCAGGACTGGATCAATCAGCAGAGGCAGGTGGCCAGCTCTGATGATTATGGCAGTGATTATGAACATGTCCTGGTGAGTTAATGGTATCAAACACAAGCAAAGTTTACTTGATTTCATACGGTAAAAATGTCAGGTATGGAGTGAGACTGTGTGTACAGAAAAAAAAATCCTCTGACTGCTCACCACTAGTTGTCATCTCTCACCCTGCGTTGGAGCCCCTGCAGAGTATCACTGAGTAGTTATGACTCCTTCTCGATGGTGACCACACCCTGAAAGAAATCTTTCCCAAACCCCCTCTTCCGGACTTCCAACAACAACCTAGGAGCTGTTACTTGCTCACCATTCTTGAAAATCAAGCAACTCATTTAGGCCACTCACTTTATATACACATTTTTTTAAAAATTTGGCTTGTGCAACATTGTGTCCACAAACATGGAGGTTGGACTGAGGCGGACTGAAAATCTAGCACTGAATATACATTTGTATTCATACCTTATTGGTATATTATTTAATAGGATGAGCTCCATTCAATTATCATTGTATCTTTGCAATAGGTTTAATCAGGTGTCCAGTTATTTTTTAGTTTGGGATGCTTCTACCATTTGCAAGATGCTCTCTGCCCTTACCTGCATTGTAGATCTAGCAACATTCTTTCATTTTTCTAGCTAATCTATAGACTCTGTTGGTCTTTTGGAGCAAAATTATGTAGTCACAGTCAAGCTTCATCTCCTTAAGGTCGCCTGCCAATTGTCTGCCATTAGGCTATATTCAGTAGGCAGCTGGGTAGATATCCACGTGGAACAGTAGCTTCCCAAACCAAGTCTGATCCTTGTTTTTTGTTCCTCTTTCAAAAGCATCTTTGTGCCAAATATGATACGTTCCAGCACCAGATGGAAATGGCTGCCAAGAGAGTTGCAGCTTGCCAGCAGCTGGCAGAGAACTTATTGGACCATGGGCATTCGGAATCCAGAGAGATCCGGCAGAGGCAGAAGGAGCTACGGTAAGAGGCTAGCACTGGCTCTTTTCTTCATTCTTCTTTCAGCTCCTACCTTGGGGGACCAAATGGGAAGAGATCCAGGAAAGTGGAAGACATTCCACAATTCATTAGTTAATAAATGTATGACAATGAGGACCCGCAAGGAGATGTGGCTTGTTCTGAAATGATGCCAGTGACAACTTCATTGGCACAGGACAGCCCGCATGCCTTGTTCTTAAAAAAAATCATCATAGTATCAGCTTTCTGATTTGGCAGCTTGTGCAGTGGACCAGGGACCTTTAAGAAGCAGTATCAGTGAGAGTCCTGTGTCATTTTCAAAGGAATCACTTAACTGGGCTGCCAAGAGCTTAGTTGTGTCTTTATGATCAGGTTGGCAGGCACGGTCAGTGAACAGAGCACTGGACTGGAACTCAGACCTAGGTTCTCTTCCCAGCTCGGCCACTGCCTGCTGGATGATTTTGGGCAAGTCATTCCCCCACTCTGTGCCTCAGTTTCCCCATCTTTAAAATGGGGGTGGTGAGGCTGACTTTCTTTTGTAAAGCTCTTTGAGGCCTATTGATAAAAGTGCTATAAAAGAGCGAGGTATAATTATTGCTGTTCAAATTTGAATTTCTTGGAGGAAAAAAGTCATTGAAGGACAGACTGGACCAGCTGGATTAGATAAAAGCTGTGCTAAACTAGGCTGGTATTCCACACAGGCACATCAGTTCTGCAGCATGTTAACTTTCACTTAAAAATAATGGAGGCCCTGAATTCACAGCTATACTAGTGTCTCTTCATCCTCCCACCGAGGTGTAAGGGGGCCTTAGTGTAAATGAGAATTCAGGACTACCTTGCTATTACTATTGGTTGTGAGGACAACCTTCCAAACATGAATGGATCTAATGCAGCCTTTCAGAATCTGTCAGAGTTAATATCACAGAGATGTGCGAGCTGCCCCATTCATCTCAGTTCATGGTAAGAGCAAAGGCTAATAGGGACCATTTCAATGTCAGCATTGTTCACTATCTCTCTGCTGATTATTTGAAACCCCAAGCTTCTCCAGGATGGTGGCATAAGCAGAGTAACACCACTCTTTTTCCTCCTCTCTCTCACTCCCTATCTGTAGTCACAAGACAGATTTAGTTTTTCGAAGTGTCCTAAAAATTAATGCTTTTCTGTTTGTGTGTGTTCATTCTTCAGGCATACTCACAAGCCTTCCTTTTATACATACTCATCTGACTTTGTCATGCTTCTAATTTTACCTCTTACTCTCCCGCTCTGGTTCTCATATTTTCATTCTCCTTTTGTGGACTATGATACACATGAGATGGGCCCTTTGCCTACCCCCAAACCAAAATCCAGTCCAGAAAGTAGAAATCTGAATCTCCTAGAAATTTAATAGTGCCTAAACCATTTGGCTTCAATCATCCTATTACACATTACAAATAAAATGTAAAAAGCCTGCTATGACATAAACTGCTCACAAAAATGCAGTGCAAGTGAGTGGGTGATTTACCCTTTATCTTTGTTGACTTCCTTTCTGCTGCCACCTCCTTTGGATCCTGCTTTGGCATATACTGAATAGCCTACATTTGACCATGACAGGAATTGTTGTAAGGTTGACTTAGTGATGGGAATCACTCACTGCCTGCAAGGGAATTGTCATGAATTGCCATGGTGGCTGGAGCCAGAGACTAAACAGGGGTGTTTTTAAAGTCGTTGCTCCTCATATTCATCTTATTTGTCTCCATTTCACATCCTTGCATGGTCTGTCTCTCCATGGCCCTTTGCAGGAACTCCTGGGAAGAGTTGTTGGAGATGACCAGGTTACGGGGTGAGCGACTGAAGGATGCAGAGGCAATTCACAAGAGTTACCAAGACCTCACAGATGCCCTCATCCACATTGAGGTAAAATCATGGTGAAAAAACACAGGAGGTGGGTCTTTAATTTCTGTCTAGTGCTGTAAGGGTCTCTAGGACACCCACCATTCCTATCGCTGGCTTGTTGAGTTTCCTTGCAGAAAAGCCCCATCCCTCACAAGCCACTCTGACCAGAAGTGCAGAAAAAGACACCTATGGAATCCCTCAAAGACTGAACTTGATCTTCTGGCAGGAGCAGCAGCTGGAGCTGTATACGTCACTAGATACCTGCTCAGCTGTGTGAGGAGCAAGAGGCTGAGGCTGGACTAAATTGCCTCATATTGCAGCACAGGCTGTCATGCTACTTCTAGTCCATCAAGCCAAAAAAAATCCCTTATTGTTTACTGCCTCATTGTGATCCCCTTTACAGCACTGGCTCTCTCTACAGTAGAGAGAGTATTTTCCAACAAAAAGGCATCTTCTTAAGTGTAAATCAGAGGAGGAAACCCAACATGGCTTCCAACGAGCAAAGCAACTTTATGACCTGGATTCTCCACTTACTCATAATTACTCATAAATACTGGCATAATTCCGTTGATTTAAACTGAGTTACTCCTGATTTGAACTAGTGTAAGTGAGTGGAGAATCCATCCCCTTATCTCACTAGATACTACCTGGGATTTTGAGAGACCGTGTATCTGTGTCACAGTATTAATAGTTAATTTTGTGACAAAAGTGCTGGATTGAAAGCTCTATAGGCCCAAAAGGCTCCTGGTTTAGCCATAAATTAGGGTCAGCCTGGCCAGAGGCAATGTTTCCCTCAGGCTGCCCTACTAATGGACCTCAGTTGTAACCTGGATGTACTACACCTAAGGTTAGAATGGTCATTCCATAGTCATGACCTTCATTCATTGGCCTCTCTGCTGAGACTGCTGCCAACAGGCGGTAGTTATAATGATGGTTTGTAAGTTGTGAAGGCCTGTTGCCAAAGAAGGGGACTGAGACCTTCAACTAATTACCAAAGTCTCTTTAGAGTAGGTCACCAGGTGCCACTACAAGAGTTATTCAAGGCTTACCCCTGCCACAGGCCTGGTCAGACTTTTATTTCTGTGGGCTGAGAGGTAGTCTTGCATCATAGCTCACGGTGCTACTTCTAGACCATTAGGCTGGCCTAAAAGATATTGTATGTCCCACTGCCTCATTGTGTTTATCTGTCTTTTTAAAACATCACCACTTTACATCTTGAAAAGAATTCTTTGCAACCAAATTCAATGGATTCTCCAATTCTTTGTTTTTAAATAAAAAGGGTCAGTCCAATGTTAGATCTCAACATACTTGATGAATTATCTGCTGCTTTACATGTCTCTGGATACCCCTTGTGTCAGCAGGTCATCTTCCTCTTACTCATGTAATGACCACCTGGGTCTTCAGGAGCCTGTGCATAGAGAGACTTCAGTACAGACCTCTGCCATTTCAGCAAAAGTTACTCGATTAAGTGTAGCAGTAGTAAGCTATTATCCTTTAGTGGACTGATCACTAGAGGGAGCTGTAACACACCCTACCAGTGAATTACACTCCGATTCCATATAATGTCTGAGGGCCAGATTCTGCCAGCTTTACATTGAGTAATACCTTTGAACAGTCCCTGTGAGAAGTCCTTACTTGCAGACAGGGCTGGATTTACACCTTATGAGCTCCTAGGCACAGCATCTTTAGCCCACCCCCCACCTACAGCTGACCTTCATGTTTTCTGTAAAAAATTAAACAAAACAAAATATAAACACAGCCTCCTCTCGAAGGCATGAAACCCTCCGCCACGCACAGCGCTCCCAGCCTGAGCCAGGGTACAGCCCACCTGCCCCAGGTGAGGTGCATGGGGAAGACTATACCTCTCCCCATGGTGAGCAGTCCCCCGGGTGTCTTCCATCCCTCCCACAGCCTGGCACAGCAAGTGCAAGTGTATGGGGCACTGGTCACACCCCTCCCTCTCCCTTCCCGGCATGGGGCGGACATAGCGGGGCAGCTGAGATTGGAAAGGGGTTGGGATGCTCCCAGCACCTTCAGCAGTCGCCCTGCCTGGCCACAGCTCACAGCGCCCCCAGGCAGGCTGACTTGGACACTCACCCTGCTCCAGCCCCACATGCTGGGCAGCCACCAAGCCATGCCAAGAACCCGGCCACCTGTAGGGGAGCTGTGCGTATTAACTTTTTAACTTTTAACCCACTTAGGCACCCCTAGAATACCGGCCCCACTAGTACCTACTGTGCCTAATTGGAAATCCAGCCCTGCTTGCAGGGTAAGAAAGGTCTCCCATAACATGAGTAAAGCTCTCAGGAGGGGACCCTTAATGTTTGTGCCTTGGGGTGTTCATTAACATCGCTCCCATTAACTCCTTCCTTGCTAGGAGAAGTCCAAGAGCATCCCTGATGATATCGCCAAGGACACGAGTGGCGTGCAGTCCCAGCTACGCAAACATGCGGCCCTTGAACACGAGCTCTTGGGGAATGAGCAGCAGGTGATATCAGTCGCTCACACTCTTTAATGTGCAGCCAGCAGCCTGGATTCCAAACCAGCTCCAGCAACACTTTCCCACAATTAACTTGTCTGTCAGAGCCTGGAATGGTCTCCCTCAAAGCCTACTGGTTCTTTTCATGTCTTTGACTCTTGAGTATCGGTGACAGGTGTGAAGTGGGTGATCTAAAACATTAAAAACAAGACAGGCTTTATAATTAGGGCTGGCTCTGAAATGGGTCAGAGGGTTTGTTCTGATACCCACTTCAATTGGGTGCTTATCCCTCCTGTCAAAAGCATCCCACTATTCACTGGATGCCTCTCTCATCAGATCAGAGAGGCATCCAATGACTAGGGGGATGCTTTTTCCATTGCTGTGTCCTGTAATGGGTTCAACGGTTGGTTGGAGGGAGTTATGGAAGGGGAGAGGGAGGTGGGAGCTCACTAGGATAGACTTCAGGAATTCTGACAGGGTTGGGAGGTTAGAGAGAGGAGGACAAGTTGGGAATATGAGGCTGGGACTTGTTATACAAACTTTTAAAAGGCTCAGGTCCCGTAAAGTGCTGTTGTTCAGACAGAAACCTGTTTTGTCCAAAGAGACAGGCTTGGCTGTGGCTATAAGAATGAAATTTGTGCAGTTTGTCTCCCAGCAACCTAGTTTAATAAACGCAACTTCAGAATACTGACAATATGTTACATTGAAATTACTAAGGCAGCATACCACTGAAAGGGCAAGGTCCTGACACCTAGACCTTGGGCTACCCATAAGGAATGGCACACTGGAATTAACCAAACCAGCCGCATGATACATTTAAAGGGGAATGAGGCAAGACATATATCCATGAAGAACCTATCTGTGACTAATCTAAATAGCCCCTATCAAAAACAGGGTAGGACGTTTGTTCTCCTGGGATCTCCATATCTGACATATCCCTGACAGCCTCCCATCTTTACAAATGGGACAGTGGAAAGAGGAGCTGTGACCTGAAATAGTTGATGAGACGTTTGCACTGCCGTGAGGAACCTCAGCAGACACTGGATGTCACTGTTACTCCATGTGACTGTAACTGGCACAGGAGAAAACTTTGTCTGAAGAGTGTAACTTGAATTCTGGTGCCTGGTGCAGTTGATATAGGTCTTGTTATCATTTCTGTGATGCTAATTGGCCTCCCCATGGCCTTCCCCTTCTTACGCTGCACGATGACTTTCTCCCCTCTGCAGCTGCAGGAGCTGATCGATGCTGCGGATGGCGTGCTGGCCCGGCGCTCTGAGAGACAGGTGGCAGACCTGCAAGCAAAGCAGCAAGCAGTAGTGGAGAACTGGGAGGCCCTGAAATCTAAAGTGGAGCAGCGCAGGGAACATTTGGAACAGGCCTGCAAGCTTTACCAGTTTCAAGCAGATGTGAGCACTCCTGCCTTCTGTATTCTGTCTGTTAATGCACATAGAAATCTGACTTCATGTTATGTGAGCAGGAGCATGTGTGTCTGGCACACAGGGTTATGTGACGCAGTGTGAGTGCAGACAGGTGTTTGTGCATGCCATTTGCTAAGTGTATGAGTACTCACAGCTGTGAGTGTGTATTAGTAGATGGGGAAATATTGTGCTAGCGTCCGGGGTGTTCATATGCGGACATACATGAGGGTGTATGTTGTGGAGGGCAACAGGCAGAAGTTGGCATCAATGTGCAGGTGGTGAAGGAGATAAACCTAATTTTCTCCAAGGGTCAGCACCTGCAAAAAACCCACTGGAGTCACTGGTAATTGCTAATGCTCAGCATCTCGGCAAACCAAATATTTTGGGGGATTTCTTTGGTTCAGCCTCTGAACTGAAAGATCAGTTATTTGCATAGATCTAGGAAGGACCCCAGGGTGCTGTAGGCAGCTGGTGCAGACGATAGCAGGCTCTATAACCGGCAGCTGAGTTCTGGCTCACTGCCAAATGCCCCCAAGTTCTGGTGAGCACAATGGGCCACGCTGTTTCCCTTCTTTCTAGCTGTGTGAAATTACGTGAAAGGCGGTTTTAACAAACGAGAGGTGGTATTTTTACTTTGTTGATATCTAGATAAAGAGTCAACTGTGTATTTGTTCACTTAGAATCGTAGAATATCAGGGTTGGAAGGGCCCTCAGGAGGTCATCTAGTCCAACCCCCTTCTCAAAGCAGGACCAATCCCCAACTAAATCATGTCAGCCAAGGCTTTGTCAAGCCTGACCTTAAAAACCTCTAAGGAAGGAGATTCCACCACCTCCCTAGGTAACCCATTCCAGTGCTTCACCACCCTCCTAGTGAAAAAGGACCTATTCCTGGTTCATGTTGTGGAGTCTTTTATTTAAAAGAAATCAAATAATCATTACTGTAGACAGGCTTTTCCTGGGTTATCTACTGCTTCCCTATGCATTGTGTCAGGTTTGATTTCATTGTGACTAAAGGGCTGCCCCTAGTGACCACAGGTCCTATTACAGCAGGGAATCCACATCTCTGGAGGAACCCTCAGTGGAAGTAGATTTTAAAGTGGGTTTCATGGTTTAGTAGAGGGTGTGGGCACCCATGTGTTGAAATTTGCACTAGACTCTATGTGGTCTCAGGCTGGCTGTGCTCCAGAGTCTCCTATAGATTGGAATCTTGTTTGTCCTTGCACATTTCCAGCAATAGTTCAGTAAACCCCTGTGGCTGCTGGTTCATTCCAATGCTCTGAATATCCCTAGATTTATGGATTTTCCCCTAACACTTAAATCTCAGTGAGCCTTAGATATTTTCACTGTGTCAAGTGGAATGTCAGTGACTTGAGTGATAGCCAGCCCGACTCTGAATTACAGCCGGGCAAGTTGAAATGAAATCTGCACATATGCACTGAATCGCCTTCCTCAAAAATGATCATAGTTACCAGTGACGGTCTCGTACAAATCATGGTCACGGCACCCATTTATAATTGATTACATTTTCAAAATGAAGCACCTGAGTTACTAGTGTAAAGCATGCAATCAAGTATGCAAATGAAGTATTATTATTTATTGTCCGACGTGGAGTTTTAGTACTCTGCAATAAAAGAGCACCCATGCAATGCTTTGGAGGCCTTTGACAATCTGTTTCAAATACACTAATTAACAAACAGACCCATCCATATCCACAAGATCACCTCAGATAGCCCCGGGAAAATTTAAATATAACAAAAAGTTAAGTAGTCTTCCCACACAAGCTCCACCAGTGTTCTAAGCCCTCCTATTTCTGACAGGAGCACAACCTTTATTGTATACTCAAATGAGAGACCAACAATCATAGAATCATAGAATATTAGGGTTGGAAGGGACCTCTGGAGGTCATCTAGTCCAACCCCCTGCTTAAAGCAGGAGAAATCTCCAACTACATCATCCCATCCAGGGCTTTGTCAAGCCTGACCTTAAAAACCTCTAAGGAAGGTGATTCTACCACCTCCCTAGGTAACCCATTCCAATGCTTCCCCACCCTCCTAGTGAAAAAGTTTTTCCTAATATCCAATCTAAACCTTCCCAGCTGCAACTTGAGACCGTTACTCCTTGTTCTGTCATCTGATACCACTGAGAGCAGTCTAGATCCATCCTCTTTAGAACCCTCTTTCAGGTAGTTGAAAGCAGCTATCAAATCTCCCCTCAGTCTTCTCCTCTGTAGACTAAACAATCCCAGTTCTCTCAGCCTCTCCTTATATGTCAGGCGCTCCAGGCCCCTAATCATTTTTGTTGCCCTTCTCTGGACTCTTTCCAATTTTTCCACATCCTTCTTGTGTGTGGGCCCCCAAACTGGACACAGTACTCCAGATGAGGCCTCACCAATGTGGGGAAGAATCACGTCCCTCGATCTGCTGGCAATGCCCCTACTTATACAGCCCAAAATGCCATTAGCCTTCTTGGCAACAAGGGCACACTGTTGACTCATATCCAGCTTCTCATCCACTGTAACCCTTAGGTCCTTTTCTGCAGAACTGCTGCCTAGCCATTCGGTCCCTAGTCTGTAGCAGTGCATGGGATTCTTCCGTCCTAAGTGCAGGACTCTGCACTTCTCCTTGTTGAACCTCATCAAATTTCTTTTGGCCCAATCCTCTAATTTGTCTAGGTCCCTCTGTATCCTATCCCTACCCTCCAGTGTATCTACCACTCCTCCCAATTTAGTGTCATCTGCAAACTTGCTGAGGGTGCAGTCCACACCATCCTCCAGATCATTGATAAAGATATTGAATAAAACCGGCCCCAGGACCGACCCTTGGGGCACTCCACTAGATACCGGCTGCCAACTAGACATGGAGCCATTGATCACTACCCATTGAGCCCGATGATCCAGCCAGCTTTCTGTCCACCTTATGGTCCATTCATCCAGCCCATACTTCTTTAACTTGCTGTCAAGAATATTGTGGGAGACCATATCAAAAGCTTTGCTAAAGTCAAGGAATAGCACATCCACTGCTTTCCCCTCATCCACAGAGCCAGTTATCTCATCGTAGAAGGCAATTAGGTTAGTCAGGCATGATTTGCCCTTGGTGAATCCATGCTGACTGTTCCTGATCACTTTCCTCTCCTCTAAGTGCTTCAGGATTGATTACTTGAGGACCTGCTCCACAATTTTTCCAGGCACTGAGGTGAGGCTTACTGGCCTGTAGTTCCCTGGATCCTCCTCCTTCCCTTTTTTAAAGATGGGCACGACATTAGCCTTTTTCCAGTCATCCGGGACCTCCCCTGATTGCCATGAGTTTTCAAAGATAATGGCCAATGGCTCTGCAATCACATCAGCCACCTCCTTTAGCACCCTCGGATGTAGTGCATCTGGCCCCATGGACTTGTGCTCATCCAGCTTTTCTAAACAGTCCTGAACCACTTATTTTTCCACAGAGGGCTGGTCACCTCCTCCCCATGCTGTGCTGCCCAGTGTAGTAATCTGGGAGTACAATAAGTGGGAATAACAATAAGTGGGCTAGTCGGGGTTTAATCAGTCAGGTTCACAAAATTGTGCACACAGACATGAAGAATTATTTTTAGCTTCACAACTTTCTTGAGTCACATTCTGAAAATAATTCTCAGCTGTTTGGTGTGTGTTCTTGTACATCATTGCCCCAGCTGAGAGCTTCAAAAGCTGTCTGCAAAATCCTAAGTGTGACTATCTGCCTACAGAATTTTGAAGAAATCTGTATAGCGCACTGCAGAGAGGTCAGAAGGACAACAGAAAACATCCTGTTATTGCTGATGAGACATTGCACAATGTTGTTGTGGTTCTGATGTTACAACAAGAGGCCTGTGGCTTTTTTAATACTGAAGGTAGATATTCCTCTGAGCTCATAGTACTCCCCTGTTGAGGTTCATAATAGCATTACAAGTCTTAATGGAATATTATCCTTGTTCTCTACATTATCTGTTATTAGAGACAAACAGTTATGCATTGATGAACCAGTCTGACAACCTAAGCCGGAGACTAACCAGACCCTGGACTTTTTCTTGGGTTGCAGGTGTGGGACTATTTCTCGTGGACAGCAGAGATGATGAGGGAAATGAAGACTGAGGAAACAATCCGGGATATATCCACTAGTAGCTTGAGGCTTACCCAACATCGGCAGCTGTTGGCAGAGATCGAGGCACGAGAGGAGACATACAATCGGGTGGCACAGCTAGGACAGTCATTGTTGCAGGAAGAGAAAATATCATCAAAAGAGGTAAACAGAAACCATTTGATAGCATAAATGGGTTCACAATCACATACAGAACTTCTCAATACTGTCAGATACCATTCTGCACTCAAGCTGGGCTTGGATATACACACACACACACACGTTGTGATCCACACCCAACTCAGTACAATATCTGCCTTGGATACGCACGAATGTTCTTTCATGCATAAGGGTGGGTCCATGTGGGAATAATACAAATACCTGCCAAAGCAGAGTTTGGGTTATCTGAGAAGTTTGGTCTCTTTTGAGCCATTGAGCAGTGCTACTTACTTCCTGAATTGGATTTTTACAAGTTCTTGCCTTCCGGTTATGGTACTACCTCCACATTTGACATGACTGGGCAAATATACTGAAAAGGCTGAAACACATAAGAAAATCTAAAGGAATAACTGACAAACTTTATGCAGTCCTAAATGATGCTGAAATAGATAAATCTCAAAAAATGAAAGAAAGATGGGAAGCTAAAATTCCCATACAGTCACCCATTTCTCATGATGGAGAGTATTCCAATGTATCTCACATTCTTATAACCCAATAATCACCAACAAAATGAACTCCAACAGCTAACATCTCTGTTGGAAGGGATATAGGCAAACTGCCCTCCACCCACACAATTGCTGGACAGCAAAACATTTTGATCATTTATACACAAAATCTTATAAAAAAAAAATTGATCTCTTCAGTGAAACCTTGGCCCATAAGGTAGTAGGGGACACTCTGCTGAACCTTTATAAGAGAAGTTATGGTAGGACACTTGTTCAAAATATTTACCAACGCTGCAACAAAATAAATTGTCACAAAATAAAACCTTGTATTGGAGACATGGCTAGGAATAACATAAAAAACTAAAGGGATAGCACAACTCTAATTTGACTGTCCTCAGATCAGCCTGAGGGTTGATAGACTTCAACCAATTCTCTGTTTACGACAAGCAAGAAACAAAGACAAATCATAATGGCTCAGAGCTATAAACGTGTGCTGCAATCAGACAGGACATCAACTTGTCATTCAACTCTTTGTGAATGATTGTACCTGGTTGTTGCAGGGTGCCCTAGGGAGTCCAGTAGAGATGAGGCACAGACACCGTGGCTGGATAAAAGTGGATGAGTTTATTGAAGGTCCCGTTCCGCTGGCGCTGGGGGCCTCTCTCAGCGCGACCGCGGAAGGGGCCTAGCACACCGGAGAAGTGCCTAGGGAAGAAGCCCACGGGGGGAACACAGATGTGGGCTTAAATACCTTTACACATTTACATCTCATACATAACCATATCTCATGAATAGCAAGCAGGCAGGCAGGCAATCTGTGGATTACACGCTGTCCAGCACTTATTGGTTACACGCTGTTCTGCTTTATTTTGCATTGCTTCTAGTTTCACACACACTAGTTCTCACACAGGCGGGGTAAACAGCAGCTGAAAGTCTTCCCAGCCCATCTTCCCACCAGATAACCGAAAGCCGGTTACCTTGGGCCGATAACCTTGGCCCAGTGCCCTTTCCGGGAGGGGCCGAGGGGGCGAACTCCCGTTACCTAGCGACTGACCGTAACAATCTCTTCCACATACTACACTGGTGAAGGTCTAGTAGCCCATGTATGGGACTAGCTTGAAGCACAGACTATGTCCAGGTCAGGTGAGTCTTAAACACAATACCCCCCCCCCATGCCCTCCGAACTTTGCTCAGGTTTTGGTGTTTCCAGAAACCTGAGCAGAATTCTTGTAGTTAATAAAAAGTGCTGTGTCTCTTCTTTTGACCAGCCTATCTCTGAGTGCTTATTCAATATTGCAATGTGCACCTACCATACTAGTAATCTTCCCAATTCCCAACCTATGAAAGGCTTTGAACATCAAAGAACAGTTAAAAGAATAAGAAGTCAATGTTGATAGTTGGAGGCCTGTGGATACCAACAGTTTTGGCAGTTGGAATACCATATATTTAAACATGGATGCTCCACGTGTTCATATGCACTTGCTTTATGGCACACAGCCCTCGTGCTGACAATTCATTCAAGTCTCTGTTCTATTAAATTTCGGTTCTGTGACTACTGTGGTGGCCATGGATAACAAGGAATACGTCCTGGAAAAGGAGCCTAAGAAAGAGCTACTTATTGCTCTTTGCTTGGCGTGGGTCCCTACATGTGTACACAGACATACACTGTCACAAATATTCCTCCTCAAATGAGACTGGACACCTCTCAGCTTCTTATTGTGCCCATATACAAGTGTTAGCATTTATTTCTACTCTCCTTTGTTTGATAACTTCATCCAAAGTGCCATTGAAGAGGTCACTCCCAGCTCTCCTTTCTCTTACCTGCTTTCCCCTATACCCATGGGCTACAATAACTCAATAAGATGGGTTTTCCTTTGTGTACCACCTTCAGATCCAGCAGAAGTTGCAGGCTTTGTTGGAAGAAAAGGATAATGTGTACCATCAATGGGAGCAGAAGAAGGAGTGGTTGGAGAAGATACACCGAGAGCAAATGTTCTACCGGGATGAGGATCACTTGGAAAAGATCCTGAACTCTCAGGAGGTGAGTGACCTTTTGCTTCTGGTGAAATGCTTCCAGCCTAAAACTCATGTGAATGTAAAACTATAACTGGGATTATCTGGAGACCCAGAGTGCAGATGTATACAAGATACACTGAGGCAGGTTGTCAGCACTTGAAATGTATTTCTTCACCGGTATTAAATAAATTCATAATCTTTTCTTCTTCCCGATCTTTTATGGGTGGTAATTTTTTAAAAACTCATCTCAGGTACCAGTGGTCAGAACATTAGGCCTAATGTTCCCTGCCATGAAAACTGCGGGTGCAATCTCAGATGTAGTTTTATGTGGCTCTGCTCAAGCTAACTGGTTCCCTGAATGCAGGAGATATGTTAAGGGAGTGGGTTTTTCTCAATAACGACTGCTATGCCCATCACAACAGAAGAGATGAATGGAACTCAAGCAAGTAGAATCTCAGGGTAGCTTCTGTTGGAGAGGTGATTTTAGGAGACATTTATTGTTGGTTAAATCTCTGAGATTGGTGGCAGTGCAGCAGAACAGTTCCAGGCTTCTGTTGGACTTTGGATGCCTCTGTGCAAATGTTTCTTACCTTCGTGCCAGTGGAACTTTCTCAGACGCAATCGAGCAGCAGCCAGCTTCCCTATAATTGTGCGCCACAGCATCAACGCACACGCTTGGGAGCTGCATTGGCAGTGTGTCCCTGAGCTGTGTTGTGCGACGATGTTTAACCCTTTGCAATTCAGAGGCTTGGAGCCACCACTTCTCAGTGCTGGTAGCAACTGCATCTGTGGGGAGAACTCCCAACATGTGGATCTTTTGGCAGCAGTGCCTGAGTTCTGAGTTTCTGCTGAAACCCGAAGCCAGAAGAGTTTCACCAGGTTTCAGGTTTCTGTAGTAAAGTGTAGCACAGTCCTGCTGGCTATACATTTGTATTTGTTGCTCAACTAACAAATGACACAGGTTGGAAAATACCTACCCTCAGTCCCTGCCAAGCAAAAGGACTGACCGACCCCTGCTAACATCCCATGTGGATAACATCATCACGAGAAGTTCAGGCACTGTGAAAAGACTTTATTCAGGGTGAATTCTGGCTTTGGCATATTTTCTTAAGAGTGAAATGGAGATCAGCCAACACCCGGATGTGTACTTAAAAAGAAAATACAATATGCCCTTTTTCATAAGGATAATCTGCTCCTGAGAAACATTTCTTGCTCTGCCTACATTGAGAAATGCAGTTGAAAATAAGTGCTACAGATGAAATTGGCATTTCTTATTCTGTTGGTAAAGAAGGGATACCCCAGCATAAGAGAGTGCAAGGCAGTCTCTGTGCTGCTTTATTACTGGTTCACTAATTTATTTCCCCTGCAAATGCATTGAGAGCTACAATAAATGGTATAACCTCTTGTGGTAGGGCAGATCTCCACTCCCGTCAGATCAGGAACAACACCAACCATCTCCCCAAAGGAGTGCTAGAGAGGTGTAGCCTACACCTCTACTATGTGTATGCAGTCTCAAAGGTGGGGCCCACAGGATTGCTGATAAGAGGCTAGTCTTTCCCATGCTCTCAATCACATTGCATGGGCAAGGGTTACAAAAGATTATACCGCTTTCACATTGAAGGAGTCGGTATCCATCTAATTCCAGTGGTTAGACTGGTGCAGACACCAGCCAGTGCAGTTCAGTTTCACTTTACTTATGAATCTATGTAAACTGGGTGCTGCTGTAAACTGCTGGATAAACAGCCTCAGAGAGTCAAGTCCACCATCCACAGAACAGGTGAAGTACAACACAAACCAAGCTTCCACTGACTGCCTTACTAGCATACCTGAACCCTGATTCAGAGGACTGTAGCAGGCCATTCAGTCCTCAACCTTTCTCTGGAGACTGCAAAAGTGCCAGCTGTGATATTGGTTTCTCTGTTGTGGATATTATTCACTGAACTGGAACCAGGAAATGTAGAGCCAGGAGAGCTGACTCCTTTGTTTCCTTCTCCCTCCACACAGTGCACATTAGGGTTGGGAGTAAAGTTGTCGCAATGTGTGTGCGTGGTGGTGGTGGGGGGGTGACAATATTGCTAGGGTGCTATAATTTGTGCAGGGGCTGGGGCAGAGAATTGGAGAGCCATAACTGGTTGTCTGACAGCCCCCACTGCCCCTGCCCTCAGCAGAAAATGAGCATAGCAGAGAATCTGTCCTGGGTAATTTAAACTGATTTAAACTGTTGGCGGGAAAGGAAGAATTTTGAAAGTATTTATTTCTCCTTATTTCTTATACCAGTCCCTTGGAAACTTAAATGTGACACATTCACTACCGTGTTTATTCATTCTTTGTATATTTACACAGGTTTATTATTGTTGCAGGTTTAGTCAGATAAAGATTCACATGGAGTGTATTTGCTTAATTATTGTTTTAAATAAAAAGGTAGGTCAAATTTTGCCATAATCTGCTTTGACAAGTACCTCTTAAAGGTGGGCACCTCTTTTCCTATTGAAATTGAGCAAAGCATCTACATGAGACTAATCAGATTATGAGATACCATGGGTTTGTGTGCACCAGTATGTGGTTGATAGCCAACTGTACATCTCCCTTCTCACTGACATAGCCTCCGTCATCACTGAGACTATGGCTACATTGTAAGTTATGGGTGTGATTCCCAGCTCATGTAGACATACTTGCACTAGCTCTCATTGAACTAGAATGCTAAAAATAGTAGTGTAGCACACACAGTGGCAGCACATACAAATCCACCTGAACTCCATGGGTATGTCCTTGCTGCTGCTGCCTGAGCTACTGTGGCTATACTACTGTTTTTCGCATGCTAGCTCACACCCCTAATTCATCATGTAGACATAGCCTGAGATGTGACAATGCCTGGAAGAGATGTATTGATGGATGAAGAGCAGATGGTTCAACCCTAATCCAAGAAACACATAAATGATGTTGGTGCCAAAGGGAAGACACGTAATTTACTAAAAACATAGGGTAAGAGAAAACAGATGCTCAAGCTGGTATGAAGCCTCTGGATCAGATTGGACTGATCACTATTCCTGAGCTCGCAGTTTGCCACAGTACTGAAGAATGATTTTCCACCATTGGAAAGCCAAGAAGTTGTTCATTTGCACCTCAAAATGAATTGGCTGTAACTCTTTTCACCTGATCTTGAATAAAAGTGTGACAGGGAGGCTGAAGTTGGTCTAGCATGTATCAGCATGCCTCAGAAGTAAAGGATGCGGATAGAAACACATCTTACCTGTGTTTTGCAAACTTCACCAGCTCTCTGTTTATTTTAAACCACAATTCCAAGTCCTGTTTTTACTTATTAAAGCCCATAATTGTATGGGACCTGGCTACTGTGGAGACCACCTCATCCTCCATGGACCTCCAAAACAGCTACACTGTGCAGTGATTATGAAGCTGGAGAGATGCAGGGTTAGACTATTAGGTTGGGGAACGGAGTTCTCCATGATGGGACTTGGCTATGGAACTCCTTGCCAAGACAGAAACCTAAGCCTGAATATGTTAAGCTCCAAATATAAAGCACTCTTCTGTGAGAAAGCTTTCCCTCCAAGAGTGGCATCTATAAAGAACTGCAACAGCTGAGTCAATCAGATTGACCAATACTGTCTTATTGTTGCCTAGTACTCCAATATCGGTCCATCTGTATCAATGTGTTGTCGGTTGTCTAAAGTCTTTACAACAGGGACTGTCTTTGTGTTCTGTGTTTGTGCTCTACTTAGCACAAAGGGATTCTTGGTTCTCTTCTCTTTTCTTTCCACATGGGAATTCTTCACACGGCTCTTGCCTCAGGTTCTGCCTCTGCACATTTATTTGAATAAAGGGAGAGGATCAAGAGATGTGTTGGTATCCTCTGCAGCTGGTTCCATCCATCTACTGGGTCCAGAGTTTCCGTTCGATAAAGCTGCACATCAGTATTTATTTAGTTTGTGTTATATGCATGTCCATTAAAACGGTAGATTTATTCCATCAGACTGAGCACTACTGTGGCTATGCAGAGCTAAAATGTGGCTGAGTAATGACACAGGTCCGCTTTCTTGGTGGCATGGGCAGAAATGGAGGAAAGTATTTTAAACTGCCCTTTCTTAACAAGTGTAGTGGTAGCCGTGTTGTCTTTCTAGTTTTGTAACAAGCTTGTATTCCCTCGTTTGCTCCCAGGACTTCAGTTGTGGACTTTAAAATCACTTCCACAAGGAGGATTTTGTCATTTGCTGGTCTTGGAACAAACTGAAGTGAGCACCTGTTTAAAAAGGATCCCGTCAGGCAGGCAGACATTTCACAACTCTTTTCCCTCCTTTCTGACTTTTTGTGTTGGCATTACTGAGTTGTCTTTTTGTAGCCACATGTCTGGAGGATGTGCGTGCGTCTCTTTAACAAAGTTGCTTCAGTCAGCCCCCTCTTGTGGGTTGTTTATGTACACAGAACACACTTCATAGACCTTGAACAAAGTCTCTTCCAGCAGCAAGGAATAAGGGAAGGAAAAAGGTAAGCAGCCCACAGTGTTTTAAACTAGAACTGCTTTCTCATTCGTTCTCCGTGCCAGTGTGACAGGTTTGACTTTGTGCCAGCATCTTATGTTACATCCAAGTTACTTAAACCTTCGAAGGATTTCAGCAGGGTTTAGTCTAGGATCGTTCTGTGCTAAAGAAAATAGAGCACATGTGGAGGAAATTAGGCAAACAGCTATCTTTTTTTATTGCTGAATTCTGTTGTGCCATTGCTTGGAACAGTTATAGGAAATTCTCCTAAGACCTGTGAACAGAGATCTTGCCATTCTGAGTGCAGACAGGCAGCGTCTGAGACAGATGAAAAGAGAATAAACTTGCTTTGTTTTTTAACAGAAGGAGACCTCTATATTCTTTGCTCTCTCCCAGCAATTTCAGGGCAATAGATACGTTGCTTAGGTTAGCTGCTTTGGGTTTTTTCACAGACGACATAACGGCAAATTCACAGTCTGTCTCTGGCGAGCATTCTTGGCTCACTCCGCCTCTGTCTGCAGTCTCGCTGTCAGAGAGCAGAGACTCATGCTTGATAATTTATCTTTCAGATCATCACATGCTCATATCGTTTTGCAGACGGGATAGGTGGTGATGGTGGTAGCGTTGGAGGAATAGAACTTTTTATTTTGAATGTGGATACTTCAGTATATCCTTTTTTTTTTTTCCCTGAGGAATGTTTATTAACTTCTCGCTCCTTCACATCAGAAGAAGAATGGAAATTTCCAGTGCCAAAGAAACAAGGATTAGGAGCTTATTGTAAAAATAGAGGGAAAGGCAAGTTTCTATTGCTTTGGTTTTGTACAGTTTAGGACTGAGCTGCAGGATGTCATGCAGAGGCCATCACTGCAAGACCTCATCTGCACCAATCTATGTTTCCACTGTGGAAGTGATGCTGTCTTCCAGTAGAGTGACCCCACCACCAACCTTTGAATCAGCTGTGCAGGGGAGGCCTGTCCAGAAGATGCCATCTGCAGCATGGTATCATCCAGCTGGTCAATCAGCAACAGAGCGTACTCCAAGAAATGTCACCTTGCCACCAAGCAACATGTCTTCTGGGGTTTACTGTTCAAGGTTAGATGTCATCCTGGCTCAAACAAATAGGAGGAAAGTTTTCAGGAAAGATAACGCGTGCATTAATCCTTCTGACGTGGCATCTACCTGTTCCAATCTTTGCAGAGATCCTAGGGGCAGTGGATATGGGAGTTTTGACATTTGGTCCACACACACGTCTTGTAAGCAATGCTCAGTAGGAGATCAAAGTGCCTGTCACTCTTCCACTGATAAAAATGGTCCCATGAAGCTTTCAGTGTCTTTGCCTTCTGCTGCGGCTTCCTCAAAAGCCCCACCAAGCTGGACATCACGTCTAGATGTTGCTCTGTCTGCCATTCCAGCTGTTTCACCACTCCACAGCAAAAGGATGCATGCAACTCTGGCATCTTGTAGCTCCGCCCCACCTCAATGTGGCTACAGTCAGTGCAGTGTTCCAATTCCAGACCTCCATGCTTCAGTGAAGCTCTACATTTCAACCTGCAACTTGGCAATAAAGCCTTTTAGGACTGATACCCAAGTGAGCAACCATGCTCATTCCAGCCTTCTTGTGCCACAACTGGAGAAGATGTCTGGTACATCTCCTGGTCTCCCAACAGGATCCCAGGTGTCTAAACAAGATTTTTCCTCACCTGGGTCTCCAGCTCTTCAGATTACAAGATTTCATGTGACTTCCTCTGCCGAGTGCCCTGGCCTTCCCCAGCAAACAGTCTCCAGAGAAATATGGCTGTCACCAGCTGTGCTGAATAGAAGAGAAAGTTCTGTTGGTGGATGTGAGGTCCGCAACACTGATTTAGATCCCGATCTGATCATCTTTCAAAACAACCCTTCATCTGAGACAGCATTTGGGAAGACTCCATGTGAAAGGCTAACACCAGCTCACCACAAGATTTCCAAAATAACCCTGATACTTGCTACCCCTTGGACTACTGTGCCTATCCATGTGGTAAGAGAATTCAGAAAAAGTCCAGCACCCACCATCTTTATCAAATCACAGGATCCGGATGCACCTGGCCCACCCCTTCACCACATTGGGATTGGGGCTGGCCTCTCCCTATCAATGAATCCAGTTTGCTGTTCAGAATTACTCTCTTCACAACAACATTGGGTAACGTCTGGTTCAAGGCCTTCCCAGGATGCATGCACTGTAGGAACCGTAGCTCCTGACACCCTCTTAACAAACATACCATCCCGCACTGGAAATGTGCGACACAGAGCCGGCAGGAGAACATGGTGTCCATCTATCGCTGTGAACATTGCCTCCTTTGGAGCTGGGAGGAGAGTGGTAAAGATATGCATTCCATTCTAGGAACATTTGCAAACCGATCTTGGTTAGCCAAGCCATGTGGATTCCTTCTGGTATGCTCCTGTTACCTAGAGATGACTTATCTAATGGAGTAGACTTGTCTATGCCATCTTTGTTTTGTTGTCATTATGGCCACAATTGAGCTCGATCCTTCAAGATGCTGAGCATTCTGATCTGATCCAGCAAAGCACATGCTTAACTTGAAATATGTGAATAGTCCCACCGATGTCAGTGGAGCTACTTGTGTGCTTAAATGTATGCAGGTATTTAAATGCTCAGCCGCTTTTGGGATCAAACCCTTGGAGTCAAGAATTTGGTTTTTCTCTTTGCCAGTCACTGTGGGAACCTGTAGATACTGTCAGTCTATTCTCTTAGATTTTCCTGTATCACAATTTTTATTTGCTAAGTTATCAAGTTGGGCTTTATTTCTAAATGGATAATTCCTTTCGCTTTAATTTTTAATAAGTACCCCTTGATTTGTAAAATTAATATGTTTAAGTGCATAGAAAGAAACTACCTTAGAGAGAGACAGACAAACAGACAGAGAGACCACCCTCTCTTGGAGGAAAGAAGGGACTTTGTCTTTGTAAAATCTGGACATCTTCAGTGTCTCTACTAATGAAGTCTGGGGGAGTTGAAGGGGAATTTGGTATACGTTTTCAAGTAAAAGGTATCATAAGTGAACATTTTAATGTTGATATTGTAAAAGTGTTAGGATTCTGTTTTTAAACCTTTCACTTATAGGATAGAATCAGAGAGGTAGTTGTGTTAGTCTGGAATTGCAGAAGTGACAGAGAGTCCTGTGGCACCTTAAAGACTAACTAAAGTATTGAAGCATAAGCTTTTGTGGGCTAATACCCACTGCATCTGACGAAGTGCGTATTAGCCCACGAAAGCTTATGCTTCAATACTTTAGTTAGTCTTTAAGGTGCCACAGGACTCTCTGTCACTTATAGGATAGGTTTTTTGCATTATAGCAATACTAGAAACTGAATATTGTTTGAGTTCTGTGTGCTTCCCACGTGTATTTCAGTTAAGGGCCATGTCATGTATTTATATTAATATATGTAAGAAATAACATACAAATGGAAGGATGAGGAAGAGCACCCATACATGTATGTAATATAAACACACCTCAAGTGCATTGTGAGACATGAGGATATGAGTGACTTTAGAATGTGAGGTATATGTATATATTTTTACAAACATGGTGTGTCTTATTCAACTTAAAATAAAGAGGTATCATCCTGTAATTGCACCTTTTACTCAATACAGCATAGTAAACAAATAATTGTGAAATATAGCTTGTATTAAGTGCTTTATTTACTTCTGCTAGGAAAAAACATAATCTTGGTTTTCTCCTTTAAATTTTTGGTTTTAGTGTACTTTCAGCAGACTGTAGACCAAGTTCACCCCTGCATTTGCTCCCCACTACACTAGCAGAGAACTTCCCTATCAGCTTTAAAGCTTTTCAGGAGCCAAAAACTGTTAGCAACTGGCCTCTTCCTGCCATTGGTCACACTTAGAACTCCCAGAGCCTTCAACTGGAGTTCTGTGTGTGGAACAATCACATTGGTGCCAAGATGTGTGGTGTGGTGGGTAGAATACTTGGAGCTGGTCAGAGTGTGAAGAGAAGCAGCTCAGGAAGTGAGTGGTTGAAGGATTCAGTCAAGTGCTGAGTTACAATAATTTTTGTTCTGGGGAAAAAAATATTTCTTGAAAGACAAACTTTTCTCTGAGCTGCAACAACCACCGGCAGGTTTGTGTGATGAGCTGGTGAATTTAAGATTATAGTGCCCAGACTACATAGTTATACTAATAACCAGAATGTTTCCTTTGGGCTGGGCTGGTCTGCCAGTTTAGTGCATATGTTGTGCCTTTTTGGTTTAAAATAGGAATTTATTTTGACATGATGGCTGGAAGTGTTGAATAACAAAGAGGCCGGCTGAACCTGTTGGCGGGAGGTCAGATGACCTGGCCCAGGGAGAGGGGGGAGGAGAGGATGGAGAGAGGGAGTTTCAGTCTGAAGCTGGTTGGAGTCGGGCAGGGAAGGGCAGAGGGGCTATCTGGCTCCCTGCCCCCCAAAATAGATCCAGCTGAGGGCTCACGTTCGCTGTATGGTCTGTGTTAGACCAGGTACCTGTCATCTAATAAACCTCTGTTTTACTGGCTGGCTGAGAGTCACGTCTGACTGTGGAGTTGGGGTGCAGACCCACGGGCTTCCCCAGGACCCCACCTGGTGGGCTCGCTGAGGGGAAGCACACGGAGGGGCAGAAGGTGCTGAATGCTCCAAGGTCAGACCCAGGAAGGTGGAAGCGGTACCTGTGAAGCTCCTAGCCTTGGAGACAGGCTGTGTACGGAGAGGGGACGCTTCCCCTGGAGTCTTGACTGGCTTCATAGGGAGCAAGTTCCAGACCGTCGCCCCGGGTACTCTGTGACAATCCATTTACAATGAACTCCGGGATAGTGGAACTCCATTTGAAACAGAATGAAAATCTGAGTTAGTTTCAGCACTTTGCATTTTTAACAACTTGGCTGTTTGTTAAATGTTCCATTTTAAATCTCAAAAGGGCTAGGTCCACTCTGTGGCTTTTTAGGAGTCTTTGCAAATTTTCATTTTAAAAGGGGGAGACTGTTTTATAGCGAATGTTCTAATCTGTGGCTTTTGGTGGTCTCTAAGAATTTGGCAGAGATGATTCAGAATAAAAACACTCAAAACTAAAAGAAAGCTTATGCCCCTTGTATGCAATGTGAGACTCTGGTTAGTTACCTGGAGAAAACAATACAGTTCATTGTATTTGAAATTAACATTTCTCATTAAAAACAGGAGTTTGGGGACTTCTCACAGGCAGCTCCCTATTGCCAAAAAAAGAAAGAAAAAAAGAAAGACTTAACTGGCAAAGGGCCTGTGTCAGAGTCTGAGAGCCAATTTCCATTCTGCTTTCAGACTGTTACAACAAATGCTTTAATGACAAAGTGCTGCAGTTCTCCTCATTCTTAAAATCCCATCTAGTTTTCAGTTTAAATGAGGAAAGGACGGTTTCTCATCACACACAAACTCCTTCAGCAGGGTACTTTGTGCGATTGGTGTTGCTTTCTTCCACCCTTATTGTCACTAATGGTACCAGTCCTACAATACTGGAGGCTCGTGTGCGGGTTCTCTTTGTTTCAGTACAGAGTTAGATGCACTGCTCTGTGACAGCTTGGTTCAAGGCCCAGCAAAGTCACTGGGACGTCTTCCATTGTGTGCAATGGGGCTTGCCTCAGGCTTTCAGTGCTCTATATTCTGCATCCATGGAAACCACCATGGAAGAGGGAGCAAGTCACAAAACTCTCCAGTAGCAACAGCTCACTGTCCCCACTCGCATTCTGTCAGATATCACCAGTGGCTTTAGTTGGGGGAAGTTGATAATGATCCAACTCTCCCTTTTCCACCCTCTCCTTTGCCCACCACAGATGCAGTAGTGGGGAGGTGGATGGCTGCCCATTCCTCCATGTGCCCCCAGAATCTGATACAGATGCCACTGGAAAAGAGTCATATAAACAGGCCTGGAAGTGCACCTGTGGAAAGCTGTACAGACTCTGATGATTGTGTCTAATGTGATGTTTCCATTTCTTGGGTGGATTTTTCCTTCCTGAGATTGCAGCTAAGCCATAAACCATGGCAGAGGAAGTGATGTGCCTGAAGCAGAGACACAGTATGCAGGCCATGCAGTGTTTCAGATGGAAGAAAGGGGTGACTGTGGTAGGATAATGAATTGCTCAGAGTCCAGGGCTAATAGATTTAGGCCAAATGTATTTTTTCCAAGGTGACTAACTCTGGGGTGTCAGCTGTACAAGGCATCGGGCGGCTATTTGGCTGTACGGGAGACAGATCAAAAGTGCAATGGGTGAAGTTTTTCTCCGCAGGGCCCAACCAAAGAAGACCGTTAAAACAAACAAAAGTCTTAGCATCTTTATTCCACACCCCTGAACTGTAGCTTAGATTGGAGGAGCCAGAGTATGAGGGACAACAATGATTGCTTGAAAGTGTGATTTGTTTTAATACAAAACAGGCTTTGTTAATAATCCATCTCTTTATCCAACCCGACACTTTTTGAGGCAGACTTCTTAAGAGCCTAGACATGGTCTATGGCAGTCCCCCTCCACTAAAATTGAGTTGTGGGGGTATTTTTTTAATCTGTCTTCTCATACTCACAAGTGGATTAATGCAGCCCAAGTAACAAATCTAGATGCAATCTTCCTCAAACCTTTCTCTCAACACACCTCCACTTTGCCCAGAAATGTGCAGCTCTACCATTTTATCCTGGTAAGTTTTTCTTCTGCAGTCTCCCCTTCCTCCATTAATTGTTTAATGCCTGGTCCTTTCTCGAGCACACTGTCAGTGCTGGTGTTAATGTCTCATTCCCAAAGATGCTAGAATGCATCAGATTTACCCAATTTTCACTTACAGCAAAGTTGGCTAGAAACTAATTCAACTTTTGTTTGTAGATTTATTTGAAAACCAGTGACCTGGGAAACTCAGTAGATGAGGTGGAGCGGCTGATCAGGAAGCACGAGGCTTTTGAGAAGATTCTGACCTCTCAGGATGAAAAGGTTAAATAAAGAATGCTGTATCAAGTACAGAAGAGGAGTCTTGTCTTATGGGCAAAGCATACACTTGTTGGTTGGGCTGATATGCTTAAGCCAAATAGAGAATGCTGTGAAGGCAGGAAAGTCTTAATGAAGTCTAGTGAAATAAGAAGGCTGAGAAGTGGAAGGAAAGCATTAAACAGCCCGTGGTTTTATCCTGGCTGTAGTGTCTTAATACCTGTAAGAAAATTGCCAATGATTGGAATGCTGAGACTTACCAGAGGAAATCTAGAATGGGTTCTGTACTATGTGCTGCTAATAGCATATGTTCCTATTCCTTCCTCAAATCCAAAATTTTAGAGCAAGAATATCTATTAGTTAGCACAGAATTATGCAAATATATACAGTGTACATGTCTGCAAAACTAGTAATGAAATGTCGTGTGTGTGTGTGTGTGTGTGTGTGTGTGTTCATTCCCCTGTCCTCTATGGGATAGAAGCAGAACTGCTCAGCTGTGTGTAATAGATCTTAGGCTGCTGTCAACTAATGGGGATTCTTCTTTAGAGACCGTGTAGGTCAAAGTGGTCATGATGTGCATCATTGTGCCAAATGGGAAATCCTAGGTGGCCACAGATGTGTTGTAATATTATTTTAGCTTTTTCCTGCCTTTCTCAGTTCTTCCAGAAGGGGACATCTTTTTAGGTATGGTAAGAAGATGACAGAGAAAGGAAACTGTTCTGTCATATTCTTCCATGTGTTAAGGGACACAGCTGTGATTTTCGTTTTGTTCCCTTGCCAGGTGACATCTCTTCAGGAACAGGCAAAGAGGCTGCAAAAGGATGGTGGGCTGGAGGGGATAAAGATCCAGCACAAGCTGAACTCTGTACTTGAGAGGAGGAGTCGGATCAAAGATCTGTCTCAGAGTAGACGGGAGAAACTGCAGACCACACTCCTTCTCATGCTCTTCTACCAGAACCTCACAGAGGTAGGTGTAATAGCTATTGCCAGCTTGTCATTATAACATAAGGAAAGATACTCAAGACTTTTTATGTAACTGTAAACACTTAACTCATTGCTGAGAACTGTCCAGATAGGTTGCTGGGTTGCAGGCAGGCCTCCAAGTGCAAAGGCTCACTGCATAATGATTCCCTCCATACAACACTAGAGTAAGAACCAAAATTACCCATAAAATTCCTACTATTATTACATTTCCACCCTTTTAAAACATGCATACCATGTAACTACATTTCAACTTTTTTTACTTAACTGTGTCTACTTAATTTAATATCCATAACTCTAATCTGAATCCTTAAGAGTCTAGAAGAACAATTAGTTTCTGTATCCAATGTATCTAATAGGTTTTCTTGTTGCTCTGCCTTGAGGCAGTAGCAGGATTATCAGTGGCCCACTTCTTTTCTGTATTCAAACTGACCACTCGAGTCTCAGTAGATTCAGTGGACTGAGGTGATGTTGCTTGTATTTGAGTTGAATGTTGACACAGTTTCCGTTTGTCCCCTTTTCATTCCTCCCCATCACAATTCTTTTAGTGTTCATCAACTCCTCTCTGTATCTTCTATAGACATCCCTTTCCTCTGTCTCAATAAGGCAAGATCTGGGAGCAGTGTGTTGGTCAATCGCCTTTGCATGTTTCCATGCTCCTTTTTGACAAATACAAACAATGTCTCCATTTTCTTGTGATAACAGTTTTGCACATTTGTCAAAGAACTATTTCTGCTTTGTTGGTCTCCATTTTAGGCTAGTTTGTACATCTCCTTGCATCAGATTGGGTTGCAACAATTTTGATGACGCTGGCAATCTGGTCTTTAAACATCTTCTCATATGGGGTTGAGTAGGTGATCTTCAGTGTCTTATAAGGTATTCCAATAATCCTATCCAATAAGATAGGGATGTGTGTTACCCAAACTAGATTTTTTTTTAGTATCTGATTCAGTTTGAACTGCTGTCTCAGCCATTCCATTCAATTGTAGGAATAACAGACATGATGTTTTGTGAATAAAGTCCCATTGCTTTGCAAAAGTTTTAAAGTCTCTACAGCCAAATTGTGGTCCATTGTCACTAATGAGCTCATCAAGGTATGTCATACCTTGCAATTATAGTTGCATTCACCACAAACCTGCAGTTTTCCCCCGAGTAGGTTATCAGCTGAATACTTGAGTTGAGAAGGAGTTCAGCCATTAAATGTTGTATCACTTTACAGACATCACTTTGGCCTGTGCCCCAGTACTGAGTTTTAAAACTCATAGTTTTGTGATACAGCACAAGCTGAACTCTGTACTCGTAATGAGCAAATCCACAATCCACTCATCTTTGCGGGGCTCAGTACTTAGCACACTGAGGAACAGATCTTACGAATGCTTACCTGCTTCTGTGAGGTTAAACATCTCTTTGCCCTTGTACTTTTGCTTTCCAGAGTTGCACTTTTTGGCAAAAAGCTTGCATTTGCCAAATCTTCTGCAGTCTTGCTCATGTATAGAAGGCTACCTTATGGCATGACTATGGCTGCATTTATAACAACTTTTAGTTGCCTCTCCGACTGCTCTTTTCGCTTCTCTGGACCGCAGACTTTTACTAGTTGCAGAACAACCCTCCAGTTCGTGACTGCCTGTCTGGGTGCTTACTAAAGGTGGGCATATGCTGCAATATGTGCATATGTTTCTCCAGTTCATCCAGGCCTTTCGGTTGTTTTGCAGTCATTTCATCTGCATGTCACATGTCCACAGCATATTCAAGGATTAAATTACTGTCCCACAACAACCTAGCTTGAACTGCGTCTGATTCAACATCACATAGGATGCCGTCTTTAATGAGTGACTCACACAGTTCTCCACAATTACTGCCAGTTTTAAATCATTTACATATACTTTCCCATCCGTCTGTCTTCTGGTGAAAAATGTGTGACTTCCATACATATTTCTTTACAATGCACAGTATGCCTTAAACATATTGTGTGTGATCCTTTTGTTTGTTTGTTTCTTTATCTGAGACATTATTACATTGAAAAGTATTAAACACTCCTCTCTTTTCTTCACCTGCCACAGAAAGAAATAATGCTGTTTGCAGCTGTTTGTTGTTTCTGTCCGTGCCACTTGCAGTGCAGCGCAGCTCTAATCCTTCCTTTCACTTTCTTCATTTTCTTCAAACACTTAACTTTCCTGGAGGCTCTAGCTGGTCCATTTTTTTTCAGTTTCCTTCCACTCTTTTCTTACTTTTAGTGTTTTCTGACACCATGTAATAGCTGCTGCCAACTTGCTATTATAATGTAAGAAATTTATTTTTTAAGTAACAGTACACACTTGACTTGTTGCTGAGATCTGTACAGATAGATGCTGCTGGCTTGCTTGCCTGGCTCCAAGTGTAATGAGCTCCTGTTGATAAGGCTCACTACATACAATGATTCCCCCTACAACACTACGGTAACTTTGGTTCCTACTTCAGAAAACTTTGGTTCCTATTTCATTACAGTAAGAATGATTTATGGCAGGAGGGGGGACTCATATCCCTCTGAAACACCAGGCACTGGCCACTGCAAGGGACTAACTGGATCAGAGGTCTAGCTAGGTAAAGCAACACCTGTGTTTCTAAACATCTGAAGAGGAAATTATTTTAATACAGTAATGGTGGTTGTTATTGCACCATGATTATGACATGGTTTCTAGGGTTGGATTCTTTTGTTCATTTACAGCCACTTTGCACATAGGGGAACTCTTCACTAGGGTAAAAATGGCAAAGGTGAAATAATTGCCTTCTATGCCCCTTGCTCCCTTCTCTCTGGCACAGAGGAAGGGATGGGCATTCCCCGGTAGGCTGGATGTAGGGAGGGAGAGAACATGGTAAAGCCAAGCAGAGCTACACCTATCCTCCACTGGTGTAAGGTCACTTAAGAACTGTATGCCCATGTCATACGTTAGAGCAGTTCTTTAGCTGCTTTAGGCCCATCACTGTAAAATGATCCCAATTCTATTTGTTTCTCCTGTTCCGGGCTTAGCCTTGTAATAGAGTTGTCGCTGCTGCTGACATCACTGTTGGGAAGACGTCCCAGGTCACATTTTCAAAGGGCAGCCCAATGTACGTGCCTGAAAAATGTGCCAGCATCCATCATGCTGCCACAAACATCACACACACAGGAGCTGATGGGGGCTTTTGCACACACTGTTACTGGGTTTGCAGATGCACCTGTTGCGGCCTCCCTTGAAACAGACCCCAGCAACAGAAAGAAAAAGCAGGAGAAGTTCAGTCACCCCAAATGCGGCCCTGCGCTAAGCTGACATATTTCAAGCCCAGACTATTACCAAAAGCAAATGCCAGCTGGATAGCTGCTGCCCACAATCTGCACATTATTCTTAGTATTACAGACGGGTTTTTTTAAAAACAGTAGTTAAGATTCCATTTGTACAAACAGAGGGAGAACTGGATTCTGGATTTATTGGGGAGATGGTATCGAAGGCAGAGTATTGAAGTCATATGGTCTGTTTAAGATCGGGCTGGTGCAAAATGCAGCAGCCTGAGCATTTTCAGGGTACGTGGCTTCATTTCTAGACAGGAATTGCAATCCCGAAGTCTGGAGAACACACACATGTGGATCAGAGAACGGGGCACAGTCTTCTGCTGCAGTTGGTAGTGGGTATTTTTTGCTACCATAGCTATTTGAGCATCCAGTGGTAGTGAGGTCTCCAGTATGATTCCATCCTGTCTCACACTGTGCCTCACATCCTTAGTGATCCTGGAAAAAAGGGAAGCTGCTGATTAGGAATGTATTTACTGTAGTCTGAGAGAATGATCACAAGGTTGAAAGTCAGGAGGTCCTGAATTTTGATCCTGGCCCTGCCACTTCACTCATCATGTGGCCTCGACAGAGTCACTTCACCTTTCTCTCTGTTTCTCCATCTGTAAAGGTTATAACATACTTATCCATCTACCTCAAAGAGGCATTGGGAGGATTAATTTGTTAATATTTATACAGTGCCTGGAACTCACGCAGCACTATATAAATGCTAAGTACTGTGCTTATTAATTTCAGTTGCCAAGTGTGCTCACCCTGAGTTCTGAGCACAAATATGTTCAAATATAAATGTTTCTTCATACAGGCTGTATAGAATTTAAAAAACCAACCAGTGCCCACCAGAAATGAGGCCGTTCCCATCTCCCTACACGAGGTGAAACCCAGCTCCCAATGGGAGTTCTGCCACTTGCCTCAATGGGGCCAGGATTTCACTCATCATTCCTATCCCAACTCACTTCCTGGAAAGATCCTGGGAAAATAGATCAGCTTTGCTATGTGCCCTGAATGTCCTCCTTATTATCTAGATCCTGCTTCTGCTCGTTTCTACTGAAACCTGGGGACTGTCTAAGTCACTTGATAGAATGATAGAAGGAAGGCTACAGAAATGGTTGTTAAATGGGATTTTAACAAAATTGCATCTGTTCTGCTGCTAGAGTGTGGCAGTGACCCTGTTAAAGATAGTATCATCCTGCTCTGGGTTTAATATTAGAAAGTGTGAAAGAGACCCCCTGGTGCGTGCCAGGACAGCAAATGTGAAAAATCAGGACAGGAGGTGGGGGGTAATAGGAGCCTATATAAGAAAAAGACCCCAAAATCGGGACTGTCCCTATAAAATCAGGACATCTGGTCACCCTACCCCCTGGTGAGTTACCAGAAAAGATCCATTGGCTGCCCAGTCTCAATGTTCAGATAAGACTCTCCTTTTAAAAAGAAGGGGGACAGTTAAGTGTTTTTTGAGTGTTAATGTGTGGCTGCGTAATGGGAGAAGGCCTTCGCTTGTGAGCAGGGAGTGCATTAGTAATGAAAGACACAGATGACAGTTTGCTGCCCTGGACAACCTTGATACCAAGTTTATTTTTTGAATCCCTACATGTGTTTATGGGAGGAAAAAGCAGATGAGGGCTGTTTCTGTGTCAGAATTTCAGTGGCTGAAAGAAGGATTCAAACTGGTAATTACCAAGGAAAAATCACCCAGCTTCTGAGTCCCATATACAGTCAGTGCAGTCTCCCAAAGGCAACTGATGATGTGTTTTGAGACACACAAAAATGATCTCAATTTGCTGTCTTTGTGCAGCTAAAATTTCACTCTGGAAAAGTGTCAGTGGCTTGAGGAATAGGGGATCGGTCATGGTATGTGTCAAGTTTCCAGTTCTCAAAGGCATGATGGAAAGAAGACATTTTCAGTGCTAAAACTGAAACTTGGCATACTTTTTTATTTACCTGTGAAAAACTGAAGTAGATGCTATTGCCAGCTTTATTCTAACAGACTGCATTAAATCCCTGAACAAGACAGATTTTAAGAGAGACTTGACCATAATTAGCTCTTCAGAAAGAGCTGCTGCTCTTGTTTATTACTTGGTTAATTTCTAGCAGCCCCAAATGTGCAGCAAGCATTTTATAGGAAATGGGAGCGTCCCCTTACAATCTAGATGACAGACTTGACCAACAGTTGAGGACGTCACACACACAAGGGAGACTAGATGAGAAGGACCCAGGTTACAGAAATAAACTGGCGCAGTTACTCATTTGGTGATGCTTACATCCAAATGTAATAGAAAAAAGTGACTGTGAAGAGATTCTGATGAACAGGTTCTCAACACCTGCCCCAAATAAAGGGAGGGAGCTCAGAAAATATCTAAGGGTGTGCCCCACCATGCCTGCATGTTGGAGAATGTAGGGTATCTCTTACACTTAACTGATAGAATTGGGGGGGAAATCCTCTTTCATGTCTTTAAAACATGCAAAAGTAACACTCCTAAGTCCCGTTAAAGGACTTAGTAGCACAGGTGCCATTAATATTAATAATACATGGCACTTCTATAGTGCCTTTGACTTGAAGATTTCTAACTGCTTCATATTAATTCATTAAACCTCACAACACCTGTTTGAAATAGGAAAATATCCCCATTTTACAGATGAGGAAACTGAGGCACAGAGCTGTTAAGTGACTGCACCAAGGTAACAAAGCAGGTCAATGGCAGATATAGGAGGACTCGTGAGTTCTATTCCTAACTCCGAGCCCCATACTGTAATCACCAGAACAGCTAGCTGTTATTAATGTGATGGAAGTTAGCGGAGTCCTCATCCAGCTCCAAACAAAGAATGAACCAAAATATGTGACCATCCTCCGGCCATCTGGAGTATTGACAATAAAGATTATTCCAAAATGATATTACATGAACCCCCAACCTCAGCCTAAGCAGATGGCTTAGCAACTCCCAGATTGCCTTCTTTCTAGACCCATCCCATACCTAGCACCCTTTTCTAGAGCACTCTTCCTACCGCCCTCATAATCAGGGTGGATTCTAATTAGCAGCAAGGACCACAGTGAGTTAACAGTAATTATCCTGCAGGTCCCTACATGTTCAAGCACTTGCTAACAGAATGGACAAATGGGGAATCCTGCTATTGTGTTACATGAAGTAATCGAGCTAAATCTCCATGAAAATGTACCCCACCATATACAACTAAAATGAATTAATTCAGAGGCTCATAAAGGGAAGCAAGGATTTCTAGGAGATCAGCTCTTTGATGGAGAAGCAGATGGAAAAGAACGAGTACACACTCCACAATACTAGGAAATAGGTTTTGCGTGGGTCTCTCAATTTTGTTGAAAGATCATTGTCCCAGTGATCCAGGAGAGGGAAAAAAATTCTTGGCAGTAATCTTGGGATAAAATTCCTCTCTGGCCCCAAACATGACCAACATGTTAGGTCTGTGTGAATGAGCAAGAGTCACCATAATCTCACTTATAACCTGAGCTACAATAACAATAATATCCAAGCAATGGACCATATTTTCCTCTTATCATTTGATAGAATTCTTTTCACTCCCTTTCATCTGGACAGTTCAGAAATCAGAAAGTCCCTTTTGTTAGTACCAGTTATTGGAAATTTACCTCCTCCAAACTCATGCCATTTCAAAGGACAACATTGCGCCTTGGGAGGAGGCTCTGAGATTGGGAGAGGAGAGACGGCTTCTTGGTGTCATGTTAATTCTGCTGCTCCCCATGTGTTTCAGGCAGAGGACTGGATCAATGAGCGCATGCAAAAGCTTGGATCCATCCAAGATCACAGCAACCTGATGGACAAAATGAAGCTGCTGCAGAAACATCAGGTCTTTGAGGCTGAGATTCTAGCTAATGAGGAGATCATCACAGCCGTTAACAAGGTAACTCCCACACTCTGCTGCTGTCCTAGGATTATTGCAGGTTCCTTCTGCAGAAAGAGAGGGGGAAGGAGCTCAAAGTGATTATTCAACATTCCCCAGCATTGTGTCAACTCTCCATCTCCTTCCATCTTAACCAGAGAACATCCCTTTCAGTGTGACAAGAATCCTGGTGGTATTTCATAGGGGTGACTGGAATGTCATTAATTCATGATGGGGGAGTCCCATTAATTGTCCATATACGCTTTCCAGAGGACTTCTCTTTCTGTATTCCTTATATGGGAAGGAGCCAGTGACTTCCCCTGCTAGTACTGAATCTTCCTGATCTAGGAAAGAAGATGCCATACTATGTCTGAATCGCAGAGTTAACAAAGTCCTGTGGCACCTTAAAGACTAACTATAGGTTACTAACTAAGGTGCCACAGGACTTTGTTAACTCTGCTATTCCAGACTAACACGGCTACCACCCTGATTCTATGTCTGAATCATCTTCCTGAGAGTGAGTGAATCATCATCTGGAAGATGTTTGTCTGAAATACCCTCCCTTATGCTCCCAACCTCTGAATTTCACCTTGCCCATGGAATGTTCAAGCCTAATGTTCTTGACTGCATCAGGATAGTGCAGACTTTCCTACCAGTTATCGAAAATAGTGGCTGAGTATTCACAGTTTGAGGGCTCTTGTAATGGAGTTGGGGGGGGGGGGTTGGGAGAAGGTGGTCCTCCTAGAAAGACCATGTAACCCTACTGCTAGCGGTAAACTTCCTTTCTAATTCCCTCTTTCTGACATAAAGAAAGGTGAAGCCCTGGTGTCACAGAGCCACCCAAAATCAGGGGAGATCTGTCGTAGGACCCGTATGCTCCAGGAGCACTGGGAGAAGCTGAAGTGGTCTGTTGCTGCTCATGGAAAGATGCTCGAGGACATTCGAGACTTCCTGGAGTTTCTGCAGAAAGTGGACCAAGTGGAGGCCTGGATCAGGGAGAAGGTACATGGACTCTAGTCTTTAACTGGGGCAAGCAAGCCCATGGTGCTATATAAAGAAATACTTTTTAGTAATGAACATTTGATGATATTATCACCTTTCAGGACATTTACATAGCGTCTTTTGTCCTGGGGGATATTACAGTGCTTTACAGATTGTATACAGGGAATATCACAGCACCTGCTAAAACGTTCTGATATGTTTCCATGCCAGAGTTGGAATCTGGCCAGGACACCAGTATTAACATCCGTATTCATTCAAAAAGTGTCATGGGATCTATGGGCTCTGCTTTTACATCTCTGAAACAGAGATATGAAAAAAAGAATAGAGTCTCCCTAAGACATATGTAGGGCCTTGATTCGGAGGTCATTGGTCATATTTCAGTGATAGGGCACATGGTGTTAAGGAAGGGGGAGTTCATACGAAGTGGTGCAATGGATTAACGCCTCAGTATGTGATAAGTGTAAATGAGTTAGGGGGTGACCTCACCATATTCTCTGAACATCTGTCTACATCACAAAACTATACAAACTTTAACATCATTGGTCAGTCTGTGCTCAGTAGAAGCCCCTACGGCCAGTAGAAAGGGGGTTTCTAGAAATGGAATGAAATGCATTTTCAGAGCCGGGGGCCAGGACTGCAGGAAAGGTCCAAGGGTTTGCAGGTGATAATTTAAAATGTACTTAGAGAGTGGCATGAGAGAAACTTGCAAAA
Organism: Sternotherus odoratus; assembly: GCA_032164245.1. Classification (NCBI taxonomy): domain Eukaryota; kingdom Metazoa; phylum Chordata; order Testudines; family Kinosternidae; genus Sternotherus; species Sternotherus odoratus. The sequence continues at coordinate 52,897,725 of JAVMKO010000006.1, read as the reverse complement.
CACCATCCACTGCTGCACTGTGCTCTAGCCCTTACTTAGCTATAGAAGTACTTCACTTTTATGAACTCTAAATTTCACTTTAGGGGGAGAAAAATAAATAGAGAACTGTCTTCAGATTTGGAAGTGAGGGCTCCACTACTTGATCTCAGTAACAAAACACATCCTTTGGATCTGGGGAATCCAATCTCTATTCCTTGTATCCGTTTCTGCAAGTAATGGCATACTGTGCACTGTGCCAGGACATTCAGTAATCAAGGCACATGGGCAAGCAGCAAAAAGTGGGATACGATATTCAGGGAGGCACAAAACTTCCACTTAAAACATTATTGGGCCCTGATGTACAAAATCTCCGTCACAAAGGATATTGTGTTCCTGGAGCGTATGGTCGTGGGACGAGTGAAATCACTTTTGCTTTATCAGGAAAAGGACAAGCCGTAGGAAATGCTGGCTGCTTGCGTTCTGGGCCTGAAACACGTCTCGTGGCTAGTTCATTGAATATCCACCTAACTGCTGTTCCTTTCCCCAGGAAGTGATGATTAATATTGGTGATGTGGGGAATGACTACGAACACTGCCTGCAGCTCATGAAAAAGCTGAATGAGTTCCGAGGAGCAGCATCAGGGGTAAGAGAAATTTCCATGCTTAGTGCCCTATGCCTGGTATGGCTTAAACCAAAAGCCAGCTTTTCGGCACAGAAGCGCATCACAGCCACTGAAGCTATTTCATTTTCCTTGGGGGAAGTATGAGCTGAAAGAAGTGTAGAAGGATTTGTCAGTTCACAAGCTGTTAGAATAGCTATTATCCTCTATCCTTGTATCACTACATCAGATGCCTGATGACATCTTAACAGCGCTTTACAAATGATCACAGTGAAATCTGAAACTTCGGATTGCATTGCAAACCTGAAACTCTTTTGAATGATCCTGGGCTAGACTTGGAGTGAGCTTCAAATGGGTTACACTTTTGGATAGAAACTATGCAAAACTCAGTGCGTTCCACCTCAGATCGGGCAAACTTGGTGCTTTCAGGTGAGGTTCAACTTGGTTTGGTTTGTGACCTGTAACATATTCCAGACCTTCATGAACCAAACCTCCAAAAAGAGGTTCTGCTGCAGAGCAACAGCGCACTAGCTGCCTGGTGCAGCTTTCTTTGCTGAGATCTCTGAACTGTCGTCCATGGTGAGAAACTGCAGCCGGCTTTCTCACACCCCAACTGGTGCGCTAATTTGGGCACAGGCAAATAGGTCTCGGTGTACATTCAAGAAAGAATACCTGCATTGCATTGCTGATGGTCTAACCTGGGAAACCTAATTAAGATCTGGAGGGGGAAAGATTAGGTCTGTCTGTGGGAGTCTCCTTTAGCGTTATCTGCCCACGGTCCCTATGTCCTTCCCCATATTGCTACCCAACTCTGTTAGAGCATTTCACATCTTCCCTTTCTGCCCCCAGTGGCAGAGGGAGAAGCTCATATGAGTCCTGAGATGCCTAGAGAGAAATTCTGGGCTTTTCTTTCCAGTGCCTCCCACTTCCAGAGTCCCTATGAGAATGCTGTAATGTTGCATCTAGGCAGAGAGCCTAAACTGCCACACTTCAGATATCAATGAAGTGAGGCCAGAAGAGTTTAAAGAAACCTTCACTGGACTGTCAGCCCTCACCTGCAGAACTAGCGGCTAAGGGACAGTACAAAGAGGCCGATACAGATAGTGGCAGCCATAAGAAGAAGAGTTAGGTGTTGGGGAGGTGGGAAGGGAGGAATGATATAATCCTCAAGTGTTTCTGGGAGTCTGGATAGGGAAAATCTCACTTTATCTATCTATAAATGAGATAGATCTTAAATGGGTCATGTGCCTAGTTTCTGTGTTAGGTAGCAGAAAATTCCGATCATAGGCAGTTCTCCTGCACTGCCCCATAGACATGTCCAAGAGGCTGGCATTGTAGATGCTGTGATGATCACCCTCATAACCAATGCTCAGTCATTACACTAACACAGTGGCACAAGCAGAGAGAGGCTAGGCCTGGGGTAACTGCTCGCACCTTTCCAGCCAGCGATTCTTCACCAGTCTTATAGGGTTACCTACCAGGCAAACCTTGGATTAGGGTGAGTAACCATCCAAGGAGCAATGATCCCCAGCCTGGGCTGCCTAGACATGTCCCACTCCTGCTGGTTTCCAGCCCAGTTGCTGGATTGAGAACTAGCAGCATGGAGACGGGATGTATATATTTATTCAGGGTTTCTGGCAGTTGGGGCAGTTCCCAACCTTCAGTATTGGAGACTGTGAGGTTCTGATTCATTAAAATAGTTTCTGCTGGATCAGATGGATTATATTCAATGTAGAATGCTTTCAGTGTGTTCACTTTCCAGCTGTGTATCATAGAAGAGTACACTTAGAAATATGCACAGTGGTATGTACGTAGCATATATAAAATACAGATGGAATCAATACTTCTATTATCCGAGTGTTGGCATCCTGCCAGTGGGCCTCTGCTAAACCCATGATTAATGTCTCCCTGCTGAGTATGTGATTTACTGGACTTACTGCAACATTCAATATTTTTGAGTGTTGGAATGCCTCTATTTTGCATTCACTGCCGTGTGCTGTTGAGAACCGGCTGCAGGTCATGCTTCGGAAGAATATCCTTAATGTGGCATAACTCAGATAATGAATTATGTGCAAATATGATCCTTTCCATAGGATATTATGTGGGAAGCAAACAGAATAAAAGATGCATACAATTTAAGGTAGAATTATGTTTTTAAAAGAGAATGTGGTGATTTGTTTGACAGCTGTTTCCCCTCTGTTTAGATAAGAAACCCTTAAGGGCCTTGCACAGAACTTTGACCCTTTTTGGTTTCATGGTGATGTCCCTCCTTGTCCCCACTCCATCTTTATCTGAGACTAATACAAGAGTGCTATATCAGGGAAGAGCATTTGGATCTGAGATCTTCTGTGCAGCTGGCACAGTGATGGGTAGTTGGGGCACACAAATGATATTTTCTTATTCTGGTCTCATAGGAGATGACAGTGGATGATGCTCACATCAAAACCATCAATGCCCTGGCCATGAAATTGGAGAGACAGAACAAGGAAGAGGTGAAGACAATATATCTGCGCCGGAAGCAGCTCAATGAGAAGTGAGCATACATTCCAGGTTCTGGATGATGGAAGGTTTAGTCAAAGCTGTTCTAATGGTTTCATGACAGGAAGGGAAGGGTAGGCATCTGCTAGGCTGGGCTGTACAAAGGCTGGAGATACATACACAATTTTTCTCCTTTTAAGTACCCTCGTCTACATGTATGACCTACAAAACGTTAGCTTCCACCAGGAGTCTTTATTGACTGTCAATGCAGCACTTTGATTGGCCAGAGGGGTTTCCCGTTCAGCAAAGCAAAACTCATCTTTCCAACCTTGGAGACGAACACGCTTTCCCCATAATCAAACCCTGCTACTGTGCATGGTAGCGTAGAGTACTTCCAATTGGTCACTGGGTTGCCCGGGTGAAGTTTTAAAAGGATGTCTTACTCCCTTCCTGTTATGGTAGAATCTCATGGTTGGGATGAGCATAGTTTGGATTATCAGAGTAATAGAATCCTGGAGATACAGGTGGTGGAGCCAACCTGTGGCCACAATCTCCTGTCCCCAATCTGATCCTGTCTGGCTCCAAATTAGTTCCATTCCAACCCCTTGAAAACCTGTATTCCTGGCCAACTTGTCCCACAAGTTCATAGCCCAGTGGCCAAATTGAGAATGAGCAGCATGGAGATGGGGTGTATGGATTCGTTGGGGGTTTCTGGCAGTTGTTCCATGCAAGAGTCCTTCCCAAGCACTGGGAAACCCCTCTTATCCTCATCTGAGATCCCCTTACCTACACTCTAAAAAATCCTAGAACAGTCACTTTCCAACACATTCATTCTTTACCTATGAGATGTATCTGGGCTGCTATGGGAAGAGGGAGTCCATGGGTGAGGAAGCTCAGAAATCCCATGTTTGAATGCGATCTAGCTGTGGAAGTTCTGATGTTCATGCTCTCCCCTACACCTGTCTTTTAATAAAAGGTGGACCAGTTTCCATGGTAACCTGAATACATACAGGAGGAAGCTGGAGGGCGCGTTGGAGATCCATGCCTTAATCAGAGAAATTGATGACATCACGGAGAGAATTAGTGAGAAGGTGAGCTGCTCACAACTATTAATGGAAGGGATTTCACCCACTGAGAAAAATGAAGATAAGTAGGCACCCTGTAAAAGTGGATAAACTCCCATCCATCCAATTATGACAGAGAGAATGGACATTCAGAGGTGACCTAGTATAATAGCCTCTGTGCAAAATAAGAATGGCAAAATCTCTTTAACCAACATGTAAATCATGGAGCAAACTCAGCCAGAGTAATATACTGCTTCACTATCCCTGGGGTTTTCTGTGAATCAGAGTCTGTAGAAAGACTGAAATGCAGTCAAATATAACAAAGACTTCTCATTTGAAGATATTGATGGAAATTGTCAAAAATTGCCAATTAGGGTCAGAAATAAACATTTTTCATTTAATACTGAAATATAGATTGACTGGGACTTTTTAGCTTGATGCCTAGACATTCAGGAGGTGGTTTGATGCTTTAAAAGGGACATAGCAAGGCGTAGTGGGTAAGATACTAGACTAAGTCAAGAGATTCAGGGTTTTATTCCTTGCTGTACCATTGACTCAATGAGCAAGGCACTTAATCTCTCTCTTTGCCTCAGTTTCCCCATTTGTAAACTGAGAATACCCATCATTGCTTTTTGCTTTGAGCTGTATGAAAGAAAAATGCTATATAAGGACTAAGTATTATTATTTCACATGTCTGATTTATAGCAAATATATATGACTTTATATATCCACAAACATACATACAGTAGCACTTGTTAAACCTAGTAAACAATTTGTTGTAAAATTTTTCATACAATTTTTGCCAATTATTTCCATGTTCTTCTAGAGTTTCCAAAATGTCACTTCTGGCAGAACTTTGAGGACTCAAAAATTCCCCTCAAATTTTCACAAAATGCACTTGCATTGAAATTTTATGAATGATAATTTCCCGTGAAAGTCCCACCCATAGTTGTCTTTGGCTATTAGCATTATGGTTTATGGAAAAATAGACCAGGACGGATGAAGCAAAATAGAAAGTCTCTCTTGTGCTTATGTTAAATACACAATCATGCAGATACACACTCCGAGTTAAGCAGGTTTGGAACTGATCAAGGAGTTCTGAACTGTTGTTCTACCTCCATAAGTGGCACAGAGAGTTGTCACTATCATTGCATTGTTGAAATTTAGGATGGAGATAAAAGGAAGGTTTAAGAGAGGAAGCATTTGAAGGAACTGAGATATGGTCCTGTCATTTTTCTCCTTCTTCCGCCCTATCCCCCAAGAGTGCACTGATACAAGCATTGGATTACGGGAAAGACGTGGAGAGTGTGGCAAACTTGATGCGACGACATGAGGAAATGGAGAGGGAAATCAGCGTCATCAAGTCCAAAATGGAGGTCAGAGGCTGGAGGGGGGCGGTAGAGGGTATAGAGTGGGGCTGCTATAACAATGCTCTGTTTTTGTTTCTTTGTCTGTGCTAAAATGCTTGATGAGCTCCTTCTGAGATGTTTAGTAGAAGATGAACCGGGATGGGAACGTAGTAGAAAACTCAGATGTCCTCCGAGCAGACTTCTTTATAATGAACAATTCTAGTTCCTTTTTGTTCCCCTCAATCCCAATTTGTCATATGAAATGCCCACCCTTCTGAACTACTAAAGCTGAGAAGGAAGGGAACGTATGTTTTTTAGCATATTATGTTTCTCTTGTTTGGAGATAGTTCCACATCTCAGTGCTGGATTGGACCTTCCCTGAACTTGTGGAAAATATGGGTCTAAGTCCCTATCACATATTTGCAACTTGGCTCATATATCAGCAATGGACTAAATCAAAAGCTTTTACCCATTTCTGTTCGAAAAAGTGGAAAAACACAATGGGTACAAAAATCAGAGAGGTAGCCATGTTAGTCTGGAATTGCAGAAGTGACAAAGAGTCCTGTGGCACCTTAAAGACTAACTACAGTATTGAAGCATAAGCTTTCGTGGGCTAATACCCAATGCATGCATCCGACGAAGTGGGTATTAGCCCATGAAAGCTTATGCTTCAATACAATGGGTACAGTTTCCAAGTGTAGTCCCCTGAGCAGAATCCCCAAATGGTACATTTGAATGCTCTAAGCAGCATGTAAAATTGACCTTTACAGGGCTAATATGTGCATCCAAATGAGGTATCTGGGTCCTGTTTCAACTTCAGAGGAAGTAACACAGGTTGTCACAGATCTAGTTTGTATCCCCTGATGCCCCCTCCTCCCCCCAAGGCAGCTGTAGGAGAAATTCAAGGCTCTGGGGTCTTGAATCCCTGAATATTTTAAGTTTCTAGGCCCTAAACAGAGTCAAGACACTGGCCCAATGTTAGGGTCCCTAGGCACACTCCTGAGGCACAGACCTATCTGGCACCCCTTTCTGAGAATGGGAAACAGGTGTTCAGCTGCTTAGTCTCTCTGGGCCCGGGGCAACACACCCTCTCCCAGAACCCCACCAGAAGATGTGAGCCTTCTGATTTACCGTTCAAGTCGCTCTGGAAGCTAGTAAGCAGTTGAAAAGCATTTGATACAGAGGGATGTTTTGCCCAGAGTCTAACTCAATTGCTCTTTCACTTAATCATGTAGAGCACGGGAGAGTATGCATCATGTATAGATAAAACATGACAAACATCCTAACCGCAATGACCCTCCCTACCTCACCTTGTCCTTGGGGAACCATCTGGGTTCAGGAAATCAAGCAGATTTCCCCCCTTCATGCAGGTCCCTAAATGCTGTGTTGCTTTTTTTTCCTCTCTAGCTGGATACAAAATGGCCCAAGACCCAAATAAATCAGCTCTTCCCAATGTATAACTCCTAGCCAGGGCTGGAGTTCCAATTAGGCACAGTATGCACATGCCTAAGGGCGCTGGCGTTCTAGGAGCACCTTACCTCTCTAAAACTGTGTGCAGCACAAAGGTCTTTTGTAGGCGGGGCTGGGGGCGGGGGGGCACTGAAGGTGCTGTGCCTAGGGACACGTAAGTTGTAAACCTGGCCCTGCACTTAGCCTCTTTTGTCAGGCAACATTCTTGGCGGCTTCCTCGGCTGACCAGAGATCTTTGCCAGGTGACTTCATTGCCAAGGCAACTTCTCCCTTCCTAAGCTTCATTGGGAGCCATCCTGTGGCTTAGTGCAATTCCCCTCCAATGGAAGAGCACTTCACATCCACAACTCTCTCTTGCTGTTCTTTTGCTACCAGTCCTCGGAATTCCAGCCAAGCATGGAGGCAAATAGACAACAGAGAAGGCAAAAGGCTGCACATTCGAAATGGAGTTTGCAGCCTGGTAAAGATAAATTCATAAATTAGAGAGAGATTCCTAGATAGGTCACATGAGCTAGTGTTCCCAGTTTAATTACTAATTGAAGATTTAAGGATAATTGCTTATTTTGAATGTATGTTTGGAGGCCACAAATTTCTCTCAGCTTTCTTTGAAAAAAAATATATGCAAAGATAGAGAATGTGTGATAAATTCATAAAATAATACCCCACTGGTTCATTTTCATAATATAAAAAGCTGATTATTAGTGACCATCCTATATAAATATTGTCTATTCCACACATACTATTAGTCATGTCCTGAAGTAAATGTAATGTGGGATGAGTATCTTTTTTGATGATTATCTGATGATTCCACCCCCCTTGCATATTTTAGATAGATAGATAGATACACACACACACATATCCCTATTGAACATGTCAGACAAGCTGGCAAAATTCTGTTCACCAGAGACAAATATGTCTTTTTGATGGGCAAGTAACATTCTTCTTTCTCCATTTTTTGTTATTTACAAATATTTTTTTTTTCATTTTATTTTCATGATGGAGGCTGAGGGATCCAGATCATAATCCTGGGCAATTTGGCCAGGCTGTGTTAAATAATGGCAGTAGAACCTCACTAAATAGCACTTCAGTAAACCACAAACCCACACTGAAAATGATGTTTTGGGACTGCAGTTTACTGAAGCAGACACAAATGAGCTTCCTATCCTGTTCCCAAGGTCAGGCCAGTGTCAGTAACATCATGTTCCCGTCAGGCCAGTGGGAGTGCATCACGGTACTTCCTGGCACTCACTGATGCCCTGAAACAGAGCTAGGAATTAGCTGCGGGTGAACCTCATTCATAGCATAGTCTAGGCCTTAAACCGCATCCATCCACAATGGACCTGCTCCCATTTGTGCAGATTAGTGACATCCTGCTGTGCAGTTGTTTAAGGCAGTATCCCTTTGTTTGTTTGTTTTTCACATGCTCTCTGAACTGCAAAATTCAGTGGTGCACCATAAGTCATTAGGGAGAATTAGAGGTTCTTCTGTAGATTTTATTTTGTTTTTTGAAATATACATTAAAACCTGTAATCTACAGCCAATTATCTACCAAGGTTTGTTTTTATTGTTGTAATGCCCCTACCCTGTGAGGTTCCTTTGCCTCACTTGCAGCTGCCATCACTTCTCATTCAAGTCACCAGTATGAACAGACAAGAAGAAGGCCAGTTTTAGCCACCTCTCATGCCAATAAACCGGAGAAGCTTGTCTCTCTCACCAACAGAAGCTGGTCCAATAAAAGATATTACCTCACCCACCTTGTCTCTCCAATATCCTGGGACCGATACAGCTACAACAACACTGCATATAGAGGGGAAAGCATCTTGTTACTTAAGGGTGAAATGGTCAAACGTCAGTGCCTAAGTAGTGCCAATAAATGTTCTCACCCACACAGAAAAACAGCATTTGTAAGTGTCAATTGACGTGTGTGTGAAAAATAGCACATCGTTACTTGGTTTGTGCATTTGGATGATTATTTGCAAACACAAATGTGGAGTCTGCATGCAGCAACTGCCTGTGTATAATTTGTTGCCCCAATTTTGGCACCCATGTTTGAAAACTGGGCTCTTAAAATAAGCCGCATCCCTTTCCTCCAAGCGATTGAGTGGAAAGGCTAGCTCATAGGAACCAATACAATAATTAATCTGAGTAAATGTAATCTATTGTAAATCTCCCCTCAGACATTGGAATTGGCATCTTTCCGCCTTTGCAAGAGGAATCCATCCATAAATGACAAACTGAGTACAAAGCAAAGAGAGATGAAAGACAACTGGCTAAGACTCCAGGGGCAGGCCAAACAAAGGTAAAGCCTTCTATCAAGCTACTATCTGAATCTCTGTCAGCCTTGGGGCCCTGAAAGCAATCGCCATGGGCCGCCAAAGTTGTCTGGGGACTTGATACAATATCTGGTGCAGACAGCTGGGCTTTACTTCTGCAACGGAATGTGGTTAGTTTAATGGAATTTAAGTTCCACATACATATTTTTTTTATGTAAAATGAGTCCAGTAAGACTGTGGTTTATCCCAAAAATAATCTCTCTAAATTCCCCCAAATCCTCTGACCAGCCCTGCTGAGATCACTCTGTGTAGCAGTTATGTCTGGGTGAGGAAGAAAGCTTGTTTCTTGGGCCCATCCAAAAATGCAAAGGCTGGCTCCGAGAGGAATCATCACTTAAGGGAGTGGCCGTGAAGGATTTTATAGTTGCTCCAGTTCTGGCCTCTCATGAGGAATCACTGAAGATATAATGTCATCATGGTGATTCCAATACAGTGTGCAGCTACTGTGAGCTCAGCTTAACAACAACACTGTAAGGAGTTGTATGGGAATGTTGGATGACTTGAAGCTTACAAATGACTCCAGCCTCAGCTTCTCCCAGCACGAGCTTTGTAGAGTAGTAGATCTCAACCAGGGGCACATGTAACCCTGAGGGTACGCAGAGGTCTTCCAGGGGGTACATCAACACACAAAGATATTTGCCTGATTTTACAACATAAAATAGCACTAGCGAAGTCAGTACAAACTAAAATGTCATACAGACCATGAGTTGTTTATACTGCTCTGTATACTATACACTGAAATGTCAGTACAATATTTATATTCCAATTGATTTATTTTAAAAGTATATGGTTAAAAATGAGAAAGTGAGCAATTTTTCAATATTAGTGCGCTGTGGAACTTGGGTATTTTTATGTCTGATTTTGTGAACAAATAGTTTTTAAGTGAGATGAAACTTGGGAGTACACAAGATAAATCAGACTCCTGAAAGGGGTACAGCAGTCTGGAAAGGTTGAGAACTACTGTTGTAGAGAATGGTGCAGGAGTGAGGGCTGTTCAGAGAAAGAAGGTAGACTGACTGATTGATTAATGAATAATTATCCTTCATGTGGCAGGAAGGAAAAGTTGGCAGCTTCCTACCAGTTGCAGAAGTTTAACTTGGAGCTAAAGGAGCTGCTAGACTGGATTCAAAAAATCAGAGGCTTAATGGAGGCAGGGGGCCTTCCCAAAAGTCCAGCTGAGGCAGACAGCTTGATTGAGGAGCATTGTGAGAGAAAGGCAAGTAATGATCATTGCTTATAATTGTATCCCCTGGAGAATCTTCCCAGGGTTCTGTGATTGGAATTACTCACTGAGGGACACCCCATGACCTTAGTGAACATGCTCCCTGTATCAGGTCCTCCTCGCTCTTAAAATGAACAACTGAAAGATGCCAGAATATCATCTTTGGAGACTGAAGGCATCTGTGTATCCCCTGAACAGATATTGCATGGGCTGTGTGCCCATTCATGTTACTCTAAAAAATCCCACTGGTGTGCATTAACCCTGAACTGGAGAGTCCACCTCTAGATATAAAGAGATGCTTCAGTCTCCAGGCCCATTCAACCCTTGATCACTCTGCTGAGAGCGCTAACAAGGGTGTCAGCGCCAGTTGTTGTGAGTTATGTTCTGTGATACAGACAGATGTCCATTGGGAAATGGACTGAAATCAGCAGTTTATTTCACAAAGGGCACCAAATGGCCAGCAGGTGATAACTTTGAGTCACTGCTAACCCATTTTGTTACCTAGTGAGCTGAAATACTCTTTATCCCAGTGCAAATTCCTTGAGTCACCTAGTCCCCCTTCTGCTTACTTGTTTTTTTTTGCAGGTTTCCTACTAGGAGTGGGATCACTAATTAAATTTGCAAAACAATGATCTGTAAATATCATACAGTTACTACCACTTCCACATTCAGCTGCTCCATCACTGTTTATCATGCTGTTCCTCCTACTTTGTCAGATTTCCTTTGCAGTTTTTTTACCTTTATGAACAGGCATATTCCCAGAATCATTAACGAAAGTTATGAATAAAAGTCCACACACTCTGTGGGTCCCAGCACTAACAAAATACAACCCTAATTAATCTCCCAGATCAGGATTTAATAAAAATCCTGATATTCTCCCTTCTTCTGACACAAGTTTTATATGCTGACAGCTTTCTCTCATGTCAGAACCTATCCAACAATGTTAATAATTTTACAATGCAGTACAAAGAGGCTTCACCCAAAACAGGTTTATTGTACATTCCAAATTTCCAGCCATAAAATGGACTGTAATTATTCATCTACACAAAGTTAAAAGCTATGCCCTCATGGCCTAAGAGTGAAGGAAATGCTGGATGTAAGAATCAGAAATGTTAATTTCAGGTGACTAATATTCCATCAACTGTCTGTGATGTTTTACATGTCCAGCTTACTAAAAAGTGAGTGCACAGTGGTATTTTACTGAATAATTCTTTTATTTTCAAATACTTTATATTGTAATTTCCACATTAAATGTATAGATCTCATAGGAAATTACATTTTTACCTTAAAGATTCATTATACAGACATTGAAAGAGAAGTTTAAATATGTTTCACTTTAACACCAAGAAAGAAGATTAAACGGTGTCTGTGTTGCAATAATCAGCTGTCAATTTATTTGGCAGGAGACAGGAGAAGAGAAATCCCAAGTACAGTTTGTCATCTAGGGACCACACTTTCTGAGAGAAAGGGATGATGTTATGCAAATTAAAAATCCTTGCCCATTTAATTCTAAACATTTCCCGTTCTGTTCACAAACAAATCATAATCTTGACTTGCAGGGGACCAGTGTCTCTTGGGGAAATAAGGGCATTTGTTTTCCATATTTTTTGCTCAGACTTTACTTTGCTCTTTCAGAGACATAGCACAAAGATGAATGATTTTCCATAGAAATATTAGTATTGGAAGATTAAAATACAGTCCATTTCCTTCCCTTAAAGACCTATATCCTGAATAGCTGACTTTCCATAAACCTTTGACATCAATCTTTCTAATGAACTTTAGGCGGAGATTGAAGCCCGAATGGAAAGATTCAACTCACTCGGCAGCTTTGGTCAGAAACTTGCCAACTCTGGTCATTATGCAACCCCTGAGATCCACCAATCTCTCTCCAGACTGCAGCAAGCCTTGTCTGAGCTGATTCAGGCATGGCAGGAGCGATATGTAAAACTGTTTCAGGCCCAGGACTTACAGGTAAGAGAGCAGCAGAAAAATGCAGCATCAACGAACCTTTCTCAGTACATAGAGGGATTTCAAAAAGAATGGGCAGACTTCATTTGGAATTAGCCACAGGTGGTGAGGACATATGTTATCAGATGAGTCAGCGCATGTCACTTATAGATTACACACACCAGAATATATTATAAGAACACTATGGAGGTGACAAAGTCAAGCATTCAAAAATTAGGAATGCCAGAATTAAGGTTTCCTGTGCAATCTTAATTTGATCCCTTTGTGCCTATAAGAATAGCCATGTTCGGTTAGCTCAAAAGTCCATCTAGCCCAGTACCCTGTCTTCCATCAGTGACCAAGGCTTCAGAGGGAATGAACAGAACAGGTAATCATCAAGTGATCCATATGCATTATGATAACGTGTTTAATTACTTGATACTTTTTTCTCTAGAGTGCACAGAATGACTAGTGCTCAAAGAATGAGCAGCAATTCAATATTTAGCTTTCTCCTCATTGTTCAATATGTGGCTCTAGGGCCTTATTTACTGCGCACCTTCAGATGCTGCTCTGAAGAGAGAATGATTCATTTCCTCATGGGATTTTCTATGGTGCTCATCAGTGTACCGTCCAAGTGCTTCCATTCTTCTATATAGCTCAGAAACGTGGAGGACTTACGCCAAACATACCAAAAGAATAAACAGCTTTCGTATCAGATGATTGCATAGAATCCTTCAAATAATGTGGGAAGACTGTGTGACAAATGTGGAATATTTAAATTGTGCTGGTCATTCATGGGAATGTTAATTAGTAAGAAAAGACTCAGGTGGCTTGGACATGTCAAGCAAATGCCAGATTACAGGATCCCAAAGAGTGTTCTAAACTCTGAAGCTCACGAGAGTAGAATTTATCCCACTGAGGACCAGATTCTGATTCCTTTTCTCCATTTGAGTAATGTCTTATTCCACTGGAACTACTCAGAGTACAGTACTATTCATTCTGAATAAAGATATTAGAGTCTGATCTGCAGCATTAGCACATATGCCACAAATATTTTTAAGAATCAGCGGTAGCCGTGTTAGTCTGGAATAGCAGAGGTAACAAAGAGCCCTGTGGCTCCTTAAAGACTAACTAAAGTATTGGAGCATAAGCTTTCGTGAGCTAATACCCACTGCTTGCATCCGACGAAGTGGTTATTAGCCCACGAAAGCTTATGCTTCAATACTTTAGTTAGTCTTTAAGGTGCCACAGGACTCTTTGTTACCACAAATATTTTTGTTGCATATGAGAAAATCCAGTATACTGAGTCTGAGTAGTTGTATATACCAGTGTAGGCGGGTGTGCACTCACCCCGGCTGCGCCTCCGGCTGGTCGTCGGGGAATCAGCTCTCCAGCCCCTGGAGCGCCCTCTGCCGGGTGGTGTCCCGCGTCAGTTCTGGCCCCGTTAGGGTTACTGCCGCTAGTATGCCACCAATCTCCTGAGGAAGGCGGGTTCCGGCCTGGGCTCCTCAGCACAGGCAGCCAGCAGCAGGCAAACAGTCTTTGCAGTAAGCTGGGCCTAAGCCTCAGCAGTAAACAGTCTATAAAGTGAGCTGGCTCTAGCCTGGGCGTGGCACAGGCAGCCAGCAGCAAACAAACAGTCTTTGCAGTGGAGACTGACTCACGGAGTGTGTCCCTCGGCTGTCCAGTCCATTTCCAGTTCCTCTGGGTACACAGCCGCAGGTACTCCAGGCCAGTCGTCCTCAGGGTCAGGGGCCCCACTCGGTCTGGGGCCCTCCGTGGGCAGCAGCCAGTGTGGTGGTGCGTCCTCCTCCTTCTCTGGCTCTCCCCCCTCTGGGCTGCAGGGCTGGCCTCTTATAGTTCCGGTCCCGCCCCTGCACTTCGGCGAGGGGGGCGGGGCGGTCTTGGCTCCACCCTCCAAGGGGGGTCTCCGTCTCCCTCGCCCTCCCCACAGGAGGGAGACCACTCGGGCTCACTACAATCAGCAAGAGAGTTCTGTTAATTATGGCTAAATACTTGCACCGTATACATACTTACCCTGTTTACGTACACTTTTCATGTTCAAAATTCTTGGTCTATTTTAGCTAATTAATCCTTACAATAGTCTTATAAAGCAGGGAAGTATTTACCAGCCCCATTTTTACAGATGAGCATTATCCCTATTTTACATGCTAGAAACTGAATTCATCTTTGCTTTTTCTCTCCTAAACAGAAATTCTTTGGCTATGTGGAGCAGAACGAGAGCTGGCTCAGCAGCAAAGAGGCCTTCTTGGCCAATGAGGATTTAGGGGTAGGTGAGCTGGATAATGACAACATTTCCATTGGAGCAGGGAGACATCAGCGAGAAGATGGGGAAGGGATGAAATACTCAGACATCCTGTGAGCCTTTTTGAAATCCCCATGTAGTTCTTCCTCATGAGAAGGTCCCCACTGCATCTTGCTGTTTATGTAGAATCCTGTTTCTTATATTTGTTTTGTACGCAAAAGGCTTGGGCTTTCAATATCAAATATATTGAAATATTCTACCCACCCCTCTTAGAGGTGGAAGCTGGAATTACATCTTTGACCTCATCACATATGGTCCAGGAAAACATATCCATCAGTCTTAATAACATGGAATATGTCTGATGTCTGTCTCTTCAGGGGTGGATGTACACCTGTATGGTACTACCCACTGAAATATAGCAGAGATTCATAGGAAGCCATATATTTCCCATTGATCTTCAGCTCATGAATGCACAGAAAATTTCCTATTGAGTCCCATCTGCCTTTCAGTTATGTTGCTTTATTTACTGATGATGGCCATGCCTCCAAAGATTCATATAAATATCTGGATATTTAGATACTTCTCTGGTGCATTGTGATCTGAAAACAGGGCTAGAATTTTCATGAAGATAACTTTCCTCAAGAGATATCCAATGCTTCTAGTGTCATCCAGGATGGAATAATGGGAGAAACATGCGTGAATAGTTACAGTATTTTGATACCTCTAATTCTAGTTAGGAAGTCCAGAGAAATGCAAAAGAGAGAGAGAGATCTGAGTCATGACGTTTGGATTACAAAATTCAGGGGACTTCAGTATCCATGCTTCTGACAAACCTGGACTTGAGTCATCCAGTTCAAATCTGGAGCTGAGCTTTCTCAACGTTTATAGGTTGGATCTGGAGCTCTAGTTTAAATCTCTCTCTCCTACACACAAATATTTGTTCATTAACCCTGATCCCAGCTTGTCATCCCATATTTATGTGCTTCCAGCAGATACTTCTTGCAAGGTGGATTATGTCTAAATGCAGCTCAAATCCACTAAAACATTAGAGTGTTCCTTCCTGTGGCTTCCTACGAGGGCAAGAGAAAGCTCAGTATCACCAAATCTCAGTCATCTCTCTGTACTGAGCAGTGTTGAGTGTCCTGTCCTTACACTCCAGCATATGGAGCTAAGCATCCAGCAGATTGCTCAGCACTGAAGGAGACAGATCCTGAACTGTTGCCCCCCTCATGGTGGGTGGAAAATCCTTGAAGGCCAGGGGACTGTGGTCTCAAATTCAAAGGCCAATACATTTCCAGGAGGGTTTGTGAGGGAAGAGTCTCTTTCTCTTTGCCCGTCACCCCAGCCGGGGTATGGGCCACCAGCCACAGATCTCTCCATTGCTGTCGTTGGTGTTTCAGTAGCAATTGGTTCCCTTACAGGGTGGAGTTGCTAGCCCCATCCATGCCCATGTTAAGCCTACAGCACCTGGTATTCCGAGGAGGTCTCCCATCCAAGTACTAGCCAGGCCTGACCCTGCTTAGCTTCCAAGATCAGACGGGATCGGGCGTGTTCAGGGTGGTTTAACCGTACGAGGGAAGAGTAATGACAGTTTAATTCCTGAGTCCTGAAAGTGGTGGATGGTATGATTTCCATTGAGAGCAGCTTCCTTCTAACAATGGATATTATCACTGAATCCCATCCAGGATTCTGTGTCCAGTGTGGAGAGCCTGCAACGGAAACACGTGCAGTTTGAAAAGGCTCTGGAAGCCCAGATGGAGAAGATCGATGTGATGGCCTCCTTTGCACAGCAACTGAGGGAGAACAAGCATTATGACTCTGAGAACATCACAAACAAGTGTCAGGCTATTCTCAGGAGGTAAAGCCAACTCCTTTCCCTGTCACTGTTATCCAGCCTTGTCCAGATGAGACCCTTCCTGCTCTACTCATTTTTATTTAGTTGTTTTAGAGGAACCATAGATATTGGTCGGTACTTAGTACTTTGTGCTGAGGCTCTGCCACATTTTACAAGCTAAGGAAGCTTGAGGCAGGTTGGTATTTCCCAGGGAGACTTTCAAAGAACACCTTGGTGCTGCAGGAAGAGGTGTTGGTGATTCAGAAAGAGACGCATCTCTCTGCATCTGTACTGAATCAGTGTCCTGCCTGGTATGGGGATGCAGTGCGGCATAGATATAGCCCTTTATGAATAAGAAACTAGAGCTCTGTCATGACCAGTTGTGGTCATTAAACATCCCTTAGCATTTTTCACAACTGTGTAAAGGGGTTGACCCAAAGTCCTGACCAAATTCCCAATGTGGGTATTTGTGTTCTGTCTAAATTTCACCCTTTAATTTCAGTTGCATAAAGTGTTCTTCACTTTTTGTCCTAAAACGCTGCATGTTGTTTTAGTGCACTGTTAAACAGCTGTTCACACTAGGTGTGACTGAAATGATCTGTGTATAGTTTGAAATGTACCTTGAGATTCTTTAGGATAAAATGGGACATATAAATACATTATAGTGACTATATTATTTCATGTATGAATTTACTTGAATACAGTACTCAGGACTTCAACTACTTGTCACATTCCATACTGTTTCCTTTATGTTTTGTAAAAATGGAAGAGGCTGCATTTCAGAATGGTGTAGCTTTAATATGATAAACTCCTGCGGCTGAACTGTATTTCAGGGACAAGAAATATTGTAGGCGATGTACATCTAGGCACAATGTCAAGATTAGCTTGCTGATCACGTGGCAGCCTATACAGCCATCCATTGAAGGTATTGGTAGTGCTAGCTGGTGACAGGTATAGTGTGTGCCTGTGCTGTTCATGTTTTCAACATCCAACTTTTAATGGTTCTTAGCTACATAACCCCTGATATTCCAGTCCTGGGCATCAAGTCTGCCATGCTGAATAATAAGATAGTTGGGTTATATGGCTAGGTATCCACTAGAACATAAGGTCACCTTGCAAACCTGAGTTTTAGAGGTGAAAGACTAAAACGCTAACCTCTTATGCCAACTAGTCTCTTCTGCTGTGGCTTTGTTCTCATGTGTCTCTCTTTATCCCAGGAAAGACAAACTCCTGGAGAATGCCCTGGCTCGCAGGCATGTGCTGGAGGAATCCAGGCTATTGCAGAGGTTTCTGCGGAATTCCTTTGAGGTACAGTTATAACTTCCTCATGTTGTTGTGATTTCTTAAAACATCTGATGACTCAGTGGTGCTGCTTGGGCATGAATCCCTGAAGTTTTTTTTAGTAGGAAAGAACCAAGGAACTGAGGCTGGGATGATATCAAATGAGACGGGAAGATATAAGTGTAAAGAAAGAAGGCACCTTCTTCAACCCTCAAGTCACACCCGCCTACCCACCTAAAATTCTGTCCACTTCTGAGGGCTTGTCTACACTGCACCACAGTGTATGCTGTGGGAGTGTGAACTGCAGAGTACATCAGAGTGTTGTGCACTAATTTCCCCAAGTGAACACTGCTGACATGAACTACAGACACTCCCTGAGTTACATAAACCTGACATACGCAAATCCGAGCTTACGGAAAAAGTTCTGTAAACTAGAAATAGGAGGGGAGGTGGGTTGCGCATAATGGTCGGAGATACATTTCCGAGTTACACAAGGTGTTCCGGAACAGAACGCTTGCGTAAGTCGGGGAGTGTCTGTAATAGATACCTAGCTCGCGTTAACATAGTCCTCTTTAAGACAAAGCTATGTTGATGCAAATTAGGTACCTTTTAGTTGACGCCAACAGCATCCACACAGGGCAATTAGCATGCAACATTTTGGTGCACTCTGCATAGGCTGACCATATTTCCTTGTGACAAAAAAGGGACATTGGAATAGCAAAAATGGGACGGGGTTATAACTCCCTTCAAACCCCAAATATAACCCTACAACGCCCGCCGCCCCTCCCCCATATCCATAAAGTCACCAATACCCAACCCTCACATAACCACCTCCAGGCCCCCCAACACCATCCCACTACCAACCCCCCAGCCCCTTACACCCCCACAACCTTCCCTACACAACCTCTCCCCATAGCCCCCCACTAGCAACCAATACACCCCTTCAGACTCCTCCAATGGCCTCAAAACACAGCCCCACCCCCCCACAGCCTCCCACCTCCCCCACGACCCCCCAGCTCATCCCACCCCTGCAGGCCCCGCCGCTGTGCCCCCCTCCTCAGCCACCACCTGCGCTGGGCTCCGCGTTTCCTCCACGTGGGGGGGGGGGCGGAGGGAGCGAGGCACCAGGCAGCCCCGGCCCGGCCAGGAGCTCCACTCTGCTGTTGCACCAGGCTCTGCTGTAACCGGCTCATGCGACACGTGGGGGCGGCCCAGCCAATCGTGCCGCTGCTCAGCTGCGGGCACGCGACACGTGGGGGCAGCCCAGCCAATCGCGCCGCGCGGGCTTTGCAGCGGCTACGGCGGAGGGGAGGGGGAAGCAGGCCGGGGAGGGGAAGGGACTGAAGGGCTGCGGGAGGAGGCAGGACCCGGCCGTGGGTCCCTGAAATAAGCCGCGTCCCATTTTTTTTACGAAAAATGGGACAAATTTGATATTTTTATTAAAAAGACGGGACGGTCAGAAAATATGTAAAAAACGGGACTGTCCCGTTCAAAACGGGACGTATGGTCAGCCTAACTCTGCAGTTCATGCCCCCTTAGTCCGCACTGCAGCTCAGTGTAGATACAGCCTGAGATATCTTTTGGACACACAGTAACACTGTAGTACAGAAGGAAAAGTAGGCGTGAAAGGGGGTGCATTCCACATTTGAGATGTAGTGGAAAGGGGCCGAGCAATCCTTTCCCTATGAAACACATGGGATTTGTGGTTAGAACTATGGAGACAGCCCCTCCCCCTCCTCCCCCCACACACAGGCACTCACTGTGGGAAAAGGGGATAATGCCATTGTGTTTAGTGTCATGTGAGTTAGACAGAATGGTAGTGGCTGGAGATATAGAGATGGCCTCCTCTTCTTGAAGGACAGGAGGAGATTGGGGAGACATAGAGAGAATTCAGCCACTTTTGCTTCTCTCCATTAATTAGCCCCACATTTAGATATGTTAGAGGGGATCCTAGAAAATGAGATCTGAATAGCTTCTGAAATTCTTGTCATCTTCTGTGTCCTCCCCTCACCCCAAGGTGGCAGCCTGGATAAATGAGAAGAACAGTATTGCTTTGGATGAGAGCTGGAAGGACCCGAGCAACCTGCAGACCAAGCTGCAGAAACATCAGACTTTCCATGCTGAGATCATGGCCAACAGAAATCGCATAGACAGCATCAAGGCTGTAAGAGAAGCAAGGCTGGTGTGTGGCGTGGGGGCTGGCAGGAAAGGTTCAGCCAAACAGAATGTCTGAATCACAAGGATATTAAACAAACAGGGGCGCCTGTGTGATTCAGGACAAAGTAATTTAAGTTCTACATGGTGTTGTCTCACTTTACTATCTGCAAAATGGGTGCAATACTTTTACCAACCTCTAAAGTGAATTGCAAAGTTTAGTTTATTAATACCTCAAGAACCTAGAGAGTGTTAAGAAGAACAAAGAGTTTTAAGGGGGATTATCACTAAAAATTTTCCTTGGCAGAAACCAGCTAGTGGGGGAAGCATGAGGGAAATGTATCCAGGTATCGGGTATCAGGTGTGGATGGACAGTCTGGAGATGCTTATGTGTATATTTATTTAACCTAAGTTCAGTACAGTAATTGTTGTTGTTATTGCACCAGTCGCATAGAAGGTGCTTTACGACAGACGATTCAGAGTTAAGCGTGAAGCTTCAACCCACACTCATCTCTTAGTGCCTGGGTATCGCAGTACCCACTCTTTATAGAACTCTGCAATGTGCAGCTGCAGCCTCTTCTGAACTGCCTGGATCTTGTGCCTTTAAAGAGTCATTTGAAAGGATCTTTTTTTAATGGTTCCTTTAAGTAACAAAAATGGTCCTTGAAAGATTCTGTAGAGGAAAATCTGCAACTGGAAACGTGTTATGGGTTCTTTCCTCTCCCACTTCTCCCCTTTGGCTAACTAAAAGGTGCCTCAGTCTAACTTTAGAAGGATATAAAACAAACTTGCTCATGGGCTGAGAACATAACGCAAAGTTGCCAGAATAGAATCATAGAATATCAGGGTTGGAAGGGACCTCAGGAGGTCATCTAGCCCAACCCCCTGCTCAAAGCAGGACCAATCCCCAGCCTGCTGGATGTTTTTTTCCCAGCTAATCTATAAGCATCTGAAACTGGGGAGTTATAAGAGAAATACTGACAAACTCTGACTGTCATACAGTGCACAAAGAGGTCCTGCTTTTAGCACCCAGAGGTGTTAAATAGCGAGAGAGGGGTTGATGGGCATCTACTACTGGCAAACCAGATTCAGTGCCAGCCTTTAGGCAGTACGGATACTGTATACTCTCACCTCAGCCTGATGCTCTGCCAGGAGACTGTAATGTGTTTATGTAAGTCAGTACCTGACCCCCAGACATCCTGCTGCAATAGGTCTCTGGCATTTCAAATAGCGCTAGAGGCCTGAAGTCTGGCAAGCTCTACTACCATCCCAATTCCAGCTTAGAGTGTTTTCTTCTATACCCACCAAACCTCTTGTGTTTTGTTAAGGGGTTAATAAAGATTGTAGAAGCAGGTTCTTACCCCCAAGCAGTGGCTTATGGGTGTTGATAACCAAGCAGAAGTGACAGAGTCCTGTGGCACCTTAAAGACTAACTAAAGTATTGAAGCATAAGCTTTCGTGGGCTAATACCCACTTCGTCGGATGCATCCAATGGAAGCACACGTCTCAGACAGTTGGTGCATTATGGTGTAGTGGGCTAATAGAGAGGGTGGTGTCTCTGTCTTTGCTGCAGGAGGGAGAGAAGATGCTCCGAGAGGGACATTATGCTCCTGAGGCCATTCAGTCCAGACTGCAAGAAATGGAAGAGCTCTGGGATGAGCTGCTGGGAAACTGCCATGAAAAAAGGACCAAGCTACAGGATGCCTACAAGGTAAAGCTGGGGACCGGTCCTGCCGCCATTTCCTGTGACAGAGCAAGGCAGCAGTACTAAGTTTCATCAATGTGCCATTGCCTCACATGCTCTGTCACATCAAGCAACTGGAGCCAAGGAGTTAATCATCAGTGGCACATAACAAATACTACAAAGCACAGGCCAAATGCACTGAAGCTCTCACAAAGAGGTGGGAACCCCACTGAGAGAAGTCTGTTGCTGCTGCTACGTTCTCGTGTGGTGTCTGCTGGGGGAAGATTTAGTTTAGAGCCAGACCTCCAGGGGAGGATGCAGAGGGGATATGTACTGAATTATCACATTTATGGCTACCTTGGGCATGTCCTTGTTACTCAGACCATTTCTCCAGTTTGTCCAGATCAGAGAGTTTTTTATATTTGTGAATTTGTTCAGTAGACTGTGTTCTCTACGTTTGCACTCCCCATCAGAAGTGAGGAGATAGTTCATTGAGCCCTGAAAGCTTTTTTAAAAGTGACATGCACGCTCCTTGACAGAGGAGGCTGGAATTTTTTAACCCTAAATGCCTGCTGACATTTGCTCCATGGTTGCCTCCAGGCCCTGCGTTTCCAGCGGAGTGTGGAGGATATGGAGAAATGGCTAGAAGATGTTGAAAGCAAGCTGAAGGCTCCAGACAGTAGCAGTGACCTGGTGGTTTTGAATAGTCTCCTGAAGAAACAAGGGGAATTGGAGGAAGATGTTGCTAGCCATAGGGATCGGCTACAAGTGCTTGTGGACACAGCCCGCGAATTCCAGCAAGAGAAGCATTTTCTTGCAGATGAGATACAGGAGAGGGTTGATCAGGTGGTGCACAGGTATGAGAGTATCTACCCATTTTCTCACTTCTCTGTTCCCTTCTACCTTTCCCTGACCCCTTTCTCCTTTAGATTTATTTTCTCTTTTCCAAGGCACCTGCTTGTATTAGCTATGATCTCTCTGTTGTGTTAATTTGGTTCCATTTTAAATCTGCAGGTACAAGCACCTAAGTGATCCGCTGCAGGAGGGGCGTGGGAGTTTGGAAGCAAGCAGGCTGCAGTACCAGTTCTTCCGGGATGTTGACGACGAGTTGACCTGGGTTCATGAGAAGCTCCCCCTGGCTTCCTCCAAGGACTATGGCCAATCCCCGGCAACTGTCCAAAGCTTACAGGAAAAGCACCAGGTAAAGTAGCATGGGAACTCAAGCAGGATAACGTGGGATAGTGCCCATGCGCCTACCGTGGAGCACCTCCCCTCTGCTCGGGTTACAGCAAAACCATCACTGCCAGGGATGACTCTTATCCTTGTCTCACAAGGGTGCTCTTTAATGAGCAATTCTGTGCCTTTGTAATGTTCAAGACTGCACCCCTGGCATGTATTTTCACACCAATATTCTGGGTAGTGTACTCTGCACTTCCCTTTGGGCACCTTTGTGCAAATTATTGCACTCCGACCCTGGCTGTTGCAATACTAAATAGATTTTACAAGCTGTTGTGCACGCTGGCATAGCTTCTCCAAGCAACAGATGACCCAAGAAAATAATTTAAAAGTCAGCAAATGTATCCATGGCATATTCATCTTCCATACGCCTGCAGGGTGAGGGAGTGACAAGAGCTCTCCTGCACTTTTTGAAAAAATAAGGGAGTTAACAGAACATTACCTTTATCGCACTATCATTTTATTATTTTATTATCATTTTACTATTACTTTTATCCCACTATCATTTTAGCAACAACTTTCAAGTTTGTTACTAAGATATTTGTAGGGTTCAGATGTGGCATCAGAGACAAGGTGAACCTTGAACTTTGTCTTCTCCCATACCAATGAAACAGCAGCTGTGTCATACCTATTTTTCATATAGAGTAATCTGCTCCTTTGCAATAGATGAGATAGGAGAGAAGAATTTAATGATAGGGAGATTTCAGCAGCAACTGGTTTTGCTGGGTAAAGAGGTGCACTTAATTTCAGTGCCATCCCCGAGGTCTCCTGTTGGTTAAAATCCTGCAATTTGTTATGGGGCTAGAGGCCAGAAGATCTACTAAAAGCTATCATCCCCTGGGAATATATTTTTAAAACACCTGCAATATGATGCAATTCAAGACAAAAAAAAATCTGCTCTTCAGTATTTTTTTAAAGCCATGGGGTAAAAGTCATATCCAGTCCAGGTGGTCTGTTAGAAAGGTGTGGACTCCCGCAAAGGGTGGGAAAATCATCCCAATTATCCCTTGAATTAAATGGAAAATTTATAAAAAAGGGCTGTCAAGAATTCTCCAGCATATTGCTATGGAGGCCATAGGTATATTGTGAATAATATATGTTTGATGTAGATTTTATTTTGACCACTGAGTGGTTAGAGCAAATGAAATAGGAGAATGTCTACCATTTTAAGACCATGTAATTGGTGCGGGAGGCTCATTTCACCAGGATGGAAAGTGGAGATGAGTTTCTGCTTGCGTTTAAACACCTCTGTTTAAAAACATTCTGAATGTTGATCTTGTAGGGGGGTAAGTTAGATCCCTGACAGGACTGAATGATTGGGGTTAGATTCACTAGGGGAAGGAGCTTGACCTGGGAGGGCGAGGACTGTGGTGATGACATCTTACGCTGCAAAATTCTCCTTGTTATTTTTCACTGATTCGAAATATTTTAATAGAATTTTAGTCTGAGAGAAAATAGTGCATATTACAGTTGCAAAATAACAGGCCTGCTGCTGTTCCTGACATTTTTCCAGTTCTTCCAATAAACATGAGATTGGCCCTCAAAGCTTTTAATTCAGATTTCCAGTTCTGAGCCTTTTAGTTACTACAGGCCACTAGACATTTTTACATGGTGGTGTGGGGGATCTCATGTTAAAGATGAGAAGTCCGTCTCCACTCTACAGCGAGATTTGTTTCACCCTCTAAAGAACACTAGTGTTTTATTTCTAGTTCTGGTGGGTCAAGTTTTCAAAATTCAGTCCCACCTTTGCTGGGACAGAAAGGAGCATGAATGAAATTTGTGAGTAAATATCTAATACCTGCCTCTGCAGATGTGTATTTACCTGCATCTGCACATATAGCAATCGTGTTCACACCAATATTCAGTTTGTGTGCATAAATGTAGGGTTTATACACACCACTGGCTCCATTTCCTGGGGGGACAAATGAAGGCACTTTAAAAACATGTCCCTAAATATTAAATAGTGAAGTTCTTCTTCACATTGCTGACTTATTATTAATACACGGTACAAACTGTTAAACACTGGATTCTGTTCTGCTGGTGTCAGACATGGTATCACTTTTCAGCAACATAGTGGCTGCCTATGAGATTAATAAAGGGAAGTTAAAGATAAGATTAGAATCAGGGCCCCCATCATTCACAGACAAGGGATCTGCCAGTTGAGCTAACAGTATGGCCCCTTGCTACAGAGGGAATCTCTTCTACATAATGTAACACTCACTCTGGCTCAATTCCATAGTCATTACAAATTAAGCAAAACTATTTCATCATGCTGGGAAATTCTGGGAAATGCCTTGCATGTAGGGTCCTGTCATTTTGTTACCTACAGAATGCCAGGCCTCCTTCACAGACAAGTATGCAGACCAAATCCCTGCCACAGACAGAATAAAGTCTAAATTACACCAGCAAGCAAGGAAGAGCACCATTGGGTGGGAATGTGTGTGCATAGGAATGAACTGAATTGGTTTGGCAAATGCCTGATGTTTTCAAACACTGGGCTGGAAGAGGATGTAGCTGGTTTGAGTAGTTCATGTCTCCTGACATTATCTCCTTGTCTTGGCCATTGCTGTGTGTTCCTATTGTGCTTTGAAATGCCATTTTGGTAAAGCTGTGTTTCCTGGAGTTATGTTGAAGAGTAAAAACATTTATTTAGCTGCTGAACTGATGGAAAACTGGGGCTATTTCATAGAAGTTCATTAATTAACTCACGAAGTATCACATAACCATGGATTCAAGTGAGTATTTCAGGTGGTTGCTCTTGGTAACAAGTATTTGTGGTTAGGATATTTTACCTCAAAACCTTAGGGAAGTTTAGATCAGGAGCTGAACGTTGCAGCTAACCTCTCTTTCTGTAACTGGCCAAACAAAACTCTTAGTCCAAATACTCCTCAGTTTCCAATAGGTTCTGGTCTGGATCTAAACTTTGCAGCCTTGGCCCATCTGTAAATGTGAAAAAGACATTGATTTGTAATCATTAAATTGAGTGACTGGGCTGCTAAGTGCAGTACAGTGAAACCTCGATATAACGGACTAATTCGGGCGAGGGGGTGTCCGTTAAAGCCGAAAGTCCGTTATTTAATAATTTTTTTAAATTATTAAATAATGGACTTTCGGCTGACAATGGACACCCCCCTCGCCCGAATTAGTCCGTTATGTCGAGGTTTTACTTTTATCACGGCCGGGAGGAGCCCCCCCCCGCCCGCCCGCTATCAACGGGCGGGGGGGGGGGGGTTTGACAGTTTGCAGGGAGCCGGGTGGGGGGGGAGTTGATAGCCGCTGTGGGGAGCCGGGCGGGAACTGTCAAACACACCCCCCCCCCCGCCCGGCTCCCCCTGCAGGGAGCCGGGGGTGGGGGTGGGGAATTGACAGCTCCCGCCGGGCTCCCCGCTGTGGGGAGCCCGGCGGGAACTGTCAACCCCCCCCCGCCCGGCTCCCCCTGCAGAGGTTGACAGCTCCCCGCAGCGGGGAGCCCGGCGGGAGCTGTCAACCCCCCACCCCCACCCGGCTCCCCGCAGGGGGAGCCGGGCGGGGGGGGGGTTACAGTTCCCGCCGG
Source organism: Sternotherus odoratus (assembly GCA_032164245.1). Lineage (NCBI taxonomy): Eukaryota > Metazoa > Chordata > Testudines > Kinosternidae > Sternotherus > Sternotherus odoratus. The sequence continues at coordinate 52,871,256 of JAVMKO010000006.1, read as the reverse complement.
GCTCCCCACAGCGGGGAGCCCAGCGGGAGCTATCAACTCCCCCCCACACCCGGCTCCCTGCAGGGGGAGCCGGGCGGGGGGGGGGGGTTTGACAGTTCCCGCCCGGCTCCCCACAGCGGGCATAACGGATTTCGGATGCATCGGAAATTTTGTCCGTTGCATCCGAAGTCCATTAAATCGGGGTCCGTTAAATCGAGGGTTTACTGTATATAGTTAGAAAAGTCTCCATCACTTACATTTGGGGTCTCTCATTTGTGATTTCCAGAACTTGGAGAATGAGATTAGCAGCCGGGATGCTCTAACAAAAGTGGTGGTCAGCACTGGGCAGAAGCTGGTGAGGGGTGGACATTCTGCCTCCCAGGAGATTATGGAGCGTTTGAAGAAGCTGGAGGCTTCTGTAGAAATCTTGAAGGCTGAGGCTCAAGAGAGGAGAAGGAGACTCATGCAATCATATGAGGCCCATCAATTCCTCAGTGAGGTAAGAAAGACCCTTTGTATGTGCAAAATGGGGGCAATTTATGAATTTGCTAGGGTGCCAGTTAGATTCTAGAGCTGAAATCTAAGAAATTGGGTTTGTCAGTGTACATTTGAATCCAATTTTTCTTATTGAGTCCAGAGAGCATTAGCTGACTAGTTTAATGCTGGTTCTTTTCAGGTCAACTTTTAACTCGAACAGTATCTCTCAAATCAGGACACTTGCTTCTTAACCAACCAACAATTTATTAATTCACCCGGAACCACATAAATATATAACCAACAGTTCACCACTCAAATGTACACACACCAGTTGTGGATATTACACACACAGTCTACTCCCTGAGCACATGGTGGCCTCAATTTATACACTCTAGCATCAGGGCTCATGGGAGGGGGTCACACTCTAATTCCTATGGGACACTCAGATTTCAGCTTAGTTTCTCTGCTGCTTCCAGAAGATGCCATTGATGTGTAACAAATGTCCTTAATCATTTTCAAAGTCGGAGGCTTTTTAAGTTTGATTCATTTCAGGGATTATTATTTACACCTACTATCAAACAAGATCCCCCTTTTAAGCAATTTCTCTTAATATCCCAAAGTTATACCCTAGTTAATGTCTTTCAACATTTCTCCTTCCTTGTGCCAGACAATTCCTATTACTTCTAGAGTGCAATGATTGTTTACAATGAAAACCAACAATCCTTATAATCCTCTAAATTTGGAGGCCATACTCTGTGTATTCTCAGATCATACTAAGCATTTCACATTTAGGACTTACAATAGGACAAGAGGCCTTTCCCATATATAGAAGGCTATAATTCTAACTCACAAGGCAAACAAATGTGCAGATTCTAATTTGGGTGAAAGATTATTCATGGTATTATTGATTTACAAGAAAACAATGTATAGTTTATATTTTGGGGTGAAAACATATGACTTGGATTTCTTGTGGACAGTTTGCCCAATGTAACCTTGACTCTTACAGCCACATTTCTAGTTTGTTTAACTGGCAGCTTCCCCACCCTGGCAGCTTTCTTGTCTTGACCCACTCCACATGGAAAGCAGAGTGTTTGATAACTTGGAATATTTTAGCTAGGTTAAGAAATAAATTTACAAACCTATGCAAATAATGAGAGATTTTTGCCTAGGTGATTAACAATACCCTCATTTAGTCATTTAAGTATCTATAGTCCGGGAAGGGAATGCCTGACCTCGGATGATGAGTGGGTCTTTACACAGAGAGTCTCACATGATGTAAACCATTTTCTTATTGTCTTCATAGGTGGATCCTATTGTGGGATAACAAAGGTGGATAGTGTTTCTAATTTTTAAGGCCCTGATGGAATCATTACTTATTAATCATTCAAGGCATATGGGTCCCATATATCTATTACATCATGAGGCTCTCGTGCTGTCCTCATTTGTTTAAAGGATTATGTGTGGAACTGTGCCTTTAAAAGGCTCTGACAATAGCCAGTTGCGACTGGTTGTTATGCTATGCAGAAGGCCCAACCACGCTAAGCAATGCCAGTCAGGTAGAATTTAGACACTGAATGAAGCAGGCCTTTGTCAGCCTTCTTGGCTCGGAGTGATTCCTGATCACCCCCATAGATCAGATGTCCACAGTACTAACTGGTGAAAGTTCTTAGAGTGGAACAGGATTAAACCAGAATCCCAAACCATTCTTGTAACTTTTCATATTTGGTAAGTACTTATCCAGATAGGCGGGAGATTAAAAACTGCTTCCCCAGTTACCACAATGGGGGGCCAACTACATGATTCTGAGGATTGGGTTTAGTCTCACAGTTTTCAGAATGAAAGTTACTATATTGCATTGCAAGGTCACATCTAGGTTGCTGTCCACTATCCTCTTTAGGCCCCTTAGGGCATTACTACTTTCCAGGTTTCTTTCTCATGTGTGAATATCTGTGTCTCAAGTTTATCCCGGCATTTCCAACAGCTTTTGGAAGTGGACTCCTGGATGGCAGAGAGGGGGTTCATTCTTGAGACATCTGACTCTGGGAAGAATGAAGAAACCGCCCAGGTTTTGCTTCGTAAACTGGAGGCTACCAAGCTGGACTTGGAAGGGTTCAAGCCCCAAATTGAGAAGCTTCAGGAGACTGGCACCAACCTAATAAACAGCGACAACCCAGAGAGGTAGGAAAATAGAGCCGGATTGCTGTTTCACTTCTAACAGAAACTTGCTAGAAAGGTACAAACTGAAAAGAAGAGCAGCCCGCATTAACCATTCAGTGACTGTCAGAAACACTGTTGTCAGGAAACATTTTAAACCCCTTCCTTCCCACTCCAACAAAAACATGCCTTTCAGTTTCATGATTTCCTGTTATTCAGAAAATACAGCAGAACAACATAACAAGCAACAAAAGGTTATAGATCTTAGCCTAGTTTCTCTGGCTCCTGCCTTCTCCCAGCAGTTCTCATCCAGACTCATTTGTTTAAAGGGTCTGAGATCACCATGTCTGGGAATTAAGCAAATCAGTATTCTTCATAATTCATTACCTTTCTCTTTCCAATATGTTTTTCTGTTTGGGGGAGGAGGGGGAGAAGGAGGTGGAAAAAGGAGCATGCTCTGAAATGGATAATTTAATTTCCTGAACGTATTGGTTCTCACACTCCTAATATAATTCAGCCTATTACTAGATTCTTCCTTTTTCTTGTATTTGAGTTGCTGCAGGTTCAGCTTTCACAGCACTAGAGGGCAAAAGAGACACTGTACAAACCTAGTAGCAGAAACAGATTTTACTGGCTACGTACTGTACCCAATGACGTGCTGTTGATTGTTATTCTTTACAGTCCAGCCATACTTCTGAAGCTCCAGGCTGCTCTAGCAAACTACAGGTCTCTCCTACAGAGAGCCGAGAGCCAGAGGAGACACCTGCAGGAACAATACCAACTGTACCAGTTTGAGAGAGAGATCCAGTTAGTGGATGCCTGGCTTTCCAGCAGACAGGCTGTGGCGGAATCAGATGACTATGGGCAGGACTTGGAAGATGTTGAGGTAAAAAGCTTCCTGTCTGGTAGAACAGGGAAGGTATAGCTGGTGGCATTGAAGCACAATATACAAACAAAAATGAAGCAAAATCAAATTGTCTCTGTTAACCTGCCTGGTTAACCTGCAGGGCTCTCTGAGGCAGCATCGACCGGAGGAGAAAGTTGGGGCAACAGAAAGCTGTCACATCCTCTTTTCCTCTGTGGCAGAGGGTGATAGAAGACCAAAAGGGGGGCCGGCAGTGGCTAGAAAGGGCTGGGAACTGGGGTTCTGGTTGTAAACCTGTAGCATCCTCAGCAAAAAAAGCCTGAGATAGAGCATCCATACCGCTAATTGCTTACCCCATGGTTAATTTCCTTTGAAAGCACAATGGTGCCAGGCAGGTGCAGAGAGAAGTAATGTATACTTTCAACAACTATTGCTTGTGGGAAGAAACTGAATTGTTTGCATTTCCAGCCCTGCTCTTGGCTTGTTGTTCAGGGTTGACATATCAGGCCATCAAGGAATGTAGGTGATCTTCTCTGTGTGACAGAAGATGTTGATTCCTCACAACAAAAGGTGCTTTGTTCTGGGAATGTGTGGAGGAAGTCTGAGTTTACGTGATTTACACTCCAGGGAAGTTCTGTAGGACATGGCAGAGAAGTGATCAGGTTCCCTTTGCCTCCTTCATGGTTGGCGGCTAAGGCTTGTAGAAATTCTCCATATTTGAATCTGCCTCCCCATCCTTTTTCTGCAGGTGCTGGAGAAAAAGTTTGAGGATTTTATAAAGGAGGTGAAACCTCTGGGACATACTAAGGTTTTCTCAATAAATGAATTAGCATCCCACCTGGAGAAAGCATGCCACAGCCAGATAGGCGATATCCAGAGGAGGACCCATCAGGTCAATGCCACATGGGAGAGACTATGCCAAGCCATCCAGACAAGGACAGAGGTATGACACACACAAATAAACAAAATGTTCTTTGAGCACTAAAGCTCCTGAATGTTCCCACTTCTCTTTCTGAATCATCAGGCCAGTGCAGCTGCTGTTCTCGGAATGCATTTGTTGTAATATTGGGAAAGGTGTTGCAGACAGCTCTCTTCTTTAGTTCAAATATTGCCTTATAGCCTTTGCTGACCTGTGCATTATCCTTGATGAAAATGGGTTAGTATTGACCAGCTATTACATCTTTCTGATGGGGCTTGAAACTGAAAGCAAATCACTTGTGGTCCTTAATCCTTTAACACTTTTCATAAGAAGATAAGTTTCAGGTCCAATCTCCTGGCCCATTCCAGTGTATTCTGTTTCCCTAAGCTTCCTGCAGCATCCAATCAATATGGCAACATACAGAAGAGGGCCCAGTATTTGACCCAATCTTTTTGTGTTTGGCATGTGCACAAAGTAAAATATCTGATGTCCTTAACTATTAATTTCCTTCTTGTTAAGCGCATGTGTTTAAATGATGTGACAGTTAAGTACATTATTGTATCTTAGAAGCTTTACCTGTTTGTTTAAAAACAGGTTTTTGGTCTTGGAATAAAGGTAAATGTGTATTATAGTAATTTTAACCATGTGCCTCTAAACAGCTCTGCAGCTCTAGTGTTACCACACTTTGCATCAGTATGTCACTTTAGGCTCCTTAGCATCAGAGCAGCGTGTCACCTTGCATAGTGGATGATGCCATTCGTGAACCATTTCTTTGTTCAGAATCTAAGAGCAGCCCAGCAAGTTCACCAGTATGACTACGACGTGGATGAGCTAAAGGGCTGGATGCAGGAGAAAGAGGCAGTGGTGGACATCGATGATTATGGATATGACCTGCCGGGTGTGCAGACCCTCCTCAGCCAGCATGAAGGAATGGAGGTAAGTGGGACAGCCTTGAAACACGGGGAGAAAAACATAAATGAATAAAACCAAGAGACCCGCACCTGACTCAATGGCATCTCAGGTTGCTCTGTTTACAGAGCTATGGAAAATGTGACTGATCCATTACTGCAGAGTCCATGGTGCCACATGCCCGACTTCCTCTAGGTACTTTCTCAAAACAAAAGTAAAGGATTAAATTTTGGAATGCAAATGTTCTGCTGGGAGTTGTTGCACACTTACTTTCCTATCTTTTTCTCTCTCCTACTCCTCACCCTATTCCTTCCCTCTTCCTTCAAAGCCAGCTCCAGTGTCACCGGTCTCCATTATGGTAGTACCTCCTCCCCCAGTCGATGCAGCTGACTCCTCCCCGGCCTCCCCCCAAATACATCAGTTATATTAGAAACACAGTTTTTGTTGGCCCAGCGAGTGAGGCTCCCAAGGTATCTTCTACCTTACTACAGTGTCCTTCATGACAGCTCTGAATAAGCTTGTTCAGTGGTGAATGTAGGTGAATCCTAGAAGGTAACTGGCAGCAGGCAGTGATGAGGTAATTTCTCTGTGGGATCAAGTGGATAGAAGGAACCTAAAGGTCAAGAGCAGTCTGACATCTGCTTTCAGGATCATTTCCCTGCAGTGTCAGTGCTGAAGCAGAACCTAATGTTCTCAATTTGGTCTTGTGATCAATCGCTTCTGTGTTCCAGAGAGACCTTGCAGCCATTGCAAAAGAGCTGAAGCGGATCCAAGGGGAGGCTCGGCGTCTCAGCCAGCTCTACCCTCAGGCCAGGGAGAACATAATGGAGAGACTCGCAGAGGTGGATGAATGCTGGGAGAAACTGGACAGGAAGTCTCTGGAGAGGAAGGAGAGGCTGAACCAGGCAGAACAGGTCCAGGTCTACTTCAACGACTGCAGGGAGCTGATGTATGTGAAGGGTCCTTTGTCTGGCAACGGGGCCTTATTTTTGTTTTCCTCAATGCAGTCTTCTAAATTAGACACTTGGCATAGGCCATCCCTGCCCTGTCCCTCTGCATTTTACTTACGGCTCCCCTTAATGATAATACAAAGCATCGTTTCAGCTGTAGTGGCCAGAGCTGACCCCGCTGTCGAGAAGAACAAATACTTTGATTTAAACTAATAGGGTTGTTTCTGGAGCCTATCACATATTGGATGTGTCTAGCACATGGGACCATACCACTCAATTTCAACATAGTATACAGACCCACCAAATTTTGGAGAATTTAGATAATACCTGTAGTGTCTTGAAATCAAACACTTTGGGTAGTTCAGTACTTTGGGGTTTGGTTTCCAAATATTGTTGATTCTACATGAGGGCAGAGTCATTTCCTCACATCTGAATATTCCAATCCCCTGTGCAGCTGTACAGCCACCATTTCACACATGTCTAAGAGTCAGCATAACCATTTCACAGGCCACCCTAGCACAGCTATTGCAAGCATGTACAAAAGTTGAAGTGCTGTATTTTGTGTGGGAGCCAGGGAGAGATGTACTATAAATAATATTGCTTACATGTTCCTGTTGTTGTTTCCCCTACATAAATAAAAGAGCAGTGGGGGTGCAGGAAATTCCATCATTTTGAAACTGTGTTTTGTTCCAAATCTGAACAAAGCACTGAATTTTGAAATTTCCCACAAACAGAAAACAGTTCTGTTTTGGGTCAATGGCGCCGGTTCTTTCTGATTATATCAAAACATTCCATTTTAATTTCAACTGTTTTCAATGTTTTTACATTACCAAATTTCAAAATCCAAACACTTTGTGACTTTTTTTTCTAAACCAATTTTTTTCAACATCCACATGTTCCTGTAGAATGTTTCTATTTCAGCAAAATGGCATTTTCCGTGAAAAATGTTTCTTCTGAAAATGTTTGATCAGCTCTATTAAATATTATGAGTATTTTCCCAGGAATACACGTGTTCTTGGTTTAGGAATATTGTGTGTAAGAATGTGTAGGTGGGGATATTCTGCTGTGCAGTAGCTCCTCAGCTGCTGTTAATCAGCTTGTTTTATACCTGTTGAGACTGTGGCCTCGTAGGTATATGGTTTTGCCTAACTTTATGAGTAAATATGATTTCATGTATGTGTGCCCTGTATGTGTGTGAAGTATTCTTGTGCATGACAGAATGTGAAATTTTAAGTATGCATATAAATGCCCCGTGCATAAAAGCATTGTAAATATATACAGGAGATATTCTTCAGTGCATTCCCTTCTCTATAATTTCAGGATTCCCTTCTCTAACTGTCTGAATGTGTATCATGTTTGTCCCATAAGTATAATATAATTATTGATGGGGCCATGGTATGTCTGAATGTATGTTTATGCACCGGAATGTGTCCCTTGAGTGTGTAAATGTGCATATAGATGTAGATATCTACCAGATTGTGTGCGTATGTGTGTCCCTTGTAGGTAAATAAGGATTTGTAAATCTGTGCCTATATCAGTGTGGATGTATAAGCTTGTGGGTGTGTCTGAGTGTTTGAGTCATTCCATTTTTATCCTCAGCAGCTTTCGGTGTTCACTGACTCCTTTTAATTCCTTTCTGTAGGGTTTGGGCCAATGAGATGCATGCACTGGTGATATCTGAGGAACTAGCAAGCGATGTTCTTGGCGCTGAGCTGCTAATCAAGCACCATGAAGAGTATAAGCGTGAAATAGAGAAGCAGTGGCTAAAATACGAAGATATGCAGCAGGCAGGGAACAACCTGGTGAAGGACAGACACTTCATGTCCATGGAGGTATGCTGATGATGGGCTAAACATTTTTAAAAATCAGAGTCAGGTAAGGAAACAAGCTTAGTGGACAAACACCTTAATTACAATAGTATAGAAGTGTAGGTGAAGCAGCACTGCCAGAAATACTACCAGATATAAAGAGCATTCCGTAAGTGTTCAGGAGGGAACTTTGACTTCAGAGCCCCTAGAGAGTTCATGCCGCTTAGGGGTTTTCACATATATCTGTCCTTCTAAACAGAGAAGGTAGATAGGAAAACCAGGTTCTTTAATATTACATATGATGACAAATTTTGCAGAGAGACCTGAATAAGTGGAATACCATTTAGAGTTGTTCCTGTCTCCTTCAAAATTGACTCTGAAGCTAACCTGTAAAATTACAACAATATCTAGATTGAAATAGTGCTAGTGGTAGTTTATGCTGTGCTGTAGGCCTACATCACACTATACAGCGGGGAATATGTGCCACACGAATACCATCCCTTAAATCTTATTGTCTAAATGCACAAGAAATATGATAAATAGAATGCAATATAATGCAGAACAAATGCAGAGTGGGGTGATGTCTTTGCACACTTTAGAGAACATGTGCTTCTTCAGAAGTTTTACAAACGAGAAAAGGGTGAAAAGTAACTTTGAAAAAACTCTAAGATCCTGTTATTTCTGTAACTTCAGAATTTGACCATTACAATGACCCCAAGCTGGGCTGGAGATTTTAATTGGATCTGGAGATCATGAAATTAAAAGAGTCTTTGGAATTTGTGAAAAATCCAATTTCTGTTGCAAACTTTGCTGCAGAGAGGACTAGACCGGTTTCCATTGGTATTAAAAGATAAATCAGTTTTGTCATCCCGTGGCCAGATGAATTTATCTTGTTGTGTGGGTACCCATTAGTTCAGTATTATAAGTTACAAACTGCAACATCTGAGTTGTGTGTGACCCTGGAAGAATATATAGCAAAGTACTGTTCCTGCTGTACATGGAATACGTATACAGAATATAGTACGAGACTAAATTAATTCAGTCAGGCAAAAGGCAGACTCAAACTTCCTTTATAAATTAGGTTGGTTCGGACCTCAGAATTCTCTGAAGGTCATGTATGGGTCACATGGACAGATTACAAGGTAGATGGCTGTCAAATGAAAGTCCAAGTGGATCTTTTATCTCCCTATATTGTAAATTATGTTTCCCTAGATTGAGGAAAAGCTGTCCGAGCTGTCAGAGCTGATGAAGAAGGTAAAGGAGAGCTGGAATGTGAGGAAGGAGCTGTATGAGGAAAACTGGGAGATCCAATTACTACGGCGAGAGATGGAGCAAGCAGAGGCATGGCTGGCTGCCAAAGAGAGCTTTCTCTCAGATCCTAACTATGGGGTGAGTAAGGATAGTATAACACTACTAAAATGCCACTCTATAGAGGCAGACTACTTGAATTGTGCACCATTTCAGGCACCCCCACCCCTGAGAGATTCTGTTTTATATTAATCATTGTCCAAGCATCGAGAGCTGAGTAATGCAGATTTGGGATTCTCAAAAGGTAGGTGCTATGTCCTTTAAAGGGTTTAGCCTGGGGCAGGAAAAGTAACTAATGGTGTAGTGACATATTGTGGCAAAAGATTGGGGAGAATTCCCACCCATTCCTTAGCCTAGTCAGGGATCCAGAAGAAGGTTCTTACCCCTTCATATGAGGGAGAGACCCTGATTTGAAGAGAAGGGGTGATTTTTCCTTTCTTGGGGAGTGAGAGGGTTTGTGTACATGGACTTTGCATCTTGCCCTAGAAATCCCTGTTCTTGCACCACCTTAAACAGCCTTTTTATCTTTGATGACCATATTATGGTGGCTGAGAGGGTGGAACGACGACGCCATGCACTTGGGTATGAAGGCCCAAAGCAGGGGACAACAGAGACCCCTGCTGTGGTCATGGGCAGGGGGTAAGACATACACTATGTGCCTGGCATAAACTTTAATCCAGGCGTTTAACCTGGGTGCCATTGGTTATATTGTAGCAGACAGGATACCACATGGAAATCATGATACCTTATGCAAGCCATGCTGGTGGTGATATTGCAGGGACTTTATTCCACAGCACACAAGAGGAGGGAGAGAAGTTTCACATGAATTGCAACATTTTTAAACAATTAGTGACTTTTAGAGAAGATCATCTCCCTGTGCAAGGTACTGCATTCCAGTGATGGCTGTACTGGTGGGTTCCAGTCAGGGTGCTGATGGCTGACAAAGCCAGCAGCTGGAGAGAAAGAAGTCTTGTCGAGTTAGCCTTTATTTTCGCATACCACATTCAGCCCATGGACCACTCATTTTGGAAGTGTAGGTTGAGATTTTGAAAGCCAGCTAAGGGATTTAGATACAAACTTCCATTAATTTTGAAGGGAGCTATGTGGCTAAATGTACTCGTTTTCTTTGAAAATCTGTGTCATAGTCTTTTCCGGAACGGTTATTTTTTTCCACTCAGGATTCAGTGTCTGATGTGGAGGAACTACGGAAGAAACACCGGGACTTTGAGAAGATGCTTGCAGCCCAAGAGGAGAAGTTTGTACAGCTGAATAGGAAGACAAAGGTGAGGGGAAAGAAGATTGATAGGTTAGTAAATGAGGCAGGGGTTTGTCATGGGGTGAGTTTTTAGGAGGTTGGGGCTCAGCTGTTCCTGTGCTAAACTCAGCTCGCCTCCTGATATGGAGATTAGTGGTAAAGGTTCAGGTGACTAAGAGGAGACCTGATGGGAAAATAAGAACAGACTGTAATTCAGACAAGACTAGGTTGACCGAGGAAGACTCCAGGGAGATCAGACCTGGGACCTAGTGCTCTGCTGAGAGCAGCAGAAGGGCAGAAAGGAAGGTTGTAAGCACAGGAAGAGGCCTTGGGAAGAAGAAGACAATACAGTTTGGATTACAGAGACTTAGCTGTTCGGAGTTCCCAGGGCTGGGAATCCATAGTAGAAGGTGGGCCCTATGCTGTCAGCTACATGTTTATAAAGGCCAATAGGAAATGCATCGGAAGGTAATCCTAACTTCAGTTGACATGTGCCCTTATCGATCATGTCATACATGTAACCCTTGTGTCTTGCAGAGGGAAATGAAGATACTGACGCAGATTTATGCTGAGGACAATGGCCAAAAGGAGAGAGGGAAAATCATTAGGGTCCCATCGCTGAGAAGGAAGCCCTCAGACAGAAGGATGCCATCCTCAAGACTGACAGAGATAAAGAGAACCAGACCATTGCCATCTCTATCTGCCTCACCCAGCCTCACCTTGAGGGATCCCCTTGAAACTATTCTCTCTCCAGTCCAAAAGTCCACAGAGGCATTCCAGCAACTCGGGTCTGGAGGAAATCAAGAGATGTTGCCCAGCACCAATGGAGAAACTAAAGCCGTGAGGAGGCTCAGTGAGATTAACACTCAACCTACACCAAAACTGATGGGCCTGCAAGTGACATCCTTGGGAAGCCACCTCTCTCCTCCCAGCCCGATTAACAGACAAATTGCCAGCAGTTTGATAGAACCATATTCCAAGGACCTCTTATCACCCCGTGAGAAAAACCTTAATAATGACTCCGTCTCTAACCTGGAAATAAAAGTTGTGAAGACTCCACCTAGGTCTAGCCAAAGTTCATTAGATCTTTCTCCACATTTACCACAGTCCAGTTCCTCTCTTGAGAAGTCAGAAAATGACCTTTTGGTAAGTTCATCTACATTCACAGAACCTCTGCAGCCACCCCATTGAAGCAATACCCAGACCTATATCTTACTAGCCAATGTAAGGAGTGTGAGAAAACTACAAAGATTGACCATATACATATATATCCCTAGTGGATCTGAGCAGCAAGAAACACTTAATGTGCCTTTGCTACCCTGTTTCCCCGAAAGTAAGACATCCCCCGAAAATAAGACATACTTCCAGTTTTGCCTCTCGCTGTAATATAATGTAATGTAATTTTGGGAGCAAAAATTAATATAAGACACTGTCTTATTTTCGGGGAAACACGGTATATACTTTCTAAGATATCCAGAAAGATAGTGATGTGAAGCAATTGAATGCCTGCAGCCTTTATAAATGCCTCACTTCTATAGACATTACTGTTACCTAATATGACAATGAGTGCTATTCTCTCACTTTCACTAAGGAGAGTATGTTGCTCACAAAAACAAATCTTTCCCCTGAAGCCGAGAAGCAGATATCCTGACTGATACTTCCTTTACACATTCTTGACATGATACCTAATCCCCATAATGGGACTGTTAGGTTAAATCTTGTCCAGTAATATTTTAATTGAATTTATGTCCCAGAAAATATATCTTGTCATATATCACTCTTCACTTTAGCATTCAAAATAGAGCAACTTAATTGAAAAATTCATGAATAGGACCAAATTTTTGGCTGTTAAAAATATGTTTGCCCAGTTGCATCCACTAAACCACTCATTTGCTTGTGCAAATAGTGAGTGCCAAACTAGATAATCTTATGCCTTCAGTAATTTACCAGAGTCCAGCAGTCTTTTTTACCACACAGTGCCAGTCAGATCCCTGGACAGACCTTCAGGCAGGATCTAGAGGCCAGCAACCAAAGAAAAATATTGTATGGAGGATTCAGATTCACTTCTAAGCATTGTTTAAAAACATATGTTAAGATTGTTCCATATAGTCACATTATATTACACCACAAAATGCAGTATCACTCCAAGTAAGCGTATGTGTAGACTGGGAAAGAAACCTTTGGTGTACTGTGGTGAAACTGATCATATGAGTAGATTGTCCAGTGTAGGTAGAGAAAGTGAGGAATACTTGTAACACCTTAGAGACTAACTAGTTTATTTCCACATAAGCTTTCGTGAGCTATAGCTCACTTCGTCGGATGCATAGAATGGAACAGAAGTAAAATGCATTTATACACACAGAAAGAAAAAGAAAAGAAAAAAAATTGTACATTAGCATACCAATTCTAAGAGGGCTGTTAAATGTAGATGGTCCATTATCACTAGGAGGAAGATACACCTTTTGAAATGGAGATCTGTAGTCAGTCACTCAGGAAATGCAATTAATTACTGTAATGAGAGAACCAATCTGAACTTCTGTTAAGCCCTTGGTTTATAGTATCCAATTTGAAAATTAATTCCAGTTCCTCAGTTTCTCGTTGGAGTCTGTTTTGGAAGTTTTTCTCTTTCAAAACTGAAACCATCAAATCTTTAATGGAATGGCCAGGAAGATTGAAGTGTTCTCCTACTGGTTTTTGAATGTTATGATTCCTGATGTCAGATTTGTGTCCATTTATTCTTTTGCGGTAGGGTGACCAGGCAGCAAATGTGAAAAATCAAGATAGGAGGTGGAGGGTAATAGGAGCTTATGTAAGAAAAAGACTCAAAATTTGGGACTGTCCCTATTAAATTGGGACATCTGGTCACCCTGTTTGTAGCTCTGAAACATTTTCATTCAGGCATTAAATTAGATTTGTGAATGTGATCTACAGAGGTCTTCTAGGAGCATAGAAAAAGCAACAGCTAAAGGAAAAACAATGGCCCGTTTGGAATATATCTGAAGTTTTGAGAAGACTTCTTCAAAGTGAAACTGTAATGTCCTTGTGTGTTTCAGGTTTCTGTAAGTCACCAGAACATGGAGGGGTTACTAGAAAAGAGGGACCAGCTCCTTCCAGGACGGAAGCAGGTAGAATCAAATGCACTCACTTCATGGTCAGCCACCTTCTTTGCATTATGACCAAATAGCTACAGAACCTGACTTGGAGGGGTAGGGGGGTGAACCTTCACTGGTGAGCGTCTCAGAACTGAGGTCCTGATACAGTTCCCACAGAAGCCAGTGAAAGGACTCCCTTGAATTCAGTAGGTGTTGGGTAAGGCCTGGAATGAACAAGATGTCTGAATTCGCTTATCTGAGGGATCTTCCAGCTCAGGCTTAGTTCCCATTGACTTACTGGAACCTGGGACTAAATGAACATGTATACTAAAATCCCCTTCAAAAAGAGTGAAGCCCTGATGGCACAGAAAGTCTCTAATGAGCTTTGATATTCATTTCTGCTCTTATTGGAAGAGGGTATTTCTTCCAGTTGATGGTTAGGTAGTAAATTGGTGGGATAGTTTCAGCATGTCTAGGGCTGAATGAAATTAAAGATTGAATTCCTCTCTTACCCTAAAATAGAATTCCATTTCCAGGTCATCAGTGAAATAACAGTGATATGTTTACCACAGGTGGGAAATTTCTGTGCCGTTTTCTCAGTCACTATCTACCAATGCATAGATTTTTGCTAGCAGAGTCTGTGTGGGCCTTGGACATAGACAGGAGTCTTGAACTGTGTTCCCTAGGAATAATTCTGTATCTGAAATTTTTAACGTGACCTTAGCAAATCCACACTGGCCTTTATTTCCAGTGCAAAATAGAATCTACCATCACACTGTTAAGGATACACAGGTGAAACCCCAAGTTAAATTGTGAACTTTCATCTCGCCCACTCACACAAAAAGAAGAAGTAGAATAAACACATAACATAAATTCTCCTCAGATCTTCCTTAACAATTCCCCCTTCTTCTCTCATTCGCCAAACAACTCTTGGCATAATAAAATAATATCTTATATTTAGAGAGCACCTTCCATCCAGAAGGATCCCATATCACTTCACAAACGTGTCACCTGTGGCTGACATACAACCACTTCTGGGGTGGAAAGTAGCAGTTGCTTTTAAAACAGTGCACAGTAAGTGGGGAATAATTCGATATCCACACTCCATTGTAACTTTAGGCAGATTATAATGACCAAAATTGGAATATGGATAGCACTCTAGAGCAACTCTCCAATCAGATAAAGTGAAACAAGCAGAAATAGAATGTTGGGTTTATGTCTTCACTTAAAGATAGACAGAACCAGCTATTTAGTGCCTGCTTCCACCAGGCTGTGTCATTAGTTCAGCACTGACTTATGTGGCTCCACTGATGGAATCATTAAAATCAATTCCTACAGTGTATTGGGTTTCCTTGGAAATAGCCTAGCCTGACCACTCTTGGCTCATGATGAGATCCCAGCCCCAGGTTGCATGGCTAGAAATGGATGTTACTGATGTACCTACAGATACTGTTTTGATTACATTTTCTTATCCTCTTTATTCATGTAGCCAAGTTCAAGGTCTTGGAACTCCTATTATGTAAAACTCAACAAACAAAAACTTGACTTCTACAATGATGAAAGAGAAGCGTCCAAGGTAAATTGTTTCTTGAATCTGCCAGGTAATCTCCAAAGGTGGTTTAAGATTTGTTCCCTGTTTTTCCATTCTAATCTCCCAATTTCTATATAAAAAAATGTAGGAAATGAGACATATCTGCTTTTGATTAGAAGGGGGTTAATTTCTTACATGCATCAGCTGGTCAAAATTTACAGTCCAATCGATGCAGCTTCCAGCTATAAAGTTGAGAAAAGGGCTTTTGAGATTTACTGAACTTTCTCTTGTTTGATTATTGCCTTAAAGATACAATGAAGTACCAGTTCTTCAAACTGTATGAAAGATGGCTCTTGTATAGTCCTTCCTACCAGGGGCCCTATTGACGGTGTTAGGAATAGTATGAATGATGGCATCAGTGTCTGTTCACGGTGTGTGGATGAGATTGAATCCTAAAAGGAAGAGCAATTAGGACATTCATTGTAATCTCTTCCTCCTTCAGAACGTAACGACAATCCCATCAATCAGTATTGCTGGTGCCAAGTGTGAGAGGCTGACTGACTATGCCAGGAAAGAGAACACCTTTAGTTTACGGTAAATCATACGCATACACCTGCTAGCAAAACACGTCTGGCTGCTCTGCAATGTTGCAACTACTCGCAGCCATACTCATGTTGTGGTACAGCAAAGCTGAAGTGTGCTGTCTGTGTAGGAATTTGCAGATACTGCAGTTCCTGCCTTTCTCAGTAGGACAATAATGTAGAGGGTTAGACTAATTTGAATGCCCTTCTTCCTTTCCCTGCTGTTTACAGGTTGAGCGATGGGGCAGAATACTACTTTGCAGCACCTTCTCAGAGACTGATGGATGAATGGATACAAGCACTTAGGAGCGATATAGGTAGATCATCATTCATTTGTAAGGGGTAATTGTTTAGTTTAGTGATGATGACAGGATGTGGGAGGGACTAAAGGATGTTGAAATTACAAGCTGTCCCTGGTGTGGCTCTCTTCCTTTAAATGTGTTTGAGTGTCTCATCTGCAGGGAGCTGGGTTTTCTATGATTTAAAAAAAAAATCTGGGATTTAAAAAATACAGAAGAATCAGTGTTTTTCCACAATTAAAATGAAATGCTAAACTTCCCTAGCATTATATATATATTGTGGCTAGGGAATTTAAATAAAATTAACAGAATGATCCAGTCACCGTGCATTGTTTCCTTTACTGTTGTAAAGAGGTTGCTTTCAATGTCACTCTGGGGACTCTACTGTGAGGTCCCCAAGAGTACGTCTACACTGCACTTAAAAACCCATGGCTGGCCCGTGCCAGCTGACGTAGACTCAAGGGGCTGTTTAATTGTAGTGTAGACATTCCTGAGCTCTGGGGCCCTCCCACCTCTCAGGGTTCAAGGCCCTGGCTGCAGCCTGAGACTGACCATCTACATTGCAATTAAATAGCCCCTTAGCCTAAGCCCTGCAAGCCTGAGTCAGCTGGAATGGGCCAGCCATGGGTTTTTAACTGCAGTGTAGAGGTACTCTTGGGGACCTCACAGTAGACAGAGTGACATTGAAAGCAACCTCTTGGTTGTAGTGCAGCTTGAGTCAAGATACTGGCTGGGGAGAAATGCACACTGGCTACTTACATTTTTTCCAGCCTTCATGTAGACAAGGGCCTTGGCTCCTGACTGCTCCCTTGTGGGTCTAATCCCTATTCTGAAAACCTCAGTAAGCAGCGGTGGCTTCTGTGGCATAATGGAAAAGGGCAGGAATGCAGTGATACCTGCAGGTCAAAGACATATACAGTGGATATAGGAATGACTGATTCTCGGATTCAAACATGTTTCCTATATTTATTTTGACCCCGCAGGCCACGGTAGCAGTCAAGGTTCTAAAGTGATGGCACAGCCAGTCACTCCAAATACAGAGCGGCCTCAGACCAGACTGGATGGAAGGCCAGCTGAGAGACAAACCAGCAGAGGCTTACTTCCCAGGTAGGGACTGTACACTGCCGAGCTGGTCTGATTTCATTCTGGCCAGTACCTAGGCAGTGCTCAAATACAGATTGGTGCCAGATACACAGACTTGGTATTAAAAAGACCCACTCCGTTTTCAGTATTTTAGTAGCACACACACCCCAGGACTATATTCTGCAGTAACTTCTCTGATTCAGTCCATTTTGACAGTTCTGACACCCTAAAGGCAATTTTCCAATAGGTGTCATTAACGAGGTCACCCATACCTTTCCTTGGGTGATGAACTTAAACTAGGCACACAATGGCCTCTTTGCATATTCAATTGTGAATCTAAGAATCCAAATGCAGCGTCTGAATCTATTGTTTGTGTCTCTGTGGTAGAAAACCTGGCCCATGGTGTAAATCCATTTCTGCTGCACATGGAGTGTGCAGAAATCCCACAAGTTGTGATGTGAAAACAGCCCCTGTAGTCTATTGTACTGGAAGGATCCATGTGTCTAGACTTCATGAGCTGTGTGAACCAAGGACATGTGAAAACCCATAGGCTCCTTGAATGCTGTAGCACACCTCATATCATGGAAACCAAAAGGACCAGTTTGATTGTCCCATCTGACTCGTGTTTTGTAGAACTCACTACCTCATGCCTGTTAACGTGGTTAGAACTGTAATGTTATAATTGCTAGAGGTTTCCCTGAGTTTACCAGAGAATTGCCGAGAGTACCCTTACCATCACAATAGTAACGCAACAGTTAGGAATTTGTTCTCGCCGTGGGGCAGGGAAGAATTATTCTCCTCATTCTGACTAGTGAGGCACTGAGGCATAGAGAGATTGTGACTTATCCCAGGTCACGCAGGAAGTCTAGTGGAGAGCTAGGAAATGAATGCAGATCTCCTGAATCCTGTCCAGTGCCTAAAGCACAAGGCCATCCTTCGTCTCTGTATAGCTGTTGTCAATGAGTACCAGCTGCGATTGCAGTACACAGATTTACTCATGTTGTTCCCATTTCGATAAATGGGAAACTGACTATTTGACTAAAAGACGTAACACGAACCTAGTGACTAGTATCACACTTGCAAAATTGCCAAGAATATTTACAGCCCAGTTACAAAATCCGTTTACCCCCCTTCTATCATTGTGATGAATGATGATAAAATAATTGCTAATATTTTATTTATCCTTCAAATAAAATAATTCACCAGAGGTGAGGGGTAGGTGCATTTTGCAAAGTTACTCCTATTTTCTATTGCAGACTGACTACATTGATGCACATATGTACTGTATATACAACACATCTTTTCTGTCCGGTGACTATTTTGCTTCTGAAATGGATGCATGACTGAACTGTTCCCAAAAACTTACTTTTACTTACTGATTTAATTCTTGTCTGAAATGTCACTGAGTTTCTGTGGTGCTATTTGTTGACAGGAGAACTCCTTCCTTCAAACTCAGGCAAGAGAAAGAATCTGCAAACGTTGCCAGGGAATCAAAGGAAGACACACATGGGATTATGAAGACACCAACCTCCACCTCTGCCCAGAACCCTGCAGCCATGGGTAATAAGAAACTCTGCCTTGATCTGTATGAGAAGCACTGTACTGAGATTGAGAAAACATGTTTCAAAATGTAGAAAGAGGAAAATGTTGTATCACCCAATATACGCCATACCCTTCCCTGCTATGTCTTAAGCCTTCTGCTTTTTCACTTTCTCTGGAAATTTACGGATACATTTTGACTTAGTCATTTTCTCCAGGAGCTTATTTTAGCTTCACGTGCCGTGATCTGCCTGTCTTCTGGTTTCACTCCTACAGTAGTTTTCTCATTATTAGGATGCTTACTCCCATGCTCTCGGTCTCTCATTATATATCTGTATCTAGTTATCGATTAAACACACATCAAATTAAGTCAAAAAAAAGGTGAGACTTTCAGTGTCAAGTACCCAAAAATTAGGAAATGTCAAAATTAAGGTTTCATGTGCAACCTTAAATCAGCTGTCTGGTGCTTATGCATCAGGACAGCCTTTAATTACATGGTGACATACTATTTTTTTCCACAGGACCCCTGCTTCTTTCAGTGAACAGTGCTCATGTTTGACCATAGTGGCTCTGTGCCTCAGTTTCCCATCTGTAAAAATGGGAACGATAATCCCTCACCACAGAGAGCTATTGTGGAAATAAATTCATTCATAAATGCTAATGTTAACGAGGCACTCAGATACTGTAGTGATGAGCCTTACTGAAAAGCCTATGAGAAAAGTGATGATTCTGTGTCCAGAGCAGGGTTTGAATAGGGTGCAGTATATAAGACCTAGGGGCAAACACTGAACAAAGAGGGGAAAACAAAATATCGAATAGGTGTTCATTATCTGAGCACTATCCATTCTGGGCACCTGTGGCGGGGTGACCACCCGCCCCCTACCGGAAGGGGCTTGGAAAAGCCCCAATAGGGGCTTGTAACAGCCAAGGAAGGGACTGTGGCTGGGAGCCTGCAAACTCCCAGGTTGATTGGGAGTTGGGCTCAGCTGTGTGGCCACGCCCCAAACACTGCCCAGCCAGGATATAAGGGCTGGGAGACAGGGAAGCAGTCAGTCTCCTCTGCATCTAGAGGAAGACAGTCTCCTCTGTAACCAGAGGGAGACAGGGCCTGGCTGCAGGGAGCCTGTATCAGAGTACCCAGACTGGGACAGGGCGAGGGCAAGGCAGCTGGGAGCCGGGGAGCCTAAGCTCTAGCGAGAAGGCCCCAGCTTGCTGAGCCTAGAGAAGGCCCGACCCACGGGGTACTAGGGGTTGCAAGGGGGCGGCCCAGGGCTGGTAATAGAAGCAGCAGGCCGACCCCTTCTTGCCGGTGATGAGTAGCCATGAGACTGCAGTTCGCCCCAGTGAGCGGGGGCAAGTAGTGACTGACAGTGGCACAATCTGAGGCGAGTTGGGGATAGTGGGTGGTGGGTTCCCGGGTGGGGGACCTAAGACCAGGGGGTTACTGCAGGGGTGCAGCCCCCTCATCAAGGGGCTCCGGGGTCCGGGAGGGACACGGGGCCAGAGTGAAGAGGCGGACGTCAGCCGGCAGAGGGCGCTCCGGGCTCAAAAGAGCTAATTCCCGTGACGACCAGACGGGGGCGCCGCCGGGTGAGTGACCGACCCCGTCACAGCACCGAATGAGGCAGGGGTCCAGTGGGGAAAAAAAAGAAGTATGGGATTGTGTAATTAAATAGTGTATCATAATGCGTATACATCGGGGGTCAAACTAAGGTTGTGTAGTGTTACTGTGCACTGTTTAAAAGCAGCTGCTATTTTCCACTTCAAAGCTAATAGCTGAAATGTTAGTGAAGTGCTGCGGGATCCTTCTGGAGGAAAGGTGTTCTCTAAATGTAAGATAGGATTTTATCATGCCAGTAAGTAGTGCTGACCTGTTTGGTGAATGAGGAAGAGAACAGGGGAATCCATAAGGAAGACGTGAGAAGGGTTTATTCTGTCCATTTTTTGTTCCTTTAGTATTGGTTTGGACACAGAAATGCCTCGTGTTTTTCAGTGTTTATCTGAACACCTAGTCCCCTCTGCCAAATGAATGGGATTGGGTGATCAGGTGTGAACTGTGGGCAACCCATCTGAACACCCATGGAGCAGTTGTTCATATTCACATCATAGAGCAGTGTTCATTGGAAATGCCTGGCCACGGATTCATGACTGAAAGTGAACAGCAGGACACACTGATCTCTGGATGTTGTGTCCTCCCTAGCATATGGTCATTAAATAGTTTATTCCTGATGCCTCTTTTATGCTCTCCATGGAATAAGACCCAGTGACTCTCTCATTGAACACACCATCTAACACCCCCAACACACACACACACACACACACACACACACACACACACACACACACACACACACACACACACACACACACACACACACACACACACACACACACACACACACACACACACACACACACACACACACACACGGAACTCTGAGCCAGACAGCACAAGGTAATTAACAAGGTGGGGAAGGAAATGAGGACTGTTGCTGGCATTAAATGAGCAGAGCACATAACAGGATGCAATTGTGAATGAGTAACATCCAGCCGCAAATAGTCTTGTGAGGACTGATCAACAGGGCTTGAGACAAGGGGTATCTGCAGCGTAAACAGTCCTGTTTGTTAAATCAAAGAGTAGTTTCAATCACTATAGCTAAAGTCAGTCGGGAAGAAGAGGTTGTAATGTCTGGCAGCAACTCAGACCAGTAAGGGGTTCTGTCACTGCCTGTCCTCTAACCCAGGGGTCCTTTGTGCTGTGCAGCTATGGTTCATTTCCCTGACCCCACTAAACAACCAACAAGCGTAAGGTCTCACCCTGGCTTTCACCAGCCTGGTTACTTTTTACAGGGTGACACCAATGACCCTTCCAGTCCTCAGTCTCCCCAAATATGTCCTCCCCGAGTTCTCAACTACCAGACATGCTGCCTTTTCCCCTCTGGGTTGTCACCCCCAAAGCAGAGAAACCAGCCCCCGGAATCAGCTCATTTTGGCCCACACATTACACGCAGTTTGCACACTGGAGATCTGCCTGAGGTAAAAATAAACCAAAAGTTTATTAAATAGAAAAAGTACAGATTCAAAGATGAAATGGTAAGGGAAAGAACACATAGGCAAGTTACACAGAAAATAAACATGAAGAAGCAACCTCACGCTTTACACATTCATATTAAATAAAATCTCTTTTCTAATAAGAGTTACTTACTGCCTTAAAACAGTCTCGCAAGCTATAGGAGTAATCTGGCATTCGCAGACAGCCTCCCACCTCAGGACTGTCCCCCAGTTCTGGATGGTCTTCAGTTCAACCTTTCCATTTTAAAAGGGTTTCCTGCTGTTGTTTTTCCCTTCAGTCACTATAGATACTCAGAGTGGGGAAAATGACAGTCTTTCTTTGTTTCCAAAGACTGAGGTTTTCTTTGCAGTCCTAAGTTCTCTCTATGTCTTTCCATTCACTTTAACGGGCCTCTGGTGTCCCTTCCTGGGCTGGAAAATAGATAGTTACTTGAAACTGGTTTCATGTAGACACTTTGGGAGGTGTTCCTACCTTCCTGGCTCTCGCTGGCCGGTTTTGAAGTGGAGCTGAAGTTGCAGCTTAATTTTCTATGTATACAAATACATAAATTCATAATCACAGCCTGTATACATATCTCATAATGATTGAGTTTAGAACATTGCAAACTTTCATAAAAGGCTTTGCTTGATATATTTTATAATACATCATTGCAGGCAATCAATTGATTTAACTATTTATAGGGGTTTAAACTATTGGGGTTTAAACCTGTTCTCACACTGGAGTATTTAGAGCCTACTTGTTACAGAGGTAGCCTAGTTAAAATTTGCCATATATCCCTGCAGCTAGACTCATGGAATTGTCCCTGTCAGCCAGAGATGCAGAGTGTCCCAATCTTTAATGTTTACAATGTATTAAAACTAGTTTTTTGTTTCTTAGCTCCTTACCATCTCTGCTCTCTGACACACATTACACAGAAAACTTACATGTAGCAAACTTCCCCCTAGATAATCTTTTTTTTAGCGGTGTCTCAAACTATCATTGTAAACACTGAGAGCAGGAGCTCAAAAAGGAAATCCAGGTGCTGGAAATCTCCCCTGGGAGAGTTTACAAAGCTGGGGTGATTCTACATTCACATCATCCTGGTGAAAACCTAGATTGACTAGGAAACATACTTGAAGTCTTTGAGAGGTGATGAGAGCAGAAAACGACACCTCCAATAACAGTGTCTGTACAAAGTCCTTTCATGTTCTCATTGCACTGTTTGTTGGTCTTCCTCACGGTTCTTACATTTGTACAGCTGAGAAGTGTGTCAAACATGCACAAATTAGTAGTTTTTCTTCCATGTGCTCCACAGTGCACCCAGCAAAGCAGCAACACGATACTCAAGCTATACCATAAAAAGCCTGCAGCCATATCCTGAGGCGCCAGCTCTTTTTACCAGAAGACACTGCAATGGGAAAGCTTTATCTTTTCCAAGATTGAATAAAAGTTAAATATTCTGCTTCTTGAGCTAATGGCACAAGCCATTGTCCAAGCAAGAGTTTTGACGCTGTGAAGTATCGTGGAGAGGAAACTAGACTTTCAGGTAGTGGTATGTGTACTATGCTAGCATCACCTCCTCCTCCCAGGGCCCTCTGGAATTCAAAGTTACATCACCATAGCTTCTACCAATCAATAGCAGGGAAGGAGGACTATGGCAATTGAGAATTAAGGTGTGGATACTAATGCTATGAAATGACTTGGATTAGCCTGGTGAGAGCCTCCTTGACACACATGTCTGAGGGTGAGCCCATATTCCGCTGTTCCCTATCCCAAGGAAATGAATACATCACTAATTCTTTTTCAGGAGTCAAGGCTGAGGATCAGAGTGTGGAGACCAAGTGCTTAGCAAATCCCCTGACCCAGATGAAAGAAGATCTAGCGGCTGAGAGCAGGAAGGAGAAACACAAGAAAGATAAGAATGTCTTTCAAAAGTTTTTTTCCAAAAAGTAAGAGCAGCAGCACAAAAGAGCGTGCACTCTTCAGTTTTCTGGATGGGACGGACTCTTCCCTTTCATAGCACCCTGTTGCCTTGGAGTCCAGATGGACAGTGAGCAAGTGAAATGGGTATGGGAGAAGGGAATGGTCAAGCATTGGGAATAGACCCAGCACTTGGAAAAGAATAGAACTGTCACTGTTTTAACAAATTGAACTTGGGTGGATCAATGAACCAGGTTCTACCAGGCCTAAAGAAGGCTTTTGTTTAAATTGAATGACTTTGATGCTCATGAATGTGAGGAAAATAATGCAGGCTAATGACTGGTATACTCCTTATTCCCATCCATCATGGTAAATTAAATTGTGTGATGATGACTAACGTCTACCAGGGACCAAGATGAGATACAACTGAATTCATATCCGCTTATTACATAAGCTGCACTTTGATCCTAAATCTCCGTAGGTGAACCACTAGTGTATCCACACGTGCCCCCACCCCGCAAAACATATCCACCCAAAGTCTTATTTTACCTCCACATTCTAAAAGAAAGGTGCCGTTGATTCCATTGTGTACAGTTGTGACAGCTTAATGCACACCACTTGCCATTACTGTTATGAGTGGCACTCTGTGGAATCACAGTATAGAAGTGTAAGAACATGGAATCATTCCATGAAGTGACAAGAATCATTTCTGCAAAGCCTTTTGCTGTCACTATGGAAAGAGAGAGAGGGGGATATTTCCTGCTCATATTAAACTTTCAGGTGTTGCTAGATTCTTGCAGCGCTCCCCACCAACTGCCAAAAACAATTCAATCAAGGACCTCAAAATGCTGTGGGATTCAATTTAGTATCTACAGCTCTGTCTATACCCTCAGTTTCAGGATTCTTTATTTATTATGCAAATAATTTTCAACAATAAAAGGGAGGAGGCACCAGATTTGAATGGAATGTAAGTATCTGTGGAACTAAAATGAATGACTCCCTAAAAATGATGTACACTTGTGTGTGATGCTAGCCAAATAATCAGGTAAAGTTACAAATTTTAGGAGCTGTGGTTTAGATGGCAATTTCTGAGGCTGAGAGGAGATGCAGTCACCCCTTTGCAACAGGAAAATAATGGCTAACAATGAAATCAAGCTTAGGTTTTTATATGGCAACTTACCACCATGGGATGAAAGCCCCGGAAAAGGCGCCTATGGTAGGGAAAATTTGAATGTCATCTGGCAAACTATTACTGCAGGTATATGCTAATATGCTAATACTTCAAATTTATCAACACCCTCCTCAAAGGTTCTGTGTGCTTTAATAATAAAATACAGATGCAAAACTTGGGTCAATGTAGCAAAGGAAATTCTATCTTCCTTTAATTGTCAATCACTGTGTTCTAATGAAACCTCAGATTTTTGTAATCGATTCATTTTGACCTTCTTGTTCAGTCCCTAGTAAAAAGTTTAAATCAAAATATTTAGAAGGAAGAGATGCATCCTTCTATTTAAATAAAGTCACGCAGTGGTAAAATTATGGCATCTTTCAATTGTCTGAATTCTTAATAGCCTCCTTCAAGAACCTGTTTTGTGCTTTCGACTGCTAGCCCACTGGAAAAGACTGAAGTAAAAGTAGATTTTTCACTTTTCTTCCACTGCAACACCAATTGTGATGTAGAATTTCATTTCTTCACATTCTTACAATCACGTATTGTAACAAATACGTTAGAGAGGGCTCATAGCAAATGTAAGTAGTGCCAATATAAACCACAAAATGCTGCTCAGTGTTTGTTTAGCGTGAAGTTTTTCATTAGGCCATTGCACCTTATTCAATTCTTTACTTCAAAATATTCTCTTATTCAGCAGGTAAAAAATACTCAAATGTTTCCCAATCAGTGGCTTAAAATAAAAAGTGCAAGTCGGGGGCCATAGAACCAAAACTCCACCTATTCCTCCCTCTCCCTGTCCATTCATCTATGTGAGAGGGAGGAGTAGGAGCAGCTCTAAGTGGGTGCTAAGTGCAGCATGCTTTACCTCTGAGGATCTGGATCCAAATTAGGCAGCCTGCAAATTAGGGCCATGCAGATGTGCCAACAGCTTTGTGAGCCATGTTTGAGGGACATGTGGGCACGTAGCTTTGACATGTTGTCCACACTCTCACTTCAAGTGGGTGATATGGGCAACCGCCCAGAGTGCCATGGACAGTGGGTCACCATGGCCAAGAGGCAAGGAGCAGGGCAGGTCTGAGGTGCAAGGCCACAGAAGGGAACTTGGGGCAATGGTGGTTTGGGGACCCCGGGAGGCAGTGGGGCCTGGGGGGATGGATGGGGAGGCGGCAGGGGCATCAAAATACAAGTTCACCCAGGATGCTATTTTCTCTACTCTCTCCGCAGAGATGCATCTGTGACACTGTATATCTCAGGGGAGTGCCCCGTAACCCCAATATTCATCATTTTTATATAATAGTGATAGCTCACATAAAGCATGTCATGTAAGGTATCATGAGAAAGGTTATGATCTGCT
This sequence comes from Sternotherus odoratus, assembly GCA_032164245.1. Classification (NCBI taxonomy): domain Eukaryota; kingdom Metazoa; phylum Chordata; order Testudines; family Kinosternidae; genus Sternotherus; species Sternotherus odoratus. Next base: position 52,845,010 of record JAVMKO010000006.1, on the reverse strand, counting down.
GAAAGCCATTATTCTATCTAAATATGTATAGCATTAGTGCATATGAAGTTATGAGCTTGTCTTGTCTGGTTAATGTGCTGTGAGTTGGGGAATTGCCCAGATATTCGTTCCCCGGAGCCTACAACAAGGGAGGTAACGTGCGCCAGGGTGGGTGTCAAATAACTATCAATGGCCATTTTCCAGCAAGGGAATTACAATTCAGTAGCTCACGTGCACAGGGCCTCACCAAGGGAATTGCTCAGCCTTGCCTGGTGTATGTCCACTTTCCATTGATGAAGTGGTGAACCAATTAATAAAGTTGCATTGCTCCAGAAAGGGTGGGAGGGACCCTGGACCCTGCTGTGTGGGGCCAGTTGGCCGGGCAGCTGGGTGGAAGTCCTGTGGGGCCAGGCAGCAGCCCCAGACCACGCAGGCCAGGCTGGCAGCCCAGGACCCCGGATCCCAGGGTGCTGAATTGCAGCCCCAGGCCTTGTGAGGCCCACCAGCAGCCCTGACCCCTACCCCATAGGGCAGATCCCAGATCCCGTGGGGCAAGCCTGCAGCCCCGGACCTTGCTGCCCCTGAGTAGGGTGACCACGTGTCCAGTTCAACTGGAACACTAGGTCATAAAGGGATCCTGGCCGCTCCACACTGCTGACCAGCTCTTTGACTGTCCAGTTGGCGGAGCACGGAGTGGGGCTGGCATGCTCCCGGCTAGTGCTGTGCGGCTCCCAGGAAGCAGCTGGCATGTCCCCCCCCCTCCCCCTCTGGTGTAGGGGCAGCCTGGGGCTCCGCACGCTGACCCTCACCTCCAAGCACTGCCCCTGCAATGCCCATTGGCCAGGAACCGTGGTCAAAGAGAGATGTGGCAGTGTGCAGAGTGGCCTGGCTGCACCTCTGTGTAGGAGCTGGAGGAGGAACATGCCACACTTCTGGGAACTGCTTGAGATAAGCACTGCCCGGAGCCTGCACCCCTGAGCCATTCCCCGTGTCCCAACCACCCCTGCCCGTCAAACCCCTCGGCCCCCAGCATGGAGCATCTCCTGTACCCCAAGCCCCCTCATCTCCAACCAGAGACCTCATCCCCTGCCTGCACCCTGATGCAAATGAGCAAGTGAGTGAAGGTGGAAAAGAGCAAGTGACAGAGGAAGGCAGAATGGAGTAAGCAGGGGCAGAGCCTTGAAGAATGGGTGGGGCAGGGGTGTTCGGTTTTGTGCGAGTAGAAAGTTGGCAACCCTAACTCTGAAAGGCTGGCCAGCAGCCCTAGACCCCAAGGGGCAGAGCGGAAACCCTCATGCTAAGCAGATCTTAAAGGGCTGGCGGGCTGGTATCACCCAATCCCAGATCCCGAATGCTGCGGGGCAGGGCAGCAGCCCAAACCCCGATTCTGTGAGGCCAGCCAGCCTCGCACAGTCTGTGGCCTTATTGGAAATCCTGGGAGTTGGCCGGGCACAAGCCCACTTACTTCTAAAGGCCCCCCCACCTCCAGCCTTGCAGGACTAGTTGGTTCAACACCAGTGGTCTCCCCCACATGGTCTCTCCCACTCCCCGCTAGCTGTCAGGGGAGAATTCATTCCGTTCATTTAGACCCTGCTTACATCTACATACATTAAAAAATGTAGGTTTTTCTTGGAGGACCAAGGATGAATATGGATTGAAAAAAATGTTGGATAGTATGAACCAGCTCCTAAATCAGTGTAAGTCACTGTAACTCCTTTAACTTCTATAGAGCTATGCTGATTTGCCCCAACTGAAGATCTGGTTTTTTAATGCTTTGTGTTCTGTTCAGAAAAGTTTCAACAACATCCTTTTAATGTGCAGAACGATTACGAAGTCTGTCCCCCAGTTCCAAGTCACATTCTTCAGTGTATTCATAATTAAATAAAAACCAGACTAAATTTTCCTGGTTTTTTTCCTCCAGCAAAGCGGCATGAAGAACTTCCCTGTTTTTATTTTGGCTACATGTTAAATATTTCTCCATTCCACCTATTAAAAATACTTTGCATATGATGTTATAGTATAACACTTATAGGCAATGGTTATGTAAAGGACAAATTTCCTGTATAAAAATGCCATAGCTGTTCACTCAATTCTGTATTAACTTTGCCCTAACCTCAGTTTGTAAAAGGAATAAGAACATCTCAACTTATATATTCTTGGCCTAGTAAAAGTGACTCAGACATGACTCCATCACATCCACTTATTTCAGGCCCATTATATATATATTTATTAAAAAAAGAAGCAGCAGCAGCACACCCAAAGAAGTTAGTAAAAATCATTTCCACTATAGCATGTTTCCATCAGCAGGATCTCAAAATCATTTTACTAACTCTCACAGCTTATTTCATGCACTCCTGAAATGTATCTGACCTTGGATGGTAGAATGTGACACCATTTCTGTGCCCATTTGTTTGAGGGAATGGAAGGAATCATTTCTCCACTAAACCACAAAGGGACTGTAGGTAGGTAGAATGGAATTCTACAGTTAGAATTTGGCCATGCTACCCCCAACTCTTTTCACTCTTGCTGAGCCCACATGGATCCCTTTAACTTCAATGGGAGTTTAAATGCACCCTACCACTGAAAATCAGGTCTTTAATGACCACGAGTGGTCAGGGCTTTTGTTTGTAATGTATCATCCCTAACTCCACACCTCTAACAACGCTATGAGAGGGCATCGGCTCAGTACTGAGAGAAGAGGTTCAGAGCGATGGCTGTGTTAGTCTGTATCAGCAAAAACAAGGAAGAGTCTTTGTGGCACCTAAGGGTACGTCTTCACCACAGCAGTAGGTCGATTTCCCTTAAGTCAATTTTCTAAAGTAGACTTTAGAAAATGGACTTAGTGCATCCCCACAGAGGACAGCAACACTGTGTCTGTCCTTAAACTTTTGCAGGGGTCGACACAGGGAGTGTTGCACTGTGGGTAGTTATCCCACAGTGCCGGGAGTCCCCAGCTGTCACCACCTTTCGGGGCAGCCAGGCACACTCCCCAGGGGACCAGCTCCAGTCCGAGCAGCTCCGCGGGCCCCCCCCCCGCCCGCCGGATCAGCCCCGCGCCGGACCCCCCCCCCGCCCGCCCGAGCAGCCCCCGCGAACCCCAACCCCCCCCCCGCCCAAGCAGCCCCGCGAACCCCCCGCCTGCCTGAACAGCCCTGCGCCGGACCCCCCCCCCCGCCCGCCCGTGCAGCCCCGCAAACCCCCCCACCAGCCTGAACAGCCCCGCGCCGGACCCCCCCGCCTGCCCGAGCAGCTCCATGAACCCCCCCCCCCGCCCGCTGGATCAGCCCCGTACCGGCTCCCCCCGCCCAAGCAGCCCTGCGAACCCTCCTGCCCGCCTGAACAGCCCCGCAAAGCCCCCCCCCCCCCCCCCCCCCCCGCCCACCTGAACAGCCACGAGCAGGGGCGGGGGGAGCCGGCGCGGGGCTGTTCAGGCGGGCGGGGGATTCGCGGAGCTGCTCGGAAGGTCGGAGGCTTAATATCACCTGCATCCTCACTAGCTGAAAATTTACCTAGAGAGAGGTCAATTTCAGCTACGCCTCTGGTAAGGGAGGAGTTATAAAGTCGATTTTAAGGTCCCTTAAAATCGACTTTAAGGGCTTGCAGGTGAGGACGGGTACAGGCTTAAATTGACTTTAGCCTGCTAAAGTCGACTTTAAGCCCTAGTGGGGACCAGGGCTTAGAGACTAACCAATTTATTTGGGCATAAACTTTCTTGGGCTGTAACCCACTTCATCAGATGCATGGAGTGAAAACAAGTAGGCATGTATATATATACAGCACATGAAAAGATGGGAGTTGCTGTACCGGGGGGAGGGGGTCAGTGCTAATAAGGGCAATTCAATTTGGGTGGATGTGGCCCATTCCCAACAGTTGATAAGAAGGGGGTGAAAATCAACAGAGGGAAAAATTATTTTTTTGTAGTGACCCAGCCACTGAGCGATGAGGGCAACTCACTGAACTTCCACCGGGATTTCCTGGGAGGTCTCCTACAAACGCTAACCAGGCCCCCACCCTCGCCACTTATAAAAACACAGCCTGAGGTTGGTGTGGCTGCAAAAACTGGAATTTTTAATAAAACTTTTTTAAAGCTAAGACAATTTGAAATGGACAAGATGAGAAATATACAGCTGCCATATCACTTCATAAAATGTAATGGGTAGTCAGCAGTGCCTCCAGTAAAATACTGACATAACACTGTAACCTATAGTGAGTAGATGATGCAGAAATACCGCCTAGGCAGATTCAACTTCAGAACTGGTGGGTAAACATCCCCTCATGCTGGTTCTCCTCCATGCCATAGCCCTCTGGATGGACTGTAGAATCACGTCTTTGTTATTGAGGATGTTGTAGCTGCTCAAATTCACCAGTTTTTCAAAGTCTTCAGCAGAGTACGTCAGTTTTGTAAAATAATATGGTGAATCACTGTTGGTCAAATTTATATCACCGTCCATCTCCAAGGGACCGCGCTTCACTCCTGCAGAGGAAGAGAAAAGCCACCATAGTGAGCTGAATCTTGAATATGAAAGATGGGAAACATTCTCCATAGGAATAGCAGTGAACATGTTCTGTTAAGTTCTACTGGTCATTAGATGAGGGCTAGTATAAATGGAGCAGTCTGATTGGTAAAAAGGGGATTCTAAGTCTGTGGGTATCCTGCGGGTCTAATCGGGTGTTGAAGGTTTTTGATGAAGCGAAGTATAATACGTCTGGATTTCAAACTCTGACTTTAAACCTGATGACAAACCAATGTCAAAATCAGAGAAGGAACACAAATACATCAGAGGCAGTGGGCCAATTTCTCTCCCCCTCTCAGCCCTGGTCTACACTGCGGCGGGGGGGGGAATCAACCTAAAATACACAACTTCAGCTACGGGAATAGTGTATCTGAAGTCAACATATTTAGGTCGACTTATCGTGGCATCTTCGTGGCGCTGAGTCAACTGCTGCTGCTCCCCCTGTCGACTCCGCCTGCGCCTCTCACAGCGGTGAACTACTAGAGTTGATGGGAGAGTGCTCAGGGATCAACTTATCCCATCTAGAGTAGATGCGATAAATCGACCCCTGAAAGATCGAGCGCTACCGACCGATCCAGCAGGTAATGTAGACCTGCCCTCAGTTAAACTGGCATAAATATGAAGTAATTCCATTAACTTCAGTGCTCTGGCTTGACGACACATTGAGTGCAGAATTAGGCTTACAGGCCTTTTCTGAACACTCCTGGCCTGATTCTCAAGCGTCCCTTCCTCTCTCACAATTCCCACTCAAAATAGTGGGAGCTGCTGGTGCTCAATGCATCTGAAATTCAGGCCACATGGGTCAAATTCTGCCAGCAGGTAAATGCCACAGGATGCAGAAAAGAATAAATCAGAGTCCAAGCCAGTAGCACGTAGACGAGCAGAAGGGGATGGGGAGTTTTCTGCATATCAATCTGCGTTCCCTCCAGCCATCAGGCATCACATCTTCATTCTCCAGTTTAACACCATGCCCCAAATGTGCCAGTAACCAACATTCCAATGTTCCTAGCACGTTTGATTATTTATTTAGCACTTAATATCAGGAAATCCTGTTTACTGCATCCAAGGACTATAGAAACCCAATATTTATGCTTTTAAGTGTGGAGTTACACTTCCTTCCTCTCATTTTGCGAGAGAATCTAATTTATTTGCAGCCTGAAAGCAAATTGCCCCGCTCAATCTAATTGTGTACGATCTTGGCTAGGGCTCTAAACAGGCCATACTTGAGTTAGCTGCAATATCTATCTGAGCTATGGGAAATTGACACCTACACTATGCTCATGAAGTATCAACTGGCTTTCACTCTAACCTGGATTGCCAGTTTTTCCTGTAAGTTTGATTTCCAGGCTAGGGATACTGAATACTACAATGTAGAATTTCTGGTGATGTGCTAACACTTTGCCTCAAAAGGACCTTTTAGTGCTCTAGCATCATGAGCCACATTTTCTATGCCAACCACCTACACTGTAGATGCCACTGCTGGTTTTGAGCATTCAAATGCAGGATTTACATTTTAAAGGGCCAACTTTTCAAACCTGCCCACCTGGTCAAAATCAAATGATTAAATAACAAGCTCTCTGAGGTGTCTACCACTGAGCCAGAAAGGAAAATTACCACTTTTAAAGTTGAAATCACTAGACCGCCCATTCCCCAAATGCACAGTTTTACAGTTGACCTGTCAGCTTGAAGCCCAGATCTAGGAATAAATTACTCTTTGGAGGCAAACCGGTATGACTCATAATTCACAGGTTTGGGCCTCCGGCACTGAGAAGCTAAGCTCCCACATTCCTTCCACATACTCTCAGCTGCTTTTCATTAAGTGAACTGTGAAAGCCTCTGTTTGACCCGCTATGCTGTGTTCCACAGCTTTGCCTGAATGTGCAGTAATCTGTGAAGCTTTCTCTGTCCCCATGGACCGGCTCTTGATTACTAACCTGTAAAGTTCCTAAACCAGATTTAGTCACTGTGTCTGTTTAACACTAGTATTAATGTTCCATGGTAAATGATAGTAACAGTGGAGACATTTTTCTTAACCACTTTTCATTTAGTTGCTCATAAATTTCTTCTGGGGAGTTTCCATGCAGCTGTTCCAGAGAAAATGAATTTTTCAGCAAAGCTTGAACAGAATCAATTTAACTAGCACAGTATTTTTCTTTGCCTCCTCATCTAGAAAGCCCTGTTTGCTTCAGGTCGGAGTTGAAATTTTTGCACGCTCATAGCTAGAAACTAGAAATAGCCTGGTTGGTTTTAGCATCCTCGCTGGGAAAGGCAAATCATTCCAAATTTGAATAAAATCAATTCATTGTTTTAAAAGGCATGAGTGTTGACAATTGGAATGTCTGCAAGGCATAGATAGAACATTGATTGCCTGTTCCTTTTTCTCAGGGTGTCCCACAGCTGTTTAGAAAACTGGGTACCTACTGAATCCTTCTAGCTTTGTCCTTTGCTGCTTAAGGCCTCCATTTAATGGCACCTTCTGAGGGAGCAGCCTGCTGCTAAATATCTACAGAGATTTAAGCACAATCAGTGCAGAGAATGAGCAGTGGTAGAGGGGGTGCTAGCCTCCCTGTATGTCATAGGAGTGTCAGGGTGAGAGCTGGCCTAGAGCCGATGTACCCATTTACGGAGGGAGAGGGGGGCAAGCTGCTACTCTAATATGTTCTTCCCCCAGAGTCCAGGAAGAATTCTAGCTGAGTCAGCCAAAAATTCTCTTATCCCATCTCCCACTACAACCCAGCCCCCTCCACGCTCTTCACATGCAAAAGCCAGAGAGCATCATTTATTCTGACATTGTTTGCTAGTCTGCATCAATCTCCACGTGTTTGCTCAAACTTGGCTCTGTCAAGGCTTTTGCTGTTATGTTAGGTCACTGGTGAGTGCAGTCAAACAACAGGGACTCAACCCAGGGAGGATGTAACAGAGGTGAACAGGACACATGGGAAATCGGATGGGGGAAGACTGGTCATACAAAGAGTAGTAAAATTATTGTTTCCTGTCGACAATGAACTTACCAGGTTCCTTGTAGTCCTTGAAAGTGTTGTTCACCAATGGGAAGTGGAGCACTATGGGAGCTCTGGGGTTCTCTGCTTCTGAAAACACGTAACATTCCTTGGGATTCTTCTTGTCTTCTTCACTCAGCTCAATTTTGGGGAATGGGATTCCTTGCGTTTTGCAATATCTGTATGTCATCTCTAATTGCTGGTTAGACACACAATAAGACCACATTAGAACCCCCGCAAAAGACTAGACTCAGGCTTTCCTGTACCAACAGGTGACACTGAATTACTCTGTATCATTCAGTATTGTGCCTCGTTTTGTTTCAAACACCCTATACTGTTGCCTGACCAAAAACCTCTGTGTTATTAAAGCTCAGAGGGTGGGACTTTCCAGCACTGGCTTAACTTTTTCCACTGAAGTTGGTGACAGTTTTAGCCTAGATTTTAATGGGGGCAGAATTAGGCCAACTCTGAGGGTTTTGAAAATCCCTCCATACTTTATAAACAAACCCCACACTGAGTAATGAATGGGGCTTGTGGCAAGAGAGAAAAAGGGTTACAATTATTCTCTATTAAACATGGGGCACATCTGAATTTTCCAAATGTATGGAAATGTCTGAGCCAAGGTTTTCATTCAGTCCATTATCTAGAGAGGGATGTTCAATGCCAAGGTTTTGTTTCAAGCTCACCCATGCTATCCATCCATGGTAGGAATTGTTAGAGTAGCTGGAGAGAATCAAGCACTGACATGTTTCCCTGTGTGTACTTTGGACTTTATCCCATGAGTAAAATGTCCCTGGCCATCTGCTCTAGGTGCCTTTACAATACTCAGTAAAGCATCATTCTTCATAAGCCAATCCAAGGTAAGCAAAATGGCAATTCTCCCACTAGCCCTAAACTCCCTTAAGTCAACCTCCTCAGAAAAATCCTGGGCAATTCAAAAGCCCCTTTCAACAGGCCCCGAGGACCAACACACTCACTATGTGTCAGACTAAGATGGGCAGTGAATTCCAGAATCACAAAACCCCCACACTGAAAATACGCTGCCTCCAACCTTTAGATGTATACATCTAGGTAATCTTCATTGCTGCATTCCACATCAGGAAATAGAAATTGTATGGCGGACCATGAATGCTCACAAAATTGGGATTGGTGAGTGGGAGGGGATGTAGGTTCTGACTGGGGGTGTGGGCTCTGGGGTGGGGCTGGGGATGAGAGGTCTGGGGTGCAGGAGGGTGCTCCAGGGTGGATTGAGGGGTTTGGAGAGCAGGAGGGGGACCAGGCCAGGGGGTTGGGGCATGGGGAGAGGCTTGGGGATGCAGGTTTCAAGTGGCGCTTACCTCAAGCAGCTCCCGGAAGCAGCGGCATGTCCCTTCTCCAGTTCCCTATGTGGAGGCGCAGCCAGGAGGCTCTGCACCCTGCCACATCTTCAGGCACCGCCCCCTCCAGTTCCCATTGGAGCGCCAGAGACAGTGATTGGAGTGCATAGGAGCCAGAGCAGGGCCATGACCAGCTTCCAGGAGCTGCGTGGTGCAGCCCCCAACCCAGCACCCTGGCTGGAATGCTGGAGCGGGGCAAGCCCAGACCCTGCTCCCCAGCGGAAGCTCTCAGGCCAACTTAAAATGGCTCGTGGGCCCGATCGGGCCAATGGGCTGTAGTCTGCCCACCCCTGAACTAGAACCTAGTGCTGCCTGTGGAGCAAAGATTTACTATACTCCTTGCAAGAAACACTAAATAGCTGAGCTTCTAAGCTCTGGAATGACTGAATTTTCAAGCGGTTTACATATGTAACTCTAAGCAGTTCACTGTGCGTTAATCCAACATGGAAATGACTGTGCCATACATACGGAGCCACTCATTGTCAAAGTGGAAGGAAACAGTAGGCTAATTCTCCTCACATCCCTACTAAAGATGTAAAACAATCGATAACTTCATTTTTTCAGAAACCCATGCAGGCAGGGGAGGTTCTTGATGTAAACTGGAGATCAGCTTTGTTGGATCATTATACCTTTTTTGTGCATTTTTACTGGTGTTTTGGCCATTCTGACTAGTTTGCTCTTCCACGAAAGGGATAATAATGGGACCCTCTTGGTGGTTATTGACTAAACACTCTTTAGTGTGATGGCAAAAGATATTGGACCCGATTTAACAACTGCTTACAACAGTTCGACATGGGTATTCATTTCCTGACATCAGGAGTTACTCCTCTTCTGCACCACTGTGAAAGTGGACTTCGGATGACTGAGTCCAAATCCTATTAGAACTGTACTATTGAAAACAAAATCAAAGTGGCAGGTCAGCCTTGTAGGAAAGGTGCCATCAGTGATACAGGCAATAAGGAATTGGAACCGTCTCACCTGGAACTTATTGCTCATCGCGTAATCAAGTGAGATGATGATATCCACGTTCCTCTCTGGCTTGAGAAGCGGTGGGCAACTGGTGTTAATGAAATAGCCAACATCTATGAGGCAGAGGTGTTTCTCCCGTGGAGTCAGTTCGTTAGGGGATACGTCCAGCACAGTGTCTGAAAGATAACTGTATTTTAATCAGTGTATCACTAGGAACAAACAGACTATTTTCTAAGAATAAGAAAACAAAAAGACAGGAGAGTATTAAGTGGTATCTTGTAGTAATTTTAATACTTGTGCAACATGCTTTTCAACTCCTTATAATTGCCTCCTGAGGTCACATTCCCTCTATATCTGACCCCTCAACTAGTTTCTTTTAATACTGCTCTTCACAACGTAAGATCTAGAGTGGTTTTCTCCTGTCTGACCTTCCTACCTCTTCTCCATTCTCTGTTTTAGTATTTCACATGGGAGAGAATGTCTCTTGAACAACATTTGTTTTTGCAATCTCAGAACAAGAGATCCTTCTCTCTGCTTGAAAATCAGAACGTAGTCTGTCTAGTGTAGTTCTCAAATCCAAATATTTGCCAGTTATCTTTTCTTGCATTCTTATGATTCTAACAGCAACAAAATATTATACTTCAAATGTATAGCATCTCATATCCAAGGATCTTATAGTACTTATGAAATTTAATTAAGCTTCATTATTCCTAAAAAGTAGGCAAATATTACTAGATGGATTTTACAGATGGGTAAAGTGAGGCATGCAGAGATATAAGGCCGTGATCCTGATATCTTGAGTAGCACATCACCCCACCAGTAGTCCAGTCCATTGGGCGTCCCCATTCTAAGTCCATTAACATTCCCTGGTGGTCAATGTCATTATCTTACTCCCTGGGAGTAAGGCACTATTCAGCATGAGTAAGCATATCAGAATATGATCCTAAATGATTTGTCCAAGGTCACAAAATGAGTGAATGGCAAAGCCAGGAACAGAACCCTGTGGTCCTGACTAGTTTGTAGTCAGAAGCAGGAGTTAACAGCTAGATCACACAGCTGCTTTGTGTAATTTTTAGTATATTTCATTTCTGCTGGCCTGTCTGCCATAGAATCATACAATAGAGTTGATTTAAAATATGTATAATAACTGCAAGGTGTTCCACATTTTGGAATGCATCTTTGACAGCATCTTGAAGTAACAACTTATGTTTCCATATCCCACTGTTAAAATTAGCAAATAATTCTGTAAAAATGTAACATTCACACCTGCTAGGAACTCAAGATCCTGATTTAGTGAGGGAAAGTCGAGGAGTTTCACACAGCAAAAGCAGGAAAGGGGTTCTTTTTGTTGGGTGTATCTTATTAATTTAAAATTCCACCCCCAAGCCAAACCCCCATCTGCATATCACTGTGTTGAAAGTGTCCTGTACTTACTTTTCACTGGAAATCTGAATTAAAGTAAGCATTTCACTGGGAGAGTCCCCTCTTATTTATTCAAACTCAAAAAGAGCTTTAAATAAATCATTCCCATTAAAATCCCTCAAGGGAGCCAACTGGAGTCATTAATTATTCCACTGTGTGAAATTCCCTGTTCTCACTTCACAAATTTACCACAGCAAAAATGAGGCCATTCATGAGCTCTCTTCGTCTCTCACCAACCACCACCTGACTGGTAAAAAAATTGTGTTAAACCCAGGCCTGAGGTTTCAGATAGATCTTATCTGATGAAAACTCTTTAAAACAAAATAAAATGCATCTTTAACAGAGAAAGCCCACCCTTAGAACTCATAACACATGAACTAGGGGTCATCAAATGAAATTAATAGGCAGAAGGCTTAAAACAAACAAAAGGAATTATTTTTTCACACAACACACAGTTAACCTGTGGAACTCCTTGCCAGTGGATGTTGTGAAGACCAAAACTATAATAGGGGTCAAAAAAGAAATAGATAAGTTCATGGAGGATAGGTCCATCTGTGGCTATTAGCCAGGATGGGCAGGGATAGTTTGCTAGTCTCTGTTTGCCTGGGAATGGATGACAGAGGATATATCACTTTATGATTACCTGTTCTGTTTATTCCCTCTGGGGCACCTGGCATTGCCCACTGTCAGAGGACAGGATACTCAGCTAGATGGACCTTTGGTTGGACCCAGTATGGCCGCTCTTATATCATTGCTGCACATGTAGATGACCTCTCCTCCTGCCTCTATTCTAAAGATGGGCTCTTGGACCTAACCTTTAACTGGCTTCACTGAAGTAGCCAAAAAAGGTTGCAACACCTGATCAATTGTTCACTTTTCCCACAACAGACTGTGTGCTTTCCTCCAGGCCTTATGCATGGGACACCTTCCCTGAACGAATCTGTAAGGCTTAAACTATGCTCTCTTCCTGCAAATCCCTCCTCAAGACCCATTTCTACTAGGATGCCTTCACAAATATTCCAGCCGACAATGCTCGTTGATACTGTTTATTTAATTGTATGTTGTATCCCTCTCCCCCTGCACTTCAGATGTTGCTGGTTTTCTTAGGATGTGAGCTCTGTGGGACAGGGACTTTCTCATGTTGTGCATTTGGAAAACACCTAGCACGTTGTGGGCTCTACCTGAATCCAGCTAACAACAGCAGCAGACGGATCTGCCACTGCCAGCAAGGCTGAGGGTACAATGCCAGCCAGAGTTGGACAGGTGGGAAGCAGAACCTGCAAGGAGCTTGGAGGCGCACAGGGGTCAACCTCATCTTCTTGCCTGCCTTCCAGAGATAAGGTCCCAGAGTGGCTGGTTCTCCAGGCACAAAGGCAGCATATATGGTCAGATTCATATTTTCAGCCAACCCATTCATTCATCTCTAACCCCATAATGACTTGTTACCTTTTGTTATTGCCATTCATTATATCCCTTGACCTGAGGTGATACCTCAAAAGTACAGCTAATGTTTAGTTGCAGTTACCTTTCCATTCAGTAAATCCTCTCTGTTGGAGATAATCCTTGTAAAATTCTAGCCCTCTCAAGAAGTTATGAGTCTCTTCCAGTAGCGGGCGGGTGGTTAGAATGTCATTAAAGATTTCGCAAAGGCTCCCTGATATGGAACATGGAGACTTGATGATAATGGTAGAGTCATCAGAAGCATTATTTTCTCTAGCTGGGAAATAGAAAAAGGAGGGGTAAGAGAGAACTTTGATGAAGAATATGGAATGTTCCTTTCTTGGGCTAATCACCCTCTCTGTCTACTTCATGGGTCAATGCTCTTTTTGTTTCTTTGTCTGTGCACTTCTCACTCTCTCTCTCTCTCTCTCTCTCTCTCACACACACACACACACACACACTTTAATGAAACAGTTGACCAGATATGATTATTTTTTATTTAAAGAACAATTTCCAGCTTCTAGTCTTTCAAGTGACATGCTTGCTTCATCGCCCTGCTGACAGCCTGACATCACCAATCACCCCACCCTTCCCATAGTCATAGTTGAAGAGATCAAGTAGTTTGAGACCAAAATTAAAACTAATCAAAACATTTTTAATTAGCACTTATAATATGGCTGGGTTCAACAAGGTGAGATTGGAAGGGTCACTGGGTGAGTGGAAAGGTGAGCAATAAGTTGTTTTGGCTAGTAGGAGGACACTAGCACTTTAGGATTCTCGGTCCTATTTGATTTCAACAATCTTTACAAGAGTTTCCATTTCAATTGTTTAAAAAACAAAAATAAGGCAAGGGCAGTACTACTGACCCAGCACCATTACCAAATATGAAACACTGGCAACACAATATTGGTCAGCTGAGGAAGTGGCAGACAGAAGGTTACACTATAATCTACCGGCATCAGAGTCCTCCATGGCCTCCATGCAGAATGAACCTATTTCTGTCACAAGGGAAAGACTCCCGTACTATCACAATGTTACTGGAGTAAATTGGATATAGGTGAAAATCATACTGGGGCAGGGCCGGCGACAGGAATTTTGGGGCCCCGTACGGCAGATTGTATGCCTCCCCCTCCCCCCCCCCCCCCGCCAGTCTCCCGCCGCCCGTGGGGTTCCCCTTCCCCCCCCCGGCCGGTCTCCTGCCTCCTGTGGGCCCCAACCCCCGCATGCGCTGCGGCCGCATGGCCCGGCCGGGAGAAGCAAAGGGGGGCGGGGGGAGGCTGCTGGGTGCCGGGGGAGGGGGCTGGTGAGCGCTGCAGCGGCTGCCCGGAGCCACGCCTTGCTCACAGGCCCAGCGACAAGGGGGTACAGCTGCGTACCGGGCCCGCCCCGGACTTCAGGGGACCCCCCTGAAGTCCGGGGCCCGGTACAGCTGTACCCGTTGTACCCCCTGTCGCCGGCCCTGTACTGGGGCATCCACTGGTAACCACAGTTGAATGCACTGGTGTTTAGAGAGTTTGTGAGGGTCCACTAGCAGAAGTAGAAGAAATGTATCTTCTCCTAATCCTCTCCTTGATAATGAGAACTATACGGTCAGTCAAGGCAAGAATATATGTTGATCTTAAAAAGCTTTAAACTCTTACCCATATCTTCCATGTCTTTGGCCCAATTGTCCCAGAATTCATTTGAAGTTGAGGACCAGTATAAGCCATCCAGCAAATTCCGAGTAAAAATATTAGTCCAGATACCTGCAAGTCCAAACGCATAAGAGAAATAGCATATAAGTTAACCAGTGGTTTACCTCATCTAGATAAAAATGTCATTCATTTTTATTTATAAGAACCCATGTTGAGTATAATTAACTAGTCTGAGTTGATTATGCTGTAACGTAGTGCCTTAGAGAAAAGAGCAAATCTGGGACTTCAGCTACAAAGATTGGCAGAGCTCAGACAAGAAAAGCTCCTCCTCAGATGCAGGTGGACATTGCATTCTCTCATTCTACTGGAGGGCAGCAAAGTACAAACTTCACCCACCCAAAAGAGGTCCTCTAATGCCCATGTGTATCAGTGGAGATAAAGATGTGATGAAGCAGAATGAACCGAAGACCTTTCAGTGAACTGGTCTTTGGGTCAGAAATAGACCAGCAGATCACAATGTAGTGAATCTATTATTAGCAATATCTGATGACTTTTCAGATATCTGGGTTAGGGTTATCTGGGGGTTATCTAGGGTTATCTGATTACTCTGCTTCCTCCCCCTTCTCCCTCCATGTGAAAAATGGATTGGCTTTGTTCACTGCTCCTCTCCCTCCATACCTGTGCCACCAGGTCTGGGAAGGGGGTGAAGAATCCCTGGAGCTGCAGGAGGACCAGAGATAGACAGATGGGCAAGGGGCAGATGTAGGAACAGGGGGACAGAAGTGATGAGGGGCTGGGAATGCATCACTAATTGGTGGTCGAGGGGATGGGCAGATGTGGGGGCTGATGGAGTAGAATGGATGTGGGGGCTGGTAAGTCCATAATTCATTTCTGCGCTGGGGGGTAGGTAAATGTGAGGCTGAAGGGCACAGAATTAATTATTTAAAAATGTGGGGGTTGAGGAGAAGCCTGGAATCTCTGCACTATCAGGTAGCTAGTGAGAGCCAAAACCAGATAACTCTGTATTTGCAAGAGTTGACAACTCTGAGTGTGTCAATGGGGGAGGAGGAAAGGAGAGTTCAAAAATCCAAAGACAGACCAAAAACACAATATAATTTTTTTAAAGTCTCATTATTTTAGGGAGACCAAATCATGATTTTTGAACTTTTGAGGTTACCAGTACTAGACTCCATTGGATCTGGGTAAATTTGACCCAAGGAGTGTGGCTGTTTAGGACTGCAGTCTATAGGCCGATGGCTAGCCAGTGCCACATTTATGTTCTCTTTAGTGTTTTCATTAGGCTATATTCCATGAATAATACATCACCTTCCAGAAAGCAGATCCGAGACTCTGGGAGCTTCTTCACCAACCTCCCCATGAAGAACTCACTGTCAAAATCTTCTGATCGAATGAAGGCTCCGTATTTCTGGAATCCCACCTCATAAGGTGAGAACTCCACCCATTCTACAAAAGGATTGACACACAAGATTTTTATTATAATACCTAGTGCCCTATCCACTAAATCATCTCCTCTCACCTTCAAAAGTAATGAGCACCCAGCAGTTCCTAGGTAAGGACAAATTCCTTTCTCACGCCAGTAAAAGGTGAACCTTCCAGAACTGGGCCTAAGCGCAGGGGGATTTTTTCCCTTCTCAAAAATCTCTTTAGCCTCTCAGACCCATAGGGAAATGGATTCAGAACCAGGAGTAAACTTACCTCTAAATTTAAAAGTGCTGATCTGTTCTGCTTTGACATTGAGGATTGCATAGAGAGGCAAGGGGTTCTGACCCTGATCCACAGCCTTGCGCTGGTCTGAGAGTTTACTCTCCTCTGGCTAATGAAGGAGACACAAAATATCACAAAGAGCATAAGGAAAACTGAAAAACAATCTGAAATGCAGTAAGAAGAAGCTGCCAACAGAGTCCACCTGGGTAGCATAAATAGATGTGTTAATATCAAATGCATGAATCTATTGGACATATGTTCAGAAGTGGCCTCCAAATCTCTGCCTGGATTTCTGCATGGATATTTTTTGACACCAGGTAGCATTTTCAAAAGCATCTGAGTGATTTAGGTGCCTAAATCCTATTGACCTTTAATGAGGCAGAGGCAAATTTGCAGAAGTTTAGTGATTGTGGTGACTCGGCTTTTGAGTGCCCAACTGCAGACACCTTTAAAGGCGGCTGATTTTCAGAGGCTGGTTGCTCAGCACCTTCCGAAAATCAATTGGGCAGTCAAACTGAGGCACTCAAAATCAGTAGATGCTTTGGAAAATCTTAAGTCACATTTGAACATAGGACTTGGGCACTTCGGTGAACTTTATCCACCTCTATTTCTGAACAGTTATATTTTAGGAGACTATATTTTTTCACACACACATTGTCATTAACGGCTCAAAAAAAAACAGATAACTCATTTTCCTTAGCTATGGAATAGCAGGTACATACCCCAGGAAGCACTGTATGTACCTCATTGTGTAAAAACGCTTCCTGAACAAGTGACCACAGCTCTGTAAAAGATGAGATGTGTCCTTCTTTTGCCCTCTTAATCATCTCTTCATGATAATGCTTCAGATGCTCCATGGAAATAACATTCATCTTGCTCTTCATCACCTGTTTCTTTGCTAGACTGATTGGCTCTTCCAGGGTTTTCTGTGACCAGTCGGTATTTTTGTACAGGTTGGTCATGGTCCTGAAGCAAAGAGGTGATGTTAACACAACAAGAATCAATTTAATAATAAAAACACGTTACATTTACCAAGTGTCTTCCACTCAAGGACATCAAGGTACTTTACAAACTTTGATGAATTAAACCTCACAACACTCTTATGAACCAGGTGAGAATTATTTATGGAGGTTCTTGGTCTACAGTATTCAGATCCAGATGTAATGTTCCTCGAAGAGCTTGGAGGCGTTTGGATCTGAGAGCTTGGATTGGGCTCCATGTCCAATATTGCTATTCCTATTTTGCCAGTGGAGAAACCCAGCGAGTTGTTAAGCCTTTACCCCAACCCCTTGGACTCAATGCCAGGTTTATATTGACTGCACAGGGAGCAGGATTCCTGTCCTAAAGACATCTGGTTGGAACATTTCTGACAAAAATGAAATTTTCACTGGAATATGCTGTTTCAGCAAAGCCAAAACGTTTCATGAAGCCAAATCAGTTTTGCTGGTTTTTATCAGGAAGGAGAAGGAAGAAACAGTGAGACAGAAAGAGTGCTTTCCTATAGCCTACAGCCTGGTTAGAGCACTGGCCTGCACTCTGGGAGACCCCGGTTCAAAGTCCCTGACTCTGCCTGATTCAGTGTAATCTGGGATGAGAACCTGTTCTAACTTGGGCAGAAGTGGGACTTGAACCTGGGTCTCCCAAAGCATGATCTAAACACTCCACTGCCTAAAAAAAAAGATCAGGTTTCAATCCAAAACCATACATTTCAATATAATTCCATGTCCACAAAAATCATCAAAAGGTTTTGCTATTGTTCCAGCGCAGAATGATTTCAAATTTCAAAACCTCAAAAGTTGACACGCAACAGAACTGCTGTCCTGTGATCAGCTCCAGTCCTAAGTGACTTCCCCAAATTGACCAACGAGTCAGTGGCAGAGTCAGATTGGAAGCCAGATCTGCTATAAAATGCTCCCTCCTCTCCCTCAAGCATGGTACACAGGGAGTTTTACACACCCATGACCACCACCATTAATTTTCAGGAGCTGGCCTAAAGGTGCTCCTCAGTCGGGATATGGGGACGCGTGGCTATATAACTAATTAGCGTACTAAACAAATGATCAGGGCATACGAAACGGTGATTCTTAAATATATTGAAATAGTGGATTAAGTAAATGTGGCATTTCTAACAGTGAAAAAAATCTAAAATAATCTGAAACTGATCTTGCAGTGCAAGTATTCCTATGCAAGATAGTGAAACCTACGCTTCGTCAAACACATGCTGGTTGCCTTGCAAAAATTAAGAGTGAGGCTAAATATCACTTCTGTTTATATATATGACTTAGAATATGTCTACACTATCATGGTAAGTTGACCACAGTTGCACAACTCCAGATACATGAATAATGTCGCTGGAGTCAACTTATCTTAGGTTGACGTACTGTCTACACCGCACTGGGTCAATGGGAGACAGTCTCCTGTCAATTTACCTTACTCTTCTCATTCCAGGTGGAGTACCGGTGTCGACTAGAGAGCAATCCACAGTCGATTTAGCAGGTCTTCACTAGACCCACTAAATTGACCCCCGGTGCATCAATCCTGCAGTTGTGTAGACACGGCCTTAGGCTGGGAATGCACAAAAGTGGAGGGGAAGAGGAGAGAGCATCTCTGTGGGAGGGCAAGTAGAACCTCTGTGTTTATAGGTTCTAAGGCTTTGTACAATGATTTGTACTCTTTTAGAAGAGAGGGGTTGGAAAATAGACAAAACCTGGAGAGAGTTAGCAGTCCTAAACAGAAATTGTTTTAAAAGCCATCTTGGAGTTTTACCAATAGACTAGGAGCATTCAAGAACACTAAGGATCTAAACAAGTTACAAGCATTTGTCACTGCACTGAAATGTCAGAGTCACCGCCATTTCGGAGCTGCAGTTAAAAAAATAAATAAAGCTCCTCTCTTGTCCTCACCATGTTGAGCCAGAAGTACCAGTGAGATATGTAGCACAGTCCAAGAGATTCAGCTTCTGGAGACCTAAGAGGTGGCCATACATTCCTGACATTGCCCTGACACTTCCTCCTGTTGCCATGACAGCTATCACTGGGATCTGTTAAAAACAAACATTAACCTTACCATTTAGCTACCTGCCTACCCAGAAAAGACAACTGAAGATCTGGGGTTGGAATCAGCAGATATTCTCGGAGAATGCTTAACAGAGCCACTGTTTAGTCAGTCCTCAGAACAGTCATTTTATTCACTGACGTTAGTGAGGAGTGAACCTCAAATGGTATGTGGATTCCATTAGCCTCAACTAACCCTAAAAAAGTTTAAAATTTTGAATAAAACATGCAGTCGTCTTCTTCTCCTCACCCATTATCAGTGGCACTGTGATGATTTATACCAGATAAGAATTTGTCCCTTAGCATTAAGAATTTTTTTTAAAGATCTAATAATGAAAGATTTCAAGGAAGTTGTGATCTGCTTAGTGAGCTAAGAGCAAGGGGCTGGGGGGTAAGGGGAAACAGTACATTCATCAAATGAAATTATTCTTTATTAATTATTTACTTAACTCTAACAAAAACACATCTAGAAAGGGAAGTATTAAATTCAAAATTCATCCTGGTTCTTAGCAGCAAAGCAGATACTGTGGAATAACAAGAGCTTTTTGTAAAAAATCAAAACCAGAAAAATTTCACTTCAGAAGTTTCAGCCAGCTCTAATATTAAAGCATAACGTACATGGCAGCATTTTTAAACACTACTCTGTACATAATTCCAAAATCCTTAATCATTTTTAAATATGGCGCTTTGAGGTTCTGTTCCAGTTCCATTAAAATCAATGGATTTGCCTCCAACGTGGAAGGGTTGAAAATGAAATTCACTGGGAACTGCACAGATTCAGACTCACCATATCTGAAATATATTTTCCTCTTCCATAACCTCACCCCAGTCACAGGACTAACTGACTCACAAACCTCATGCTCATGCAGATCTCTCCTCAGCTGAAGAACCTTTTTCAAGGCACTAGCAACCACCTTCTTCCTTTTCTTCAAGAACTCTTGCTCCTCTTCACACAGATTGTATCCTAAACGCACATCTAGATTGTCTGGGCTGGAACATACATAATGATATGTAATCACACAGACCCAGATCAGCTTATTAAAATGTAAACATGTTTTCAGCAACTAAGTTCTATAGGGAATCATGATTCACAATTCAGATTTACAGACACACAAACCAGTCCCACAGCCTTAGAGCAAATAACTGACATTAGCCTCTTCACACTTTTGCATTGTCTTGGTAATCTTTCTATGTTTTTCACTAGAAAATTCACTGAGATTAATTCCAGAGTAGCAGCCGTGTAAATCTATATCTGTAAAAAGAACAGGAATACTTGTGGCACCTTAGAAATAAATTTGTTAGTCTCTAAGGTGCCACAAGTATTCCTGTTCTTTTTTATTGAGATTAATGGAATTTCAGCACATATCTGGCAGGACCAGCTTGACAACAAGCTTATTCTCTAAACATATCTAGTATTTCAATCACTGAAAGATATCTCAGCTGGAGAGAAATCTCTTCATGCCTCTAATTAGCTTTGTGACTGGCACCCCCGCTATGCAGTTTTTCTGAGATATGGTGACCAGAACCAAACACAGGATTCCATGTGAGGTTGCATGATTGATGGATGCTATTGTAATATACTATGCTCTGTATTTTCTGTTTTTCATGCATCCTAACATCTTACTTTCCCTAGTTAGTGCTCCTTTCCATTGGCTTCACTTGGGCTGGATTTCCTTTTTTGGAAGATAGCTATTTGCCTTGAATAGCCTCATGAATCTTTCTTTTTAAATCCTATCCATTTTTTCTATTGCTTTCCTGACACGGTATGTTTAAGAAGCCTCCATGCTGAGACAAAAGATTTTAATTTTCTCGTTTTTCACTATAGGGCCTTTGCAACTAGGTTCCTCACAGTTTTCAAAATCCCCTTTTTCACTTACTGTCATGGTGTTCATTTATGTTATGCTTTTCCTTCAGGGTGTTTACTGTATTGTGGTCCCTCTTCCACAGTGGCTCTACTGTAGTGACTTATTGAACTGACTTGTGTGTGTTACTTAGGATTAAGTCAAGAGTAGCCTCTCTTCTCAAATGCTTTAGAATTAGCCGTCCCAAGAAGCAATAAGAACTTTATGGAGAAAGAGGATTTCTTACCAATCATTTACTTGCACCTGCAGCTCCAACTTTGTACCCTAAAAGCAAATAATTACAATATTAAAAAGACGGGTCACATTTCAATAAATGAACAAGGGTGGCTTAATGAGAGAGGTGGTTTTTCACTCCCCAATCTCCGTGTCTTCTGAGATGAACGGCTTCCCACTCTCCTCCTCTGTTATCCTTGGGAAGGAGCAGGAGCAAGAAAAGGGGAGTAAATACATCTACTGCCCCCAACAGATGTTCTAGACAGCCTAAAGTTTCCACAGCCGTGGAACTGACAGCACTGTTTCTGGTTCCACTACCAAATGAGTGGGATAGGCCACCCACCTCCCTGTGGGTGCCCAAATGGAGTGGTGGAGCAGCAGGCCAGCCTGAGCAGCAGTACCAGGCTTCCCCTCACACCAAGACAAATGTTGGAGGAAGGGGGCCAGCCAGTCCAATGAAGACCAGGCAGAGGGAGAAGGGATATAAGTCACTAGGTCCCACCGAAAGGCTGCTAAAGATAAGGAAGGAGAAGTCAGGGCCTGCTGAAGAGGGGAACACTGAGACTTCTAGGAATGAGGAGATCCAGAGTGTGTCAGAAAGATTTTCACTTTCCCTTCTCCTTGGGAGACAGGCTCCTGAGGGATTAATTTCTTCACTCCCTAGCCTCACTCCAAGCCTACAATGAGGTTTGGAAGAGGGAGCATGGTTCCCATTGGCAGAATAAGAGATGATTAATAAAGATAAAATATCCAGCTGGCCAGAGAGCACTGCTACTCCTGCTTTCAGGAAACTAAGCCCTGGTCTACACTAGTGGGGGGGGGGTCAATCTAAGATACGCAACTTTAGCTACAGGAATAGTGTAGCAGAAGTCGACATACTTAGACCAACTTACCGTGGGATCTTCACGGCGGTGAGTTGACTTCTGCCACTCCCCCGTTGACTCCGCCTACACCTCTTGCAGTGGGGGAGTACAGTAGTCAACAGGAGAGCACTAAGGGATTGATTTAACACGTCTAGGTTAGATGTGATAAATCGACCCCGATAGATCGATCTCACAGCGTTGATCCCCACTGTAGTGTAGACCTGGCCCTAGTTTTTGGCATGCCCACCCTTATTCATTATCTTCAGAAAGGGATGTCCCAACAGTGCTCAGATCAATAAAACATCACTATTCTAAAGACAGTGAAGTCTCCGAGACAGCGTAGCATGTACACAGCTTCAGTAACCTGATAGTTTTATCCCAGCTTCCTGTCCAGTTTATTGATAGATTAAACAGATTACCAATTGCTATAATGCTTAAAAGTTATTTTCCTTTATTCATTCAACCAATCTTCATCTTTGCTCCCTTCAGCAAAAGTCAATGTAAATGACACACACTCACTTTTTCTGCAGGAAGGCCTACTTTCACTTTCTGTCCCACGGCAAGTAATTTCAGGGGTATTGTTAAGGAGTCATCTGAATTGTCTTCATTCTCTTCTGTACCTGAAACACACTGGGGAAGGGGGATCTTAACTGTTTTATCTGGAGGCAGGAAACATTTCAAATCTGTTGAACAAATGAGCAGCTCTGATCCACTGTAAATTGGGTGGGAGAGTTGTAACAAGAGTTAATGAACAGAGAGGATATTACCTGCAGCCTGGCTTTTAGTATTGGCTCCCAACTCTTTATGCAGTGAAAGCGGAAAGTATCTAAGTCCATAGTGGTTTTCTGTGTTCCTTCATATGACGCATCCACCGTAAGCACAACATTTTTATTCTCTAGAGAAAATAGATTTATAGAGAGAACATGACTGACTCGAGAGTACAACAACCAACAAAGTCGGCACCCTTCCTTCTGTGAAGTTTACATCTTTCACACTACCCTTCAGCAACCCACCACACTGACTGATCTCAAGCCACAGCCAACCAAAAACGGCCAGTAGGCGGTATTCTCATTCAACAAAAGGAAAATTGAGATATATTGGCCTTCCCACTATTGACTAGGGGGGATCCTCTCCCACTTTTTCCCACCCATGAAAGCATGTGTCACCTTGGTAATTCTATCCCTTTTCCTTAAAGTTAACAGTTACAATTGAAAGAGGATCGAGGCTGAGAAGGGCAGTTCAGAAACTTTCATTGTAGCATATTTTATTGTCATTCAAAGGGCTATTTAGAAACAATCCTCACTGCGACTTAACATGCCTGCAGCTGGAAATAAGGGTTACTAATAGGATAGATTTTGTTGCCTGCTACCCTAGTCAGGAAATGGACTCACCTTTCAAATACTTTTTATTCTCCTCCTCGTCCACCTGAACTTCTAAGCAGCAAACTTCACGTGACTGTAAGTGACAATCAATGAAAGAATGGATGATAAAGAAATCAACTAAGAATGTTTCTAATGGGGGTGAAGGCTGGAGACGTGGACAGCTGATGGGTCTTGCACAGTTTGTATCATAATCAGAGCGTGTATGTCAGCTTCCAACTGGTCCTGATCGAGGTTACTTCAACTATCTTCCTATAATACATTCCGATTGATCTCTATTGCATTGTTAATGCTATGGTAGCTCCTTGGGATAGTTCAGGAACAACATATACTAAATTGTTAAAGCATATTCAGACCGCGTGACTGGAAAAATCTATGGCCAGAAGATTGAAGTCTTACTCCTTAGTCAGGAAATGAAGGGGAAAGGGATAAAACAGGATTTCAAAAGACAACCTGGGATTGGCAGTCGTAAGGAGAGGTTCCTGCGGAGCGTGTGCTGCCAGCAGCTCTTGCACTGCTGGGTAGGGTGCAGTCTGTGCCCCCTAGACACTGGGCCATCCAAGGGCATCCAACCTCTCAGCAGTTCACAACAGCTAAAGTGGACACAGCACCACTCAGCTTTGGCCCATCCACCCCTTGTAGATGGACATGGAGAGGCAAACGGGCCAACCCTGACTAGCACTGCAAGCCAGTGCACCCTGTCATAATGCCACTCAAATGGAGGGGTTGGGGCAAAGTGGCCTTCAAGCAAGACGGGGGCTTTGAGGGTCAAAGTGAGATCCCTGTGAAATCCTCCCTCCAAGGTCCATGCAGACTGCTACAGGAAACAGCCTCGCCTTCACTCCACCCCACTTAAGGTAATGCCAATGCACAGTACCTACCTGCCTCAACCACACTGTGGCTGGCCTTTAAAGAAGTAGGCCTAGGGCAAAATCAAATATTTGCACCCTCCCTGCCCTTGTGATGCTACACGTGGCCAAAAACCCTATCTGATCCAAAGTAAACAGAATAAAGCCTCTCACAGTGAATACTTTCTAGCAGATCTAGAAACACTGTCTAGGAAACCCTACTGACCTAAGTCAATCATAGTTTTCCCATCAATGTGCTAGGATTTCATACATATTTTTGAATATTTATTTGTGCATGGAGAATGCACTGCTGAAATCACACCAGATGGGAGTCCCTACTTCATAGCTATCTTTTAGACCCATCCTACTACTTATCATTTTCACTTATATCCTCTGTATAAAGTACCAAAAGAATTTTCTGGCTCAGGGAAAAGAAACAAATGAAGGGAAGGAACAAAGGAAAAGACAAAATGAAAAACTTACTACTAGGACACCATTCGTAATGAGCTTCTCAGGAGGACCAGGACTGAAAAAACAGAACCAAAAAAAAGAAAATGATTGTATTGAGTTGAATGAATTTTTTTAAATGAGCACTGGTGAAAGTTAACAACAAATGGCTTCCCCGCTTAAAAATTAATGCAAAACACAAATGTATTTTCAGAGCCCTAACATCTAGAACAGAAATATGGGCACTCACTAAGCACATTAAGCCAAACTTTGAAAAGTTAGAGAATGGAGATACACAGCTGCTATCACATGGAGAAACCAAAAAACCCACAAAACAAAAACTAACAACTGAAGGTTACAACTTCATCATGGGATAAAGACGGTCCATAACAGAGCATCCGACGTTGCATCTGACGAAGTGGGTATTAGCCCACAAAAGCTTATGCTTCAATACTTTTGTTTGTCTTTAAGGTGCCACAGGACTCTTTGTCGCTATAACAGAGCAGACCATCTAGACTGGTGCCTTGGTCAATGTTCCCTGTACTTTATTGATTTATTTAGTGTATGTATACTACGGGGGCTACAGACTACACTGGGCACATTTTTGTCCTTGGGTAAGCTTACATTTTTGTTTAAATGAGGATTGTGTGATGGGTGTGAGGAGGAGTGTGCAGGAGGTACATGTGAGTGTGTACATGAGAGGCAGACAGACAGATGGGGTCATTGTGTGTGCACCAGGGGGTGTAGGCAGAGGGATGAAGGGGGGTGTGTGCACATATGTGACAAGGCGAGCGGGGGGGCTGTCCAGAGGGCACTGCCCCAGGGTGGCTGCCCCCCAGAATCACAAACTAGTCCCTGCAGCCATTCACTCTGCAGCAGCAGTAGCCCAGCCAGAGGCCTGTGTGGGATATGGGATCTGTCAGACTGCACCTGTCCCAGGCTGAGGTTTTGAGGCCCCCCGAGCTGGGCACTCCCACAAAGGGACCCGGCTCCAGCTCCCTCCTCTGTTGCCTCTCAGCAGCAGCAACCACTGCAGCACTGGAAACCAACTGCCAGGCAAGGAGAACGGAGGACAATGCCTTGGTCCCATCAGGCCACAGCTCCAGAGCCACCCCTGCCCTGAGTTGGCACCACAGAGCCCAGCCAGGCCCCTCACTGAACTCCTGCATAATGGACATCCCAGCACAGCCACCTCCTTCCGGCCAGGGGAGCATGGAGACCAGGAGCATTTCCACCACCCTGCAGGGGGAGGTGGGACCGCACACGCCCTGTCCTGGGGGTGAGCAGAGCAGGTTCTTAAAGGGCCATACCACATCCCTGCTGGGGCTACACAGAGGAGACGTGAGTGGCATGGTTTCTGACCTGTGTGACATATACTAGATTACCACACAGCTGCACGTGCGTGCAGCTTACAGGGAACCTTGGTCCTGGTCCATCTAGATTTATATCCTGCCCGTAGCATGATATGGTGGGAGAGGTATTCATCTGAGCAGCTTTGGCACTGGACTGGTTGCCTCAAGTGTTCTGCCATATTTCACCAGTTGGCAGCCTAACCATACACTATAGAGGTTCGTTCCAACCTCATGGGAGCAGGTGGAGCCCACCCCAGGGTTCTCATGTTCTCCTGCAGCACCCAGGCCTAGAGTCAGATGGGCTATAGGGAACTATCCCCACTTGAAACCAAGTGCTATGGAAAGCACAAATGTCTCTGCCTCGGATCAACCTGATTTGTGATTAACTGTAGCGGAAGCCAGCATATGATCCATAAGAGGAAAACAAAAACCATTATAAATACAAATTATGAAATGCTTTAAAGTGGGAGGAAATATCCTGTCTGACTATTCCAGATAATTATTGACATCATGGAATCCTGAACAAGACAGTCTTTGCCCTAGAGAGCTTCCAGTCTAAGGCCTTGATCCTGCAAACACTTACGCAGGTGTTTATTTATTACTGTGAGTAAATCAAAGAGACTACACTCAGTAGTAAAGTCAGTGAGAGCACTGAAATCAATGGGACTACTCATGGACGAAGTAATAAAGTAAGTTTGCTGTGCTGGTCCCAGGATTTGAGAGAGACTGGGTGGGTGAGGTAATGTCTTTTAATTTAATGGACCAACTTCCACTGGTGACACATGCAAGTTTTTGAGCTACGCAGAGTTCTTCTTTAGGTCTGGGGAAGGAAATCTCAGACACTCTGATTTCACAGTAGAGTAAGCACAGGCATAAGTATTTTCATAGATATGACACTGTTTACAGATACATAGATTTTTAGGCCAGAAGGGTTCATTATAATGATCTAGTCTGACCAGCAATATAACAAAGGTCACAGAATTTCACCTAATGATTCCTGCAGCAAGCCTATAACTTCTGTTTGAGTTATACCATATCTTTGGGAGAAACAAACTATCTTAATTTAAAGACTGCGTGATGGAGAAATGGTTCCAATGGTCAGTAACTCTCATTGTCAAAAAATTGTATCCTATTTTTAGTCTGAATTTGTCTAGCTTCAGCTTTCTCACTATGATTTTTTCTGCTAGATTGTATAGCCATATATTATCAGAGATCTCTTCCCTACATAGGTCCTTACAGAACATGCTTGTCACCTCTTAACCTTCTCATAGATAAAATTAAATAGCTTTTAAAGTCTCTTGTCATAATGCATGTTTTCCATTCTTTTCCTGTCGTTCTTGTGGCTGTTTTCTAAACCATTTCCAATTTTTCAACATTCTCTTTGCAATGTGGTCACCAGAACTGGATGCATTATTCCACCAATGGTCTCGCTGATGCATAACGCCACCTCTCTACTTATTATTCTCCTTATTTTATAGATCCAAATACCGCATATGCCTTCTTAGCTACATCACACTGGGAGCTCATGGTAGTTATCTGCCATTACTCCTAAATCTTTTTCAGTGTCCCTGCAATCCAGGATACTGTCTCTCATCTTGTAAGTGTGACCTACATTTTTTTACTCTAGACCTTGCATCTGTCTGTTTTAGAATGCATCTTGTTCAAAAGAGTCCACCTTACCATGCAATGCAAATTGGGTTCTATAAACTTACTTGTCCCAATGTTATTTACCATTCCATCTATTTTTGTGTCCTTAGCAAATCTTATCGGCAATAATTTTATGTTTTCACCTAGATCATTGATAAAAATACTGACTAGCACTGGACTGAGAACAGATCCATGTGCACTAGAAACACCTGCAATAGGCATACAAAACCAATAAATGGAATCAATGTGTGTTGGGATAATGAGGTAAAAATAAAACAAAGTTAAGACGTAAAACTGTAATCTCAACTTTCCTCTTCTTCTTTTTTAATGGAAGAGGAGGAAGATACATTTCCAATATTACATTCATGTTGACCCTTGTTGTGAATGTATTATTACCACCTTATCAGTCTCCACCTACTCAAGGGCCTACAACTTTGGAATTTTACTCACATTTTCTCCATCTTGAATTCCACTTCCAGAGACTCCTGTTTCTGAAAAGAAAAAGGGACAATAAGCATCAATCAATAGTATCATCCCATTCAGACCAGAACTATCTTAGCTTTACTTTCTGGACAGATCTCTTCCACCAGACCCTTGATGGACTATCAGGGATGTTATCAGATTATGCTTCCCTTTACAGCTTGCCAATGAAAATGAAAATCAAATGAAAGGAAACCCACAGAACCTGGCAAAAGGAACTCCCCCTGAGTAGCATTTAGGTAATGTATGAGTTTTTCTCAGGTTTTTCACCACCAGTTTTCACATTCTTAGGGAAGCATCTGAGCATGGGGAGAGTAAAATTAACTCAAAGGGTAGAAAACTATTGATTTGGACCACAAGATAAATAGCACTTTGGACAGACATAAATGATATCAAATTGTCAACATTTTTTAGAGTCTCACAAAGATGGTAGCATAACAGAGAACAAAATGTTTTTTTCTGAATCTATGAAAAGAGATTTTTGGTGCCACTGCTAATAAACATTTAATGAAACAGGACAGGGGTATTGGCTCATGCAAAGCCAAAGCCAGGTCACTATGAGAAGGAGATGAGACAGCGACATTCTGCTCAGTTCTCCTGAAATTTCAGTCCTTACCTCTGATTTCAAAGAGAATATCTCATAGACTACTTCTCCAGGCCTGACTTTAGCAACATCAAACAGAACTGTGAATTTTGGGTCATCTTTGGTGAGTAAATCATCATCAGAGACTGTCAATTCTAGGATATTCTGGAAGCAAAAGGGAAGATGTGTAAGAATTGTATACCCTACTTAAAAGAGACAAAAAATTAGGTAATATTTGTTACATTATCTCTCAGCTGAGAGAAGAGAAGAACAAAGGAGGCAGTGCATTCCTTCATGAGCCAGGCAATGTGGAGTTCACTTATTAACTCAATTCCAAGAAACTGGTGCATAATGATTCAGTTGGTGTCTTTTCGATCATCCACTGTTTCCTGTGATGAGAAAATGGTACCTCTCCAGAGCCTTTGCTGCCACCCAATTCAAGCATCAGTGATTTCAGCATCTCCATAACCAAGATTGTCTCAAATAAATCAACTAA
The DNA here is from genome assembly GCA_032164245.1 of Sternotherus odoratus. Classification (NCBI taxonomy): domain Eukaryota; kingdom Metazoa; phylum Chordata; order Testudines; family Kinosternidae; genus Sternotherus; species Sternotherus odoratus. Next base: position 52,815,729 of record JAVMKO010000006.1, on the reverse strand, counting down.
TCTCTGCTGTTTTACTCTGCACAATCAGCTCTTTGGAATTCAGTCTCAAGAGCATTTCCCTAATTTGTCTGCTATGTTTGATGAGCAAGACTTAAAGTGAAGCCTCTGGATGCTTCATAAGGATGAATTCTCATTGTCTTAAGTACCTTGGCCTCATTCTGGATCCTGAAGTAAAAGGTCTCATTCCAGATAGGGTCATCAGTTTTCTTGATGGTTTTGGTCTTGATCTTTTTATTTGAAGCTGTGGGCAGCCACAGGCTCACATAGCAATGAGATGCAGTGACTGCAAAAGAAAAAGAAATGACATGCCAGTATTTTGTATCTGTTTATATAAAACTTGTTTCAGTCTTAGAAGTGGACATGAATGCCATTACCCAGCAGGCTTTGGGGAGAAAAGAGAAATTGTCTATTCTAGAGAAGGAGAGAGAGAGAGATGGCTGGCTGGCTGGCTGGATGATGGATGGATGGATAGATACCACAGAACTGTGCTCCATCCAATATCTGTCTTTGACACTGGCTAGTACCTGGTGCTTCAGAGGATGGTACAAGAAACCCTACAGTGCACAGTTACTGAATAACCTGCCCACACAAAAAGTATTTTTCTAGCCCCATTTGAGGGCCTCTTCTGTCTTGGAGCACAAAGGGTCATTTATTTCCCTTCAAAAGCTCTAGGCTATTTTTAAATCTTTATTACTATACTTCCAGATATTCTTATTAACCACACCCGCTTATTTGAATGATTGTGGAAACTCACTCAACTGCCTTTTTGCACAGACACTTGGTTGTAACATTCTATCTGAAAAACTCTGGGACACAAAAGGCCACTCAAAGAGACACAGTGCCAGGTCTGTCTTGAAACCAGGACTGGGCCAAGATTCTGCATGGCTTTATGACGTGAGACGTGTGGGGTCTCAGACATATTTCCATAACTCACATAGCAGATCTTGGAGTGGGATGGTTTAACTGGACAGGTCAAGGATGCTTTACAGCTGTGGAAAGTGCAGGAGAGGACAGTTAAGCAACTGGAGGAAGGGGGTCAGAGTTCCGCCTGCCTTTACTGTAGATATTCAAAAGGATTTCTCATTAGCTATAGAGGATTTCTGCAAACGGGAGATGAGGAAGTCCCAGGGTACATCTGTAATGGGTTGGACCCCCCTTCTGGGGTGCCACCTGATGTTCTGGGGTCCCACTGAGCCTGCCCATTCCACCAGCCTGGGCTCCTTCACCCTGTTCTTCTGCACACAGACAGACAGACACACACACACACACACACAACACAGAGACAGGTAGGGACGCACCCAGCTGTAGAATCACGGTCTGCAATCAGCTTTGTGTGGGAAGACTCAGCTCGGGGAATCGCCCAGCACTCTGGTGCACATGCCCTCAGGAGTGTAAACCCAAACTTATATTGTCTTGTGCTGTAGAGAGGGCTATATAGCTCGTGAAATTCACCCCCTGCCTCAGTGTGGAGGAAGATATGCACAGCTTTTTGTCCCCTTACCCCCGGTCATGAATTGCACACACTGGGTTTTGGAATAAACAAAAAACAAGTTTATTAACTACAAAAGGTAAATGTTGAGGGATTATAAAGGATAGCAAACAGATCAAAGCAGATTACTGAGCAAATAAACCAAACACACAAACTACGCTTAATACACTAAGGACGTGGTCACCAACCAGTCGATTGCGATCGTCTGCTTGATCCTAGAGGATCTCCCACTTGATCACAATCTCCAGTGGTGCAGTGGGGCTGCCACTAAGGCAAACTCCCTACCCTGGCCCCACACCACTCCCAGAAGCAGCCAGGGCAGCCTCAGGGGCAGGGGTCTCTCTCTGTACGCTGCTCCTGCCTGCAAGCACCGCTCCCACAACTCCCATTTGACGGGAGAGCTATGAGGGCATTGCTTGAAGAGAGTGGCAGCACACGGAGCCATGTGCTTCCTACCTTCCCCCCAGGGACCCCAGGAGCACATTGGCCCCTTCTGTGTGTGGCGTGGGGTTGGGGTAGGCAGGAGCCTGCCTTAATGTCACTGCACCCACCACTGGCCAGGAGCCACTGGATATAAGTGCTGCCTGGCAGGAGGTACCTCAGCCCCTCAGCCCTCAGCTCCCTCCCAGAGCCAGGACCCTGAATCCTGCTTCTGCACCCCAAACCTCCTCCTGCACCCAACACTCTGCCCCAGCCCGGAGCCCCTTCCTGCGAATAGCATAGCTGAAGTTGCGTATCTTAGTTTGAACCCCCCCTCCCCCCAAGTGTAGCCCAGACCACAGTTGGGAGTCTTCTGTCCCACTAGCTCCATGAAAGACTGTCCTCACATCTGCAGGTACTTCAGGCATTTGATGCCCCCTGACAATAATCCAAGTGCTACCTCTTTAATTATACTGCATTTACTTCTCAACTATATTGCTCAGTCAGTGAGCTCTGGGGAGTACCGAAGGAAGGACACAACTCACAGAAGTCTTTCGAAGCGATGTTCCTGGCTCGTATGACTCTCACGGAGAGCAGACAGTTGGGAGAGGTTTTGATCTGCAGAGAAACCAAATATGAGTTTCAGTAACATAAAATAACACAACATTAACTATATTCCAAATAGGACAGGAAAGGGCTTTTCTACTTACTGTTTGCTCTTATTCTTCTACTAGCAACTATTGTTCATAGTGGAAGGATACATTGCATGACCACCACCATCACCGTTACCCCCTGAAAACTGGTTCTTAAAATGGTTTTCCTCTCCGCCTCCAGTTAAATTTAGAATGAAGGAACCTCGCTCTAATTTAATAGCAACACATTGTGCCAGGGAATGTATTACAGGCCATTGAGTACATCTTGGATGGATGAAGGTATGAGCTGGGAGGAGCCATGGTCCCAGCCTCGGACAACCTTTAGAGCCACGCACAACATTTACTGTCAATTCAATGCTGCCTCTTCGTCAGACTTCCTCTTTGTCAAACCTGTTCTTATAAACCTTCAATGATAGAGATTCCACAATCTCCCTAGGTAACTCATTGCAGGGCTTAACTACCCTGACACTTAGGAAGTGTTTCCTAATGTCCAATTCTCATCCTCCGGGACCTCTCTGCAGCATCTGACACTGTTGACCATGAGCTTCCGCTGACTCATCTGAGAGAGGTGACAGATCTAGAGTAATGGCTTAAATGATTAGTAGCCTTCCCGGAAGGAAATACTCAGTACATAGTGATGGGAAACTGCACCTCAACTGCTAGACCTTGACTTGTGGAGTCCCACAAAAATCAACTCTCTCTGGTCCTTTTCAACATCTCCATGCAGCTTTTAGGACATGAACTGGCCAGATGACATGGACAGACTTAAGAGCCAGCAATATGCAGATGAGACACAGTTCTACCTATCCTTCACCACATATGACCACACTGCAACTACAAAGGTGGCCCGGGGCTTGGCCAAGATCAGTTCATGGATGAGAAACAACTAGCTGGAGCTGAACCGCAACAAAACAGGGACGATGCAGATGGGAAGCGGAAAATGCTTTGAAGATTTTGTAGTCACAGTGAAGTCTCCTTTGGTGATAGCTTCACACCCGCCATAGATCAGTTCTGTTTGTAGTCTAAGATCACTTTTGCATTCCTCATTGGTTCTAAGCTCTCACATAGCAGCATCTATGAGTCATGTTATCTACCAGATATGGTTAGGTTGGAGACCCTGTCCCATTTTTGAGGATGATGGACCTTCATCACCTCTCCTCTAGACTACACAGCAATACAAAATACCAGGGCGTGAAGCCTTCACTGCTTAGGAAACTCAAACTAGTACACAATGCTACAGCACATTGACCCAACAATACAGGCTACAGCAAGAACATTACCTCTATCTGCTCTCTACACTGGCTTCCCACAGAATACTGAATCAGGTTCAAGATATCCGTCCTTATCTTCAAAGATCATCCTAAAGTCCCAGGCACAATGGAACTCTCAGCTCATCTGTGCAGAAGACAGTTTTATAAGGGACCAATCCAAGCTGTGGAATGAACTCCCCCGGGGACTAAGGACCATCACAAACTCCACCACCTTCCACTCTATGGGCCAGGCACATTTCTTTGATCTTGTCTTCTCTAGCATATAGACAGAGCAATTAGTTCATTTTAAAAAAATCCTCTTCCAAAACAAGAGAGACTGCATTGCACATGCTTCTCCCTCTGGGAGAAAGATGAGAGAACAAACACCATGTGACAGATGTTAGTCATATTGCTTAATGCACTGCTGGAAGATGCTCACATGCTACAGTGATAAACATAGAGCAAGATCCCGAGGCAGAATAGAATAGAATTTACTCCAGATTATCTTCTCACTCCCTTCTCGCCCTTCAGTCCCCAGGCCTAACTGCTCCCTTTGTGCTAAATGGTACCATCCCTGAGTTTCCCAGTGTGCTGCTGGGAAATGTACAGGCTGTCCAGCCCTGTAAGTGGCATGCCTTCCTTGTACCCTCCTCCTTTCTCCTCCACAAAGACCAGGGACAGCCTGGCCCTTTGTTTCCTTTTCCTATCTTTAGCTTCATGCCTTTCATCATGCTGCCCCCTACATCTGGAAAACTGTCCCCATCCCCATCAGCCAAATACCGTCTGTCCTTCCATAAACCCCTTTAAAATCTGTCTCCCCAAGCAATCCTTGCTCCTTTCTTCTTAATCAATAATCCCCACATCCTCCCTCTCCTGTACTGCTGTTCTATTATTTAGGCTGTCAGCTCCTCAATGCAAGTAATATACGTTATTGATGTTTAGAAACCATGACAGCACTACAGAACTGTTGTAGAATAATAAACTTTGATGAAAGAAAGGTGCAGGGTCCTCACCCTTCCCAGTCTATTTCTGTGCCTTGAGCTGTAGCTCTCTGGCTGGATAGGAGCAGGCGGTAGCTTTGACTAGATAGGAGGAAAAACATGTTTGCTCTGAAGTCCCTTGATCATGTTCTCATCTGTCCTTATCTCTCTCCATTAGAAATCACCTGGCATCACACACTCTTCTAGAATGTACTCTTAACATTTGGAATCAAGTTTGGAAAATATTATCCTGTAAACACACAGGAAATGTCATCTCCCATCTTGCAGTATAGTAACAACTCTTTACATACCCTACCTTTGTTGGAAAAAAATGAGAGAGAGAAAGCTTTTTGTTGTTTTTCCAATATTTTAAGACAATGGGTCAATGAAATTACATCATAGGGTAGACTTATTCCTAAAGGTTGGCCCCCAGATCTCTGTATGCTACATACGTTACTCATCCTGCTGACCCTGGAAGATACAGTGCTAATAAGAACATAAAAAAAGGCCATACTGGGTCAGACTAAAGGCCCATCCAGCCCAGTATCTTGTCTATGGACAGTGGCCAATGCCAGGTGCCCCAGAGTGAATGAACCTAACAGGTAATGATCAAGTGATCTCTCTCCTTCCATCCATCACCGCCCCTCTGACAAACAAAGGCTAGGGACACCATTCCTCACCTATCCTGGCTAATTGCCATTAATGGACATTAATCATGACTTCTAAAACAGCCATTCACATGCCTACTAGCACCAAAAGATGGTAATCAATCCTCTCATCTGCTTACAGGCAGTCTCTCTAGGATGTCAGTCCAAAACCAAAACCTTTGAGTTTTAACAAAGGAAATCAGGACACTTATAATAATAAAAACTTGGTTCCAGAAATTTTGTATCAAATATCAGTTCCACCAGCAATTTAGATGGATATTCACTCCCCCACTGCTTCTCTGTCCCTAGGGAACTACTGATTCACTTGCTTGATCAATTAACAATAAAGAGTCTACTAAGACCTTGTTTGGATACAGGACAAGGAAAACCATTTAGAAATAGAATTTGGAATTTACACATCAACTCTAGATTCCAGATCTAAATGGCTCTCTCAACCAAAGCGTCAAAACAGTTCCACTATTGTCTCTACTATTAGTTATTTCTTCTATGAGAGTCAGTTTCACAGCATACAAAGTCCAGCTGGGAACACACCTTCTAAGATGAAACCTAGAAATAAAGTCCTTGATGTGTACCTGCTGCATCCCAAATTTTGAGTGTACGCTATATTTCACCTTCATCTCAGCAAAGCTAAGTAACTCTTTGGGCCAAAGCCATCCCTGCAGTATAACTTCATTGTCTTTTTGATTAAGGTTTTTTCCCTTGCCCTTTCAGCAACCTGTAGTTAGCTAAATAGGTCTATACTGAGCAGTGGGTACTTCTACTCAGTGACTTCAAGCTTGGTGCAATTGTTTCCTTAAGTGTGATACATTTTTCCTCCACTATTGTACAGAGGAAAGGGATGCAAGTAATACATCTTACACCACATGGAGTCACTCAGCATATCATCATTATTTTTGGATGTGGAGATTTTGGTTCAGCTAATTATGAAGTGAGAGGCTGTTTACCAGAGTCAGAATAAGAGATAATATCCTAGGAAATTACAGAGGGATTGTTACAACTATGCAGGAAGAGGAATTTTCTTGTCATAGGAAATTCCCTGATTTCAAAATTTGTTTTCATTGTGAATCACTGTGTTTTACATTTTTTCTAAATGAAATTTCATCAGAATCAATACGTCCATGGAAAGTTTCAACCTCAACAAAACAGCATTTTCTGACAGAAAAATATTCCATCAGAAAATGTTGAACCAGGTCCAGTGATGACTACAGCCAATACCAGGAGAAAAGGCCCTGATGTGAATATCAAATCAAAATTATATCACCAGTTTGGACAGTAGCCATGACCAAAGCTTCTGTAGAAACCATGATGATACATTGAGACTTTAAGAATAGTAAAGAGAATTTTCTAGATGTTATGAAGTATTTACGCTTTTTACAGATTTCTGTCTTTAAAAATAAAACCTCTATTCCCTGGTTTAATTATAATTGCCCTGTCAAGATGCTGAAAAATGCAAATGTCTTTTCAGATGCTCTTTATAAAAAGCATTAGTTGCTATAGTAGGCAGCTCTTCAGGTTAATGTCTTCAGAATGTACATGAAGCTTTTTGTCAGTATAAAAGATTCAAATTTAATTATAGGTACCCTGAATGAACAGGTCCACACCCCTTCTGGGTGGCAAAAGCAATTTGTAATGTTTGGATTGTTTTTAACCTATTGTTCTTAAAGTTAAGCATTCAAACCATGGATATGTACTGCAACCTTAATGGGTTTTGGGTGTGAGAAGGCTAGAAATAGTACATGATCATCAATGATTCTCCTCAAGTTGCAGCATACAATATTGTCCCTTTTACTCTGTTTAAAACCTCAGAATGTCCTTTTTTTCTCTTACTTTTTTGTGAAATGAGGTATAAGAACTGGGATATTGGTTTTGAAATAACTCCTAGTCTGTACTACCTCCACTATGCTGAAGTCCCTTTTCTTTTACATCTATCACCCTCTCTTAAATACTCCTGTGAGAAAATAACTCAGACTGTTAACAATTCTGTTTACACCTTTAGTAAAAAGTTATCCCCTCCCCTGCCAACAACACTCATTAGTGGAGAACACAGACCCAGACATGAAGAACTTTCACTAGGATGGAGGAGGTACAGAAAGACACCCAAATGCCACAGCAGAACTGTCCCTGCAGTTAAAGCCGGACTAAAACATGCTGCATTCTGCCCCAGGCAGTCACATCTGCATCTCAAAGGATCCGGCCAGAGTCTGCTGAAGGGTAGGAAGTTAGGTACCTGATGAGAACTGGCAGGGTCTCCACAGCAGCAGGGTTTCTAACAGTCACTAAAAATACTGGCTATTTTCTTACCTTACCCACAGAGATCTCCATTAATTTCAAGTTAGGCTGTGGTGGTGATGGCAAAATCCCAACTGACTTTTGAGCAACAGAGCTGTTGGCTCCCAGTCACACACACAGCTTGTTGTTGCCTTTACACTGATACACCCAGCAGGGCAGGTATAATTTATAGTCTCTGAGATCCACCCGCTGACTCCTTTATATGCGGAGAAAGCAGTCTGCTGACGTATGCCCCAGTACTTGGGGTGAGGGAAAAGATGCAGCTATCATAACACTTCAAGTGCATATACTGCCATGTTCAGAGGGGTTATCCCTAACATCACCACCACCTGGTCATTAGTCAAACCATGCCTACCCATAATGGTTTTTATCCAGCACTTTAAAAAAGCATAATACTCCCATAAAGAATAAGGCTGGGAAGAAATCCCTGAATCCCAGCCACAGATGTCTGGTGAAACATCTCATCCCCAGTCCCAGCTCAGCCCATTCTGTACTGGGATTTTAAAAAAAAATGTAGAGTTTTGAATCTCTCTATTTCCCAGGATTTCTTAACCTGAGGGATGGGCTCTCTAGAAGGCCAGGAGGGGGTGTCCCAGGCTAGTTAGGAATGTATGTGGGACAAAGGGAAAAAAACCCAGTGAGGACAGGGAAAGCAGCTGCCCATAATCTGTGCTAGTGGCCAGGGCTGGCTCTACCATTTTTGCCACCCCAAGCAAAAAAAAAAAAGGGCGTCTGGAGCAGAGCACTGCCGAAGTAAAAAAAAAAAAGGCGGCTGGAGTGGAGCGCTGCCGAAGCGGGGAAAGAACAAAAAGGGGGCTGGGGGGGGGGGGGCACGAAGCACAGCACCGCCGAAGCAAAGGAAAAAAACAAACCAGTGGATTATTCTTGGCTCAGTAGATTTGGAGGGCTGCATTGAAGTGAGAGGTGAGAAAGGCTATGTCTATACAAACATAAAGATCATGGAAGTGAGACACAGGATGCAAGCACTGTTAAAGTCACTGCAGCCTTTATTAAGAGTATTTTAATTATTTGTAGATGCTCCAGAAGCTCACAAAACCCCTCAGGTTTCTGGGATTCTAAGAACTCACCTTGTGGTAGAGTGCCCATAATTTCTCGTTTGCAGTTCCAGGAATTCCAGATCTCCTCAGACACTTTGATTCATAAAATGTTTGAGGCATCTAGAACTGCCACCCTTTCTGTATGTTATTTCTTAAAATCCAGGAATTCTGTACACTCTTTAACAGCTACTCATGGAAATGGGAACCCTTAGCATCCATCACCTCCTTAGCAAAGGATTTTAAGCCCAGGGTTCAAGGGCTTAACTCGTTAGCACTGTGTAAAATGGCCAATGAGCTAGGTAGGCTCTGACTAGGAACAAAAAGTCAGAAATAAAATACTTTTTTTGAGGAACAGACATCTTTGAAAACTTCCATTTCAGAAGAACCAAAATGGAATTTTCCAAAATTGGTGAGGCTGGCTCCCCGGCTCCTCGCCCAACTTGCCTCCAGCCCACCCACCCAGCAGGCAACATGAAGAGCCAGCTAGACAGTGAGTTAGATAGCCCAGCAAACCGGCCAGCCTAGCCACACACCAGTTGGATGGCTGGCTGGGGCGCTGTGGAGCCCAGGGAACCAAGGAACCAGAAGCCTGGCATCTCAGAGAGATAGGCAGCCTGGGGACCCATGGGGCAGGGCATGTTCCTACCTAGTTTCAACTGAATGAGCATTTTCTGATGGAAAAGCTATTTCATCATAAAAATTTTGACTAGCTCTACTCATCAGCCATCACTTCCTTGGAATCAGAGTCCGACTTCTTGCAGATGTTAAAACTGTGCAACTGGGAAATAGCAGGCTGCTGTAGCATAAATATCTCCTCTTCCTTCTCCTCTTCCTCCAGTACCATAAGCAAACAGCTGGCTGGTGTGTCTCAGTTTTCCAAGATTGCAACAACTTGTGCAACAATGAAACGTTGATACAGTAGACTCTCGATTATCCAGGATTGGGTTAACCAGGATTTCAAAAAAATTCTGCGTAACTCTCCGGGCCGGCTCTGGCTTTGTTGCCGCCCCAAGCACACACACACAAAAAAACCCACCAGGGCGCAGGGCAGCCTGTGAACCAACACCCCCTTCCCCAGCACAGGGTGGCTGGTGAACCAACACCTATGGATGGGATTATCTGGGATTTTATGAACCAGGATTATTTTTTTCCCTATCATCCTGGATAATCGAGTCTACTGTAATTCCAAAAGTTTTCACAAATAAAAGCAGCAGTTATTGGACAAATATACCTACATCTGTGCTACATCCACAGAATCGTTCAACAGCTCTCAAAATGCTTGATAACAGTCCCTGACCTCTAGGTATAGTCAGCCAATGGGAATGTTCTGATGTAATACTTGTAACTTTATAGCTTTTTAAGTGCTTGTGTGGTTAGTATAAAAATTGGCCTAACCTAGTCTGTGGATCTCAGAGACCACTCCAGATGTCTTGACAAATATTTGACTTGAGCTTCTCACTAAAGCAGATATTAATTTTCTAATTCACCTTCTGACCCTTGCAGTATTAGCCACCAACTTCAAATGGGAATTTTGCATGATAACAATGAGCAGGTTTTAGCCAGTCATTTGCTACAGCAACATGCTACACCCATCTTTTGAACTTCTTTCAGAGATGTAAGAGCCTCCTAGGTGCAGAGCAGCATTTAGATGGGCAGCAGCATGGTATCACTGGATTCAGAACATAAGCATCCGTGTGTATGTACACATGGCTCTCAGTGGACGGGGCAGTCTGACTCATACTACTGTCTCTGGATATGTTGCTACTCCCTATTGTGCCATATATTTACTGGCAAACCTGCCAAGTCTGTCAGAGTATCCCCCACAAACAGGCTTGAAAGATGAGCTGCATAATAAAAATGTACCATGTGTGTGTTGATAAAGAAAAATGTATCACATAAGTGATGAGCTCCTTGTGACTGTGTACATTCACCCCTATTTACTGATTTGTTTGGGGTTGGTTTTTATTTTATTTATTTAGACCAGTTTCTTCCAGGCAGGGACTGTCCTGCACTGTGTGTTTGTGTAGCAACTAACAAAATGGGGCCCTGATCCCAGGTGAGGTTTCTAGCTGCTCGACTGAAACCAATAATCGTTTCTATTTTCACTCCTTGAAAGTTGAGTTTATTTGTTCTTCAAGATGACCTTTATGTATTCTCACCCTTCCATACCTTCCTTTCACATTGTGACCTTGACCTTTTCCTCGGCCTCTTCCCCACACTTCCCTCCCACTAGCCATCTACCATTAAATAAAGACTAGATGTTTTTCCTTTAAAGACATGCTCCAACTCAACCCAGCAATAAGGGCATAAGAGAGGAATCACTGGCTGAAATTTTATGGTCTGAGTTATACAATAGGTCAGACAAGATGATCATACTGGGTCCTTCTGACCTTAAAAATCTATCAATTTCCTTTCCTTCCCAGCCCCTAACCCACCCACTCACCCTGCCTGTATTAACAGTTCAGAGGTTGGTTCCAACGGTAGTGGGCAGTGAAGGCTCTCTATGAGCTAGATGGGAGGAGAGGGCTTCAGGTGAAGAGCTTATCTGCTCCTGTTGCCACAAGGAGTCTCTAAAATTAAAGTAAGTCTGCTAGAATTCCATAAACTTAGGCTCCCATCCATGTACTTCCCCGCACTTCACCCAAATATGGAGTTTGCATGAAGTGCCCAGCCAGTGACCGCAAAGCTTCTCAGGTGCCGTATTACAGAGGACACATGCAGGGTCTTACTGAGTAGTCCCAGGCTTCAATTCCCTGTGGATCCTAGGAGCTATGAGGTTAGGAGGAATAGCCCCTGCCTCTCCCATATGCTCCCAAGCACTTCCTCCCTGCGTCAACAGTTGGAGGAAATGACAGAAGGTGAACCTCACAGAGTTTCCTGGGTCAGTTTGCCATTCTTCCATGGGTATTGCATGGGAGTGGCGCAATTCGTGTTTTAAATTATGTCTGGTTAGCTCAGCAGGTTTCTGACTTTCCTGTTCATTGTTAACACATCAGTTCGTAGGCAGTATAATTAGGGTAATTATAATGATATGGCTAATCCAATTATGATATCCTTCTTCCTTACCATCAAGACAGGTGCAGGGCAGGGCACAAGTAAAGAAATCAACACCCTTGAGTCTATTCCAAACCTGTATTTTCACTCCCTCATAATGCCTCTTTCTGGGAACGTGTGGAGCTTGAAAGTGCAATCCCTTTCAGAAGTTTCCGAGACCTCGGCACGGCTGAGGTAAAGCAGCCATCGAGCTTGCATTGTAGTCTTGTACAGAGGAGAAACACACCCAGATCTGTCTCAGAAACGTTACTGCTATTCTTTCTTATTTTTGCTTTTTCTTAATCTAAAATAAAAGTCATTTAGACTGGATGTGCATGGTTAGTTTTTTTCATACACAAAAACCGAACATTGTCATTGCTCATGTTTAGTCTTGTGCCAATTGTAAATCCTTTTTAAACATTTGAACAAAATCATTGGAGCAGTCGAATTCATGCATGTGAATGTATCTCTCAGTTCAAGCCAACCACATGCCTCAGAGTGACCCTGTCCTCTACTATAGCCTATGGTCTTTCACAGTTTAATTCTCATTGAGCACTTCTCCGTGCATCCCCTTCGAGGCCAGGCCTACGTAGTTATTTCCTTTCAGGAGCGGCTGTGGCTATTGATATCACTTATAACTTAACTGAGGTCTTAAACTAACCCAAGCACAGTCTACCAAGATGCTAGGATAGGGCCTCCTACTCTAGAACAATACACCATTTCATGGAGAAACAGGGAACATAAGCTCTGGTTACAACATGTGCGCTTGCAGTGTTGTAATCCATTGACATGGCAAATCATTTTCTCAGGGAGTGCCTGGGCCATGTTCATATACAACTGACCCCGGAACTGTTGCTGCAGCACTGCATGATGAAATTCCTGAATCACCCAATCCAACAACTTCCGCCACAGCTCTCACGAGACTATGCTTTTTGAAAAATTGGGCAAGTATAGTAGGAACTGAATGGTATTCTGTTGGCCCAAACAAAACCAGCAATTTCAAATGCTACATGCTCCATGTGACAAAGGACATGCTGGTTAGCACAGCTCCCAGGTGCATAACATTTGTCTTGACGTTCTTTAATTTGCACGAGGTCGAACATTCAGATACGCAAAAGCTGGAAGGAGTAGAGGGGCAGCTGTGTAGATTGAAGTCTAGAGCCATTGTACACTACATTTTTAAATCTAAGTCTTTCCACATTTAAGCATGCTCATATATGCTGTTATATGCCGTGGGGGGAGGGGAAGTGTATTGCAGGTTGAATTGAGAGTTTGTTATAGAAATACCTTTTTGTCAAAAAGCCACATTTTTATTGAGTTGAGAGAATCATATTGTGTTTTTAAAATGTGTTATACCTTTAAGAGTTTGGACCAACGGCCAATAAACTATCAGTTGGCAGTTGGCCCAGGTGCTAGCAAGCTGCCCAGTAAGTCCAGCTGTGTGTGCCCATCCAAGCCCCTCCTCCCTCGGTGAAGAGAGGAAGAAGATGGAGGGGGGAGAAGCAGAAAGCAGTCTGATTTTAAAGACAGATCTAAAAGAAAGTAAATTTTGTTAGTGTGGTCCTGCCAGCAGGCACACACCTGTACGAGTATACCGATGATGTCATGCCCTCGGGCCCTCACGGGGGAGTGCACTGAAGCGCTGTACCGAGTCACGGAGGGACTCGAGGGGCAGGGCTGGGCCCTAAACCCCAAGAAGATCCAGGAGCCTGCCCGCACTATGGTGTCTCCGAGAAGCCTCTGGATGGAGCCAGAGTGCCAGATTCCCCCGAAGGTGTACCACACCGTACAGAGTTACCCTGTGTCCCAGGACAAGAGAGAGCTACAAGTTTACCTGAGCCTTGTGGGTTTCTAGCATGCCTTCATCATCCCCCACCTGGCCTTTGTGACTTCCTCTTTCCAAGCCTCGGTGTGCAGAGCCACCCCCTGGCAGTAGTAGGCCCACCACCAAGCTTTTGATTTAACCAAGGAAGCACGGACCATATGTTTGCCTCCATGCCCCCCCCCCCCGGGGGGGGGGACTTTTGAACTGGAAGTGACTACTGTAGCTGACGTGGCCTCCTGAAGCCTATAGCAGCAAGTGATCAGGCCTGCACCTGTGACTGTCCGGACACCGATTCTCCGGAGCAGCTGGGCCCGGGGGGGGGGCCACCCAAGAGCAGACAAGGGTGGCCCAAGCGGCAACCCTGTTTAAATGAAAGCACCATCAGCAGCAGCACATGCTGCTAAGCAAAGCAGCCATCTCCACACCCCATGCTCTGCTGTGGGGACGATCACCTTTAAGCATGCTCCGGCCCTCGCAGATGAACTACCTAAGAGCGACCCACCAGTGTACCCGCCTCCGGTGACGGAAGCTCCAGAGCCCGGGGCCTTGGTGGCCAGTGAGCAGCCGTACATCTAGTTCATTAGCGGCTCCGCCTTGTACACCGACCATGGGGTGTGATAGTAGAGAACTGTTGCTTACGCACCCTACACTGAAGACATCATACTGAGTTGAAGCACGGGGGGCTCAAGCCGATGGGCCGAGCGCCGTAAAGCAGTGTCGGCCCTGGAGGCCTACACCCCCCCCCCCCCCCCGGGGCCTACTTGTATACGGACAGCTGAGTGGTATACAAGAAGCTGTGAACATAGATAGTGACATAAGAAGCCAAGAACTAGCAGCTCGCGGACCACCCCATCTGGAGTGTGGCCCTCTAGAAACAGCTGCTAGCCTACACACGAGCAGCCTCCCCGGCCTTGCAGCACGTAGATACCCACACCAAAGCTAACACCCAAGAAGCCCACTAGAATGCAGAAGCAAATGCCATGGCAATGAGGCTGTGCCTGGTCCTAGCAGAAAGAGTACACGCAGAAGCAGGGCGCCGAAAAGCCCTAGCGGTGCAGCTGTACGGACAAGAGAAAGGCCTTCAGCTGCCATTCTCCTGCTATCACATTGCCCACCTCAATTGCGCCAGGAGCACGTGCCTCATACCCATGGCCCTCCCAGGCCCAGAGAGCCACATCAGTTGAGCGACTGCACCTTGTCAAAACTGGCAGGTGGACTGCATTGGTCCCCTGCCCCCAAAGAGAAAACACTTGTATGTTCTCACTGCTGTGGACACGCATATGGACTTGTTGTTTGTAGCATCCAGTGCCCCTGTCAGCGCTGCCACCACTGTGACGGCCCTTGACCGCCTGATGCAGCGGTATGGTGCCCCGCGGTCTATCCAGAGTGACCAGGGCACCAACTTCACCGCCCAGAATGTGCGGGATTGAGCCGCAGATGCCAACATCGAGTAGCTTTACCACCGTCCGTATTCCTCCACAGTGAGTGGTTTGATTGAGTACATGAATAGCCTGTTCAAAGACCAAATCAGGCGGTTGACCCCTTCTATGACTTTGAAAGAGTAGTCTAGTGTTCTTAAGAGAGCAGTGTAGTTGTTGAATAACCGTTTTGTGGGCCCACATACTTCGTACCAATGTTTAGTCCTGCAGATCTCTCCATCGGTCCGCTTGTGCATGTAGTTACAGCAGGTGCCAGGGGAGCTGGACACCATGCAGAATCAGGTCTGCCTTGTTGCGCCCGAGCCCAGTGCTCTAGACGCAGGTGCGACCACACACCCCTGGCCGGCTCACGCCACAGTACATTGCCGGCCACCCACCTGATTTTCCTGCCCTCCCGGATGGAGGGACTGACCTTTTACCCCTGTACTGGCACAGCAGAAATAAAACACTCAGTGCTGTGGGAACCAGACTGACACTTCCCTCCAGTGAAAGGCGGGGGTTGTTCTTTGTAATCTGTGTCCGCTCTTCCCCCCTATTACAAGAGCAAGGCGAGGAAACGACGACCTCGGAAGGCGTTCCCCTGACCAGTATCTGGTAGATCCATCCTAAGAAGGAAGCCAAAGCTGAGACCGTCCTTGCCACAGGGGAAGGCTGAGCTGTGATGTTGCTAGACCAGGAGGACCGCCCCCAGACGGCCTCCTGGCACTGTTTAACTAACTGTTTTTTGTGATGTTCTTGTAGTGTTTCCTGTGCCTAGCAGCAGACAGGCGTGTGAGTGAACTGGCTTCCACCCTCCGCCAGTTAGAATCCATGTAGGCAAGCGCCAAGATACAAACAGAGAAGCGCCCCATGGAGGCACAGGGCCGGAGTCTCGCCCTAGCCTGCATGGTCCTTGCCAAGAGTCAGCGTGGCAGGGCCCAGAGCCCATCGGCATGTGAATGTGAGTACATCAGCTGCCAGACGAGATAGAAGAAGACCTGGTCCAATTGTTGAGTCCGGGCCAGGCTCTCTGGATGTGAGCACGACCGCACACCTCTGGCTGGCCAACACCAGGGTGTGCTGCCGGGGGCCTGCCTTGTTTTGTGTTTGTCTTTTTGTTTGTAGAGTTAACCCTTGACTCTCTAGACGAGTACAGCAGAAATGAGATGCTAGATGCTGTGGCCTATGAGAACCACTGGGAGGCAGAGACCACTTTGTATTCTGTGCTTGTTCACCTTCTTTCACAGGTGCAAAGCGAAGCCACAGTGATCGCGGAAGCCACTCTCCCCCGGTGCCTGGCCAGTGTCTGATAGACTGCTCCAAGACAGAAGCAGGAGCTGTAGTCATCTAAAAAGCGATGAGGGGAAAGAAAAGCTAGTGTTGGCTTTGAGTATTTGTGTTGTTTTGTAGTTAGCTTTGTGTGTGTCTGAGTAGAGAGAAGTCAGGGGAGGCCTCAAGTGCCTCTGATGCTTGTCTCCTTCACCCTCCCTTTCCTTGTGTGTGTGCAAAGGAGAGAGGGGGCACCTTGGTACTTAGTGTCCCCATTGTTTGTGTTACCCTCTTGTTCCCTAGAGTCTCTCAGAAGCGTGGAGAGGGATGTTAGGACCGGAAGACATTGTGACGAGCAACCACTAGAAAGTGTAGTTACGCTTCTGAGAACTCCTAGAGAGAGCATAATAGTATCATCAGCTATGAGAACAGCCTTGAGCTTCTGCTATCTGTGTGTTTGAGAACAGAACCGTTCCCAGCTGTGTGAGTGTTTACCCCGTCTGTGTGAGAATGAATGCGTGAGAAACTAAATAGAGAAACTGAAGCAGAACAGCGTGTAACCAATCAGCTTGTTGCTTGCAAATGAGATACGAGTATGTATGAGATGCAAATGCATGAGTGTACTTAAACCCACACCTGTGGGTTGTCTGTGAGCTCTTCCGACCTAGCAATAGCTCTGAAGTGCTAGGTACCCCTTTCTGCGGTCGTGCTGATTAGAATCGGGCCCCTCAGCACCTATTCGAGGGACCGAGGCCTTCCAATAAACTCATCTACTTTCTACAACCACGTGTGTGTGCCTTGTCTCGCAAAATCCAAAGTACCTCACAACAATGCACATATATGGAGAGCCAGCATCTTTGGGCTGAAAACAAACATGACAGATTCCAACCCAATACTTGATATTTTTCTGCAAAGTGCCTGAAAATGGAGGCTTAGAATGAAAGAGTTTCTTCAACAATTATTGCAGAAAAACTTTAATGAACTGGTCACTTAGTTGTATTGTCTCCTTAGGTAGTGTTAGGGGGTCTGTTTTTTGTATAAGTGAAGAGTATTAAAGGTTTAGCAGCCAGTTCTGATGTTTTAAATCACGACACCCTGTGGCCAACTGCTTAACATTAGGAATCTAGTACACTCCTATGGTACTAACAGGTATAGAAAGCTTTTAAGATTTCTTGTCTTAGAAAAGTAGGTTCTTGGCTATTCAGATTGATACACTGTATTCTGATAGTTTGCCAGTAAATTCAGATCAATAACAGTTGTATCAGTTATGTGTTATCTATACTCAGGTACATAAAAAAACAAAGGTTCAATCTCACTACAGTGAAACCTCGATATAACGGACTAATTCGGGCGAGGGGGTGTCCGTTAAAGCCGAAAGTCCGTTATTTAATAATTTTTTTAAATCATTAAATAACAGGACTTTTGGCTTTAACGGACACCCCCCCTCACCCGAATTAGTCCGTTATATAGAGGTTTTTACTGATCAGGGCTGGGAGCTGGGAGTCAGCCCCCCCAGCGGCAGCCAGCAGCCCGCCCGCCCGGGACCCCGGCTGCTGGGACCCGGGTGGGAGCCGTCAACCCGCCCGCCCGGCTCCCCGCGGCTGGGACCCGGGTGGGGAGCCGGGCGGGAGCCGTCAACCCGGCCGCCCGGCTCCCCGCGGCGGGAGCCGTCAACCCGGCCGCCCGGCTCCCCGCGGCGGGAGCCGTCAACCCGGCCGCCCGGCTCCCCGCGGCGGGAGCCGTCAACCCGGCCGCCCGGCTCCCCGCGGCGGGAGCCGTCAACCCGGCCGCCCGGCTCCCCGCGGCGGGAGCCGTCAACCCGGCCGCCCGGCTCCCCGCGGCGGGAGCCGTCAACCCGGCCGCCCGGCTCCCCGCAGCGGGGAGCCGGGCGGGAGCTGTCAGCGGAAGCCAGCAGCCGGCAGCCAGCCAGCCCGCTCGCAGGTGGGACCCGGGCGGGAGCCGGCAGCCCCCGAATAACGGATTTCGGATGCATCAGAAATTTTGTCCGTTGCATCCGAAGTCCGTTAAATCGAGGGTTTACTGTAGTATGAAAAAAATTACAAATATGGAGCTGGACATTTTAGTGTGCAAATATACACGCTAGACATGTTCTTTGTAAAAGTTATGACCAACCAGATATGGGAAAAAAAATTAATACCATATGAGTGATGTGACCAATGACAACTAACCAGCACTTCAAATTCTTAGCATAAAGTAACAAATACTAGCAGTGAACTGTTTGAAATCAGTAGAGTAACAGTAGCAAGGAAATTATTATAAATTGCTAATTTACAGATTACCACTGACATATTCCACAAATAGAAAGAGAAGAGTTTGTTGAATAAGTTATTTCTAGCAAAATTTACTCATATATAATATACATGTTTAAAAATAATAAATCAAATACACAGTGGGGCAGAGCTAAGAAGATTGAAAGAACACAAAGCAGAAAAGGATGTTTCAATTTCCCTCAACTTATAATTTCTTGACTTTTACAAGGTGTGAAAGTTTAAAAATGTAGAGTTCCATACATATCACTTTTACATTTGTTATACAAATATGATGTTGCTTTATTTTGTGTTAGTTCTCTTACATGCAGATGGGCCAAGTTCATCCATTCACTTCAGAGTTACACCACAGATCAATTTGCCCTAAGAAGGGATGGATTGACAACATAAAAGAGTGAACAGGAATGGACTTCACAGAGACCCAAGCACTGACACGCAGTTGTCAGGGGTGAAGACAATTGGTTGATTGCTAATCAATCATGGTGCCCCAATGACCAATGCAGTTATGGGAGTGATGATGATGAATTTACAGAAGCTAGTTTAGAAAGTGACATTATGTCAGTTACTTCTTTTATATAATGGTTTCGAACACTGGAGGGTTCAGCTATTAAGCAGTAAGTCTCTCAGACAATGAAAATGTAGAATTTAGAGGTTAATGAAACAGAGAATGCAAAAGGTTCAAGAATAGCAGCCGTGTTAGTCCATGAAAGCTTATGCTGAAATAAACTGGTTAGTCTCTAAGGTGCTACAAGTATTCCTCACTTTCTTTACAGAATGCAATAAAATTTGTTACAGTAGCACTCATTTCTTTGGTAATACTGCCATCTTCTGGCTCAATGTGTTTTACTCAGCTACAGAGATCACTCCCCACCCACTGGAGACAGATACGTTTGTATACACCTTGTACAAGGTGCATGCTCCATGGCCCTGTAAAACATCTGAGGTGCCCTTCCAACATACACACCTGTGTTTTTCCACCCATCACCATTTGGTCATAGACACAATCCACCTGGTCTGAAAGGCTGATCAATACTATTCATTGTGTGTGATGGTGCCACAACGGACCAAGCCTGCTTCATCCAAAGGATTTTTCACCTCTTAATGTGCTGAGTAGCAAAACACTGGGAATCAAACTTTTCTCTCTCGTGTGGTGGGGGGAACACTGCTATTGCAGTATTGCCAGTACAAGATGCATTTTTAGTACAAGATGCATCTAGGACTTTCCTCACTTGCATGCTGGGTGACAGGACCCCTATGAGCCTCACAGCAACGAGGGAATAGTTGAGGGAACTGGTTCTCAACTTATTTACCATTGTGGGCCACATCCACACCATATATATACTACCTGTATGGCCTTGAGGCTGTCACATGGGCCACAGCTCTGTGCTGATTGGGTTACGGGTTGAGAACCAGTGGTCCAGGCACAGGAATGCCTCAACTATCTCTCCACACATCCCTGGCCTGAATTGACAATCTAATTTTAAGACAAGATGAAAACAGCAGGAGAGGGGGCCGGACTAAAAATGACAAGATCAGGTGGTTACATACAATAGAGGTCGTGCAAATCAATTACATACATTTAATAAAAGGATTTTTTAATCTTCTGCCTTTGCTCATTTCCAATTTCATTTATTTGAACCTACATCAAATTCCACTTGTAATCTCTGCATATTTCCCATTTCCCCCCTAAATTTATCTATGCCTTTTAAAAAAGACAGACAAATCTATCTTTGCCTATTTCCATATTTTTAAGGCCTCTTAAAGGAATAATGTAACTCATGACCTGAAGTACACTTAAACTTTAGTCACAAAACAGTTTGAAAAATCAGGGGCTTCTGTTAGGAAAATATTTAACAGCCCTACCTGAAATTGCAATTTCTGTGGGCATAGGAAAATTCCCACAATTATTGCATTTTAGAGTGAATGAGCCTATTTTTGGAGACTGGAATTTTGTAAATGTGGTTTTACATCTTATTATATAGTTGGAAAATATTAGAATAGGCAGCACAAATATTACAAAAGCACAAATGGGAAGTGCCCAACTCCTGTAGGTTTACAGTAGGAGCATTAGATGCTTCACTGCCCTCTCAGCCCCATAGTTAATAAGGCTCTGCTTATATTTTGATCAATTTTATTCTGTGCTTTCAGTTAGTAGACAGCTGTACTGTACCTGGATCCCAGTGACTCAGGGCAAGCCTTAAATTCTAAGTAACAATTTGGGTCCTGTACTGTTTGGACCCTATTGATCGATTTAGTACATTCCTATAATCTCAACAACTCAACCTAATTCCCCCAGGGGAGAAGAAAGGAGAAAAACTCATGCATCTGCTGCTTTTTCACATAAGCTCTTACCTGGTGTCTTGCAAAGCACACAGTGGGTAGCCCCTGCATTCATTTCAGCCAATGCCCAACTGTTACACCAGGGGTCGGCAACCTTTCAGAAGTGGTGTGCGGAGTCTTAATTTATTCACTCTAATTTAAGGTTTCATGTGCCAGTATCCCATTAATGTTTTTAAAAGTTCTCTTTCTATAAAGCTATAATCTATAACTAAACTATTGTTGTATGTAAAGTAAATAAGGTTTTTAAAACGTTTAAGAAGCTTCATTTAAAAAATTTAATTAAAATGCAGATCTTATCAGTCCAGAGTGATCCTTGATCTTGCTTTTCCTTGCTGAGTTTTCCAATGTCTGGCACGTATTTGGATACTTTAGCTGCACACAGGCTTCTGGGTGATCAGTTGTTAACCGGCTCCAAGAGGGACAGAGGAGAGATTTCATGTGTGAAAATACCTGTTCACACAGGTATGTGGATCCAAATGCTGAAAGCATTGCAAACACAATTTTCTTAACATTTCACTGGCAGGGACGTCCAGCAGGTCAGAACAAAGGCCCCATGATCTCTCTCAGTGCCTCAAGTGCACTCCGCAAATCTCCAAACTTTGATGTGCACAATTCTGAGCTTTCTAACTGAATGAGTTGCATTTTGAAATCTTCAGCACCCATCCACTGAAATAGACAAGCATTGGGCCAAATCACTGGAAATCTGTCAGAAAATTCTGATTCCAGTTCTTGCATGTACATTCTAATCTCAACGTCAAACGCAATGCAGTGCTCTGTTTCACGTGGTATGATAGCGATGTAAGCAGCAAACCAGGACTTTAAAATATCCCAATACAGTGGTGCTGGAACAATTTTTATGGTGGGGGTGCTGAGCTGTGCCCCCTCTTGCCTGTGTCTGCACCCCTCGCTGCCCCAGGCTGGGGCCAGTGATCCTGAAGTGGAGGCGGATGCAGAGCCCGGGGCCGGAGGCCAGGACAGTGATGGGCTGAGCGGGGCCGGTGGCCAGAACCCCAGCCCAGTAGCGGAGTCCCTGGGACTGGGGGCCAGTGAGTGCCACTGAAAAATCAGATCACGTAATGCCTTTGACACGCATGTCATAGGTTGCCTACCCCGTTACACCTTTGTTTAGACTGGGGCAACCAAACAGCAGCTTTTACACTTCAAGTGCAGTTCCCCACCTCCCCAGTCTCTGCTTACCAGACTGAGGAGAGGTAGCTCAGGAATTCTGCCCTGCAGCTGGGTTAGAGGGATCTGCCAGTGATGACTAGTTTCTGCTGAGAAAGGAGTTGGGGTACCATGTAAAGATTTACACACACACCCCAGCTTGAGTCACCCGCCGTCCCCCCCCCCTTACCTTCCCAGTGGACAGGCAGCAGTAAACAGCTGGGAGCTACAGGGAAGGGCTTCTGCTTTAATTCAGCCAGGAGAGGCAGCAGCAAAAGCAGAAGCTCTCCATGCAGCTCCCATCTGTTTGCTGCTGCCTCTCCCCGTGACCACAACTCCAAGCTTGCAGGCTCCAGCAGCTACTGGGCAGGGAAGTAGCCTGGTGGCATCATGTGACCAAGCAGAGCCAGCAAACCCTGGCAAAAACCTGGTGGGGTATGTGGCCCCCACCTGCCCCCCCCCATCTCCTCTGCTGGGAGGGAGTCTTGGGGTTTCAGCCCTGCAGAGTGAGCCTGCCAGGGCTTGGGGCTTCAGCCTCACTCCTTCCGAAGCCCCAAGACTGAGCAGGCAACTCCTGTGGGAATGAAGCCCTGAGACCTCCTCTTCCCCATGGGGCTGAAGCCCTGAGCCCCAGCAGGTGCTCCCTGACTCTTAAACCTCTGAAGATTGTCATATGCAACTCGGAGGGTCAGTAAGTTTGACCATTCCTGGTTTAGACCATTAGAGCTGCTTTGAGATCATGTTCCAAAAGCATCTCAGATTAGCCAGGTCTGGCCATAGAGGACAAAGTCCACTCTAGCCCTACTACAAGCTCATCATTCTTCAGGAAAATAAGTAAGTGATCCTCTGTGAGCCAAGACATTCCACTGTGGATGAGTGCTTCAAAGGACCTATAGGGCTGGTCTTCACTGGGGGGGGGGGGGGAAGATCAGCTGTAGATATGCAAATTCAGCTACGTGACTCACGGTGGCGGCAGTCCCCCGTGAACTCCAGGTTGTGCCTTTTGGCGAGCTGGACTTCCAGAGTCGACAGGGGAGCCGCTGGCGATCGATCTATCGCGTCTTGACGAGACACGATAAATCGATCGCCCAAAGATCGATCCCTCCCCTCTTTAGTGAAGACAAGCCCTTAGTACCAGTCTGTTCCCCGGAAGAGATCGGATTACAGCTCTTTGTTCTCCTCTTTGCAATTCAGGGACTGGACGAGTGCAGAAAGGTTTTAATTAGATGCTAACAAATGTATGAATTCTTGTCACATTCTTGTCCAGTTCAGCTATAGAAATTTTTCTGCTCAAAACCAGCATTGTGAGATGTATTATTCCTTTATAGCAAATTTCTTCAGCTTAAATCTGTAGTGCTTTTTTCAGTTTAAGAGACTTGTCACAAAGCTTTTTCATTCACAGAATAGAAATGTACCTCAAACTGAAACACAAAAAGATGATTGACGCAAGCGTCAAGTAAAGATCTTTTACTTCAGTCTACTATAGGCTAATTTTTCATGTCACATTTTAGCTAACTCTCTCAAATTATTAACAAATTAGGAGAATCGCTTCCACCATCAATGTTTTATTCCCCGCATCGGCTTTGTTCGGCATGGGCTCTCTTGTGAAACCGAGGTTGATTATCATTGGTTATATAACAACTTTCTAGGTGTTCTTGAGTAACCTTTCCTGTACTGTCCCTCTACTGGAGCCTGAGATCAAGTCCTGATCCAATGCCACTGAAATCAATGGGAGTTCTGCCACTGACTTCAAGAGGAATGGAATCTTGCCCTATTTGCCTGGATACCTGTAAATGTCTTATCTAGTCCAGTAGAAAACCACACGTATTTAGGAGCTTTGGCGCCAGTTCAGCAAAACATTTAAGCACATACCCCATAAGACTTACGTGCTTTGCTGAAATGGTGTTTCATTTAATCATTTAGACTTGGACCTTCCAGAATTTCAGATTTCTACTTCCTGAACCCAAATTTCAAAATGGGGTTTAATTGCAAAAAACTTGATTAAAAAAAATCCAGTGTGACTGGCTAGTGGCCACTTACCTTATTTCTTTGCTCATAACAATGAGCTGGTCAGCTAACTCAGCAATTTAAATTTCATTGTTGGTTATCAGAAAGGCTTAGCAATAACAGGCATCTAAGAAGCCAATAAGGGCCCTCTGATTCCACAGCAAAACCAAAGAAGTGATTTGAGCTACTGCAGCAGTAGAGCAAGCAAGCAACCACCCTCACCCCCATCTTTTGATTAAATATTGTTACATTACTGTGAATGCCAAATGAAGCAACATAATGGAATGTACAGGAAACTGCAACTGATCATGCTGTTCACTTATTCAACTAAAATATTTTTGCTTCAGGGTGAAGTTAACAGCTTGTACCTAAATAGCTTCCGAAGATTTCCGTCCAAACTAAGATTATAACTTGTCTGCCAAAAGACGAGGTCATTCTCCCACTTTTTTCTTTTTTAATTTCAATTCCCCAAAAAGTTAAAGCTGAAAAAGTGAATCTCCATCTTCACCATGGGAGTATTAAACTAGGCTTGTCTCCTCTCACGTCTGTGGACAAGGCACACACTGTACAGTATGTCTCACTGTACTCAGTGAAAACAAAAGCAAACCACGTGTCCAATAAAGCAGTGCTCCCCAACCGGTGTGCCGCGGCACACTGGTGTGCCGTGAGGCCATGCCAAGTGTGCCACGGCAAAAGCTCGCGTCATATCCAGAACAGCCTGCCCCCCACCGAATGCTAGATTTTGCCCAGCAACGTTTTGTTGCATTCGATGTGCGGCCGCGGCGCTACAGCTCTGAGT
This sequence comes from Sternotherus odoratus, assembly GCA_032164245.1. Classification (NCBI taxonomy): domain Eukaryota; kingdom Metazoa; phylum Chordata; order Testudines; family Kinosternidae; genus Sternotherus; species Sternotherus odoratus. The sequence goes on along the minus strand of JAVMKO010000006.1, from coordinate 52,790,779 downwards.
CCGAGAAGTTCTATCCCCCCCCCTTCCCCCGCTCACGATTGTCCTGATCACAAGTCTACAGGGCCTGGACAGAGCAGTGTTCATTATTAGGTATTACCTATCTGTCGTTTTCTGCACTGTGTTCTAATTTTTAAGTTCGCGTAGTTAAACTTAGAAAATCGGTATATGAATTATATTTATTTTGTACGGCTTCAAATATGGACAAGTTTTTGCGAAAAGAACGCCCAACTTCACCGACAATTGACGATGAAACCAGCACGAGCGAGATTGCAAAAAACCAGAAGATTAAGAAAAGGCAGTACAACGAAGAATATATTCGATATGGATTTTCGTGGTGTGGTGAAGAAACGGCTCCAAAACCAGAATGCATAATTTGCAGGGAAAAGCTGTCTAACGAGGCAATGGTTCCAAGTAAACTGATTCGCCATCAAAAATAGAAACATCCTAGTTGCGCCAACAAGAACATACAATATTTTCAACGGCTTTTGAGTCAAAACGCTAAACAGATACAATTTATGAAGTCATCAGTCACAGTTTCTGACAAAGCGTTCGAAGCTAGTTTTTCTATTGCAAATTTAATTGCACGTCAGAAAAAAGCACATACAATTGGCGAAACCCTCATTAAACCAGCATGCATGGAAATCATTCGAATAATGTTTGGACCTGGTGCAGTTAAGGAAGTAGAAAATGTTCCGTTGTCAGGTAATACTGTAAAAAGACGTATTGACGATATGTCTAGCGATATTCTGAAAACAGTAATTACCAAATTAAAAGCAGCTAGAAAAATTTTTCACTCCAAATTGATGAAACAACTGATATTAAGAACCAAGCACAGCTAATTTGTATTGTCCGTTTCGTTGATGAGGGCGCTATAAAAGAGCATTATTTATTTTGCAAAGTGCTTCCAGAGCGGACTACCGGTGAGGCAATTTTTCGTGCTACAAATGATTTCTTCGATACTTATGACATTAAATGGAGTAATTGCATAAGTGTTTGTACGGATGGCGCCGCCGCAATGATGGGCAATAAAAAAGGTTTTGTCTCATGTGTAAAACAACAAAATGCGGAAATACAAATTACCCATTGCTGCATAGATTGAGAAGCGTTGATGGCGAAAAACTTGCCAGATGAACTATTGCAAATGACGAACGAATGCGTGAAAATCATAAACATCATTAAAACAAGGGCCCTGAATACGCGAATTTTTGAAATACTCTGCGAAGAAATGGGATCAGAATATCAGTCATTATTGTTTTACACTGAAATACGTTGGCTATCCCGAGGAAAAGTTCTGGCAAGATTATTTGAGCTTCACAACGAGGTGAGCCATTTTTTATTGAAGCAAAACATGTTCGAACTACACCAGCTCCTTGAGGATGATCACTGGATAACAAAACTAGCATACTTGGCTGACATATTCGAGCACCTGAATGAACTCAATAAAAGGATACAAGGTCGGAATGAAAATGTATTAACGTGCTCTGACAAATTAAATGGATTCAAAGAGAAACTGGAACTTTGGCAAATGGAGTTAGGACGTGGATCACTAGAAATGTACAAAAGAACAAACCAGATTAAAATTGAAAATAATAAGCAGTTCATAATAAATTTAGCTCAACGACATTTAACATTGCTCTTAGAGAAGTTTGATCATTACTTTCATACAATCAATACGGAGCAATACGATTGGGTTCGAAATCCTTTTGCAACGATTGCCAAAAATTCTACCGAAGTACTTTCCCTTCAGATTCGAGAGGACTTTCTTGAATTGATGAATGACGGGTCATTAAAAATAAAATTTGCTCAAGTTCCATTGGATGTGTTCTGGATTGGGATTGAGGAAGAATATCCCCATATCTCCAAGAAGGCTGTCGAAATTCTGTTACCATTTGCAATCACATATATATGTGAACAAAGTTTTTCAGCGTTAGTCCAAATAAAAAATGACAAGCGGTCATGCTTGAAGGGCATCGATCAAGAACTTCGGGTTGCTCTGTCCGGTATTAAACCGAGCATCAAATCTCTGTGTTCATTAAAACAAGCGCAGGTGTCGCATTAGTTATAAGTTGTTAGAGAACAGTTAGAATATAGAGTTATGAATTGATGGATGTGTTACAAGTACCTACCTAATTATCAAATAAAATAATAAATCAAGTAATTCTGTTATGCCCAGTTTGACATTCCTATACTATTATACTCTTCAAAACGATATTTTGAAGATTATATTTGTTTTTTATCCAATTTTTGTATGTGGTGTGCCGTGGAATTTTGGGAGAGGCTATGGTGTGCCGAGGGTGACAAAAGGTTGGGGAGCACTGGTCTAGAGGACCCTAAAATTCAACTCCAAATGCGTATAAAATCAGCAGAGTAGTAGGAAAGCAGGCATGCAGTTTGAGAAGAGAACAGAAGATGCAGACTAAAGAGTAATAGGGTGAAGATTAAGTTCCTCAGAGTACTATTTTCAAAATACTCACCAGCGCCAGGACCAATTCCTACTGACTCTCAACAGGCGTTGGCTACCTAACTCCCTCAGGCAATCTCACCCCTATAGATTACTCTTGATGGCATCAGAGTCCAGCAAGTGTTGCTGAAAGAAGACCTGTATCCTGTGCCATGCGTCCTCCTGTGCCCGGGCATGCTCTCTCCACTGCCCTCCCCACAGCATGTGTGCCCCAAGCAGCTTATGAATGGAGGCCTGACACAAAGGCAAATATGGTGGCTCCAGGAGGTGCCCTGCCCCAGGATAGCAGTAAAACTCTGCATCTTGCCCGCACTGCTGAAGGTGGTGAACAACTTCTCGGCAGCAGAGCTCACTTTTCCAATTTCTGTCATCCTGCGCTGACAGAAAGAGGAGCTTGGCGGGAGATTTCTCTACTGGAATGCGGCAGGCCCAAGTGACTGGATCCCTAGGATCATCCAGGACTTCTGAAAAATCTACCATTCCAGATTCACCAACAGGCTTCACTCTACTCAAGTCAAATGGATGGGGAGGAATGGTGAAGCCATTAACACGCAGGGGAATAAAGGAATTAACACCACTTCCAGATATGCTGACAGCTGCTTGGATGCCTGGCAGAAATGTGGCCATAGAAAGGGCTAAATCTGCCCCTTTAGATAAGCCCAAAACTCCGATCCCGGGACCTTTCACCTGCAAGACAATTATGGAACAAGCATCATTATAGGCCACCTTTACCTTAGACGACTGTAACCATCTCTGTCCAGCCTTCTCCTCTTTCCCTTTACCAGACCAACCAACCCAGCAAAGTTTACCACCCCTTCCTTTCCCTCTGCTCTCACCACATCCCTCCCTCAATCTTTTCATTGACTTCCACCATCTTGACTTCAAACTCCTCAGCCCTCTGTTTCTGATCCCATGTCTTTTTATTCCATCGCCGACACCGTACACCCCTCCCCATTCTCTCCCTGGACTAAGCCCTTCTCCTCCCCCTCATTGTTGCCTTCAAGCTTCCTGTCTTGCTGCTGTTCATTATGCATGGTCTCCAAGAACTCCCATCTCCATCTTAAAAATCCCTCTGGAAACCCACTTCTTCCATGAATCCTTCCTGGGCTGATTTCCTTTCCATTGATTTCTCAGACCCTTCAGAGGTTGCTGGCCTGTCCCCCAGCCTAGGAGACTCTGGGACCATGCCCAGAGTCTATTCAGGCCCTTTTTTAGGGCATCATTTGTAGTTGCACCAGCTATCTTTAGTAAATCTCCACAAAAAAACAGTTCAATGTAAAACCGACAGCTACCTTTCCCCATTCCAGGGCCTTCCTTGCTAGAGTCTCCCTACTCCTGGCAGCCCATTCCCCATCCTCCTACAGACCCTCTGCCTGGAAATCCCCCTGCCCCAGGACCCAACCTGCTTCCCACAGCTCCCCTCAACTGAACTCTTCCGGCCTTTAAAGGAATCAATTTCTCATCAGGCTGTCCCCTGACCCCTTCCCAACTGAGTCTGATAATCCCTTCTACTAGGCCCATACACCTCTTAAAGGCCTCAAAACAGCGCTGGCTGGCTCCAGACCCCTGATCTTTCAACAGGCAGCCCATACTGTAAACACCTCACTTATAACTACTGCTGCCTTATGTTCTGCTTTGCTGTGTAAGGGCTCAATTATGCAAGGTGCAGAGCATCCTGAACTCCCACTGAAGTCAATCTCTCTAAAGCAGGGGTTCTCAAAGTAGGGGTTGCGAGCCCTCAAGGGGTCGCGGGCCACTTTTGTGGGGGTCGCCAGCCCCATCCCCAGTAACTCCCTGCTGCGGGATCTCCGGGGCCGCCGGCGGCTGCCCGAGCCGCGATCTCTGGGGCCGCCGGCGGCTCGAGTCCCGAGCCCCGGGAGCTGTTCGAGCCCCGGCCGCCGGCTCCAGCCGCCAGCCCCTGGCAGCAGCTCAAGCCACGATCCCAGGGAAGCGGCGAGTCCCGAGCCCCGGCGGCTGCTCGAGCCCCGAGCCCCGGTCGCCGGGCCTCAGCCGGGAGCCCGCCCGCGGCGGGGACTGGGGGCCGGGGCGTCGGGCATGGTTGGTTGTTTTTTTTTTGTATTTCGGCAGCTTTTTGGCGGAGGGGTCGCGCCCGGCCACCGGAGTACAAAAAGGGGTCGCGGTCTCAAAAAGTTTGAGAACCGCTGCTCTAAAGTACAAATTCTTCACTCTCCTCTCGTGCTGTGTCTTGCATAGCACTTCAAATGCTTACAAAGCTGCATAACTTTTGCTACCAACGAAATGGGATGGTGCAGAGGAGTCCTTTGGTCATTTCACTGTATGCTGCAAAACATGGTAACCTTTATTTTAAAGCTTAACTGGTATTTATTTCTCTTCACATTTTTCTGTTTCTAGAATGATGATATATTGCTGTTTATGCCATCCCCATCAATCATTGTTTAAATTTGTGAGTTTTGTAAGTTGGCATTCTGGAAGTAAAGCTTTAAGAACCAATCTTATAAATCTGTAATTGGCTTCTATTATTGGCTTCTAAAACTTTATTTGGGGCCAAAACTGTATAAGATTCCAAATGAAGGGTAGTTTAGCACAGCAAGTGAACTGATTTTTTTCCATTCCAGTATCTTTTAAGCTTTAATAATAGACAAAAAATTGAACATGTCCTGTCTGAAGCAGTTTAGCATTCCTGTAACGCCCAGCTGTGTTTTCTAATGTGTAACTTTATATAACAATTGCTACTTTGTATAGCACCACAATAGTGACTTTCCTCCAAGGAAGACAAAGTACAGTGAAACCTCGATATAACGGACTAATTCGGGTGAGGGGGTGTCCGTTAAAGCCGAAAGTACGTTATTTAATAATTTTTTAAAATCATTAAATAACAGGACTTTTGGCTTTAACGGACACCCCCCTCACCCGAATTAGTCCGTTATATAGAGGTTTTACTTATCACGGCGGGGAGTCGTGAGTCAGCCCGCCCGGCGGCAGCCAGCAGGAGCTGTCAACCCGCCCCGCGGCTGCGGGGAGCCGGGCGGGAGCTGCGGGGAGCCGGGCGGGAGCTGCGGGGAGCCGGGCGGGAGCTGCGGGGAGCCGGGCGGGAGCTGTCAAACCCGCCCGCCCGGATCCCCGCTGCGGGGAGCCGGGCGGGAGCTGTCAAACCCGCTTGCCCGGATCCCCGCTGCGGGGAGCCGGGCGGGAGCTGTCAAACCCGCTTGCCCGGATCCCCGCTGCGGGGAGCCAGGCGGGCGGGCTTCTAGCTGCCGCCGGGGTCCCAGCAGCCGGGATCCCGGCGGGCGGGCTGACAGCTCCCGCCCAGCTCCCCGCAGCGGGGAGCCGGGCGGGAGCTGTCAGCCCGCCTGCCCGGATCCCGGCTGCTGGGACCCGGGCGGCAGCCAGCAGCCGGGACCCGGGCGGGCTGGCTGACTGCTCCCGCCCCGGTCCCAGCAGCCGGGACCCCGGGGGGCTGGCAGCGGGGAGCCGGCAGGCAGCCCGCCCGCTGCCTGGACCCCGGCGGCAGCCAGGTACCGGCAGCCAGCCCCCGATTTAACGGATTTTGGATGCATCGGACTTGCTCCTAAATTCTGTCCGTTGCATCCGAAGTCCGTTAAATCGGGGTTTTACTGTACTGTGCAAATCATTCATTAAGCTTCCCAGCTCCCTGTGAAGTAGTCATTCTTGTTCCAGATGCGGGAAATGAGAGCCAGAAATGTAACATAGATGTCAAAACTAGTATCAAAACAGGGATTAGAACTCATGCATTCCTGGCTCTCTGTACTGTGCTCAGTCTTTCAGACTGCATGGTCTCCTTCCACCTCTCAGAAACTTAAGCATATCTATTGGAATATACATCTCAATTCAGGAAAGTGTGATATAGCCTACAATTGGAAAGGCACTGTAATCTGTCTCATACCTGCTGTTGTTTCCGCAAAAACTCCACAGCCTCCCCAAAATAGTCCAGTTCAAGGATGTCTGGGATAGCTGGGATATCTTCAAAGGCTACATAAGCAAGAGCTAGTGTAACAAAGCCCCTGCTAGCCAAAAGACTTGCTCTGTACTCGACAAGACCTCCTCCAGTTCCATACAAGTCGATAAGTCCTGGGAATGGACCAGATCCTGAAAGGAAGGAGAGCTCATGAAGTAGTATTACAGCTGTCTAGTAATATTTCCACAGCATAAAGTCATACAGTAGGTCTTGACAGAAAATCACTTTTTTTAAAAAAAACACCTAGATTCTCTCTCTCTCACACACACACACTTTCTCTCAGGGTTTGTCTAGATGTGGAAATTGAATAGCATAGCCACAGTGGAATAACTAGTGCCAGTGTAACTCCCTAGTGCGGACACTAGTTTGGAATAAAAATTACTTTGTTGCAGACTAATTGTCACGGAGTGCCTGGGCGATGGTCTGGAACTGCTCCCTAGGAAGCCAGACAGGACTTCGGGTGAAGTGTCCCCTCTCCGTACACAGCCTGTTTCCAAGGCTAGGAGCTTCACGGGTACCCACTTCCACCTTCCTGGGTCTGACCTCGGAGCATTCAGCACCTTCTGCCCCTCTATGCACTTCCCCCAGCAAGCCCGCCTGGGCGGGGTCCTGAGGGAGCCCGTGGATTCTGCACCCCAATTCCACAGTCAGACATGACTTTCAGCCAGCCAGTAAAATAGGGGTTTATTCGTCGACAGGTATATGGTCTAACACCGAGCTTGAAGGCATCCGAACCCCTCAGCTGGATCCATTTTGGGGGCCCCAAGGGAGGCCAGACCCTGCCTGGGCCTGCCTCCCTTCTGCCCACCCAGTTTCAGACTCCAAAACCCCTCTCCAGCCAGCTGCAGATTCCCAACTCAAACTCACTCTCCAGCCCCTCCTCCCCACTGGCTCAGCCAGGTCAGGTGACCTCCCTCCCCCACTTGAGGTCAGATTACAGCTTCAGGTATGGACACCTGCAGAGAAGCTCTGCTTTGCATCAGCTACACATCCTTATCCCTCACATAGATGCTCAAGAAATGTAAAGGGGAAACTGAGGCACACAGTATTCCTACTCCGTCACACTAATAACTTCCAATATGGAGTAAATTAGCTATATATATATATATGTTGTTGGAGTTATGCTAATCAGTTTACCCATGTAGATAACAATCCTGGGGCACTATGCTCCCACCACAAGATACAAATGACTTCTAGCGGTGAAGTCAGTGGGAGATATTAATATTCTGCAGCAAGATAGCAAGGACTTCTGGAGTAAATGATAAGAAATAAAAGCCCACACCACCTCTTTTGTCTAGTTCTCCTAAAATATGTACTATATGTCCTTCAGAAAGGATAAAAATGACTTACCTGTGATTGTTGTGCTCAGAAGATCTGTTTATGTAATAATTAACAGATTCTCTTTACTGGAATCCCTATTCCTCATGTGCCACTGATGAGAATTCACTTAGTTTAGAATGTGATCTAGACATCTGTAAGATGCTTGTCTAACATACATCAGCACATTGGTTAGGATGCCTATCCTAAAGCCTTGTCCATATTAAAGACTAACATTATTTGTACTTCAGTTGGTTGTACTGACCCACTGAAGCACAAACTATTCAATGCATTCACACTAGCCATGCAGAATTGGGCATGTTTGGCCCTGGATAGACACTATCACTGACCTAAACCAATTCTACTCTCTTCTGTGGCTATCCCAGAGTTTCTGGGACCCTCTCCTATGGTTTTATGATCTGATTAGTCAATCACTGTCATGCCCAACTGCTTTCACTAGGAATCTTTTTTTAAAAAAGAGTGGAAACATTTCTAACAGGCTTTGATATTATAAAACTTTGTTTCTACAAAATTAAAAATTTTGGTCAACTTTGAGAGCTCTTTAAGCGCAGCTCCAGGCAAATAACCACTAAAAATTAGCAACAGCTTTCCTCAGCATCCCAGTGTCATCAGTGTCTCTGTACACAGCCCTGAAACAAGGTCTTTAATCTTCAGATCTTGCCACTTTTGTTTGTCCCCATGATTCCACCTCTCCACCAGTACTCCCATGCTCCTCGGCTGCCTTATTGGCTTGCAGGACAGGGACCTCCTGTGTCAAACTATTCTTCCCCATTTCCACCTATATTCCAAGACCTCCTACAGCAGAGAGGTTTATCCTCCTTATTCCCTCTTCTAGCACATCTCACCTCAGTCTGCCAATCCCCATTATCAGTCTTCCTTAATCTCACAACTACTGGCCTCCTATTTCCAGCTCCAATCCCATGAAACACCAAACTCCTAACATTTCTGGTTCCCCTCATATTGATTCCAGAGCCTCATTCTGATCTCTCACACTTCAACCAGCTGGCAACCCTTCATCACCCCGTCTCCTTCAAGTCTATTCCACCTCCCTTACACCTCTCCCGACTTCTGCCAAATCTAGACTCCAGCCATTCCCTCAAGTCCCAGTTCTCCCAGAACTCTAAATTCTTCTCTTCCTGAGAACCACAACTTTGCTTTCTTTTTCCTGCCTTGCCTATCCCACCCCTTTCTCCCTTTCAACATTTCTACTGTCCCTTTCCTAAGTCAGGCATTTCAAAGGAGTTAAAAGGTTTTCTACTGATGGCAGGTAGGATTCTCATAGGGAAGGTGAGCCATAGTCAATTAGGGTCTCCCACCTGTTTCTGTCAGCCCACCCTATCACGACAGTACATGTCACATTGGGGAATAGAGGATAAATTCATCATTTTACAGATGGAGAATTTATGCACAGAAGAGTAAACGACTTGCCCAAGGTCACTAGGAAAGTCTGTGGCAGAGCCTGTAATTGAATTCACAGTCACCCGAGTCCAATGCCTTCACCACAGGACTGGCTTTTCTTAGTCTTTTGTTAGTATTACAGTAGCACCTAAACTCCAGTCAAAACTCAGGAACCCATTGTGCTAGGACTGTACAGAGGAGTTAAAAAACACCACTGTCCCTGCTCCAGAGCCCTCACTCCACCCCCAACCCTGCCTCCATCTGCTCTCTCCGCTCTGACTGCAGCAGCAACCAGAAGAAAATAGCTGGCATGTCATGAGATACTCTCACTCCCCTCAGGGAGCATCAGCCACCACTGCCTCTGCAATAAACACTTCTCCTGCAAAAACTGGATCCACTCCTTTTTGGGGGTGGCAGAGGAGAAACATGCAGCCCAGGTGACCAGCTAACTGAAACCTTGCTCTGGGTCCCACAAGTCTATCCAAGGACCATAGTGCATGTTATGTGATCTAATAAACAGCTGAAAAACTAAAAGGAAATTTAAACTCACCAGGAGGCAGGAAGAGAGTTGCCTTGAGCCGACCTTCTCTGACCGGAATCCTTTTCACCCCCTCTCCCAAAAATTTCCGCTCATTAATGCATTTACCCAGGAGCTGGCTGGTGATATCGTGGCCCTCAAACACTTCCACATGTACATAGAAAGGGGTGAGGACATTCTTCTTTGCCAGCCGTTTGAAAGGGGTCTCGGATTTCAGTGACCACAGCAGTCCCATGGGTTCTACTCCAGAGTAGCTGCCAGCCAGGGCTGAGGAGTAGGTCAGGTCCAGTTCTCCATTGCTCTCAACCCTGTAGTAGGCAAAGGATTGGAAAAGTTCCCCATTCTCATCAGTCAGGGATGCCCTCAGAGTGACCTCCTGCAGCGGTGAGAGACCCTCCACTTTAATCTGAATGGGATCATCAAACAAACACTTTGGAGAAGGCAAGATCTTTACACTCACTGCCATCCAGTGTTGGAGGAGGAATTCTGCTTACTGCAAGATACCAGCTGAGAGAGACAGGAATTGTCAGCAGCTTTGGCTCTTCTTGAGACTTGCAATCCCCACCAATGCCAGAGTCGAAAAGGAAGTACAGTCTCAGAAACTCTGCTGCAAAGGTTTCTGGGAGATGTAGTTCAAAATACCAGGAAAGGCTAGCACAACTCCAAACGGGGAAATTTTTGTTTGAAGAGGCTGTCCTGAAACACTACCAATTCATTCATTCCAGGACTAGTGATTTAATATTTTATAGATACTGTTGTCAGTAGCTACCGGTGTGGTGCTCTGCTCTCGTTCGATGATGTCAGTCAGCTGCCTGCGTGTTCCCTCGGCTGTGCAGATCGCTGGCACAGCAGACCCCGAGAGAACCCCCCACTTGCATCCGACAAAGTGGGTATTAGCCCACGAAAGCTTATGCTTCTATACTTTATAGTTAGTCTTTAAGGTGCCACAGGACTCTTTGTTACCTCTGCTATTCCAGACTAACACGGCTACCTCTCTGATTCTTACCAAAGACCAGAGACTCTAGTAAAGTATGAAGGCAACTGGGCCAATTTTATTGTCAAATGAAGCACAGTAATAGTCTCCTGTAGACGCTACAAGACATACTATGAATTTGGGCCCTGTAACTGAGTCGGTCACTCACCCGGCAGCGCCCCCGTCTGGTCTTCTGGGAATTAGCTCTTTTTGACCCGGGAGCACCCTCTGCCGGCCGACGTCCGCTTCTCCACACTGGGCCCGTGTCCCTCCCGGACCCCGGAGCCCCTTGCTGAGGGTGCTGCACCCCTGCAGTACCCCCCTTGTCTCAGGGTCTCCCCTCCCTGGGGAACCCAACACCCACTATCCCCAACTTGCCTCAGATACGGCCACTGCCAGTCACCACTGCCTCAGTCTCTCTGAGGCTGACTGCAGTCTCATGGCTACTCGTCACCGGCAAGAAGGGGTCGGCCTGCTGCTCTTCCAGCCCAGGGCTGCCCCCTTGCAACCCCCAGTACCCCGTGGGTCGGGCCTTCCCTAGACTCAGCAAGCTGGGGCCCTCTCACTAGAGCTTAGGCTCCCTGGCTCCCAGCTGCCTTGCCCTCGCCCTGTCCCAGTCTGGGTGCTCTGATAAAGGCTCCCTGCAGCCAGGCCCTGTCTCCCTCTCCTTGCAGAGGAGACTGCCCCCTTGCAATTCCCAGTACCCTGTGGGTTGGGCCTTCCCTAGGCTCAGCAAGCTGGGGCCCTCTCACTAGAGCTTAGGCTCCCTGGCTCCCAACTGCCTCACCCACGCCCTGTCCCAGTCCGGGTACTTTGCAGCCAGGCCCTGTCTCCTGCTGCCTACAGAGTAGACTGACTTCAGAGTCTTCTCACTCCCTTTCTCTCCCTCTAACTCCTGCCTCCCAGGCTTTTATACAGCCTGGAATGTTTGGGGCGTGGCCACACAGCTGAGCCTGCTTTCCACTTAAGCCTGCTAGCAGACTCAGCCAGCTACAAACCCTCTTTCCAGGGCTATTCCAGCCCTGGCCGGCAGGGAGCGGGTATCACCCCGCTACAGGCCCCCTGACAATGGACCAGCTCAGCCAGTGGTGGGACTTCCCACTGCCCCCTCGGCCAGACAAAGACACAACCCCAGGGCTGTATTCTTATACACAGGTACAAACAAGTTACGCATCACTGCTGACATACTGAGGTGCCTCCCCTCTACGTAGTAAGGTGTTGCCTCTCACCTTGTACTTGTTGGTTCGAGCAAAACAACTCTATCCATCATATTACCCTTTTGTCCCAGTCTTTAGGATGGGTCAGCCTGTTCCTTGTTATCTGTATGGAATATAATGTACAAATGTTCTGGTACCTCATAAGTTTGCGTACTTTTGCAATATCAGCCCTTTCCTTGCCAGCTTCTGTGAGCAGGGCCTGCCTCTTGCTCACAGCTTAACTTTGCTTTATGTTAGCAAAATCTTGACCATTACTTTAGCTTAGGCCTTTAACTTAGGCCTCTGATACCAGGGTTCATGTTTCAGTGCCTCACCTTACTACATATACACCAGGGCTCCACTGTATGTAACACGAATCCGGATATAGCGCAATTATACCATGGTCTCCCAAATCTGCAGCCCTAAAGTTCTTTGTCCCTGGTGTTTCCTGCCCCTGGCAGGTGCGGGGAGAGCTGCTTCTACAGAGAACTCCGGGGCTCTGCAGGGCCAGAGTTCTCTGTCCTCGGCAGGCTTGGGGCTGCAGCTTTTCTCCCCTACTGGGCAGCGGGGAGAGAAGCCGCAGCCCCTGCCTGCCAGGGAGTGGGGCCCTGCCATAACGCGACCCCGCATTTAGCGCGATGGGATTTTTTGGATCCCATCGCTCACGTTATAGCGGGGCTCCACTGTATATATACACAAAATAAAACTCCAATAGTCCTGGAATGAATAGAGTCCTTGGGAACTGACTGTTTCATATATATATGGGACCAAACTATAAAAACAGTTCCAAACCCTGTCTTCTCTCCAGACTTTGAGGAAATTTAGATCTGAATATAGAACTAAATTCGGAAATTCATGGTTTGGGCTCTCTTAAGGCACACTGAATCCAAATAAGCCTGAATACCACAGACAGATTCTAATCCAATTATGAATCTGAGTTCTGTCTTGAGTCCATCTCTAGTTTTCCGTAACTGGTGTACAGGAGCTAGACTTGAAGAATAGGTTTAAACTCAAAATTAATTTGTTTCTTTTGAAAGGATTTTTCTTGCAATAAGCGGTACTGTCTAAAGTTTCTGTGCATTCTCCTGACTAATAATATAGGAGTACAAGTTTCCCCCACTAAACCCTGATAGAGTAATGCTTGTATGTATCTTTGAAGATTTGTAACAAATAACATTTGGCATTTTGTATATTAACGATGCTGTTGGGCACACCTGTTGTGATAGCTATGTTTTTAACAACATTGTCATGGGGCCCAATCCTGCAGTTCTAACTCAGATGAGTAGTTTCACTGAGTTCAATGAAAATATTCATTCAAGGGGTGCAGAATCAGTCCTATGTGTTTCACACATTTTAAGGACAGAGGCACAATTATCTAGTCTAACCTCTGTAACACAAGCCATAGAATTGTAGAATGTAATTAAAGACACGGATTATGGTAAATGGGCTTTATCAAGTGGAATTTTCTATTGATGGGAACAAATGGGATTTGATTCTCAGTTATTATGAACCCAGAAAAGCAACCCTTAAATCACCACTAAGAAAGTGGGAAGGTACAACTACAAAAAGCCACACACAACCATTGGCAATCTGCACAATGAAATGTAGACATGTTTCTACATGGAAAATAATCACAATTAGATCATGATTTCCGATCACTCCTCTTCCCCATATCATTAGAGGGTACCCACAGCTAGTATATAAATAAGCTTACAAACGCTGATATTTTATTGCACAATTTGTATTCTGAATTCCCAAAGCATTACATAGCCACTGAACACCGTGAATTAAAACTCAGAAAGTACTGTGGTCTCATAATGAATTGGAGTCTTGGGCTGATGATTAGATTGTTACTGCAAAGCTGGTTTTGCCTCATTATTTTGTCAGTTATAGCCCACAGATCTGTTTGGTAACTCTGCATGTTCTCTAAAGCCGTGCTTTTCAAACTTTTTTGCGGTGACCCAGTTGAAGAAATCTGTTGATGCCCGCAACCCAATGGAGCTGGTGCCAGGAATGAGAGGTTCGGGTGTGGGATGGGGCTCTGGGATGGGGGTACAGGCTCTGGGGTGGAGCCAGGCATGAGGGGTTTGGGATGCAGGAGGGGGCTCTGGGTTTGACGGGGGCTCAGGACAGGGGCAGGGGACTGGTGCATGGACTTACCTCCATCAGTTCCCAGTCAGCAACGCAGCCGGGATGCAGAGGCAGGCTTCCCACCTGTCCTGGCACCGCAGACTGCACTGCACCCTGGAAGCGGCCAGCAGCAAGTCTGGCTCCTAGGTGGAGGCGCGCAATCAGCTGCATGCAGCTCTGGCCCGCAGGCTCTTCTGCTGCCCCCCCCCTCCCCGCCCCCCCCGGACCCTCGGGGTGGAGCCTGTGCTCAGGGTAGGGGCAGCATGTGGAGCCCCATAACACCTGCCTGGGAAGAGGACCTGTTCTTGGCCGCTTCTGGGGCCCAGTGCAGTGTTGGAACAGGTAGGGACTAGCACGCCTTAGCCAGGCAGCCCCGCTGATGGGGTGCTGACCAGAACAGCCACAATCCAGTACCTTACATTCCGTGACCCAGTACTGGGTTGCGACCCCCAGTTTGAAAACCACTGCTCTAAAGAGTCTAGCAAAGGGAAAGGAACACACATGGTTTACATTTTTGAGGTTTCCAAAACCTGCAGTAGGCTCCACTAAAGTTCTGCCTTCCTTGAGGCATCTGAGGCTAAGCGTGAAGGCTTCGTAATGTTGTCAACAAGCCCTCTTCTGTCAAGCCAAAAACAGTCATTTGGCCTGGAACGTCTGCATGATACCATCTCCAAAGGCCAGCAAGACAAATCTTCCCTGACAGACATTTGTTAAGGATAATTTAATGTTTAGTTCTTCTGACTCAGCTTATTTGTATTCCAGGCAGACACATATAATTCAGTCACATCAGAAAGGTCTATAACTCTGAGTCCCCAGTCTCAGCTACACCAATGTCACAGCTTTTGTGAGAGAATCTAGAAGTTGATAGTAGCTGTACTTCAGGTCATATTCCATGTCATACCAATAATTCACTGAGGAGACAAGAGAGGAAAATTGTTATAGTTTGGTGTCAGAAATGCCTTATGTCATATTCAGATGCTGTTTTAGAAGGTAATGCAGGCACTCATTTCTCAAAGCTGAATGAACTTTAAAAGAATCCCAGCTCTGACGAGCCAAGCATAATGCACACTGAGTCAGCATTGGTTACATAGCTCTGCCAAAGCACCTCAATCCTAAATCACATTAACACCCAAAATACCAGTCCTGGGACTCTCCTGAGAAGACTTGGAAAACATTTAGAAACAGAAAATGTGTGCGCTGTGATCTAGGCCAAGAATACATATTCATTTGAATATATGACCTACTCTAGATTTGAACCTTCCCCCCACCCCCCGTGTTCAAAGGATGGTGCATTAATCTACCATCCCACGTTGGTCATCACTGGGAAAGTGTTTTAATTTTGCCTCTTAATTAAAATAAAAATTAATGGGTCTTTTTACCATGCTACGGCAGGTACTAAAATAAATGCCTCCAATATCTGCAACAGTGTTATATATTTGCTTTCATAACTGGGTTGATGTTATTCAACACTCATCTGTTACTTATTTTTTCTCTGCATGGAAGGAACTGCTCTGACTGTGGGAGAACAGATACAGTAAAGTCCTTCCTTGCATCCTGCAATACAGAAAGTAATGGGATAGGCATATAAGACGAGAAAGGTTTGAAAGTCTGGAGCTCTCCGAGGGGGATGGTGGAGAGAGACACATGATATCTTATGAGCAGAGGAGGAGATTTTTTTAAAAAAACAAAACAAGAGACAGTGACAACAAGTAACTTGTACATTTGTTTGGGGTTTTTTTATGCATTAAAGACCCATTTTTACTGGTCTGATAACAACAGATACTTAAAACCCAAACTTCCTTGTGCAATTTCTTTGCCT
This sequence comes from Sternotherus odoratus, assembly GCA_032164245.1. Lineage (NCBI taxonomy): Eukaryota > Metazoa > Chordata > Testudines > Kinosternidae > Sternotherus > Sternotherus odoratus. The sequence continues at coordinate 52,774,968 of JAVMKO010000006.1, read as the reverse complement.
ATGGTGTGGAGTCAGCCAATTTTCAGCCAGCAATCAAATAACCTGCTTAGCTCTCACTAACAAAAAAAAACTATTACAGGGTGACTGTGTTATGGCTCTCTCTGTAGTCTCAAAGACTAGTGGATTTTTCCTACCTTCTTCACCCATTTCACTATATTCTTTAGCAATTCTATATAAGATATGGTCTGACCAGTTTTTGCCAGGAGGTAACACTATAGTCACATGCCAAGATGGCTAACTACCAGGGATGAAGAAGAAAAGACCATGTGAATGTGCCCTTGTACTCCACCATGTTTTGCTGGGGAAAATGGACTACGCCATCATGGACTGAAAATATGTTTATCCCTAACAGCTCTTCTTACCTGCTATACAACCATGTGACTGCTGAACATGATGAAACCAGAGAGAAGGGAGGTACAACATCTCACCAGCTTTCACTGTGCACCGCAAAGGCCTTGCCTGGGCATACTCTGGGTATTGTTCAAGATCTGGGTTTAAAGGATCCAGAGGAATCCATGGCACCTTCAAGGAAAAGAATATGTTGTACATGCGGCATTTAACAAGATATAAAATGTTATGGTCCTCCAGAAAATGGAGTTAAACTAAAACATTCACTTATTAAGCTTGTAAATAAAATGTGCCAGAAAATATACAATTGTAAATCCTGTAAAATCCACTCTACCATATTACAAGAATGCTCCTTTCTATAAAACATGGTGATGGATCCTTACATTTACCAAGTTCTAACTGCAGACTCTGTGGACACTGTTTTGGGCATAGCCCAACACCTAAATGAATACCATGCCTCAGATTTTATAATTGAAATGAGGAGCTTAGGGATAGAGCCCAGGTGGCTAATGGAAACAACGATATGGAAGTTCAGCACACAGAAGACAGTATTTTGAAAGGGCATTCCCTTAACAGATATTGATTTCAATGGTTCCCAGTGTGCAGTTAAAGAGTCAGCTTACAAACAGGATATACTCTCAAAAAAAAATCACAAAAACTTGCAAGGGGTCACAGGGCATGGTGTAATACCTGAAATTACTTTTGACTAATTTTTTTTTAATTGGCAGGCTGACAAGTTGATGGTGTTCTTTTAATACAAAGATGTCATAAGTACCTTGTCTGCAGCCTTCTCATCCACAACCTGAAACGAACCATCTTCTGATATGCAATACGTTGCAGGTAGGTAGAGCTCTGAAAGGGCAGAGCAAGGAAAGGGTTAAATAGCATTAATCTTAATAAATACAGAGTCTTAAGGACACAGTACATGACACTTTCACAGATGGATGCAAGTATTAAGACATCATCATACAACCACCATTTCCAGTTTTCTTTCCTCTGCTTCCTTCTTCCCTTTTTTCATTCTATGACCACAAGTCTTTCAATTTCTGTCTTCCCTATTATCAGGCTCTGCACTCCTCTATCACAACATTCACCAATGCCTCCCTTTTCTTGGGCTCTGTCCTCTCTTCCTTCAAATGAATTATTTTTTCCTTTTTTCTCAACACACATGCCCACCTTCTCTTGATCCTACTTCATTCCAATTACATTCCCATTTCCGAGCCACAATTTCTCCCCTATCTTACCCAGCATTCTATTCTCTGTCCTTTCTGCTTTGCTCATCCTACCAAGAGAGCTCTCGTTGGAGTTCTTAATGACATGTGGCTAACCTTTTACTTCTAATTTTATCTTATTTGGCTTATTGGCCATTCTACAAAACCTGGGGTGCTCTTCTTTCATTGCTTCTGCACATGTGGTTTTCTAACTCTGCACTCCAATGGTTCTTTTGCTGATCTTTAGATATCATGATCTGCCTTCCAACACAGATTAAGAAACTTCAAAGTCTTAGCTCTAACAGGGTTTACAAAAGTGCAAGTTTCAGACAATACCAGAGCAATATTAGGAAAATGATAATATATAAAAAACACACGCACAAACTGATATTAGTCTTACATTAGGGTTAGAAATCTAAAAAAAAATTAAGGTTCTTGTGAACAGGTTCACATAGCTCATCTTTGTATATGTTTAACAAACATTAATATTAATGTTCACTTGTAAAAGTAACAGAAATAGGAAATAAAAGCTACAGGTATTGTGGTCAAGTTAATATTACTATAAGAAGCTTATTTTGTTCTTTGTTATATTTCAGCAGTTACATTTTTAAATTTAATATTTCATTAATCTACATATTTGTATTTAACTTCCCTGCTTTTTTTTCCAGAAAGAAAGAGAATCAGCAGGAAGACTCAAGAACTACTGGGCATGAGGATCCTGCAAGCTTCACTGCAGAGGAGATATTTTACTACTACTAAAGCTGGAAGAATTCCAGCCAGTCCCACACTTAAGAGCACAGAGCCAGTAGCCAGATTTTCAGCTGGCATAAATCAGGGCAACTCCACTGAAGTTAATAATTTACACCAGCTGAGGATCCATCCCCAGGAACAGAAATCTATTACCAAATACTTACTATGTTGAGTAGTATATTTTTCTATTCACATTGTAAAATGTGATACTGAAAAATGTATCAGAACATTATTCCTTTCATTATTTTAGTCACTTCTCTCTACACATTTCTACACACTCTAAAGCATGTACCGTAGGGGATGAAGGGGCGGTCACTTGGTGGATGCAGCAGAAAATGTTTCTCGCCAGAAATCACACAGTACAAGTTCTCATAGTGATCTTTATGTACTAAGATTGAGAAAGAAGAAAAACACCACATCACAAACTCTGGATCACAAACTGTAGCAAACAAAGTGACAGCTCTTATTGGCAGTGGTAGGCTGCTTCCTGCTCATGGCCAGAGGAGAAAGAAATAATAATGAAATAGTATTTCATAACTATGCAGCACTTTTCATCCAAAAGGATTAAAAAACTCTTCACCAGCAACATACAGAGAGCACCACAGAAAAACAGTCCCTTCTGGGGTGGAACCCAGAAGCAACCTGCACAGAAACACACTAAACAACAGTTTCAGGGGAGGCAGGAATTTTGGCTAGTGCCTCCTCTTATGAACATGTCCTGAGATCTTCAATGTCCAAGGAGAGCAGACATTACCTCAGTTTTTAAAGTTTCATCCAAAATACCCCCACACAGAGCAAACTGCAAGTCACTCAATCTATCTCAGAAGAATAAAGGGCTGAGTCAATCATTCCAGGAACTGAAACTAATTCCAGAGAGTAAATATATTTCAAACTTGATGATTACACCACTAAACTATCCATTTCTACTCGGCTCTAAACTCAAAATCTCAAAGAAAAGAGATGGTTAGGACAAAAACAGAAGGTGCCATGCCACCTCAGACTAGTGATCTAGCAAGTCCAATATCCAATGTACTTTACAGGAGTTGCTAATAAACTTCAGAAGAAGAGGAAACACCCATAATGTTATTAACTGTGCAAGTTTAATTATGAAAGGGAGAATCCTACCTTACCCTTATAGCAATTAGCCTGAGCTATGAAGCATGAAACTGAAATTTGATTGCTTAGTTTAATTTAAACCAAGGTCCAAGATTTATGGGGCAGAAATCTTCAGTATTCCACTTGAAACAATAAGCCTCAAAACAACAATAATGGGGGGGGGGGGGGGGATAGCTCAGTGGTTTGAGCATTTGCCTGCTAAACCCAGGGTTGTGAGTTCAATCCTTGAGGGGGCCATTTAGGGATCTGGGGCAAAAAATCTGTCAGGGGACAGTACTCAATCCTGCTAGTGTAGGCAGGCGGATCCTGCTAGTGTAGGCAGGGGACTGGACTCTATGACCTTCAAGGTCTTTCCAGTTCTAGGAGATTGGTATATCTCCATTTATTTAATTTTATTTATTTATTTAAGCCAGATTCCCATACAGACACAGCAGCCAAGTGCTGGGACAAGATGGGTAGGAAGAAAGATTACATATGAAGACATCACTTAAAGAAGAACCTATCCATTAGGATTCCACAAAGAGACCCACCCCCTTACCCCTCAAAAGAAGTATGTCAAAATCTGAGCTGAGGGCACATACAAGACCTGACAGCATCATATGCTACGCACAGGATGTCACAGCAGCAGACTCGCCAAGCCAGAAATTCACAGCATCAGGCTTCTTTCCTGCAAGGGGAGGAAGAGGAAGTAATTTGCAACAGAAAATTAATTTGAATGTTATGTTTAAAGAGCCGCAGAGGAAGATTTTTCTGCCAACTAAGTTTATATTCTTCACCCACCTCAGTACTTATGTCAGCCTTGATTGCTAATAGCTAATAATGATGACCTCCTCCTAGATTGAAGGCTGTCGCAGTGACCCATTATACTAACTGATGGAGCATTATTCATCCCCAAGGCTGTGCTTATAACCTTCAGCTCACAATTTCTGGAGACCTGGGTCCCCAATACATAGCTCAAATCACAAACTAGCACTTCAAGTACCAAAACCCCAAAGGGATCAGGAGAACCACATTAAAAGGAATGAATTATGTTCTAGCTGGAAAGTCAACTGTAACAAATAATCCTTTACTACCATAAGCAAGTACCTTCAACTGCACAACAAGGGCAGAAAGGTAATATTAAAGCAGCATTCGAGTACTGTCTATAATAGGCTTTAAAAAAAATCCCCTTTGCTATTAGTTTAGCTCCACAGGTGGTGGTAACACCATAAGCAGTAGACAGGGTCCCATGAAGCCACAAACGTTTTTGCCACTTGTGGATTAAAATGATGTATATTAATACAATGGCACAATTTCTCTCTCTGAGCCTGCTAAGCAAGCAAGCTGTTTTGGACTCCTTCAATCCAAAGGGCAAGGTTAGGCTATTTTACTACCCCCCTCCTTCCTGAGTTGACAAAACCATACTAACCTGTGCCAATTAGAAATAACAAAAATATACAGTATGTAAACATCACCGAAGTTTAAAGTGCTATACAAGTATTTACTGATTGCAGGGGGTACTTACCGAGTGCCTCACTCATCCATGGTACTTCAGGCTCCACATCACCCAATAGTTCAGGGAACTCCTCAGTCAGGTTTGAACACTGCTTCTGCACATAAAACACACTTGGAGAGATCACTTTCTTCTCCACAATGTCCAAGAAGTTGCTGAAAAGCATGTGCCGCTCCTCTGGCATGACAAACCGGTCCTGGTAAACAGCATCCGCATAACCATTTGGCGTCACTGCCACACTCACCTTCTTGGAGCCTGCCACCTTCCTGCAAAATATATTTAGGTTCAGAGCCAATCGAGGAATCTACAAATACATACTTTAGACAGTTTTTTAAAAATCACATTTTGCTGTATGGATGTTCCAAGAAATCCTCTCTCTTGGACATAAAGGTTTCAATTACTGATTTCATGTTCACACCCAGTTGTCTTTTTTTAAATAAGGTGCTTAGGTGTTAGTTTTTTTTTAAAAATAATCAAAACTAATGCCACATGGCCAGCTCAGCAATGTTGCCAAACCTTACAGCCACAAAAAACCCACCCCAATCAGAATAAGATGAAATGCCAACATGTTTCTGCTGGGGAATGAAGACATCACTATCTATTGCAGCCCTGACCAGGGCACTCTGCATGGTCCTCCAAACACTATTTTCCTAGCTCTCCCCCTCCACAAGTTCCAGCACACAAAACCAAATCTCCCATAGCCTTTAACAGAGCTAAGTACAGTACCCAGGTTGGGGGAAGAAAGCAGCTTCTGAATTGTGGGCACTGCAGCTGGGATGCCCAATAGAAGTCTTCACATAGGATCCCGGGTTTATTTGAACCAGTCTTATCAATAATTAAAAACAAACAAAAAGCAGCTCTCTTCTGAGGGTTTGTGATATTCAGCTGAGCTACCGCCTCGCTTCGAAGCGGTTCCCACCTGAGATAAGTTAATGTCCACTTCTTCAGGGCCGGCCAGTGGCCCAAGGCGTTCCGAATGATACACGGCTTGTTCGGACACACCCATTCCCGGTACAGCTCCAGCGGAGACAGGCGGCTCTCCAGATACGGCACCGATTCCGTCAGTCCCAACTCTGCCCAGACACAGAAAAATCAATCCGCTCCGCCTTGCTGCTCCACAACGCACAGCAAAGGTCTCGAGGCCATTTCCGGCCCCTTCTTTGTCTGCTGCTAAGTTTGTACTGTTAGTGGCACCAGGAAAGTCCGGCCTCCCCTGATCGCACCGCACGCGGGCCGGGGGGGGGGGGGGGTATTACTGGCTCTCACAGCTTCGCTCACAGAGCCGTGGGGAGAAGGGACCACAACGGTCACCGAGCCCGAGACCTTCACTAACGGTCCTGCTCCAACGTGCTCACGCGGCACCGGCGTGAAGGGAGGGGGACGGACGAACCCCACCGCGGCCGAGCCCTGCGAGGGGCCGCGTCACCAGAGAGCGCCCAGCCCCCCACTCAGGCCCGCTCGCTCGCGCTCACCTCGGGCCTCCGCCGGGAACGCCGCCAGGCACCTTCGCACCGCCCGCAGCGCCGGTGCCTCCCCTTCCCCGCCAGCCATCCCCAGCCGCCACTACCTGGCCGGACTGACGTGAGCCGTGACGCACCTTAACGCAACGTGCCATTCTGAGCATGCTCAATAACATCTGCTGAAGCCGCTGCCCTCGCTCTGCCCTTACTTGGGATTCCACGTGATCGAGTTGGCAGGTCGGGGGCGGAGTCTGCGTGAGTGCTCGCGCGGGTCAAACAGCTGGAGGGAGGGGAAGGGGCGGGGCCAAGGGGCGGGGGCTGGGCAGGGGGGATAAAGTGACCCCAGCGGGGGTGAGCCCTCGGCCCCGGGTGCAAAAGGAGGGCGCGTGTCGGCCCCCGTCCCCCAGCGCTGTGGGGTCAAAGGCAGGGGCCGAGCTGCTCACGGAGCGCTCGGAGAATTCGAATTGTCCCCCGGGGCTGCACTAGTGTTGAACAAACCCTGGAGCAGTTCATAGATCCGCCTAAAGCCCCACGGGGTTCACAGCGCTGAGCTACTGCTCTGCTTGCGCGAACCCAGCGCCCTTGGCCTTGTTCCATCCCAGACTGTGGTGTCACTTATTTACTTTGTCAAATGTTGTTTTGATTGCCTCGTCTTAGCACTTCATTTACCTTGGCTAGTGGGCCATAGCCCACGAAAGCGTATGCTGAAATAAACTGGTTAGTCTCCAAGGTGCTACAAAGTCTTCCTCGTCTTATTTACGGATACAGACTAACATGGCTGCTAATCTTAAAACTGTGAAGAGGGTTGTCCTACTATTTAACTTATGTGTGTGACTGAAAATTGAAAATATTAATAGCCTCAGCAAGGACAGCTCATAGCAGGGGTAGGCAAACTATGGCCTGCGGGACAGTCCTGTCCAGCCCTTGAGCTACCGGCTCCTCCACTGCTGTCCCCTTCCCAGCAGCTTCAGTGCACCGTGCTGCCAGCGCTCGGGGTAGCGTAGCGGCATGGCTGGCTCAGGCCTGGCAGCGTGGCTGAGGGGCAAATTTAAAAGTGAACATAGGGTGCCCAGGATGGGGTTGGGGGATAATAGGAGCTTATATAAGAAAAAGACCCCAAAATCACGACTGTCCCTATAAAATCAGGACATCTGGTCACCCTACCAGCACACCCACCTGTGGGGGGGGAGGGGGGTTCTGCACTTCAGGAACAGGTGAGAGCAGGGAGGGAGGCTCACCTGCAGCCTCGGAGGAGCAGGTGAGAGGTGCGGGTGGCAGGAGCGCGGCGAATGCGGGGAGAGGACTCAGGAGGAGCACCGGGCGGCTGATCAGCCGGCCGGAGAGAAGCAGTGCTTTGAAGGGGAACCTGCCGCTTCTCTCTGGCTACATGGCTGCCCCTGCTCCTCCTGAGTTCTCCAGCCACGTTCACAGGGCCACATTCCGAAAGGGACTTTAGAGGGGGCATTGGATTGGTACAGTGGTTCCAGGAGGGGGTGGTCAGGGGACAGAGAGCAGGGGGAGTTGGATGGGTTGGGGATTCTGAGGAGGGCGGGAAGTGGGAGGGGGCGGATAAGGGGGCAGGGGCCAGGCTGTTTGGGGAGGCACAGCCTTCCCTACCCAGCTCACCATACAGTTTTGGAACCCCAAAGTGGCTCTCAGGCCAAAAAGTTTGCCCCACCCCAGCTCATAGTGTTTACACTATAATACTTCCTGGTTGTACTGCCATATTAGTTTTTAATTCTAAGACTAAAAAGAAAAAGATCTTGGAGTCATCGTGGATAGTTCTCTAAAGACATCCACGCAGTGTGCAACGGCAGTCAAAAAAGCAAACAGGATGTTAGGAATCATTAAAAAAGGGATAGAGAATAAGAAGAATATCTTATTGCCCTTTTATAAACCCATGGTCCCCACATCTTGAATACTGCGTACAGATGTGGTCTCATCTCAAAAAAGATGTAGTGGCATTAGAAAAGGTTCAGAGAAGGGCAACTAAAATGATTAAGGATTTGGAACTGGTTCCATACGAGGAGAGATTACAGAGGCTAGGGCTTTTCAGCTTAGTACCTAGTACAGCCATTCTTATGTTCTTATTGCCATCCTTATTTTTGTGCTGCCTTCAGAGCTGGGCGGTCGACAGTGGCAACCGCTCTCTCTGCAGGCAGCAGTGCAGAAGATTAGCAATACCATACCATGCCACCCTTCTGCGCTGCTGCTGGCAGTGGTGCTGCCTTCAGAGCTGGACTCCCAGCCAGCAGCTGCCACTCTCTGGCTGCCCAGCTCTGAAGGTAGCAATGTTAGGATTGGTTAGTTACATTTCAGTAAAATGATTGGTTAAGGTATAGCTAAGCAGAACTCAAGTTTTACTACCCTGTTTCCCCGAAAGTAAGACATCCCCCGAAAATAAGACTTACTTCCAGTTTTGCCTCTCGCTGTAATATAAGGCATCCCCCCAAAATAAGACCTCCCTTTTTGTTCAACAATAAATGTGTACCGTGTTCTTCTTCATGGAAAAATAAGACATCCCCTGAAAATAAGACCTAGCGCATCTTTGGGAGCAAAAATTAATATAAGACACTGTCTTATTTGCGGGAAAACACGGGGGTATATAGTTTGCAGTCAATCAGGAAGGGGGGGAGGAATTGAATCAAGTTTTGCTAAGGGAGGAGGAGAGAGTGGGAACAGGGACACAGGCAAGGCTCCATGGCGTCAGCTGGGAAGGGGGACACTAAGGAAAGAAATTGGAATCATTGCTTGCTGGAAGTTCACCCCATACATTTGTTTGCATCTTCAGACTTCAGGTATTACTGCTCTTTGTTCACCCGAGAAGGACCAGGGAATGGGAGGGTGAAGGGATAAGCTCTCTAACAGGCTTGAGCAATTCATTGTCTGCTATATCTTTTAGAGTTTGTACCTCAGAGATGCACCCCAAATAGGATAAGACTGATATGGCTTCAGATTTACAAACTTACGGCATAGTCACCTACATAGGGGAGGTGGTGGCATGGCTTCAACTTTGTGGCTTCATGACTGGCTTTTCCTTAATCTCTCATCTCTCTCTGGGATCTTGGCAAGGCACAATTCCAGTCCTGTCCTTCCCACAGGTCAGGGCCTATTCAGAGCACTGGTCTCATTTACATTGCCCAGAACACACTTCTTTTTCCACATCAAAGTTGCTTGGGTAAACTCCTACCAATAGATGGAATGATCTCAAATCATACTTTGATCCCAGGTGTGAAGCACACTGATATACCTAAGGCCCTCTCAATCAATTGCATTAGTCATCAAGAAGGTGGCGGATTCACCATCGACTGAAATCTTTATATCAATATTGGATGTGTAAAAAACTATGTTGTAGCTCAAATCAGAAGTTATGGATTCGATGCAGGAAAAATAAAATGAAATTCTATAACCTACATTGTTCACAGGGTCAGACTAGATGATAATCCTGGTCCCTTTAGGCCATAAACTCTATTAAAGACGGCTTTGTAACAAATGATCACATTTTTATTTAAACTGTTTAAGACACAGAGTACTAATGAATACAGAGTTAAAAACAGCCCCCAGACGGGTGCCTCACAGTGCAAAATTCCCACAAACATAAAACAGTTTTTCCCAAATAATAATAAAAAAGACATTTTAAAATTTAATTTGTTTTTACCTAAAGTCAAAGTATAAAAAACACACATTCATAAATAAAGGTTTTGTTTTTGTTTCTTTTTGTGTTTTTAAAATGGTGGAGGATAAAAGGTAGTGTTGAAAAACACAGGTAAAGAGTTCTTTGTCTGGTGACTATGGCATAACTAAGACATGCAGAGTGGACATGGCTTGTTCCTAAACTTGCTGCCCCATGCATCTTTGTCCATGCTTTGCAGCAGGTTACCAACACGAATATGCAGTCCAGTACGGTATATTATTTACAACAAGCAGTCCGGAATTCTGGACATTCTAGTCTTATCTACATCTGCTCAACAGCACTCCAGGGCTGCAAGAAGTCCTGTGTTGTTTTTTTCTTCTAAATGAGGTTTTTATCACTTAATAACTGGGATACTACATTCCACATGGAAAAAACTTGCAGATGCAGGAGTATACCAACAGCATTTAAATACCTCTTCAGTGGTTTTTTTTTATTGTTAAAATGTACTTTAAAATTTAAAGTTCATAATGTTTCAACTCCTTTGGAGAAATATACTGCTTCCTCAAAGATTTGATGAGATCAGTAGAGTGAGGAGACTGCTAAAGGATCTGCCCTGACCTTTACTTGGGAGATTCCTCAGAAAGGAGACTTCTCTCTCAGGCAGTGAAAGAAATGCAGGCTCATGTAAGAGTGAGCTGGCTTTAGGGAACAAAACACAAAGGGTTTGCTGTCTTGTCAGATTCAAGTACTTTCCACTGCACCACCCTGTTCACAGGCCTTTGTGCCTTGTTCTAAGAGCTCCCGCAGGAAAAGTAACACAAGCTACATCAAAATGAGAAGAAAAAACTATTGTCATTTCAACCAGGAATGTCCTGATAGGAGGGATGACGTTTACGCAAAAACAATGGAGTAGTAGGCTCAAATTCTTTAAAACGTTTTGCTAAACAATAATTTCCCTTAATACGTTACAGCTACACACACACAAATCTATATGAGGTCCAGGCTCCAAACTTGCCTCCTCCTATAATCGTCTTCACTTGCCAGCCACCAATCATTGTTCAGGATTTCTCCTGCCAGACTATGGAATGACCTGCAATGTACATGCAGGTCAGCCTGCAGCTACCAACTGCACTATCTTGTTGAGGACTTTATGCTTCCTTTGTTCTCAAAACTGGAATTTTTCAGCACACTTCCTACTGCCAGCAAAGGGAAATCATGAGGGAATTGTCCTATATATCAGCTGAATCAAGTTCTCTCTGCAACACTTTCTCCCTTCAACCCTTCTCATCACCAAACTTGGGATATCACTTTGATTTATAGGTCTTCAGCTTCACAACTCCTCTGAATGTTAAATCTTAAGCAAATGGTTGAGGTTACATACCTTACCCTTCCCACACCTTCTAAGAAACAGCTGTTTACATGGGAGCAGGTGGGAAAAACGGGGCTCAATAAAAAGGCATTAAAACAACTACCCCACCTATTCTTTAATTCACGCCTCTAAACTCGATCCTGGTTCTACTTCCCTGAAGCCCTGCCTCTGCTGCACTACATCTTTCATAGCCCCTTCAAGGCCTTTATTGGCCAGCCTATGATCTTGAAGCCAAGCCTATTTCTATTCCTAACACTATTCTCCTGGAAGCCCTGACTCTGCTTTCTAATTATTTTAAAGCTAAATGCCCCATAGATTCCCATCCTGATCTACTTGCTTGAGCCTAACCCTACCACAATTCTAGCTATACGCTTGCCCCTGTTTGCTGTTTTCCCACCTACACCCATGACCCGGGCAAAGTCCACAGCCAGCACACACAAAAATCCTATTCATGTTTTTTTTTAAACTCACTCCCTGTGAATTACTCTGAGGGAGTCCTATCTGACACTACTGTGAAGCCTGATAGCTGCTGCTTTTCACTTAAGAGCGTCCAAGGTACACCATGGATTGGATGACTGTATCTAACAGAAATGGCTTTGGGGCACAGTCTATTCATTCCAACCATCTGATCTGCAGCAAGCTTTCCAATCCTGTATCACCACCTCATACTTTAAATACAAAGAATAATAAAATGGAATCAATTCCACAAGGGAAGGCATATAAAGAACCCTCAAACCACCATTTCTAGTACCAGAAGAGGCTTGGGTACTGCTATTTTACCTGAGTGTCTGTGCCCCAATACCAGCAAGAAACTTCCCGTGGACTGGCACATATGTTTTCACAGTCAAAGTGAAGGGAGAACAGCTGGTTGACCCACGGTCAGCCTGACCCAGACTATCCCCATCAGAGAACCAACAGGATTGCCACTTCACATTCCATTGGTGAGCATCCCTGCCCTCTCCCCCTAAGGAAGCGCCCAGAGATTTCCTATGCAAACCGCTCCCTTCCATTTGCAATAGATGCTACCCACAAAATCCTAGCTCACCATACGATTCAGCACAACACAATGGTGGGAGGGGACTAGTAGCACAGCAATCTGGGGTTTAAACCTTGAAATACAGTTCAGCTCTATTGAACCAGAGGTCAGAGAGGACACCGGACACGTCTGGACAGATAGAATCAGATGATAGGAGGAACCAGTTGAAAGGCTCTGAAAGGGCATCCTGTAGCTCAGTGAACTGATGGCCAGCCAGCCAGTCATGTAGAGGAAAGGCTGCACTGCAAGTCCCCCAGCCCTGGAGTGCAGTGAAGAAATGGGCCAGCTGGCCCCAGACTAGTCAACCCTGTAGAGAAAAGGCTGCACTGCAGGTCCCCAGTTCCCAAGTGCAGCGAAGAAAAGCCAGCCCCATTCCAGAGAACCACAAGACCAAAATGATGCCCAGCTTGCCCCAAAACAGCTACAGAAATATCTGCTTCAGCTCCATGACCATAGACCACATCTTTGGAGGCTGGCCAACTTGAAAGCACTTTTGCTGATGCCAGCCAACATTTATATCCAGGGCTAGGCTAGATACTAGAGTTTCACAAGCTGGGACTGTACTGCTCTATGTTTTCTTAAGAGGAAGACTGAGGGCAGAGAAAGAAAAATGAAATAATCTCCCTGGGTAGCCACCTACACTGCATCCTGGTTTACTAGCTTACTGATACTGACCAATAGTAACACTAGATACTTGTAAGCCGTGACAATAAACACATTATTGCCAGCTTGGAGATGTCTGATAAGGCAAGAAGGCTATTGCACACAGAATTTCACAGGGGCAAGGTTTTCTACTTCTCCATCAAAAGACCCATGAAGAGGTAGGGGAAGGATGGTGATAATTACATCCCACAATATCTGATACTGGCTGCTTAGCACTCCCAGGAGATCATTTTCTGTAGTCCATTAGAAAAGGTAAATTATTCTCTGCTCCCCTGGAAGGTTAAGAATATTCTGTTTTTCTTGTTTTGACAGTCCACTGACTGTCTTTCCTACCAGGACAATGAAAGCATCAAACTGTGAGGGAGCAGCAGCTGTATGGGTGATCACTCTGATCGAGGGCTTCACTCAAAGAGATGGAGGCCTTGCTTCCCACTTAACTTCTCCCAATAAAATCATTCACCTCCAACCACCCCCTTTACCACAGTCTCATTAGCATCAAGAGATCAGTATCCAATTCCACTCTCAGAATGTGGCTAAAAGGAATTTTGTAGCTGTCTTTTCATTTTCCTACATTGTTTCAATCCTTTTCTTTTTAATGTCTGATGAAAACCCAGTTTCAAGTATTTGAGCACAGATAAAATGCCAACGCTCATTTAAAAAGCCACAATGTTCTTGTTACATAATCCCCACAATTTGATCCAAGGGGTAGCAAATCCTACCTCCTCAGAGGAGAGTGGAGATAAATGATATCCCACACGGTCTTTGAAACAAAAGGGAAAGCCACAACAGCAGGATTACTGCAGGAAACAAGCCAGGGATGGGGAAAGGAAGATCAGCAAGACAGGTTGCAGCAGAGAAGACCAGTTTGGTATTTGCACAGATACTGCAGCCTGCCTCTGCTGTTAGGAGTTACTATAATAGAGAGATTGTGTCTCGCTGGGATATGGCAAAAGAGAAAAAACAAATTTGTTTGAAAAGGGAAGGAAATGGCCACTAAATACTCATGAAAAGGTTAGAGCAAATGTTCAAAAAATAAATTAATAAATAGAATGTTTAAAAGTCTGCCTTTGGATTCTGATGAAGCCTTGGGAGGGAGGGATTGGTTTCATCCAGGCCCCTTTTATTAGTCAGCAACTCAGAGCTTCTTGGGCAAACTGAATTTATTTTTTGTTCTTACGGGAGATGCCAAACATCTGGCTATGGACAGATTTCCAAGCAACTTCTCTACACTCCTCTTTCCAGGCTGCGTTCACAAACTGGAAGCTGAAGAGTACTGGGGAAACTTATTAAGACTGTGGCCAGCACATTGCTAAAAACTAGGATACACCTGTTCTATAGGGCTGAGAAGATCAGTTTAAAAAGATCTCTCCCTCCATAGATCAGGATGGCGACAGCACTTGTCTGAGGCTTCCACTGTCGTGGTCCTCCTGGGATTATTTCTATGGAGCTATCAGTTTTACTCAAAAAAAGTGTTTTTTCCGACCGCCACCCCTTTAGAGTTTTTTGTCCATGCGCCGTTCCACAGCTTGTAGCAACAGCTCCGAGTACTGTTCCAGCAACGCCAGAGTCTGCTCGTCCCCAAAACGCCTAGGACTGAACGGGACAGCATCACTTCCCTCAGTCAGTGACCTAATGGCATCGTGTGGCTTCACCAGCACCTTCTTGGCTCTTTGGAGCTCTTCTCTTTCCTTGAGGGAGTCCAGTTCTTTCTTCATCACGGAGAACGTTTCCGTTAGGAGGCCAGCAATCTTATCTTTGTCAGTAGAAGACTCCATGTCCATTGATACCTGAGAATTAAAAACTGCAGTTAGTATTTAAACAAGACAAAAAGGTGTTTTCAACCCTTTAGGGTCATTGTGAGCCACAAATGTGTCTAAGTAAAGAATACCATGCACTGCCCTAAGTATAGGGTATTGGAGGATGCATGTGCAAGCCCAGCTCCCACTGTATTTCATATTTGCTAATCCTTTCCCTGGGCATTAAAGGATTTAAGAGAAAAATCAGAGGATAATAAAACTTAATATTTCAATCATGCTTTATATTTGAAGCCCCGTATAAATATTAACTAATCCTTTCCATACCCCTGTGAGGGAGTTAATTTTTACCTTCAATTTACCGAGGGGACAATCAGGCACAAACATTAAATGATTTGCCCAAGGCAATATGGCAAGCCATTGGATACGCCAGAATTAGAATCCAGGAGTTCCTGACTCCCAGCCCCAAACTCAGATGTAGCCCACTAGACCACAGTGCCTCTGTCACTAGAACATGATCAGAAGAATGCCTCAATCCATCCAGCATGTGTGTGTATTTAACTCTTGAGGTCTAGAGACAAGCTGACTGATTGGGGGACCAGTGTTGGAGATCACTCACCACGCGGTAAAGGTGAATGGCCTTGCGCATGCTGTCCTGGAGCTCAGAGACAACATGTTCACACTGCTCAATGCTGATGCGACGTTCTGAAGAGGGAGAACAAACAAAAGAACTAAGCCATGAATACATCCCAATGTCCTAGCCCACCCCCTCCCCCCACATTTCTTACACAATCCATCTGTAGAAATAACCACTTCTCCAACACAGTTGCTAATGCTTATTTTAAAGGTCGCGCGTGTGTTTCATTTTTAAACGAGAGGCTAAACCAGGCTGGCCTGAGCCATGCATTGCGTAGGCAAGCGCTGTGCAAGCGCCCCTCACCTACCCCTCCAGAGATGGTGCTCAGTTCTAACATTCCACACTCCCACTTTTCCAGTCACAGCCTCTGCTAAGCCAAGACTAACAACTTTCCTGATTTCTGTCACTCAGTGTGGTTTTATAACTGTGGATAGGCTGAGACCATCAAAGCCTCTCTCACTTTTGACCCAAGTCAAGGTCTCCAAAGGCAAAAGGCACTACTAGCCTAAAGTGCCACTAAGCAGCCCCCCCGCTCCCCTATAATCCCATGCACTTCTCTCTACACCATCTTCAGGATGAGACAAGTACCTGATGTGTTATGAAGATGAATTACCATGAAGGTTGTTTTAAACCGTCAAAATGTATTGCGGTTGGGGCCCAAGGCAGATCTGTCAAACAGCACCCATGAGAATGGGAACTGTACTTTTCAATAATACATGATGTTTATCACCAGGACATTAGAATTATAAACAAAACCAAAAAAAATCAGAAAAGCACAACCTCAGCCATACACTAAATATCCCCTATTAACTCAGCAGTCTAACAGCTGAAGGTGGACAGTCTTTAAACACAAATACAAATAGACACACACACATAAATGCAGCTATCATCTCCTTCTCTGAAAGGCTTTGGACAATACTATTCAAACTGCTTTAGTTATCTAGAAAATAAAAAGTGGTCTTAAGAACATGGTACCTCTGTACTTCTGAACTAGAGATGCCGTCCTTTGAAAGGCTGAAGGGGAATCTAGCCCCAAGCATCAAGATATAAACAAACAAACATTAAAAACAGATGAGTCAGTGGCATATGTGCTGATTCTCCCAGACACATCTCAGATCCATGCATTCTTCGCCTCCTGAATCACCAATTGACTGAACACAGTGGCTTCCATTTTCTTGTCCATGATCCTGACTCAATTAGAAACACAGCTAACACAAGAAACACAACCTTTCTGTTCATCACTATTTCTGGATTTCTCCCATGATCTTCAACTCACACTGTCTTGCGACCCACCAGCTCTGTGAATCACCAGCACAAAGAGAGACTGTAAATGTAGTAAAAATGCTTGGGTAAATGGGCATTTTCAGCAACAGGCTCTCAGAGGTGGAGACAGTACTGAACTGGAGTTAGATCCAGACTAACTACAAAAGCAGTTTCTCCTCTCTCAGTGTTCACACCTCCAGATCAGCTGCTAGAAGAATACCTCATCCTCCCTGATTAGAGATAACAAGGTGGTTCAGCCTGATTGAACTAACCTTGTTATCTCTAACCTGGTCCTTGCCTCTTATTTATTCCTGCCTCTGGATACTTCCACTTCATGCATCCAAAGAAGTGGGTATTAGCCCACAAAAGCTTATGCTTCAATACTTATGTTAGTCTTCAAGATACCACAGGACTCTTTGAAGCTTTCAGTAGACACACTTTTTCTATTTTTTTTTCTTTTTGATTGACAGACTGTGTGTGCATAAGAAATGAAGCTTTCCTTTTACAATCCACTGCTTCCAGAGGGTTCACTGTTTGTAACCTCAAAGTTCACCACTGTATATAGGAAGATAGCATTACTGAAGGACCCTAACAAGCAGAAGATAATAAAAGGTGATTTATTTCCCTACACAGCTTGGTTAACACTATTGGGAAAGAAGATGGGTTAAGAGTTTGATCTGTCAAACAGTCCAGTGCCATGCATACTGTCCCCGATGACAAGTTAAAACAGTCAGGAAAGGGTTAAGGGCCACCCCACCTGTCACATGACATAGCAATGGATTCAAGGGAAGAGTATCCCTTCTTTCTGGAGAATAAAAGAGAGGCAAGGGAAAAGTCACTGGGAACTGCAGCCCCTGTGGAGTACGGAAATTGCTTTGTTTTGAGTTTTCTATTGAACCAACAGATTATACCTTGAGGGAAAGGCCAGAAACAGACTGGGGCATGGCATTAGTTCTTTCTTGAGCTGGAGAGTAACCCTTTATCTTACACCCTCACATTTATAAATTATTCAAAAGTTATAGTGTATTAACCCCACCCCTTTTTCTTCAACCCCAAAAGCTAGCAAGCTGGGAATCCCACTGGTGTCTATACGTGTATATTACATTCCACCTGCCATTCCCTTCAGGGAAATGTGGACACTACAAGATCTGCAGAACATTCGGCCGCTATCTGACTAAACATGATGCAAGACAAAACAGAGAGGAAACGGAAATTCAAGACAGAGTAAAAGATGTTAGATTGAAATGTCTCACCATTGAAGGGGTGACTTATGGAACGAGACAGGTGCAGACAAGACGAGACAGGCCAGAAGCTGGACGTAAAGAAATGTGATGGAATCGTGAAGCGGTTCACAAAGACAGGAGACAGAAGGGGGAAGAAGATTAGAGATGAGTATCCGTGCACACCTGAGTTCTGTGCTGAGGCAGCCACTGTTGTGGGAGACCTTGGCCTGATGGGATCTAGTGGGCAAAGTCCAAGTGGGTTGTCTAGCACACAACCAATACTGGAGAACCTCTCTCTGCATCTGGGCAGTGTGCTTTCAGGAGACCTTGGATGCAAGCCTTCTGAAAACTCTTTCAGTTTTGGACTAACGACCCCTGGCTCATCCTGGCGATCGATCCTCAGTGCTGGATTCTCCACTGGGCTCTCTTTAGCAGATCCAACAGACACAGCAGTTGGGTTCTCCCTCTTGAAGGCCCGTCCCTCAAGAAGAGAAGATTTCTTTTTACAAACCCCAGCAGGTGACTGAGGAGACTCTGGTTCGAGTGGGGTTTTGGATTTGGCAGTGGGTGAGAAAGAAGCCAAGGTGGGTCTGTCAGGCAATGGTTTGGGGATGTCAAGGATCAAGTGTGCCCGGTTTGATGATGTCAACTTGCTGTGAAAGGACTTGGGTGATGAACAGCTTACAACTTGCTGAAGGGCTGGCTTCCCTGGGACATTTTCTTTTGTAGGGAGCTTGGTCTTCTCAGTCTCTGCTGGGGGAGTTATCTGTATCTTCTCGGGCCCCTGTGGGCTGGTCCTATCCTCAGTCAGTGTTTCAACAGAGTCACCAAGGCATAGGTTTTCCCCTACAGAGATGCTGCGCGACACCTTGGCCATGAAGCTGGTTGTGGGATTCATGTAGGACTTTGATTTTACAACCTTATTGTCCCTGACCAGCAGGGAGCTGGACCCATCCATCTTCAGCAGGCTTGTAGACAATGGCCTGCAATGATTAGGTTTTGGATCCTTCTCAACTACTAGTGCTTGAGGACGCTGCTTGATAGAGGACATCACTCCTGGACTCTTATCTGCAAAAATTAAACAGACAAACGTACAAAACTAGATAAAGGCAGCAGTGAACTGTGAAATCAGAAAGAAGCACAACTGCGCCAACCTATTAACTCCACCTCAGCTTCTGGAACAGAGGTATTTAGAATGACTGCAACAGTATTAATGTAAACAGATCTCAAAGAGGAGCTCCTGGCCCTCCCAAAGGCATTGTTGCTTACCTTAAGAAGACGACTCTCCCATAAGTCCTAAGGCTAGAAGACCTTAGAAATTAAGATTTTTAAGTGAGAGAGGAAACCAGAGGATGCAGGTGAAAGTCCTCATTTCTCATCTCTCCTAGATCTACTGATTTACATAGTGCAGGATAGTTTTAACAAAAAATAGTGCATTTAGTGCTGGTGAAAGGGCCATCATGTTGCCTAGCCATTGTGCCTCAATCCTGACCTACTGCAACCACCTCTGACCAGAGAGGAGTTCTTTGGTCATGGCTCATTCCATCCTTGGCCTCCCTTCTGAGACTGTCAGACAGTGCTAGTTATTGCTGAGGACTGAGGGCTTGGCCAAGAATGTTGACTTGGTTCACACTGGACACAAGAGTATAGCAATTTCAGGATGTCCAACCTTTGCTACTGCAGCTTGGCCAACCCACAAAGTCATTAGTTCAGCATTTCCAGTTCACTGCCACAGGGCACTTCCCTCCCCTTGACAGAGTGCAACAATGATGGCAAAACTTGGCGCTTTTTTTTTTTTTGGTGGGTTAGGTTGTTTGTTTGTTTTTTCTTCCAGTAATTGAGAGTCAGAATGAAAGTTGAACTCTATCCTCACCAACCCCTCTATCCCTCATTTGGAAAACCAGCTAAGCCAATGATTCCCAGCCAGAGCCAACAGTTGGTGGAAGCCACAGATTAGTCTGCTGGGTAAGTAAGGATATTTTCCTTGGCAGACTAAGAGTTAAGGATCCCAAAGCTTGTAGTTCACCTACCACAGGAACTATGATTAATTTACATCTCTACCCAAACTCAGCCCCCTTGCCTCCATTTACTCTTGGAGTTACACTGGAGTCCCATCCACTTCCTTACCATCGTGAAGGAGGTCATGAACTGACTGAGACTTCCTCATCCCTGCATTCCCAGTACCCTCTGGAAAGGGTGCGATAACTCTTCCAGGTCCCACAGCAAGCCTATTGGTCTCTACTGCGGACTTCCGTTTTCTTTGGGTGTAAATGGACCGGTAAGAATTTACACCGTCTAGAAGGCTGTCATTCTCCAAGGCAGTATTATGATGGCTGTTCCCATTTTTCAGTAGGTCGACAAAAACCTGCTTTGACTGGGCTGAAGCCTCAATGGGCTTTTGATCCAGTAACAGAGTTGATGAGGAGCGTGACAAATGCCTACGGAGATAAGGCAGAGATAAGACTCTCAAGGCTGCAATAAATGAATCACAAATAAATAAACAGATGGTGTTGGGTAAAGAAGTACAAACTTATTAAGCCAGCTTCTTAGGGGCAAAGATCTCAGCAAATGAAGAGTGACATGTCAAATCAACCTGTACTGTCACCACACTGTTCTATTTTTCCCGCAAGGCAATATTGCATCCTATTAAAGCATCCTATCCTGGGTGATATGATGAGTACTAAGTACCACCAATAGCCCTGGGTCATGCGTTTCATGGAGGGACTTGGCAGGAAGGCAAGCCAGGAGAGAAGGAGAGATTCTATCAATCAGGGGAGGACTAGGTCAGGACTAGTTTCACCCAACTGTTTGCCAACACCAAAACCCCTCTCTCCTTCTACTAGGGAGTGTTCCCCAGAGAATCCCTCAGCACATTTGGTGATTGGTCAGTCTTGGTATAACACACATCAAAGCTAGTCAGTATCTTACAGGCTATGTATTTTGAAAATCTTTTGCTCTCCGTAGGTGAAAGGCACCAGAACAGAGGTGGCCAACCTGTGGCTCCGGATCCACATGTGGCTCTTCATAGGCTAATATGCAGCTCCTTGTATAGGCACCGACTCTGGGGCTGGAGCTACAGGTGCCAACTTTCTAAGGGGCCAGGAGGTGCTCACTGCTCAACCCCTGACTCTGCCATAGGCCCTGCCCCCATCCACCCCTTTCTTCACCCTCCCCTGAGCCTGCCCTGCCTTCTCTCCTCCCCCTCACCCAGGGAGTCTCCTGCACGCCACAAAACAGCTGATCAGGAGGTGCAGGGAGGGAGGGGAAGGCGCTGATCAGTGGGGCTGCCAGTGGGTGGGAGGTGCTGAGAGCGGGGGAGCGGATGGGGAGGCTGCTGACGTATTACAGTGATTCTTTGGCAATGCACATTGGTAAATTCTGGCTCCTTATCAGACTCAGGTTGGCCATACCTGCACTACAAGTACCATCATTTTCATTCTTCATCTAAGGCTGGGGAAAGTAGGGTTATCCCCAACCCCCTTCCACCTCCTCCCCCACCTCCAAAAAACAGCTCTGATCCACCTGGCTGGATTGGCAGTTGGGTAGATAAAACCCCCATCGTGTATTCATGGGTGTATGCAGCTTACTCTACAGCTGCTTTCAACTGGACTTTTCTGGAAATCTCCCAGTTTTGCTGTGGCACCACTGCAGTTCTCCTAAAGCTAGTAACAGTAGAAGTGCTACCACCAACCACGGTGGCAAAATGCCAGTAGATGGTGACTAACCCTCTGATGAGCAGAGATACGCAACACAGTGGCAAAAACACTCGCAGGCAGTCTATACTACCTCTGTAGTGGAACCAGCACTGCGACTAGCGTAACGGAGGGAGATTTCTCTAAAACCCTTAATGTGGACACAAGCTGTGAATGCTAAAGGTGAACCTAGCTATGTTTAAAATGATGCTGTCGACTCAATTTGAACCCAAAGTTTAGGTGTTTAATAAAGCTTTTATAAAACCAATCAGTAGAAGTGTTTCCATTATTTTTGTTTTGTTTTAATATCAATGGAAACAGTTAATTTTAGAGGAAATAAATTCCCCAGCTGTGTATATAACTTAGACACTGAATGGAACCCAGAAATGAAGCGGATTAGGAACTGACTGTAAACAAAAGCAAAACTGAGTAGCACATTTTCATTGTCCAAGCTGAATGAAATGCAGAAAATAAAACAGAGCATAAATGGTGAAAAGCAAATTAGATAAGAAGCAGTGTCGTTTTAGGCCACCGTAGAGCAGCTAGGATGGACATAATGGACAATCTGATCTATGACAGTTTGCAGCCAGCCTGCCAGGTCCCCATCCAAAGAGACCACTGTGCCAAGGTATGTCAAATCCAGAAGGCTGCTGGCATGCTTTAGATTAGTGTCCAGGAAAAAATCTGTTCACATTACTAAAAAAAGCAGAGTTGTACCTGAGAGCTGGGGATTGGGAGAGAAAACGAGAAGAAATGCTGATATTTTCAGTTCTCTCCAAGGTCCTACATGATCCACCTATGGATTCAGGGGAAATGTATAAGTTATATAACAAGATGCAAACATTAGGACAAATGAAGTTTTCTTTAGATGAATTCTAGCAGGCACTACTCCATTTCAGAGGAGATGCAAGAACTGCTTCAAGCAATAAGACAACACAGAGAATTAATTTTCTCTCCTACTGCCCTTTTCTGTTCTACTCAAAACATTACAATTCCCCAGCCACAAACTGTATTAAAAGAAAGAAGGGTTTCCCTAAGGATATTCCTCTTCCTTTCCCCATAGATTCTTCTTATCCTGTATCTAGGCTTGTGGGAGAAAAATAACATGCAGGGATCATAACTAGCAAGACACACTGATCCCTGAAATGACTAATACAAACTAAATACAGTAAACCCTCGATTTAACGGACCCCGATTTAACGGACTTCGGATGCAACGGACAAAATTTCCGATGCATCCGAAATCCGTTATTGGGGGCTGCCGGCTCCCGCCGCGGGGAGCCGGCTGGGTTGACAAATAAATAAAAAATTATTAAATAACGGACTTTCGGTTTTAACGGACACCCCCTCGCCCGAATTAGTCCGTTATATCGAGGTTTCACTGTATCTCTTTTTCCCATTTGATGTCCTCATTCTCGTCCTCTGCCCCGCTTCTCTTCTGTCTTTTGAGATGTTTGCTATGCAAATATGCACCACTAGAGGCCACCCCATCTTATTATACAGATGGGCACACTTACCACTTAATTCATTTACAGGACAAAGCTAGAGATGGGACAAAAGAATGGGACTCCCAGATCCCAAGGACAGTGCTTCACCAGGTCAACAAGAACAGTTTCACTAAGCCGGTGTTTCTCAACCTTTTTGTGCTGGTGACCCCCTTTTTTGGCGACCAGATGTCCCAATTTTATAGGGACAGTCCCGATTTTGGAATCTTTTTCTTATATAGGCTCCTATTACTCCCCTCCCCCAACCCCTTCCGGATTTTTCACACTTGCTGTCTGGTCACCTACCCCCTTTGAACTTTTAAAAAATAAAAATAAAAAAATCCAGACTCTCCACTCCTACTACGACTTGAAAAGGTAGGGGACTGCTGACAGCCCGAGCCCACGACCCCCCTAAACCCATCCTGCGACCCACCTGGAGGTCACAACCCCCAGGTTGAGAAACACTGCCGTAACCCAGAAAACAAGGATTCCTTTTTATAGCCACATTTCCTTACACACATTCTCATCTGCACATTGTGGGAGTTATCAGGCACCCTTTTCTTTAGGCCTTCCTACTTTGCTTCACCTCTGCCACCTCCCCAACACACACAGGCAAGGTTCAGCAGTAAAGTGTGAGCTACAGCAAGGCAGAACCTTTGGGGTCTACTTGGTTTTATAAAACAGATGGGTCTGGAGCTATAAAAATCTCATCAGGGAGAAAGTTCTTCCACTGGATTTGAGGGTATACCTTTTTCACCACCATTGACCAGAGTCTCGAAATGCTGCTTGAGGAACTTCTCCTGATCTGGAGTCTTGGGGACCTCTCCCTCCAGCATGCTAGTGCCTGCATCCTCCTCGTCCTCCCCATCCACCTGTTCCTCCAGGTCTGAGACGCCATCCACACTGAGGGGCTCTGTGCTCTCAGAATCTGGAAGTATGTGGAAAATAATGTACAGTCACAAAAATGTGTGCATCCTCCTGCCCACAACCGAACATCATTCTTAGAAGAAGCTACTCATGAAGGTGGCACATTAAGGACTAAGGTGAAAGCACCAGCAAATCAGCATTACTGCCATTAGGATGCAATTCCTAGGTGTACAATATTACATGGGAAGCACATCCCACAAGGACAACAGCATAGAGTGGTCTGACTGTGCAGGTAGTTAAGGGAGCAGGCAGCAACCCACTTCACCCTCTAACCCTTCTCAAATGTACTCGGAAGGGCAGAATCAGAAGTACCTGAATCTTTATGGTAATACAAGGGTGAGCTTAAGTAGCATCATCCCAGCTCCCCAAAGATCACATCATGTCCTACAAGTCCAATTTGCCACCAAGCCTGGCAGTGAACAATCCTGGTAAGTTTCTGAAGTGTTCCATGTGGTGTGAAAATGGGCTCAGAACATGTACTGACATCTCACCTTCATTTGGATGATCTGGGCTGGAGAGGCGACTGCTACTGTAATCTACAGAGCAAGCACTGTCAGGACTGTGCTTATCAGGGCATCCGTTGCTGTGGTAACCTCTAACTACCTTCCCGTGGGGCAGTGCCTTTACCTGGAACTCGCTACAAGAGAGAGAGGAAGAGTACAAACTAGAAGAGACGCTTTGTCTAGTTAAAGATTATAATTTTTAGAGTCCTTATCTGTGTAAGTAACACCTCTGATTATTTAAAAATTAAGTTTATTTCTTTTACCATTTATACAGTTTATTTTTGCATTTCATTAGGCTTGGACAGGAAAATCAGACTGGTCTGTTTCAATTTCTGATTATACTCCATTTCGCATTTTGATTCTCAGCCACTAACAGAGCTGCTGTGGTTGGATTTCCAACACTGCAAGAAAATTAATGCACTAGTCCGTTTAGAAAAAAACATTTTTCAGAACATTCCTAATCACAGATTTGTAAACTAATTTTTTTCACAATTTGAGGTCTAAGCCAGTCTTTCCACACTCTTGTGTCCTGTTCCTCTGAGGGTCTTAGTGTTGTGAAATCAACCAGATTCTTAGGAGAGATGACGGATTTTCATCAGTGAATACTGCATGGAAGTCAGCATTAGAAGATTTGGATCCTTGCTCTTGCTGTCCCAGCTCCATACCAACGAGCATGGCCAATGGTATCCTTTCGCCTTATTTGCGAAGATTACTGTGTTCCATTTCATGGAATACTTTGGATTCAGACACAAGTTGAGCCCAGGCACTAAGATTTGACTTGGAACATGAAAGTCACTATGACAGATATTTACTGTAAGATAACTGTAGGGAGATTAGCCCTGACAGCTTGCAAACAGTGTGTGCTTTGTAACATGTCCAATCTGTATCCAACACCGCCACAGGCCCCCACTTTCTAACACACTGGAACTGCACATGGGCTTGCTCTGTCTAAATATTAATACTATAAAATTAAAAACATAAATAAAGAGAAACTGGGTTGCAGGGGGACGGCAGGGAGAAGTTTCAGCTACATAAAGTTGGCCTGCACTATTCTGAGAGCTCACCTAAAACTCACACCCATTACTTTGTACTGGAACGGGGGTGGGGGAATTAAACAGCTCTAAGTGGAAGGAGAGGGAGTGTTATTCAGAAAAGGAAATAGAGGGAGTGAGGGGATACAAGGTGTAAAGTGGAATGGTCCAAAACAGAAAGAAGAGAAAATGGAAGACAATAGGTCTCCTCGGTCTCTCTGATTCCACTTAGCTGATGCAATCCAGCTTCCTGCCACTATGCAGTCATCACGTTCACTAGCTTTGTCCAGCCTAGTGTTTAAAATGTCCCAAACAATAGGGTTTCCACCACATCCCTAGGGTGGTGATTCTACAGCCAAATACACCTCCACCCCCAGGAGGGTTTGCAGCATAAGATTTTCCATTACTTAAATTCAACCCACTTAAGGGAGGAAGAAAAAGAGAGGCTCTTCCAAGTTGTCTATTTCAAAGAGCGATTGGAGGCATTTGCCAACATGCATGACTTGCTCACAAGCAGAGATTGTTTTCCTGAACCCTAGGTTCAGCTCCCTTTAGAATCAGAAATACAAAATATGTCCACCATCGAGGGGACAATAAATCACCTCTCCCAAATTATCACAACTGCAGACAAGGAAAATGATGCAGCAGTGGTTTAGCCGTACACAGAAGAGATTGTTTTGCTTTTTTAACCTGCTACTGTCGGTGGGGTGGATCTCATCTTGTTCAGGGTAGATGACACATTCCTCACTCTCAAAGGGCTCCAGTTCCTGAGTGAAAACCCCCTCTTCACAGGACACAAGCCGAATCATTTGGGGTCGGACGCAAGGCCGGCTCTCCTGAGGAGCTATGGCGTCTCCAACCTGGTGCAGAAATAGCAGAGGTTACTAGGGTATTTCCTTGACATCAGCAGAGTAGTGTGAGAGTTATATAGTCCCCACTAGACCAAAGGCTGCTTTTAGAAAACAGCACTTTTTCCACTGGCCTTATCCCATCTCCCCTCCCACACACAAACATACACACCCCATCTGACGAGGTCAACCAGCTATTCCACACATTGACCTTGATTCTCCTCTGACTTCGAATCATAGAAGATTAGAGTTGAGAAACCTCAGGAGGTCACCTAGTTCAATCCCCTTCTCAAAGCAGGGCCAACCCCAACAAAATCATCCCAGCCAGGGCTTTGTCAAGCTGGGCCTTAAAAAATTCTAAGGATAGAGATTCCACCACCTCCCTAGGTAACCCATTCCAGTGCGTCACCACCCTCCTAGTGAAATATTTTTTCTAATATACAACCTAGACCTCCCTCACTGCAACTTGAGACCATTCTCCTTGTTCTGTCTTCTGCTCCCACTAACAGCCTAGCTCCATCGTCTTTGGAAACCCCCTTCAGGTAGTTGAAAGCTACTATCAAATGCCCCCCCAGTATTCTTTTCTGCAGACTAAATAAGCCCAGTTCCCTCAGCCTCTCCTCATAAGTCATGTTCCCCAGCCTCCTAATCATTTTTGTTGCCCCCCACAGGACTTTCTCCAATTTGTCCACATCCTTTCTGTAGTGGGGCCCCCCAAACTGGACGCAATACTCCAAATGTGGCCTCACCAGTGCCAAATAGAGGGGAAAAATCACTTCCCTTGATCTGCTGGTAATGCTCCTACTAATACAGCCCAATATGATGGTCTTGGCAAGAAGGGCACACTGGTGACTCATATCCAGCTTCTCGTCCACTATAATCCCCAGGTCCTTTTCTACAGAACTACCACTTAGCCAGTTGGTCCCCAGCCTGTAGCAGTGCATGAGAGTCTTCCATCCTAAATGCAGGACTTTGCATTTGTCCTTGTTGAACCTCATCAGATTTCTTTTGGCCCAATCCTTCTATTTGTCTAGGTCATTCTGAACCCTATCCCTACCCTACAGCATATCTACTTCTCCCCCCAGCTTAGTGTATCCAGTTATACCACCATAAAGCAGGAGTGACTCCACTGAAGTTAGCTACCAACACAGAATGATCCATCTTGATATAAGTAGGCTCTGGAGCAAGATAATTCATTGCTTACTAGGACTTACAGTCTTTACAGGCCACAGCACTGTGTTAAAGATAAACTCAATCACAGGCTGCACTGGAATTGTGTGGGCCTCCGACATGCAGGTCAGCCATTCCTGGAACTGAGGAACCATGGCTCAATGAGGAGGAGTATTCTAGACAGAGGTCACCTAGCTACCGGTAATAGATTCAAGTGAAATAAAGTGCAGGAAGTCAACCAGGCATTTATTGTGTCGGGCTCAATTCCCGTTGGCCAGCAGCAGGCAAAGAGGTTCAGAAAGGCTCCAGTGGAAAGCCTTGGGTTTCCCATTGCCTAGACATTGACTCCACAGCCACTATTACCTTGTTGATGTGCAGAGAGAGATCAGCATGCTCTTCTCTGTCATCCCCATTGCTGGTCTGGGACAGCGAGTCTCGACTGGGGGATCGAGAGATTGAGAAAGACTCCAGCTGGCGCAAGTCCAGCATGGATTTTACGGTCATCTCTATGTTGCTGGTTGGCTGGGACCAACGGCCCCGCTGCCGGGGCATCTTGTTCACCGCAGTCTCTGAACGTTGGATCTCTGCAATCTCTTTTGCCTGGAGGAAGTCGAAAGAAAAAGATAAGAGCTCTGGAGGTAAAATTCTGGTTATGGAGGAACAGAAGAGAAAACCTAGGATCAAGTCAAAATAGTTGCCTATGCATCTTCCTAAACCCCAAAACGCTACGTCATACAGCAAGCTTTAGATATAAGAGCCTCGTAACGTGAAGATGATCCAAGTGCACCTTCATTGTAACAAGATTTAATTAGCCAAAGAAACCCATTCAAAAGTTTTCATGTCGAGATAAAGTGGTTCAGTTAAATTTCAACCTCAAGTGACATATTCTCATAGAGGCTCATTATTCAGGGCTGAAGTGAAGGAGCACGATACCAGAGGTAAAGACTTGCCCCCACAGGCTCCTAAATATATATGGAAGAGTATCCAGCCTGTGTGAGACGTCGAGAAACCACAAGACTCTCCAATATAGCTACTAGCTGTATTTGTGTAAGGCAGTGTGAAAGCCCATGAGTGCTGGGTCTCGCGCTATTCGCACAAACCGAGACACCGAGACTCTGCTGCACTCAGTAGTAACAATGGGCAAAGAGGTGGTTTTATTATATGGACTAGGATTTTCAGCCAGGTCCTTTTAACATTTTAAAAACTCTTTCCCACATCCTATCCTGCACCGACAATGGGACTGACTGACTAGATGATCCAGTACAATTAGATCTATTCCAGGGTTAATTTTTGATGATGATCATGTTCTACAAAATCATACGCCTCTGACTGCCAGATTCTGGGACTGGACAACAGGGGATAGATCACTCGATAACTGCCCTGTTCTTTGTTCATTCCCTCTGACCCATCTGGAACTGGCCTCTCTTTGAAGACAGGATACTGGGCTAGACAGACTATTGGTTTGACCCAGCATGGCTGTTATCCTCTAGCCACAAGCAGCACATGGTAGTACTAGACACTTTCTCCCAATTGAACGCTTCCTCACAGAATGGCCACGGCAGATTCCTGCACTGGGAGATTTCTCATTGCAGTATTCCTACCATCAACCAGGATTTGTAGTTTCTGGTCTCCATAGATACTCCTCCTTATGATGAGAAGAAAAATATGAAAGAATTAGTGGCTCACCCTCCTCATTTCCCAATGGGAGAGGCTTCTTGAGAGGGAAAGGTCTGGGTCTGAAAAAGGAAAAAAAAAAAAAATCTAGTTGGCATCCTGGTCAATAAAGCTATTTTATCCCCCTTTCTTTCCTCTAAAGCCTCATGGCTACGGCATTTTCGCTTGTGATACCTGTCCCCAGTAATGACAACTCCTAGAAGTAGCTACGACAGACACCATTAGAAGCCTGGATCTGATTTCTTCAGGCTTCCACTGACCTCTGTGGCTTTTTATTGAAGAATCAGAAGCCTGCGGAGTCACTAGACTAATAGCCTCCATAGCTCTGATTGAAAACCTCTTTGGCCAACTGGAATCAGTAAGAACCTGTTGAAAATTCTCAACTGAAATTTCCATTAGGGAAGTCAGAATCGGCCTCTCTCCAGCTCAGCGTAGGCAAGAATGGCTGTTGATCTCCCCTCTGCTCCGATCCCCAAAATATTCTCTTGGTATCTCTCTTCCCGCCTGCACCTGATTGTCACCTTTGCTATTTTCATGTCCCTTCTCTGCCCCATCCAGCCTCACAACTCTGCCGAGGCTCAAGTTCCCTTCCCTTTTTTCTGTCCATGACCCTCTCCTTTCCCACTTATACCTGAGTCTCTCTCAGGGTTGCAGTTGGACTGAATTTGGAAAGACTGTAGCCCATTTAACTCGTCTTCATCATTCCCTTCATCTTCACCATCTTTGTCGCTGTCTGATGAAAGCACTGGCACCGGCGATAGGACAGAGGTGGATTCGTGCCTGGGATGAAGGAATCAGAAGGAACATTTGGACAACGTTACAGTACATCATAAGAAACCCCCATACACAACCCAGTACTCCCACTTTACACCCGTCATACAGCACAGTTAGCAAGGTGCACCAGTTTCTCCAAACATCTGATCCTCCTGCAAAACCTGACTTTGAGCCACCGTTCAAAGGTGCAGAAATATAGACTAGACAAGCGGCAGTGCAGCATGTTCATGTGTTAGGAAGAGTTAGAGAATCCTGTATAGAAACGCACTCACTAGAGCTGAGCAAAGTACAACTGTAGTTTCATCTTCCAATTTAAACCAACATTCAATAGGAATACTGTAGATAGTCAAATTTAAGGTCACGATTGTCAGGACCTATTTACGAGAGAGAAACAATTTCCTTTGTTGGATCATACTATGCAACACAAACATCACAAGATGTTCCTTTTGATGGCAGTTTGACATTTGAGAAACAGATGGAAATTGTTGTTAGAAGGACCAGTTGGATTCCTGGATGCAAACCTATTATACCCTAGCGATCTCGCGTGCACAGCCCATGCACCGTAACATCACCATGCTGTAATGTCAGCCTTGGGGCACACTGAAGGATGTCAAACATACCTTGGATAGATCCTTAATCAAAATGGACAAGGGAGGCAATCCTGGCGTGGATCCCAGAGGGACCCCTAGCATAAATTTCCATCAACAAAGGACTTACGAGCACAAGAGACATTTTCCCCACTCAGTCAAATTAGAGCTGAACCAAATCAGATGAAGTAACAAAGTGCAATTAAATAAATTAAGAGCCTTTGACAAATCAGTCAGCATAGCACCCACGCTGTGACCTTGGGCAGGAGAGTCCAGTGTAACATTAGGAACCTTTACAGTGGGCTGTGGGGGAGTGTCAAGTGCAAGACATTCAGGCGATAAAAATAACTCATCTATCAAATACAGAAACATCTGGCTAGGGACCAAATTCTCCTGCAATTTACTAATTTCAGGCAGTACGAAAATAGAATCCCCTCTACAATGATGGCACTTTAATTTCTATTTTATATGGCGTGTAGAGGGATCTTACCCACACCTTTCCAGGTGGCTTTCAATATTTTAGGTGTAGGGTGCAGAATAGAACTGAAAGTTTTCTTAGTAGATCCTTCCAGCAAAGTGGTCCAATTGCAGATTGCCCTTCTCTGATTTATCCATCTGTGCCTGTCAGTCACTGCATCTTTCCTATTGGTCTCCATGTCTCTCTCCATTCTGTCCTTCTCAAGGCTTTGTGCCTCTTGTGCCTGAGCAGTGAAATCGTGCCAGGGCTCATGCATTATAATGCCTTTTGTTTATGTCCACGCTGCAGCTGGGCACCACTCTCCCAGCCTGGGAAAAGAGAGACTAGCACCAGTGGGGCTCAACCTAGTGCACTAAAAAGAGCAATGTGGACGTTCTGGCTGAGGCTGGGAGTCTGGGCTCTGAAGGCTAGTGGGATGGGTGGTCTTAAGAGTCCAAGCTCCAGCCTGAGCCAGAACATCCACATGGCTAGTTTTAGCGTGCTAGTTTATACCCCACCAGCAGGAGTCTGTCCACATGGGTTGGAGGCCTGCTTCCAGCTGCAGTGTAGACATATCCCAAGTGGCTATCCTGTGGTTTATACTACAATACACAATTTTGTAAATATGCAGGAGACAATGCTACCTTCAATGCACTGGTAGGTTTGATGGTGGTTTTTCTGTTTGGTCCATCAAGGCTTTTGTTGGTTTTTGTTTATCAGGTTTTTTAATAACACTACTAGTCAGATATCAAACTTCATTGATTATAGTGTGTGTCAAGTCACGGTTACCTTTTGGGAGATTCTTGGGCATACTGGAGCTGGTGGGAGTGGGGAAGGGCTAGTAGATCAACCAGAATGGATGCAATGTACACACACAAAGCTACACCAAAATATGGTCTCCATTTGACAATTATGGACTAACAAAATTAGTAGGGAAAGAAAGGACAAATTCAAGTCTTTTCAGAAGAACTGAATAATGGGATGTAAACAACATTTTAGAACCATGAGAGAAGCTAACGCAAACTGCACACAAGCTATCAAACACTATCAGGTTGGATATGTCTAATGCAACTTTAAGTCTTGGTCCTACACTATCACAACAAACTGTACTCTCTGGACACCCTTCTCTGTGCTTAACTTTATGCAGCCACATGTATTCTTCAAATATACTCCCATGCCTGGCCACTGTAGGTAATATTTTCAAAAGCAGCTTAGTCTCATTGAAGTTTAGGTGTGGGGGAGGGAATCTAAGAACAGTAACTGTTATAAGAACAGATACATTTTTAAGTGTTCCACCCCTGAGTCTGTGCTGCTTGTCCTCTCAGACCTCAAGGACACATTAGTCCTGTTATAACACTCGGGGGAGCAGCAGCATTCGACTCAGCATCCTGAACACACAGCGGTAAGTCAACCTAAATAAGTCGACTTCAGCTATGCTATTCCCATAGCTGAAGTTGCGTATTTTAGGTTGATTTCCCCCTCCCCCCTGCTCCTCCAGTGTAGACCAGGACTAAGAGGTAATGGATGCAGAACATATTAGCAGTTCTGTACTTCCTCTCTCGAAATGTCTGTAGGTTGAAAGCACACCCCTTTGTAATTATCACAATGGAGTTATATTGGAGTAATAGTAGTGAATCAGGCCCCGGTCTTGATTTTATATCAAAGGCCTGTCACATTCCTAGCCATGGGAAATACCCAGCTTTCTAGGAATGGACCACTGCCGCATCAAACATTTGACAAGGGGCTATCAATTTAGAATAAATTCAAGGACAAACAGTGCTTCTCTAGAACACATACAAACTCTTTACACTGGTTTAGAAGCACTAGCCAAAATTAAATCACATTTATCTCCTGCTATTAAAGATAGATCTTCAATAAAATCATACAAAAAGGGGATTTAAAAAAAACACTGTGCTAACATGTGTCTATAATCCCTGAAACTTTCCACAGTGAGATCAGTGTAAAACCTCTCTTCCAAATAACTTGGGATCAAGTGCTTTCCAAACAATAAAACAATGTGTTCGCACCAAAAATCAAAATATATTAAAAGCCTCTATGCAACTCCTAGTGTGAAAAACAAAAATATCTCCAAAAAAGCTTAAAATGCACCAGCAATATGAAATGAACACAGGCTACATTTTCCCATCAAAAACAGCTCAAGTTAAATGGGGAGAACACATCAGCAGTTCTCATGACCAGAAGCAGAACCCGGCGGGATTTTGCATGCACTAGAGAAAACAGCAGCAGCATAAAAATGAAATGGCTCAAAGGAATTCATTATTATATAAGGTGGGGTGCAGAACAATAGGATTCCAGGACAACTGTCAGTGAGTTCAATACACACACTGCCTGTTGCAGCTGGATAGACATGGCATTATTTTAGAAATCTATTTCTAAAATAAATATTTTATAAATCCTTAGCTCCCCACTGTCTAATCAGTGCTCTCGCTTCTCCAACTTTCTGAAGCCCTCTTTTTTTGCTCATCCACCTTGGGACACACTCAGAACATGGAGGCATGGCACCAATTAGCCAGCGAAGCAGATCACCTCCCTTGCTTCCGACCGAAACTGTAAACAATACAGCTCTGAAAGGAGCCTGGCAAAATCAGTACATATCCCTGGGCATGGAGGATCTTAATGATTCAGTGGCCTCTTATAAGACAATACTCTTACACCACAAGAAGCAAACCAATTCTATGCAAACTGCTTATGCACAGATTCTGAAGGCAAAACAAGAGCAGCTATTACATATCTATAAAACATGGACTCTTACTCAAAACCCTCAGTTCCTCTGCTCCACACAGTGACTCCCGACCAATGCGCTATTCCTTCAAATTCAGCCAGCAATCCAAAATGCTCTGGAACAGTCTGCCGATATCCAGTGACCACACTGACAGGTCGAAACGGAAAACAAGCTTTAAGCTGACCAACCTAAAGTGTTCCAGACTAGCAAAGAGGTCACCAAACAAGTTTTCCAAATGGCTTTTGCTGGTGTGGCACCCATTCAAGCCTCCAGCAAGAGAATGTGACAGAGACAAGTCTCACCTAGTGCCAAATTAAACTGGGAGTGTCCGTCACAGACTGCGCCTCAATAAGGCAAAGCTGCAGCTGCTGGAATGATGGAGAGTCTGCTATAAAAAGCACATTGCTTTACGGCTCTAGCATTTTGGCTAGAAAAGGCTGCTTCGTGGCTCAATATTGAGGCATCCCAGAATAATTATTGCATGCATGTCAGACAGGAGATACTTGAAGGAAAGGGAACGTTAGTCCATGCTCAGTGAAACTATGCACACAGACTTTCCTCCTGCACACTCTGCTCCCAAAGGGAGGGAAAGGTGCTTGTAATTCTTTCAAACAACCAGTCTGGCAAGATCTTCATCGCTTTGGCACTTTCATATCCAGATTTTAACTCAGAGGAGGAAAGGGAGGGAAAACTTGAAAATCTTTATGGATCCAATTCTATTTTGATACCATGTGAGCCTGCTCAGGGCTTCAGATATTTCCCTCCTCCACACACCCTCCCACTCCCAATTAATGTCAGCACCTAAAGACACATAGTTTACACTGAACTGACCAACAGCCCTGAAAGCCTAGCCTGTCCTCCCAGCTGAGTTTGTTCTGTTTGAAACTCAGAGCTCAGTACTTGAGGACCATTGTTCAGAGGAGGGTCACTGGATAAATTTAGATCTATTCCAGAGTTTCCAGTTTGTGGGGTTTATTTTTAGATGTGTTTTGTTTACTGTAAGAGGAAAAAAATCTGACTAGCCAGCAAAAGTCATTCCCTTGGAATTATATTTTTTTTTAAAAGTGTCCCTCCCTGAAACTTCCACTCCTGGGGCTAAGTTAACAATGAATACAGCAGATCTTTAGGAGCTGCTGGCGCTTTTCCCCGCAAAAAAGATCAACACTGCAAAAAACATATAAATGGCAGGTATTTTTCAGTATATACTTTGCATAAATCTAGCTGCCAATTTTTGACAGGGTGGGTTTTTAAACATAGACCCAGGGATCTCTAGCCATAAATTACCAAGATCTCCTTGACAGGATGTTATGTCCCTGTCTCTGTATTGCTTTGAAAAGTAGATTTCTGACACCATGTTCAGCATTCATTAAAGAGCCGTGACATTCAGTACAAAGATTAAACAAAGAATGAAGCGATGCTGGATGTACCCTGCCATTAGATCATAGAGACAGGATTTAAATCCAAAAATGCACAGATCCAGAACAAGCAGCACAAGAAACCAGTGTAAAGCCAACCAACAACAAAATTAAGAGAAGCTGAAAAAACACTCTTGATGAGGGATAACAACCTCCTGCAGTTAACCCAAGTCCACTTTTCAATGTCCCACACAAACCAATATCTAGCCCCCACAACTGTTCTCCCTCGCTGCACCCCTCACCTCTTACCCGATAAGTCCAGCTGTCTTGTGTGGTGGTGATTTCTCCACCTGCTTTCCTCTTTGCTTCATGTCAGCTAGCCGCTGTCGCATGCTGATGGTCATTTCAGAACTCAGGCGCCAAATGAAGATGCAGCTGGAAGTGGGGAAAGAGTAAACAAGTTACGTTTCCTTTCAGTCCAGGGTCATTAATATTCTCCGTCAGTGAGGCTACACATTTCCTCTCTGGTTTTGGGAACGAGCCTAAAGGGAAAAAAGAGAGCCTGATGGGCACCAGTAGGTGTATGGTACTTTGGAGACAGACACCTAGGGAAGTTCTTCTCCCACCCCAGGCCTGGCCACATGAAGGATCTCCGGATGCAGAGATTTTTCTGTTGACAAAAGATGCTCTGAAGCTCCTCTTCTGGGGACGTAGGTAAGATTTTGTATATTTGTTAACTTTTGTATATAGCACCTAGACATTACGGCCGTTAAGTGCTAAAACAAACAAACAAACAAAAAAACAAAAAAACCTTTAGAGCCCTTTAAAGACACAAAAACAATGGGGCTCCTCAGGCTGGGGAGAATCCTATCCTCAGGGCATGTCCAATTAGCATGTCAGTGCTTAATGATTTCCCTTCCCTCCCCTCCCGCCCCCCACTAATCCACTGGGTCTAATTATTCTGAGGTAGAAACAGGCAAGTAATGATACTGTCATTAACAAAGGGCTGCACTCCTTCTGGCTCTAAGCAGGATTTAGTAGGGTTCCTACATCCCTTCAAATGCCAGCAACTTGGTATTCCAAGGTGGTGGTTGCAACCTCCTTCCAGGCTACAAAGGAGTTTACTTTGAACTGTCTGTCTCATTTTTTTTAAAAAAAAGATCCTTTTCTTGTTATCTCACATCAGAGGAGCTTGCAACCACCACTGCAAGCTCTGGTCCCCCATGATTTTTCTGGAAGCACACAAGTTGGTCATATTTTTAAAGGGACAGCACTATATGTCACACCTAGTTATGCAAGGTTATGATCTAGTATAAACTTTGCAGAGAGGAGCCCAGCCTATGAAGTTTAGATCTAGATTCAAGCTTTCCCAAAGTTTACACCGGATCCAAACACACATCAAAGGTGCACCTGAAAATGAACTGAAGCCAGTACTGTCTATAAGCCATAGGTGTAACAAGCAAGAAAGAAACAAGGAAGTGGTGAACCCCATTCTACACAGTTTCTAAATTTCCTTGAGTGTAGCCTCATGTAGACGCCATTAGGGTAACACAATCCTATAAAAAAAATCTTGGTACTTCTATGTACTGGTGACTAGAGCTGGTTGAAAAAATGTTGACAAAACTTTCCCCCATAGAAACATATTAGTTTCAACAAAAATTTCATTAGGAAAGTTTCTCGGGTCCTCAGTGGAATTTCTGGTAGTTGGGGCTCTCACATGAGGTGTGGGAGGCCCGGGTTCAAGTCTTTGCTCTATCAGATTTGGACTGGGGACGTGAACCTGCATCTCCCAGGGAAGTGCCCTATTCTGGAGTTGGGATGGGCATTTCTCGCTCACTCTCTCCCCCTCCCCCCTCAAATATTTTCAAGGGAAAAAATCAAAATATTTCATTTTTGTTCCACAGGGGAATGAAAACAAATTTCAAAACCTCAAAATGTTTTGCAAAATGGAGAAGTTTTGTGGCCAGCCCTACCGGTGACTAGATTCAGGAGCACTGTTCCCAGTCATTGAAATCATGCACATTTACTTTCTCTCTCTCACACAAGAACAACAATGGTTCTAGTTCCTGGATGTGACATCAACAGCCTGAATTACAACAGAAAAAGCAGATCCAGCCTGTTCATGAAGTATCCCACCAGGGCAGGTCAAACCTAGAGAGGACTCACAGGCAACATCACAGAGTTTAGGGATACAAAGTTCTGCATAATCTTGCCCTGCCTGCTACTCAGCTCCAATCTTCTCCACAGCTCCACCCGCTAAGATTTCCTGGACTGTGCAACACCTGTTTAGGATCCAGGAAGCACAGAGATGGTTTCGGACATCACAACACACCCATCACAAGATTGTAATGTCCTGAATGTGTGCGCTCCACCTGCTTTGTGGAGGTGGTTTAACTCCTGTATGAAATAGCACAAAACCACAGACTGAGACTCTCCTAAAGGAGGAGAGGGAGAGGAGCCGGGATGGGTAATGAATGGTGTCCCTAGCCTCTGTCTGTCAGAGGGGGTTGATGGATGGCAGGAGAGAGATCGCTCGATCATACCTGTTAGGTTCACTCACTCCGGGGCACCTGGCATTGGCCACTGTCGGTAGACAGGATGCTGGGCTAGATGGACCTTTGGTCTGACCCAGTATGGCCGTTCTTATGTTCTTATGTAATATCACAACAGCAAACCCCGTGCTTACCTGTCACCAGAGACAGAGATCAGGTGTTTGCAGTCATTACTGAACTTCATCCCAGTTACAATCTCTGTAAAACACAAGAACAACGCCTCTTGAAATATGCCACTGCGCAGCACAGAACATTGGCAAAATGGATTTGCTTGGCTCAGCTCTGTACTCAAATACTGATCAGATCCAGCATGTTTGCATGGAGCAGAGATACCCAATATCACATCTAGGTGGTCCCTCTAGGTCAGGATTAAGATTTATTGATGTATAATAATGTGGGACAGCCCACGACTGAATGAACATGAAGAACGAGCAATCTGCCCACCTTGGAAAATGATCCTTCAAGGTTCTGTTGACATGTATTATAGAAAGGTTTATGATTCCCTGGAAAAGGAGTGGCTGGTTTATAATCCATTTGAAGTGGCTGATAAACAGTAAAATGTTTTACATAATTGTTATGAGATTTAAAAAAAAATTAAAAAAAAGATCAAAAATATTTATTGAAATCCCATCAAAATGTCAACCAGCTCTACTCCTGGTCAAAAGAACCCAAACATTTCCAAGGTGGGTTTTTTGATTTGTTTTTTAATTGAAAATTGAATAGACAATTACAAGTTTGATTCAAAATTCAGAAAAATGTTGACCAGCATGACATGCCACAGTATAACCAGCAGCTACAAAGGCATTTGCTGAAGCTTCTGCCACTCACCTGAGTGCCCATACATTGTGGCTACACACTCGCCAGAGTAGAAATCAAAGATGGAGAGGTTCTTGTCAGAGCAGCTAGTTGCAATGTAGAGACCCGAGGGATCGGTCTGCACCTGGTTGAGTACAGGAGGCAGAAAGGGCTGGTGAGAAAGTACCTTAGACAGAGGCACAAGAAATGCCCAGAATGTCAGAAAGAGGGGCACATGCACCACAGAAAGAAAGATTTAGCGTCACCCTAAGCCCTGTGCTCCAAAAGGGCATCTGAATAGGTACTGGAACGAGGGGGGCTGGCAGTGCTGCTGCACCCCTGGCTTATAATGGTTTTCATCTAGTTCCCTGAGCTGAGGCAGGCCAAGTAAAACTAGATCATCCCTGACGGATGCTGGCTAACATGTTCTTTAAAACCTCCAATGACAGGGATTCCTCACTTGACAGCCTCTTCCAGTGCTTAACTAGCCATAGAGTCAGAAAGCTTTTCTTAAAATCGAACCTAAATATCCCCTGCCACAGATTAAGCCCATTAGTGCTTCACCTACCTTCAGTGGACATGGAGAACAATTGATCATCATGCTCTTATTAACAACACTTAATATATTTGAAGGCTTATCAGGTCTTCCCTCAATCTTCTTTTCTCAAGACTAAACATGCCCAGTTTTTTTTAAACCTCTTCTCATAGGTTAGGTTTTCTAAACTCTAACGTTTTTGTTGCTCTCCCCGGACTCACTCCAGTCAGTCCACGTCTTTCTGAAAGTGTGGCATCCAGAAGTGGTCACTGTACTCCAGGCCTCACCAATACCAGATACAGCAGGCTGGTTTAATCTATCCCTAAGCCTCTCATTTGTCTGAAGATCTCTTCCTTGGCGGCACCTCTCATTTCCTTGGTTTCACAAATCTCTCATAAGCCTTGAACGCCAGCAGCTGCAGCATGTAATCGTAAAGCAAATAAACACAGAGGCTGGAATGAGCTCTTTCCAAATGGAGCTCAGGGGAAAAGCAATCACATCCAGGCATCCCAGCAATGGCCAAGGACCACAAGGAAAAACAGAGCCAAGGCAGACGTCCAAAGACTGCCTTGTATGTAGTATGACACTGCCGGCAAGTGCCTCCAGAGCCAACAGGAGCAAATGCCTTTGGTTCCTGTAAGCACCAGACAGACCAAATTCTCTTCTGATGTATATTGATGCAGGTGCATTGAATTCAATGGAGCATGGCTAATTTAGACCAGCAGAGAATTTGGCCCACTGTATCACTTGAAATACGAGAGAGATTAAACAAACATTTATTCATTTATCTCTACTTTGGACTGAATTAGCCCACGTGTGTTTACCCAGACTGTGGGTGGGGCGTGATAAGAGCTAGTATTTGTGGGTAGGTGCTGGGAGGGATCTTTGAATTGAATTTCACCTTTAGCTAATTGTTTTATGCACATGGGATGAGGAGCTGCTGCTGCCCGAGTACGTGTCTTGGATACAAATGAATTTGTAAATGAATGTCTTGGGTGCCCAGAGCCTAGGATAGGCAATTTTTTATATGCACCAGATATCGAACAGAAATAAATTCATTAATAAATGCTGTCTGTCCACATTAGCATTTTAGAGGGAAAAGTTCACAAACCAAAATATCCTGAATCCATCCCTCACTTCCCAGTGTACTAGATTCAGCTCCAAAGAGCCAGGAAAAGAAAGAGAACAAGTGTGTGTAGGGGGGGAGGGGGAAAGTCGTGGGGATGAAGGGGTGTCATGCTTGAATTTCTGGAGCTCTTACTTTAATGAGGGTGCCATCTTCACCTTGGGATCCCTTGTACAGCTTCTTCTGCTTTCCACTGCTTATGTTGAAAATCCTGGAGGTGACACAACCCAGAACTCATCACATCCATGCATTGATCTCTGCTTCTTCTCACAAGCCTCCCTCCCCGCCCTCCAGGACAGGCCTCCCTGCACAGTCCCCGTACGGAAAGGAGTGGCAGGATGTAGGGCAAGCAGCCACTTCAAGGGGAGCAGATCTATGCTGGCCATAATTCATAAAGCTCAGAATCATTTAAGTGGTTAAAGAAACAGCCTGGGAGCTACCATGGTGGCCCAAAGATCACATTATTCAGTACCAAGTCAAAGACCTGGGTTTGACTTCAACACTCTCTCTTGATTCTCAGGCTGGTAGAGTATGGAGCAATCAGAAGAGAGGGAAATGAACCTCCCGGCACTTGATGACAGCGATTGGCCATATATTACAAGAGGCGCTAACCAAACTCTACTCAGTTGTCCCAGCAGTAAGACAGCTCTAGCTAAGGGGGCTGGAACAATTTGTATAGTGGGGGGTGCTGAGAGCTATAGTATATGATGGAAGCTACTTCAAGTCCAGGGGTGCAGCAGCACTCCCAGCACATTTAGTTTCAGTACCTATGGCTGTAGTCCATTCATTAAGAGGCGGGTTATATTTAGGGGGAAGGGAGCAGAGCTTCCATTTAAGCAGCAGTGCAACCCAGACCATCCATCACTGTCCAACTCCTGGGAATGCTCCAAAATCCAACCACAGATGAACCAACCTGATGTTACGGTCTTGACAGCCAATAGCAGCATATTTCCAGCTGGGGTCCACATCCATATCATACAAAGTGGTCTTCCTAACAACGTGGTGTGTCCGTGTAAACTGGATCCCGTCGCCCATCTGAGCACAGGAGTTAAAAATTAGTGAAAGCCACGTAGTTAACCAGTCATAACAAACTTCAATGTGCAGGACTTCCCTCCCAAATAGCTAACCCGCACAAGCAAACCATGCCCTACAGTGACTCCTGTTGGGAGAGGCGGCGATTGGAGGTGCAGTGAAGTTCTTCCCACAGCCAATGCTCTTGCACCATTCCCTATGGTGACTTCTGCTGGGAAGAGGAATGGGTTCCCTAACCATTCCCTACAGTGACTGCTGCTGGGAGAAGCTGGGATTGGAGCAGCTGTGCACTTCCTTGTGGTACTAGCACATCTAACAATCTCCTACACTATTACACGGGGAGAGGCTGGACTGAAATAGCAACAAACACTGCTCCCACATCATTCCTTGAAGGAGCTCCTTGGTGCAGAGGTTATAGATAAGCACAAAATGGCTGTAACTACGTTACCTTCTGTGCCGTGCGGAAATAGACACTCTTATCCGCTCCACAGCTGATCATTCGCACCTTCCCATCGTTGGCTGGGAGAGACAGAAAAACAGAAAGGGGTCAGTAAATGAACAGGAACCCAAAAAGCAATGGAGGAGATGATGTTCTATTTACCCCATTCCTACTTGCCTATGCCGGCCCCCTGCTCCTGTAAATCAGCCCTGCAGGATGGCGCACAGAAGAGCAGAAGCCCGATCTTCCCAAGAGAAGGACAGTCTCCTCCACCACTAGCCCAGAAGGCACCCACAATGAATTCCACATAGGCCTCAGTGAGCAACCAGACCCATCACGCAGCAGGTAGATATCTGATTCTGCAATGTCCCTCAACACTTCAACATCATCATAGCACCCTTATCCTCTGGACACTCCAGCACTCCCTGCTGATGTGGGTGGAAAAGGTAGCTCTGTGCTGCTGCTGTGCTGAGAACAGCCCATAAACACAGGCTGCGCTAACTCACCAATCCAACTTTACGGTGTCTTTCTTATTGCCACTCCCATTTCTGCCCTTGAAAGACCAGACTTTCCTGGACTGCCAAAAAATAACCTCCTGCAAAACCAACTGTAGAGCCTAGAAATTGCCTTGTGCTCAGTGTGAAGAAATCATAATCTTCCAAATTTAGTTAAAGGGGCCACATTCAGTCCTGGTAGAAAATGGACATAACTTCAGCATCAATGAAATTGCACCCACATGCACCAGGATCGAACCTGGCCACAGGGCTGAAATGGTGGTCATCAGTTAGTGCACTGCACTGCCCTGCCATCTGAGAGACTCAAGTACAATTTTCATCCTGGCCTGCCACTCCTCCAGCCATCAGTAACTAGGAGAGCTGTGAAGGCACAACCCCCTGCTGTGGAGCAGTGTGAGGCCCTCCATTCCCCCACGGTGACCACCTGCCCTATATTCTAGGCCAATTAATGCTGGCACTGCTACATTTTAACGAGAGCCTCATCCCGGTCTCTCTCAGCCAGGAGAACAGGAGTGGGATGTAGGCATTTGAGATGGGTTTATTACCAAAAAAAAAAAAATCATTAGAGAAGGTGACTCTCCAAAGTAATATGGGGGGAAAGGAAAAGGTGATTCTGACCTTTGTAATTACAGAAGGGGAGGAAAAGGTAGCCTGATCTGTCCAAGTGATTAAAAGATTAAACATATCTACCTGTGAACTTCACAGGTAGGATGGGAGAGGAGCAGTATTCCTGCTGCTGTTGGAATCTCACTCCCATCAGTACAGAGGGGAGGACAGGATCTCTTACCTGCAAACTTCACAGCTGTGATGGAAGATGAATGCTCATCTAATGTCTGCTGCAGGCTGTATTCCTTCCCAGCATCCAAGACGTGGATCAGTCTGTCCCGACTGGCTGATGCCAGGAGCTTCAACCCTACCAAAGATTTTACAAGAGGGTGAAACCTTCACTGAGAAGTAATTTGCTCCTTTGGTCACTGTTTTACACATCCTCTC
This sequence comes from Sternotherus odoratus, assembly GCA_032164245.1. Taxonomy (NCBI): domain Eukaryota; kingdom Metazoa; phylum Chordata; order Testudines; family Kinosternidae; genus Sternotherus; species Sternotherus odoratus. Next base: position 52,731,781 of record JAVMKO010000006.1, on the reverse strand, counting down.
AAGTTAGGCTACCAGAAGATCATCACAGATCAGTACAAGTAAATAGATGTGCACAAGGAAATGTCTCTGGGATTTCCAACTGTGATAGGGGAAGTAATGATCTGTGTCTGCCTGCATCCATACAACAGCAAGATGAGGAAGTCTGCGTCAAACTTAGGACCTTTTTTTGCAATGCAACAGGCCTCTACTCTGTGAGCTAACAGAGCAGATCACCAGTAGAGGATTGTTACACATGATGGTCAGAATGGAGTCATTTAGCAACACATACCCAAGCCAGTACATCATAAGGCAAGGGTGGGGAAACTTTCTGGCCCGAGGGCCACATGGGGGTTGCAAAATTGTATGGAGGGCCAAGTAGGGAAGCCTGTGCTACCCCAAACAGCCTGGCCCCACCCCCATCTGGCCCCCTCCCGCTTCCCACACCAACTGCCCCCCTCAGAACCTCCGACCCATCCAACCCCCCGTTACTTGTCCCCTGACTTCCCCCTCCAGGGACCTCCCCTAATTTCCCCCCCAGAACCCCACGCACCCAACCCCTGCTTGCCCTGATCCCTATCCATCTCCCCGCCCCCTGACAGACCCCTAGGACTCCCTCGCCACATCCAACCCCCCCTGCTCCCTGACCACCCCCTCCAGAGACCCTCCTGCCCCTAACCACCACCCCATGACCTCAACCCCATCCAACCCACCCTGCTCCCTGTCCCCTGACTGCCCCCCAGGAGCCTCTGCCCTTTATCCAGCCCCCTGGCCCCCTTACCATGCTGTTCACAGCAGCGTGTCTGGCTCCACGTGGAGCCAAACACGCTGCCCCATGGGACCGCTCAGCCCTGCCCCCCAGAGCACTGCCCACGTGGCGGCGTTGCTCTGGGATAGAGGGGAAGGCAGGGGAAGGCTGGGGGCAGCCTTCCCTGCCGGGGGGGCTGGACAAACCATAGTTTGCCAGGGTGGACAAATAATCAATGGGAATAAAAGCTCTGCCCTATCTCACCGGTGTCAGATTTGGAGTACTCCAGGCAGAGGATCTCTGAGTCATGGGCTTCCACTTTCAGCATTTCCCTTAGGGACTGCAACTCATGGATCCTGAAATAGGACATAGATGGATTTCAGAGTGAAAGTGGAAACCACAGAGTGAAAAATGAGAAACACAAACTAGTCTTTATGCCCATCCCCACCCCACCCTACCTCTCCTCCAGAAGCCCTAGGGTTACCTGAGAGTGCCTATCCTGTCCCCCGAGGCCAGGTGCTCTCCATTAGGGCTCACGCACAGTGTGCGAATCCCGACCTTCGCATCCATGGCCTGGGTGTCAGCCTTGTCTGCGCTCCCGCCCGAGTTGTAATCGGTGTCCAGCAGGGCCTGAGTGTTGTCATCCACATAGATGATTTTCATCAGGTCCTTGAAAAGAGAGAAGGGGCCAGTGAAGTATCCAAGTGAAGCAATGGCAGGCAGACTCCTCATGAAACTGGAGCGATGGCCAATGTGTTCCTTTCAGTGGCAGTAATAGGCAATGTGTCCCATCTGGGAGTGAAGCCCACAGCAGCAAGCCACTCAGTAATGGGGGAGGAGATGGGGGGGGGAGATAAATGGAGAGGGGAGTCAGCACAGCAAGGTCATACTGTGGCCCTTGTCCACCGCCTTCTAGGAGGTGGAGAAAGCAAGCAGCCTTGGTGCTGGGAACAAGCTGCATTTCCTGTGTCACAGACACCTCAGGGCTAGACAGTAATAGAATGGGGTGTGTTGGAAATGACTTCAGGTGTTCTTTAGTGATAACGTGAGATGAGCCAAGTCATCAAGAATCTCTATTGCAAAATAGGCAGGAGTCTATTACACAGGGTGCAGATTGCTCAGAAAGGGAGCTAGAGAGTTGGTTAATGTAGCAGCAACTTAGGTCACATAACTGGTACAGAAGCAAATTCCTTGAACCAATCATTGTACTGCAGGAGATTCTTCTCCTTTAACATCACTGTTTATACAGAGTGAGGAAATGGGAGTCAAATGGTTCTGAATCCCGACGCCCACTTTCCATAGAACAACCTTTCATCAACCCTGACAATTAGAAGCATTACAGAGCTGGGAGCAGAGAGAAACAGTCACACTGTCTTCTGAAGCATCTGGGAAGAGACCAGCGCTGGTGAAACATTGATCTGTTCTGGAACATGAAGTCCTAAGACTCTTACAAAATGCCATTATTTATCTTTGCAGTTGATCTGCCCCTACATTTCCCCAGAGCCGAGTAACTTCCTAGACACACATCTCCCTTTATGTGACCTGTGGGCCCTAAAGTGGACACTCTTACAAAATGCCATTATTTATCTTTGCAGTTGATCTGCCCCTACATTTCCCCAGAGCCGAGTAACTTCCTAGACACACATCTCCCTTTATGTGACCTGTGGGCCCTAAAGTGGACACTCGTGTGTAAAAGGGAGAAGGGAACCAAAGGCCACTGCAGAGTCTGGAGTCTTACATTGCTGAGGATGTTCCGGTGCAGAGCGGTGCCATGGATGTTGGAACTCTCTGTATTCCACAGACGGATGGTGTTATCAGAAGAGCAGGTGATGAATGAACTCGGGGGCAGGCAAGACTGATTGCTGTCCTTCACTTCAGGATACACCTAGATACACGTAACAAGTGAGACGTCATTGTGCCGGGTAGTCTAGTTACCAGCAGTAAGTTCCAAAACAAGGCCAGACCAGATAGCTGCCCCCTCTGTATCAAATAGGTGGAAAAGGACAACAGGAATTCAGCATACCTAGAATCAATTCACTCACAGGCTGGCTGGCAAATCACAGCTTCACGTTCATTCCAAATAAACAAATGCCGAGTGGAGTTACCCGGACATAGATGGTCCCTTGATTAAGAGCTCTGCTTTTTTCTAGCACAATGGGAGGGGAGAGAGCCAGAAACCCTCATCGCTTAACAGAGTTGAAACATACAGCATAAGAGGGCAGCACTGGACTGTTGCCGTAGGTGTGCGCACAGGGTGTGCCGGGTGTGTCCAGGCACACCCTAAAGTCTCAAAAAAAAAAAAAAAAAGTGGCTTTCAATGCAGAGTGCGGCGCCTTTAAAAAAAAAAAATTCCCTGGGTGCACACCCTCCTGAAATGTGCTGCGCACGCCTGTGACTGTTGCCATAATCATTTGATACTGGAGCATGGCTGGAGTTATCTCAATATTTGATCCATGAGGAGAGGTTAGAAATAAGATGTACAACAATGCAGAGGAAAAGCCCCTGCCTGTTCCCTTTTCACATCGTCTTCCCTCCATTTCTGACTAGGCATGAGAGACTTGTGCACTTGCATGGTGTAAGTAACTCCATGAGGTTTCCTACCTCCCCTTCACAAACACACCCTTAAGTACACGGGCTGGAGGTAGAGTCCTTACTGGGAAATACAAGCAGCCCCCATCTTACGCTGCCCCTCAACCCCGTACATCGGCACCACTCCTAGCCCGGCGTTACCTCAACACTCCAGACGCAGGAAGAGTGGTATAAGGCAGAATAAACTTTGCCCACTTTCTTCGGATCCTTGACATCCCACACATACAGGCTGTGGTCGTTGTAAACACACGACAGCCACTGGTTGGTAGGGTCGAAGGTCAAGGCAATTGTATCTGGATACTTGGCATCCACCATACCAGAGAAGAGACGGCTGTGCAAAGACAGGACAACAGTCGGGTTAATTTCGGTAGCACTGGGGTGAGAGTGTGGACACAGGAGTTAAAGCTAAAATCCTCCGTGAGGGAAGAGTTCCGTGCTAGCCAGAGGAAGGCGTATACAATGGTGTGGGGGTAGAGTGAGTAGTTGGGGAGGTAACCACAACCTGGGAGGTGGAGAATCTGCCTGTTGTGCCTCTTTCCACACTAAAAATAAAAGTCCCAACAGGGGCCTGAATTCCTGTGGTGGAGGGGCCAGTCGGACTGACTGCAAGGCTTGATTTCCTTTACTTCACTCTCCAGCTAGTCCATTCACAGCTCAATGTCAGACTCTCGCTGTGCAGCATACTGAGAAGTAGACAAGACAAGGGAGCCATCAGATCTTTGGACTCCTAGTCCTTCCCAGTGCAGACACCTGGGAGCAAGGAAAGGAGACAATGGTATTGCTGGCAGCGAGAGGTCTCAAGCACAAACAGCTTGAGTTAGAGGTAGCAGTGTAGGCAGCAAGAATTCTACTTGTATTCTAGTCTCCCAGCTGCTGGAGAGAAAAATAAAAGCAGAAATTAAATGGAGTAAAATTCCTGATGGAGGAGTCCTGGTGCAACACACTGCCGTGCAACATAATATGAGATTATAGCGCCAGGGAGACTTCCTGTTCCAGTGAAGTTCTGAAACCACCTTCCCAACTAGTTTTAAAATGGAGATTGGTGAGTTTATGAACAGGATGATTTGACTGGGTTGCTTGTGACGCCAGGAGGCTGGTCTTGAGGATCCAGGAGGTCCCTTCCAGTGCTATGTATTCATGTTTCTATAAGACTAGGGCCATGTTTTGGGACTGAAGGAGCTGGATTCCAGGGTTAGGGTGCCAGTTAATGAGGAGAAAACCCCAAATGATTGATGTCAGACAAGATGCCAGTGGTTTGGTTATTTTGTACAAGCCTCTTTGCTCTGCAAAACTGAGCTGAAAGTCATATGAAAAGGGGCTCACTTAGCTCTCCTGGCCTGAAATTAGAAAAAATTATTTTTTAAAAAAAAGATTGTAAGCATTGCAAAACCTCAAATAAAGGTTCCACTTAGTATCAGCTCTAAAACCCAGGGGAGGATACAATTAACCTTCCCTAGCATCAATCTCATTAAGAACCAGAGCCCAGTGCAGATTTAAGGAGGGAGAGACGCCCTTTAAATACAGCAATTGTCATGTTGTGGTTGGAGCAGCAGACAGGGAGTTAACCGATCTGGGTTTTATTCTGAGCACGACCTCAGAATTGCTATCTGGCCTTGGGCAAGTCACTTCTGCTATCAGTGCCTCATTCTCCCCATCTGTGAAATGGAGCTCACACGTACTACTCTCAGAGGTGTTGTGAAGACTGTTCGCAAAGTGTGTGGAGGCTGCAGACACCTTTACAAAGCTGGGCACCCACTGCCCTATCTTTAGGAGTGGAAAAGGTGAGGCACAGACCAATCAAAGTGATTTAGTAAAGGCCAGGAGTCACTGGCAGAGCCAGGATTGGAGTCCAGGGCCTTTGACTAATCACTTAATCAAAATGCCCGCCAAATATATACCCTGCGTCTACTGCAAAGTCCTGAAATACTCTAGTGGGAACCTGTAAGAGGAGATGCTGAACGCTCTAGGCAGAAAGCAGCAATTGCCCAAACACCCCTGTCCTCTGCTACATGATGGCTTGGCAGAGATAACACAGGATTCCACGGGAGTACAAGAAGAACAGCCTGGAACTAGAGGGGCGGGGGAAGATAGCTTTCCATTGAAATGCATGTTTGGATCTAAAACCCCACCAAAGCTGGAGCCCCCAGGAAGTAGGATTAACGAGGGCCTGCAGGGGTGAACACAACTGTGTCAGTCATGATCAGAGGGGAAATGGCACAATAGGGTGGGGAAAAATCCATGTCAAACAATGATCTCAAAATAAAGTGGGGCTACCCCATCACCTTGGGGGTTCCTTTGGGCACTATCAGCAATTTGCTGTCATTATATCCCCAATTCCAGAAAAATATCCACTTCAGAACAAGGGGGAGTGTCTGAGCAGTGAATCACATTTCAATTAAAAGGCACACACCATCACCACAGACAAAGGAACAATTCATTCCAACCTGTCCAGCATGAACCCCTCCCACTGTGGGTCAGAGTGGCTCATTAGACAGCCAGTTGCTGACATGCCTAATCTATCTGGAAAAGAAGATTATGGGCTGTGGAAATGTCCCTTTCCTCAGGGTGGATCCCAGTGGATGTTTGTGTCAGAATAGTGCTGTAGGAGGGCAATGGCAGTGCTCATGCATTTGCAAGCAGGAAAGAGTGAAGGGCTCTCTCCAATTTCAGCCTCCACAGACTGAGTAATAATCATGCACAAAATATTTTACCTACGAAGGGTCCACTCAAAGGCCAACATCTGCCCTTCAGAAAGTGATGCTCACTTTTAGCCAGTTTTACAGCAGGAGGGAGATGGGGGAGCAACGGGGACAGGAGAAGACAGAACACACAAGATAGAGGGAAGAAAGACTTAGAGGGACAGGCAGGAGGTTTGAGTGCCCAAGGACAGCTGTGGAAAGCAAAACATCGCTGGAAAGCCTATGTATCTCTCATCAACGCTGCATTACAATAAAGAGGACAGTTTGCTGGAGGGAGAATCCTGTGGTGCAAGGCGAGGGCAGGATCACAAATCACACATGGTTACTGCACCCGCTCTGCCCATCCAAGCTTTTCCAGTCTCCTGCCACCCTTCCCATGGTACCTGGCTTCAGTGACGCTAGCGACGTCCATTCCCAAGAAGTGCGGCTTTGGCAACGTAGTGACGAAGTGAAGGTTCAAAGGGTTAAAAATCCGCACCGTGCCATCAGCGCAGCCACAGAAGATGTAGTCATGGTTCACAGAGATGCAGTTCGCCACAGTAGTCTGAGAAGGACACAAAATCAACCAAGACAAGTGGGTCTCTCTCTCCGAACGGCCGTGTAAATGACAGAGCACGAAGCACTCGAGATCAGAAAGAAGTGAAATGGAGTGAGATGAAGTCAGATAGTTTAAGAAAAAGCCTGAAATCTGGATTTCCTTTCTGAGGAGATCCAAGCCAAGGTCTGCTGCAGGGTCTGCTCAGAGTCAGGAAACAGTGCTGAGGGCCCGATCCACTCGCTGGTGCAAATTCATGCAGCTCAATAGATCTCAGGGGAGCTACGTGGATCTACACCAGCTGGGGATCTGGCCCTGAACATTTATTACTTTGTGCTCTGGAGGGGAGATGTTCAGCATCATGACTGGGACACTGCAGCTAGACAACAAGTGCATGAGCATGCTTCCTGGTACAGAGCGGTCAACGGTGGGAGAAATGGAATTGTTCTGCTCGGTGCGGAGATTTGTACGAATGGCAGGAAATGATGGAGACATGGGGTGAGGTCAAGGCAAACACTCCATTCTAACTTACTGTGAAGCTGTCTGTGTTCTGAGCAGGAGTGAAAAAGGCAGATTTTAGAGCAGAAAGGAAAGAAGAAAAAGACACGTTTCACTTGGGGGAGCACGGAAAGATTTTGCCCTGGTGTGAAACCCTGGATCCATTTTGCTTCACAGTTTGGGTTTTCTCCCTTTAGCTGAATATGCAAATCTTTGCCAACAGGCTGGGCTGGTGGTCTTACAGCAGCACAATACACTACCCTGAGGGGGAGAGCTGAACTGGAGACTCTGGCAGAGATTTTTGCTTCTAGGAGGGCAGGGGGCACTGGAAAAGCAGCTTGCACCACCCCGGAGGGGCTGGAGTGCCTCCTACACTCTGCTACTACCTCCTCCCCCTCTCCCTGGACAACTTAGGAGTGACATTTATGGGTTCCTAAAGGAAGCCCATCCAGCTCCAGATTTAGAGGATCTTCTAAATGAAATCCCTTTCCCGACTAGCCTTTAAGCAAAAGACTCCATTTCTACCCCCGGGCTCTGGTTTCCCTAGCACACCCCACTGCTTTGTGCCATGCTTCAATGGAAAAAATTAAAAATCAGAAAGAAGCAGACATCCCCAACTCTCCTCACATGCCAGAAACTCTCACTGCTGGCAGCAGTTCGTAGCCTCAGGACGTCCCCGCCCTTTCCTCCTCCCATGTCAGTGGGCATTGAGGTACATGGAGAGCAGCCCTGGAACTCACCCTCAGCTCCACCCACTTGTCCAGCAGCCTCTTTTCATTGAATTCACAGAGGAGGCCGGAGGAGGTGATGCAGAAAGTGCTGTCTGCTTTTTTACCCCTTCCGCAGGCCACATCCGTGAAGAAGTTGTTCCTCAGCTCCCCCAGCAAACCGGAGCGCCCTAGCAAGGGGACTGTGGCATTCACCTACCAAAAGAAATAACCTGTTAGAGAACGAGCACTGGGAATAGAGAGAGTTATGAGCAATCTGAAGAGACAGGCTGTGATGGGGTCACTTGCTGCAGCTCCACTGCTTGTAAAATGTATCCAAGCCATCAACAGCAGCAAATCAATGACAGAGAGATACCGGCAGACACAGGCCGGGTAGCCAATCCCAGGAAGAAACCTTGGGGATAGTGATGCCTGGTCTTCCCCGATGATCAAAACAAATCTGACTTGCACTTCCAGCATCAGTGGAAGATCCCTGGTGTGAAACGCGAAAGGCTATCCTTGCGTGGATGCACTTTTGCAATATAGATAGGCAAACTAATTTGTGGGGATTTGGCCTCCCAACAACAGCAATAGAAGCCACTACATGACACTTTGAAACATGCCCCTTGATATCTCATGTCACACACATGCAAATCAAAGAGCTCCCGGTCCCTGCATTGTCAGGGGCCCAGAGACGGCAGCCACATATACGAAGAACCATTGCTATGAAGAAATGGACGTGCTGTTGAAGAGCACCATTGCCAGGGTACAACAGAACCGGATTTGGCTGCCATACACAGAATCCAGGAACCACTTGCACGGACAGACAGGAAACCTGGGTTTGGGTGCCAGACACAACAGGCACTGGACAATGGCACAGTGGAGGTTACGTCTTGAGAGTCGGTCAAAGATTAAAGCCTCTTCACACAGGAAATCAAAGATCAATTCTGAACCAGAAGCTCCTGTTCCCCACAGGCTGTGGAACTAGCTTATGACATTATAGAAGCCACGAAGGCCCCCGCTCCCTGCTTCTTCTTTATATGTGTCCTGTCCCCAGCTCTCACCTTGGAGGTTTTGCTGTCATCCAGGTACCAGAACTTGATGTGGCGGTTGCCAGCTGTGACAAAGTAACTGCAGTCCTCTGAAAATGACACTGCTGTCACTTTGCTGGACACTTTGTTGGCTGCCACCACGATGTTTTTCTGGAAAGACAATTGTTTCAATAGCTCAGGAGTCATGCCCAATAGCCCGTGTATAAGAAGGCTCATTTCAGCTACCGGTGTTATGCACAATAGGCACAGATTCAAAGTCAGTCTGAACACAGGCTGGGAGGATGAACCATCTGCCAAACCTTCCACTACCTATGGTGTTCTGGCAGTTTGGACATCACACTTTTACGTTCAGTCCTGCTACTACATTGTCTCAGCCACATAATGGTTCTTGGGTTACTAATGCCTAGAGTAACATGGTCACCTGCACCTTGGCTAGTTCATAATCACAGGGCACTCAGAACAAAACCTACTTCCCTTTCTAAACACTGAAAGAACATTCAGGCCAATACTGGCTGGGGCTTTTCCAGCCCCGGGGCAGCAATGGGGCACAGTGCTGGGGATGGACCATAGGTATTTTCCGTAGGGAAATACCATAAATCTCTCCACCTGGGGAGTGGAAGAGAAGTCGCAGGGCAAGAGGAGAGATGAACATGCTGCTTCTGTGCAGCCCTAGGGAAAAGAAACAAACAGCTACACATGCGGTGATTCTCCCCTTCGTGCACATCAAATAACTAGGGGAAGGAAGGGATTATTTTCTGGGTATAATGATTAGCTTGCAGAGGTTTCTTCTCCATGAGCCTGGGGCAGGAATGTTATTTCCAGGGATTAGTGGCAAAGAGGGGATTCAAAGATCTTGCCTCTTCCTCCTCTCCCTCGTGGGTTTAAATTCTTGATCTATTTCCTGCAGTACTCAGTGGTCAGACACGCACTCTGATCAACATTTCAATTTCCCATTCTTCCCTCAGAAAGTCATGAGCCCCACTTCCCCCTTTCTTCCACTAGCAGCCCTCCAAACTAGCCCGCCCTCAGCTCAGAGGTCCTCTCACTCGGCTCAGAAGCTGTTTCATTCCAGAGGGCTTGTTGGAGGTCAGCAGCAGAACAATGTCAGAGGGGCAGGTGAGTGGAGAAGGCTAGACTCTGCTACCAGCAGCATTCTTGGGCCCAGACTCCCCTCCACCCCCCAAAACAGGAAATACTGCCAGAGCCTTCCCTGTCCTCACAATCAGGGCGGCTGCTGTGGCCTTTCCCCATTTAGAAACTAGGGAGCACCTCAGACATCACTTAGTTGCTGCAGCTTAACCAAACATCTGGGTCAGGCTCCCAGACTGCAGGACGGGGATACCACAGCAGCCATTCCTGTGACCCTGTGCCTGAGGAATGATGGTCTTATGGTTAAGGAATTGAACTGGGACTTGGGAGGTCTGGGATCAGTTCCTGATTCTGCCACTAATTTCCCCTGTGACTTTGGGTGAGGGCTCTGGAAGATGCGCTTTAGTCAAACACAAGTTAGGCTTTAGTCAAACAAGTAGTTGGGCTCAACACAAAGGTAATGCTGGAAATGTAATGGCCTGCAATAGACAAGTCAGACTAGATGATCTAGTGGTCCCTTCGGACCTATGAATCTATGAGAAAAAAGCTCCCAGTGCCTCGGTTCTCCATCTGTAAAATGGGGATAACAATACTTCCCTTCTCCTGTCTTGTCCATTTAGATTGTAAACTCTTTATTGCAGGCACTGACTCTAATAGTTTTTTGTACAGCACCTGGAACAATGGGACCCTGCTGTCAGTGGTGAAATCTCTAGGCACTTCTGTAACATAAATAGTAGGAGAGCAGAGACCATAAAAATTCTGACTGTCGAGGTACAGCATTAAGTCTCAGCTTTACTCTACATTACATCCATCTTCAATTCATTATTTTTGTGTGCCTCATTGAGAAGAACTTGAAGACTGAACACTGGATTTTCAGTGATCACAAGGACGCCAATGTTTTAATGTTATTTGTCTACAAGAAATAGAAGCAGGACAGAAATAATAGCGGATATAGAAGATGATCATGAAAAGACAGAATCTGAACCATAGAATGAGAAAGGTAATGAAGTGGTTAACAATATTTCAAGGGAACGTTGACCTACAGCTGCATAAGATGAGAGTAACAGATATGGGTATAAAAAAAAAATTAAGATGGCTCCCAGAGAGGACTGGTTACCTGCAGAGGTAGAGGGAGCTGACTCAAATTTGTGAGAATGTGATTGTCCAGTTCTCTTACTAACATGGAGATCCCCGTAGCAGATAATGTTTATCCTTATCATCAAATATTTATACAATGCTGTAAATTCACACAGTGCTTTACAGAAAATAAGCCACAGCCTTTATTCCGACATTAACACTGCCCCTCAAGTACTATTAAGGCCACTGGCACGGTCATAACTGATCACCTCCATACAACCGGATTCACAGTACTTTTTAGATGAGTACCAAGTTCCCCCTTGTCTCAGTTTATAACGTTTCCATCTCAAACAGAATAAAAGCAAATAGTTCTCCAGAGTCCGTAACATGGATCCCACAACCAAAGTAAAACAGATTCCTGGTTTGTGAGAGTTCTCACTCCCCTCTCCACAATCTTTGTTTGAATCAGTTTCCAACAGTCCTTTGGGAAAAAAAACAAAGAGTATGACAAAGGCTAATAGCCTTCTGACAGGCCAGGAAGACGTCACATATTGGTGGGAACAATCTTGCACTGGCTCCATGAGGATGGACTAGATGATCCCATCTCCATCCATCTCTAACTTGTTTGATTTTATGAATGTCAAAAGGAGCAGAGAATGAAAGAGTTATAACCAGATTTATCCCCAGGCCATCTTTGGCCTTGCACAACATGACTTTTCCTACCATTAAGCTGATCTTCTTACACACTTACCTTCCATGACCACACGTTGACAATCATGTCGTGCTGGTACCCCACTGAGACAATGTACTTGGAGCTGGGGGAGAATGCTACACAGGCCACGCCATACTTGTGTTCTTGGAGCTCAGCCACCTGGGTCCGTTCAGCCACATCCCACACCCGAACCGCTGGCATGTGCCCACTCTGAAGGGGTGATTCGGAGACAAAGAGCAGCGAACAGAACTCATAAGGCTAGCTGCGATGGATTCAGATACGCAACATCCCCATACATTTTTCTAAGCACACACAACTTGTAAGTCAATTCAGGACTAGATCACAGCTCTACCCTCGGATATTCTATGGCCGTTTACAAAGGAAGTCAGAAATTCAATGAATTTTCTGATTTCAGCAGATACCTGAAAGGGATAATAATAATAAAACCCCAAAACAAGAACGTGGATCAACATTTTTCACACACATCTGTTCTCTGTAATGGAAACCAGTAACACACGGTGACCTTTAGAGATCTCCATCCAGGTCCCAAAGGCCAGGCGTTTACATCACAAAAACTGATTCTGTCACACTCACTGGGAATTTCTTTGGCGAGGACCATAGGAAATTAGCAATCTTTTCATTCCAAAGGTAGTCACGTCATGTTACATTTGGGGCACATAGATAGGACAATGTCATGGGGGGAGGGGGGGAGAAGAGGGGAGGGAATGCACTCCCCTTCTTGCTGCGTTTGTTCTGTGGCTAAACAGTCTCTATGGATATCAATGCGCACCTTTTACCAGCACTAAGTCTCCCTGAAAAATAATTTATTTAATTATTTAAAAACATCCTTTATTTTACAAGACCAGCAGAAATCCTTGCCAAGTACATGATTAGCAAGGAAACCTACTCAACAGCTTCCCCAAGATTTCACATGGAAGACTGTCAAAAAGTAGCCTGCAAGATAAGATCTCCATGGCAACAAGGCAAAATGGTGCCTTTTCCAATAAGGGTAAAGCAGGTCACTTGCTCACGTGAAGAGGTGGTATGCTTGATTGAAAATCAAAGCCTCAGAAACATAGAACACAAGACATTTAATTGTCTTGCTTTGGAGCTTTACCTAGAATGTGATTGGCCTGGAAAAGCACTGCGGTCAGATTTTAATTTACTCATCTCCGCTTTCACCCTGATTGACAGATTTCTGTCCTCAAGGTTACAGTCAAGATGGTACAAAAGTCAATACACCTACTCTGCAAAGCACTTCTACTAGTTAAGAAACCAACCTCTAGATCTTCAGCCCCTGGAGACTAAAAAATTGACTACACTTTAAATAATTGAATAGACGCTACCACCAGTGAGCTTCATCAACTCCCATGGGACAAGCAATTTATTCCTATATGGAAAGCCTCCATTTCCTCAGCCTTTGAGATACTCAGACCAGAGCTAATACATATGGAGGGATGAGGGTCAGCCTCTGTGCTCTCACTGAAGACAATCCAGCCATGCACCAATTTAGTGTCACTAGGCAGAATCGGTACACTCAGCCTACAAGGCTCAGACTTCACAAGCTGAACACTCTTTAGTCAGCTATTACTAGTCTATACTAACTGCAGAACTTCAGGAGCAGTAGTAAGGAAAGACTAAGTGCTGCCACCAGCAGGGGGCACTACATGACAAGATGAGCACTCAAAATTAACTTCAAACACAGACCCCAAGGAGAAACTGCTGAACTGGAATTAATTTGCAAATTGGATACCATTAAATTAGGTCTGAATAAAGCCTGGGAGTGGCTGGGTCATTACACAAACTGAAATCTACTGCCTCATGCTAAATTCTCCCCTACTGTTACTCCACACCTTCTTGTCAACTGTTTGAAATGGGCCATCCTGATTATCATTACCAAAGTTTTTCTCCTGTTGATAATAGCTCACCTTAACTGATTAGTCTCTTAGAGTTGCCATGAAAACCCCCATCATTCATGTTCTCTGTATATATATCTATCTTCCGACTGGATGTTCCACTCTGTGCATCTGATGAAGTGGGTTTTAGCCCACAAAAGCTTATGCCCAAATAAATGCATTAGTTTCAAAGATGCCACAGTACTCCTCATTCTTTTTTACTCAGAATTAATGCTTTTGAGAGAACCTACAGAAATGGCTGTAAAGCTGGTCATAAAAGGTAAATTATATGCTGCAAAACAACTCAAATGAAATGAAAATTTGCCATTTCATTCTGAATTTTCCAGTTCTGTTGTAGTTTTTCAGAAAAAAAGTTTCTAATCAAAAATTGTATGTTGTATCAGTGGGGAAATAACCACTAAAGTTTTTATTCTGCCCTTCTACCCCTCAATGGTGGGGAAGAGGAGGAGTCAAAATGGTGTTTTCCCCACCAAAATAAAAGTCAAAAAGCTTTTCAAAACGACTGAATTTTCATTCTGAAATTTTTCATTGAAAAATGAAACTTCAACCAAAACAAAAAAAATTGGGTCAAAAAACAAACCCATAAGGATAATTTTCAGCCAGCTCCGCTCTATGGGTATAACCCACTGGTAAGTGGGTTTTACAGGTCCTCCTCTGTGCCTGATGCATAAAGAGAAAAGCCTGTCACAGCCTAACAAACAAGCTAACTTCATCAGTTTGGTCAACACACTGGGGATTGAACCAAGGACATCCAGAGTGTAAAACATGAGCTGCTATATTTGTGCCAGAGGGCTCTAGCTGAGGGTGTAACAACAGACTTGTATTTAGAGCTTGGTAAATAATTGATTTTTCTGTTTGATGGCTAAACCAAACCAACAGACACCCTCAAAAATTTGGGGGTAGGGTGATGTAAGCAGTGTCAGGATGGGTGACATCCGGTGGTGAATTGCAGGAATTGCAGTGACTTTTGGAAAATAACACCTTATTTGCTTGGACACACCTACCGCACCTAGCCTGCACTCTAACAGCCCAAATGGTCACTGTGGCTACTGTGGGACCCCCAGTTTCTGTGGTATTGGGGCCAGAATGATAAAGTGTTGATTAACCTGTTTATGTGAATGAGGGGTTGGGACATGTATTTGGCCTTTGGCATGCTGGCGGGACTCGCCATCAGCTGGGTAGCACTCACTAGACAAGGGACAGGGGTTCCAAAACCCACTGAATTGAGAGAGGCTATGGACAGGCTTCTATACCTTGTGGTGAGGGCCTTGTCTGAGGGCCTCACAGGCCTATTGCACCTGGCCTCTCTCCCCTGTGGAATGTTAGAGCTGACTTTTGCTTCCATTAGGAGTCTAACTTCAGCTCACTGAGCTGAAGTTGCTTTGGGTCTGGTGGTGCCTCTGCACTAAGGCCCCCCACTATGAGCTGAAATCACTTAAGAGCTGAAAAATCACTGAGCTTTATCTTATGTGGGGGGCCCTAAGCAGAGCAGTCCCTGTGCCGGCTAGTGGACCAGTTCCTGAGACAGCTGGCAGAGCAGTTCCTGTGCCGGCTAGTGGACCAGTTCCTGAGACAGCTGGCAAAGCAGTTCCTGTGCCGGCTAGTGGACCAGTTCCTGAGACAGCTGGCAGAGCAGAGTCGAGCCACTGACAGAGCAGTTCCTGTGTCGGCTAGCAGGGCGGCTAGCGGAGCGACCAGCACGACTGGAGAGGCGGGGCAGTCGGCCTCTGACCAACGGCCCATGGTGAGGACTGCAGCACGACTGGAGAGGTGGGGCAGTCGGCCTCTGACCACGTAAGGTGCCCCAGAACCTCCCCCCCCCCACCCCGGTGGGGAGGTACAACTCTGCTATGAACTTTTGAACTCTGCTGGGGCTGTTGGACTTTTGGGACTTTGGGGCTGGTGGGGCTCAAGAACCCCAGGGAAAGGACACTGCCCATTGGCATGTGTGTGTATGTGTGTGTGTGGTGGGGGGAGGGGGATTCTGGTTCATGGTTTGGTTTGTGACTTTTGTTTGTGGTGTTTACCCAATAATATGCCACAGTGTTTCTCTCTGTCATTAAAAGGGTTTTGGTACACACAGACTCTGTGCTTGCGAGAGGGGAAGTATTGCCTCTTAGAGGCGCCCAGAAGGGTGGTATATGGTTGTCCCAGGTCACTGGGTGGGGGCTCGAGCCGGTTTTGTATTGTGTCATTAGAATGGAACCCCTGGATACTGAACCCGGCCCTTGTTGCTGCCAACTCCGATGGGCAGAAGGGTTACAGTAGGAATCATTTCAAGTAAAAAATATTTAATAAACCTGTCGTAATAGGGTGTTTTACCCTTATGTGGCATTATTTTAATTAAATTTAGATACATTTCATTTTTAAATGTCATTTTGAAGCAAAGAATCAAAATGTTTTGACTTTTTCAGAATTCTCCCCTCTTTTTTGGTCTGAAACTATTAGCTGAATTTGACCCGACCCTGCATTTCTCAGCAGATAAATGGTTTGCCTGCTGATTATTATTTTTTTGCCTACTTCTACTCATATCCTCCAAGGACTGGGCACAGAGAGAGACTGGTGACACACACATTCACCAGTAAGTTACAACATACTGGAGTCGGATGACAAGTAGTCATTAGAGACACATGACAGCAAGCTGAGCATGATCAAAAGGGGATAGGAGACATCTTTGTGTGTTTCTAGCATCTAACAACTGCAAATTTATTACGTGTATTTTATGCACCTTGCACTTCTAATGCAGCACAGACCCCACAATACAGCCATCCTTGTTCTCCCTTCAAGCACCTTTGAAAGGAGAAAGCATGTCACCAGCAACGAAGCACGTTCTGCCAAACCCACGGGCACTGGCCCCTTTATCACTGGTCTGGAAGCTCCATTGCATGGGCACTTTTCACTCTCTACTATATTATAACTGTCTTGGCTCACTCCCTGAAATCTTAAAGGGATGCAACCGTACGCTCAATCCAGCCATTAGAAACTTCCAGTCCCTGTCCCTCGCTCCTTCCCCTATGTTATTAGGTAGAGCAGCAGCCAATATCCTCAGCTAATCTCCACCCTGCTGTTGGCAAAAGGAGTCTGTCCAAGGAGATTCACCTGCCTTGATCTGGGCAGACAGAACATTTAGAAAACTCTTTTAATATGAGCTTAAGGAGACAACCAATAAGGAGGTTGTCTGATGCTAAGATGAATAAGTGGGTGAGAGCCAAAACCACATTTCCCCATATAAAGGCAGTGCAGAGGCACAGTTAGGGTCTTCTCTTTGGAAATCCTATGGGCCAAAACCCTGTCAAAAAGGATACAGGATTTAATGAAACCCAAGTTCCCCCCCACACCACACATTGCCCATTTCCCACTCTACAACAGCCACAGTTCTTCCCAGCCTGCAGACATGTACCAGTTTTAAACAATTTTCAGCACTTACCTCGCCAGTAACCAGGTACTTTCCATCAGGGGAGAAAGCAAGAGCTGTAATCGTCTTCCTAAAACAGAGACAGGAGGACACTGTGAGGTGGTGCTTTATCTGGTTTCAGTTCAGTCTGTCAGGAGGGGAGACGGTAAGCAGATGCCCTGATATTATCAATACAGCCCCAATATTAGGGGATTTGTCTTATATTGGACCCTACTATTCCCTGACCCATCCCAATTTTTCCTACTTGCTATCTGATCACCCGAGGGCAGCAGGGTGACCGGAAAGAGGCCCACAACACATGTAATAGCTTGACAATGGTTTTGTTGAACATGTGGATTCCCTGCAGCCCAGACCCTTGCAGTGTGTCTGAGGAACAAAAAGGGTTTCACAGCTATAGGCTTATGGTCCTCTAGCCCCTGCCTGCCACTAGAGGACCAGGTGTCAGTCAGTCCTGCTCCAAACCAAGGCTACAACCTCAGGGAAAGAATAATGCGAGTCGCAAGGAGTTTAAGTAAAACATCCTCCCTGTCATTCCTGACAGCAGTTCTGCATGGAAATGTAGTATTTATGGCCTTTTCCCTAGTTCTCATTGCTACAACTTTCCTCACAGTAACTCATGTTAAGGAAGAGCCAGGGTTAAATTAGCAGGCAACTTCTCCCCACAGCCACTAGTCCCACACAAGTGAGTTTAGGACTCAGTAGTTCTGGACACCCTTATCCCCAGCAACTCTTATAGTTTGCTAGAGCCAGAAAGAGGACTCCAAATTCACTTCCCAAGTAATACGAGGCCAGCTGTCTGTATGTCTGAGTTTCACTCACCTGGAGCTATTTAGAATATGGTGTTGCTTATTCTTCCTAGGGTTGAAGAGCACGACAACACACCTAGAAGAAGAACAAAAAGAAGTTGACAGAACAGCCAGGGGGTATCATAACACGCTCTATCCCCTTGTCCTTGGTAGGAGAATGAATGACAGCCTGGCATGTCTGTTCCACCACTACCCAGCTAGCTGGAAAATGCAAATGGCGGTTGGGGGATAATCACAAATCACTCTCCTATGGAGTGCCATAAATAATCATCTTTCCAGGGGGCCATGAGCCCTGAATCATTAACCACTCTCAAGCTAGACAGAAAGAAAGGTGAGTTAGAAAAGTCTGTACAACAGCCCCATGATTCTGTCTCCTCTCCCCAGATGCAAGAATGACCCTACATTCTGGGCACCAAAACGGGATGTCCGAGTGGGAAGGTCGGGAGCCAGGAAAGAGGGTAGCATGAAGTAGAAGAGCTCTCAGAGAAAAGAGCTAGGTATCTCCTCTCAGAGACTTTCAGCATAGCTTTCTATCAACTGTAACTGCCATTAACAGTTCAGATTTTGCCCTCCTCTGACCCCCTCACCTTCGTCCAGGCCCTGAATGTCAGGACAATGACTGGGACTAGCTCAGCCTGGACCCAGACAGGAATTATCTTCTGTGTGGTGCAACTCCTGCCTGTAACACTGACAGGACAGTAAAGGCCTCGTTTTGGGCCAAGAGGTCATTAGCCAGCCAGAAAACAGGAGGCATAGTGCAAGAGCCCATTCGCTTTGGAGACAAATGAAAAAATAAATAGCTTTCTTTGCTGCTGTCCAGAAATCAGCCAGTAGTAGGAACTCTAGAGACAAAGAACTGTGACCTCCTCTCCATGGTAATCAATATAATCACCTCCACCACAAGCTTAAGGTCCAACATTTTGGAGGAGCAGGAAAGGGGAGATTCCCCGAAAATTACTGACAAAGCTAGGAGTCTCACTCTTAGCATGCCGCGATGACTGCTGCCACACTAGTCTGGCTATGATACAGGATACATCCTCTCCCTTCCCCACCCTCCATCAGTGAAAACCCTATGGATGATTTTCAACACAGGACAGAAGAGAACACATCTCTGCCAAGGTCCCATCACATAACATAGGGGGAAAGGAACCAACCCTGTGAAAACTCAGGCTCTCAGAAGTGAAACATGTGTTACTACCCAGGAAAGACAACAATTCTCAGTGACAAGATGATCCTCCCTCCCAACTGGTGACCAAATTCACTCCTTGCATGGAACTGTACAATCAATGCCTTCAAAATTATTAGTGGGCTGGGGCACAGGACTTATGAGAAGAGTCTGAGGGAACCGGGCTTATTTAGCCTGCAGAAGAATGAGAAAGTATTTGATAGTCTTCAACTTCCTGAAGGAAGGGTTCCAAAGAGGATGGAGCTAGGCTGTTCTCAGTGGTGGCAGATGAAAGAACAAGGAGCAATGGTCGCAAGTTGCAGTGGGGAAGGTCTAGGTTGGATATTAAGAAAAACTATTTCACTAGGAGGGTGGTGAAGCACTGGAATGGGTTACCTAGGAAGGTGGTGGAACCTTCATCCTTAGAGGTTTGTCAGGCCTGGCTTGACAAAGCCCTGGCTGGGATGATTTAGTTGGGGTTGATCCTGCTCTGAGCTGGGGGTTGGACTAGATGACCTCCTGAGGTCCCATCCAACCCTGATATTCTATGATTCAAAGAACTCAGACCCAGCAGGACAGCTCCTGATAAAGACATCTCTCTCTTCCCCATATGACTAGCCCTTACATAGGGCTACAAAATGAGGGGGACCCAGTGCAAGGACTGTGGGGACTTGCTGGAGATGGACAATAGAGGACTTGTGACATCCTTTGCATTAGAGAGAGGAGTGACATTGACTTCTGACATGGAAATACATCGTTCCGACTGTCTCCTGGCAAAAGCAGAAGCAGAGGCAGCTGTAGAAGGGGAAAACAGTCGGGGAAAGTTGGCATCCTCTACAATGGCTAGATCTGATTGTGGCTCCTCTCCAGTATTTGACAATACATGCATGAAGAGCACACAGCATGAAGAGAGTCGACCTCCCCACAAACATTCAGGGAACACCTCTAAAGCTTCACCAGTTTTACAGTATTGCTACTTAGCTGTGACACATCCTATAGGTCCCCCCTCCACTGCTGTGTCATTAGGATGATGGACAATACATGACTCTCGGGTTCAGAAAGGCCTTGTCTACACCAGGGATTTCAGACAAGGCTGACTACACTAGTGCAAATCACAGCTTATACCCTGCCTACAACAGTGGTTTGCGCCAGCACATGACTAGCCATCCATGTCTGTTGCTGGGGGAAATCCCTGGGGTAGATAAGGCTTACAAATTGGAGTAGAGCGCATGGTATCAAATGCTGAAGAGACATTGCTGATTCATTATGAAGACTACAGCATCAGCTCATTCTACAAATGCCACCAAAAGCCTCAGCCCAATAGAAAAGGCAGAAGTTCTTATACATGAGCTTTTAAACATAACTAAGCAAGCCTCACTGTCACAACATTGGCCTCACGCAAGAAGAACTTTACAGGGGTGTCCCTCTAATCTGTTTTCAGTTACCTCAGCAGAGGTAAGGAATCCGCTGTCATGAGCTCGGCATGGACAGGAAAAGCCTGCAACCACAACATTTCTCCAGGCACTGACATGTCATAAACTCTTGTCTGACCCATGTCGTTGCCTCTCACTTGGTCGGACAGGGTTGCCCGCTTGAAGCAATATGAGTTATGAAACGGAATAGACACGGTGTCCATTTTCATTCCTTCAGACACCAGAGAGAGGCACAGACACTCCAACACCTCAGGCCCAATGCTGCGGACTGATGCTGTCTCACTCAGTTAACATCACTGCCTCATGGCAGATACCACCATAGGGCACTGAAGTTTTAACCTCCAATTCACCAGCTTTCAAAAATCAGCTTCCCTCATTAACCAGTGCAAGTTTCCATTAATGTTTTCCCCAAAGGTAGCCTGTGTGCCTGCTAACTGTTCTAGCCATGTCCAGGTAAAATACATCTGCTGTGCTGAACATACAGGCATTCACCAACATTTACCGGTACTTTAGTGGGGC
Organism: Sternotherus odoratus; assembly: GCA_032164245.1. Classification (NCBI taxonomy): domain Eukaryota; kingdom Metazoa; phylum Chordata; order Testudines; family Kinosternidae; genus Sternotherus; species Sternotherus odoratus. The sequence continues at coordinate 52,710,845 of JAVMKO010000006.1, read as the reverse complement.
AGTTCTAATGGCACAGGTAGCCTGGTCATCCAGCAGTGAAAGTCTTCTTAAGAGATTTAGTTAAGAGTAAAGAGCACAGAAGGATCTAACTTAGCATGACCAGTCAAACAGTCCAGATTCAGGTTTGATCTACTCTATTTTACTTCTGCAGGCTTCATGTAAAGAGGCAGGTGGTCTGTGACCCATTAACAATTATGGGGAGGTTAAGCCCTTCAAATCATGAGCTATGAAATAGTACATTAGCAAATGGGAAAATCCGTGTAATCCTTAGCTTCCAGGCAATCAGAAAAAACAAAAAAGAGAAATCCCACTCTATGAAGCAAGATAGGCTTAATGGACCAAAGTTGTCCCTTACGCAACTCAGAAGAATTACACCCGGGAGAATTTTGGTCCATTAAGCTTCAGAAAACATTATGGAAAATTGAGGGTAGATGCGATATCCAGGTAGAATCATTTCTGCGCAGCGGATTTTTTAATATTAAGTTCCTTTGTGTTTTATGACTAGGGACGTTTGCATGAAAACAGGAACTTTGGGTATGTCCGCACCTCAACTGCTACAGCGACTTCAGTGTAGACACTACCTATATGCCAACAGGAGGGGTTCTCCCATTTTCACAGGTATTCCACCTTCCTGAGATGTGGTTGCTAGGCTGACAGAAGATGGCACTTTCTACACCAGGGGTAGGCAACCTATGGCATGGGTGCCAAAGGTGGCACGCAAGATGATTTTCAGTGGCACTCATACTGCCCAGGTTCTGCGGGGCTCTGCATTTTAATTTAATTTTAAATGAAGCTTCTTAAACATTTTAAAAACCTTATTTACTTTACATACAACAATAGTTTAGTTCTATATTATAGACTTTAGAAAGAGACCTTCTAAAAATGTTAAAATGTATTACTGGCACATGAAACCTTAAATTAGAGTGAATAAATAAAGACACGGCACACCACTTCTGAAAGGTTGCCGACCCCTGTTCTACACTATGGGTTAGGTCGGCATAGCTACGTCTTTCAGAGGTGTGCCCCTGAGAGACTCAGCATGCCAACGTATGTTCCCAGGGTAGACCAACCCTCTGTGTTATTTTCTCTAAGAAGCAAACTAAAAATGAAAGACGCAAGAAGACGCCATGGTCTTCAAACCAAGCAGGCAAATCCATAAATAAAGCATTTCCTAGAATAGCTCCGCAAATGGGTAGGATCCTGGGTTTTGCTGTTTTTCTTAACTTAAGCAACTGAGCCCACAGTGACTTGCAAACAAAACTTAGGCCTTACACCTCCAGAGTTGGCTATTCCCAGGGCTTCTCTCTACAGGACTTCCTGTCACTTCTTCTAGCTCTTTTCCCTCATCAAAGAGGCTCAAACTCCTGTGCTGAGGCTAATGAGTCCCACCACCATGCCAGCCTACTAGAGGGAGTCAGTCAAATAGTTCCTGACCTTCAGACAAGGGTGTAACACCTGGCAACCAGTCACAAGAAGATTTTTTGAAAATAACTCTTAAATAATCCATGAAAATATATGAACACATGCCACACACACACACAAAAACACCACTGTCAGTTAACAAGGAACAAGGCATATCCCATGGCTACACTGCCAGAGGGCTGAATTTCACAGAAGTTACATTTCATGGCAGTCTTGTCACACTATTCTAGTTTTATAAAGACTCCATCCAACTTTAAGGTTGTTTTAACCAACAAGATTGCAGTATGCAAATAAACTAAAGTTAATTATATGGCAGTGGCGCATGCTACAAACACAGGACCGGGAGCCAGGAACTCCTGAATTCTAATCTGGATCTCGTTCTGAATCTCTCTGTGGTCTTGGGAACTTCTCTAACCCTCTCTGTGCTAGATTGCTGTATCATTTCAAAGGATAAAAGTTAAAAGAATAAATTGTGCTAGCAAAGTTTAACTGTTCACTGTGACCATATTTACTCTCCTGTTTTCTGCTACCCAGTTCAGTCTGCGTCCACATTGCAGTCCTGCCAACTCTTGGAGTGCAGTGCATTACCGTTTTGTGCAGGTCCATGTTCAGCAGTGTCTGAAACAGCTTCCCAAAGCAGGGTTTGTGGGAGAGCTTATAAAGTACTGTGGGATTGTGCAATGTATTAGTAAAATATATTGCTCAAGTCAATATAGGAAAATAGAAATTGCTATACTGGGGCGGATCACTGGTCCACCTAGTGCATTATCTTGTTTCTAACCCAGACAAGACTACATGGACATCATGAATCCCAAGATACTTGTATATTATTCAGGTTTGCCCTAATGAATTTTACTCTTTCAACAGTGCACAAGAAGCTTTAAATGAACATTGTTTTTATTATTAAATACAGAAAAGCATCCATCTAGCCTTCTGCATGTTTAGTTTTTGCAAGATTCTATTTGTTCAGTGTTTTGCTACCAGTGGGTGGAAAAAAATAGTGCTGATATTTTCACACTTTGAGCCCAATTCAGTTGGGCCAAGTACATCAAACCACCACTTCTTCTAGTGCACTCATAAGTTTCTGCAGAAATTAAGCCCTAAAATTAAAAAAAAAAAAATTCCAACCAATACATTTCTGAAGAAAACTTTCTAGGTGCGTCCTAATGAGTGCTTACAAATACAAACAAAACAAACAATAGTTCTGAAAGGGGCCTGCACGGTTTCCATGCAATAGAGCAGTGGTCTTCAAAGTGGGGTGCGCGAGACCACCCATGGGGGTGCGCAAGACCCCGGCGCCACCACCGATCCCGCCCGGGAGACCGCCGAAGTCACGGTCTCTTTTTGTCCTGCCGAAATGCCGTGGAAGAAAGCAAGCGGAAGCGTTCTATTCGGCAGCATTTCGGCGGACATCCCCCAGGGGCCGCAAGTGGAGGTGGGACTGTGAAAAGGGGCTGCAGAGCAAAAACTTTGAAGAACGCTGCACTAGAGTACTTACTCTGGTGTCTGAGAGTTTAAAAGGTCAACCTTATTAACTAGTTCACTGCTGATCATTTTAGCAGAAATATCCAGCTAATCTGGAATTGTGGGCGGAACTCACATAGATTAACAACATCATATTTTCCTGCCAGTCTGAACCCTGTTTTGCTGTCAAAGCCATTTATGAAACTATTCACTGCTGAATGACAGGATTATTGCTGCCTAAGTGATGTCCTAGCCGATCTAGTATCTAGCTCCTTTGCACACTGAAGCTATTGGCCATACCCTCACAACCCTGCATTACACCATCCTAGTGGCAACATGTAATCATGAACTATGGCTTTTAAAAAAAGAAGTCAGAAGTTGGCTTTGGAATCTCTGATAGACCTAGTGTTTAAGGTGTTATGTAGGTAGGGTGACCAGATGTCCCGATTTTATAGGGACAGTCCCAATTTTGGGGTCTTTTTCTTATAAAGACTCCTATTGCACATACACCCCTCCCATCCCGATTTTTCACACTTGCTGCCTGGTCACCCTATATGTAGTTTTATTCCAAAGGAGCCCATGTGCAGAATAGTAATTGGTTCTTGATGTAAAGGGGCAGTGATACATCTGTGTTGCCATCAGACCCTCCTCCAAGGCTCTTGCAGAGAGATTGAAGTTTCTCCAGCAGTGATGGCAGGGAGCCACTTTGGAGTAGCGGGTGTGTAAGTGGGAGACACTCTGGAGAGTTTTCCAGCAGCATGTGGCAGACAGGCCTCTGAGCACTGTGCACACTCCATGTGTGCTAGGGATCAGTGCAAGGAGAGTTAGCAGGAAACCTACACAGAAGAAGCAAGTACTTCTGGCAAAGGGAAAAAACAAGGAGGCAGCTTCCCTGGGCTAAATTTAGGAGTGGAATGGAAAAGAATCAGACGTCAATATCACATTTACACACAGCATCTGACTCATTAAATCACCAGCACTCCCCCCCCCACACACACACACACTCTCTGTCTCTCTCTGACACACACACACTCACTCACTCTTTCTTCTTCCTCTGCTGGTACCAGTCCTACTTGCTCTTCTTCCCAAATCCCTGTCTCCCTTGACATTTCACTTTCCCTCTCATTATCCTCACATCTGTTCCCCTGATCCATCTCTCTAGTGAGTCTCTGCTGCTCCTTCTCCCAACTCCCCCCTCCCCATACTTCGCCAGTAAGCTAACAAAAACCAGATTTTTTTTAAGTCTGTTTTCTTCCTCCTTCCCTCCTTTCCCACCCCCCACCCTCCCTAGGGGGTATGAAAAGATTAAAAGACAATTCTGGAGTTTATTTCCAAAGTTATTCATCAATTCTGCCTTGTTTCATCTCACAGGACAGATGACTAGAGGCAGAGTTCATGGGACAAGTTCCTTCCCAGTCCCTCCCAATCTGAGCCATAAACTGAGGTGGCAGAAAAGAAAGCAAGCTCCATTCGGACACCATTCAAACCCTGGCTCCTCTTTCCGAATATTATTCCCCCTGGGCCCTCGCACATTCCTGCAAGAATACATGAGAGAACAAGTGGCCCCATCAACATCTCACTGGTCACTTCCAGGAATTCTTGCTCATCCACTACTCTTCCAGTCATGCCTATCTTCCCCCACCCCAACAAAGTAGAATAGTTTCCTAATTCACAAAACACACCCCCAAGCCTTAATGAGAACCAAACCTTTTCACATGGTGCTAGTTGTGAGGGGAATCTTGATCAGATTAAGATGGTGTCAGTAAAAACTGGTGATGATTTTCCATGAGGCAACATTCCCTGCCAACAAATGTATTTAATTCACGGCCAATGCTGTGTGGGGGTTAGCATGCACATCACATGTGAAATACCTATTCATCTATGTCAATGAAATGGATGGGGGAGGGGGGCAGATCTGTGGAGTGACTAAGACATGGGTATCACAGCATAATCACAAGGAGCCCTGGAGCTCATTGCACTGTACCATGGCCAGGGAGATTTGCTGGAGGAGACCACCACCGGGATGGTTGCAGCCACAGAAGGCTACAGTTAGATTCATGCTGCACACTTCAGAAAGACCAAAATAGATTAGCAGGAAACAACTAAATAAGAAGCCCAGCCCAAAACAAAGGGATTAATTGTATTTTAAAAGTTGCTAAGCTCATAAATTGGAGATTACATGTTATTAAGCATGAGCACTGTGTGACCTAGGGCAGTAAAGCTCCCAGTGGGAATATATGGTTTAAAAGCCTAGATGGCACTCCAAATGTGCAGGACAAAGAGCCAGAGAACATCAAAGAGCAGGCCCTGCTCCATCTTCCGGTTGCTTCTCTCAATCTGCCAGCATCATCTCAGTGTTGTCTGGACTGAGCTTCAGGCAGCTAGCTCCCATCCATACTCCAATCTCCCTCAGGCGCTGGACTAAGGCAGGTGAGGCAGAGAACTAGAGCTGGGAGTCTTCAGCACATTGACAGCACCAAAGCCCGAACTCTCCTCACTAACTCTCCTAACACCGCCTTCGGCACATTGGCAGAAGGGGAAACCAAGATGGAAAGCTCCGGAACTCCACATAAGAATGCCACTGGAGAAGAGGGACAACTGCGCCACAACTCCCTTTGAGAACGCTCAGGGAAGAGCCGTGCAACCACAGAGCAGCACCATCCACTCTTGCTGCAGTCAACTGGCCTAAAGACCATTCCTCATGACTAAGCATAATGAAAGCCCCACCGTTCCTACCTGGAAAGGGAGAGTCCACCCATATCAGCCATTCTTGGCCCAAACAACTTGGGTCCACCAAGCGGAAGGGTTTCATTCAGAACTTCACTATGTATGGCCACAATATACACCCAACTGAAGGTGGCAAGCCCACCATCCCATCATTCCCCAACATCGTAACCAGGCAATGCATGACCAAACACAGAAGATATGCCCCAGTGGGTAACATGACTTTTTAAACATGCCTAGAACATGGTCCTAAAAAAGGAGTCCCAGGAACCCCATTCCCTTCTCCTCTAGGCGCCCTCCATCCTTGCAGGGACCCTCCTCAGCAATGCCCACACATGTACAACCCCCTTCCCTCACCAGCCCTACCACTACAAAGAGCTTTTCTCAGCAGTGCTTCCAGTCTCGGTGGTAGAAGGAAAGCTGGAAGGGAAGAAAAAAGCCCTCTCTATAAAGCTAGTTGCAAAGGAAAGCAGAGCAGAGCTGAGTTACAGGCCTTGCAGGGATAATCCCTGCAAAGCTGAGGGCTGCCTCTCCTCTTTCCACCCTCCCTGCCTCTGAAGAATCTGTATAGTTCATCTCTTCTCCCTGTGAGTTCAGATGTTTTCAGCACCGGGATAATGGAGGAAGGGGAGGATTCTATATAGTTTACCTCTCTCCTCATCCCAATTGGCAGGGGCAACATTGGTAGGGGGACAGGACAGCCCCCTTCCCCACAGTTTCATACAGGAGGTGTGCAAGCTTCCAGGTGGAGCTCTTAGGCACTGTCTACACTTGCAACTGAATAACAAAACTTTTGTCTTTCAGAGATGTTAAAAACACACACACACACACACACACGAAAAACACAAGTTTTGCCAACGACAAGAGCCAGTGTGAACAGCTCTATGTGAGTGGGAGCATTCTCCAGTCGAAAACGCTAATGCTGCTCATTGTGGGTGGAAGATTTTGTATCAGGAGAGTCGACAAACAGCAGCTATACCGTGTGACTTTTAGCAGCACAGCTATAGCGACACAGTCACGTCGCTAAAAGCTGTGTAGTGCAAACAAGCAGTTCTCAGCCAGGGGTCTGATGCCCCCTGGGGGGCCGCAAGCAGGTTTCAGGGAGTCTGTCAAACATGGCTGGCATTAGACTCACTGGGGCTCAGGGCAAAAAGCCGAAGCCCGGCCGCCCTGAGCCCTGCCACCCAGGTCTGAAGGTAAAGCCTGAGCATCTTAGTTTCGCGAGGCCCCTTGATATGGGGCCCCAAGCAGCTGCCCTGTTTGCTACCCCCCTTAATGTCAGCCCTGGCTTTTATGCAGAACAATAGCTGTTGTGGGTGGCAGAGGTGGGTCCTGGAGTTTGTTGGGGAGAGGCCTCAGAACCAAAAAGGTTGAGGACCCCTGGTGTAGACGAATACTAGTGCCCCGCATAAAGACCCCGGACCACACCATCGTCACCCCGACCGCCAGAACGATGCTGGAAAGGACCCTGAAAGACACCATCCGCTTCTACTACGCCGAGAACCTGAAGCGGAAGCCAGACCAGGGCAAGGTGTTTGAGGTGTCCAGCAAGTGGGACGCCAGCAACCACTTCCTCTACGGGGGAAGCTTCACCAGGTTCGCCGACTGGCGGTTCATCCACCGGGCCCGACTCAACTGTGTTCCCCTCAATAGAGCCATCCGCCATGGCAATCGGGACAAGCGCTGCAGGAGGTGCGGCTACGTCAACGAGACATTGCCCCACGTCCTGTGTGGATGCAAGCTGCACTCCAGAGCCTGGCAGCACCGCCACAATGCCATCCAGAACCGACTGGCAAAAGCCATCGCACCGTCCCTGGGGAAGATCTCAGCAACTCCGCCATCCCCGGGACGGACAGCCGACTGCGACCCGACATCGTCGTGACCAACGCAGAGTCGAAAAAGGTCATCATAGTGGACGTCACAGTGCCATTCGAAAACCGGTCACCGGCCTTCCACGAGGCCCGAGCTCGGAAGGCGCTTAAGTACACCCCGCTGGCTGACACCTTGAGAGCACAGGGCTATGAGGTGCAGCTCCACGCCCTGATTGTAGGAGCCCTGGGTGCATGGGACCCCTGCAACGAGCCGGTACTGAGAGCGCCATCGCTACGCCCGGCTCATGAGACAGCTCATGGTGTCCAATACCATCAGGTGATCCAGAGACATATACACGGAACACATCACGGGACATCGCCAGTACCAGGTCGAGTAGCCGAGACCGACGACCAGGGAAACAACCCACCCCTCCTTCCCTGAAAAACAGAGGGACGCACCCCACCCACGTACTTATTGCCTGCAACACCACTGACTCGGACTTTCACTACACCGCATGGGTGGCACACCCGAACACACCTATACACTGACTCTTTAAAAAACTCCCACACCCCAATCTGGAGCTATGCTGGATATGTGATATGCATGTGCCTTGTAAACTGTACCGGGAGGAGGGTCTATTTTAGAGATAACTCAAAGTACTCAGGAAAAAAAACAGCCAAGCCCTCTGAGCCACGGTTACCTTCAGAAAAGGGGGAGGTGAAAAGAAGGGTCCAAAACTAAAGGAAGGGATAACAGTGGTACAGAGAAGTTCCCACTCTACCTGTGGTACTTATGTGGCCCCAGCATAGTATCTGAGTACCTCACAAGGTCTAACCCCATGGTTCCCAATGTGGGGCACACGCCCCACAGGGGGGCAATTTGATTTTTAAGGGGGGCAATTCAAGAATGAGGCTTTGTGATGGGGCTTTGTGATGAGACAGAAACCAAATACCCAAATTCAACCAACTTTGCAAGAAAACTGTTGTTACCGTTCCCATCTTCATATTTAGCTGAATGTGGCTTTAGTGCTGTAAATGATTTGCTACTGAAGAAAAGAAATCAACTGGATATCACTAAGCTGACTAAATTGGTGCCTAATATAAAATCTCTCTGCAGCAGGCATCAAGCACAAGGATCTCACTAACTTTAGTCTACTTATCTTGAGGTGAGCTCAAATTGTATTTTGAATTTGTTAGGTACCTTTATTTTATTGTATAGTAATTAAAATGATCAAAGTATTACAGAAAAAGCTTCCATTAAAATTATTTTATATTTATGCATTTCAGTTCTCTATTATATGTTTTGAAACTTTATTTACTATTTTTTCATATCACTTCATATTATTATTATTTTAACAATTTCTTAGTGATTTCTTCCTCAGTACTTTAACTGTCCTTTCGTTCTTTTATTTTTCTCTTCCATGGATGCCATGTTCTTTGGAAGCTTGTTTAGACCAAGTTAATGGTCTTTTAGGCTTCCTCCACGTGAATAGGAGTTCACTTTTTGAATAATAAGAACTATATGTCACGGGGGGGGGGGGGCATCAGGATTTTAGAGATGCTTAGGTGGGGCATGGCCAAAAAAAGGTTGGGACCCACTGGTCTAACCTATTTCTCCTCACAGCCCTTCAGTGAGATAGAGCAGAGCTGTTATCCCCGTTATACAGATGGGGCACTGAGGCAGATTTTCATAAGTATTCATAAGGGCCAGATTTTCATAAGTATTTAGGTGCCTAGTGGGATTTTCGAAAGTGCCTGGGTTAAGTGCTTTGTAACTCCCACTAGAAGCCTAGCTGCACCTTTGGATGCCTAAAAGATCTTGAAACTCTGCCCTTAAGGCACTAGCCTGAGATCATACAGGAAGTCCGTGGGGGGGAACAGAACCCAAGTCTTTCAGGGCTAACTCCCTATCCCACAGACCAACCTATCTCTCTGCTGCATATGGCAAAAAAGAGGACTCTGGTAGATGGGAGCAAAACCAAGGTGGCCAGTTCTCTCAGACTACAGCAAATGGTCTCAGGAGGTTGGGATGGATGTCATGATTGACAGAATGAAAAGCAGCACAGAGGTCAGGAAGGATGGAGAATGAGAGTCAGATGAGAGGAGATCACTTAACACTCCCAAGGGGTGGCAGGTTCTGCCCCATGCCGAGTTGTAGAGCAATGGCTGCTGTTCAATTTTACATTTTAATGGGAAACCATTTTGTCGTGTCATTTTTTGTTCCAAATTCGAGAAAAGGAAGGAATCAGAAAGTGTCATAAGTATCAGATGTGTTGATGCCTCAAATTCTTTGGGTTTCAGCTGTATCCAGGCCAATTCCAGAACAAAGAACAGAAATTGCTTCCACAGAGTCCATACCGTTGACAATTTGCATTATTCACTGGCGACCATCTGTGTGCTCAGCACTGTTCACAATATGCCAGAAAATGTAGTCCTGGTGCCACTGTGTATAAAATGTGTAGTGCTGGACAAAATGGCTTTGTTATTTAAGTGTATAGTTATTAAGCACATGTTTATATCTATGAGTGGAGGCGATGATGACAACAGAGGTTTTACTGGATTAAGGACTAGAATATTTGACCCTCCAACTTTCTTTCAAGAGGAAGAGCTGCCCAGAGCTCCTTTCCTGACTGCAGTGACCCTGATATACCTCAGAAGTCTCAATTTTTTTCTCAACTTTAAAAGGTGGCATTTTCTTGGTGTTTGGTTTTAAATATTCTCCTGTGAGAATTGCAACTCAATCACTAGAGCATTGTGTCTAAGAGCTTTTTGGAAAGTAACATCTTTAAATAGAAGTAAAAGCAGTGCTGTCAACTATCACGATTTTGTCATGAGTCTCATCATAATTATTGTTTTCATTAAAGCCCCAGCTCATGATTTTGGGTGAGGCTGATTCATGATTTTTGAACATTTGGAATTGGCAATACTGTGAAAGTGATTTGAAAGTGTCAGTTTCATTCCTATTTAAGGTCAGTTTCTAGTCTAGTTGTAGTGAGGTAACACCTCTGGAGTCCCAGGCAGGTGCAGTATAAACTCACAGGGCGCCTTGGTCTAGTTAGGATGTTTTCCAAGTTAAATGATCTATTCCAAGTTTAGTGAACTGCAAAAAGTGACAGAAAGTAATCTCAATTTTTCTACAATTGTTTCAATGCTTGTATTCAAGAGTTAGTAACAAAATAAGAATATAAATTAAAATTTGACTTGACACAAGATGGGAGCTGAATGTGAGGTCAGTATTAGAGTAGAGTGGGTCTAATATTTAATTATCTTATTTTATAAATATAGGAATTAGATACTGTCAGCTAATTTCTAAATTATTATCTGCACAACAACAACAAAAACAACCTAAAATCCTAGTTTTCAGGTACCTAAGTAGGCCCTGGAATCATGGTTAAAGTTCCTACCCCCTCCCCACATCTGAAATGGCACAACTGCACATTGGTGAAATGTTCCTTGCTCTGCCAGACCACAGGATGGCACTCTGTTGACTCTCCCCAATTTAGGCAGAGCAAATGGAATAAAAATTGCTCCCTTTTCCCTCATCTGCCAGGTGATTTGAGCCAGAATGAAGGCACCATGCAATATAACAACGGTTTCCTTCCGGAAGGCCAGGAGTCTGAAAAAATGAAAGACGCCTGAGTGTTCCTGTAAAGCTCAAGCAGGTTGAGAGCTACACGCCCCGTGGAGAGGACCATCAAAATTACTATTGCTCCAGTTACTGGACTGTTTTAAACCTGTACATATGTAAATAGCTAGCTATAGATAAATCCTGGAAGATGGTGTTCAAGAATATGTAGCATAGTTCCTGGGTTTTGTAGGACCAATAATAAACCTTCCCTTTGTGCACTGAAAATGGATTCCCCTGGCAGTTCTTAGCAGTCCCTAATGAAATGCATCCATCAGAGGCTCTCTCTAAGCACTCGCAGCTACACATCTCACCTCTGGACCACAACCAGCAGGTAATGGATATTCAGATGTGAGAGAGTCTCCCCAGCCCTACAATAAACAAATGCTGTCGTGGTAACAGAGCCGCATGAAAATAATGCCAAGTGGTTGTGGGAGTTTCATAGCAATCACCCAAGAAGTGGTTTCAGATGCCAACTGTACCCAAAAGGGCTGGGGGAGCTGTTTATAACCATAGCCTTTGGCACAGAGTTTGCCTGGAGTAGATGTCAACAAGAAAAACAACATATGACATAACACTTTTAAACTGCCTAGCTGTGAAAACCCCTAAGAGGATGAAGAGAATCAGAGAGGTAGCCATGTTAGTCTGGAATAGCAGAGGTAACAAAGAGTCCTGTGGCACCTTAAAGACTAACTAAAGTTAGTGAACTGCAAAAGAGGATGAAGTGGAGATAGAGGCCACATTCCCCATCCACCAATGAACTAACCCTGCCACTCTGAAACCTGAAGTTTCAAAGTCAGACAGAAGAGATGGCCAGTGAAGAACCTCAGAGCGCAGAGGTAGCCTCTCCAGACCTGAAGACCAGGGCCGAGTTGGGTCACCACCTGGCCCTGGGACATGCATAAGCACCAAAAAGACATTTAGGAAAACAGACTCACATTTTTCACAAAACAGATGCAGGAAAGAAGTCAAGTCTAGACAGTTGCAAGGGCCTGCCTCCTGTATGCTCCATTGTACCCATTTGGCATGAGACTAATGAGGGGGAGGCTTGTATGGGAAACTGCCTTTCTAGCAGAGCTCCAAGATAGATAGGCACCTTCTCCAGAAGGCAAAGGTCTGTACTAGGTTGGGGTTGTGTGTGATATGGATTAGGAGTGGTGGGAACCAGAGGGCAGGGAGAGAAAGGAGCTTGGGGAAGGCACTGAAATTTAAGCCAGTTTAGCAGCTGAGTGTCATTACAATTCACACCAAGCTGAAAACTTTATACACGTAAAGTTTTCAACATGGAAAACCACCTGGTTTTAATTGTAATGGCTCTTGGCGGACCTAGTCACTTCAATCTGAATGCCTCCACCAGGGCACCCACTTCAAACCCCCTCTTCTCCCTTCAGAAGTCCCACTGCTGTTCTTTCTCCCAGTCCTAGCCCCCCATTTCCTGCAGACTTCCACCTGCAGAATAAAATGCTTCCCTGGTGGAGCTTGGAGCAGGCCACCCCATACTGCTTGCAAAATACCCCACCCCGGAAAGCACTGTCCGCTCCCCCAGAATCCACTAGCACACAACTCTCAAATAGCCTCCTGCGCCATGGAACTGTTGAATCACACAAAACAGACACAGAGATAGTGAAATAAGAGTTACATAAACCCAAATAGGGAATTATGGGGCAATTTGTGTGGCTGCATAATTTCAGAGGAAACAGGACAATGATTCTACACATGCACATAAAAACACACACCCCTCCTGCCCAGAGGTGAAGGAAAAACATCAAACAATAAGATTTGCAGGAATGTGTTTTCAAAACTTAGTGCAACACTTACTCCCTCCCCACTTGAGGTATTATTTCAGAATACCCACTCACAAGGCCATTGCAAGGCAGGGCCACCGTTGGGAGCCAGAGTGATGGACAGCCAAAAGACAGGAAGAGGCAAGGCAAGGAGGACCACCAAAGCATTCTGTGTTGGGAGACTGAGGAACTTGCTTATAGAAGAAAGATCTGTGAGGGGAAGAAAGGGAGCACCAAGCAGACCCGTACTGATTCAGATGTTGTTTAGAAGGAGTAAAGCTGCACTAGCAACAAACGGCAAGGATGTGACGGAAAGCCCTGACGAGCTCAGTGCCCAGACTCCCACACTCTGCCCTTTCTAGGAGGGTTCCTATAGAAATTCTAAGGGCTGTGGGTTGGAAAGAGCATTGTGCTTTTGGATCACTTGGAAATCTATTTGCCTCAATTCACTGACAGTTTCACCCAGAATTGAAATGATAATACACACATCACACACCGGGTTAACAGGCCTCTGTCTTTCCAGACCTACCAAGATACCCATTTCAGAGACCTCGGAAGAGCACTTGGCTTCCAGCCACACCACATCTTTCACAGCTATGGCACAGCGAGCAGATGATCATCGGAATTTGTGTTCTTAGCAGAACTGCTGGAAAGGCAGTTTCAGGGAGAGAGACGCTCCAGTTGTGGCAGTGCCCAGGTGAAGGAGGGAGAATGTGAGCAGAACGAGGGTGGAGGATGTGGTAGAAGAGGGGGGGAAAGCAACAGGAAAGTCTAAAATGAGGGTCAAGGGGAGACAGTGGCAAAGGGGTGGGGGTTACAAATAAATCTATGTAAAAAAATAAAAACCAGATCTACCACTAGGCTGCAACCAAATTCAGAGTCCCTGGGAGACAGTGACACCTCTACCACATGGAGGCCCAGCCACCCTCCTGAAGCCTTTGCATATCTGGCTTTAGGTTTCCGGTTAGCGCTGCTCCTCCCTTAGGAAGCAGGACAGGGCGGATTTCTTATCACTCTGCACAGACCTGCAAACTAGAGGAGTTTTCCCTGCACTGAAATCCCAAAGGAAAACATGTCCCGGCTGTGAACAGAGAGCCTAAGCCTCTCCTATTCCAACAGCAGGCATGGTCCGGGCATTGTGATTTATCAGCAGGGGGACACAAGGGAGAGGGTTTCTATGCACAGTAGACCAAGTGGGATGTGGGGGAGGGGACATCTCATTGCAGGTGCCTCCGGCTGTAATCGTTTTACCACTCGCAAGCAGTGCAGTCATTAAACTGGCATCAATCAAAATAAGACTCACAAAGAGGAGTACAATTTAATTCTCTCCCTAATTTAATCTAATTAACCCATGCTGGGAAATGGCTAGGGAAGGAGGGCTGGCTTGAAGCCCGCTTCCTGCATCAGTCTCCCTCCTCCCCTCCAAGAACCTTCCCGGGCAGAGTAATGAATGTGCAATGGCAGTCCCCTCCAGAATCCAATCACCCCGCTTTGCTCTTTAGTGCACGCTCCAAAGCGGACAATGAAAGGCCCCCTGCAGCAAAGAAACTAGAGCAACCCTTCCCCCTGAGTGCCTCGGTGAGCATTATTCCTGCAATAGCTGTGCCACAGCATCACAGAGAGAGAGGATCAGCCTCCTCCAAAGCACACAGCCACAGAACCACTGGCTGAGAACAGCCTGTATCTTCTGAGGAAGGGGAGGATCAGAATGCAGCCCTGATGCAGCGACACCTTTGTGTATTACGGGATCAGCTGTGTCCGTAGCTCCTCTATCCAAGACACCAGGTTTTGCCTTGTAGTGTGTGTACACACCTGTCACATGCAAGCAGAGTATAAATAAAATGCACAACTTCTTAGCACTTCGGTTAACAAGGGGGCTTCCCAAAACATCCTGTTCACAGACATCCCCTTGTGGCAGCAAGTGAAAGCTCACTACCAGCATCAGTGCCAGATCTTCCAAGAAAAGCTGGGACACTGTTGTTCAGACTTGGTGAAGGGATACTTGATTTGGGTTTTATGCATTACGTCAAAAGCCTGCCATCTATGTCAGTGTTGCAAGGAGACCCAGGGCTTGTTATGGGGTTCATAGGGAGGGTGGCAGCTCAGCTCAGGCAGTTGGCATCTCCAAGTTTTATCCCAGACTTGGCCAGGTTTTTTCTCTTCAGTCTTATGCAAGCTTAGAACTTGGCTTGAAAGCACATCACGTTGCTGCACCAGGCATTGGTTGCTAGGAGGCATAAATACCCAGAAGATGCCAAATTCTTCCCAGGTGAGGTGGGGAGAAAGCGGGCCGCTACCTGTAAGCAGGCAGTTTAAGACATTCCTATTCAGCTTCACCCCCGCTCACCCTGCCATTCATAAGCAGCTAAAAAAAAAACCCAACCTTGGAGACGGCAGAGCATCAGCTGCCTTACTGAGAAAAGGCTCCTTTTTCCAAAATAGAGGCAGTCTAAGCTTTGCAAATGCTGCTCTTCCAGCCAGGGGAAGGAAACGCACATGGGCATGCAATAGCTTTCCAAATCTGCCAATGCTACCTACCTGCACTGCTTCACTCCACTCTAGTACCCTCCTTAAATAAAACAGCTGCACTTGTTCTTTTACTGCCATCCATTTGTACAGATACTCAAAGCAAAACAATACAAGCTGTTCGTAGGGATAGGGAGGAGGATTGGTATATAGTACCTTCCATCTAGTTCATTCATTCACTACTTAGGTCAAATCCTCAGGTAATAAATTATTTGTGCTAAAAGTAAAAACAACTTCCCACCAAATTTTCTTAACCAGTTTCAATCACTGGAAGCAGATGTGAGTGGACAGTCACTATTCTTATTTACTTAATGACAAATTGGGGGGGGGGGGGAAATACAATAAGAGTCTAGGAATGACCCAAGTGATAATTTAAAAAAGACTATACCAAAAGCTGCACAAATTCTGACATTGTGATTGGCATAATATATAAGACCACATGCTGTGTGAACTAGGATATTTACCCAGCTGGTCAGATGGAAACGATACCAAATGCTCACAGAGGAGCAAGTAATAATCTCTGTATTTGGGTTGCCTGTCACTTTCCACTATAGAAGATTCTTGTGACTTCTGTCTATTTCAGAGGGGTAGCTATGTTAGTCTGTATCAGTAATAACAACGAGAAGTCCTTGTGGCACCTTAGAGACTAACAAATGTATTTGGGTATGAGCTTTCGTGGGCTAGAACCCACTTCATTAGATGAATGGAGTGGAAAGTACAGTAGGTAGGTATAAATATACAACACATGAAAAGATGGGAGTTGCCTTATCAACTGGGGGGTCAGTGCTAACGAGACAATTCAATCAGTCTCGACGTGGCCCATTCCCCACAGTTGAGAAGGTCTGACCATCAACAGAGGGAAAATTATTTTTTGTAGTGAACAGCCACTTTGTAGTTAACGGTATTTGCGCGAATCCCTCAGACAAACACCTACAGGATCTCTATCAAGCATTCTTAAAACTACAATACCCGCCTGGGGAAGTGAAGAAACCAATTGACAGAGCCAGAAGGGTACCCAGAAGTCACCTACTACAGGATAGGCCCAACAAAGAAAGTAACAGAACACCACTAGCCATCACCTACAGCCCCCAACTAAAACCTCTCTAGCGCATTATCAAGGATCTACAACCTATCCTGAAGGACGATCCCTCACTCTCACAGACCTTGGGAGACAAGCCAGTCCTCACTTACAGACAGCCCCCAACCTGAAGCAAATACTCACCAGCAACTACACCCCACACAACAGAAACACTAACCCAGGAATCAATCTCTGCAACAAACCTCATGGCTAACTCTGTCCACATATCTATTCAAGGGACACCATCATAGGATCTAACCACATCATCCACATCATCAGGGGCTCGTTCACCTGCACATCTACCAATGTGATATATGCCATGTGCCAGCAATGCCCCTCTGCCATGTACATTGACCAAACCAGACAGTCTCTATGCAAAAGAACAAATGGACACAAATCAGACATCAAGAATTGTAACCAGGGCTGGCGACAGGGGGGTACTACGGGTACAGCTGTACCGGGCCCCCCGACTTTAGGGGGGGCCCGGTACTCTGCTGTACCCGTTGTGTCCCCCCTTGTCGCCAGACCTGGAGAGCGGGGAAGGGGCGGGGAGGTGGCACAGCTCTCCCCCGGACAAGCGCGCCTGGCCCCGGCAGGAGCAGCGCTGTCCGGGGGGAGAGGGGGAGAGAAAGGGCGGCTCACGCCACTCTCGCTCCCGCTGCCGCCAGCTGTCAGGTGGGGGGGGGCGCCGGCTTGGCTGGGCTAGGGGGGCCCCCATCCGCTGTCGGCTGGGCTGGGGGGGGCAGCTGGGCTGGGGGGCCCCCCAAACTATCGGAGTAGGAGGCCCCCAAATTTCTGTCACCAGCCCTGATTGTAACATTCAAAAACCAGTAGGAGAGCACTTCAATCTCCCTGTACACTCAATAACAGACTTAAAAGTTGCCATTCTTCAACCAAAAAAACCCCTCTGAAAACAGACTTCAACAAGAAACTGCAAAAGTGGAATTAATTTTCAAACATGACACCATCAAAGTAGGCCTGAATAAAGACTGGGAGTGGTTGGGTCACTACGAAAGATAATTTTCCCTTTGTTGATATTCACCCCTTCTTGTCAACTGTTGGGAATGGGCCACATCCACCCTAACTGAATTGGCTCTGTTAGCACTGACCCTCCCCCCCACACACACACACACTTGGTAAGGCAACTCCCTTCTATTCATGTGCTGTATATTTATACCTACCTACTGTATGTTCCACTCCATGCATCTGATGAAGTGGTTTATAGCCCATGAAAGCTTATGCCCAAATAAATTAGTCTCTAAGGTGCCACAAGGACTCCTTATGTTTTACTGTTTATTTTAGAAGCTCTAAAACCTCTGCTTTTTGCAACGGGTCTTTGAAACGTGGCAAAAGGAAAGCCCTCAGGCTTGAGAAGTGCCTTTTCTTTGTCTCATGAAATTAAAAAATCCCCATTTGCTTTTTCTCCCTTGTGTTCCTCAGCCACATTTTGGCAACAGGACAAAACTATAACTAGACACAAACATTCTAGTGTGTCAGCTTCACACTGCCAACAACTGTACTGGGAATGTCTGGCCGTGGCCAGAATAGCTGTAACAGGGAATAGGGGACAGCGGAAGCCAAACTGGACTCTTCCCAACCCCCCCTTCCAGATGCAATGTGTGGTCCACCCCCACCTCTGGCAGCACTACATGGGGCATGAGTTCCCCTTCCCACCAGCGGTGAAAACGACAGAGAGAGTGCACCAGGCCAGGATCCCTGCAATCCACTACTCCCAGACCCAGAACATGGTACCAGCAACTCATCCCCCTCTGAGATAACAACCTTCTTTAGTTACCAGCTACGTTAGTCCTGTAGCTCAACCAGTTGTGCTGTGGTTCTGAAGGTTCAATGATGCATGATGTGGCGTGGAGGAATTACAATTACATGCCTTTACTTAAAAAAAAAAAAAAAACTAGGAAATTACATACAAACCCTTCTATGTTTAAAGAATATTGTTTAGGGTACAAAGTCAAGCACTCGGCAAATGCAGACTTCAAGTTGTCTGTACAACCTTGATTTGGCCCCCTGGTGTGTATACATTATGAGACAGTCTTTACATGATCACATACTATTTTTTCCACAAGACCCCTGCCTCCTTCAGCACACAGGATGGATACACCAGGAAAGCAAACAAAGATTGTAAAGGGAACTGTAAATCTGGCATTTCCTAACTTTTGACTGCAGCCTGAATAGTTTTTATCCATATAGTTCCAATGAAAGCAATAGGAATTAGCTGAACTGAAAGAAGAGAAAGGAACCTAAGTGTAATGTGCCCTCAGGTATCATGAGCAATGTAGTTATACTGAAGTGTGTAGTGTAGTGTGTAGTGGCCTCCTTGTCAGCGTAATGTTGTTGCCCACTATGCAGAGGACATTCCAAGTTGTTGCATCTAGATGTAGGAATATGTCTATGCTTTCCCAGTGCCTAACAGAGATTAGGAGGATGGATGTGAACCTGAAAAGGCTCACTCCAGGTGCGACAGAAGTGAGGTCAATAGGTAGAGGAGGTGTTTGGGGGGGGGGGGGGGGGGGAAGGGAAGTATGCTGGCACGACATGCTTTCTACTCAGAGTGAGAAGAGGGGCCCATCCAAGTGTGCCACACACCTTGCAGTTTTGGGGAAGGAGCCACATTAGAACTATTGCTATTGCTGGATTTTCAGACAGTAACCATGGGACGTAGTGCCTTTTTTCATCCATGTTTGGCCTGAGGCTGCAACAGTCCCTCTTTGATGAAGGCCTCTGAACAGTGATCCAGGCCTTTATAACCTCAGGCTGGAGTACGCATGTTACCTTTGAAAAGTATCCAGAATCTCCAGGGAGCACAGGATACAGCAGCTTGTCTCAAGTGGGGTGTGGCACCAGAGTTCCAAATACCGGTGATCTAAGATCTGCCCTGACTAGCTTTTCACTTCTGTATGCAGTTCCAGGCATAAAGCCCTACATGCTCTGAAACCCAGTCACCAGGAGAGTCACCTCTGTCCCACCACAGCAGTCACGTTCCACTCCACGGCTCATACTCTTTCTTTCTAGGGTAAACATCTCCATACAGCCAGTGGCAGCGAATTCTCAGTGCAGAGCTCAGGCCCCTAGAACATGCTCCCTCCAGCAGTATGACAGCACCCAGGTTCCATAAGCTCCAGTGTACAGTGCAAAGAACAATCTCTTTGGTCAAGTTCTGACTGACTGTTTAGTTTTACTAAGAATCAGAGAGGTAGCCGTGTTAGTCTGGAATAGCAGAGGTAACAAAGTCCTGTGGCACCTTAAAGACTAACTATAAAGGGTATTAGCCCACGAAAGCTTATACTTCAAAACTTTATAGTTTTACTAAATGATTTGACCCCCCCCCCCCCTTTTCTGCTGTGCAGCAGGGGGGTTGTTCTGGCCTTCAAATTGCAGTGATGATACCCCCCATTCTTTTGTAATTTAGTGTTTATTAATTTAAGGCACCCAAGTGCTTGGCTTAACGACACATTTTTAAAATAAAGCAGCCCTTCAGAAGTGAAAGAGGGACACCCAGCAATGGGAGATTGATGGAGATACAGAGAATCTGATTTTAAAGACTGGAATCCATTCTCCTCCTGGCAGTCAAATTGATGAGTTCTTCCAACAACATGAAGTGGTGAATCCCATTGCTTCTTTCACACCTCCGCCTCTTAAACTCTACACTGAATGAGACAACAGTTGAAGTGGACCAATTCACAGTGGGTCAGCAAAGCAGTACTTCTTTCTGGAGGGCTGCCTCACGGTGATTCAGAATCTAAGCTTCAATTTTAAAACATAAAATGAGTGTAGTGACCCTGGCTGCGAAGACAATCCTAAAAATAGGAACTAAGCATAAGCCCAGGCAGAACCGTCTGCCTGCATCTGCAAACAGGCTGAAACAATAGCTCAGGGATGTGTGAAACTGTCCCTAGTTGGTTCAAGGGGGATCTAATGAGGCAACCACTCACTGCTAGCATGCCACCTTGCGTCTAGATCAGGGAAGGCAGCTCTCGCTGTGTCAGGTGTGTCATACACAATAACCCTTCTTCTGGTCACTTGACCCTCTGGCCAGAGCACTATTTAGTCCACCCCTTCTGGGATCACAACGTTCATCAAGGAACTGTCCAAATGCCATCTCCAGACAATTTTAAGCCCCAGCTTAGGCTCTGTGCCTTATCTCCGAGGCTGGCAAGGGAATTCAAGGCCCCCACTAGGCACCCTATAACCAGCAAGCCAAGTCCTCAGTCCCTGTTGCTATTTCCCTGGGGTCCTTATCTTCTCTTTCCTGCTTCTGGGCTCATCACTGGAGCTCAGTCTACTCCCCTTGGTTACTTTTCCCCTCCTACCCCCTTGCCAGACTCCTTGTTCCAGGACAGGATCGCCAGGTTTACACTCCCCCTGGACTTGTGCCTACTGGCCTCCTTCATCCCAGGAAGTGCCTGCAGCCCCGTCCCCTGAAACCTCTTTCTGCTTTCAGCTTCTTGGCTTTATAATACTGGTCCAGCCCTTCCAAAGCTGGGCTTCACTCTCAGTTAACCCTGGTTCTCCTTCTCTCATGTGACCTAATTGGCCTCTCAGGCCCTCATTAATCCTATCAAGGCTGGTGCGGGCTGTGCACTACTCAAAAGTCTAATGATGGCAATTTAAAATGTCAAGGTTCTTAACTATTTCTCTGGGATGATCATATTATAAAGATCTGTTGTGAGTAGAGACCCCTTCTGGTATCCCAAGTGGGTCAGGCTTGGCTAGTAGGCAGAACTAGAGAGAGTACTACCCTCCCCCCCTCCCCTTCCCCACGCCCAGCCCCTGGGCAGAGCAGACAACAGGAAAGCAGATCAGGGCAATTTACTGTGAGTTCCTTTTTCTTCAGCATGAATACACCCCCCTCTCTCCACTGTCTGTCTAAAATGGGTGGGGGAGGGGAACTGAGGTGGTGGAAAACAAACGTTCCAGCTTCATTCCAACAGATCTATTTTTCCGAGGGGAGTCTGACCATTTTTCATCATCATCTTGGCCAGAATCAGACTATGAAACCTTGGGTTGTAGCTTCTTGGCACAGAAAACAAACAAAAAGGTGAACCCCAAGCCCAGCTGCAGAAACAACTTTGTTTCAAACTGCGTTAGTAGCCTCCTCATGCACATGTGAAAATGACTATAGCAGGTGCAGGGCCAGAGAGAATCAGGCACCTTGTTTGTGCCTAAGGTATTTCTGAGGCTCCTTTCCGGGTGTTGTCTAAGCTCAGCAATCAAGCACAGTTGAGGGAAACTATCCTTAAGTGGGAGAGGAAGGCTGGTCCCCTCAGTTTGGGATTTAAATGGTCTGTTTCCAGACTACGCTTCCAAACCGGGGAGAAGATACAACAACACACATTGGGATGTCAGAAATGGCTATGGGTTATGACACATGATCCAGTGTGTCTGGCCTTATTGCTAGCTGATTTGGGTGAACAGGGGCAAATATTCAGAAATACAGGGATGCCTCAAATCTGATCTTCCCAGAGCACTCCCCTCCCCGGGAGAGGGATAAGGATAGTTCACTCTCCAAACCCGTTTAAGCAGACAGGATCAATTGCTAACAAGTTTACTGATTAATGCCAACTGTGATGGCAGAGTGCATTGTGCACATTTGTCCATCGGAAGCCACCAACTCAGACCCCTGTACAGCTATCACTACAAACCTGGACCAAATTTGAAACCGGGCGTGGGGGAGGGGCGATGAAGTCTCCCTAGCCAATTACCAATCAATGATGAGATCTGCCTTGTCTGGATTACAGCTTGTTAAGGTATGTCTTCACTACAGCAGTAGGTCGATTTCCCTTAAGTCGATTTTCTAAAGCAGACTGCATAAAGTTGACTTAGTGCGTCCCCACAAAGCACAGCAGGTCGACAGTGTCTGTCCTTACAACTTTTGCAAGGGTCAACATAGCGAGCATTGCACTGTGGGTAGATATCCCACCGTGCCAGGAGTCCCCAGCAGGCACCACCTTTCGGGGCAGTCGGGCACGCTCCCCAGGGGACCAGCCACCAGTCCGAGCAGCTCCGTGGCCCCCCCCCGTGCCCGCCCGAGCAGCCCTGCGCCAGCAGGTCCGCGGACACACACACCCCCCCCCCGCCCACCCGAGCAGCCCCGCGCTGGCTCCCCCTGCCCGAGCAGCTCCGCGGACCCCCCGTGCCCGCCCGAGCAGGTCCGCGGACCCCCCCCCCCCGAGCAGCCCCGCGCCGGCTCCCCCCGCCCACCCGAGCAGCCCCGCGCTGGCTCCCCCTGCCCGAGCAGCTCCGCGGACCCCCCGTGCCCGCCCGAGCAGGTCCGCGGACCCCCCCCCCCCGAGCAGCCCCGCGCCGGCTCCCCCCGCCCCCCCGAGCAGCTCCGTGGACCCCCCCGTGCCCACCCGAGCAGCTCCGCGCCGGCTCCCCCCACCCCGCCCAAGCAGCTCCGCGGACCCCTGCTCGGGCGGGCTGGGGGGGGGGGCCCGCGGAGCTGCTTGGGCGGGAGGAGCCGGCGCGGGGCTGCTCGGGCGGGCAGGGGGGTCCGCGGACCTGCTCAGGCGGGCATGGGGGGAGCCGGCGCGGGGCTGCTCGGGCGGGCACGGGGGGAGCCGGCGTGGGGCTGCTCGGACTGGTGGCTGGGGCATTGTGGAAGGTCGGAGGCTTAATGTCACATGCATCCTCACTAATTGACAATTGACCCAGAGAGGTCGATTTCAGCGCTACTCCTCTCGTTAGGGAGGAGTACAGAAGTCGATTTTGAGGTCCCTTTAAATAGACTTTAATGGCATGCATGTGAGGACGGGTACATGTTTATATCAACTTAACGTCGCTAAAGTCGACGTTAAGCCCTTAGTGTTCTACTGTCACTCCATCCATCTCCTCTCCAAAGATCCCTGTACTGGCAATACCAGAGTCCCCATCAAGGTTATGTAATAGTTACCCTCAATTTGGTTAAAGGGCATTTTTTCCTGTCTGACTGATTCTCTACTGCATGTTGCTTGTTGTACAATTATCTGTATACCAAGGAAAATCATGGTTAAAATATTCCAAGGGTTTCCAGATGGGGATCACTGGGAACTGCTCAGCCTTACAGGCCTGTCTATATGTAATTCAGAGAGGAATTTGGGAGCAAACCAATAACCACTGCTGGAAGAAAAAAAAAATTCACCCTTTCAGCTTCCAGTGGGATTTACCACTCAGTCATTTGAGACAGCTCCACACATGCAGAGCAGATTTCTGGCTGGAGAAATGCTGACTGGCTGATTCATTCCCCTTAGCTGTGACACTGACTGCTGTCATCTTCCTGTTGGTTTATAACCTGTCAGTCACCTCCTTGGATTAGTGGGAAGCAGAGCTTGCATGGCCATGATCCAGGAGGGTTGTCCAACTTCAGGAGGTTTGCACGGAGTAATCCACGCCAAGCAAGAGGGAGAGAGATTTTGCCCAGCTCACTCTTCACACAGCCCAGTCTGGCATGTGAGTTTTATCTAGAGAGAAAATCTTGCACCATCAGAGTCCAATGTGCCCGGAGCAGCAGTGACAAAATGAAAGTTGACCCAGGAGGGCACATGGCGTTCCATTGTTAACCCTGGGACACCAGCTCCCACCTCCAAGGAGTAATTGTTATGCAACATAATTCTAAGGTGAAAAAGCTGAAACAAACAGCTTTTGCCAAAAAGCAGCACCCTTTGATGGAGAAGTCTTAATATTTTCCTCTAATCTTAAATCTCTGATCACACGACATCCTCATTTATTTCCTTCCCATCTGTGAACACAGAATCATGGAAATGTAGGCCTAGAAGGGACCTTGAGACCCCTTGCATGGAGGCAGACACCAAGTAAACCTAGATCATCCCTGAGGTGTTTGTCTCATCTGTTCTGAAAAACCTCCAATGATTCCAGAACCTCCCTTGGTAACCTGTTCCCGTGCTTAACTATCCTTAGAGTTAGAAAGTGCTTCTAAATCTTCCTTGCTGCAGATTAAGCCCATTATTTCTTGGCCTACTTTCAGTGGACATGGAGAACAGCTGATGACCATCCTCTTTGTGACAGCCTTTAACACATTTGAAGACTTATCAGATCCCCCGCTCAGTCTTCTTTTCTCAAGACTAAATATGCCCATTTTTTTAAACCACCTTTCCTCATAGGTCAGGTTTTCTAAACCTTGTAACATTTTTGTTGCTCATCTCCTGACTCTCTCCAGTTTGCCCACATCTTTTTCCTGAAGCGTGGTGCCCAAAACTGGGCATAGTACTTCAGCTGAGGCCTCACCAATGCTGACTAGAACGGGATAATTACCTCCCATGTCATACCTAAAACACTTCTGCTAATTGCAATGGCATCACATTGCTGGCTCACATTCAATTTGTGATCCACTTTAATCCTTAGACCCTTTTCACCCATTGACTGCTTACCCAGTTATTCTCCAATTTGTAGTTGTGCAATGGATTTTTCCTTTAGTATTTTATGTGTCTTAATTGAATTTTGTTGATTTCAGAGCAATTCTACAATTTATCAAGATCATTTTGAATTCTAATCCTGTCCTCCAAAGTGCTCGTAACTCCTCCCAGCTTGCTGTCATCCACAGATGTTATAAGCATACTCTCCACTCCATTATCCAAGTCACTAAGGAAAATATTGACTAGTGTTGGACCCAGGACAGACCCATGCAGGACCCCACTAGACATGTCCTCCCAGTTCAACAAGGAACCACTGATAATTACTCTGAGCGTTGTTTTTCAACTAGTTGTGCACCCACCTTATTGTAATTTCATCTCTAAACCACATAATGCTAGTTTGCTTATGAGATCGTCATGTGGGACTCTGTCAAAAGCCTTACTAAAAATCACTGTGTATCATGTCTACAGCTTCCCCACAATCCCTAGGCCAGTAACCCTGTCAAAAGAAGGAAATTAGAATGGTCTGGCATGATTGGTTCTTGACAAATCCATGTTGGCGATTCCTTATAAACATATTGTTCTCTAGGTGCTTACAAGCTGATTGACTGACAATTTGTTCCAGTATCTTTCCAGAACTTCAAGTTAGGCTTCCCATTTCCTGCTCAAGTGGATCCTCTCGCTCCCCAGCAGGCCTCCTTCCTGGAATAGCATCCCGTGGTGGAGGAAACCAAAGCTTTCCTGTCAATACCATCTGTGCAGCCATGCATTCATCTCCAGGATCTGTCCGCCGCTGCTTGGGCCCCTTCCCTCACCTGAGAGGATGGATGAGACCACCACCTACACCTCTGATGCCTTCAGCCTCCCTCCCAGAGCCCTGCAGTCACTACTGATATGCTCAGGGGCATACCTGGCAGTGTGGACGAGACACATGAGGTAGTGGACAGAGGGACAAAAGAGCCTCAACAATATTTCTGAAATGCCTTGGATGCGAGTTCCAGGCAGGCAACACACCTCCCAGGAAATCAGGTCAAGTCAGCAGATGAATGCTTCCATCCTCAGAGAGAGCCCCGACCACCACCACCACCACCACCCTACGTCTCCTTCTCTTGGGTGTGATGGCTGCAAGTCTCCCAGCCTTGCAGGGCGGTGGCTCCTCTTCCTCAGCCACTGGGGTCTGCTCCTCACCTCTTGCTGCTAGTACAACATACTGGTTCTTGACCTTGGTGGACAGGGGACCAGGGAGGGAGTATGAATCATTGTCTAGTGACCACCTCAGGCAGCAACCAGTCTCCTGCCCACAGAGCAGCCAGTTCTCCTTCCTCCTGAAGTTGGCTAGCATCCTCCATCCCGGTCATCTTCATGTGCATCCTGTCACTGAAGTCCTCACACTCCCAGATGCTACGCAGAAGAGCCATCTCCTCCTGTAGCTCTCTTACCTGCTTCCAGAGGGATTCCACCTACAGGCACCCCCCACACCAGGTGGTTACACCTACCTGGCTTCATTCAGCAGAGACGTGCATGCCACATTCCCAGCAAGTCAAGACCAGGTAGAAGCCTCCAGGGGCAGGATCCCTGTTTGGCCAGGGTCCCACTGGTGCAGGCAGAGGAAGAACAAGCAGTGCTGTTGGCGATGTTTCATTTTCCTCCCACGGCACGTTCATCCCTGCAGAGTATCTATAAGCTAAAACCCTATCTCCCTGCCTTTCGCTGCTGGCAAACTCCATTAGTCTCCCTGTTGCTCCTGCCACTGGAAGCCAAGGAACCTGGGTAATTCAGCACCTGCACAGCTTCCGAATGAGGTTTCCGGATCGTTTGTTTAGTGAATTTAGTGCACATCCATCTCACAAGTTGAGGGTCTATGTCTGCATTAGCGAAGACCGATTCTGTGAAAGCTCTCAGGGTAACTAATTAGCATACAGAGCTACGTTTGGTTGGGTGTTTTTTACTCTTTTGTGTTCGGAGGACGGTAGAGGTGAGAAAATGTCCAAGTTGAGACCCGCTAACTCATTACACTTGTTACTCAATACAGCTTTGAATTCAGCTCCCCCAAAGAGAGAGTGTAATGTGTTAACCCATGTGCCACTCACCTCTGTCACAACAGCAGCCAGTTGGTAACAGGAGCGGATAGGAGACAGCAAGCTGATTAGATTATAGCAGCGCTTCTTACTTACCAGGAGACAGTGCTTAAAAGCCACAGCAATTTGAACTGAACAGCACTTTACTACCCTCTGCCACAGGCTACTCTGGGGAAAACACAAGCCTACCAGAGTGCGATGCACACTCACTGGCAGCTTGGCTGCTCCCTGGAGCAGGTAACTGAGTTGTTTGAATGGAGCAGAGGTTCATGACTGACTGAGCCAAGATGAGGGGTCAAGAGTGGATGTTTTAAAAGGAGAAGTAGAACGAGTCACTCAGTCACGCAGCCCTACAAGCTTTTGAAAACAAACACCAACGAGCTGACTCAAGTCATCGGAGCATCTGGCCTGGAATTCAAACGGACAGATACATTTTCCCTCCTTTCAAAACATTTTTTTTTACACTAGGCATCAGTAATCTCAGAGGATTTTCTTAGCTTTGTTTCCTTTCTTGTTTCCAGGAGACAGAACCACAGCGAGCTACTGCGAAAAGAGAAGCCAGAATGAAAGAGGGGCAGAGGAAACTGTCGGGAGACAAACTAAAAAGGGGACCAAAAAACAGGGGTCTCACCTGCCAAAATAATCCAACGAGTTTTCCCCTTTATGCTGACAGTGCCACACGCCACAAGACAAACCAGGCAGACATAGGTCAAGTTAAACTACTCTGGGCTTATTTCATTCGCACTCTTGTCAGCACAAGAACAGGAAGACAAGGGTTGCAAATGAGAGACCTTTCAAGAAACGAGGTAAGTACATCCCCCATCTATTCATGCCTCCCTGAACAAGACTATTACCAAAGGGTTATCCTAGAATATCTGCCACCTTCAGTGCATTTAGCCCCTACACTGGAGTGAAAACATGCCACTAACAAGAGCCAGACCAGAAAGAAATCAAACGTGCACTAGGGGCTAGAAGGCTCAGCGGTGAGTTAAGGAGGCTCAGTAGGATCTGGGATAGGTTAAGGCAAAAGGCCACGAATTCAGATTCTACAGTGAGAAGGATTCAGAGGCAGGCAAAGGAAGGTGAGTAAATGGCAGCGCAGAACACAGCTGAGTGATGCAGCAGACCTGTTGGGGCGGATTGGGCTTCCTCTTTCAGGAGGAAGGTCAAGGATTCAGCAGTCCGTTCTGGTCAGAACAGGAATAAGTGTGGTGCTTCCGATGTGGTCCCTAGTGAAAGCACAAAGCTCCTACATAATCGGTCCCTTCAGGTAGGCCACACTGGAAGAGTAGGGGATTTGCATCTCAGGCCTGGGATACAGCAGCACATTTGTACAGTGTTGAGTACACCACTAGGAATATCTGGAGTGCAGGTGAGTGCATACTGGAGGTGCAAAACAAGCTGCTTAATGTGTGGCTCTAGCTAGTGAAATTAATGTCAATTTGAAAAGCATTAACATTCGGCAAATTCAACCAAACAGAAATAAGATCAAGATAGTGATGTCAGGCTCCCCGCAAAGTGCCCAGAAGGGAGAAATCCACTGGGAACGAGAATGGAACAACAACAACAAAACAAACTGAACTTGCAGTCCAATTAGGTCTGCAGATCTAATTCCTCTTGTGTGTTTTGAACCCATAACAAGCACTAGGGCAAACTAAGCACAAAAGACTGTCTTGACAGCCCCAAATCACATCAGCATCACAAAACAGCCAAGCGATGCAAATAAACCCTTCAGGTTGCTAAACACACAGCTGGCATAGGCCATGTGTTTCTTGCTAAGGACCTATGGTGTTACCATAGTACGAACAAGGAGTCCTATACAAAGGTCTAAAGAACTGAATAACCTTTTAATTATGCAGAATAATCCCCACGTGTCCTTACATGTCTGATAGCATTGAGTAGGCTGATTCTTGGCATGCATGAGCTTCTCACAGAAGAGCACTAGTAACAAAATTAGTTTATTTTAAGCTGGAGAAGAGCCAAAAAAAACCCTCTAAGCTTGCTCTGTTTCTCTCTCTCATATCCATCCCCCTCTTCAAATGTCAATGTATTCAGTCTTAGAAAACATTACAGGGAGATCATATACATTGGAATCCGTTTGCCTGGGGTCTGTGAGTTTAAAGGTGAAGGACACAGATCTGTACTTGGATGCAGATGTCAAACTGCAGACAGTTTAAACAAAAGCATTTTTTAAAATGACATAAAGAGACATCACAGGACTTAAACAGGTTCCAAAGCAACCCAGGATTTCGGCATCACAAGATGGCCTTCACACCATGAGAAGGCAGGCAATTTATGTTTACTCAGCTATGTTTTCCCTCAGGCCTGCCTCTCACAACCAAGCAAAGCTCTTTTGCCTTATTATTTATACAGCAGCATATGTTTACAAGGCATTTTACGACAGATAATAAGCGCTAAACACAGAATGGAATCCCAGTCCCCGAGGGCTTGAAAGGCATAGAACAAACAGAGTAGCTAGTGGTCATCACAGCCAGGAGGAGGCTTCAGTGGAACAGATGGATCTTATCTAGCAGAGACTGGTTCCCCAGCGCACCTGGCTCTTGAAGGGCCCATAACATAAAAATCAGAACTCCTACTATAAATATGTTGTATCATACAAATTACACTTCTACTCACCCTTACCAAAAACTTTAAAGTGCACTTGCCAATGGCACACAGGAAACTCTCTTGTGAGCGGGCAAGAATAGGAGAGAGCAAAATTTCAGGTCAGGTCCACTGTCTCCACCTATTACTTTAGGCAACAGTGACAAAGAGAGGACACTTAAATTGCATTGATGTGCATCTTGCATGCTCCTACATGTCATCTACAACTGCTGTCCCAAGTTTCTGCTTCCAGCTCCACTCTGGGTCCCCATATCTGACTTAGACCCTCTTCTCTCCACACAAATTGCTCTCATCAAAGTCTCCAATTGCAACTTTCCGGTTAAACCTCAGGCCATGTCCTCCTTGGTACTTCTGTTGCATTTGACAATGTTCATCATGCCCTCCTTGAAATGTTTTCCTCACTTGGCAGTCATGACTCCATCCACTTCAGATTCTTCTCCTATTTCTGAGGCACAAGTTTCTAAATACTGCTATCTCATCAAGCCAAACAGGCAGTTGCCAACCAAAGAAGATTAGTTGAGCATGTCAGAGGTCATCTATATCTTCACACAAAACACAACTAATCTGCAGCTAACATAGAACTCTGGCAAACGGAGGTTAGAGGTATTAGAAACGTGTGGGACTGATCAAAATATGGGCTAAAATTTCAATGCAGAGAGGATTCTATTACTAGAGCTTTGTCTTGATGGGTCATCGTTACAGTAGAGTAACCACTCAAATTAGAAAATAGTAAGTATTCGATGTTCCCAGATCATAACATTCAGGGAACTCCTCTGCTGATTTTGTCTGCCATTGCTCTACTCCAGAGTACAGCCATTATAAAATAGAGGTGATTGAGATCATTACTAGGGCTAAGAGTCAGAACGTAACCATCCTGATTTCTCAGTCTCAGTAACAATATCCATATTCTATTTAAATTTACTGACCCTCTTGTGGCCAATAAGACAAGATAAAAGCTGCCTTATTGGAGAAATATTCATAAACAAAAAAAAGGCCAACCCAGTGCTCTGGGGGCAGTGACCTTCCCAGGGGATCTGAGCTCAGTTTCTCAGGAGACGTGATGATGTGAAGGCAGAATGCACAATCCCTAGGTGCAGAGGAAGAAAATGTCTAATTATTCTTGAGCAACCTACTGTGACTAATCTTTAGAGCAGCATTTGTAGGGAGACCCAACTTCTTCATCAGGGTAATATTGCGGGGTGGAGGGTTACAAGAGGGTTATTCCATGCTATCGTTGCCATCTCTTAGAGCGCATCACTATTAGGACCACTGAGTTGAACATCGATTGAGTTATGTGCATGTTCAGCACACCAGAGAATCTAATTACAAATGCAAGGCATTCAACACTTAGCGGAAAACACGAGGAGGAAAAGCTGAAAAGAATCTGATTAAAAGATGACAGCAAAAATGCGGTCCCTTTAACTAGCTATTAAACCAACGTTGTTGAGAGGAGTCGTCCTCACATGTTAGGAGACTACGTAGTGAAAATTAACAGCCTCCCCACCAAAGACCGTATTCGGTACATCAATGTAAAGATACAGTATTTATTAGCCAGGGTTAAGCTAAGGCCTTTAACAACATGTGCAGTGACTCACCCTGCTGGATATGCGACAAGGCCGGTCCTGGGGTCGCAGGCTAATCCTCTGCCTCCCGACACAGTTACTCCTAACACTTTCTCCAAGGTCACCTAGTGCAAAAGGAAAACAGAAGAGTCATGAGCGGCACTCACAGATGGGTCTGTACGTAGGTGCCAATGGATTACCTCATACTGGCATTTCAAAACATGGCTCCCAGAGGGCAATAAAGAGAGCATCAAAAGTCACTTAGGTAACATCCAATGGAAGAGTACTGCCACTTTTAGGGATCGCAAGGGAGACCTGCAGCTAGCGTAAATGGGTTTGCAAATACAAGCATCCCACTCTAAGTTGTTGCTTGAAGTATCTGCTTTTTACAGCCGAGGAGAGTGGCTTTGGAAAGGAAAGAAACAGAACAGGAAACAGCCACTTGAAGGCTTTATGAACCCACCAAGACTTTGTCCTTTTGCAGAACCTCCTCTTTGAGGTTCTGAAGCATTCGGAGAGCTTTACTTTACCACCCCTCCCACCCGCCCGCTCCTCTAATCATTTCCACATGCCTTTGTACTGCCGGGTTCCCACTGGGACTAAAACAAACACTGGCAAAGGTCTCCAGCCCTGGTGATGCAGGCTTGAGAAGTTCCCGAGTAGGCAAACACTGGGATTCACTGAGGTTCTGCTTTTGCCTGAGGCACAAGGCAACTTGCCCCAGGTCATAAGGGGAATCATACAGAACAGAACCCAAGATCCAACCAGAGCGTCAGACAAGTATTTCTCAACTTTCTCAGGGTGGCGACCCTTTATTTGAAGTCAGAAATTCATATAACCTTCCATTTCTTACTCTTTGATAGACGATGTATCCATGATAGTAATGATAATTCTATATAAAATATACCTTCTTGGACTTCAACTACTATTTTTGATGTCACAAACAATTAAGGTTTTGACGGCCCCAGAGTTAATCTGGAAATCTAATTTTCTTTGCTTTAGAATTGTATTACAGTTTTCAATACCTCGTGACACCCCCATCCCCACCCTCCCAACTGCCTTTGCTAACCACCACCAGCCCTCTAGGCCAGAGGTCGTGACCCTTTACTTGAGAAACATGGCATATTAGATCTTAAAACTGGTTTTCTTTTTAGAAATCTTTTTAAAAGTACATTTCATGCTTGTGAGGACAAAGTGACACAATGCTGAAGGCTAGGCCTTCTCAGTCAAGGGCCAGAGAGGACTTGAGAAAGCCCGTCAGCTAAACTTAAGCCTGCTGCCCTCCTTGGTGTTCTCCTGACTGAGGCACAAAATTGCTCTCTTTCATTTACAGTTCATGCAGTATGGTTTTATTTATTGCATGTTATATGCGTGTGTTTTCCCCATCACCGCCATCCCTGCCAATTCTTGATTTTGTTGGGTCATGTTGTCTTCTGGTTTTGATTAATAGAGTTTGAGTTATATTTTGTTAAGTATCCAGAAGCCTTCAGGCATGAGCGCCACGTAAGAAGTTATTATTGCAACAATTACTATAATCATCGATAGCTTCCAGGGAGATCAATGTCTTGTGTTCATCCAGACAACAGGGTGCCCAACAGAGATAGGGCAAGTTTTCCAGTGCCAAAGTGCTCCAACACAGAACTGAAGGAATCACCGATAGGGTGGAGAAATATGGCCTCTTTATTCTTGAGTTTTCTGCTCAGGTTGCTAGAGAGTGTGCCAACAGTAATGGTGGGTTTTGTGGTATAGCTACACCTTCCACAAGGCACTGGACTGAGACCCCAACACCTTATTTCATACAAGCCACCAAAAGGCAGCAGTTTAATAACTCATGGCTTGCTTTCCCTGTATTCATGCTGGTGACCTAGAGATGGAAGATTTCATATCCCATACATATCTCAATCCCCACAGTCATTCTATCCTCATTCTTGCAAAATGGGTCTCTCTTTGGAAATGTGGCTTTTAGAAAACTAACTAAATATGGTTATTAAATAAGAGCACACTATTAAAAATGAATCTATAAATCCACTAGCAAAGCAAGAAAACAATGTTGCTCCAATTTCATTTTCCTTTTTAAAAAAATGGTACTTGTGCTTTGCTCAGGTTTGTTACAGTGGCTTCAAAATACACCACAAAATGCTTTTAAAATTCTGGTGGGAAAGTTATTACAGCCACACACAGCACTGAAGCACAGATCCCCAGCTCTCTGCCCCTCCAACCAACAGGGGTTGAGATCCCTCAGCGGAGCGTTCTCAGCCCCAGAGATGGTGGATGGAAAGCAATTTACATCTCTCTCAAGAGATCCCATCTGGCCAATACTCCAGCCTTGTCTATGACGATGACCCATTGCTGATAATGGACATCAATTGTGCAATACAGCTTAGCGCCAAGTGCTACCCAGGCTGCTTTTAACCACAGTTTCCAAAAGGCAGCATAGACACTATTTGTCCGAGGCCATGCTTGCATTTCAGCAGTACCTGCTGCAGACACACAGTGTCAGCAATGGGGAATTTTCCCAGTGTAGACAAGGTTTCTGAGCAGTCGTTGATAGGCTCTTCAAGGAACTACATTCAGCTTCACAGGCAGGGGGGAAATGCCTTGATGTGCCTTCCAGACTGGATAGAAATACTTCAGCAACACAGCTGATGCTTGTCACATCACTCATCCCAACACAGAAGCAGGGAACTGAGTAAGAACCCAAGTGCAATTTTGCCTCCTCCTCTCCATCCCCCCCAACACCAAATGGAACTCTTAACTGCACTATTGTTAGCCCACCGGCGAGCCCCATTTCCAGCCTTTCAACGCCATCCATATCTTTGGAGGCCCAGGGAGCTACACATGCCCCATGAGAGCAGAGCCATTCTAGTGCAGTAAGAGAGAGCTGGAGAATTTAAGAGGAGGGAGAGGAGCTCTGTCCAGCACCTCAGTACTTGAAAACTGCTCCCAAGAGAGAAACATTGTGGCACACACAACCACAGCTAACAGACCAACAACGAATTCCTAAAGCAACATCAACCAGCATCTTACAGGAGACAGTAACTTAGAAAGGCCATTCCCAATGATGACAGAGTTTATCACATACTTCAGCGGTTCGAAGAGGGCAGCCCAAAGCTAAACAATGGGTAAGAATTACAACAGCTCCAAGAGCTTGTCTATACCTAGATAGTAACTGAAAGAGTTATTGCAGGGTAATTATTCTGCAACAAGTTAGTCTAGAATCATTGTTTCATTCCAGAATAGCTATTTCAGTCAGCTTCCAAGAGTAGACGAGTCCTTAGTTAAAAGCCTCACATGGGCCAAGAGATGTACAGTAATACAATTAATGTTTTAGTCCATTTCATTAACTAACAACATCAAGCGAGCAAGACAAGATTACATCCTTCCCTGTCAATAAATCACATGCTCACATAATGCACTTAGCGGTACATCAATAATGTATGGGCACGGCCAAACGCTTCTATGAGAGAAGCAGACAAACAACCCAGTGTTAAGAAAGCAGTGAGGGAACTTGGTCATTGCATTTTGGACAGACTAGAGCAGAGCTTTCCAAACTGTGTGCCGCGACACATTAGTATGTCGGCGGCAGTGTGTAGGTGTGTCGCGCGGAGCTCCCTTACTTGTGTCTGCTTCCCTTGGCCCCCTCCCCGGAACTTCCTAAAGCAGCTAATGTTAAAGCAGCTAAAAGCACTACCTGGCCAAAACTGCTGGAAAGCTGCTGCTGCCGGCTTGGCCAGTGCCGGCCAGCAGAAGGGGGACAGGAGGGGGCAGAAAGCCCCCTCCTCTCCCTCTCCCTGCAGAGACAGTCTGGGGAAGGAGGATTGCACTGCGGTAGGAGAGCTCTGTGGGCCTTGCCTGCAGGTGCCAGGAGGGGGGGGAGAAGAACCCAGAGAACCTCCCCCCACCCCGCAACCTGGCTCTGTCCCCCCCCAAGGGTCCTCCGGCCTCCCCTTGCTGCCCCCTTACACCTTCTCCCCGGGAGCAGAGCCTCCCTTCTCTTCAGTTCTGTGCAGCAACATGCTGCCTCCGTTGCTGCAGGGTCCTAGCACCCTCCTTCTTCTGCTGCCTGTGATGGGGGTGAGTGAGTGTGCTGCTGCTGAGGGGTGGGGGCAGGAAAGGAGGAAGCTGACCCAGAGCTTGCTGCTGCTGGCAGGGAAAGGGCTGGGGGGAGTCCTCCTCTCTGGCTCCAGTCCCAGAGCAGCCTGCCTGCACCCATCCCAAACTCATCCCCAGCCCTGACCTACCCCAGAGCCCACACCCCAGCAAGAGCTTATCCCCCCCCGCACCCCAATCCTCTTATTCCACCAAATATTGAAAAGCTGTGTTCATCCCATCACCTCATACATCCCATTAAAATGGTAAGTAGTTATTGGTGTTATTCAACTTTTTTTAATTCTTGCACATATTTACATTCTGTTACTCATAAATGATAACAATGTATGTTATTATCTTACAAATCATATATTTTAAAAAATATAAATGAAAGGTTTTCATGGGATGTGTTGTGTCCCCATACATTTCGTTATTACAATTTATGTATGTGTCCGTATCTCTTATAACGGGTTAGTTTAACCTCCGGTTTGCTAGTAAAACTGAATTACTGTGTCGCAAAATGATGCATGTCTAAACAGTGTGTCACCAACATGAAAAGTTTGGAAAGCTCTGGACTAGAGCATCTTTACCAACAGTGCTGCAGTTGTCAATAACTAGTAACTTATTTTGTCTGAAGAGTCTACATAGAATAAAAAAATATTCCCCTTACAAAAGATCAAGGCTAGATTTCATGAAAGCCCCAGCTGACATGACTGTTCCCCCTGGATTCAGCCACTGTAGCTTTCAGCACCGTTACAGGCTTGAATTTATTCGGAATGTTGCAACACAGTAACAGGACATGAAGTACATCAGAATGACACATGTGAAGATGCATCTTGGCCATGCATGGACAATCGACAGGTGAGGATGCACAGGCGGGAGTGGGCTACAGAGGCTACATTCAAATGGTGAGTGCCAAGCCCCAAAGCTAGCCCAGTTCTCAGACCACCAGCTTTCTCGCCAGCCCCCAAAACGTAGCACAAGTACAAGAGTGCGTAACCATCAGGGATTGGTGCATACCACACAGCCTCTGATCTACTATCTGAATACATGCTCCGATCTCCTGTTACTGCTACAAAACAACAAAGGCTCGAGGTATTCCATTTACCTCTGCTGTTCTCCGTTTGGCACATTAAACATGGAACACTAATTACAGGGTGTTGTTCTGCTTAAGGGTTGTCAGCGTTTCCATTGTAAAGCCTTCATTTCAGGGGTTTACAGCACAGCTGTGAAATATTCTCTTTGGGCTGAAGCTTGATGCGCAAAGGTTTGGCCCCAGACCAGGTTTGTCCATTTGTTTGCTGTTGGGGGTTTGAGGTTTCTGGTTTTGGTCTCAAGGGTTTTTTTGTTTTGTTCAGGGGGGAAGGGGGGGCTAAGGAATGAGCTGTTTCCAAGTTATCAGAATGCAAAACAGCAAAAACCACACAGCTCCACTTGATTTCCTCCTCTCCCGGCCACCCCCTTTGTGGATGTGTTCTAACTGTAACAGCTTCATCTCAGAGCCATTTTAAACATACTTAACTCTATAAAGCTAGAGGATCTTTTGCTTTCTCTCTCCCCTTCCCCACTACAGTTTAACTTGTGTTTCCCTCTCAGAGTCCGTTGCTGGCGAAATGTACTGGCTTGAAAGGCTAAAGACTGAAATCCCTCTACCCCAGAGGAGGGAGAACAGCAGGGCAAGCTCCCACACACCCGCCTTACTAATATACCTCAGCCCTTTCCAGGGTGGACCAGTCTCCACAGCCCATTCAAGCCTTGGTCATCTGCCATTGTTGTCCTTCGCACTGCTGGGCTCTTTGTGAACACTGACCCTCTAGGAGTCAAACTGGAACCACAAAACTTGTTTCATGCAGACCACCATGCCAACCTGCTGCAAAATTTTGGACACTTCCAACCTCTGCTCTGTTTGACATGACATAAAAGGCTTCTTATCCCATTTCCAAGCCACTGAGTCAGTCTCCACCTTCTGTTTCCTTACCAAGTAGGAATAATAATCGTGTACGGTTCAGAGCAGCCAGGATACTGACCTCTGCAATCAGCGATGGCAGTCTGCAAGGTCAATGTATTTGGTTACCAAAATAGCCACAATGCTCTTTTTGTTTTTAAAACCCCAGGGAACATGCGCCCACAGTCTAATTACATGCCTGATGCACCTTGGAGCTACAGTGGCAAGGGCTGCAGTGAAGTTGCCTGGAGGCTTGAATCATTATAATGCACGAAGCCATGATATTATAAACCCTGCTAAAAAGTAGGGGGTGGGGGTGGAGAGGGGCTTCTACTGCAAGTGCTGACAGAGTCTCAGTTTAATGGCTCTGCCAGGTGCCAAGACAACGTGTGGACGTGGGCGTGCGTTATCCAGGCTACAGAACAGACAGCAGCACAGAAAGGGAGGCGGAGGGCAGGAAACGTGAACAAGTTCGCTCCCTGTGGATTTTCTTTCTACATGCGCCCGCCCCGTCTCTCTCCCCTGCTCTCCCCACACACCACACTAGCCGTTTCAGTCCCATTTCAGCTGTCAGGGTCACATTCCTGACCCACCAGCCCCAGCTGTCCGGGCCGGCTCCACTGCTGAATCTGCGCTTTCCTTCCCCAAGAAGCACCTGGAGTAAAACAATCCCAAAAACAGAGTCTCCCAGCCCTCAGGGAGGGGGAGGGGACAGGGAGAGTCCATTCAAAGCGCCTGTGTCAGGCAAAGAGGGCATTCAGAACAGGTAGCAGCAAGCAGCCCCCTCCCCCCCCCCACCCCCCACCCCCGCTCTGTGAAAGAGGATACATGAGGGTCAGCTCCCTACTGGCTTCTGAGGCACGGTGTAGATCACTGCCCACAGGTCCCAGTTTCTGTTTAACACAACGCTGGAATGTCCATCTTTCTCCACTCCTCGCGCCCGCTAATGCCCGGGGTCTAACTTCCCTTTAAATAGAAGTGCCCTTCCTCACCCCTGCAGCTTTTGTGCTCCTGAGAAGACATGGTGAGCGCCAGGCTCTCTTTGCTCCTCCCACTCAGCTAGAGTCCTTATCTGCCTAACTGCAGGCCCGGGGCCTGCGTCTCAAGCTTCTGTGGGGTTTGTCAGGCCCTCATGCTGGCCTCTCAAATCTCAGGGCTTTCAGAGCTGAAGCTGAAAAAGCAACACTAACCAGTCTAAGGGCTTATCGACACATTGTGTCAAATATCAGAGAGGTAGCCCTGTTAGTCTGGATCTGCAAAAGCGACAAAGAAGTCTATAAGGTGCCACAGGACAACGGACATATTGGAGCATAAGCTTTCGTGGGTGAATACCCACTTCGTCAGATGCATGCGGTGGAAATTTCCAGAGGCAGGTGTAAATATGCAGGCAAGAATCAGGCTAGATATAACGAGGTTAGTTCAATCAAGAAGGTTGAGGCTCTCTTCTAGCAGTTGATCTGGAGGTGTGAACACCCAGAGAGGAGAAAACACTTTTGTAATTGGCTAACCATTCACAGTCTTTGTTTAATCATGAGCTGATGGTGTCAAATTTCCAAATGAACTGAAGCTCAGCAGTGTCTCTTTGAAGTCTGGTCCTGAAGGTTTTTTTGCTGCAGGATGGCTACCTTTAAATCTGCTAGTGTGTGTCCAGGGAGGCTGAAGTGTTCTCCTACAGTTTTTTGAATATAGCCATTCCTAATATCTGATTTGTGTCCATTTATCCTTTTACGTAGGGATTGTCCAGTTTGGCCGATGTACATAGCAGAGGGGCATTGCTGGCACATGATGGCATACATTACATTGGTAGACATACAGGTGAATGAACCAGTGATGGTGTGGCTGATCTGGTTAGGTCCTGTGATGGTGTCGCTGGTGTAGATATGCGGGCAGAATTGGCATTGAGGTTTGTTGCATGTATTGGTTCCTGAGTTAGAGTTACTATGGTGCGGTGTGTAGTTGCTGGTGAGAATATGCTTCAGGTTGGCAGGTTGTCTGGGCCAGGACTGGCCTGCCTCCCAAGGCCTGTGAAAGTGAGGGAGCGTTGTCCAGGATGGGTTGTAGATCGCTGATGATGCGTTGAGAGGTTTTAACTGAGGACCCTAGGTGATGGCCAGTGGTGTTCTGTTGGTTTCTTTCTCACAGCAGGAGGCTTCTGGCTACACGTCTAGCTCTGTTGATCGGTTTCCTTATTTCCTTATGCGTGTATTGTAATTTTGAGAATGCTTGGTGAAGATCTTGTAGGTGTTGGAGTAAATGTGGTTGTACCTTAGTGCTATAGACAATGGATCGTATCGTGTGTCCAGGATGGAAGCTGGAGGCATAAAGGTAGGCATAGCGGTCGGCGGGTTTTCAGTATAGGGTGGTATTAATGTGACCGTCACTTATTTGCACCATGGTGTCTAGGAAGTGGACCTCCCATGTAGACTGGCCCAGGCTGAGTTTGATGGTGGGGTGGAAGCTTTTGAAATCATGGTGGAATTCTTCCAGAGTTTTTTTCACATGGGTCCAGATGATGAAGATGTCATCAATGTACCATAGGTAGAGAAGGGGTGTGAGTGGATGAGAGCTGAGGAAGTGTTGTTCCAGGTCAGCCATAAAAATGTTGCCATGTTGCGGGGCCATGTGGGTGCCCATAGTGGTGCCACTAGTCTGGAGGTATATATTGTCACCCTTTTTTTTAAAAAAAAAAAAAAAGTGTCTTATGGTATTTGTCATATGGCAGAGAAAGGGGCTGGGGGCAGATCTAGGTTTCAGGCTTTTCAATTTCTGGCTGTAAAGAGGTATGGTGGCACTCATCCATTTATCTGAGCTAGCCACCA
This sequence comes from Sternotherus odoratus, assembly GCA_032164245.1. NCBI lineage: Eukaryota > Metazoa > Chordata > Testudines > Kinosternidae > Sternotherus > Sternotherus odoratus. The sequence continues at coordinate 52,670,927 of JAVMKO010000006.1, read as the reverse complement.
TAGTGCTTCTCCACCACTGATATCTGGTCTATCCTTGGAGCCTTCCACCAGTCTGAAGTTTGGAAAATGATTTCTAGGAGGGCAAAGTGCACCTGAGTACTTCCAGCATTCCCCTGACTGTCCACATTCTAGCAGCTTATATCCCTGGAACCACATCCTGCTGAAAGTAGGTCAGGGCTGCTCACCACCAGTCTGCTCCAAATTCAACCACTACGATCAGAGGTAGGCAGAGAAAGTGGTTTTGGAGTGAGAACAAAGTGGAAGTAAACAGGATTCTCAGGGCAATGTTTCAGTTACTCATAAAGGGATTTGGATTCATTCAGCAACAAAAGGGTCTGAAAATGTAAGGAGGCATTGCTTATCGTGTTTATTCATCACTTCACAGGAAGGAAAGGCCCTTTCCACAGTCATTTTTCTCTGTTTTACACAAACGTTAGTCATCGCAAGAAGTGAGGAAAAGAGGACACAGAAAACAGCCAGGAAGAATTTGAGCAAAGGCTGCACAAGGCCCTACCAACACAATTCTGCAAATTCACCATCCCCCATCTCAATCCCAGTCCCGGGCCTACTCCTAAACAGAGAGGGATGGTAGTTAAAAGTTTGTTATGGAGACAGACATCAACTGTGGGCCACACTGAGAAGGTGTGTTTAAAATGAGTTTTAAAAACACAGGCCTCTAAAGTGGAAAAGACTATTGGCAGCTACTCCTCATGCTCCCTTAGTGAGCAAAGATTCAATGCTCAATTCCAGAAGAAGACAACCACCAAATTCCATGCACATGCAGACTCCCAAACAGAACAACTATGAGGACACAGTGAGGAGCACTCAGAAAGCCTTCATTACTCCTCAGCCAGTACACTGTCCAAAAAGTCCATTCCATACCAATAAACAAACTGCATAGGCCCAAGGAGACTGAAAGGAGCTGAGATACTGCAGAGCGAAATCAGAGAAAGAGAATAAAGTCTGAGCCCTGGAAAAAAGACAGCCAGATTGAGATTCAAAACTATGCTTTCCCCACTGCTCCTCCTCACCTTCCCCCATTTATTTTAGACATGAAAGGACCAGGACACTATTTGCCAGGAACCCATTTTTTGGTGGGATGTAATTGAGTGTTGGAACTTTGTGGGCACAAGGACGAGAGAGAACGAGAACATACATGACTGACATGATTCTAAAAGGCGCCATCGGCACTCGCTTGGGATGACTTGCATAACTCATTTTTGGCTTCCCTATTCATGAATCATGAGGGCATCCCAACTCCATGCCAATCAAACCCGCACACCTCACCACCATGTGTCTATCACGTGTGGTAGACTCTGCTAGAGACAGATGTGATTTTTTTTTAATCTATCCTATAAAGCCAGGTGCTTTCATTGCCATGAGGCCAACTGAGCAGGTCTTGCATAGAAGCAACTGAACAGTTTTACTATACACAAAAAAATTACAGATTTAAAGCCTGACATTTCAGGAGCTTCCAAGGACAGGAGCTTCCAGGGGCAGAGAAGTTCTCTGTCCCCACTGGAAAGCTGAGCGCTCACCTCCATTCACTGGTATAAAGCTCCTGCCTCAAACAATTAAACTGGTCCCGGACTGACTGTCACCTGCACTACACCTCAGCCCATTGCGATTTGGGGAAGGAAATTTGCATCTGTATCCATATCTGGAAGGGGAGAATTAGAGGAATTTTATGTACCAGGTTAATGTAAATAGAAGAGTGGCCACAGCTGAAAGTTTCTCAGCGGTTGGGAAAACTGGAATAAAAATACCAAGATCAGCAGTCAGAGTTCAGGTGAGGCAATCAAAGATGTGCCAAGAAGGCAATTTATCACATGGATAGCACCGCTTGTGGGGGGGGGGGGGGATGGAGGGGGGGGGAGCTTTTGTTTCCAGTTAGCACAGAATCTGGCCATAAAGACAGTGTGCACAATTATTAGTTACTATTTATATTACAGTAGCACCTAGACATTCCCCATTGAGATCACTGTGTGAGGCACTAACACACACACGCAGTAAGGAACAGCCCCTGCCCTGAAGTGTTTGAAATTCAAGTAGGCAAGACAAAGAGAGGACAGGAGGGGAAACAGAAATACAAGAAGAGCTCCAGTGACTTGCCCAAGGTTACCCAGCAGGCCAGTGGCAGAGCTGGGAATAGAGCCTAGGTCTCTTGAGTCCCAATCTGGTGCTCCATCCCTTGGGCCAAGCTGCACATCTGCAGCACTTAATCACAGAAATGCAGGGCTGGAAAGAACCTGTAGAGGTCTAGTCCAGTCCCCTGCACTGTGACAGAGCCAAGTAAACCCACTCCACCCATGACTGGGTGTTTGTCCAACCGGTTCTTAAAAACCTCCAGTGATGGGGATTCTACAACCTCCCTAGGAAGCCTGTTCCAGAGCTTAGCTACCCTTAAAGTTCCTAATGTTTAATCTAAATCTCCCTTGCTGCAGATTAAGCCCATTACTTCTTGCCTTACTTTCAGTGGACATGGAGTATAACTGATCACCATCCTATGTATAACAGCCCTCAATATATTTGAAGACTGGTACCAGGTCCCCCTTCAGGCTTCTTTTCTCAGGCTAAACACACCCAGTTGTTGTTTTTTAAAACCTTTCCTTATATGGCAGGTGTTCAAAACCTTTATCAGCTGTTGCTGTCCCCTGGGCTCTCTCCGGTTTGTCCACATCTTTCTTAAAGTCTGGCGCTCGGAATTGGACACAATATGCCAGCTAAGGCCTCATCAGCATTGGGTAGAGTGGGACAATTCCCTCCCATGTCTTACATCCACCACTTCTTCCCTAGCCTTCAGCCAAAAAGCAGGCCCAAGACAAGTATAAGAAAAGTGTTTCTAATCAAAACCAAAGGAAAATAGGAGAGAGTTTAATTCCACTCACTTTTCCATGCATCTTTCAGATGAGTGGTGAAGAGGCCCCAAGCACCCATGGGCCAATCTTTTCAAACCTCTTTCCTAAAATTAGGCACTTAAGTCTACCTGACAGTACTTAAACAAACGTGCTGAGTTCCCACAGACTTTAAAGGGTATTCAGCACTTTATAAATAGACCATTTATTTAAGTACCCCAGGATGTAGTTGGCTTGAAAATGTTGGTCAGTGTCCTGGACAGATACCACCACCAGGTATTACATTCTGCCACCTGGATATTCAAGGGGACCGACCCATCACCCTCACCAGCTTTGCATCCACCTACTTTGCCTGGATCTCTGCAATCCTCTCCTTCATTCTCTGCCCTTTACCCTGCAGAATAAGCTCCTTACAGAGGAGACCTTATAATCAAGTGCCCTTTGTATGTCCAAGAATTAAGGAGCTCTTCCTGTCTTTCGATCAACAAGCACACTGAGCACTAAAGAGCTCTCTGCTGTCAGCTGGAAGGAGATTGTGAGCTACAGGAAAAGCACTAGAGATACAGAAAATGTCTTTAAAAGAATGGAGCAAACACTGAGTTCCATTGGTCCCTCACCACCATCCCCAGTAGTGCTTTCCAAATTCCACACCTGCAGCACGATGCCCAGACTGTACTAGCCTGAGGGATCCCCTGCCAGGCGTAGAAAATTCCACAAAATCTCTACGTGCCAAACCAGGCACATAGAGGATGTGATATTTTGTACTTCCAAAAACTGCACATTTCTAACAGGCAGGCCCGACACACTGTCCACTGAAGTCAATAGAAATCATCTCACTGACTTCAATGGGGCTTTGGATCAGACTCTAAGAACGAGTAAGAAATCGAGGTTTTTTTAATCCCAGGATCAGATAGTTTAGGTTTTGTTTCATTGCCCATCTAAAAATTGTGCACATTCTTCCAGGCATGCTGGACAATATAATTTTCAAGGCTAGGGAAGAACACAGCTGAAAGGGGGGATGGGGGGATAGCTCAGTGGTTTGAGCATTGGCCTGCTAAACCCAGGGTTGTGAGTTCAATCCTTGAGGGGGCCATTTAGGGATCTGGGGCAAAAAATCTGTCAGGTGACAGTACTCAATCCTGCTAGTGTAGGCAGGCGGATCCTGCTAGTGTAGGCAGGGGACTGGACTCGATGACCTTCAAGGTCTTTCCAGTTCTAGGAGATTGGTATATCTCCATTTATTATTATTATTATTATTATTAAAGCTTAGCAGGTACCCAGCACAGCTGCTGAATCGAGAATCTCTGCTTCATAGACTATTCTGTTTATAACACATGCTACACAGCCTTCTCTCTTGTTCAAAGGTTTAAACTTGCCCTAAGCAAAAGGCAGCCTTTACCCACAAAGCAGTGATCTGGAACTCTCAACTTGATTTGAATCTTCCTGAACACACTAAATTTTTGCTGGGAAAATGAATCCATCATCTCAAAATAGTTCTTTACAAATTAGCAGAAATAAATCTGTTCAGATGCCCACAGATATGCAAATACGTATAGAGAACATACAAAGGGAGACAAAGTTAGAGAGAGATAACCACAAGTCAATCCTGAACGATCATTCTCAGCTTGTTGAATAGCTGGTTTATTCCACTTCACCCCACATGCTTTGCATTAGATTAATTCCTCCTACGACTTCTTGCAAATGTGTTTTAGTTTGTTCTCTTTAAGGAAAATGAGTAAGTAAATGACAGGCACAATAATTCAAGCAAGCCAGTTTATAGGAGGACTTAAAAGGTGACCTACAAAGGGAAAAAATGCACTAGTCCCCATCTCACTGATGTATTAAGGTAGCCTGGAAAAGGCTCCCTCTTCACTCCACTTGTTTGCTTTGTGTAATATTTTTAACACCATAAACACAGATCTTGTCTACCCAGGAATCCAGGCTATGGATGACTTGACAAATAGTAGGATTATGAAGCACAAATACTGAGGAAGTGAAACCTGACCAAGAGGAAGTGATTTTATTCAAACTTTTTAAAAACTTCTTTGTTTTTAACATCTTATTCATGCTATTTCTAAGGGTAGGAAAACCTCAGTATTTTAGCCTTTTTTATATATCTGAAAGAATAAAAAATGGGCACATGCCCAATTTCCATCTCCCCTTGGCAGATCACTATTTTTGCTTTCAGTTTTTAATTCTCAGCAAAATTATTCTGATGAGAAGGTAGAAAGAGGCAAATTCAGGAGATGCAATCCTAAAAGCATCTTACATTCCTGAAGCATGACTGTCTTATAAATACACATTTCCATGGTTACATTTAATTTGTCAGGGAATCTGGGTTTCCCAAAAGTTTGCTCTGGTCAATACATATATTGGTAAATACCTCTTCTACTGGTCACAGGACAGTTTTGCCTGTTTAAAATAAGGACCATTAGAACTTGCAAAGATATTCAAAGAACACATTATAAATCTGGGTTGTGACATCTAAACAATGCCTGTAGTTAAAAACATCTCAATCTTTTGGAAGCTGACCTATCGATTACTCTGGTGATCATATTTAAGCTGTATTTCACGATTTCGCGAATCACGTTGTATATAGATCCTCTATCTAGGTTTCTATATTCATCACTATACCTTAATGCCTAGACAACAGTAAATGGGGGGATACTGGCTTTATTCTTACTGGTTCATGAATGAGGAGAGGATATTTGTCAGAATACATTTTAAAAGGGCAAATTATATATTGCATTTATTGTGCAAGTATTACAGCAGGATAGGAAGAAGCTATATATAAACACTTTGCTAGACTGAACTTTGGAAAGACTCATTAGCAAATTAGTCAAAGGTGGACACGTTTCTGCACCTTGAGGCTTAGATAAGCATGTGCCACGCGTAAAGTTAGAGCTGCTCTTCGCACATTAACTGTCTCTGTGAAGGCCATTTCCGGTGTTTCCTTTGGCAGCAAGATACTTATCTCTGAGCTTCCTTCTGTCACACGCAGTACAAGAGACCACATGACAGCAAGCTTAGCCGGTATCCTCTGGCTGCCACACGGAAGGTTATGTAGGCGGACATTTCTCCTGCATCGTTTAGCATGACACACTAGATGACGTTAGAAGTCCTAGGCCAGCCACCCCAATTTTAGAGATCATCTCAATTGTGTCATGCATTTTCCACAACCCCACACACTCTCTGTGGGACAGTTAAGGACTTGAATCTCCCACATCTCAGGTGAGCTATTTATACGTGATCATACCCCCATGGGTGGTCTAGTGATTCATCTGAGAAAATACCTCAGGCTACTGTGAGGAGGAATTCAAAAATTATTCAGCTGTAAAGTTAGAATTAGAGCGCCCCAGGATAGCCATGCAAAAGCACAGATTGCCAGTTGTGGGATACAAAACTCTACACTACAGTGAACCTCCTGGGACTGCTGACAAAGTCCCCTCCCCCTTAGGGGGAAAAAGGGTAATAGAAGCTCTAGCCCCAGAGAGCCTACACTTTACGCTGCTGCTCTCCGAGGCTCAGCCTGGTAGCACAGTATTCCAAAGAACTGTGTTGCCATTAGCAACACTTCTCCTTTCCACCGCCACCCCAGACAGCAAGCAGAGTTGACTTCAGAAGACTTCATACACCTGGCAAGGGAAGCCTATTACATTAGTGCTACCCCCGCCCGCCCCCCCCCCCCCGCCCACTTCCTGAATCCCAAACACACAGAGTTGGGGTTCTTCCACCCCTCCATGCATCCCAGTGAAAGGAAGCAAAGGAGCCAGAACTATTTATACCAACAATTTTATTGCAATGGTTCTATACTATATAAAAAAGGCTCCATGGTTTATTTCCAGCCAGAAGTAACCCAATGCTGGTGTACATATGTTTCGACTACAGTGGCTGGAAAGAACATCCCATAACGGCTGTTCCTCTGCAGTTCCACTATGACTGGTGCGAGTACTAGCCTCACAGAAACACAGGCTGTGTTAGAAAAAAACCACGTCCAAGGCTCTAGCTACACTTAAATTGCTGCAGCGCTTCAGTGTAGACACTCACTACAGTGACAGAAGAGGTTCTCCCATCCATATCCCCAAGAAGCAGTAGCTAAGTCAACAGAAAAATTCTTCTGTCAGCCTAGCACTGTCAACACCGGGGGCTAGGTCGCCTTAACTACATTGCTATGGGGGGTGGATTTTTCATACCCTGAGCAACATAGCTGGGTCAACTTAATTTTTTAGTGTAGATCTGGACCAAGAAAATAAATAAGTCACTTCCCTGAACACCACTGACAGATTTCTACTCCATGTTTCACAACATGGCAGTTAACAGTCAGTTCTTGTCATTTGTAATGAAGTTCTGATTGCCAAGAGATCAAGCAGGGAGGGCCAGGTTGCGTGACCACAGAGGGGCAGATCCGCAGTGCAGAATGTTTGAAGTAACCCTAAATACTTAAAACCCAGGCAGTCTGAAATGAGGAGCTTTACACAGCTAATTACAGACCAAATTCTGATTCTACTGAAGTCAACGACAAAACTACCATTATTTCAGTGGAACCAGGACTCAGCTGTACATTTCCACTAATAGGAGAAGTAAAACCTTGGGGCTTCTCAAAAGCACTCAGGATAGGCCTAAAGTCTGCTCCCATGTATGTTACTGGAAAAACTCCCATTAACTCCACCAGGTGCAGCTGAGGGAGGAGCCAGTTACAGATATCCAAGTCTAGCCCAGTTCCATAGTGGCAACCATCTGCCAGCCAGCTGGAGTGACATAGCCATGACTGGCACCGTTATGCAGATCATCCCAAAGGAAGCCAAGAAAGCCCTTCTACGTCATCATGAACTCCGCATATTAAACGTATTTCAGAAGAGTTTTGAAAAGTATTTACAGATTTTATTGGTACTGCTTCACACATTCCTCCCTCTGAAGAGCCAGTTTACACAAGTCTAAAAGTACAGGACTCCAAAGAGGAGGAAAGTTACCCCCCTTCTTTTGCACGGCAAGAGAGGTGATCAGCAAAGTTCAAATAGCCAAGTCCAAATTAGTGAGCCAGTGGGTAGCTTTGGGAGAGGCTTGATGCAAGTCTAAGATGCCACTGGCGAATGACTGAAACAGGCCTGGCTTTGTAATGTGGTCCATAGTATGCATTATGCATTGTCGCTCATCTTCCAAAGGCATAAGAAAGGGCAGCATCTGCCATGCGCTAGTCTAAATGGTTCACTTTCCAGGGCAGGCTGAAGCCTGGAAGTGCTTTTGTCTGGTTGGCAGTCAGATGTTTGTGGGACATCAACGCTGTCCCAGAATTCTTTCCAGTGTGCCTCAGGCTGGAATGAGGATGCTGTAGCCTGATCCCAAGAAGGCTCATGAGATTTCCGACAGGTCTTCGGAAGGGGCTGGCGGCTCTCAGTTCAAGCTAGCCATGGTTCGATTGTGCTCATGACCTGGGTCTCTCTCTCTCTGGATTCTGGATGAGGGATCTATGTGCCAGACTGAGCATCAATTGACCGGGTGTTGATTTTACCATTCCAGGTCTGATAATCATCATGTCATTAGGCCAGAGATTGGCACGTGAGCTGCCCACCCAAACCAGCGCACAATAATCAGCAGCCAAGCATAGCAGTGTTAGAGTTGCTGTTCAAAGTGTGTGCACACCCGCACCCCACATTGTGTCTGTGGGTTTTCAAGCAAAGCTAGACCTTGCTTTTAACCTTTTGTGCCTGTTTTCTCCAGATGGGTTTAAAGTCAAGCTGCTGAACAAGGTTACAGGTAAGCACTTCACATAGGACATGTTTTGGACCCTTTGCCCACAAAGGTGGCAAAGTGCTTACTTGGCAGTCTGGTTGTTTAGGCAAAAGACTATTACCAAAGTTCTGGAGGTGCTGGGGACAAGCTTTCAATATTGAAAACGTTCCACCATTGAATCTGGAAATAAGGAAGGCGACTTGCAACAAATACATTTTGGTAATCTCTAAAAATTACCTTAAAATAATCTTTTCTATACCATGTTACAATCAAAGTCAGAGACCTCAGACTTTCCAAGGCTAGAAGCAAGAATTGCATATCCCACCGAAAGCAGCGCACCTCCCCTATCCAGGAGTATGAATCTCCCATCTCTACCCTTGCAAGGTATCAGTTTGTTTATTTATTTTAAAATGGTGGCTGTTCCAAGCTGCTCGTGGATTGTTAGCAAGAGTCCCAAGCAAGATGGATCAGTAGGCAGCGTATAGGTGAAGCAGTCAAGATGACACGAAGATAATGAATTACATGGACCTATATGTATGATACATACACACAAAGTGGATTAAAATGAGCTATCATCATGTACAGGATCTGATCTTGCAAACACTTATGCACGTACTTAAATTTACGTCCATCATCTTGAACGGGACTATTCACATACAGTTAAGTTAAGCACATGTGCATATGTTTGTAGGACTGGGGCCATAGTTTGCATCTTGGTTATTTATTTATTTTTAACTGGGATAGAATCACCATCCAAATTAAGTTTGTAAACATTACATACATGCAACAATAATATAAGCCACTCCGCAAGTTAGTGAAAGTGTGTGAGAGAGCACATGTGTGTCTATTTAAAATATGAGAGAGAGGGGGAACGAACAGCCAAGAGAGAACACCTACTTCCTCTGAGTTTATATATAAATGCGTTTTTTTCTGGTCCCATCATCCACGCAAGGCCCAGAACAGCAACACTGTTTAAATATCCTTTACAATCCAGGATCCTGCTTGGCAGCTGTTTACAGCTCTTTCCTTTCTGGGGAACTGGGTGGAGGGCATCTAAATTAAATCACACTGGAGAGCAGCATGTGGGACAGAACCCAGGCAGGCAGGCAGGCACAGACCTGGAGACCTAGAAATAAATCCCCTCTTCCAGACAAGGGACTGCTTCCAAGAGGCAGAGTGCTCCAAAAGCAGCCCCCTCCTGGTTTCAGGAAAATCCATGCTCCCCAGCAAGGAGATTCATCCACTTGGACATTTTATAATGGATTTTGCTTCCAAGTTCTTCCTTCTTCCCTAACCGCTTCTGAGGCGTACACTGATCCCTGATGATTTACAGTTCTGCTGTCTCCCCAGCATGAGCGCTCCCAGGCACAAATAACCCCAAATGCTAAATGCTACACAGATATCAGGCTCCAGGCCCACAGCTCCTTTCCCTGCAGCCTGGCCCAGCAATGTCAGCTCTGTTCTGCCTGAAGAATTACAGCACTGTTTACACTGCTTTCGCCTCTGCGAGGGTGGTTGGCTAAGGCCACTCCTGCCAGTAAGATGGGAGTCCGGGTGTCAGAACAAGCCAGGCACAAAGTAAAAATACTCTCCCATGATTGCCAGGACCTTTAGGGCATAAATGAGGCATGAACTAGGGAGTTTCCCTGGTGCCTTTAAGTCTTCTGGAAACTGTAACATAAGCAAAGCCACAAGTCTCCTTGCAGTGAGCAGCCCTTCTCTTCCCACGGAGATGCCTCAGTATTCTCTATGGTCGAGTAATGTCTCTGCAACCCCACATTCCCTCAGGTGTAACCCACCTGCCCCGATTGCAAATCTTCCTTAAAGATTTTACGTGACTGAGGGAGAAACTCAGCTGTCAAGTCAGGACAGCAGAGACAGTGGGTGGGTGTGAAGTGTTTTTGCTGCAATGTTAGCCTTTGTTACCAAGAGCATCACAGCTATTTTAATAACATTGTCTATCATGCTATTGAGCTCACCTCGGTTCTCATTCCACCCTGCTCGGTGCGGAGCCTGGGCCAACAGAAGGGGAAGAGGAAGGAAGGGGGAGTAGGGGCACATTAATGGGCTTGTTTACACTAACATTATTTTACCTGGAATTAATTGATAGCAAAGGTGAACCACAAACTTGTATGTCCTGGGACAAGTGCCTGGGGAGTGTCCAGACTAGACTTCACGAACTTGTTCGCCACCACAGGTTAATTAGCAATCACTTCACAATACACCAGCCCCATGTGCAGGTCTCCCCCAGCCTGTGCAGCTCAGCATTGTGGCACTGCTCCCAGGTCCCACTGTGGAAAATGCCACACAGTCAGGCTGTATTCAGTGGCGTGTAGAGGATGTGTGTAGTGACCGGAAGAAATTGTGATGGGCAACCACTAGGGGGCATAGTTAAGCTTCTGAGTCAACTCCAGGAGAGGGCGTAATGGTGGTATTAATCTGAGAATGGCCTTGGATTCTTGTTATCTGTGTGTGTTTGGAAACAAGTGTCCCAGCTGTGTGAGTGTTTACCCTGTCTGTGTGAGAACAAGTGCGTGGGAAACTAGATGGGGAAACTGACGCAGGACAGCGTAATCAACAAGTGCTAAACAACGTAATCAACCAATTAGCTTGCTGCTTGCTATTAATGAGATGAGTATGTATGAGATGCAAATGAGCATGGGTATATCTGTGCTGACACACCTTTTGGGGTTGGGCTTCTTCTCTGGACATCGCCTGGGTGTGTCAGACCTCCTGTATCGCGGCAGTGCTGCCCGGAAGCCCCCAGCACGGTAATGCCGCTCCCTTCAATAAACTCACCACTTTCCATCTAGCCACCTGTGTGAAGCCTCGTTTCTCCCGGCAACGAGATAAGCACCCCGCAACAATGTGTAACTACGTGCAGCAATGAAGAGTGGTCTGCGTCCACACTGTGGTGTGTAGCTACCGGTTCCAGTGAAAGGCTCTGGCAGAGGAAACTTGGCAGTGGTGAAAAGTCCAGCTCCACCCTGCCAGAGCCTCCCCGCTGGGAGCTGCCAGAGCCTTTGCCCGCTGCCTCCCCCATGCCAGAGCCTTTGCCCGCTGCCGGAGTCTATTCCAGGGAAAGGCTCCAGAAGCTGGACACCACACTGTTAAAATCCCAGTGTAGACAGGGAGGCAGCACTCAGGTGAGTGGAGAGCCTTTCAGGTGTCTCTTTACTCCATTTACCTAACCCGTGTCTCACTGTCTACACTACTATTTATAACGGTGCTAGGAGGGCTGCACAGTCTGTGCACTAGACACCACTGAAAGAAGCATACACAACAGACACACCCTTAAAGTCCCAGATCCCCCCGCACTGAGGCAACACAGCCCCAGACTGGTCAAGGTACAATGGTCTCCACGACAACCAATTACAATGCCACAAATCCAGGGACTATATGATTCCATTTATAAGTCGAGGTGGCAGCCACAGCAGCGCAGAGGAACACTTCTGGGACAGCAGGTATTCCGGAGGACGGCTGAACACCAGCTGGGAAATGTCATTTGCAATAATCACTTGCAAAAAAATTAACATGTAAAAACAAATTAGTAGGATGTACTTTCCCTATAGTCGCATCTGAACAGTAGCAGCTACCATGGTGGGGGGCTACAGTTACAATAAAGTAGTCCCCCCAGTGGGGCTTGAGCTTGCACTGTAGATAGGAATTAAATTTGTAAGCACATTTAGTTGGTATGTAGCATGGGAGCAGTTATAGTATTAGGAACGTTCAAATATGCTGTAGTGTGGATAGGCTGCATGGATGTTTAATGCCATGTCAGCTACCAGCCCTCACATTCGTCCCAAGTAGTCAGGGAAAATAAAACAATAAATCCAACCACAAGTCACTCTGTTGACAGCTGTGTTTACGCTTATGCTCCTGGGTACCGACATTCATTTGGGGTACCTTGGATAGGCCCCGTTCACAACTAAGACATTCTCAAACACTATGTATGCTCTCTACACAAACAGACCTGTTCACTTGCTGTATTGGCCAGCAACAAGTCTGCCTGCATAGACTGGAAAATTATTTAGTTTGTAATAGATGAAAGGGAACAATCTTCAGCCCCGGTGCTGAAAGCGAGCTGAAATTTAGCAAAGCGAGTTGTTGTGGGCCACCCACGCTAGCAGGCAAACCCTTTCCAGCAACAATGCAGGAAGACCAGTGGCTGACAACAGTCATCTCTGTATGCGGTCAGGGGTGGGCAAACTACAGCCCGTGGGCCGCATCCAGCCCTTCAGACGTTTGAATCCTGCCCTTGAGCTCCTGTTGGGGAACAGGGTCCAAGGTTTGCTGTGCTCCAGCCAGGGAGCGGGGCCACATGCTTGTCCCGTTCCGCACGTGCCGGGGCTCTGCACAGCTCCCGGAAGCAGCGGCATTCCCCATTCCAGCTCTTACGAGTAGGAACGATCAAGGGGCTCCGCACGCTGCCTCCCGCCCCAAGCGCCACCCCCACAGCTCCTATTGGCTGGGAACCACAGCTAATGGAAGCTGCAGAGGTGTCACCTGCGGCCAGGGCAGGGTGCAGAGCCGCCTGGCGTGCCTCCATGTAGGAGCCAGAGGGGAGACATGTTGCTGCTTCTGGGAGCTGCTTGAGGTAAACACTGCCCGGACCCTTCACTCCTGACCCTCTCCCCTGCCCGAGCTCTGATCCCTCTCCCGCCCTCTTAACTCCTTGGTCCCAGCCTGGAGCACCCTCCTGCACCCTCATCCCCAGCCCCACTCCAGAGCCTGCACCCCCAGCTGGAGCTCTCCCCCTCCCCCAACTCCCTGCCCCAGCCCGGAGCTCCCTCCCGCACCCTGAACTCCTCATTGCTGGTCCCATCCCAGAGCCCGCACCCCAGTCGGAGTTCTCACCCCAACCAGCAATTTCATGAGCATTCATGGCCCACCATATAATTTCCATACCCAAATGTGGCCCTGAGGACAAAATGTTTGCTCACCCTGTATGCAGTGGTGTTGTAGCTGTGTCAGGCCCAGAATATTAGAAAGACAAACTGGGTGAATATCTTTTACTGAACCAATTTCTATTGGAGAGAGAGAAAAGAGAGACGAGCTTACACACAGCTCTTCTTCAGGTCAAGAGCAGCTCTGGGTAAGCTCAAAAGCTTGTCTCTCTCACCAACAGAAGTTGGTTCAAGAACAGATATTTCCTCACCACCTCGTCTCTCTAACAGTCGCCTATGACAGCTGATTTTCATACACAGCCATTTTCTGCATCGTACAGTATCAAGGTGATACTATGGAGTGATCACACCAATGGGTAACCTTGATCTGAGGGGGAAATACCAACACTAAGTGAGACTTATTATTCAAATCTAAACTAAAGTCAAACTGCTCATAGAGGGGTTCAGAGGTACCTGAACAAACCGAGGCCTCTCCACATTTACATCATCTCTGGAACATTTCACAACACAACCAAGTCAAGATGTTGGCTATAAAGAAGTCCCAGAAAACCATTCCCAGCATGACCAGAGTGCCCTGCCTTTACCCTTCTTCCCCCTCCACCGCACAGTGCCAGGTATTTGCACTGCTGATTGCATATAAAATAAATCTCAGACGCTTAACTGCAGAGGCAAGCAGCACAATTTGTTGCTTTGGGAGGATAATCTTCCTATCTGCTAATCCACAGTGCTGGAAAGAGATGGAGTCCCAGTTCTCAGAAGCAGCTCAGGTTTCATGAACAACTGTGTCCAGTGGCAAACTGCACACACGTACAAGAATGAAATCTTTGCCAAGAGATTTTATTACAAGCATTTTATTCTGTCCTAAGTGGACATGGAGCATCTCTAACAGCATCAACAGCTCCAGCTATCAGGGGCGTGAACCATTTTTTGAAAACGCTACTTGGACACTGTTTAAACATGGTTCCAGCTAACCTGGTTTCCAATGTAGTTCGACAACAGATATAGGCTCAAAAATAAGTGACCCCAACTGAGGCTCGAACACAGTTTTTGACAGCCCATTTGAAAACAACTGGGCTCCGTCTGTGTTGGCTAACCAAACAATTGAAATTACTTTGTATGGGGCAAGGTGTAAACCAATTTAGAACGTGGGTATTAAACAAGATACTGAGCATTTGTATAGCATTTTACCCTAGACCTTGAAAGGTATTGCAAGATGTGGTAAAGTGCCATCTCTATTTTACAGGTGGGGAAACAGAGACACAAAGGGGAGCAAGCCAATGGAAGATCTGGGAAAAGAACCCAAAATTCTCAACTCCCTGATCAATATCCAATCCATGGGATTATGCTGCTTCCCTTGGTTCAAATCCCACTTTAGACAGGGCCCCTGAAACCCCCATCTATAATGCAACTATAACCACATTTGGGGTACTTCTTAAAACTGGTTAGAAATGGTGGTGAAGACTGGACTTATGGTTTTCAGGGACACGATTAGCTCCCATTTACAGTAAAACTTTGAAACTATGTAGTAAGCAAACCATAGGACAACCAGATTGTAACTAGGTCCCCTGACTGTGTTAAGAGCTGTGCCACAGAAGAGGCCTAAACCAATACACTACTCCCTTATTTAACCCATCCTTGCAAAAAAAACGGTAACACCAACTCTCCCACCCTTATGGGGGTCACCTGCATTTTAAGGAAATCACAGGATAACCATATGAGAAACAGACATTGCCCTATACTTTTGAGGACTGGGCTGCATTTAAAAGTTTTGCCAGCAGAGATGTTTTGGTTCAGAGTGGAAAAAAACAAAACATTTAGATGCAGCTAGTGTAGACACTGTTATATTGTCAAGAGAGTCATTTTGCCAGTACAGTTTATTTCATGTCTGGAACTGGTCTACACTATACAGTAGGACTCTCGATTATCCAGGATGATAGGGAAAAAATTAATTCTGGTTAATAAAATCCCGGATAATCACCATCCATAGGAAATATGGGGAGAGGGGGTTGGTTCACCACCCATCCTGAACCAGGGGTGGGGGGGGTTGGTTCACTGGTTGCCCTGTGCCCTGGTGGGGGGGTTTTAGTGTGTGTTTGGGGCATCAGCAAAGCCAGAGCCAGCCCTACGAGTTGCGCATATTTTCTTTTTGACATCCTGGTTACTCCGCATTCTGGTTAATCCAATCCTGGATAATCGAGAGTCTACTGTATTGGCAAAAGCCCTCTTTTGCTAGCCCAAGCTCTATCTCTGCTAGGAGGGTTTGCCAGCATGATTATACCAGAAACCCCTTTCTAGTGTAGAGAAGATCTAAGACAGCACCTTCCAGCCATCCATGCACTCTGAATACTTTAGGATCATCAGCACACGCTTATACCACAGTGCATGGCCCAGTCCAAAATTACTGCTGACAAAGCATGTCCTGCTTTGATACTGAGAACAAGTCACTGCCACCAAATAAAGAGACAAGCCTGACTAACAGTAGGCTTTTCCTTCTGGAAAAAAAAATCCTATTATTTAACATTTCCATGACGGCTGTGCCTAAGGGTCTCAGTTAGGTCATGCTAGGCATTGTCGAACCACGCTAACTGTAAGGTTGCTAGGAAAGGGACTGTCAGTCTAAGCCCTGGCCCTACAATTCCCCTCATGCACATGATGTTGAACTTTGTGCACTGTAAGTAGCTGTATTGGGTTCCATGGGATTACTCACAAGGTACAAAGCCTTGCAGGATGTGGGCTTAAAAGACCACTGCTAGCCTGTGTGCAGAGTCACTGGTGGTAGCAGCACCGGCAAGGCTCTCCGGCCTACTAGCATGCTAATTAGACCTGCTCCAAATCAATTTGGGGAATGGTGTTAAAAACACTGCCCCATCCACCAACAGGAAATTTTACCAAAACATCCCTTCTATAAACAATCCTTTAGAGGCTGTGGGCCCCTTACACCATTCATCTTCATCAAGTGTCAACTTCAAAGCCTTCAGGGAACATTTAAATTCTAACACTATTATGCACAGGAAATTTTAAGCACAGACGCTTTCAATGCTGGCTGCCCTCTGCTTCTCAGGCTCTGCAGCAGGGAGGGGTTTTTGGAAGGGTCGGGAGAGGCATTGTTCTCCACAGCTTCTAATCAAACCAAATACAAGAGCGGTTAAACCAATGGGTTCCTCTTTTTTCTTCATCACAGAGCTCCAGCAAATGGTTTGCTCCCAGACTGAACTGATTCTGACAAGTGGTTCTTTTATCAGAAACTCTTACATGTGCCTGTTATCAAGACATTAGTTAATGTTGTGACTAGATTTCCATTATAAACCCCAATTTCGCCTCTTTCCTCTGGAAGTAAGAGGGTTTTCTGGTTGAAATTTCTCAGGAGTGCTCTCCTGCCAGAAGAGAATTTTGGGGGGTGACTTCAGGATAATCCAACAGGGTGTTAGGGACATAATTATTTTCTAATTAAAAAAATTGTTTTCATTCTTGCAAAAGTTCTACCTTTTATTATGGCTGGAATATCATGTGTCCATTGAGCTAGAAATTCCATGTTCGTTAGCAACCATGCTGTCCTCATTGACCAATGCCACGCTATGTTGGGAAATGTGTGGGCTTGACTTTTAGAGCTCCTGGCCTGGAAACTCTGTATCAAGAGCAGTCCATAGCCATAGTCCATGCTCCTCTACAGTACCATTTCCTGTAAAGAGTCCCTTTCCATTGATAACAAAGAGTCCTGTGGCACCTTAAAGACTAACTAAAGTATTGAAGCATAAGCTTTCGTGGGCTAATACCCACTTCGTCGGATGTAAGCAGTGAGCTTATGCTTCAATACTTTAGTTAGTCTTTAAGGTGCCACAGGACTCTTTGTTACCTCTGCTATTCCAGACTAACACGGCTACGTCTCTGATCCTTTCCATTGAGGTCATAGCAAAATTACAAGCCTTCCAGTAACAAGGTCCCTGGGACTGCCTCTGGCCCTCAAGTCTTATTGATATGCCTCTTGATCTAATTGATATTGCTGAAGACCCATCTCATTAAGGGCTCCCAAATTGTTAACATCAAAGAAATAGGGTCAGCAAAGATGGGAATTGAGGGTTTTTTAAAACATTCGTGACCTCACGGAGAAAGGGAGGTTAGCCTGGTGGTTAAGGCAATAAATTTGGCACCAGGAAATCTGGATTCAATTCCCAGTTCTGCCACAGACTTCCTGTTGGACCGTGGAGCTTAATATCGCTGTGTCTTAGCTCCTGTAAAGCAGAGATAACAATTCCATCTGGTCTATTAAGTGTTTTGAGATAGGGACCATCTTTTACTAGGTATTCATACAAGGCTCAGCACAATGGGGCCTTGACCTCTGTTGGGGCTTATGGGGTGCTACTGTCATGCAAACAATAACATTAATGACGCCTGAGAGAGCTGTGTAAGCTCGAAAGTTTGTTTCTCTCACCAACAGAAGCTGGTCCAATAAAAAAAAAAAAATTACCTCATCCACCTTGTCTCGCTAATATCCTAGGACCAACATGGCTGCTATACCACTGCATGCAATTAATGAAGCTGTGTCTACACCTAGCATTTTCAGGGGGGATACCTGGTGCACAGCACAGCTCCAGTTGTACCAATGGCAGGTATGTAGACAGGCCTTCAGCATTTTTACTATTACGCTGTCTAGAGGTGATCAAGACAAGGTTAAACGGCCCTGTGGGAGTGAAATTCCGAAGCCCCGTCTCCAAATGCTCCCCCCACCCCCTCCCCAAGTGCTAGCGCAACAGTGGGAGATTTGCTGAGCCACACTTCAGCAGGATGCATGCCAGCCTCACTGGAGTTCTCCTCATTCACAGGGCAGAGAACAGGCTATGTCTGGGGACAGAACTCCATGAGCGGAAGGAGCTTCTGGAGGACTCCATCAGCCACACGAGAGGCAGATCATTCAGACACATTCAGACACATAGGCCCCCCTGCCGACTCCCACACTTATCCAACCCCGCCTCGTTCCTCATCCCCTGACCGTCCTCCCCAAACCTCTGTGCCATCCAACCACCCCCTGCTCCCTGTCCCCTGGAATCCCCTGCCCCTTATCCAACCCCCCTGCTTCCCACCACCTTTCCATGCCACTCAGAGCAGCAGGACTGGCAACCACACTGCCCTGCAGGAGCTCACAGCCCTGCTGCCCAGAGCACTGGTGGCACACTGAGCTCAGGCTGCGGGGGAGAGGGAACAGCAGGGAAGGGGTCGGGGCTAGCCTCCCCAGCCAAAAGCTCAAGGGCTGGGCAGGTGGGGCCCACGGGGCCCACCTCTGTTCTACTGCCTTGTATCTCCCTTGCTCCAGGAACAGGAAGTGATTGGTGCTGGAGTTCCCTAGCAAAGAAACATTGCTATTGATTAACCCTCCCCCTGCCAGTACAAACTGTGCTTAGCTTACACCCTGCGTACGCCAGCTGAGAATTTCAAGGTGGTCTATAAAAGGTAGTACGGAGAGGGAAAGGAGGAGAGGAGAAATGTGCATGTAAAAACCTTAACATGATGAACAGTCTGTCAACTACAAGCAACATGTATATCTAAAAGAGGCAGCATGGGCCAGTAGATGAAGACCCAGCGTAGGAGCCAGGAAACCTGAGTGCTATTCCTATTTCTTCTGTTGACTTGCTCAGTAGCCACAGGAAGTCACCAACGCTCGGTTTCCTCCACGACTCCTACTCACCTTTCTACCGTCCCTGGAGATCTACAGATGTGCCATTACGAGATTTAGCAAAGACAGACAAACATACATTTTCCTTTTGCCTCTCTCCGGTGGGCTTCAGAAACAGCTTCAAGCTTCAGAAACAGCTGACTATGTTCTGTAGATCTTCCTTTCTAGGTGATCACAACATTCAAATGCAAAAAAATATTTTGGAACAGGCAACACTCTTGAGAAGGCACGTACGTCCTTTATAGCATTTGGATGCAGCCAACAAGCAGGAGCTCCCAAACTTGGGCTCACCCATGTCCTCCCTGGCCAACCTTGACCACGACATGAGCTGTAAGTAACCCAGCTCACCAGGCAGCAGTAGCTAGGTCAACTGAGGAATTATTCTGTCAAGGTAGCTGCATTTACACTAGGGGTTAGATTGGCTTAACTATGGCACTCAGGGGGTATGAATTTTTCACAGCCCTGAGCAACATGGCTACATTGATCTACATTCTACATGCAGACCCAGATTCAGTGTCGCTCCAGATGCCTGCCAGGAACAAGAGTCCAGAATTGTCTCAAACAAGCCCTCTTCTGTTGCAAAACACAATGACACCCACAGAGCCACTACAGACCAGCCCCACCATCCAACTTGCTTTCTAAAATACCGTGCAGGGAAGTCAGTGTAGGCTGCTGCAAGATCAAGACTTTGTTTCAGGATTTAAGAGGAGCCCTGTCCCCAAATAAATCCCCACCGAGACTTAGCTGGACTTCAGTCACTGAAAGAAGCATTACATTTGTAAGCATCTAACTTTCCAAGGCCTGGTCTACATGCAATTTTTGTACAATTTACACATATTAATTTAGAAAATAGCTCTAATTCAAAAGATTAATCCCTCCCCCCTTTTCCCAGGGTGGACACAGTTATTCCAATATAAACATGCTTAGGCTGATATTGCTTATTCCCAACCATTTAAGCACCTTTATACACTGGTTTAACTGCATCCACACTAAGGATTTCACCAATTTAAATTATACTGGTTTCTAAACAGAGATGCATAAATTGGTATAAGAATTGTGTAGACCAGCCCCAAGATACCACAGTGATCAGTGCATTATAGTACACAGACTGAACATATTGCTGTTCTAACAGCCCTAGAGACCTATATGAAATCCTCTGTTCAACTAATAGGTTCCCACACTGCCCTGCCAATGCTTCTCTCAGGGATCATCAGTGGAGACAA
This sequence comes from Sternotherus odoratus, assembly GCA_032164245.1. Lineage (NCBI taxonomy): Eukaryota > Metazoa > Chordata > Testudines > Kinosternidae > Sternotherus > Sternotherus odoratus. The sequence goes on along the minus strand of JAVMKO010000006.1, from coordinate 52,650,544 downwards.
GTGGGAGTTCAACCCTCAGGCCTATTCAATGCTCAGCCTCTCTGCTGACATTTCTAACAAGGGTGCCAACTACAGGGGAGGTTTTGTGGACAGCCAGCTACTAGAAACTGGACTAAGATCAACATACTTATTTCAGATTACTGCTGGCTGGCTAGTAAGTTAAGACTTGCAGTCACTACACTTAGTGACCTGGAGATGAAATGCTACGTATCCTAGGTCTGGACTTGTTAATTTCAAAGAAGGAACTCAAAGAAGTAGGGGAAGAGAAAAGGGAAAGAAGGGCTAACAGTAGAGTTAGTTAAAAAAAATAAATTGAATTCATGATTTTGACAAATGAGGGTTTGGTGTTTTGTTGTTGCTGCTGGTCTGGTTTTGTTTACAGTTTTTGGAGGAAAAAAAGAAACCCACATCTCATTTTTAAACAGGCTCTGCCTAAACGAGTTTCTGTTGTTTTACAGTTGCTCTTTTTCTTTTTTTTCCCCTAATCTTACAAATATCAGAACTATCAAGGCGGTGTTCCCTGTTTCTGTGGGAAGTCTCCTTGGAGGACCAGAGTACAACCACTTCCTCTTTACAGAAAAGACAAGGGAGCTACAGATTTAACAAATAAGTCTTTTCTCCTATTTGTTTGCCAGGCACTTGAGTTTTAAAAGTTATCAAGCTATTTGTGTTTTATTAACAGTCTGACTAAAATAACCTCTCTTCCAATGGCTTGAGTTTTGCTCACATTGGTACTTGTGATGTAATAATCCCAATAGTTCACTAGCTGTCCATTGAATTTTCCACAAAAAAACAGCACAGACAACCATATAGTGTAAGAATACACACAACCTTTCACAACAACACCCCCACACACACACACCTTTCGGGCATTCAGAAAGCAGCAAAACAAGGTCACAAATCCAGTTTTTCCTCTCTTTGCAGTTCCCATTGCGCACACTGCAGGTTGTTCACACCCCTCCTACAAAATGTTGATTTGTACTTGCGCCCACTCCTCCTCTCAGAGCAATACAGGTTTCAGCAGAGCAGTCCTCTCACAGCCTGCCCACTTTCAGCACAGGATTATAGGCCCATCTGTACCACAGACCGGCGCCAGCTGGCACAAAGCTTCTCCTCCCCTTGCACAGGCATCTCTCATCACCTTCCCCAGCCCTGGAGACAAAGAAGGTCCCACACCAGCCTGGGAGGCCTCACCCATGCCCTAGCTATCCTTAGCAGATGGCCCGGCCTCCCCCCATGGGCAGATAACAGCACTCACATATCAAGGCGGTCCTTTGCTGCAGGTTTTTCCCCAATTCTAAAATGAGCTGCTGGAGGTGACATGGACTTTAAGGACTCAGCAGAGAAGATTTGGAGCTGAAGGGATCTTGCTTTTCCCCTATACCTAGTATGGTGGTCCCATGGCCTGTCAGGGATATTGGTTGGTAGCTCCTCCATGGGACTATGAGCACGTATCTGGAGGTTCACAAACTCCCCTGACACCCTTTTATGGTGCGAGGGAGATCCTGGCGTATATCTACACAGAGTGTGTCAGGTTGCAGTCCCTCTTCTGGCTCCTCCAGAACCTCTTATGAGGTTCTGGCTGCTGTTTTCCCTGTACTTCCTGCTCTATGCACACCCTATCCCCAGCCCCCCAAAGTCACGGGACCTCCTCACCATTCATCACTCCTGGAGGAGGAAGCTCGATAGGGGGTGCTCTGTGACTGGGAGGGGTCTATTTCCATTCCCATGTCAATTCACGTCTCCAGGCAGAGTTCCTCTGGGCAGTCTCCACGGAGTCCCTGGATGCCTTTGAGGAGCGGTGGGCACTGTCAGGGGTTCCCCCTCTGGATCCCCCATTAACCTCGGACCTCACTCTTTTGTTGTCCCCAGAAATCACTAGTAGCTTGGGCTCAGTGGTTCTGCCCTCTTACCTGAGAGGGGCAGGCCTCCACCCGCCTGCCCCGATACCACTAATAGTACACCTAGCAGGGAAGGTGCTACCTTTCAGGTATGGGTCCAGAACAACAGTCCTGCTCCCTCTTACATAAGCACACAACATTCACCAGCAAGAGATGGCCAATCACTGACATGAAGCCCGTATGCCACCATACTCTGGTGCTACTTACAGCTTTGCAGCAATGCACATGATCACATGGCATGGAACCCTTTGGATGCTGATGTTTTCCAGACTGCCCAGTATACGGGTACAGAGAATTAAGTATCTCCTGGGAGCAACCTTGCCTGTTACCTGGGGAAGCTCACTAGACAATGAACAAACCAGGGACCCATTCAGGAGTTACATGTTTAACACCATCATTCAATGCCAATGGATTTACAATTGCACTTCCCAGTAGAAGGGGGGTACCTCATACAGCTTTATGGTGGTAGAAGTTTCTTGTTACCTCAGGAAGGCATAAAAACATGCATGTGGCAAGAGAAGGCATCTCCAGTGATACATACAGGAAAGCATTTCCTACTGGACCTCTGACGGAGGACCACATCCTGTTTACCTGTGAACCAGCAGTCCCAATGCAGTCAGGTAAGGCGATTAATCTGACTTTGAACTCAATTATACCAGAGGGCAGGCACACCTAGGCCATTTTCCCAGCACACTAACTAATGCGTAGCATTTCAGGACAGTGAATTGCTTCCACTCACGTTCTCCCCAGAATGAGGAAGGATCAAGGAGATGCCACAAGAAGCAGCCCCTACTGCCTCACACCGTTGTTTCTCTGCATCTCACTGACCTACTGCACCAATGCACTTGTTAATAAGATACAAAAACCTAATTTAATGGTGTGGGATGAATCTGTCATTCCCTGCGGGGATCAGACAACTCACAGTGCAGGTGCATTGGCAGAAGTACCTCACAACATTCAACTCAGAAGGACACAATGAAGCTCTTCTGAAAGGGTTGAACCAGTACAAGGGCATGGCTGGGGGTTGACCTAGCAGCCGCTTCCAGCTCTGAAAAGAAGCAGGCAGTGTTCAGCTGAGCCAGGAACCTTTTCCGTGTACTGAAACTGAATCCCACCGCGATACAGCACACAGGTCCTTTTTAACGGTTTGAAAAGTTAGCCGTGGACACAGACCAACCAAGAACTCCTCATCAGCAGATAAAAAGTGTGGCTCCTTGGCAGGCATCAGAGTCCAGTCAGGCTGTTCTGAATGCAACACATACACCTTATACACCAGGGGTCGGCAACCTTTCAGAAGTAGTGCGCCAAGTTTTCATTCATTCACTCCCATTTAAGGTTTCACGTGCCAGTCATACTTCTTAACGTTTTTAGAAGGTCTCTTTCTAGAAGTCTATAATATAGAACTAAACTAGTGTTGTATGTCCAGTAAATACGATTTTAAAAATGTTTAAGAAGCTTCAATTAAATTAAAATGCAGAGCCCCCTGGACCGGTGGCCAGGACCCGGGCAGTGTGAGTGCCACTGAAAATTAGCCACGTGCTGTCTTTGGCACACGTGCCATAGGTTGCCTACCCCTGTTATACACAAACAGAGATGCCTCTCCCCCAAACAGTTTGGAAGAAGCAGAGTAGTGCTTATCCTATAGCAGAGATGGGCAAACATTTTGGCCCGAGGGCCACAGCAGGGTGTGAAACTATATGAAGGCCGGGTAGGGAAGGCTGTGCCTCCCCAAACAGCCTGGCCCCCGCCCCCTCCCACTTGCCACCCCCTGACTACCCCCCCTCAGAACCCTGACTGATCCAAACCCCCCCTGTTCCCTGACCACCCCTCCAGAGACCCCACCACAGCTCACTGCCCCCTGGAATCCCAACCCCTATTCAACCCCCTCCCTGTCCCCAGACTGCCCCAACACCTATCCACACTCCCATCTCCTGACATGCCCCCTGGGACTCCCACGCCTATCCAGCCACCCCGTTACCCCTCTCCTGACTGCCCACTGGGAGTCCCTGCCCCTGCCCCCTGCTCCCCGCATCTTTATCATGCTGCTCAGAGTGGCAGGACTGGCAGCCATGCTGCCCAACTGCAACCAGACACACCACTGTGCTGCCCAGAGCGCTGGTGGCATGGTGAGCTGAGGCTGCGGGGTAGAGGGTGACAGCAGGGGAAGGGCTGGGGGCAGGACAGTCCCATGGGCCAGATGTGGCCCACAGGCTGTAGTTTGCCCACCTCTGTCCTATGGGTGGGGGGGGGGGGGGAGAGATCAGAACTGGGCTTATTGGTAATCAGCAGCTAACTAGAGAAAGCCCTGGTCCACACTTTTAAGAGCAGGATTTCACACTGGGGCAAACCTGACAGAGAGAAAACATTTAAACTAATTCACTTCACCTGCAGATGTATGCACCTTCTTTGCTTCTGTGGCTGCATTTTTTAAGCTGTTGCTTTTAAACAATGATAACACTTTTCATCCAACTAATTTCATTTATTAGTGATGCCTCACAAAGGGAGGAATAAGTGCCTTATTTCATAGATGGGGAATCTGAGGTATGTGACGCTTAAGTGATTTGCCCAAGGTCATGCAATGAGTCAGTGGCAGAGTCAGGAATAGCAGTCAGTCCCCTGACTCACAATCCCCTGCTCTAGCCACTAGGCAATATCTCCCAGGCTGGTTTCTCCTTCTGTTTGACCATGCAATTAAGTTATCATCCTTTTTTTAGGACGTCAATTCCAGAGGAATGCTTGTTTCTGTCACAAATTCAGACTCCAGACTGATTGACACCAAGAGGAGGATGTGCCATAAGGAAAAACGCATTTCCCACTCTCCCCCCCCCCCACCACTTGTTTATAAGCTAAACCATCCCTGAAAACTATTCTTGCCACTTGTGTTAATTATGAGAACCACACAAAGTAGGGAGAGTTAGTTCAAGGGCTCTCACACTTCTCTGGCACATAGCCTACATCTGAGTAAAGAATAATTGCACCGATACCTCTTCTCTGATCTGTCATCTTACAAACCGTCCTCCTCCCATTCGCAATCACATCAAGCCCTATGGCACCTACAGCAATTCCAGGCGTATTTTTAATATTTATGAACCAAGGAGGAGCCAGCCTAATGGGACCAGGCAGCTCTCTGGGGATGACCAGCAAGAGCCCACTGAGCAGAGTATAGGAACTACTGGACCCGTTTAATATCCTCCCCAAAGTAAACGTTCTTAACGTGACTTATTCTGAAGCTGCTACATCCATTACATCCAAGCTGTGCAAATACAGCTTCTGCAGGAGGGGCTTGGACTTTAGTGAGGTTCAAAGACACAGTTAATACAAAACAAAGCTCTGCTCCATTTGTACTGGGGGATCCTGTCATTGTAGGCCAGGTGGCCCAATATGGCTGTACTTCTAGCAGAGACGTGGCCTTGGGAAACAAGGTTAAATGTGATGCCAGCACCTCGCTCACTCACCTTACTGCTGATGTCCTCTCGCTTGCTTCTAGGCTTGCTCCTCCTCAGTTTAATGGATGGGGAGCGAAGCAGGTTTTTTATCCTGCTTGTTATGGTAGATCCTTCAACCGACATCATAGCTGGGCGAAGGGAGAGGATCACCCCACTCAAAAACAAACGTCAGTTTTGTGGCCAGCACACCCACGGGGTCAGAGCCAACTCGCGCTCCTTCACATGTCTCTCACTGACTCTGTTTTCTGGGGATTCCCCGCTCTGCTTCACCAGAACCTGTGAACTTCTGGGCCAAGGTGCTGGCGTCCGTTTTCAGATTTCTCCTTTGCAGACGGTAGAGCATCAGACCAGCTGTAATCTAAAACACAAGGATTCATGGGTCAAAAAACCATTCTCAATAGCCTGGACTTTTGCATTTCTAGGTAATGCAGAGTGAAAGCCAGACTCCCTATAAGTCTTTCTGGGATATGGATGGACGGGGTATCATTCATTCACGGTGGCAAAGAAGATTTTTAAACGTTGCAAATGACAATTTTGTATTTATTAGTAATTGACAAATCTAAAGAGACACAATGTTGATGCGCCTGACAAGAGAGATTTCCGGATTTAAGTATTAAACACAGATAATCTGATCCTGCCTGGATGGAGGCAAGCAGCCCCTGGGAACCCACATGGAGCCCATAACAGTCAGGAGTTCATCATCCCCATACATCCAATTGCAGAATCAGTGCCACCTACTAGGGCAGAGGTCAGGGACCATTTTATAGGATGCAGAGCATGTTGTTGTGTTTAAATAAACAATAACAAAAATATAAGTCACAGCAAGGCACAGAGAGTAGATAAGAGACAGACTGCCGGTGTTTTTAAAGCTCCCATAAATTTACCTCTGCTTTTTAATATACTGTACATAATCTAAATATAAAGTCATACAATATTACACACACACACACACCCCTCTATTTATAAAGGGGATCAGCAAGGAATCGTGACCGCTGGCAAGGATTAGAGAGATCTCGGGCCAAACCTCTGCCCAAGCTAGCGAGCTGCGGGGAGGGAGAGAGAGAGAAAATCAAGTCAGGTTTCTAACTGAAGTCGTTTGCACTAAAATATCCTCCTCGCTTTCCTACAAGATGGGTGGGGGAGAATGCTAGAGTCAGCAAGATCGCGAGCCCTTTCAGAGCACTGCCCACTCATTTTGCAGAAACGAGATGGTAGGGACGGGGTAATTTGGTTCGTTTTAATTAAATCAGAACGTTTCCGTCCCCCAAAAACCAAACAAACTTTTCCAGCAGGCGGTGTCTATTACCTTGGTGCAGCGGGAGAGGTATCGGCTGGAGGGGGCGGGGGGCAGCAGGGAAGTGCGATTAAAAAGGATTTCTCCAAGGCTCTGTCCATCCAGCCAACCTTCCGTGAAAGGAAAACCAGCTCCGAAGTCAGCGGCGTCCTCACGGCTCTGCAGGCATCGGCTCCGGTACGCGGGGAGAGGAGGAGCGAGACCCAAACTGCAGCGAGAATCCCGAGTTCGTCACCACTTCGCAGAGGGTTTTAAAAATGCGGGAGGAGAAGTGCGGGGCGGGAGACCTGCGGCTCCGCTGGTGAATTTCCCCGCAGCCTGTAACGGGGCTGAAACTGACCCGAGTCCCTGCCCCGTATCCTCCCCCCGGGATCCGATCGCCGTCCCCGGCTGGCCGCGGCGGCTCGCCTGCGCGCTCAGCTGTTTCCGCTCCCGGAGTTCCAGGCGGGCTCCGCTCGCGTCCCCCCGCGGCAGCCCCAGCCTGCGCGGAATCGGATCGTCTGCGCCTGCAGCAGCCTCTCAGCGCTCACACACAGCCCCAGCCAGGCGGCTTCGCTGGGCTATGGTGGCCCAGGCAGATCAAAACGCGAAACTGACAGGCCAAAAAAAAAGGGGGGGTTGAAATTGCAGAGAGGGAGGACTGGGAAATCCCGCAAAAGCAAACCCTGGTGCAGAGATTGGCGGGCTGCAGAGCCGGGGCCGGGAGCGGCGGCTGGGACTGGCAGAGGAGGAATTGGAGAGCGATTGTTAGATCTCCCTGGGAGAAGCAATTGTACTTCACCCTGGGGTGCCTGGTGCCGCCTTTGCAGGCCGGTCTCTTCTGTCCTCTAGCGGGTCTTGTGCCACGCTCACCCCGCCGCACCTGAGCGCTGTGCATTGCATATCTCCCTGGGGGCTGTTCCCCTCCAGTTACCCGGACCCCGGCCTCTGCGGCACCAGCCAGTCCACCCTTGTCTCCCATTCACCAGGGAGCCGGGGCTGTTACCTGAGAGAAGGGGATTCCACCCACGTGGGTATCATGCGGCCCCAGCCCAGAAGCTCAATATTAGCCCAGTCAGTGCTTCGTTTGTAAGGAAAGAGGTGCTGAGCTCAAGCTAGTTTTGTATTTTCATAACTGATGTGCCAAGCCCCGAGGTGCTGGGGCGCTGCCCTGGCACAAAATGAGGGCTGGAGCCGGAGGGTAGTTGGTGCCTGTACAGCGTGGGCATCAGGCAGAAGGGGCAGAGCCCGGGGCTCACCTCTCCAAAGGGGGGCTCCACCCACCACCCATGCTGGACAGGTACACAAGGGAGTATGGCCAAAGTTCCCCTCCCTGCATTCTCCTAGGACTGCAGCCCAGTGCTGTCACTAGGGGCACTAATCACCTCAAAGTGGGTCGGGAGGCAGGAGAGCCATAGTCCCTCCCACCAGCACCAGCCAGCAAGTGTGAGGCTCCAGGAGCAGCTCCAAGACAGAGGGTAGGAGCAGCACATGGCAGTGGGGGGAGGGACAGCTGAACTGCCAGCAATTGATAGGCTGCTGGGCGGCTGCCACACAAGGAACTTAGAGGAGAGGGGAGCTGATGGGGGGCTGCCGGTCCATGTTGGTTCCAAGCCCCCATCAGCTAGTTCCAATGGGCTGCTCTTCCTGCAAGCAGTGGACAAAGCAGGTGCCTGACATGTTAGAAGGGGCATTTCACAGCTTTAAACGAGCATGTTCCCTAATTGATCAGCAAGGAAACAACTTTAACCAGGACAACTTTAAGTGAGGAGTTCCTGTATAAGAACTTGAAGAGAACAAAACCACAAAATAAAAGAGTTAAAATGTCCAAGTTTTTAACCATCAGTAGGTTTCACTGTGAATAGCCCATGAACTTCATATGTCATAGAGCTGTGGCTTCAGGCTCCACAGACTAAGAAACACACTCCTGTATCATTCAGAATGTTTTCTACACTATCAGAAGAGCTAGACTCTATTTATTTAATGAAATTCATTTATACAGAAACAGAGCATGCCTGAGAAGTGCTCATAATGGTCTCCCAGCTAAAGCTGGTTGGAAATGGAGGGCAGTTTTCATGTAAAATGTTTATTTTTTCAATGAAATAAACAAATATCTCAAACAATTAAATATTTTGATTGGGGAATGCTCCACACTGGAGTTATACTGTGGGCATCTCATGTTCCCATTTGCTTGTGTAGGCCGGGTTTCCTGGATAGACTACGTCTTCCATGATGAACCCTGGTTTCCCCTCTTGGTGAGGGGAGGCCACACTGCAACAGCATGTCTAATTTGAATAAAATATTTGTTTTGGGATGGTCATTTTGACAAAAAAATAACTACATTTTCCACAGAAAACAGCCACTTTGGAGGGAGAGGAGGGAAATTGTAAATCAACAACAACAACAACAACAACAACAATTTTCCTCAGAAAAACACATTCAGCTGGAAGTTTTCAACCAGCCTTACTTCTATCTCCTTTGGTGGTACACTTCTATAACATCCTGAACTACTGGTACAGATGTGTGTGCACTGGGGATTATGAACCACTGCCAGATGAGCACTGTATCTGAGCTCTGCCTTTGAAATTGGGGGGAGAGTTCTATTGTTCTTTCATCCCCGCCCCCCCAAACTCTGATAGATTGTCATTATTCTGTAAGATGAAACAAGACTACCGTGGCACGAAGCTTTGTAACTGCAATAGGGCAATATTTTTTTAATCATATAAAGTACCGCTGCAAAATTCTACCTCAGCTCCTCATTGTGGCACAGTGGTGATCCTCGCCATCTGATAGCTATGGTAGCGGGGCGTATGCCCTGGCAGGTCTAGCCATGCTACAAAGGGGTTGGACTATCCAATACAGGGAGGGGGATTGCTCCCTCAGAGGAGAGAGCACTTTTCCTTCTCAGAGGTTGAATGCTAGCTAAGCTTGAGAAGGGGACGGCTCAAAATCAACAGCTAAAACAACACAAATAAATGGGCCTCAGTTCCCTGTGCGTCAGTTGAACCATTCTACGGTTGTGGAGCAGAAATCGAGTGACGAGAGGCTGCTAAAAATGTAAGGTGCCAGGCTGCCATGGAAAAAGACAACCCTCGCTGTGTGTGCTTACACCTGTTGCTGGCGAGGGAGGAAACATTAAACCATCTGACGGAGGAGAAGAGAAGAGAAAAGGATAAGATGCGACATCCTTGGTGTCTGTGAAACCGGAAGAAAGAAAGAATTGGAAGTCAACTGGAAGGATGGAAGTGCTCGGAGACTCAGAAAGGAGATGGTGCTAGAAATGTTGGAGGAGTGTAAGTGAGGACAAAGAAGTGGAAGAATTCTACTGAGAGCTCGAAAGAGCCCTTGTGCAAAAGTCCACTCACACTGTAACAATGGGAGATTTCAACACCGAAGTCAGGCAAGGGAAAGCTGGCAAAAAGTTCAAAGAGAGATATGGCAGTGGCGAAAGGAATGAAAGAGGAGAAAAGCTGGTAGCAATGGCAGAAATGAAAGAACTGTACATGGCATACACCTGGTGCAAAAAGAAGATTGCAAGAAGGTGAATGTGGATCGCAACAAATGCAGAGAGCAAGAACAAAATCAACTATATTTTAGTCAACAAAACTCACATCGTCCCAGACAGCTCTGTGATGCTGCCCTTCAACACTGACAGTGACCATCGCCTGCTTAGAGCAAAGCTGATTTTCAACAAAGCAGTGGAAAAGAAGGCGCTACAGAATGCAAACAGGAAACAGCGAAGACATTTGATGAAGCAAAGCTGAAAAAAGTGATTTCTGGGTTTGACTGGAGCCAGTCAGAAAAGTGTGATGAGGACTATAGTATCTTTGCCGACGAGCTGAGACGTTGCATAAAAGCCACTAAAATCAAAAAGCCAAAGGGAAGAATCTCGAACGAAACAAAAAGCTTGATGGAGAAGTGGAGAAACATGAAAAGGAGCTCGGACAACAACTTCAGGTATTCCGTTTTGTGCAAGCTTATGCAGCAAAAACTGAAGGATGACTTTGAGAACTTCCGGAAAGAAAAGCTCCTTAAAACAGCTGAATCATGCAAGAGCCTCAGGACATGCAAGTGGGAATTGACTCAGTATAGATTGAGCGTAACAGCATTGAAGAACAAGGATGGAGAGACAGTCATTGACAGAGCAGGGATGGAGGAGGTCTGCAAGGACTTCTTTACAGAATTGTTCAAATCAAGAATCAACGTCCCTCTCCCAACGCTCCAAGAGTCAGAAGAACGCGCCCCCCCAATAACTGTCGGTGAAGTCCGAAGCACACTACACCAGATGAAGAAGGGAAAAGCTCCAGGCAAAGATGGAATAACATCAGAAATGATTTCTGCAGGAGGCGAAGAACTTTGGAAGGCCCTTGCTTTAAGATTCAGTTGAGATCTTGAAGAAGGAAGAATACCATCAAGCTGGAAGGAGTCGAACACCATCTTGCTGCATAAGAAGGGAGATCGAGAAAAACTTAAGAGCTACCGCCCTATTTGCCTGCTCACTCACATTGACAAGCTCTGTACAGAGGTGATAACAAACCGACTCTCGCAGAGTCTGGATGAATCCCGAGAGAGCAGGCAGGATTCCGAAGGAATTTCAACACAATCAACCTTATATTCACCCTCAGGCAGCTCCTAGAAAGAGCGAGGGAATACAAACTCCCACTGTGCTTTGCTTTCGTCGACTATGAAAAGGCCTTCAATAGCGTCGAGTTCAATGCAATATTAAAGGCGCTCGTAGAGCAGGGAATTAACACGCAGTACATCAGTTTGTTGAAGGAAGCGAACACTGGATGCACAACAGACATTACTCTCCTCGAAATTCCCCTCTGCACCCCAATCGAGAAAGAGGTGACACAAGGTGATACAATTTCACGCCAACTATTCACCGCCTGCCTCAAAATGGTTATGAACAAGATTAATTGGAGGAGTGGTGTCAACATAAATGGAGAACGATTATTTCATCTCGGATTTGCGGAGGACATTGTGCTAATTGCTGAAAGCACAGTGGGTCACCACTCTTGAATGAGGGAGGCCATTGGGTGCTAGAGCAATACAAATGATAATAACTATTAGAGGCCGTGGAAGTTTCAGTTTCACTGCTGGGGTCACAGATTCAGCCATTTCAGACATTGCACTATGACGAGAGTCTCTCTTTCCTCGCTGCGATTTTCTTCTTGGACTGTGTGGTTGTTTAAATGGCACGTTTAATGCAAAGAACCATAAATGCGGAATGAGAACAGATGCCATGGAAACAAAATGCTTGATTATTTTTTAAAGGGTAAGAAAATTGGCCCCCAACCTCCCTGCTTTTCTACTAAACAATATCATGCCGATCATTCAGTAAACTCACAAACGGATTTAAGGCAAAGGGGTCTTTTGTAAATGATTTTAAGCAAAACATGTTTTTCTTATTGAAATATCCTGATCACAGCATAACGCAAGAGAGAACACAGGCCAACAGGGTTACGTCTATACACACTTCACATCAATACGACGACATAAAAACGTTGTCCTTGAACTTTCAGCCCTTACATACCCAAAATGCCACTCGACACCAGTGGTTCACTTAAGGGATGTGAGAGCACAGATTCTCCCTGGCTCCTTCTCCTCAAAGCACTTGGGGTTTGATCATCAGAGTTGCTGAGTGACTCCTGGGAGCTGCCTTTCCCCCCAGCTGTGTGATGCTCAGTAACACGAGTATGATCGAGCGGGGGGTAAGAGTTACATTTTCTATAAGAAAATAAGGCCAAGATTTTCAACAACGGCGCCCACAATGAGGCTCCCAAATCCCCTACACTGCAATTAGACCCCTGAGGCTGGCCTGTGCCAGCTGACTGGGGCTCACAGGGCCTGGGCTAAGGGGCTGTTAATCTCAGTATAATATACTTGGGCTCACACTAGACCCCGGGCTTTAGGCCCCTGTGAGGTCCTAGCCTGAGCCCCCCAGCTGGAGTCAGCTGGCACGGCCAAGCCAGGGGTGTCTAATTGCCGTGTAGACATACCCTAAGTGAGTTGACTTTAGTGGGAGCTGCTGTGTGCTCAGAACCGACCATTTATTTTTGCCCCTAAATATTGATTTAGGGACCTAACTTTTGGCAGGCCAACATTTTCAAGGCGACCATACAAGCTTCCACTGCCCTCGCCCACAGGAAAGCATGCGGTTGTTTTGCCTTCAGAGTCTATTGCTGAGCCCCTTGCTCAGCCGTGACACCTTCTAATTCCCATCCCAGCCGGGACAGCGGGCTCTTGGTGCACCCGGAGCACTGCTAGCGCCGTGATTTGATGGTACTCCGGCAATAGTCGGGGCTTTGCTCCTGGCCTCAGGGGATTGGGTGAAAATCTCAATGTTCCGTTCAGAAAAGGGCCTTTGTAGCCCCCATCTCCACCACCTTTCTGCCAGCAGAGTCCCCCGCCTTGGGAGAACGCTGAGTTGGTTATCGCTGGCTGATTTACCACACTTTGCATCTGAGCGGACCATGACAAATGTGCTTAGACTGAGGGCCCCTCTACACTGTCATCTTCAATGAGGAGAGATCGGGACACAGATGTAACACAACCGGGCTTATCTATCTAATGTGATAAGAGAATTATCAATACGGAGATGGGTAGAACTCGGGTCATGGGCACATTCATTCTTTACCATGGCACATTTGGCTGTTTAGACAGGCCCGAACTCTCTACACCTGGCAAAACACCCAGAGTTTTCTTTAACCCTTAACCTAACACAACCTGGTCTATCCACACACACTCGTTTTATCACCTGGCTGGGTCCCAGTGGAGTTACAACCGTGCTTCAGCTCATTTGATTTCATAGTGTGTTTATTTGGGACCTTAGCCATTGGACACTGACCAAAATAGTGATGCTTAAGGCGAGGTGGTCACTGACTCATTGACAAGGAGGCCAAGGCTGGAAAGCTCACAGAATGGCTGGGTCTGAGGTGGAAAGGTCGATTGGGGGAGTCCCGAGCTGAAAACTGCCTCTGAGCACTGTTTAATTGAACTCATGGAGATGGCATCTGTGTAAGGGAGAAGGAAAGCTTTGCCCCAAGCTGGAGGTCTACAGCTGAGCTGTCCTTTATCAGGCACTTCAGGGAAAGGAAAGGAAAGTGCCCAGTGTGGTACAAGAGCCAGAGGCTGTTCCCTGTGTGAGACGTGTTGGGGACAACTGCTCCTAGGGGCACATAAGGATCACTTACCCTCCTTTTTCCTCGGTTGCACCAACTGCCAACGAACTCATTGTCCCATTCGCCTGCAGTTGGTGCATCCCAAGAAAAATGGGAAAGCGATGTGATTTTTGAAGATATCCTGTGTGGAAAGTGGGGGTCTGCTTTCTACCGGGTGTGCTGCAGCTATGCTCCAAGGTGAAACTCCCCCATGCAGAAAGCCGGCCCCACGGCCTCGGCCTCACTTGAATCCCCTGAGGGGCGGGCAGCTGAACCGTAGGTATGACGATGGTAAGAACACCCAGTGGGACACGTTTCACCCACTTAGTGCAGGCTACACAGGCACTTTCATGCTGGCAGAGGTAGGTTCAAAACACAGCACATGGTAGTTGAAGGGAAGGGGAGGTGCAGATCGCTGACTGATGCTGAGGTATGTAAAGTGGACTGGTTGTGTGACACCTAATCACCCAGCACACAGGAGCACCCACTCACACCTAGATATGTTGCTATTTCAGTCCATCGTGCAGTGTGAAAGAATCACACAAATGGCCCAGAGGACTCCCCCTCCCACTCCTTCCCATGCCAGCTGCACTCAGCTAAGTATACTAGACACACGTTTGAATCCGATTGCTACTGTTCTGCCAATTCGCTGCTCTGCCAGCAGGTGCATTGCGCCCATCGACCCAGCTAAGTATCCTGGCAAACGCGTATTTTCTTGCAGTGAATGGGGCAGCCGGGCCTGCAGTAGCGGGAGCCGGAACTTTTAAGACATCGTCATGTCAATTTCCCATTGCCAGGTCTGGACACACTGAGCTCCAAGGGACTCCTGCTTTAGACAGAGAGACACAACGGCGTTTGCTGCCTGCTTTGATGGGGACAATGGCCCACAGGACACATGCTTTCTCATGTGAGCTCATTTCCCCCATCCCTTGCTTGCTGACCCATGCTGGGAGGATGCTGACCATAGCATACATTGTTTTCCTATGAGTGCAATCTAGTCATGCATGTTTCTAGTACATACTTAGCCCATAGTTTTGTAATTGACCTTAATAAACGTGTTTACTCCATTTCCCTTCATCATGTGCTTTCCAGGTCTAGGGAACAGTAATTAAGGAGAACAATGGCACATACGTAACGTCTATGAACCCGAACTACACAATGCACTGGCTGCGGGAGTTCTGGATTTTCTTCCTCTTTAGTTGTTTAGCACCAGCAACGTGCTCCGCACTGTTACACAGCACAGAGTGAGACTCCATCCCTGCTCTGTGACACTGACAATCTCGCAGCTCACTACTCAGGCCATAAAGTTATGCGGCTTCCAGCCACCCAAATGCTTTTAGTTGCCATGAGCTAGAGCCAGCAAAATAAAAGGACTATCACTTCACTTACCTAAATTGCCATCGGCAGCCCTGCCTCCATTTGGAACATGCCTTTAATGAGTATTGCACAAACCCTGCTGCTGGCAAGCAAAAACAAGGCACAGCTCTTGAGAGTGGTGTCATTAGAGGTTTACATTGCACTAGTTGAAGCACATTTGTTTGGATCAGTTTTCACAATATATTAACCGGGATTGCAAGGGCCACAGGAGCTAAAGGCAGCTGGGTTCTGATTTGCGAAATTACTGCAAATGTCATCAGAATCTCCCACTCCAGTAATAAGGAGCAAACACAAACATCTGAAAAGTAAATGGTTGAAAGCATGCAGGTTCTATTTGCGATGTTTCCTATATCACACTATGGCAAGGCTTAGCTGAGCTGGCTTTGGATCCTGCCACTGCCTCAGTTTCCCCTTCTTCCCCGTGTAATCAAACGCCACATGACATTTTCAGAGTCTGGTTTAGTGAAATCAAGTTCTAAATATAGAACAGTCTTCTACCCAGCCTCCTGGGTGGAGGCATGGGGCTCTTACATGGTCCCAGCTGAGGTACCTAAGTCAAATATGATGATTTCTGAAAATCTTATTTCATCATATAAAATAAAAGATTTTATTTTAATCCCAAAGGACCCGACACATTACCTCGCAGGTTAATGAATCTTCCAGATCTTACCCAAATACATGCTACAGCCAATTCTTATTAACTAAACTAAAATTTATTAAAAAACAAAAGAGAGAGAGAGTGTGATTAAAAGATCAAAATGCATACAGACCTGAGTTCGATTCATTGTGGTGCAGATTCATAGCAGAGATGGTGAGCTTTGTAGTTGCAAAGAGTTCTTTTAGAATTCAGTTCATAGGTTATAGATATAGACCAATGTCCAAATCTCATATTCAGGGCACACCAGCATAACTGAGACCTCAGGCTTGGGACTCAAACTTCCCCTGATGAAGCTTAAGTAGATCTGAGATGACAGCCTCAGGACCCAAGGATCTTTTCTACAATTTCTTTTTTTTTGACAAGTTGGAGTTCACAAGGTAATTGGCATGACTGAACGAGGTCCATCACTAGTACCTGGCTATAGAATTAACAGAAGGCAATTTAAATGCTTGCTCCTCCACCATTCACAAATTATTCGCTATACATTTCAAAGCAAGATGAATACAGAGATATCCCATGTTTGCAGTTCATTGAACCGATAGGATGTTCTTTTGACCTCTGCATTATCAGAATACAGCCTAGACAGGGACTGTTGATTGCAGTTTCCACCCTACTCATACATATGTAAATACACAAAAACACAAACATTATCTCCCCGCATGTCTTTTGAGGGCTATTTATTTTGCAGGATGTTTAACCCTTTTTAGCCAGGCGTCACAGTCAGACTCTCACAGTATGTCTACACTGCAGTCCAACACCCATGGGCGGCCCATGTCAGGTGACTCGGGCTCACAGGGCGCAGGCTTCAGGGCCGTACAAGTTGGTGTAGACGTTCAGGCTAGAACCTGGGCTCTGGGATCCACTCACCACATGGGGTCCCAGAGCTTGGGCTCCCGCCCGAGCCCAAACGTCTACACTGCAATTTTCCAGCCCCACTGCTTGAGCCCCATGAGCCCCAGCCAGCTCTGGGTGTTTCACTGCAGTGTAGACGTACCCTCAGTACCATGTGGGACAAGCGCGTATGGCAACAGTGCTGACAACACTGGTCCCGCTGCTTCCAGAAAAGTCCCAGCTCCTCACTGAGCCATAAGAGAGAGGAAGAGTTCCAGGCTCCAGAGCATGAATCTGTCCCAGTGGGGACAGGACCTGAGCCAGGCTCGGAGATCGTCACTAGCAAAGTGCTGTTATTTTGTGGGGCTGGGATTTTCAAAGAATTTAAAGGGAGGCATGTGCCCAGCTCCTATTGCCTTTCAGTGGGAGCTGAGAACACCTCATTACTGCAGGCCCCTGGGGGAAACCCACCCTCAGTTTTTCACCAGTTCATCCTCTGCCTCCTTGTTTTTTTCTCCTTGAAAATGCACAAAATGCAGAGAAACTTCTCTAGCACAGGCTTGAAAACCCCACTGCCAGCATGAAACGACACCTTTGCTTAGCCATGGCAGGACAGAACAGGAAAGATCTTGGAGAACAGTTGCCAATAGGACATAATGTACTAAATCTGATCCAAGCAGGAGAAGACTCCAACATGAAACACCATTTGGTCCTGTCAGAATAGGTGGATGCCCTTCCAGACAAGGACACAGACCCGTCCCCAGGACAATGCCCTTTGTGAGTCTGGTGACAAAACCCAGGGTCAGATCCAGGACAGCACTTTCCAGGTGTCTATCCCTACAGCGCTCAAGAACATTGTGGTGTTTTAGATGCTACTTGTAACTCTTAGGACTGGGGGACTGTAGGACAGGAAACAGGAAGGAGGGGGGAGGAGTTGAGCCAAGCCTGAGTTAGAGCTACAGAGGGGTGCAGCAGCAGCTCTGTAAAGAGGTTTCACAGTTGTTAAATAAAGGCTGTTAAAGTTTGTTAGTACCTTGCCTGCTTGATACAACAAACATGCTTAACTTCAGGCATGTAGTTGTTGCCATTGCTAATGTGCTGTTTGGACTGGGGACACTTTCCTTAATTGGAGCCAAGGTAGGCAGCAAATAAAGGCCAAATCCAAGAAAACGCAGCCAGGTAGTCATCCGACAGAAGGACTGATCAAAGGAAGGGCAGACAGGACACTGCGGGCAGATCCTTTGGTCACAGGGAGGAATTCCTCAGGCACCATGGTGTTGAGCATAAAAACTAGACTGAATTCTGCAGGGCAGAGCAGCCTACGCTAACATTTCGGAAGCGAGGAAAGGAATTGAAGTGGAAAGCTGGCTGCCCCTGGGACACACAAATGGAAGTGATGAAAAATAAAAACAACGGGCACAGCAAATAAGCAACAAAGCCAGCGGCGTGGCATCTGAACTACTACCGGAAGGGTTGACATGACATAAGGGAAGGCCAGCCAGTCGGTAACAGTGGCCTAAGAAGGAGCACACAGAGAAGGTATTAGAGCTCGGCTAATAGATTAATAAACCCCCATGAATAATCACTCAAATCAAACACTCTGTTTGCTTCCATAGTCTCTGCTAACTGCCAATATACTAGTGAGCAGGTCAACGGACAGAGATACTCACAAAACCAGTAAGATTTAGTGGACTCATATATTTGAACTCAGTTTTAGATCTGATGGAAAAAAGAGATAGTGAGTTAGTTCCCACTGCTGTTTTCATTTTCTCATTACAGTTTTCTTGTAGCTTGCAAAGAAGAAGAATTATATCCTCAAGGAAACAGTCAAAAGGGCTTCCATTAACACTCATAACTACATGAGCTATGATCAGCCAATCAAAGGATGAGGACCAATACTCTGTGACCAATCACAATCAAGCAACCCAACTCGAAGTTAAAACACATAATTCAAACGTTTGCGCCCTTGTTTTAGTAAGTGAAAACACAAAAATGTTGCCAACATTTAGTCTAGAAGTACTTGGGGGCTTGAGGGCAGAACCCTGGAGACATGCTTGTGAGGCTGGCAGGTCAGGTGCCAACTTGTACCAAGGCCCTACGTCTCACTGAACACCAACAACTTCATACCTGGAAACCAGTCTGGCTCACCTGTGTGGTAGCACTGTGAAAACAGACATTAGGTTTGTAAGAATGTGTTGAGCGTTTGGACTTTAGGAAATGCTTGTGAGTTGCTGCCTGCATTCATCTGACTTAGAATATCCATAGCCTGTGTTATAAGGTAATATTTCAGCATGTGCTTTGTAACTATGAACGGGCTTGCTATGAGACTTCTCACCCCACCCTCCGGAGAAGTATTCCCAAGCCTGAAACACTAGTTTACTACACCAGGTGTCATCTCCTGCCCAACAAAAGAAGGCCCATAGACACCAGATGAATCATTGTGGAACATCAGTGGACAAAAGACCTTGTTGATTGCTCCCCCCACACCCAGGAAGCAGGGACAAACCCTCATCCCATCCCAGTTTGAACTCTGGGTGTTAGGTTACACTACAAGGATTATAGCGCGTTTACCTATTGCACTATATGGGACGCGCTATAACCATAGTGCTATAAGATGGGACGCCGTGGCCACATTTGCTGCAACTGCCGTGGCACAGGGAGTGGTGCATTATGGGCAGCTATCCCAGCATTCAGCTGGGTGCAACGTGCTTAATTAAAATTTCACTGCTTAATTACTTGAGTTAAGAGCGGAGTTCTGTAAAGGAACTTCCGCATTCCTCCTTCCCTTTGCAAAACAACACAAACACATCAAATGCCTTAAATGGCTTGTTAATTGCCTTAAATGGCTCGGAGGCGTGCCAGAGATCCCTTATAGCATAATGACCGATTACACTTGCCATAACACGCTACAGGGAATACGCAAAAGCTTTTATTCCTTTTGAAAAGGTGGTTTACAAATAGCGCAATAAGCCCGTACTTTTAGCGCAAAATGTGCCTTGCCAATGTGTTCGTTTTGAGAGTTATAGCGCTCCTGGAGGCTTTATAGCGCTATAAAGCGCCAGTGTAACCAACCCCTGGGGGAAGGGAATAAAAATCCCCGACCAGGTGTTGTCTTTGGTGAGAGATCTAGGGTACAACTGACCGGGGGTATATGGCTGATCCTTTGGGACTAGCATAACCTGAATGTTGTGATTTTTGGTGTAAGGGCCCATTGATCACAAAAGTAGACTTGCTTGGGTGGCAAGATAGACTGGAGTGCCCAAGGGGACTGTCTGTGACCCCATGTCAAGGCTGTTACAGTGCTGGAGGAGTTCACACTTGATACTTGGTTGATGAAATGTAGGTACAGAACTGACAGCCAGTTTGGGGGTTGCGCCCTAGTCTGTAGCAGTCTGCCCTGAGATTCGCACCCAGTCCTTGAGCTGCTCCAGACAGTATGACCAGACTGCACTAGACAGCGAGCCAGGGCAGTGCATAGACCAGTGGTCGGCAACCTTTCAGCAGTGGCGTGCCGAGTTTTCATTTATTCACTCTAATTTAAGGTTCCGTGTGCCAATAATACATTTTAACATTTTTAGAAGGTCTCTTTGTATAAGTGTTTAATATAGAACTAAACTAGTGTTGTATGTAAAGTAAATAAGGTTTTTAAAATGTTTAAGAAGCTTCATGTAAAATTAAATTAAAATGCAGAGCCTCCCGGACCGGTAGTCAGGACCCAGGCAGTGTGAGTGCTGCTGAAAATCAGCTCGCGTGCCGCCTTTGGCACACGTGCCATAGGTTGCCTACCCCTGGCATAGACTCATGCTAGCGCTCTAAAATGAGCTGTGGAGATGGTGCTCTGAAGCCTGGGTTTGGGGGCGAGCTTGAGAGCCCAAGCGCCAGCTCAAAGCACGACCGTCTATGGAGCTATTTTCAGAGCTGTGGCTTGAGCCCCGCTAAGCACATAGTCCCAGCCGCAGTGTAGACAGCCCCTGGCGGGCCTCCAGCCAATGGCGTTGTGGTAATGCAGGCAGCTGGCCTGGCAAATGCTCCAGTTTGTGACTTCCTAGGCGGAAGAGCCTTGGAGCCTAAACAGATTGCTGATGCAGCGTGTCTCTCTCTCATTGTTCCTGTGGCAACGAGTGACCCAGTTAGGTTGAGCCCCTGCGTCTGATCCGCTTTTCTGCTACTGTCTCCAGCTGTACAGTCAGTGTGTGTCAAGGAGCTGTACACACACACACCACACACACACCTTTCAGCCTGCACCAGGTGCTCCACAGCTGACTGTACCCTCAGCGAGTGATGCAGCTTGCTCCGAGGTTATTGCTTTGCTGCTGCTGACCTTTCCGCCTGTCCCAGCTGCATGAAAATCAACTTCTCTTTCCGTCATGAATGTGCCCATTGTACGGTAGTTTTCAGTGTAATTATTGTCCCCTCTCAGTCAGCAAAGTTTGTGAAGCTGGACGTTTTCCCTGTCAGAGTCGGACAATGAGGCCTTGTCTCCACTAAGGAATTGGACTAAACAATTCCCACTGGTGCTCTCACTGGCTCAGCTGGTCTGGTGGGAATTATTTTCTAAACAACCCTAGTGTAGACTAAGGCAAACAGTGGCTGGTTCGACTTGATTGGCACATATCCCAGCATTGGGATATACAAAGTCTACAGGGCCTGTGTACAGCAGAGAGTCTTACTTCATTTCCCCCATAAAATTTGAATGATGCTGGTTACAGTCACGCTGGGCAGCAGCACCCAGTGAGGAGAGGGTGGATTTTTGTTGTTGTTTTGCTTCTCTTAATAGGGGCATACTGCTCTTCTTTGTAAAGTGCTTTGAGATCTACTGATGAGAAGCACTGCAGAAAAGCTGTATACATTATTATTATTGTACAACTCTTGCTATATGCTACCCCATCCTCCACACCTGGCAGCAAAAGCCTATTTCTTAACTCACATTAAAACAGGGCTAGATCCCGTCTACATTACAACACTCTGCATCAGGGAAACCAGTTGGAATGCTTCTCCCGCTGCAAACAGTTAAATCATCTTGTAAATATATATAAGCCTGGGTTTGAACTGTATCCCTGAACTGTGCCAACTCTATCCCATTCAAGATTAGATGGGCCCAGGGCTGGATTACCCAATAGGCAGATGAAGCATGTGCTTAGGGCACCAGCAAAGCAGGGGGCACAAAAAAAAAAGTTTGTTTTTTTAAATTGATATTTGATATTTCAAAAAAAGCATCAAAATAGTCATCATGGGAAAAATCAGAACTTTGTTAGACTTCCTTACACTCTGCTACACACTCTTCCCCCATTTTTCTGTTCTCTTTTTATTACTTATCCCCACTTAAACCAGGGGGGCATCCTACTAACGTAGATTGAAATAATGCGAGGAAATCAGATCCTGTCATGTATTACAATAGTTGACTAAGACCCTGTTGACTTGAACATGAATCTCTGTGGAGAAGTAGCAGTTCCACTGTTATATGCACACAAAGTTTAATGAAAGAGGAAAAATGAAATTCAGCCACATTGATCTTCATGACACAATACTGAAAGATGGAATACGATGTGTATCTCCAAATGTAGAGATCACACTACGTATTTTTCTAACATTGATGATTACTAACTGCTCCGCAGAACGCTCTCTTTCTCAGCTGAAAAGAATAAACAACCCTAGGAGAACAACAGTGTGTCAGGACAGACTTGAGTCACTTTCCCTATTGTGTATGGAAGCAGACATGCTTCATCGAGTCAGCTTCGATGAATTTATCCAGAATTTTGCAATCAGAAAATCTAGAAAGAAGCTATTTTAATTCAGCATACGTGCAGGTTTTGTTGTCATTTTGAAAAATAAAATTTTATTTTACGGTATAGTATTGTTTTTATTTTGAATGACATTGAGGGGGCACCTAATCTTTTCAGTGTTTAGGGCCTCTAATGGCCTTAATCCAGCCCTGGCTGGGCCTGTCTCAACCTGGCTTAGTGCCCATCTCTACACAGCACCAGTTATAAGTGGAACCAACCTCTAGATCCCACTTGATCCTAAGCCAGCTGGGTCTAGGCAGAGCTTGGTCACTGTGCCAAGATCTGGGCCTCTAAGGGTCCATCTACCCAGCAACTAGATCCCCATGGCTGGCCCGTGTTAGCCGATGTGGGCTCGGGATGTGGAGATGTTTCATTGATGTGTCGACATCTAGGTTCAGGCTGGAGTCCGGGTTCTAGAACCCTGCGAGGTGGGAGGGTCCCAGAGCTCAGATTGGAATAGGACCAGGACACCCAGTATCCAGAGAAGGCCTCCACGTGATAATGGATTGAGAGAGACTGTAGTGAGGATTCCTCTGGATACATATTACTGCTGTTCTGGAGTTCCCCAGGAAGATACTTCCCTTGTAGGGGCGGGTGGGATAGGAAAATTCTCTTGCTGTACTTTCCCACCTGGGATCCACCCCCATCTCTCTCTGCAAGATGCTGAAAATGCCTGTAGAAACATTCAGAAAGCTGTTGTGTCAATGTCCTGCTAACACAGAAATGCACAACACAGTTGGTACAGGCCAGCTGCAGAAAAGAGGGTCATTGACAGAAAGCATCATTCATTTCACTGGAAAACCACCGCAACGGAACACCTCAAACTGATCTCATTTACTCAGGGCTACAAAGAAAGAGCATGGATAGTGGTTACACCTGGGCAGAGGAGCAAGCTTCACTTCCGGGTCAAGGTAGACACTGCATTGCTTACATCAACTGTTACCAGCTTTCAGGAGCCATCCTACAATACCCAACACTCACAATACATCCAACCCATGGCCCACACAAGGAGCCAAGTGTGCACACACCCCAGTGATGTGATAACTGCAGTGGCTGTATGCCAGCATAAGTTAGGTTGACATCGTTTTGTACTGTAGACATGGCCTAATTCTGACGTAGCTTTTTACAGTGATAATGAATACAGAACTCCCCTGGTAAGGTGGTCAGTTTTGTGTAGTTATTTTTAGACAAATTGTGGTTTTCCTTTCTTAACATAAATATTTAAGTGGGTGTTTAAAGTGGTTTGCCATCAAATCAACAGCTGGTTTTCTCTGCAGCTCTGCATTCCCCGAGAGTGTGGAGATATGAAGGATCTGGTGGATTATCCTTTATTGCTGTTTAATATTGATATTACCACAATGCCCAGAGGTCTCTGTCAGGGCATGCTCCTTGCCCAAGAAAGTTTACACCCTAGAGACAGGCGATGCGCTATGGACTGGAGGAGAGGGGTGTGATCGTTAGGTATATACACACGTGCACTTCTGTCATTTGTTCTACATTTTACTACAGACAACATGTCTAAAATGCCAGCTAGTCCCATCTGCCCCTCAAGCCATCACTGACCCCTAATAGGGATCCCCCGAAAGGGGTTGAAGGAGTCAAGGGTAGGGGCCTCACGTCAGGTGGCTGCTCCATACATGAATGGGGTAGGAAAAGGAGCCATTTGAGTGAGGCTTTAAAAAAATTTGATTGCCATAAAAAATGGTACAATTCTTGTGTCTCATATACAAACCCATACTGCCATATAATTAATTGATTGGGTTTCAACCCCAAATCAGGAAACCTGGGCAGCTGAACTTGTTTGCTAATGGTGCCCCCTTGTGGTAGATGTTGAGAACTACATGCCCTTTTAATGCTATAAATCCCCTCCCCAAAGCCTTGTCTTGTGAAACATCAACCAGTGAGCATAATTAGCTGTGCCAAACATACGCATTGCTCCAGGCTCAATTTTCCCTGCTCAGTACAAAACTTACATTTTAAAACATCTTTTACCTATGGTTCAGCTATGGTTATTTCCCACAACCTGCAGCACCACCAAAATATGTTCAGCGTTCTTCTTCAGCCCACTTATAGTTCATCTGCCAGCTGGCTACCTGCAGTGGTTCACATGCAACCCAGAAAGATTTGCTTTCTTCAGTCCCAGTGAGAGCAGCACTCAGGCTTCTGGGACATATTGGGTGAGGTTAAAAACTAGATGGAAACTCTTCCTGTGTGGAATCAACTCACTGAGCTTTGTTTCCCAACAGATTTGGGTTGAAACCCAACCAATTAACTTTATGGCAGTATGGGTTTGTATATGAGATTTCACACCCTCTGAACTTCTACCCCTCCCTATTCCCAGCCCTGATTTAATCCCACATGGTTCCCCATCCTCCCAAAATCCCACTGCAATTCTTTTCCCTTTTCTAGCTAGCTGGGTTGTCTTGTCATGCTCATCACCATGGCCCAGCCTTTGAGTCTGGCTCCTAGGCCATAGTGCACTGCTAAGCTGTGGGGACTCTGTTCTCCCCCACAAAATGCCCAGAGACCCTGTAGGCTCCTATTTGAAGTGACTCCACTTCCAAAGGTACACAGCACTTAGCTGCTGGGTGCTGAGCTCCTTAGAAATTCTGGTGACTCCATCATTTATGTGCTCAAATGGGAGCTGAGCGCTTTTGATTAAATCACGGTGCAGCAAGACTCCCAATGAATCGAGAGATTAAACTGACCCCGGTCCTAGAACCCTCAAGTTTCAGGAGAGTTTAGATCAGACTCAGGCTCTGAACTTTGTTCCTGGCCCCTGTCATTTGCAATGGGCCAAAGCAAAACCCAGGATTCAAACCCCTGGGTTGTCAGGAAATTTTACCTTGGATTCTCCAGTTCCAGCTCAGCAGAGATTCCTAGTCACCCCACTGAGTGGTGACTGGCCATGAGCCTGTCTATGGGAGCAGGTGAGGCGGAACCCAATGTGTGTGCTGTCAGCCAAGCCCCAGAGCAGGACTCAAGGAGTGCTGTGTTAAATAGGGAGCACCCAAAGGAGGCCCAAAGAGACTACGCTGACCCCAAAGAGAACATTCTCAATGCCATTCTTCTGATAAAACACTGTAAAAAATGTTGCTATGTCCCTTCCTCCTTCCCTTTATAGACTTAATAACATCTGTCTTTTCCTCTATAAGTAGTATAGATACTGAAAGTCGTCTCCTAATGTCCAGTTGTCAGAGTGCCGGCTGCGGAATTTTACTTGGCAGTTCACAGCCATCATCAACATCCATAGAGATTTCTTCTGCAGCGACTAAACTTCCAGGGTGTCATGATGCATCATATCAAATCAGGGGCATCCTTCCGCTCCCATGAAGAGAGATGGATTGCATATTGGAACCAGTCATCTCTTTGGACTGCATTTCGAGATCAAAGACGAGGGCAGCTGCTTTCTGCTCCTTTTTATGCAGAACACACATCCCAGATAAAAAGCAAGCTAATATAGGATTTAATTAGGCAGTGTTTAATAATAGAGTACTATCTACTCTTATATAGTCCTTTTCATTCGTAGAATTCAAGAGTATCAATAGCTCCATTTCACAGATGTGGTAACTGAGGCGCAGGAATGTAAAATCACTCACCCAAACTTTCCCAGAAAGCCAGTGGCAGAGCTGGGAATACAACCCAGACTTCGTGTCTCCTAACGGATTCTGTGCCTTTACCCTAAGATAAGCTTCTTTTCATTGCGACAGCGTTGCTGTGTTTTGGTTTTATTGAGTGAAAATCCGTACCACTGGCTGGGTTGGCCTAGCAATGCCACAAATTAAAGTTCAGGATATGAGAGTTGCTGGTCAACGTGATGTGGGGCAAAATGGATCGTGGCATCGCTGAAGGAAAGTGGCAGGTGGAGCAGACGGATTAGACAGGAGAACGCTGAACGCAGAACTAGCTGGGCATCAGCAGTGCTAAGCAAAGGAAATAAAGAAATGCCACAACAGTGCAGTGGGAATTGAGTGAGATCATTAGCTGCGAGTGCCACAGGCACTCCAAGAGCTGTTGCAGGTTTGAATTGACTGAATGCCTTAGGGGTAACAGCATCAGCTCTTTGGATTAAGGGAGCAGGAGTACCAGTAAGTGGAGAAGTGGCGCTGACATTCTCCTCACCCCACATTCATGAGCAAGCAAAAGCCCTGTGCACGAACCCCTGGACTGGACTCCATATGGTCTTGGGAGATGGAACTGAGCTGCAGGCACCCTAGGAGAAGTATTGGCATAGAACAAAACGCACTACAGAAGTGTTAAGTGTTATTAGACATTATCCCCCATCAAGCTGGCAGATTTGTCATGGAAATCCATGAGAAATTAATGCTGCTTAGTGCATTCTGCTACATGGGGATACAGAGAAGGCTGGGCCACCCATGGGAGCACAGCTCACGAGCAAGCCACATCAGAACCAGAAACAGTCCACATCAGAACCAGAACCGGTCCTGTTAGGACCGGAAAACATTGTGACGGGCAATCTCTAAAAGTGTAGTTACGCTTCTAAGTCAACTCCAGGAGAGTGCATAGTAATGCTATGAGACTGACCTTGCTGTTATCTGTGTGTTTGGGAACAGTTCTCAGACTGTTCCCAGCTGTGTGAATGTTTACCCCGTCTGTGTGAGAGCAAACGCGTAAAAAACTAATTGGGGAAACTAAGGTAGAAGTACGTAGTCATTAAGTGTAACCAATCAATTGTTGCTTGCAAATAAAATATAAATATGTATAAAATGTAAATGTGTAAATGTACTTAAGCCCACTCCTGTGGGCCATCTTTGGGGCTTTCCTTACTCTTTTCCCCGGCCTAAGGCTCCGAAAAGGTCGGGTACTCCTTCTGCGGTCGCGCTAATCTAATAAGCCCCCTCAGCGCCATAACCGGAACCTTCCAATAAACTCACCTACTTTATTTACTTAACCACGTGTGTGTGCCTTGTCTCGCAATCTCCAAAGTACCTCACAACAGGTCCACATCAGAATCAGTCCACATCAGAGCCGTTGGTATTCCGTGCAAACATGCCAGGATCCACAGCACTGAGTTTGCCATTCTCAGCAGTTCCTTGGGATCAGCAATTTCCACTGAGCCTTGTTCCTCCCAGGGAAAACCTCACTTCAGTTAGCCCTGGGGAGTTTTCTGAACGATCTCTCCTCTTCTGCACAGAACTGGATTCTTTTGAAAAAGGTTTCTAAGCAAGTGTCACAGGACAGACATCCCAAGTTCTAATGAGGAACTGCTCTTGGTCCATGGGAGATGTGTCAAGGGGTGTGCTGGGGAGAGGAACCATGATTATACTTTCACAGCACTATTGCTTTGCTTTAACTAAAGGGAAGACTGCAGAAGTAAGCGCTAGAGAGGCAGTGTCCAGAGTAGAACAGCTCACTACAGGAGCGCTGCCTACTGCCCATCCAACAATTGAAAGGTCGAGCCCCGAGCATGGGCACAGAAGTGAACAGGGTGGAAAGTTTGCCATCACAATGCTTTTGTACAGAAAAGAGCTTTGTTAACACATCAGAATGTTTTGCAAGGGGGGAAAAAGCATCCATTTAAAAATGTTTCAAGTATTTTTTCTTTGCAGGGAAAAACATTTTTGCAATCGGTTCTAATAAAGAATAATACAGGGCATGAAGACTGATCTTCCCATGCTTTGGGACAATAGCTCCATGGGACTTTTTGGACCCAGAAACTTACTTCCTCCTCCAGTTAAGGGTTTTGAAATGTGTGAAAATTGTGAAACTAACTTCTGGGTAACAAAGAATTTGTGTGGATTGCTGAATAATTTATTTTCATCCTACTCTACAGTCAAACTGGGTTTCTTTTCTTTTTCACCCAGAACTACGTCATAGTTTTTGGATTTACATGGTCACAGCCTTATTAAAATGATTGGGGACATTCAAATCTCTTCCAGTACTTATGTCAACCTTTGGCAAGGATGTGAGCTGTTGTACCTAATATTAAAATCAGTATTTCTTGCTGGAGTCTGTGATGGGGTTTTATGGACTCTTTGAGTCTCAAGGGAAAAACCCTTCTGAGCTAAGAGGACTCATAATAAATAGACCCTGAAGAAGAAATGCCAGGTTCCCTGCTTCCATTACAGTAGCTCACATGAGACCAGCCAGAGATAAAAATATGAAGCTTGTTAGATAAGGCTCAGGAGTTGCTCTCTGGACTTCACTCCCACCCAAAAAGATAGCAGTCAAAGTTTATCAAGGGCCACCCGCAGACACAGATCCCTTAAATAAATCTTCAATCCCTGCTGGTCCTGGACGAACGTGAAAGTAAAAATCTGGAGTTTCCTCTACAGGGCCTGATTAAGATGGGTGCTGTTGCTCCAGAAGAGTTCCTCTCTGAGCCCTAAAGGACACGGTTATCCAGCCCATTAGAATGACAAAGTTAGCACAGCCCAAAGCAGCCTCATTTACATACGATGATTCTGAAGTCTGTACAAGCGTGGGACGCTGTGACTCAAACGGCCCTGATCTGCAGGATGCTCAGGGCTGGAAGTACACCTGAAAAGCTACAGGGCTAGGCACCCACAAAGCGAACCAGCAGATAGACTCCAGCACACTGCGGGAGTGCAGGTAAAAGGTAAGGAAAAGAAGGATTGAACTTGAGGCTGCAGTGAGAAAGCAGCGTAAGAGAGAAAACAAGAGCAAGAAAACAACAGAGGAGACCGAAAAGAGCACTGAGATAAAAAGGAGCAAACAACAGTAGAAATTGATAGGACAGAAAGAAGAGAAAAATAAGATCCATCTTTCCAGTTTATTCATTTTCTTGTGTTTTATAAGTGGTGTGTGTTTTTCACTTGCGTATAGAAATGTAGTAGTCTTTGGGCTTCTGAAAAGCTGCCTTTGCTGCACTTAAAGGCCACAATATTTAGGCCCCCCTGGCTGAGAACAGATTATTATTGCCAATGGTTTGCTGCTGCAATGAAGAAGCCGGCCATTAATGCATCTGTCCATGCCAGCAAGACAAACCAGTCAAAACAGCTGAAAATAGACCCTAAAAAGATCACCATCCCTCCCCCCCCCCCCCCGCTTATATTCTTGCTCTAGTCTCACAATCTCTCACCCCAAACCATTTGTTTTTAAATGTTTTTTTAATGGAAAAAATGCTCAAATGTGTACAACAATATCTGTACCACTGCAGTAAAACACAACAGTAGAAAAGCAAAGCGTCCTTGGAAACTGTCTGATCGAATCTTTAAGATTGTCCATTAACAAAAACACTCCCCTTTTTTATATGAGAAGCTGTTGTTTGTTTCTGGTTTATTGGAGAAGCAGAGAGATGAAAATTATGCTCTTTGGGAGAGGGACTATTGTTTTGTTCTATGTTTGTACAGCACCTGATCCGTGACTGGCGCTCTCAGGCATTAGCACAATACACATACAATAAATACAAGTGCAAACTATATTTAAAGACTAAATATTTCTAGCTCTGCTTGGTGGTGCGATTCCACCTGCCACCACTAAGGCAATTGATACTTTATTAGTCATCCCATTCTCTCTCCCTCCCTCCCAATAATAAAAGCTTCCAAAGCCAGTTCCTGGTTGAACTTGATTGGTTTATTTTAGTTTTACACTTCCTCTCTCTCACAGTCATTGAACAGTCCTGTACTGTTAGATTTCTACAAAAATATGACTTTTCCAAAAGCTGAAAAGAGGGAAAGATAT
This sequence comes from Sternotherus odoratus, assembly GCA_032164245.1. Classification (NCBI taxonomy): domain Eukaryota; kingdom Metazoa; phylum Chordata; order Testudines; family Kinosternidae; genus Sternotherus; species Sternotherus odoratus. Next base: position 52,620,447 of record JAVMKO010000006.1, on the reverse strand, counting down.
ATTTTCAATATATAAAAGGAAAAAAGCTAAATCTGACAGTGCATTATAGTCTTAAAAACATTTGTCTATTTACAGACCTGTCTAAAAAACCAAACAAAATTTCCAGGACTCTTGGTCTAGTGAGAATGTGCTCCTTGCAGGGGTTTCTATTGTTCTCCTGATTCCAAAACCCACTCGCTACAAAAGTAACACATTCTTGCATTATTGTCTCTTAAAAATAGCGTGCATAATTTCCAAAAGGTTTGTTCCAAACCAATTCATTCTGGAGCTGTGGGTAGGAGGGGATTTGACATTCAAAATGATAGTGAAATGCAAAGATGGGATGTGAGTATTAGGAAAAGCAAAGGCTAACGAGCTTTTCAAAGGGGATTTGTTGCTAGACAGAACCTGCCAAACACCTTTCTTGGCTGCGTGCCTACTTGTTCTTTTGACTTTCGGGTCTGTTCTTGGCTGACTTATTGACATCAGGCAGGTCAGCTTTTAACTCAACAATATGCTTTTTGTTAGACTGACCACTGCCAAAGAATAAATACCATCACCTTGGTCCTCAAGGCAGGAAGGGTTATTTTTTTAAAAAGAGTGTTTGAGTGACTTTAATGCTATCTGTGTCCTATGAAATGTGAAAGGCATATTTTTCTTAATGTACAGCATGATTAATGCACACAAGTTTAACACTAAAGAGAACAGCAGCCATTTTGGATCAAGAAGCGATAGGGGACAGAGAGGAAATTTAGTGGCTTTTTTTTGTGTGGTGCCATCAGCACAGTGCTGATGGCTGTTTCACACAGCAAGGAGTTGAATTTAATGGCAAATCAAACGGTCTTGGGCAGAATGACAAGCAACTTTAGCCAATGTAAAATACCCAGGGCCAACTTCATCAGTGTACATCTGGTGTAACTCAACGGAGATCAATATAGTTACTCCAGATTTACATTGGTGTAAATGAGGTTCGGATCTAGCCTCTAAGGTCTAAGAAGTAGGTGTAAACATGTATTTATAGGCTAGTTCCCTTTTATAAGGCATTGAATGATATCTATAAGGCTTTGCATGGCTCTCATACTAACCCATACCCTCTTCTTCAACCCGTTAGTGCAGGAAGAAGATTAGCATTTATGACACAAACTGAGGTTAAGCTGTAAAATATGCAAAGGCTGTACAAGTGATACACCCCTGTCCAACTGTTTTCAAACATGCCTTGTAGAATCCCAAGGTGAAGACTCCCCATTACAGAGTGTCTGGAGCAACTTTATGCATACCTAGCTTAAGAACCCTTTCTTTGCTCTGGCGCCCAATAGAATATACATACTCAGTGACAGCCATTCTAGACAGATCCAGAAGCTGCGGCGTACTGTATAGGGTATACTTTTGCACTAAATGTAGAGTTTGACACTGCTTCTGAAGAGTGGAAGAACATGAATGTCAGACACCTAGGCACAGCCTTGGCACTGGGAGAGATGAAAACTCCTGCAATAGTGCATCAGGGGAGGGGGGGAGGAGGAGGAGGACGTGGCACAGGGGGCATGTGGAATCCCAATTGTTGCTGCTGAGGCATTAAGAGCAGGGATTACATTCTTAAATACAATTATGCAAGAAAGGCAAAATGCGCCGTTTCCCAGATTCTACACAATTTTCATAGCAGTGATTTTCACTTTTGAGGAGCACCTAAGAAGCCCCTGAAGTCCACCATAATTCCTATTATTTACAAACTAGGTAGGAAAAAATCATTTATATGCTCATTAACAAATAGTCTCTTCTAGGCTGAAAATTTCATTCTTCAAGGAAACTAAGAAAACAAAAATTGTGTACAAAAATATAAATATCTTTACAGTCTGCAGGCCCTTCACTTCCAACAGCTTAACAGTGAAGAGTAACTACAGTTTACTGAATAAGTGGTGGCAGAAGAGAATAAAAAATACATCTTGTGATTCAAATACTGCCCTTTTTCCCTGGTAATGAGCATTTTTTGTTTTTTTACTATACACATCTTGCGTAAATGCAATGAGAACCTCTGAGTACCTTTCCTGAATTCATACAGAAATGGATGGTTTGAAAAGACGCACACACTCACACACACACTTATTTTCATGTCCCAATAATCCTGAAAAGGTCACTTCCTGTAAATGCATTCCAGATGTATGTTTCTTCACGAACCACAAGGAAGGGAGGAAATAGGGAAGGAAGAAGAGGAGAACCAAGACAAATGACACTCAAACTACCTCAGCGATGCTCTTAAAGAGTTAGTCATCTGGTACCCAGATGGAATTCTCCTGTCTGAATCTGTTCCTTCTGGATGCTGTGTCATTCCCAGCATGCTCAAGGAAAAACATTCGGGGGAGGGGGTCTCTCTTGTTTTAAAATTAGCTAACTAAAAAAACAACACTGAGGTGGGTTGCAATTATCATTATTAAAATTTTCCTTCTTCACCTTAAAATGGGAGTTTAAGATTTCATATGGAAATGATGTGGGCAGAAACTACTAGAGCGAGTCTGAGCAGGATGGTCATTCTCACTCACTGAAGAATGGAAATTCTTGACATAAGCATTCTGGGAAATCTATCCCCAATCTCTCTTTCCTCTACCCAGGGCAACCAGTTTGAACAAGCTTGCTCCACTCTCATTTATACAAGTTCATTACATTTTGTGGGCTGTGCACAAACTGCAGATGTGAACACCCCTGCTTCTGCATAGATAGTTAATTTGGCTGGTACAAACTGTAGTACTCCTGATTTCTCCTCATCCAGAAACAACTGCATCTCTGTTAGGGTATGAATCTCTCAGTGGCCTGGGTCCATCAGACCTCTAGTTTCATAAACTCTTTGTGAAGGACCCACTGTTGGAAGGACACCATATGCCCAGCAATGGGAATACATCATCATTCTTTCTTTCTGGGGGATGAACATCCAGAACATGGTAGTGAGGTAAAATTTAAGTTAGCACAATTAAAGTTTCATAGCATTGATTTCTCAGCTTGGGGCCTGCCCTCCGTCAGAAGAGTGCGCTGATACCATATTTTCTTTGCAGGGATACAGGAACAAGTGTCTGGAGACAAGGGAAGATGTTAAAACTCAAGGTACCAATTCCTTTCGTAGTCCAAATTGCTCGTTCCTTTCAGTCTCTAAAAAAATCCAAGCATTTATTTGCCTGCAGAATTTGAAGGCGAGGTCCCAATACTGTTCAATTTTGCAACCACAGATGCTAATGTGGGCATTATTTTACTATCCTGTCCTTCCAGGTCAGTTGCAGGTAACTTAGTTTTTAAACCAACAGGTGCCAGTTTTGCAACTACAGGTGCCAACACTGGCATCACCTTGGTACTCTGCCCTTCTGAGTCTAAAGGAAGATTTGCAGTTTTTAACCCAAGTGGTGCTAGTTTGGGCATAGGCCTCCATAGTGCGTCAGTGTTACCAGTCTCTAGGTTAGTTTTCATCTGCAGGATTGGAGGAGACACACTAGTCTCTGCCAGGGGATCTACGGTTTTAGCACTTCCATCACCAGTTACTGAGAGGTTGGCAAGTGGGTCCTTCATTTCAGAGCCTATCACTATCTTCAAAATGTCTGCTTGAGATGAAGGCTCTGCAGAGTTCCTCTCACCATCAGTAAGGTCGTCATCTTCCAGGTGAAGCAGGAGGGGGCTTATGGAGCCACTACTCTCTCGAACTTCAGAAAGGCCCTTGAAACTGCTACCCAAGTGACCAAACTGGAAGGAGGCTCCAGCTGCAGTGGTCAGGTCCCTGGCAGTTCCCCTCTGTGTTTCAGAGTCTTCTGGAGAAAAGTCTGAGCTCAGGGTACTGGGCAGCTCTGACATGCCAGAAGTGTCATCGTTTAGCTGCTGATTGAGAAAGGCAATTTCATTGAGAAGTGAAGTGAGGGTTTCATCAGTGTCATCACTCTCCTCAATACTGCCCAGTAACTCACTTGGGTCTAGTTCTGCTTCCTCTATTGCAGAGGCTACCTTTCTCAGTTCCATTTCTATCCTGGAGTCTTTGAGATCTTTAACCTGCAGCTTGCGGAATGAAGAATCCTTTGGCTTCACCCTTTCCCCTCCCTGTTCAGTCTCTTTCCTCCTCCCCTGGCTTCCAAGAAACTCTCCAATGCAAGACTTTTTAGAAAAGGACTCTGAGGAGTCCTTCACACAGGGTACAGTCCGAATCTGTGGAAAGCTGTTATCTTTATTTTCAAGAAACATTTGTGTGGACCTTGTGGCACTTCTCCCATCTCCACAGCTGTCTCCAGGAGATGCCTTGTTTTTTTCTTCTAAAAGGATGTCCTCATTCCGCCTACTTTCATGAGGTCCTGCTTTCAGGGACGGCTCAGATGTCTGGGCACCAGCACCTGGGGTTACATGAGAATTCTTGTTTCTATTCAGGTTTAAATTCACACCCCTTTCAGCTGCTAGTGATGTCACATTAACAATCTTTGGCATCATGAATGAATCTTCACTCTCTGCAAAACCAAACAAAGCAACACCCATCAGGATCACTATCTTCAGCTTCAGTCACCAATCTGCCCACTCCCACATCATCTTTTCCCCCAACAAAACCACCCCTACAAAGAGCTTAAAGCATCTGCCCAAATACAGTGTCTTTAGCGGTTTGTACATTCTTTTTCCCCCCTACAAACTTAACATTCAATCCACTCTGAAGAGTGAGTTGTATAAATAACACAAAATCCCACAATGTCTATTGCCTACCAGCATTTTTGTTTTTTAGTTGAGCATGTCTGATAGAAGTTTTTTCCCCTAAGGCCAGCCCTTGCAAACTCATCTTAGGATCTTTTCCCATCTATCAGTTGACTACCAGTAGTAAGAGTTCTGTAGATAAAATTCAGCCTTCAATTACACCCGTGTAACTCTGTATCTTCAGGCTATGTCCCTCAATGCCATGTGTGCAATTCCTCCTGCTTTCAGTGTCAATCCATCATTCACTAAGCTAAGTTACCAGCCTCTGCTTTTCCAGAGCTTCTTCAGAGAAGAGGCATTTCTAAAGTGGGTTGGTGAAAGCCATGTAATGGTTACTGCTATCAAGAAATACCACTGTATTTGCACAATAATTTGCTGTACATTTGAAAATTATGTTTCCTGCATGTTTTGTGTCTCAGCAAGATACTGCATATTTCAGGGACCCCATATACTCACTCACTGGGTAGCATTTGCTTTGGGTTCCAAAACAGTTCCCAAACATGGTAGTCAGCTTTTCCCCAGCCCTACATCTGAAACTAACCTTTTCCTTCCTCCTTAGTGCCATATGCCCTATTACAGGGGTCGGCAACCCGCGGCTCCGGAGCCGCATGCGGCTCTTTCATCCCTCCGATGCGGCTCCCTGTGTGTTCTAATTTTAACCGGCCCGCAGACTGTTCTCTATGCGGCCCGCCAGCACTGTCCAACCAGTGCGCGGAGCCGCAGCCGAAAGAGAGGGGCGGGGTCAATAAGAGGCGAGCGGCGGGGGGGGGGAGAAGAACGGAGGCGGAGCCGGGGCCGGGGCACGAGGCGAGGCGGAGCCGGCGGAGCAGTGCGAGTCGGGCCGGGGCAGCAGGTGAAGCGCGGCGGAGCCGGCGGATAAGAGCGAGCCGGGGCCGGGGCACGAGGCAAGGCAAGGCAAGCTGGGGGAGGGGGGGAGTGAAAGCACGGCCGGGGGGGGGGGGGAGGAAGAAGAGCGAGAGCACGGCCGGAGCGGGGGGGGAGGAAGGGGGGGGGAGGAAGAAGAGCGAGAGCACGGCCGGAGGGGGGGAGGGAGGGAAGAAGAGCGAGAGCACGGCCGGAGCGGGGGGGAGGAAGGGGGGGGAGGAAGAAGAGCGAGAGCACGGCCGGAGGGGGGGGAGGGAGGGAAGAAGAGCGAGAGCACGGCTGGAGGGGAGGGGGAGGGAAGAAGAGCGAGAGCACGGCCGGAGGGGGGGGGGGGGGGAGGGGGTCGGCCCTCACACATCTTCACCGTCCTTACCAAATCTGGCCCTCTTCCCAAAAAGTTTGGACACCCCTGATCTAAATGCAACACATTATAGTTTGTTTATACATAGCATAAAGGCAAAGAAAACGTTATATGCAGTGTTATTTCATTTTAAATGTCAAAAGGGTTTTGTGGCTCCCAGTGTTTTCTTTACTGTGGGAAACGGGTCCAAATGGCTCTTTGAGTGGTAAAGGTTGCAGACCCCTGCCCTATTATATTGCTCTCTCAATCAAGATGGTGAGTGGCCTTCCTCTTGGAGGTCTATGCACTGGATGACAGGAAGCTCTACTAATATAAACATCCACTATCCTCTGCCTAGACCCCAGGCACATCACTTCTGTCAAATGTTTCAGCTTTAATAGTGTCAGACATGAGAGTTACAAGATGGCTCAAACCTTAAGTGCTGGTGAATAGGAGGTCAAATAAATGCCCCTGCCATCCCTGCACATAATTTTACGGAGAGCTACAAAACTGTGAAGATGAAATGTAATGTTATTTACTATCCTGAAGAAAAGCTGAACTTAAATATTTGCAAAGAGAGCTTTCCATACTCCCAAACATAGGGATTTGTGAATGAAGAACTTACCTGAAGCAGCTTCTGCAGCTGTTCCTACAGAAGGGGGCACTGGGTTACTGGCAATAGTTGACAAAGTAATGGGAATGGCTGAGTTAGTGAGGATGCCTGTCACTTGGACAGGGACTGTTGAGCCTGGTAGCTGAATCATCACGGATGCAATACCTTATTTGGGAAGAAAATGAATTATTTTTTAGATACTGGCTCAAAAACAGAAAATACAGCACTACAGCTCCATGCTGTATCTGATACTATACTACCATCTGAAAGTGGTCTAAGAAATATTTATCTCAGGGGTGGGCAAACTTTTTGGCCCAAGGGCCACATCCGGGTGGAGAAATTGCTTGCAGGGTTGGGGCAGGGGGTTGGGGTATGGGAGAGGGTGCGGGGCATGGGAGGGAGTGCAGTGTGCAGGAAGGGGCTCAGGGAAAGGGGTTGGGGCACAGGAGAGGTGTGGGGTGTACAAGGGGGCTCAGGGAAAGGGTTGGGGTGCACAGCATGGGAGGAGGCTCAGGGCAATGGTGCAGGGAGGGATGCAAAGTGCAGGAGGGGCCTCAGGGCAGGGAGTTGGGGTGCAGCAGGGGGCAGGAAGGGTTCAGGCTCTGGCCCGGCACCACTTACCCAGAGCAGCTCTGGGGTGGCAGCAGGGTCAGGGCAGGCTTCCTACCTGCCTGCCCTGCCCCTGGTCTCGCTCTGCTCTAGGAAGTGGCCAGTACCACGTCCCTGCCGGCCCTGGCGGAGGAGGAGCAGAGGGCTCCGCACACCTGTGGGTACCTCCCCGAAGCTCCTATTGGCGGCAGGGACGTGGTGCCAATCACTTCCCAGAGTGGAGCACCACAGGGGTGGCAAAACCACAGGCTGGATCCAGAGCCCTAATGGGCCAGATCCGGCCCGCGGGCTATAGTTTGCCCACCCCTGATTTATCTGATTGTTCTATTTCTAATACAGATCATCCAGTTACTCTGCCTTCTACACACTTCAGATATTTTTCCTCTCTCTTTCATTTGGAAATACTAACATTCAACAAATTCTATGGTTTTATCATCAGGTAAATAAACAGCTCAATTGACTTGGTTAACGTTTTGGTTGTATACTCGGGTATCTCAGTTTTATATATTTCAGTAGGAATCCACCACACTCAGTGAAGTTGTGAGATTACTGAAAGAATTATATAAAGGACACTATTGGTGAGGCACATGCCTTCTTACGGGAAAAAAATGTTATTTTACAAACTGAAGTGCATAAATGAACAGAGATACAGATTCAATACCAATTCTTACCTTCCAATAAACCTTCTATCATGTGACCTTACCTGGCTGTGTTGTCACTGTGCTGCTGGCAACTTGAGGCTTTAGCTCAGCTTGCAGGAGTGTGGAAGGAACAGCGGCTACCTTTCCTGGCATCAGGGGGCTCTTCAGTGTAAGCACCTGCCCTTGGGGAGTCATCACTAGGCTGGCAGTAGTTAATGTAACAGGAGGGGAGGTGGTTTCGACTGTATAAAAACACAAATATAAATCATACACTGTAAGTGATATTTCTGAAACTGCAGGCCAAAAGGCCTTTAACCAATATAAACTTACTAGCTATCAGCAGTTCTCTTTTGGGTGAATATCAATGTTGGTGTCCTCAGCCCACTTTGCTCAATTTGGACAATTTTCTTGGCTACAATTGGCTAGTAACTGGCAAATTCAGATTATCTTAATTTCCCCATGTGCAGACCACAGATTCCACATAACCAATCACAGAAGAAGCTAATATGATTTTTGTAAACTGCCAGACTTTCTTAGACTGTACCTTAGAACGTACAATATAGATAACATACACAAACATTCTTCTTTTAATATGTCACCTTTACCATGTATTAAATTCATACATTTATAGCAAGATGGCTACACAAAGCAGGCTGCTATTTCCCCGCCCCAATATATCCAATGATATATTTTTCCCTTTGTAACTAGATCAAACATATATCTTTCCCAACCTACCGGCGGCCTGGCCTCCTTTCCTGGCAAGTATCAATGGCTTCCCCCGCTTATTTGTCACAATCATTTGTTCCAAGTCTTTGGAGGAAGGGGAGGATTCTTCCTGCTGTCTGCTGGACGTGGTGGACACAACAAACTCCTCTGGCTCAACTGGTTTCCTCTTCTTTTGTGCTTCTACTGCTTTCTGTTTGGCATAAATGTATTCTAGCTTCTTCAGCACCACCTCTTCTGTCTTACCTACAGAAAGATTAGCAGAGACAGAGTCAACATGTCCTCGATTCTACTTGCTTCCAGGACTAAGAGTTGGAATGGAACCATGCAGACCCAGCAGGTTAGCCCCAATACAATACAATACGGGGGAGAAGGCCGTAAATCCCCTTCAATCTCCAAAGAACAGTCTAGAGCGCACCATAGAAACAGGAAAATGTATCAACATTTACCCAAAATTTCCTTTCTATCAAAGGATGTCATGAAAGGAATTCGCACCAGACTGATGTCCTAAGTTGAAGCCCTATGTTTCTTTTGAGGATATCGGAGAAAGGCTCTTTGGACAAAACTCTAGTTCTGAAGGAAGTGAAATATTCTTCTCTCTGGATATCCCCAGTGCACTGGATACTAAGATCCTAAAGCTCTGCAACAGGAAGGTATGTCCACAGTTCCTTTTCCCATGGAGGTGAAAAAAAAGTAGCAGGTCTCTTTTCAGCAGGACGGTTGTTTCCTTGAGCCAGTGACTGATAGGTCTGAGTTCGCTCATCTGCAGCTTTGAGGACAGAAGATCCACTATAGAATCTTTGGCCCCTACTGCTTGAAGAAATAAATACTTTTCTGTATTTATGACACTGCACCTTATATTATCACAGACACACCCCAATTCCTAAATCAGTCGTCTTCTTTCTTAGAATCTATGGACAGATTCTCAAAGATATTTAATGGGAGTTAGGCACCTATGTACCTTTGAGGAATTGACCCTAAATCTCATATCTGTACATTCTAGCTCCTCTGTATATATCCACTAATGGTCACCCCACTCCCTCAAGTCCTTTCTTTCACTATTGCAACCACTTTGTCCCCTTAAACCACCTCACCTGAAAGTGTGGATACTTTACGGATCAGAATATCTTGTTTGCGAGTCAGTAAGTTCTTCTGCCCAATCAGTTTATCTGCCTGATCAGTCAACCCCTGGATCTCTTCGTAGGCCTAGAAGCATGTCAGAATACCAGTTTAGAGACCAAGCTAATGCATACCACATAGAAGTAAGTAGTTCTTTCCCAGTCAAAAAAGGCATTCCCTACAGACATTTCCCATCATTATTTTAAGAAATCAGGAGACAGAAAAAGAAAGTTTGGTCATCATGTGGTAATGTTTCTCTGAATGCAATTCAAACAGGATGAATGTTGATTTCTTCCACTTTATCTTTAGGCACATCTAGTCTAACCTGTATAACAAATGCCACCAAACTGCTCCAAAATAATTCCTAGATCATGTATTTCAGAAAAACACCCACTCTTGATTTAAGAACGGTCAGTGATTGAGAATCCATCACAATCCTTGGCAAATTGTTCCAGTGGTTAATTACTCTCACTGTTTAAAATGTATACTGTATTTCCAGTCTGAATTTGTCTTGTTTCACCTTCCAGTCATTGGATCATGATATACTTTTCTCTGCTAGACTGAAGAACCCAATATTAAATATTTGTACCATGTAGGTACTTTACACTGTAATGAAGTCACTCCTTAACTTTTCTTTGTTAAATTAAATAGATTGAGCTTTCTTCAGTCTATCATTATAAAGCACATTTTCTAATCCTTTAATCATTTTCATGGGTCCTCTCTGAACCCTCTCCAATTTATCAACATCCTTCTTGAACTGTAGACATTAGAACTGGCCACACTATTCCAGCAGCACTTTCACCAGTGCCAAATACAGAGGTAAAATAACCTTGCTATCCTATTTCAGATTTCCCGTTTATGCATCCAGGGATTACATTAGCTCTTTTGGCCACAGCATCTTACTGGGAGCTAATGTCCAGCAGATTATCCACCACGATTTCCAAATCTTTTCCAGTCACTGCTTCCCAGGATAGAGTTCCCCATCCTGTAAGTCTGACCTACATTCTTTGTTACTAGATGTATACATTTACATTTAGCAATATCATACTGCATATCGTTTGCTTGCGCCCAGTTTGCCAAGTGTTCCAGATCACTCTGTATCAGTGAAATGTCCTTTTCATTATTTACCACTCCCCATTTTTTTCTTACCTGCAATCTTCATCAGTGATGATTTTATGTTTTCCTCCAGATCATTAATAAAAATGTTAAAACAACACAGGACTAAGAACCCATCCCTGCAGGACCCCCCTAGAAACACAGCCATTTGCTGATGAGTCCCTACTTACAATTACATTTGGATTCCTATCAGTTAGTCAGCTTTTAATTCATTTAAAGTGTGCCATGTTCATTTTACATCTTAATCTTTTTAAAAATCAAAATGTCATGTAATACCAAATCAAATGCCTTACAGAAGTGTACATATATTACAACACTCTTACCTTTATCAGCCAAACTTGTAATCTCATCAAAAAAAGATTTCAAGTTAGTTTGACAGGATCTATTTTCCATAAATGTATGTCTAACAGGTATTTTACACAGCCCTAGAAATGCAATGTACACATGAGCATAATTATTTATGGCTCTTCATTATATGCTGTTTGTTTTCTTTCATTTACAATTTTGTATCTAAATGCTATGCTGAAATAAAGTATTTCACGATGGGCTCGCTCCTCTTACATTAGGGAGATTTGTTTTCATTATATCAAAACTGTCTGGTTGTACAATTTAAAATTGCCATGGTACACTGGCAGTTACTTTCCAGAGTTAGATTTCATAACTCTAAAATTTTGCTCTTGAATGAACCCATTTCTCCCCATTGTGAAATGGTTGCATTCAAGTGAACAGAATTTCTACACTCACCACTAAAATATTTTTCATATCACTACATTGTTTTTCAAAGATGTGATGCCAGTTTGCCCCACATTGAAGGAATTTTTCTCCTTATGAGTTTGGGCTGTAAAATGCCTACCTGTTTGAGGATGTAGCACTTGGAGACCTTGGGATGTCTATGCAGTCCCAGAGCTCTTTTCAGCTTTTCAAAAAGATCCCTCATTTCATTGCGACGTCGGCGTTCATTTGCTGTGTGTGTTTGGCGATAATGAGCAAAGGCCTCTGCCTCATTCTTCTGCTTTCTGTTCCAGAATTGGGGTTTCTGTTGGAAAAGAAACCATGTGACTATTTCAAATCAAAAACTAACTCAAGGGGAAGAAATGCAAGCCTGATTTACAGAGTCATAAAGACACATTTCAATGTAAGTCACATCACTACTGGATAAAACTCTGCTGTTTAGCTACAAGGTCTTCATGAAATCTGAAGATTCTTGAAGGCATAAAATACTACAGGATGCATGGAACATAATGAAAGGGGGCCAGAATATCAGAATCACTGTGAAGGTGAAGGTCCAGCAACCTTTCGACTCAAAAGGCATTCAGAAGATAACAGCTTTTCATGTATGGATACATTATATATCTTCACATAAGAACCAATACTGTGCAATACAAGGCTTGACTTTAATATTATATAACACGCTTATAACCTCCTCTACCCAAAACCAAACCTTTGTCTAACCTCTCATAAAACCAGTAAACCTTAAAAACCATCAAATCAAACAAAATATATTAATTTTGCCTTGTAGTTAAGCCAATTTCATTCATATTTAGGTGAGTGAATATGGAGGGATGGGGACAAGAAGGCACTTTAGATAAGATGCTGGGGGGAAGTTGTTAAGCAAATTAAATTTAAGATACTAATCACTTCATTCTATGATGACAACTAAATAAAAAATGTATCATAAAGCAGTCTCTGATTAAGTCAGCTGCCACAAAGGCATACTCGGGCATGAATTAACTCCTCTCTTCACTCTAGTCTGGTAGGTCTTATTTTATTGTTACTCTGACAGCTGCAGTATGTGTTCTATTATTTTACCCTGTGAAGCAGACCTGTACTCCATAGGGGCGTCTTCAACCAATAGGAAGTTAGTGTAAATTTCTGAAGTCATTTTGAGTCTATGGAAAGACTCTTTTTGAGTTCAATGGTCTTTGGATCAAAAGGTCTTTGTGAGATCACTTTAATTTTGCCAAAGCGTAGGCCATTTAAACTAAGCTATCATTTCAGCAATCGAGTTTCCTTTTGACAAGCAGCAGTCGAGTTTATAAGCCCTATACTCCCTTCTCAGACACAAAAAACATAATTCTCAATTTGATATGCATTTTTACTGCAAATTACACATGCTAGAAACAGAAAATCTAAGACGTCTTAAGTGTTAATAAAATGCGATGGCAGGGAAGGCAATTATTTCTTATTGTTCAAATGTAAGCCCTGATCCAAAGGCCACTGAAGTCAATGGCAGTCTCTCCTTTAATATTAATAGGCTTAGGAATTAGGCTCCTACCCAGTTTCTAGTATTTAACCATAAATATATAGAAGATAAACAACCTTTGTTGAGTTTCTCTATGTATGAAAGTTTACCTTTAAAATGGAAATGTGATACTAAGACGAAAAAGAAGAGTAAATATATACCTTAATAGACTTGTCTGCCACCTTCTCATCCAAAGGATTATGAATACGGTGCCTGGAAGAGATGCAAGAAGTTTTTCTCCAACATTACTCATCTCGTACTCTATTCTCATTAACTCATTAACTCCATTCCCAACAGCCTTGGAATTATCCATGTTTTTCCCTTGAAATGAATTTTCCTTGCAAGTAGATGGATATGGTATACTGCTGCCAGTGCTACTCCAAAAAAGTGGGATCCATCTTGGACACCACAGACTTTAGACCAATCTGTTTCAAAACTGTAAAATTACCTTGTAGGGCAAAATGGCAAATTTATGCTTCTCTTATGTGTCAACAAAGATAATAAAATCTGCCAAAGCCTGCCAGTAGCAATCTCAGTAATGCATAGACTACAGGTGGACTATACAGCAAAAATAGTATTTCTGGTTTATTACTACTCTTTCATGTCATAAAAATATAGACCCCAAATATCTACTCTTAAGATTTTTTTAAACATTAGAAATCTTCACATTTAGTAATACCATAGCTTCACTTCCCCGTTTTTACTGAAAGATTTTGGCCATGTTTAGAGAATGGTCACATCAGTGTCTGAGGCCGAAACATAAGCTGTACCTCTCAAAGGAGGAAAGGAAATGTTTTGAGATGTGCAATACCACCATCCAGGCTCTTCAAAGATCTTGCCAAAATCCTTCAGCAAACAGAGGGAATTCAGGATCTGATATTCCTAATGTAGCAAACCAGAAGAAATAAAGGAAAACATCTGAGGCCACCTTTATACACCATAAATGAGGGTTTTTTTGGTCTGTACTTTGCATTTAGAAGTAACACTAGCAACAAACTGAATAAACCAAGGTGGATTTTAAAAGTAGATAAAACAGTTTGTTTACTAAGGTTCTGGTCTCCCAATGAAGTCAGCAATGCCCCACTCTGTTCTTTCTGTAGGAATGGAACCTAAGACAACAAAAAGTCATTGCCTGAAACTAACTGGCAATCCCTCAGCTACAGCAGCATATCTACTAGTGAAGGCAGAGGATCAGCAGAAAGGGGGCTGCAAAAAAACCAAACTAAAAATCTCAGACATTTCTGTTTATTTTCAGTAACTCATTAGACAAATTGTTGGCCCTCTTAAAATAAAGTGCTCATAAGACAGATATCCTAATGGACATATTGATTAAAATGAAAAACAGAGAGGCCTCAGTTCTTCAAACAGATCAGAATGGACCCGAGTCAGTCAATGCGGAGTCCCACTGTGCTGGGAGATCTGATTGTAGGATTGGGGTCTTACTTTATCTTACAAATTCTTAAAACCTCTCGTTTAAACCAGTTCCCTTTCGTGCCAATCAATTGGTAAAAAAGAACTTCAGTTTTCTTGGTTGGTACAAAAGATTCTTACTTTTGTTTGGAAGATCCGATACCAGAAGCTGTAGCCTTCAGGCGAGCAATGTTAATCTTCTCTGAAAGCTCCTCCACAGTTTCAATGTCCACAGGCTCATCATTCTCACTATACTCACAGTCATTCTGAAATAGTTAATTTTTTAAAAAGCAAGCATGAATTCTGCACCTTAGCTCAGGCCAAACATTTTGTTTCACTCCAAACTCAAGATAGATTGCAACAGAACATTAGGAAACAAAGTCACCAGCTGCATCTGCCAATAAACAGATATATGAGGCAGGTGATTTATGACTGCCTCTAAACCATAAGGGTACCATTCGGTGACCAGCCCCCAACCCCCGCCACTAACTCTTCGCATTGGATTGGAGCTATCAGGAATACCTACTTCTGCCATTTATCCTTTTATTATGAATTACACAAAGCCTTTAAGAGGCAGAGTCCTCCAGCTCGCATTTTCAAATGAGCTATGATTACATTATCCTTAACACTAAAGGCAACTCTCTGGACTTCTGCCACTGACTAGCAGTAACCTGATTCCAGTTAAAATGACACCATCAATTTGAAGATTCTTGGAAATACCAAAGATTACTTTAACTGGCAGAGATTAGAGAGACTGTGTGTGTCTGTTTACTTGTGAGTTTAACAACACTTAATGCATAATCAGTTTTACTCAATGATAATCCACTGTTCTCTCTCATGCTACTAGCATGTTATCACCAGTCTTTTACACTGCTGCAGAAGCAGTTTGTGCCTGTGGTCTTCTCCATGCCAGGCAAGAGGATGTTTAACCAGTGACAGAGGCAGTAAAAATGAAACCAAATAGTTATCAAACGGGCACATTAAGAAAATAAGGAGGGCAGGAACATGGGTGAGCTCCAACTATGTCTGGCACAGTGGCTCTTGGATGTACCGGAGGACCCTCCAAAATAAACATCAACATGGAGAAGAAAAAGACATAATAGTTTTTTTTAAACAACATACTATTTAAAAGGTGCTTTGTCAGAAAAGTTTCAAATTTTAAAATGTGCTAGGATGAAAATTAAAGACACCGAAGTCTGCTGGAGCTGTCAGGCACAGAGAAGCTCGCTACTGAAGGATTGTGGAAGTAAATGCAAAGCGGGGTCACCCTTCACTCTCCAAGAAGAGACTGAGTTCATGTTACAGGTAAAAGTTCTCAAAGCACCTAAGTGTCTAAGTTGCTTACGTCCCATTGAAAAATCAATTAGGTTCATTTTTAAATGTTTTCCTACAGCTGTTTTTAATAAGGACAATTCCCATGGACGATGCAATTTTAAAAAAATACTCCCAAGAATATAGTAATCTCCAAATGTCCTAAGTGATCTTCAAAAATACCCAAGACCACCAGCTGCAGAGATGAAAATCTTTGGCCCAGTAGTTAAAGGGGCTGGAACAGTGAAATCTGATGTGGCAGCCATGGAATTAGTAACATATAAAAACCAACAAACAATTTGCAAAAAAAAGAGAGCCTTTATTTTTAGTACTGATGATCTATAGACTACTTATACACAATAACACTTTCTCTTAATGGGATAAACTATAATCATGCCTCCATTCTTTATTTCACTCAAATACACTGAACCACCCCTATCTCGCTCTCTCTTCCTGCTCTTTTCTTCTATCTCTTTCCTTCTGACTGTCCTTTCCTTCTTTATGCTGAGCGGCTTCCTCTCTTCTGTGAATTGTATACTTACCTGAAATCAATGCAGACATTTAATCACAAAAAATAGCAGTCCACAGATGGAATAAATGAAGTAATGCACACTTATTACAACAGAAAAGTGAGGCCTGTAATAACTAGTTCTCACTTTTTATTTCACCATCATACCTTGCTACTTATTATACATTTATTACTCAAAATATGCAGAGCTCTACATCTGCTTTAAGAAATTCTTGCTACTGATAGGTAGGAAAGAAAATTAAAATGTTGTACTAAATCTCAAGATATTGGCAATAGGCCATGGATGAAGCTAAGTTACGTATTAATCAGCAAACTTGAGATGCAGCAGTACAAAGCAATCACACCATCATTTATTAATTACACTACCCCTTGATGCTTGCAGTGCAGTACTTCCAATTGTCAATCACAGAATTTGTCAGTGAAACCTCAGATTATGTGGATTTTAAAAGGAAAAATAATTTCCCTTTTAAATAATAATTTATAAAAAGGAAAAATAAAATAATTTCTTAGCTGATAATTTCCCTTCTACTAGTAGCATCTCCCACAGTTCCGTGATGCATGGGGCTTTGCCTCCTTTCTGCAGACACCAGAGGCTGTCTGACATTGGGTAGACTATGGTTGCTAGAGACAGGGTCCCCCTGGGCTGGAACCCAGAGTAGAGGACATCAACCTCTGGGGAAGTGGCACAGTTTGGGCAGTGGCTCAGAAGACTGCTTGAGACAATTCATCCAGTAGAACTTTGATATCCTGGAGGGAGAAAACTACAGTGGGCTGGCCAGAGGGCCATGTTGAGAAGAAGGAGAACCTCAAGCTACTAAGAGGGAATAACCCAACTCCAGAGAGACAGAGTGCGAGACAATGGGGGGGCAAGAAACCAAAGGAGGAGACGCCTAACTGGTCAAGAGCTAATCTCTAGATGAGCCAAAGTGTCAAAGCCCTGTGCCCTGGCAGAGCAAGGGCCGGCCTCTGAAGCTCTTGAAAAGCTGTAATCACCCCCCAGACTTGGCTCAATACTTGCAGGGTTTCTCTGATTCTGTGGTGGGGCCCACAGAGAGACCTTTATAGAAGTACTCTACTGGGAGGACCCAGAGAGTTAAAGCCTCAATGCTCCAGTGACTGCTCAACTAGGGAGAAGAGATTTAAATTGAAATTAATTCACTACTGCGTGAAAAATGAATAAAAATTAAAGTTAAAAAAATGGGGTTAGGAGATACTGAACCACCAACTTGGTCCACTTGCCAGATAAAGAATTTCTGATGGCCTTCACAAGAAGATATTGCTAAGTACCATAGCTTACCAACAGTGCTGAACCACCTACGGTATCTTCAGAGAGGAGGTACAGCCCATCCGGAACAGAACTGTGGGAGACCCTGGGCTGCAGAAAAGAAAAAAGAAAACTAACCCTGTTTAACATATAGTTATTAAAAGACACACTGGTAGTGAACTAATATTTTTTGCACAGGAAACAAAGGTCCAACATAATCTAGGTATAAACGAGTCAGGGGGAAAAAAACCCTCTTTCCCATAATGGAGCTGCAATTAATGTTACACATGGCACTCTACCCCCTCATCCCCTCTCCTGACATGTCTGGTGAATCCAAACCGACCGCCGTCCTGACTACTAAAATATTATCCACAGCTTTCCCAATTTCTACAGAAAGAACATCATTGTGATTCTAGATGCCAAGGAGACAGATGGGTTCTCCAAAGCAAGCAGCAAGGATGTATTTAGGCACAACTGTTATGCTGCAGGGCAATGTCTTCAAAAAGGGATGCAAGGATCCAGAAAACCAGAACAAGAAACTTAACCTTTGTAGCAGGGATACTATCTCACAGAATGTTGTGCAAGAAAATCTCAACTTGCAGTTTGATTAAGGATAGCCAGAATGGTTCAAGACATCTGAATCCAAATTAATGATAGTACTAACAGATAGTAATTCAGTGACAGATAATGAAAGTTTAGCTTATGTACTGAACTGTTTTTCCATGAATCATCTGATTAATGTACCTTGGCAAAGATTAATGGTTACAGTAAAGAATCTTGAAATTAAGAGGGGGCGTGAATACAAGCAGAACACTGGCCAGTTCTGATGCATTTTAAACCTCCAGGACTGACCAGCTTCCCCAAAGGGAAGAGGAGGAGAAAGAGCATCTGGGAGTACTGTATCAGAGAAGAACAAGTCTCTGTGGCTACTAGGAAGTACAGTCAGATAGGAATTCTTGGGTTTAGTTCAGGGGTCTCCAAACTTTTCAGCCCGAGGGCCGCATTAGCTATCAAATAGCAGTTCGGGGGCCGACAACACACTCGAGGTCCAAATAAAAAAGAATCAAAACATGGATGTTTTTAATTATTTAATATTATTTTATTCAGTTATTATTTAATAACACATTGATACACTACACCTGTACACTACACATGAACACCTGTTCACTACACATGAACACTACACATGAACACCTGTTCACTACACATGAACACTACACATCAACCCCCCAACTGACCCACCCAGCCAGGTCTCTCCCCCCAAAACCTCCTTTCCTCCAACCCCCCTCCCCCAAATGACCCACCCAGCCAGGTCTCCCCCCAAAACCTCCTTTCCTCCAACACCCCCCCCCCTCAAATGACCCACCCAGCCAGGTCTCTCACCCCAAAACCTCCTTTCCTCCAACCCCCCCCCCCCAATGACCCACCCAGCCAGGTCTCTCACCCCAAAACCTCCTTTCCTCCAACCCCCCCCCCCAATGACCCACCCAGCCAGGTCTCTCACCCCAAAACCTCCTTCCCTCCCACCCACCCCCCAACTGACCCACCCAGCCAGGTCTCTCACCCCAAAACCTCCTTTCCTCCAACCCCCCCCCCAATGACCCACCCAGCCAGGTCTCTCACCCCCCCCCAACTGACCTGCTCAACCCGGTCTCTCCCCACAGACCGGTTCGCCGCCTGGCAGTGGGTGGCTCCTTGTTTCGCCCCCTGCAACTGCGTGGCGGTGCGGCGCGTCCCGGCCCCAGCTCTGAGCCGTCCCTGGCCGGCGGCGGCAGCCGAGCACGCGGCGCGTCCCGGCCCCGCGGCTGGCGGCGGCGGCCGAGCGCGCGGCGCTTCCAGGCCCCGCGGCTGGCGGCGGCGGCCGAGCGCGCGGCGCGTCCCGGCCCCGCGGCTGGCGGCGGCGGCCGAGCGCGCCGCGCGGCGCGTCCCGGCCCGGCGGCTGGCGGCGGCGGCCGAGCGCGCGGCGCGGCGCGTCCCGGCCCGGCGGCTGGCGGCGGCGGCCGAGCGCGCGGCGCGGCGCGTCCCGGCGGCTGGCGGCGGCGGCCGAGCGCGCGGCGCTTCCAGGCCCCGCGGCTGGCGGCGGCGGCCGAGCGCGCGGCGCTTCCAGGCCCCGCGGCTGGCGGCGGCGGCCGAGCGCGCGGCGCTTCCAGGCCCCGCGGCTGGCGGCGGCCGAGCGCGCGGCGCTTCCAGGCCCCGTGGCTGGCGGCGGCGGCCGAGCGCGCGGCGCTTCCAGGCCCCAGCGCGGAGCCAAAAAGATCTCCGCGGGCCGGATGAGAGGGCCTCGCGGGCCGGGCCGTAGTTTGGAGACCCCTGGTTTAGTTAGTCACAAAATTCAACAGCACCATCACCATGGGAACCTCCATCCCTCATCCCATTTTCTGCCCACCTTACTTTGCTGTACTCATCCTCCTACCTGCATTACATGGAGAAGAGGCTGAACAGAAGAAGGGAATGTCTTCCTTATAGAAACAATTGATACATCAGGAAATGCACATACAGCAGAATACTTACAAGTAGTAATAAAAGCTATAACAAACTGTGAAAAGAATTCAAATGTCTAGTATGCAGCTTGGTCACAGACAATGCTGCAAATACATCCAAGATGAGAAGAAATCATTTAGATGAGAGTCCCAAGCTAATAACATATGGTTGCTGTGCTCATTTGATGCACCTCCTAGCCAAAGACTTCAGTGTTCCAGAAATAGAGGCTAATGTTGTTGAAATTGCAAAATACTTCTATAACAACCACTTTGCAGCAGCTGCTCTGAAAAAGTGGGAGGAACCAAGCTAACTCTCCCACAAGATGTGCGATGGAACTCAGTAGTGGACTGTTTTAAGCACTAGATCAAGAACTGGCCTAATCTGATGACAGTTTGTGAACAAACTCATAAAAAAATAGATGGCAGTGTCACAGAAATGTTAAGAGAAATGTTGAACACATGCTGAGTACCCTGAAGCATATTTCTGTAGCCTTTAAACAAAAAGCAGGGAAATATTTGTTTTATTGCTGATGCTGTTGAAATTTGGAAGGATCTGAGTGAGATCTTAAAAAGTGAAGTATACAATGAGAGTTAAATTACAAGCATTAAAAAAACCAATGGTACAAGCACTATTGCAAGCTCATTTTCTTGCAAACATTCTTAATACTTGGTACCAGGGTCAAAGCTTAACTGCTGAAGAAGAGGAGTTGGCTATGACATGGACATCCAGCAATCATCCTTCCATAACATCAACTATAATAAACTTCAGAGATAAGGGTGAACCATTCAAGAAATATATGTTTGCTGATGATGTTTTAAAGAAATTCACACCAGTGAACTAGTGGAAGTCACTTAAGCACTTGGATTCAGAGACTGTTGAAGTGATAATCTCACTATTTTACTCTTACTATGCGAGTAATTTGAATGAAAGCTGAACACAAGATCTTTAGTTTTGTACAATAAACTAAACTTGGAGACAAAATGAGAAAGGAGAAAAAAAATTCTAATGAATCTGGATAGTTTAGGTTAGGGGTTGGCAACCTTTCAGAAGTAGTGTGCCCAATCTTCGTTTATTCACTCTAATTTAAGGTTTCGTGTGCCACAAATACATTCTAATGTTTTTAGAAGGTCTCTTTCTATAAGTCTTTCATATATAAAAAAAACTATTGTTGTATGTAAAGTAAATAAGGTTTTAAAAATGTTTAAGAAGCTTCATTTAAAATTAAATTAAAATGCAGAGCTCTCCAGACCCAGCTAGTGAGAGTGCCACTGAAAATCAGCTTGTGTGCTGTCTAGATTGCTTACCTCTGGTTTAGGTGATTTGAGTACAGAGCACCAATCTAGGTAACACATGCCAAATGAAACACCCATTAAGGTTAGAACTTAAGAAAGTCCTCTACTGTAGAGACCACTGGCATAGGACTTAAATAATCATGTTACAGTAAATACAGCCCACACAGGGAAAGAACCTGTGACCATGGCATTATTAGCACTACGCTCTAACTAGCTGAGCTAATCAGCTATGTGCACAGCAGCAGTACAAAAGACCAACAAGATATTAGGCTGTATTAACAGTTTGAGGGATGCTGTTACAGTGTACTGCACATTTTTAAGACCACCTCGGGAACACTATAATGCAGTATTGAGCAATGTTCCACATGGAGGATATTACAAAATTTAGTGTAGGACAATATAATTGAAAGATAATATGTGTGGCAAACCAAATAACGAAGAGATGTAAAAGGAACTAGGATTATTCTCACAGTAAGACAAAAAATTATGTAAAAAGGTTTGATAAAATTGACAGATGCAATTTATAATCTAGTAAGGGTACAAAAGTACTAAGCCATCTAAACAACTGGCAAACTTGGGCAGAACTCTTTCATGGACATGAAATAAACATACCAGGAAGACAATTAACGTTAAAGAAGGAATTCAAAAGACACCTACCACTTGTTTCTGGAATGGACCAATGGATATGGTGGAAAGGCAGAAAGGTGGAATTAAAATGGAATTCAAAAGGTCTGGCATGTTGGGCCAGATGGTTTTTTTACTATCCTAAAATTTCTTAGGTTCTAAGGTGACAAATAGAACCTATATACTGCAAAAGCGACAAAGAGTCCTGTGGCACCTTATAGACTAACAGATGTACTAGAGCATAAGCTTTCGTGGGTGAATACCCACTTCGTTGGATGCATGCCTCTGATACTATATACTGCAAGAAAGTAATGAGTATGGCCCTACTAAATTCATGGCCATGAAAAACATGACATGGACCATAAAATCAAATCTCCCCCATGAAATCTAGCTATTGAAGAGTGGGAGCATGGCTGGTGGCGCTCACCGTTCACCAGGCTCCAGCTGCTAGTCTGCTGGGCTCGGGAGGGACAGGACTTCCTCTGCAAGGCCTCTCTCGGGGGGAGATCAGATCCACCTTCGGGTACCTCTCCCCAGCTACAGGAAGCTCTGTGGCTGCTGCCAGCTCCATAGGCTCCTAGCAGCACAGGAGAGATCAAACCCACCTCCACCTTTGGGAATCTCCCCCAGCTGCAAGAAGTGCTGTGGCTGCTGCCTTCAGAGCTCAGCCCAGAAAGAGGACAGCAATTCCGTGATCCCCCTACATAAGCATTGCAAACCCCCCCCCCCTCCTCCCCACCTCCTTTTGGGTCAGGATGCCCCCAATTACAACATCTGAAAATGCTAAATTGACCAACTTTAAAATCCTCTGGCCATGAAATCGATCAAAATGGATCATGAATTTAGTAGGGCCCTAGCAATGAGGAATATTCATACTAGAGCCCTGCCAATTCATCTCAATCCTTATCTGAAACAAACAACTCTATTTCCAGTCCTGTGAATTGCTCAAACAGAAGAAATGCCATTAACAGTGCCAAGTTGTGTCAGGAGTTTGCATAACTAGAATGAAAAAAAAATATTCTCACTGGAGACCCGTATCCAGATCTTCTGAAGTAACAGAAGACTAGTGCATTAACTACCAGTGAACCTTCTAGGTCTCTACTGTGTCTTTCAAAAATCGGAGAATTTTTAGTTTTAAAAAGAGATACTCACCAATTTTTCCACATCCACTTCCTCTTCACTCTGGAAATCAGAAGCTCCATCCACCATCTCATCAGCAGAATCATCAGTTTTTTCATCATCATCTTCCTCCTCCTCTTCCACATTGTCACTGGCAGTATCAACAGTAGGAGTATAACCCTTTTTGTGGTGTTTGGGTTCTTGTGATCTCTGTTCTGGGGTCAGGAAATAACCTTCAACAGATTTATCAACTTTTTTCTCTCTCTCAGTGTTACTTTTGTTGTCTAAATCAGTTGTCTTACTAGATATTGTGTTCCAAGAACTGTTGATATGAATTGAGTTATCCTTAGCATTTTCACTTGCTTTCTGAAAACCAGTGGCGTCTTGTTCTTGGTTAGGAGTGTTAAGTTTTTCCTGGCCATCTAGATTTATTTTACACTCATCTGTACTTTCCACAGGCATCTCCCCTGAATTATCATCACTTTCCTTTGTACAAATGATCTCTGATTTATTTTCCCGTTCCTCCATTATGTTCTCGGTTGCTATAGAGTCCTCATGTTCCTTCCTTTTGTCCTCTGGCTGTGCACTGCTGTCCTGGAGTTCTTTTTGGTTCTGAAGTGGTTGAGTTCCTTCCTGCTGCTTGTCTTTGCTTTCCAACTGTGCACAAATCTCTTGCTTTTCCTGGGGACTCTGTGACTGTGAAGCATTCACTTTCTCTTCCCCTTTTTTCTGTGGCTCTACATTTCCCTCCTGCTCAGTATCTGGACTCTCTACTTGTACAGTGCTCGTGTACTCCTCCACGTGGCTCTTTACCATTGCAGTCTCATCCTGCTCCCTGGGACTCTCTGGATATGCAGTATTTGCAGGAGCAACTACTGCTTGACCTAGTAATTCTGAAACAGTCCCTGAGTTACCTGAAACTTCCTCCAATACGTCTTCAGAATGTACAGAGTCCCCTTTCTTTTCAGTGATCACTTTGTTTGTCTCACTGATTGGCTTCTCACTGATGTATGAGTGGTCTGATGATATGACATCTGCAGAAACATCATGCTGGAAGGTGGGAATGTCATCTGAGTAATCCTCCAGCATCTCTGGATCCTTCTCAGCCACTTCGGAGGCAGTGGAGTTTCTGTCAGATATGATCACATCAGTTGCAGACTCATCAGTACTATTTGATTGACTTGCTGGCAACTCATTTTCCTCTTGTTTGCTATCTGACACTGTGACCTCTGACTCCATGACTTCTACAACTTCTGAATGTGAAGTCTTCTCAGGTTCTTGCTGCTTAGCAGGACTAGACTCATCCTTTTGGCTTACACTCTGGGAATCTTTCTTTATCTGGAGGGATGCAACATGATGAAGAATAGAGTTTGGGACAGACTTCTGTCCTGGGAGCTGAAGCAAGGCAAAACTGCCAGACTGAAGGGGTATGAGACTGGCAGCATTAGCTGGTTGACCACCTGAGCTACACGTTATTTTAGATTCGGAGCCTGTCTGACCTGCACTGCTGCTTGCTCCTGGAGGAGAGATCCTCAGAGTCAGGGTGCCTGCTTGTGACACAAAACTGGGTACTGACGGAAGGATGGACGATGCTTGAGTGACCAAATTAGCTGTAAGCGAAGACTTGGATCCAACCGTTTGTACTGCTGGGTTTTTGGCAGGGGAAACTGAAGTAACAGAAGTGGAGGACGTAGGTGATACAGGTGTCTCAGGAGGCTTAGAAGGTCCAGGCAACCGGATTCCTACAACAGAGCCTATGAGAGAGATGAAACACTAATCACTATGTCCTAGAATCACTCCTCCCGATTCTAGTATTTGATGTTATATAAATTAAAGCAGACAGATCTTCTTCCAAGGTTTATAATATAATTAAGTATTAACCCACAGAATTATAAGATAATAACTAGTGCTGCATAAGAGGCATGCTACCATAAGATTTCCACGAAAGGATACTCTTCCATATTTTGTCAGTTAATGCACAAGTTTCATCAATGTGTTAAAAACATAGTCATTAGACCAGGTGAGAAAAAGTTTTCATAAAAACAATTCAAAATAAACTAACTTTCTCTCCTTTGCAATTTTTTTCAGAAAATTTCAAAACCATTCAAAATTTAAAATATTTCATTTCAGTTTTGGTGGTGGTGGAAAGGAACATTCACGTTTTTCTTTACTTGTCCCTGTTCTCGTCTTTAAAATGTAACAGTGTAATTTTCCTCCCAAAACAAAATGAACAGTTCTGAAATGTGGTGACAAATTAATTTTTCACAAATGTTTTCATTAATCTAAAAAGCCATTATTTGTCAAAACAATTTTGGCTAGTGGCAAATGATGAGATTTGTTCTCACCAAAGTGATCAATCTGATTTCCATAAAATAATGCTGAGATAGTACATTGACCCTTTGCGAGACATAAAAAAGTCTTTACCTAGCATACAAAATCCCTAAATTTTGGGTAAAGGAAGTAGTGACAACACATTTTCAGTTTAAGAAAAATCATATTTGATGCTACATCACATCTGAATGATTATACTTTACTCTCATAACCTACATAAGAAAGACACATTATGGGCATATTTTTCTTGGCAGTGTGGTGGTGAAATCTCAAAACACAAATACTTCTAGTGTCCTGTACAAGTTCTACGCAATTACTTTAACTTTCAATGGAAAAAGGGGCACGTGACAAAGGAAAGCTACAAGATTTACCCCCAAATAATACACTGAAGAATCAGAGAAGAATGGTGAACACTTTGTACCTGGATTGCGGAACATTACTGGCTGAATGTTGGATTGGGTGCCAGCAGCTCGGAGCTGATGCAGTGGAACGAGCTGAATGATCTGTCCGTTGGGATGTCTAAACAGGTTTACTCCACCAGGGCTTCTGAGAGGCTGCAAGATCATCCTATGTCCCTGAGCAAGCTGCACATTATGGAGGGGTCGTAAAGCAGGAGAACCTTGATGCACTGGAATTAGCAGTAATCGAGGTCCCACACGCTTCTCTGTTCCAGAAGACAGCCCTTGAGGGCTTGTAGTTGTAGTCTGAGAAGAACCATCTTCTGAAAAGTTAGTACAAAAATAGGATTCATAATATGATTCACGATACTCCTTTACAGAAACAATCACATGAATCTTTTAGCTTTACAAAGTAGGTAAGATGTTAGACAGAAATATCATTTTTCAACTAACAATATCCCTTTCAAAACTATTTTATAACATGTAATTTCAAAATCCTCCATTTATTCACAAAACACATGTAGCATGGACCAGGGCAGTGCAATCTTCTCTGCTCTACTCTGTCAATAATCTCCTCAACCACATGGAAGAATCATGGACTGAGAGAGTAATTATCTGCTTCCATGGCTAGTTCTTGGCCTTTGTATCAGACTCCCAATGAGTATACCAATCAGAGACAACTGCTGTAGTGATGGTTTTGTGATAAGACATTTATCAGCTAGGAAATAGATTGAAAGCACTAACTAATTTCATATTACACAGCAAACAATCACCACATGGCTACAGTTTCTAACAGCCTGACCTGAATTCAAAGCAGAAACTTAAGAGGTGAAGGCTCCATACCCATTTCACTGAACAGCCTCATCCCACTATTTTCTCTCTGATGAACTGTACAGTTGCAGACTTATTCCAATTCTGATGCAAACAGTGTTTCCAGCAACAATTAACCAGTAGTGCCTGAACCTTACCTGGTCTTGGATTCAGTGAAGGACTTGTATTAATTCCAGAGAGTATAATAGGAACAGACCCAACAGATGAGGTTGGAGTGGTCACCATGGATGTGACTGTAGTTGTTGTCACCACAACTGGGGATGAGGAGGTGGTAAGAATAGGATGATTAATGGTTGGTGTAGTTACTACAGATTTAGGGAATGATATGGTCGCTACTGGTGTAGTCATTCCAGTTGCTTTTGTTATGTTCACAGTGGCTGTAGGGGTAGTGGGTGAGACAGCAATACGGGCGCTGGTTTCAGATGTTCCAAGAGCACCAGTAATGGCAATGCCAGGAGGTGAGCAGGTAGATTCATTAGCTCTTGTGTGGCCAGTAATGGTCACAGTAGATGATGCCACAGTGGTAACACTTTCTAAAGTAACTGGAGAGGTGGTGGTAGTTGCAGTGACAGGAGGAGAGACAGTGCAGAAAACTGGAGATGGCCTTGAGGGAACCACTGGAGTGACGACCATTATTGGTGTAGGCCTGACATTGAACTTCTGTGGCCCTGTCAGGGGTTGGGGTGTGCTAACTCCAGGAATCTTCTGCTGCAGAGCTCCAACTTTACTCATCACAAACTGTGTGAACACACCACCAGGTGAGGGTCGAGCAGCTGCAAATAAAAACTTGCAGGTCAAAATCTCAACAGGTTCACTATTTGCCCTGCGTGAGGTGCTGCAGTAGTCAGTTTAGCAAAAATTGAGACCCCAATGTTGTTAAAGAGCACCTTGTATATGAATTGAAACATTTCAAAACACGGCCATTCACTTTATTGTAGTCATAAACAGGCTTTACAGTATTAAAAAGTTATGTTTTATTCAAGATTTACAACTTTCTGCTGCATTTCTTCCTGGTCATGCAAAAGAATCAGGCTCTATGATATTATGATCTTTATTGTGACACTACAAATAGAGAATTACAATTTCAGTACATGAAAAGAGGAACAGGAAATAATTGGCTCATAAGGGATTCTCTAATTCTTAATCTCTTCCCATAAAACCTTCTCTGTGAGGTCTTCCTCCTTCTTGGTCTCCATCCCCTTACCACTGCATCCACTTGTTAAGCCAGCCACTTATTTTTAAGTTGGGGTAGGGTTTGCCATTCCCTTCTCCCACCCTTCCAGATGAGGACTGGATGGGACTCCCCTTTGACACAATGTTCAAGTAAGCAGAGGGAGTCACTATTGAGAAGCTCCCTCCCCTCCATCCCTTGCTCTCCAGGGTTCAGAATGCTGACTCCATAGCACCCCAGACCCTTATCATCTGGGGAATAGAACAGGATTATCTAGTGTGACAGCACAAAGGATGAGGCAATCCTAACTCTTAATAAAAAATATCATACTCTTACATGTATGTAGCACCTTTAGTCCAGAAGAATTCCAAAACAGTTTACACATTAGATATGCAAAAATTACTTCACCCACCACTGAAATGCAGCCACCTCTTCAAAATTATATAGAAATACAATGCAAAAGTTTACTACAGGAAGGAGAAAACAGCACATCCAGTTTACACTGCAGGGGGTGTTTAGGTAGGAAGAACACAAATCAATCACAAATCAGAATTTTGCCAAAACACAAATGAACACTGTCTTCTCTTGCCCAGAGCTTCTTGGAATTGTTAATAATGAATTTGTTGGGCCCCTAGATTTCACATCTTGCCCAAAGATAGCACCTCTTATAGCATAGTATCCCATCATTCCATGCTGGGGTTCCATTTCAGTTCTGACTCAGATAAAAGAGTGCCATACATGCCTTTCAGAAGAAGTTACTCACCTTGTGCAGTAACAACCGTTCTTCGTGATGTGAGTGCTCCACTGAAAGTGTTTGCGCGTCCCTGTGCAGCTGATCGGAGAATTTAGGTAGCAGTGTCTATTTGGCCTGCACATGCATCACCTATCTTTGTGCCCTGCCACAAGGCTAAACAGCACATGCAGGCTAACCCTCCTCAGTTCCTTCTCTACTGCAAAGTCAAAGCCAAGAACTACTAAGTAGAGGAGAGGAGGGTGGATTGTGGAGCACCCATAGGGGGACACATCTTGAAAAACCATTGTTACTGCACTAGGTGAGTAACTTCTTCTTCAAGTATTGTCCCTACGGGTGCTCCACTGTAGATGATTCCTGAGCAATATCCCTAGTGGAGGGCTGGGGCTTTGCAGTCGGGTCAGTTACAAATGGCAGTACTGTGGAGCCAAAGATGGCGTCAGAGGTGAAGTCCCCAGTGACCACAGTGTTCTGCGAAGGCATGGACTGACGCCCATCTTGCCACTTTACAAATTTCTGAGATAGGGACATTCTTGAAGAAGGCAATGGATGAGGAGATTGACTTTGTGGCGTATGCGTGGATACTATCTGGAGAGGTCATGTTGCAAACTAGGTAATTGTCCTAGCCTGGTAAAAGGCTATGACGCTCCTGACATTTAGTGTATGCAATATAGCCTCCCTGTAGTCACGGTGAGGCTTGGAGTAAAAAATTGGAAGGTGAATCAGCTGGTTCATGTGGTGCTGGAAGGTTACAATAGGGAAGAATTTTATATTTGGCCTGAGCTTAAACCTTGTTCCAAAAGAATAGTGTATAGGGGGAATGTGCCATCAGAGGCATGATTTCTCCTCTTCTCACCAAGGTGATTGCTATCAGGAAGGCCATTTTCATTGAGAGGTATGTAAGTGAACAGGTCGTTATGGGTTCCAAAGGAGGTCTAGGTAGGCCTTTCAACACCAGGTTTATGTCCCATGTAGGGGTAGGATGTCAGGGTTATGAGAAAAGGTTTACTATACCCTAGAGGAATTGGTTAGTGTTTGGGCGTGATAGCACTGAGTATCCCTCTACTTGTCGATGAAAGGCTTCTATAGTCACTAGGTGGACTCGAAGAGAACTGAGAGATAGTCCCAATATTGTCTGGAGTCAGTACGTAGTCTCAGATCTTTGGAAGCACTGCAGTTGTTGGAGATATTTTTTGGGAAGTACACCAAATCTGGAACCTGGACCAGTTTTGCAGGTAAGTACGGCATGTCGAGGACTTTCTACTGTGTAACAATGCCTTTTGTACCTCCTTCGAGCAGGAGCTCTCTATGCACTGGAATCATGAAAGAGCCATGCCCTGAGATTAAGAATCCCAGGTTTGGATGTAGAGTGCGTCCTTCGTTCTGCAAGAGGAGGTATGGAGTGGCACGGAGAGAGATTTAGTAGGCAAGTCACGAGTTGTGACAGATAAGGGTACCAAGTCTATCTTGGCCAAGTGGAAGAGATCAGTATGACAGGTAGTCCTTCTCTTTTTATTTTTAATATGACTTTTGATAGCAGAGGAAAGAGAGGAAAGGCACAGAGAAGTTCCCTGTCCCAGGGAAGGAAAGCATCGCCCAGATAGTGTTGCCCTATCCCTACTCTGGAGCAGTAATATGGACATTTTCTTGTTCAGGTGAATCACAAACAGGTCTGTGGGTTGGTGTCCCCCAATGCCTGAATAGGTCATGGAGTACTGCTGGGTTTAATCTCCCATTCATGGAGTATTACCACTGTGCCCACTTCCATATGCCCCAAGAGTCGTAGGCAGTGTCTCATCGACATTTGTGGGTTGTTTTGAATGGTCTCTGATTGTGACCAAAGACAGGAATCTGTGTTGCGGCAGGAGCACTCAGGCCTGTAACAAGTCAAGGTCGGAGTCCATAAATTCCAGGTGTTGCATTGGAGTGAGGTTGACTTCTGCCCATTGATCTGTTGGACCAGTTCTGTTAACAAGTCTATTGTGGATTTGGTGACTCGGTGAGCCTCTTGGAAGGACTTGGCTCTGAGGAGACAATCACCTAGGTAAGAGCAAATCATGATCCTTTGGGAGCATAGGTGAATGGCCATTATTGAGAGAACCTCAGAGAATACTCCTTAGCTGATGATGATAGCCCAAATGAGGAGTACTATGTACTGTTAGTGGTCTTATCCCAGGGTAAATCTGAGGTCTAGTATAGGTCTCCAACCTCCCTTCCTCTTGTGTATTAGAAAATAGCGAGAGTAGAAATCTTTGCCTCATAGACATCGAGGTACTGATTCTATGCCTCCTAATCAGAACAGAATCTATGACGTCGTAGTTAACTCTCATGAGAAGGGTCCCTGAAATGGGCCACAGGGTAGGTTGCTGTGGAATAGGGAGGGAGGTAAAGTAGATGGAATACCCATTGTGAACAATTTCCAGCATCCATTGATCTGATGTTATATGTTTCCAGGTGCTGTATAACGTTGCAAGATGAGCCAAATGCGTAGGAAACGTTGGTCAGCTTTTGCAGGGGGGGGGGGGGGGGGAGGGGAGTGGTCCATCGATATGCCTTGACCAACACATTAAAATTAGTGTTTGGAAGTGAATGGTTGTGATGTGGAAGGCTGTGGGCCAGATTGTTTATGCCTGGGGAGCCTAGATTTCTTCTTCTGGGGTCTGTAATAGCACTGACTTGTGTGCTGGAAGTTGGGTGGTTTGTGTTGGGGCTGTGGACTACATTTTCTCTTTTGTCCGGATATGTAGATCCCTAACGATCAGAGAGTGGTCTAGAATCTTTAAAGGTATGAAGACAGAAGTCCATCTTCACCACAATGAGCTTGGTGCCTTCAAAGGGAAGGTCTTCAACAGTCAACTTCACCTTTGTAGGGAAGTCCAAAAGGTGTAACCTTGACACGTTGCATAACCACTCTTGTGGAAATGGACTGGACCACTGTATCAGCTGCATCAAGGGCAGACTGTAGCATTGTTTTGGCTACTAGCTGTTCCTCCTGGATGATAGCATTGAATAACTGTCAGGGATGGCTTGATGATAAGTGATTTGGAACTATAGGGGAACCAAGAAATAGGCTTTCCTCACAAAGAAGTCCAAACATTTCCAATGCTTGTCGTAGGGAATGGACCTAATTTGGTGTTGACAGCTCCGAGAGTTTACAGCCTCCATGTTAATGGAGTTGGGAGGCGGGTGAGAGAAGAGGAATTCTATCTTCCTAACCAGGCCCTAATATTTTTTCTCAGCCAGCTTACAAGTAGGTATCACCAATGTTGGGGTCTGCCATATGTTTTTTGTGGAGTCCAGGAGAGCCTCCTTAATGGGGTGGGCTATTTTAGAAGATGAGTGTAGTGCGTCAACTAGTTTGTAACGGATGTCCTTGACTTCCAAGGGTATCTGCAGAGTATCTTGTAATTTTCTCTGCCAAGTCCTGGAAAAGTCAGAAGTCATCAGCTAAGGACAGTGGTGGAGGCATGATGGCCTTATCTGGGGAAGAGGGGGGGAGAGGAGAAAGAGCGCCCTCCTGTTCCTCCACAATCTCCTCCAGAGGTTCCAAAGTTCTGGATGCCATGGTCGAAGGGGAACGTCTCGGGGGTTCACCGGTAAAACTGGAAACCTGAGAAGTGTGGGGACGATATGCAAGCCAAGGAGCCCATTACAGCCACTGGGGAGGTGGAATAAAGCCCGGTGGTAGAATCTATTGTTAGTGTACCACAGTGGTGGTGGTGGGGCCATCTGAGGGTATACTCAGGGGACCTCTTGACAGTGGACACCACAGGGACCATGACAGGAACAGGCTCACTGAGTCCACACTAGAGAGTGGAAATGTGTGGCAGGGTAGCTGTGGAGACTCAGTGCCAAGATCCCAGTGCCAGAAAAAGGAGAATCTGGTACATCAGATACTGGAGGTCTCGAGTGCTGGACTTCCAGTGGTTCTGACCAACCTGGCACCGCTGGTGATACTGAGAGAGTCTGGGATCTTGCCTGTACCAACCATGCTGGTGCTGGACGGGGAATTGATGACAGCTCCAATGGTACAGTGTGTAGCGGCAGTGTCTTCTTACTAGAGTGCAGGTTCCTACCTTTGTTTGTCAATACCATTGACCCAGTACTAGCGCCTTGAGCATGTTAATGGTACCTGCCATTCCAGATTTTCCTGAGCCATGGGTACCAGGCTGGGATTATCTCAGTGCAGACAGTATCGATAATATCTAGCATCCCTCTCGGGCTCACTCTGGGGACTTCCTACTCTCTTTTTTGATGAATTACAAGGGGGTTTGCATGCAACTGAATTCTTCGAATCACAGTCCTTGGATGTTGAGGGCTGTGGGGAAGACTCACATCTGTCAAGTAACTTGTGGTGCAGGTCTGAGGAGGTGAGGGTGGGGAGGGAGTTTGAGGGCTGCCTCTATGAAGATGATCTTTTGTCTCAGCTTCCTAACCATTCAAGACATGGGTCTGAGTTGCTGGCAGAGACAACACTTCTGTGGGATGCGGCCTTCCCCAAGGCAGTGTATGTACCGGTGAGTGTTTGTCTGCTACAGGGACGGCTTCTTTACAGGAAAGACACTTCCTGAAGGCGGGTGAACCAGGCATACCCTGTTGAGGGAAGGGTCCCAACAAAAAAAGGGAGGGAAATAAAGTCTTTTTTGTTCAAGAAGAAAACATTAAGAGGAAAAAAATACAACTAAGACTGGGGAGACTAACTATAGAAATGTTAAAGAAGCTAATGGTCACAAATGGACTGCTAATGGCTCCATCTCTAGCCAGGGGCAACTGACAAGGAACTGAGGGCAAGTTAGCCCACACGCACTGGCTAGCCTCTTACAAGGAAAGACTGCATATGTACAGGTCTAAAGGACACTGCTACCGAAACTCCCCAATCAGCAGTGGAGAGAGGCAAACACACCCAAAGTGGAGAATCCATAGGAACACTACTCGAAGAACCTTTTGTTTATACTTTGGAAGGTCTCCCATCCAAGAACTGTTTAGGACCAACCCTGCTTAGCTTGTGAAACCAAATGAGATTAGAGACCAGTGTGATAGGGCTGCTCACATGTTGTTCTCTTAATCCAGATTTTGAACATCTTGCTTTTCACACCTCTTCATGCATCTTTGCTGTTTTCATACCTTACACCTGAAGTTCAAGTGTAATACCATCATTAGGAAAATAAAAATACAAGTGAAGAACAATAGATTAGACTCATCTGAATTCTTTTAATCCCTTGGTTTAAGAAATTCTCACCAATAAAGGCCGATGACAAAGATAAGAAGGTTCAAATCAGAAACACCCAGTCAGAACAAAAATCCAACTTTAAACACTCAATTAGTGCTTTGCCATTCAATCTCCTTTGTCCTGTCCTTAGTACTACCACAGCACATTTTCAACCTTTGCAAACATAATTCTAACCTAAGAGAAATTGTAGTGTTTTAGGTAAAGAGGTGATTTATTGCAGAGGCAGTGTAGGTAGGCAACTCTAAGAGCCAAAGGCAGTGTGCGCTGTTGGACAGAAATCAACAGCAATGCTATAAACTCATTCTCTATTTTATGCTTCAGGCAATTTAAAATACAGTAAGTAAGTTCCAACCTACCTATCTGTCTCTGTGCTGGGACATGAGCTTTCAGAGTCGTCACAGTGGGGGTTGAAGCAGTGCTGATGGAGGATGTAGTGGGCACCTGGACTGATGGTGTCCCGGAAGCAGCTGCTTTAGCATTGGATGCTACCTTGGAGATCACAGTACTGAGGGTTGAGAGATCAAGTACTGTGGGTCGTAGCCTGCCTGTGATATAAGCAGCTAGCCGATTGGCTGGATGTAATGCCCCCATCAGTCCCAAAAGGAGTTTGGCCTGAGGATAACTTTTACCATTAACCTGAAAGAAGTGGAAAAGGGAGATTCTGTGAAGGAAAAAAAAAAAAAAAAAAAAAAAAAAGAGCTTGCTAATTTACCACCTATGGACAAGGTGTTTCATTGCATGGGATTTCCAAAAGTGCTTTTCAGAGTAACATTGCAATTCTGAATGGGCATTATTAATCTGCTTTCCGCTCAGGATAACTCCAAGCAATTATTTCACATATCTATATAACCCATAGATTTTAGATGCCATTCAGACTCTAGGAAGAAGATATTCACAAAGAACCATAGAGTCTAAAGATACTGAAATGAAGTTGAGTGAAGCTGGCACACATCTTTCCTGCACTTCAGCTTGTCTCAGTCTTGACTAAAGATGGATATTCAAACTTGGTGAGGATGAAGCTTTGAATGTATCACTCTAACTAAACTAATTACCTTTGGTTGCTGTCCAGAGATGCAGAAGAAAGAATACTTAGAGTGCCATGCACATTGGGATACGTCTTTGAAAAGAGACTGCAAAACAATTTACGTTAGCAATATTTTTCATTATTACTCTTGCTATTATTTGTTATTGTGATAGGATGTAGGACACTATTTGGTCCCATTTGAATAAGGGGTTAGCTTCAACTCAGCTTCTCCCCCCCATTACACAGGAGTTAAAAGGAAGGGCTACAAGAGTGGTTGCTTGGGAGACAGATGGAATAGAACATCTTCACGGAAAATGGACTACACACCTGTAGTTATTGCAGTGTGTCAAACTCTAAGCTGTAAAGCTTTATTGTTTATTTTCTGGCTATATTAAACTATTTTAATTTTAATGAGGACAACAGCACCCTCTACACTTCCAAAATAAATCCAGAAGAGGCCCTACTTGACTAAAGTCAATATTTAAAAAAAACAGACTGGTTATTTTCGATGCCTAACTTGAGACATATTAATGGGGACTTACTTTCAGAGAGATGAACATTCACCTTCTGAAAATCAGGCCTACTTAAGGTGTCCCAAAAATGAAGGTACCCAAGATGACTAGTTACTTTTGAAAATCTTGACCTAAGACTGTTTTTGCTGAAGAATTATTTAGTCAAGTTAAAAATGTATATATTTAACCGACTTCTCTTTACGCTGGCACTGTATTTGTATAACTTCATGCAAACAAAGTTTGCTCTTTTTTCACTCATATGCTTTTCCTAACATGCTCTCACTGCTTTCGCTATCAAAGATATCTGTATTTAACAAGAGGCTTCACCTGACTTCACAGTTTATCCCCTCCTACTTGATCATACAGTTAACGGATAATGTTCAATTTGTAATACCAATAATTTCCAAGAAACAAACTGATTTCAGATTCAGGACTATGACATTTCAAGATCAAACACCTGTCTGAAAGGGATAAGCAGAGAGATAAGGATGATAAGTTTTTGCACAAAACAATTAAGCTTGTTCAGTCTCCTTTTAAAGATCTTCCCTAGCGTGCACCTTTCTTTAGCATGTTTCTTCTGTGGCCCTGGGCACTCATTGATTATAGACAAAGCCAACCGCATTTGTTGTAAGTTTTCCAAATACAGTATCAGAAAGACCCTGATGAAATTTTTGCACCTTGGCTACCCAACCCTCAAAATAAGCAACAGGATAATCCAAATGACTATGCTTCAGACTTCTAATCTACATACAGACTGTTACTACTGACTGACTCCTGAAAATAACAAGCCTGTGTGACTGACTGTGGACTTAACCTCAACATCTCCCAGATAGTATGAAAGTCTATTTGATAGACAAAGGGCAAGGCAGTCAGTAAGTTCTTCTACCATGAAGGAGTTCAGGAGCACTGGAGGAAATGGAATCTAATCTCCACAGTAAAGGCAGAAGGACCCACCTGAATCAAGCCTGAGGGGCTCAAATTAGCTTTGCGTTTGTAGGCGACCAGCTTTCCTGCAGGAGAAAGCCCTGTATAAAAAGGCAAGCCTTTTCCCCCCTGCAACTTCTCCCGCAGTTTGTCCAAGGTATCTGCCCGCAAGAACTTTATGTTTTCTGATATTTTGCATGATGACACTGCACTATCAGGAGTCTCCAAGACAGGCATCTCAGGCTTCTCACCCTTGTCCTGACAGGAAGGCATTGAGATTTTCACTCTGGAGGAATAGGTGGGAGGGTTCTTCTCATCCCGGGACTTGTGCTCTGAAGCCAACTCAATAATGAAGCTACCCACTTTGAGGGACTGTGGCATGTTACTGTTGATGTGTTGTGATAGGATGCTTAAGATCTTACTGCGATCCTCCTCCCAGTTGCAGTCAGAGATAATCTCGATAAGTTTGGTTGGCCCACCTGGAGTAGTGTGACGAACATAGGAGGTGGAGGAGGATTCCTCCTCACTACGGGAAGACCACCAGCTTTCCTCTGAGAAAGAATTGAAATAGGTTTCTGCAATACTATGGAATTTTAATACCTGGACATTCAATATAGTTTTATTCTCCCCACCTCCACCCTTGTATTAGCAGCAGGGAAACAGAAGTAAAATAATAGCTCAGAGTACCACTCCCTTCTTCACACTGATACAAAAACCAATAAAACCGCCATGGAGAATTAACAATCCAACCTCCTTATAGTTCACTCTATGCAGCCATACCACCTTGTATTGCAATCCCATCACATCTCACAAGCTAAACAAGGCTGGGTCAGTTCAGCACAGGGAGGCAAGAACTCCAAGGAACACCAACATGCAGCAGAGAGTGGTGTTGGTGATTCAGTAGGTGGCACCTTCCCCTGGGAGTCAGAAAAGAACCAGTGTCCCACAATGGCATTAGGGAGCAAGCACGGTGCAGTCTTTTGTAGGAGACATAAAACAGAGGCTTGACCTTTTGTTGTCATTAGTGATTCAATGGTACTTTTTGAAAATGTGTAAGGAGCCCTATGTCCCGGCCAAGTTTAAATCTGGTAATTAATTACTGCCTACCCAAATTCACCAGCATTTTTAAATGGATGTATTTTTTCCACTTCCCATCGTTAACTAGAGTATTGCTATGCACTGTAAATAGTTGCCACATTTCACCTCAAAGAAGGCTTATTCAGTGGTGGATGATGTGTTCTCATTAGTCTGTATAACATTTTTAAAGCTCATAGCACGCTATGGGACACTCTGAGTTGCAAGATAACTTATAAATGCAAGATTATTACTCCAGACACTTATTTAATCTATTTCTTTATGGACTGGAAGTCTCAAATTCAGTTTTATAGTATGCACTGAGAAAAGTCAGTTCATCTTAACCTTTCCATTCAAACTAATGGAGGCTGCTGTGAAACAGTGTCAAGCATAATGGTGAAGGCACTTCCTTGCCCCATATAATTCTAGTTGAAATATCCCACAAAGGACTCTACAAGCCTGACGGTGTAACGTGGTGTAACGTGGGTATCTGAGCCTTATGTAACAAGAGAGTGGTAATAAAAAAACCCCAAAGCATCTTCTGGTCACTTGTGAACACAAATCTACTATGCAACAAAGCCTTGTACCACTAACCAAGCCATCGTAATAACCAACATTTTAAATTTTAGAGCAGCAGCACCGTGTCTAGACATTTAACCTGCTTTCCTTCCCACTGTACTTGTACACACTTCCTGGCAAATCAGGTGATTGAATCAAAAACATAATAAGATAATTTTATTAAAAACTGTAATAACACAAGACCTGACGTGTTGAAAATTACAAATAGAGTACTTTGGTATACCATTTAAAGGTACCATACCTGGTTAAATGGGTCTCAGAGTGCCTTATGAAAGTTCTAGGCGTATCACCTTCTTGAACTCTCCCTGCACGGCTGCCCTTGGTTTCATCAATATCTACAATATTTTCACCAGAAACTTACATGTAGCAGGCAGTTAAGTTAAACTCAAAACTCAAATCTTACCTCCTGATTTATCAGTGTCTTTCTCCATCTCACTAAGGTCTTTTTTAAGGGTCTGGTGCTCAGGATCATGCTCCTTGAATGAGAGAGAATAATTTCGGACGGGGGAGGTGAAGAAAGAGAAAAAAATTATTTTAAACGTGACATCACGTTTTCTTCAACATTAAAAAATGTTTTAAAATAAACTAGTTCACCACTCTAATGTCCAGAGCTCGAGTAAAGAAACATATCCACTGGCATTTCCAAAAATACAGTTCCAATCTCAGGATGGCTCTATAAATGAATGGGCATTTAAAGCACTACACATAATCCTACATCTGGCTGCAGGAAGATTCCAGATAAGACAATTTCATATTGAATGTGTAGATACATTTTAAAAAAAACATATGTGGTTTAGGAGCCTAAGTCCCATCTTTAAAAACGGCAGAGGCTTATGAAAATATTGTCCAACATCTTAATGCATGAAATTTTCAATAGAGGAGTTTGTGGACAAAAGGTGACATCTCACCTTTCCGGTACAATTATTTGAATTACAGATGTATGGGTCCTTCTGCTGCTTTTTTTCCTGCCTTTTGCATTCATACGCTCGGACCCGGGCACAAGTCATCATCCTCTCAAAGTACAAGTAAACAGGATCCTTGTCTTCATCCCGAATCTGCAACTCAAACATTCAAGATATAGATCAGAATTGTGAAACAGCTACACATTCTAGTATCCCTTACTTTCAGCCGTGCTTCCATAAACAGAAAAAATAGCGAGGGGCACTCCTGCTTTCAAAGGTGCAGTTTCCTTCCTAGTACCAGACCTCCATCTAGGTTTTACTTCTGAATTAGATTTACTTTTAAGTAAAAAATCTAGGTGCAAAGAGAACTATTCTGCTTAACCTGGTAGATGATAAACAGAGAGATTCTGTTTTGAGGTAACCTGCTGAATTCTGGTTACACCTCTAGATGCTTCTCTAACAGTATCCCAGTGGAACATTTTACTTTTCACATTTTCATGGGCTAAAACACAAAGCAGACTTTTCAATGCTTTGGCACTGGAAATCAAAACATTTTCATGGTATAAAACAAAAAACATTCATTAGCTTTAAAATATATTTCTTCACTTGTCTTGCAAGTCATTCATTAATTAGATAAGCTATGTTGAGTAGCTCAAGTATTTAATGGAATGGTATGTTCTATATTTTGCAAAATAGCATGCATTATTGTGTTTTTATACAAAAGGTTGCTAGAAATTCATAACCCCTTTCGTCCCTACTTGTAAAGGTGCAATAATGTGTTTATAAAAGATTGAAACTGATTTTAAAATTGGGAAGAAAAATCAATCCCCCCTCATTAAAATTCTATTTACAAAAGTATCCAATTATGGACTTAAATCTCATATCAATGTACTTCAGATACTGATTTGTGCAGATTTTTAGGTGAAGGCTGGTTTGTTTTCTTAACACAAAAGGAAGTTTTGCCCTCTTTATCTGAAAATAAAACATCTTCCTTTTCTTGCTTACCACTGGGTTGGGTTTGGGAGTATACACTCTCCCTGGTTTGACTCCATTGGAAGATTTGTTCTTACTGCAAGGCAAGACCTCTGGCATAGGCAGCACCAAAGGTTTCATTGGTTCAAGGACAGATGGCGTTGGGATGTAAATTGGTTCTGGATCTATCTCTCCTTCAACTTTTATCCACAATGGGCAGTTCCTAACAGGATGCTCTGGCTCTGAATCACAGACAGCTGAAAAATGAAAGAGGAAATTAAAAAAACAAATATCTTATTTTTGCAGTGAAAATGTCGTCTAATGCTATAGTAATTACACACATATCCATCTAAGTCTAATCACTGCCTACCTAGTAGTTAACCACTCACATTCCCAGGAAATAGCACTGGTCATCTTTCTGGACCCAAGCTCTAGGCAAGACTGACTGGTGTTTGTCCACACCAAGGAGAGGTGGAAAGGAACCAAGGTAAAAATGACATTAAAATTCAACTTCATTTACCAAATGCCAAAAGTAGGAGAGAATGCTGTCACTATTTCAATATTAAACAAAAACAAAGAAACTAGTTCTACACATTGTGCAATCTTCTTCGGTGTTGTGTAATAAAATCAGGACACCCAAGACTTTGTGATGTTTCTCTGTAGCATGAGAATCATATTAATTTCATAAATGAAACTGACTGGAAAATGATGAGACAATGCCATCAATATTTAAGAATAGGAACAAAGTATAGTCCACATCAATTTCAATCTCTCTTTACATTGCTGACAGCTGCCATTTATGTCCCCAAGTACACATTAGGGGCCAGCCCCTCAGCTGGTATAGAGGTCAGCATAGCTTCATTGAAGTTAGTGGAGCTAAGACAGTTAATATCAGCTGAAGATATGGCCCTAGATCATGGTTCTTAACCTGGGTGCATGCATCCCATGGGGGTGCAAGATGCCCTTTCTGGGGGTGTGAGACATACCAGATTTTTTTAGAAGATTTCATCACTGAACAAACGCAACAGCAGAAGAGTCACTAAGCCAGTAAACATAAAAAAAAAAGTGTGTAATTTTTCATGTATTCTAAATTTTACTGCAAAATTAAAATAAATATGGAATTCTCTCTCTTTCATTCTATAGTTATGATATATCTAGGTTTACAGAACTGATCTACTTCAATTATTTTTGACAAGGGATGCAAGAACATATTTTGAGAACCAAAGAGGTGCAGGCTGCAGTAAAGGTTAAGAACCACTGCCCTTGATGTTCAGTTGTTGTGAGGGGGATTAATGAAATATGGGACTAACAAAAAAGGGAGTGAATAATACTGAAGTCCCAAATTACACAATGATCAACATGTTGTGACTCATGTCCTTGGCCTCTGAATTGATTTAGGAAGATAATCAAGTGACAGACTTTTTACAAATACCTTGAATGATACCTGGCTATATTACAAGTCAAACAAAAAAGTTCCAAAAATGTCAACCATGCAGTTAAATGAATGGCAGATTTCTAAAATATCAATCGAGTAAGAAACAAGATTTGTGTCTAGTGAATTTCTGACAAAGTAGGTAGAATTTGCATGTACAGAAATGTCTTATACCTCGCCCTACTTTATTGATTCAGCAAGGTGTTTGCTATAAATTCAGCATAAAAATCTCATGAAAAAGCACATGGTTTTGAAATTGCTTTGAGTGATCACTCTGCTCCAGTAATACTCACTGTATTCCACCTTCTTTCTCCTCCTCCTATCTTTCTGTTTCAGCTCATCTTCCTCCCCATCACCCTCTTCTTCCAACTCCTCCTCTTCCTGCTGCTCTTCCTCTTGTGGCCCATAGAATACAAGGGTTCCACGCACAGCTTTCTTCAGGATTTTCTTGTGTTTGGATCCTCCCTTTACTAGTAACACCCTTCTTTTCAAGCAAG
Organism: Sternotherus odoratus; assembly: GCA_032164245.1. NCBI lineage: Eukaryota > Metazoa > Chordata > Testudines > Kinosternidae > Sternotherus > Sternotherus odoratus. The sequence continues at coordinate 52,578,824 of JAVMKO010000006.1, read as the reverse complement.
TGCAGCCAAACATACAGTCAGGCCTGCGACAATGGGTAGGCTGACGCTTTTCCAGTGCTAGACTGGCACAGACACAACCCAGACGGCAGAAATCATTGTTGCAAGGTGGTGCTCGCCTTCTGATTATTTTGTGGATAGGTTTGTTTTTAAGAGAAGCCTAAAGGTTAAAAAAAATATAAACATATACATTTGATATTCTACGGAGATAAAAAAACATGCGTGCACACAAGACCTGCATACACAATCAATGCCACCACACAAATTTACATCAAGTATAGAATTTGCAATTTAAATTGAATGACAGGACACAGAATGGTGTCTTCAAGGGGATGGTCACACCCATCCCACCCTGACTGACGGGTCTGGTTCTGCCTCTGAGCAAGCCACTGTTACTTTTACACTGCTGCCTGCAAAGCGGAGCCCTCAGTCAGCAGCCACCATGCTCAAGCCACTCAGCTCTGAAGGCAGCAGCACTAAAGTAAGAGTGGCAAAACTGTGACCCCTCTAAAATAACCTTGTGACCCCCTTGCAACTCCCTTTTGGGTCATGACCCCCAATTTGAGAAACACTAGTCTCCCCCATGAAATTTGTATAGTATAGGGTAAAAGCAAACAAAAGACCACATTTCATGGGAGATGACCAGATTTCAAGGTCCATGACACATTTTTCATGGCCACTAACTTGGTAGAGCCCTATTCATGATACAGCTAGGAACTGACATAAGAAGGATTTATTTTCAATTAACTACATTAAAGGAACATCAATTTTGTGCAAAGTTAAAAAATCAGGAAATGCCATGTTACCAGGTACCTGTATGTTTTATGGTATATAGTTAACAAAATTAACAGAATATATTAAGATACATATCAAAATTCTATAACATTGTTTACACACTTAAAATTCCAGGATGTACAAAAGTTATGATTCCTAGAGCAACATTAATGCTTGCACTTATCTAGTATTTTCTATTCCTCTTTTCTTTCTTATATATGTATCTTTACACCTGCTAGGTGTATTGCAACTGTCACTTCTACTGGGCAGACAGTAGGCTCTCACTTTATCCCTTGTGGGGAGTGCTTCTTGCCAATGCCATTAGCAAATCCCACACCACTATTGGCAATGTAGCTCCCAGAATAGCAGAAATACTATTAAACAAAAAAAGATGGCTTCTCTGAGTTAGAAATTCTTCTTGAAGTGGACAAAAGCAGCTCCACTGGGGAGTCCTGCTTAAGAAAATTATATTGTATCAACAAATTTTAATTCAAATTATAGCTGTTGCTACAATAGAAACACGAGGCCAAGACAAGACGTTGATAGTGTGGATGAGGGTGGGGACTGTCAATACAACTATACACTTTTGTTGGGTAACCGTTCTTCTAAAATAGAAAACCTCTCCCTTCTTTACAGTACGAGTGAGTGAATTTAGTCAGAAGTTCAATTGTACTATCAGCAATTGTCTAAACTGCCTGGTACAGATAGACAAATTAAGAAAACATTTTCTTGACTTCCTCTACAGAACAATACATCTAATGGATAAGAAAAGGTGACCCCCTCATCCTGTATGTTTTTATTAGCATCAATATCTCTCTGTTAAACATTAGCTACAAAGCACTGGAGTGCAATAGTAGGTAGGTATGATAGGGAAGGGAAGGGAGGCAATAGCTTACCTGAGCAGTGAGCAGAGTTGCCAGGGATATGTCTGCTCGTTCTTCTGTGATGTAGGTCCGTGGTTTCCCATCCCACAATGCACAGTCCTCTAAGTCCATCAACTTTACCTGAGACTTAGACAAACCTGGTGGGCGAGTAGCCTGTTGTTGCTGGTGTGCCTGACGCAGACTGATCTGCTTTGGCAACATGTTTTCATCTAGAGATGGCACCATAAAATTATCCACCTGATTAGCCATGCTGCTACTTGGGAGCGACTTAGTGACCTTCTCCCCTGGGACTGAAAAGCTGTGTTTCTGCTTTAATACAACAGGTGAAGGAAGTATGGGCTTGTAGGACGGTTTTACTCGGCTCTTTGAAGCTGTCTGTTTATTCTGAGTTTTCATCTTCCTAGAGGCGGAAGCCACAGAGAGAGGCTTGAAAGTATAAGAGGTGGATGGAGTGCTGGTGGATTGCTTCTTTAGAACACTGTCTAGTGTTCGTACATAGCTAGTGCTCTTGGTTGGAAGCTGATAAACTACAGGAGAAGTGGAAGTGCTAGAAGAGAATCCCATGCTTGTTTGCATCAGCTTCCCTTCATTTTCCAGGTATTCATCCAGCTTGTCGCTGCAGAAAGCGGAGCGATTCTTCAAAGAGCCCTCTGAACCACTACCTGAATAAATATGGAATCCAAATACACAGGAAATAACTCCACAGAAAATACACTGCCAGTACTCCTAATAAGTAGAGTCAACAGAGAACAGTAATTTCTTTAACTTTCCAAAGCTTCTATATAACATTTGGATATGAAATGGGTTATCATAGCACAACATGGATGCCAAATATGGCCACTCAGTTCAACAATGCACCTGGCAGTACTGGGAATCTTTGATATGGATGGGTGACTCATGGAGGTTACAAGTCTCAGGGTGTAGTATTCCATCTCACTCTGAATGAGCAACTATGAAGACCTATCTGGAGCACTACAAACTAGGATACGTAGTCTCCCCACGCTACACCTTTGCACTAAAAAAAAATATTACAGTGGTTGCAATCTACACTACAGTTTATTTAAATTCAGTGTAGCCTTTTGGCTCCCGGCAAGTTGCCAAAAGCAGTCTCCTGTTAGGCAAAGGTTGGGTTTCCTCAACATATGATGTATCTATTCCCATTATAATTTTAAGCATATATACACCGAAAGAAATGGCAGATTCTTCCCCCAAAGGAAAATCTAAAGCAGTACTGAAGATAAGAGTTCCTACACTTCTCCAAACAAAGGCTGCTTATATAGAGTCCAAAATGGATCCGTAATAACAAACCTATTTGAGTTAGCTTTTGCCTTTTCACCAGTCATTTGTATAAAATAAAAATCACAGTTTTATCCTATTTCAAAATAGAATAAATCACAATGGGAAAATAAAATCTCTCTCCTCCCACAAAACCCCATTCAGACCTTTGAAATCTGTGCTAGTGAAATCCCAGTAACCAAGGGATTCTTTACTCTACCATTTCTGCTCCAAAAAATGTCACTAAAAATTAAAATAAAGCAGTAAGTAAACTGAAAGGATCTGTTCTTAGGACAGAAAAAGGGCCACACATCACATGGAAACACTCTTTTCTTACCTTCATTTCTAGAAGTACCATGAAACTTCCCTCGCCAGCCCTTGATCTTGGTGAAATCATTCGTTTTCCCTGTCCTGGAAACAAATGGAAACCCAGCTTCTGGAAAGAAAACAAGCCAGCCTCACCTTATCAACCAGGTGCAAAAACAACATTACATATGAATGAATAATGATCCTCTAAACGGGGAACACCACTTCTAACTCAGCCCCCTAATAACATGTAAGTCTAACAGACTGTGACTACAGCATCCTAAAGGAAAGTAACATACAAAAAGGCTTAGAATGGACATTTGGAGCCTCAATGTTAGCAGTCAGGTCTATATGAAATATCACCAATACTGTACACACAAATGACTCCATGCATACATGCAAGCTGGAATTTTTCTTTGAGTTCATGGCTAGATAGGCAATCTGTGAGTGTCCATTAGGGAAGACCTAATTTTACACACATACATGCGTGCATGAACTAAGTAGGTGTACTGCTGCATGCCAATGCCATTACTGAAAATCAGAGCCTGACAGTCAGATGGTAGACCACTTGGCCAAGAAGTTCATAGTAATTAACAGCAAGTTTATAAATATATGGCTTTCATATAAAGATTTCTCATTAAAAACAAAATATTCCTACACGTTACCTTCCCGTCATTGACATTCAACTTTATTTAAAACTCCTATTCCACATAAACAATTAACCCCAACTCCTCCAACCCTCGACAATAATATGCTGAAAGAATAAATAATGTATTTTGAAATCACTGTTTACCTACCCAAACAGCCAGGATTGACCCTTGGGTAGTTCCACAAAGAGTAGTTTTTTGAGTAGGAGAGCGGGAGCTGCACACCCAAATATTTCAGGTCAATGCTCATTGTTGGGTCCACAGAGTTCAACTTCAGTCCCACTGCAAGAAGCAAATACCAGTGAAAAATCACAGCGCCATGCAAACGATGTTAGCAAAAAGCAGCAGTGAATCTTTTAACATTATAAAAGACGGTTACTTCCCTTTGTAACGGTTGTTCTTTAAGATGTGTTGCTCATATGCATTCCAATTAGGTGTGTGCGTACTGCGTGCACGATCGTCAGAAGATTTTTCCCTAACAACCCCCCACCGGGTCAGCTGTGGAGCCCCCTGGAGTGGCGCCTTCTTGGCGCTGGATTTATACCCTGGCCGACCCAGTGCCCCCCTTAATTCCTTCTTGCTGGTTACTCCGACAGAGGGGAAGGAGGGCAGGTTTGGAATGGATATGAGCAACACATCTCGAAGAACAACAGTTACAAAGGTAAATAACCGTCTTTTCTTCTTCGAGTGCTTGCTCATATGCATTCCAATTAGGTGACTCTCAAGCCTTACCTAGGCGGTGGGGTCGGAGTGAGCAACTGCCGAGTGTAACACAGCTGAGCCAAATACAGCATCGTCTCTGGACTGTTGTACTATTGCATAATACAATGGACCGAGGACCATGTGGCAGCTCTGCAGATCTCCTGGATTGGGATTTGTGCAAGGAATGCTACTGATGAAGCCTGCGCCCTGGTGGAGTGGGCGGTGAAAGGCTTGACTGGGGCTCCAATGGATGCATGAAGTGATCCATGATGAAATGCGCTGTGTGGAAATTGATAGGCCTTTCATTCATTCAGCCAATGCAACGAAAAGTTGAGTTGGTCTTTCTGAAATGTCTCGTGCGCTCAATATAGAACGCAAGGGCTCTACACACATCTAAAGCATGGAGACGTTGCTCCTATCTAATAGCGTGCAGCTTACGGAAGAACACAAGTAGAAAGATATCTTGGTTAACATGGAACGCCGATACCACCTTTGGGAGGAATGAAGGGTGAGGTCGTAGCTGCACCTTGTCTTTATGGAAGACGGTGCAAGGTGGCTCTGAGGTCAGGGCTCTGATCTCTGAAACTCTTCTCGCTGAAGTTATTGCAACAAGGAACACCGTCTTCCACGAAAGATGTAGGTGAGAGCAGGTACCCAATGGCTTGAATGGCAGCTCTGTGAGCTTAGAGAGGACCAGGTTCAGGTCCCACGTGGGGATCGGTTGGCGGATCTGAGGGAAGAGATGATTCAGGCCCTTGAGGAACCTACTGACCATAGGGTTTGAGAACACCAGGCGACCAGATTCGCCTGGGTGGAATGTGGAGATGGCCGCTAGGTGTACTCTGATAGAGGATAGTGCTAGACCTTGATGTTTTAATGAAAGCAAATACTCCAGGATGAGTGGTACAGATGACATCAGGGGTGACATGTCATGCTGAACACACCAGCAGGAGAAGCACTTTCATTTCGCAAGGCAGGTAGTATGAGTGGATGACTTCCTGCTGCCAAGAGGATCTCTTGCACCGAGCAGGAGCAGAGAAGCTCAGAGTTCGTTAACCAAGCAGCATCCACGCCGTGAGGTGGAGCAACTGCAGGTCCAGGTGATGTAAGTGGCCGTGGTCCTGGGATATTAGGTCTGGCCAGAGCAGTAGAGGTATCGGGCTCTCTATAGATATCTCTATGAGTGAGGTGTACTAATGTTACCTGAGCCACGCCCACAATTAGATGAGCCCTGTCCCTCCTTGCTTTAATAAGGACCTTGTGGTCCAGAGAGAATGGCGGAAAAGTGTACATCAGTTGGCCCTTCTATGGTAGCAGGAAGGCGTCCATCGGGGATCCGGGAGAGCGGCCTCTGATAGAGCAAAATAGTTGATACTTCCAGTTGTCTTGGGCAGCAAAGAGGTCGACCTGGGGAAACCTCCACTTTAGGAAGACGTGCAGATGATGTCCGGGGGAATCAACCATTTGTGGGAGTAAAAAGATCTGCTCAGTTGATCTGCCAGCGTATTCTGAACCCCTGGGAGAAATGATAGCACTGGGTGTATGGAGTAGGCTATACAAAATTCCCAGAGGAGAACAGCCTTGTTGCAAAGAGGGGAGAAGCGAGTCCCTCCCTGCCTGTTGATATAAAACATGGCTGTTGTGTTGTCCGTTAGTAAGGACACACAACTGCCTTGCAGCTGTTCTCTGAACGCTTAGCATGTAAGCCGAACTGCCCTCAGTTCTCGCATGTTGATATGCAGGGACAGGTTGGTTGATGACCACAGGCCCTGGGTCCTGGTGTTCCCTAAGTGGGCGCCCCAACCCAGAGACGACGCATCCTTCAAAAGGGATAGCAACAGCTGTAGGGCGTGGAAGGGAATCCCTTTGCACACTGTCGACTAGTCCTGCCACCAAATTAGAGAGTCCGGGACTACGTCGGGTATTGTGACCAACATATTTAGACTGTCTCGGTTTGGAGAGTAAACTGTTGACGGCCACGACTGAAGAGCTCGCAAGTGTAGTCTGGCGTGGCGGGTGACATAAGTGCAGGCAGCCATATGGCTTATCAGGCTTAGGCATGTTTTTGCTGTTGAGGTTGGAAAAGCCCAAAGGCTGTGATAAGAGTTGACATGGTCTGAAAACGAGCGACCAATAGTGGTGCTCATGCTACAGTGGAGTCTAGCACTACTCCGATAAATTCCAACCTCTGCGTGGGCTCCAAGGTTGATTTCTCTACACTGAGGAGGAGCCCCAGACGATGAAAGGTTTCTATGGTCAATCGTAGGTGGGACTGAACCTGTTCCCTGGTCTTGCCTCTGAAAAGCCAGTCGTTCAGGTACGGGTAATGCAGGTTTACCCTTTGCCTGCGGAGGAAGGCCGCTACTACAGGCATCTGGATTTTGTGAATACTCTTGGGGCCATGGAGAGGCCAAATGGCAGGGCCGTGAATTGGTAATGATCTCGGCCGACAATAAAGCGAAGGAAGCACCTGTTGAGCGGATAGATGGCTATATGAAAATAGGTGTGCTTCATGTTGAGGGCGGCTTACCAGTCTCCGGGATACTGGTCCCCAAGGATACCATGCAGAACTTCAACCTTGTCATGAACTTGTTGAGTCCTCGCAGGTCCAGGATAGACCATAGGCCCCCCTTTGCCTTGGGGATTAGGAAATATCGGGAGTAAACCCCCCTGCCCTTGAACTCCACCAGAACCTCCTTGATTGCGCCAACAGAAATGACCATTGCACCTCCTGAAAGAGGAGTTGCTCGTGAGAAAGGTCCCTGAAGAGGGATGGGAAGGGTGGAAGGAAGGGAGGGGAGACAGAGAATTGGAGTGAATATCCCTTTCCCAGCAGTCCATGGTTATGAGAGACCAAGCACGGTGGAAATGGGATAGATGTTCTAGAAAGGGAGGGGGGTGAGGGGGGAATAGGATCCCTGCTGAGATCTGGTAGTCCACTGTAGGGCATGTCTTCAAAAGTTTTGCTTCGGCTCTTCAGTGGGTTTTGAGGACCTTTGGGGCTGTCCAGAAAGTCAGGTGGCCAAACGTCTCCGGTCCCCACCCCCACATTGTCTAAAGAAGTCCTGCCTGGGTCTAGGTGGACGGTAAGGGCACTGGAGTTGTGGTCTGAACGGCCTCCTCTGTGTCACAGGTGCATGCATCCCGAGAAACCGCATAATGGCTCTCGAGTCCCCAAGGCTCTGGAGTCTGTTTTTTCCAAAAACAGACCGGTCCCTTCGAAGGGTAGGTCCTGGAGGGTTTGCTGCAACTCTGGCAGAAGTCCAGACACCTGGAGCCATGAGATACGCCTCATAGCCACGGTACATGCCACTGAGTCCACTGAATCTAAAGAGGCCTGTAGGGAGGTCCTGGCCACTTTTTTGCTCTCCTCAACAAAAATGCCAAACTCATCTCTGGACTCACGTGGCATGAGCTCCTTAAACTTGAGCATAGAGTTCGATGAATTATAGTCATATTGGCTAAGAAGCGCCTGCTGGTTCTCCACCCTCAGTTGTAGTCCACCCAGAGAGTAGATTTTCCAGCCAAACAGATCTAAACGTTTAGCCTCTTTGGCTTTGGGTGCCGGAGCTTGTTGGCCATGGTGTTCCCTTTCATTGACCGTGGACACTACTAACGAGCAGGGTTGAGGGTCAGGGTACAGGTATTTACACCCTTAAGAGGGAACAAAATATTTCCTCTCAACCCTCCTGGCTGTTGGCTTGATAGATGCAGCCGTCTGCCAAATTGTCCTGGTGGTATTCTGGATGGTGCGGATTAAAGGAACCGCTACCCTGGAGGGCACTTCCGTGGACAAAATGTCCACCACCAGGTCCTCTGACTCTACCATATCCTCTGCTTGGAGGTTCATGCTCCTCGCAATGTGCCTAAGAAGGTCCTGGTGCACCGAGAGGTCTAATCTCGAGCCCCCTCTCCAAGTGGGATGACCAGGAGGCTGAGCGAGAAGGCCATGGAAGGGCTGAGCAAGAATACGAGGGGCTTCCGTGTTTAGGTGGGAGCGGTGCCAAGCTGTCAGTGACTGCTGACGCAGAGACCTGCGCTGAGGAGTCAGGGATCAGCGCCTGGAATCAGATCAGCGCCGGCCCCAGTGCTGAGAGACGGATCTCGACCTCGACGGGGAATGGTGTTGGTCCCGGTGCCTAGAGGGGCTGCAGTGCAGAGAACGGTGCTTGAAGCAGCACCGGGAGGATGACCTTGCCCTGGAGTCCACACAGTGCCGAGAGGTGGACCGACGCCGAGAGGTGGACCAGACACGGGATTGTGACCAGTGCTGCAGCTCAGGCTGTGGAGCCGGGGTGTGGAAGAGGGACAGTTTCCCTCTGGACTGCACCGCTCTAGTAGGGAATTGCGTCACTGCCTGTTGAGTCGATGCCAGCTCCGTTTTTGCTAGTCCTGGTGGAAGTGGGGGAGCCATCTTCTCCGGCTTCTGTTTCCGCTGCGCGTGGGGGGGAGGGGGGGGGAGAGAACAGAATTTAATACTGTTCTCTGGCTGAAGTGTTCCATCACTGACTGCTCCCTTCTGGTTTTGGAATAAATGAATCTCACTACCACAGACAGTAAAGGGAAACTAAAGGAGAGTTGCTGTAGCTCTGCCACTTATGCCTCCACACAGGTGCAAGAGGAAGCATCAGTGGTCACATCAGACACTTCTGTTCTGAAGTCTCTGATTCCATTCGCATGAGTACCTACAGTGGGAGCCACAGCAAAACATACTTGAAGAACCACCCAAACTCAGGTCCACACTATGGTAAGCACAATACTAAAACACAGTAGGAAACAATTCTTGCTCCAGAGAGCTTTACATATATACCTTCCTGGAGACTCGGGTGTATCACTTGCTTATGCCTCAAGGACTTCAGATCTTCCAAGAGTTCTTTTTCCAGCAAGCGTATTCTTGCTTGATAACCTGCTCAGAGAATGAAAGATATTATTGTGTCTGCAATGAGATAGCACATGCTATGCAAAATTCTGATACACTGTTCATTTAAATAAGTATCTCCCACTGTGTCCTTACACCTTCTTTTATCAAGGCCAAACCACCCAAATTCCACCCCTCCTTTTTAAAAAAAAATGAAAAGGTTATTGAGTTTTACCTGGATCACTTGTAGCTAGCAAGGAAGTCTGCAGATTCTGTGATTGTTCTCCTCCAACTCTATCAACAGTGTGAATGTCAAGAGCTTCCTACATGCAAAAAGAGCATCACATAAATGTAAAATGTTTTAAATTCAAATGCTCATCTCAACACAAGCTAGACAGCTATATGAAAACCGGTTATTAGATTAGCCTAACAGCGCTTTGCATTACTATGCACCAAACTCCAGATCCCAATCACTCATTTTCTCTGAGCCAGTGAGAAACAAGAGTGCTATCAAGGTAGAAAATGCAAACAGTGCTACAACTTTTAAAATAACTTTTTCAGAGATCCCAAAGGAGAAATTTATTATTTTCAACTTGTGACCACTGAGAAGCTAAGTTAAACCACTGCTCCTTTTGAGCATATTAAGTTTTATTAAGGACACTGAAGGAAGAGTGATTTACCTTGGATGCAAAGGACACAAAGAGGACTCCATCCACATCCTCAAGATCTGGCTTAACATCTGGAAGGATACTCGCTGATCCCAGGGACAAATTCTTGCTTGTCACTACATTCTTTCCTATGTTTTTAGGAGGTCGCCCAGCCCTGGAGAACCTTAGCTTTCGTGGCCTTCCTCTTCTACTTGGGCCTGATGACATAGGATTTTGATTAGTACCAGTACCCTTCTGGGACATGAGATTCCTTAGTGCACCTGCTTTTTTTCTTCCAGCAATGTCTTTGGCTGAAAAGGGGCCACCTATAGCGCTCCCAAGCCTGAAACTAGATGATTTAGATGTGGTCCACGGCGCCTCTTTCATGGAACAGTATTTCTGTGGCACCCTGTATCCAGAGTACTGTTTTTTCACAGCTACTTCCTCAGCTTCCATGACTGCGTCTATGTAAGAGTCCGTATGATTTTCAAAACAAATAGGCAAGGAGTCCAATATTGCACTCACTGGGGATTTGTCCATCTTACAAGAGGAGAGCATGGTCTGTGGCAGCTCAGAGATCTTTACCGTGCTCTTCGTGACTGCACAGGGCTCTAAATAGACAACAGGCATCTTCCCACTATCCAATTTTAACATTTTGGCTTTGGCAACACCTGAAGGGTTAGCCAGCATTCGTTTGGTGGACCTGATTCCTGCATCTTTTCCATGCATCTCACCATGTTTTCTCAGTTGTTTCTCTAGTATGGGATCATCATCACTATTGGAATATTCATCTGTTTCCTCATCCGTGTCTTCCTGCTTCACAGTTATCCCTTTGGTGCACACACTTGATCCATAATCATAGTCATCTACTGGCTCCTCTTTAATGACTACATTGAAGTGTCCATTTGGGTCCAACGGGGATGCTACCCGGGAGCTGCTTTCATAACTGCTAGCAATGGGACTGGAGAAAGTAAACAAGAACTTTACCACACAGATGAAAGATACAAAATTCAAAAATCAAAAGATATCCCCTCAGATCAATTGTATTTTCCTTCCCTAAAACAGATTCCTCAGTACTGCACAATACATGGTTATCACAGTAGGAAGATACCACTTTAGCAGGACATCACCCCCTATAAAATTCTCAGGCCTCTCTCGAAAGGGATTTCGGACTAACACTGAAGCCAGCTGAGCTTGATAGTGACTTTAAAGCAACTACTGCTAGCTAGAACAAGCTTTCATTTTTAGAGCAATTGTTGGCATAATAATGTTTCTTGAATGCTAGCTCATATGTTTTTTCATCATATGGCCTCCAGAGAATATAGCAATTTCTTATTTTAGGTAGCAGCACTCTCTCCCCTCCTTTTATATTAGAATTATATTTAAAAGTTACTGGTATTCAAACTTGTCCCATACGAAATCCCCACACACATTTGGAAACCACTGAGCCAGATTCTGATCTCAATTGCTCCAATGTAAATTCAGAGTAACTCCACTAAGTCAACAGACCTAGTCTGAATTGAAATGGGTATCAGTCAAAACAGAACTTGGTCAGAAATTAGAGAACTACAACTGTAAATGCAATTTCACTCTTAGAAATAGGCTGTTCTGGGAGGAAAATACTGGTTGCTTCCCATCAGATTTGCTAACACTATAAAAATTTGGCAGCCAGCCATGGAGAAGAAACGCACCTGAAAAATATAAAGTGGAGCTAGAAGTGGTTTTTTTCATAATACATCTCACAGAATGATAGTTGGAATTTCAGAAGCAAGCCTATAGGTAGGGCCCTACCAAATTCATGGTCCATTTTGGTCAATTTCATGGCCATGGGATTTAAAAAATCATAAATTTAAAGATTTCAGCTATTTAAATATGACATTTTATCTATATATATATAAAAGTCAAATGGTGTATGCGTGCATGCATGTACATTCCCTTACTCCTTCCACAACGTTTGAGCTAGAGACTTGAAATTTGGTACAGTTATAGGCTTTAGGGTCCTAATCAGGGTAAGAATCGAAAATTTTTCAAATCTCACCTCTGACGCCCCCTAGGGGTGAAATTCTTTAAAGCCCATTAACATCAGCTGGGCAGCTGCTGTTCTCTGTGACATAGTTATGATGTAATAATACCCCCCTCCAACGGCCCCCACACTCACTCAGCTCTCTTCCCCCTCCCCCCTCCAACGGCCCCCCCACACTCGCTCAGCTATCTCCCCTCTCCCCCCTCCAACGCCCCCCCCACACTCGCTCAGCTCTCTTCCCCCTCCCCCCTCCAACGCCCCCCCCACACTCGCTCAGCTCTCTCCCCTCTCCCCCCTCCAATGGCCCCCCGCACTCGCTCAGCTCTCTCCCCTCTCCCCCCTCCAATGGCCCCCCGCACTCGCTCAGCTCTCTCCCCCCTCAGGTAAGAATCGAAAAATTTTTAAATCTCACCCCCTCACCCCCCCTCCAACGGCCCCCCCACTCGCTCAGCTCTCTCCCCCCTCCAACGGACCCCGCACTCGCTCAGCTCTCTCCTCTCTCCCCGCCTCCAACGGACCCGAGCAACGCCGGGTATTTGTGCTAGTAGTGTTATAATTGTAGGGGTACTGACCCAAAAAAGGATTGGGGGGCGGGGAGAATGTCTCACAAAGTTATCATGGGAAGGGGGTTGCAGTATTGCTACTCTTACTTCTGTCTGCTGCTGGCGGAGGCACTGCTTTCAGAGTTGGGTAGCAGGAGAGCAGCGGCTACTGGTCAGGAGCCCAGCTCTGAAGGCAGAGTCACCGCCAGCACCAGCGCAGAAGTAAGGGTGGGATGGTATGGTATTGCTACCCTGACTTCTGTGCTACCAACAGCTGCTGCTCTCCAGCCACCCAGCTCTGAAGGCAGCGCAGAAATAATGGTGACAATACAACAATTCCCCTAAAATACTTTGTGATCCACTTGCAAGTCCCTTTTGGGTTAGGACCCCCAATTTGAGAAACACTGGTCTCCCTCATGAAATCTGTGAAGTGTATGGTAAATGCATACAAAAGATCAAATTTCACAGTAGACAGGGTCGATAAAAATCAATGATTATTTATATATATATTTTTTTAAAAAAAAAAAATTTAAATCAGAGTAACTGATAAAATGCTTTTTAAGGAAAATACTAACTAAAGATAGTTTTAATTAAGCTACATTATAGCTCAAAGATATTTCATCATGGAATAGGGATTATAAATTCTAATTCTCAGTGCTCAGTCTAGATGATACCATCAGAGATGCTTAGTTTTGCAGTACTCAGACTGGATTTGTGTCTCCAAGGATAACATGCTCGTTAACAGCAAAAATAGTTTAAAATAAATAAATAATATATAGAGGTGAGAAATAGTTGAATAAAACAATTTAAACATCTGCCTGGTGATGTTCTCCTCCTAATACAGCATGGCAAGAAAATTCTCTAAATATTAATAACTAACCTGTTGAATTGGAGATATTTATGAAGTCTTTGGTAGGTGAACTATCTGCTTCAATTATGTTTGGTAAATGAAATAACCAAACAATCATTCATTTTCTGATATAGCTGTAAAACTCATCTGAAAAGTTTTCAAAATAAATCACTTTAAAAATGTATAGTGTGTACCTTCTAAAAATGAAACCTACATCTATCTCTTTGTTGTGAAGAATATGTATTAAGGTTATAACAACCAACAAGAATACACTTTTATGTAGAAATCCATGACTAGTGATTTAAATCAAATCCACTCTGACAGAAGACCAGATTTCATGGTCCATGACACGTTTATCATGGCCATAAATTTGGTAGGGCCCTATCTATAGGTAGGTGACCTGAAATCTCACTCAGCAACCCCTGAAAACCAAGGACAAGATAAAAATCAGTGGGCTTCCTAGGCAGAAAAGGATTCATCTGACCTCCTGGGTTAAGATCTTTAGATATACAATGGAACAAAACAAAACAACCAACCATACCCTTTTTAGCTAATTGACTAGGAAACATTAAGAGTGAAGTACTCAGCCTCACTTTATCAGGTGACTCTAGACTAGTAGAAGCCAGTTTCTTTAGTAGTTTCACAATGCAGGTTGCTAGTGTGTTCTTAGATTGTAAACTCTGTGGGGCAGGGATCGTGGAAAACTGAAGCAGGATTAGAGGAGCTCTGCTATAGTAGAGGCATCAAACCACCAAGAAGATGATGATCAGCTTTCATAAGTTTAAATGACTCAAAAGTCTTTAGCAGGGTGGAGCAGGATGAACTTCTTACATTTAAATAATTTCAATTCATTCCTTATTTTGTAAAATTGATTAAATCAATATCTAATATACATAGGACTATCAAAAGAACCAAAAATTTCTGGTAGGAAGCTGAACCATACAAGTTTGCCTTCTTACCACCTTTCTGCAATATTAGAATCCTTTCCTCAATACCAGGTGTGTGTTTGTACATACACACCAGCTGACCACAAGACAGTATTGTTTTCTGTATCCAGAAAATGCCCCACTTTAAGTGAGCATCATAACATCCTATATAACCAAAAAAATTTTAGTCTAGTTATTACAGTGGTTCTCAAACTTTTTTTTCTCCCACAGACCACTTGAAAATAGCTGATGGTCTTTGCAGATCACTTTAATGATCCTTCCAAATATTGTTTGTACCATTACTAACTATTGTAAAGCACTTTGGACACAAGTGCGAGATTAAAAAAAAAGTAATAATAATGATTTTTTGTTCTATACATAAAAGCACAACTCATATTTGAATATCAGCAGTCTCTCCACCGCTGTAGTGGCCCCCGAGCTAGATTGAGAAGGGAGTGGAGGTGACTCTTCCCGCTCTCACCCTCCGTGGCAGCCCCCAAGCCGGGGCTGGGAAGGAGAGGGGTCTCGACTGAGAAGGAGGGCTGTCTCTCCCTGGCAGCCACAGCCCTGGAGCTGGAGAAAGTCGCCTCTTTCTCTGGCAGCCAAAGCCCTGCACATCCCAAATTCCCCCTACCCACTCTTCTCACCCCACTGCTCCCTCCCACCTACCTCCTCTCCCGCCCCAGGCCATCACCTCACATGTGTGTCTTCTCCAGGGTGCAGGCACCATGCCTGTGTGGCCCCACTAATTAGATGGGCGGCCCTTTATTCACTCATGTGCGGTCACCCAAAGAGCACACCTTAGAAGGATCTATCCGCGGACTACCTGAATGGAGCTCACGGACCAAGTTTGAGAACCTCTGGTCTAGTACATTTTCAGGTTTCCCTATTAATATGGGAGAGAGCACAATGCTAAACTTTAATTGGGATGGTAAAACCATTGACAAGGAAAACTAATGGTTAACTGTTCCTTAAGATATTTAGCAGTAGTTGCTGCTCATAAAAATTATGAGTTACATAAACTGAAGAGTGTGTGTGTGTTGCCATTTAGACCAAGATAAAGTAGTTTTGCCTAAAATTATGCAGGACATTCCTAGAGCCCAAAAAAAGAGAGAACGCAATAAAACCACTTGTGCCTGAATATGTCCAGCTGCAAGATTGGGGCTTCTTATAATTTTTTTCCAAAGACACCTGCTCCGAGTTCTAATCATAATCCTTTGGTGCCGATGGTGGCCCGGGCTAAAGAGGAAGGCTCACTTTTGATTTCTATCTTTTGTTTATGAATACACAAGAAATTTAGGAGAAACTCTTATTTGTCCTGCCTCAAAACTGGAAAAAGTTGCAAAATAAATATAGTAAATAATCCCCTGGGTCCCCATGTGATTCCGTAACATCAGTTCAACCAAACCCTGGTTGTAAATCGATCTTCCCTCCCATTCTCCACTGCCAAAAAACACACCATTTGACATTTTACTGGGAGTCCAGCCTAACTCACCCCCAAGTAGCCAAAATGTATTCCTACCTTTCTGATATCTCTTGCTTTAACCTAGGCATATCACTAAGTGGCAGGTCTGCATCCAGGAAATCCAGGAAGTCCCGTTCTGCATTAAAGGATTCCTTCTCCAAATCAATGTCTGATGGATTCTGACCACTCAATGAAGAATCTAGAGCTCTCTGCTGTGATTCTAATCCATCGATTTCGGTATGGCGGCCACGATTGCTGGGAGAGCTGGAAACACTACCTCCTTCATGCTCTGAGCTACTATTTTGCTTCATATCACGCTGAGGTCTACTGTTCAGTCCGTCATCTCTGAATCCTTTAGCAAAAGGGTTGTAATCTATCTTTAGCTGGGTAATCTGGATGTTCTGATAGGCTGTCACTGCAAAGAACTCGGTCTGTGGGAAGGTGAAGGTGTGTACATCTGGACCATTCAGCTGGATAACCTCTGTGGCTTTGTCTGCAGGTACCAGGTGAAGACGTGGCAGATAGCGGTGCATAGAATGTAATATGATGTGACCTTCTTGGTCCAGAGTATTGTTGGTAAGCTTGAGTTTATAGAAGGATACCGGCTGGTGCATCCAGTACTGACCAGTGGAGGGTGATTCTGGATGAATAAATACCCGTCCCAGAACATGGGGTTCTGCCTTCCCACTGGGCTCCCACCAACGACCATTCCATTTATAGCGGTGATTGTCCACAGGAGAGATGTCCATGACTAGGATGTATTTCAGATTGGAATCTAGGCCTGTAATCCAGTACCGACAGTATGGGAACATACGCCTCCCCTGTTTGGTCAGAATCATCTCTGTGCTGCGATGGTAGAACTCATTCCACATACTGTTGTTGTCCAGGGTGACAGTGATGCTACCTGAGGTACAATCAGCTGGAAGGCAAGTCTTTACTTTGGATTTTACTGGAGTTGACACACTACTGGTAAGAGTACAGGCATCCCGGTTTGCTACTAGAATTCCTTGATCAGCTTTACCATTGCCCTGCTGCTGTTTCAGGATGACAAAAAAAGCAGGTGCTGGACCAGATACTGTCCCACTGTCCCGGTTACCCAACACAATTTGTTGTTTCTCCATGATGATGATGGGCACTTCTTTAAATGCTCTTAAATTAACTGCAAATTCGAAATGGTTCTGTCAGCCTTCCTCCTGTGTTCACCATCCTGGAAAACAAACAAGCAGACCCCATTAGCACTAATCAAATGCAATATACCAAAAAATACTCCTCCCCTTACTTGAAAGAACTGGGTCACTACAGAAAATTTTTTTACACACAAAAAACTACATCAAAAGGGACATGAAGGTTGCAAAATCAAGCATCTAAACTGAGAAAATGCCAGAATTAATGTTGCATGGGAAACTAATTTGTTCCCCTTTTGCATATGTACAGTCATTCATTAAATGATCACACACTATTTTTTCCACAGGACCCAAAGCTTCAAGTACGGCACAGGATGCACTGTACTCCTTGGATGAAGCAAGGTTATGCAATGAAGGAGGCAGTTGTCTGTAAGACCCTGGCCTCAGTTTCTTGCAAAAGTTGGAATATGTGTAGTGAATGAGGCAGGGAACTGCAGGAAGAAAAAGAATGGTCTCTTGGTAAAGGTAGTTGAATGCTGCCCCAGAGAAGGGGATTCTATGCCAGCCTCTACCAGAGAGCTCCTATGTAATGCTGGACAAGTAATTTAAATCAGACTTTTCGAGGATGGTCACGATGTGTCTCCTTTACTAGAAGCTCAGTGTGAGTCCCTGTTCTGTCTGATTTGCAGGAATGCTGAGCACTCACAGCTGCAACTGAAGTCAATGGGAGCAGTGCTTTAACTATATAAAGTGGTCTTAGTGCTAACTATTCTCAAATATCAGGCTCTAATCATCTCAAACTGACCACCGAAAATTAGTAGGCACTTTACATCTTACTCGCTGGGTGCCTCGGTTCTCCATCTGCAAAGTGGGGATAATACCATCTCTCACCTCACAAGAGCGTTCTGAAAATAAATTCATTAATGTTTGTGAAATCATATACTGTGCTACTGTGATAAGCGCCATAGAAAAGCCAATATGAGAAAATAAAAAAATTGATCTTCAGCACAGGAGTGGAAAAGTGTGCAGTCAATAAAGCATCGTGAGTCAGAATTAATGACGACTCAAGATTGTGGAATCAGAATAGCGTGCAGTAAATAAAGCATGGAGTCACATACTGACAATAAGAATAAAACAAAACATTGGGTATCTACTAATTAAGTGAGCACCATCTAGCTTATCCACTAAATGAGGTGGTCTTTTTTTTTTTTATAGGATGCAATGTGTTCATCTAACTAAAGATTGTACCATAATGCAAATGCACAAGGGGGACAAATTATGGTCACACAGGCAACCTTAAACCTGGCATTTCCTAATCTCCGAGTGCTTGATCTTGCAACAATGTTCTTTTAAAAGTTTTGTGTGTG
The DNA here is from genome assembly GCA_032164245.1 of Sternotherus odoratus. Lineage (NCBI taxonomy): Eukaryota > Metazoa > Chordata > Testudines > Kinosternidae > Sternotherus > Sternotherus odoratus. The sequence continues at coordinate 52,560,437 of JAVMKO010000006.1, read as the reverse complement.
TAATTTCCTAAGATTTTTAAAAAGCAAACATTTTCCCCAATCTCATTCTTGGAAATGTCAGAACCATTTTTTGCTGAAACCTTCCACAAAAATTCAGTCAAACCAGGCAACGAACATGGAAATTTTCAGCCAAAACTATTAAAGAGTAGCAAAGTTACAAGCCACTAAAAACAGGGTCTTATAGTAGAAAGTGTCAGGCAACCTCAACTATAAGGCAGTGCTATCAGTTCTGCCTATAATAGTGTCACTGTAAGATTCTGAAATAGTTATGCAAATAATTAAAATAAGGAGCCACCTTCCTGCTGTAATTACTCCCACAGCCATATTATATTATAGATAGATAGATAGATAGATAGATATATTTGTGTGCGTGTGTATGTAACTCAGCATGTCCTGACTTCAACAAACCCACTCCAATGAATAGAGGAACACAGTCTCCCTGCAAGAACAACCAGCAGTTGACTTCAATCCAGAGTAGGTGCATGAAACTGCATCAATTCCACTGTTTTTGAAGACTGATGAACTTATACAAGGGAGAGCAAGACTTCCCCATATGCAATACAACGGGCAATTTCTTATTAATTGCGATGGCTGAGCCTGTGTTTCAAAAAGGGATCGACGAATTACAAAAAAATAAGTTCCAACAAAAATAAAGAGAGAACTAAGTGTACTACTTCCAAAGCGTGTTATTCATATTTATCAGAAAATATTCAAAACTAGTCTCAGTTTCTGAGTTAGCAAGCAATCTCCTCCTCTCCACCCATATATAGTTAATTATATACACAAAAGATAAATTGCTGTACTATTGGACTATAATTTCCATTTCTCCTACACAATCTACTAAAATGAAAACAGGAGATTTCATGTATGGTGTTTTTCCCAAAGTGTAAGGTCCCCAAACTTTTCATGGATAACCAGCATGCCCGTGCTGATCACGTGAAGAAGCAGAGCCAGAAAAAAAGACAGTCAACCCCAAACTGTTCATATACTCCTTTCATAAAAGGAGTTTGTTTTATTTGTGTGTATTACCATGCAGCAGTAACAAAGTTACATTTAAGTTTGAGGATACATTTTTATCCTGGGAATGTTTTCAGATACTTAAGTTTCAAGTTAACGTGGTTTTGTTTGGTTTCTGAATGCACATGGGGGTGAAGAATAGATAGTGTAGGGATTTTTCATGAATTAAAAATTTTCCAGATCCTTTTGGGGGCTTGAATAGCACAAAAACAAATTGCTTTTCAAGATTTGCGCAGTTGTGTTGTGAAAAATTTGCTGATTCTGCAAGATCCGTGACAGCTGACCCCCATGAACACAGTCAAAAAGAGGAGGAAGACTTTGTAGCACCTTAGAGACAAACCAGTTTATTTCAGCATAAGCTTTGGTGGGCTATAACCCACAAAAGCTTATGCTGAAATAAACTGGTTAGTCTCCAAGGTGCTACAAAGTCTTCCTCGTCTTATTTACGGATACAGACTAACAAGGCTGCTAATCTTAAAAAAAGGATAGGGGCCATTGTAAAGTGGATTAAGAGTCTTAAATGAAAGATACTAGAAAAGTGCAAAGTGTTAATGCCACATATTTGAAAATCACATGGCAAATAAATAGTTTACTAACCTACAAACAGACAACAGGTGCTAGGATCCAGAATTCCCTATATATGCATGTTGTACATATGTTCAATCCACGACACTGCTTTAGTACACTTTTCACATGCACATTCAGAGGAGACATCCATAATACTATGGTGCATTTTATCTGCATGCTCAATCACAAATCTCTTCCAGTGTCCACAAAAGCAAATGACCGGGGAAGACTGGCAAGGAGCTGAACGTCACAGGCCCAGTAATGGCAGGAGCTGCGAGTATTTATCTCCGACTGCCAATGAGAGCTAGAGACACGAGTCCAATGACAGCAGATGTGCGCAGAGCGCTGCTGTTGAAGTCAGCGGGAACATTTATTCCTGGCTGCCGCAGGGTGGCTGGGTCGCGCGGCGCCGCGCTGGAGCCCAGCCCCACCTCGCTCTGCGAGTCCCCGGCGGGCCGGAGCTGCGCAGCAGGTGCCGGCCCCGCAAGGAGCTCGGCGGGAGCAGGTGGCTTCTCCGCCAGGAGCCGGTTGAGCAGACGCTGCTTTCCGGGGCGGAGACTGGCGGGCTCGGGACGACGAGGCGGGCTCGGAGGCGGGGGGGGCGGGCTCGGAGGCGGGGGGGGGGCGGGCTCATCGGCTTCTATCAGGTGTTGCTGCGGCCACTGGAGGAGCAGCGGCTCTAGCCCGGTTTTCGGGACGAGGAAACTCCGCCTCCCTCGAGCCCAGCGCTCAAGCGGGGCCCGGCAGACACCCCGCGCCGACCGACCCCGTCATCAGCCGGGCCTGGAGGCCCGGCCCATCGGGCGCGGGGAGGCCATAGAGGCGCGGCGCTACAGCTGAGTCCGCAGCAATGGGCCGGGCGGGCAGCTGGGGCCTGGGCCGCAGGGCCTGGCTCACCCCCAGTCACTCGAAGGCGCTTCGCGCCTTGCAGCGCCCGCCTCCCGCCCGGGCCGCACCGAGGAGGATACGGTGCGAGGAGCCGCGCCACGTGCCCGCCACAGCACAGGGCCGGCGCTTCGCGCTGTCACTGGGTCTCGGGGAGACGCCGCGCGGGGGCCCTGCAGCCTCGTGGCTGAGCCTGGTGTTAATTTTCGCAGCTGGCGCGGCCAGCAGGCGGCGCAGGAGGCACGCGGACCTGCGTGCGCCACCTCCAAGGCTGGGCCCAGCGTTCCCGGTCCCGGAACCCCCGCCCGTTCCCCGCAGTTACCGTGCGGCGGGGAGAGCGCGCTCCCCCCTCCCTTCTCTTCACACGGACCGTGTGTTCAGCAGCTGGGGGGAACATGCGTGCGCACCCGCATGACGTCACGACTGTGCGCAGGCGCAATGGGGGCTCGCACTCCTCCTCCCTCCCGCCTAGCCGCCCATCCGTCACGTGCCAGGTTCCCCCCCGCCCCCGCCGACATCGGGCCCGGCCCTACCCCGCCCACAGGCGAGGGACGGGGAAAATTCTCGAAGGGAAGCTGCCGTGGGGTCCCCGCACGCGCTGCGCCGCCCCGGGGAGACGCTGCCATCGAAGCCCGGCCGGCTCCGGTCCCCCCCCCCCCCCCGGCGCCGCCCTGTCCGCCCCCCCGCTGCTGGAGTCATCGCGCTCACTCGAGGCCCCGCAGGTCCCTGCTCGCCCCCCCGGGACAGCGGCCGCAGGTCGGCCCCCGGCCCCTCTCCGCCTGCGAAGGGCCGCGCCCAGCGCTGCCTCTAAAGACGGGGCTCCGCTACCTTTACACGAGCTGGCCCCTCCCCACGGGCTCTGAGTCTGCTCCGGGGCAAACTCCACCTGGGTCCCTGGCAGAGCTCAGCCCGCTGGACGCCCCCCTCCCCTCCCCTCCGCTCCCGAGAATTTACTCTGCACAGAACTAATGTCAAATCCGGCAACCGTGCAACACAACCATCAAGCAATGCCCGGTCTGCCCTAACGTGTGTACTGAACCGCTGCTCCTCTGCAGTGTTAGGCTGTGTTGTACGGCCCTCCAACACATATTTCTTCTGGGGATCACTTCTCTTACAAAAGTATATTTCAAAAGGGGCGGGGGCCAGCATCGTGTGTCCAAGAGCATTCTTTTCTAGCAAAGATCCTGTAAAATATGTTTTAAACTAAATTTGTGGTTGACTACTAATCTGATAGCAAATATTGCTTCTCACAATGTCTAGTTTTGTCTTATATTTGTAATTGCAGGATGCACATTTGCACATTACACACTGTAGGCATTAAAATTCCAGACAATTCCTTATATCTAAAAATTCTCCTAGGTCCCCTCCAGGGTGGAGGTGCTTGGGCATCTAGAAGAAACCAATCATCAAATTTGGTGATCAAGAATAAGTTAAGTATTTTGGAGTATAAACCTAGCCGAGGAGAATTCTAATAGGTGAAAACTTGTTTAATATATGGAAAAAAAATTCTTAGCATTAAAAGCCAGGGTTTATAAAATACACCTTGATATTTTATTTTATCTGCAAACCTGCAAAACTCGAACAGCCCTAAAAAAAAAAAGTGTTAACCTGATGATTTAACCTTAAACACTGCTCACACCTTGAGAGAAACAGGGTTACTATTGTAGGGTGCCAAAAAAAAAAAAAAGTTGACACTGACCTCTCAGGTTCCTCAAGCTACCAAAGCACCAGCAACCCAGAAACGGGAGTTGAATAGATGACCAATCATAACAAGTAATGTTATCAAAGCATCTATTTCAGTTTTGCTAACATTATTTTCCTTTAGCAGCTCAAATCCAATTTTCAATACTGAGTGTTGAATGTAACATTAGGGAAGACCAGCCCTCCCATGACTGTTTCTAGGCAACAGAAGCTTATTCATATCCATTTGGGATAATCTCTCATAGTTCGGATTCCAAGAGCATCACAGAATAAAGGAACTGCATAAAACAATCATTTTTTTCAGACAGAAGACACATATGCATCATATCTAAAAACATGGATAGTCTAGCATTCTCTCTAGAGAAGATAAAATATTTCCCCTTTGCTCTTTTAGATCAAAAAGCCAGGAAAAGCGAAGACAGACCTGAAAGTAAAATACTAGGAGACTGTAGACTGAAGTACCCAACTGTACAAAAGAACTGTAAGTACCCAACATCATTGCAAAAGTCAGTGTGAAATACTGGTTCTACTACTAAAATGGAGCTCCCTTGTTCTACAATACTAAATTACTAACTTACATATGCTGGGGGTTTTGTTTGTTTCTAAAATTACAAGAATCATGCAAATCACAAGGGGCTGCTGTTATTTATTTAGCATGGGTCTGGTTCCACTGTTTTTGGAAAGGCTTCAAATAATATTCTTAGAAATTACTAGAACTTCTTCACACAGAAGACCATTTTCATCTAGTAAGCAGTGAAATGTATCAGTGGTTGTTTTCCAAATTATCAAGTAGAAGTAGGATGGAAAACTGGAAAGTCAAGCAAGTATTCCAGTAGCTTTAATGTACAAGACATTTATTTAAACCATATATAAATTTAATCTATCATTGGATTAGAGTCATGTATGCCTCCTCTTGGTTTTGATTCTTTTGCATTCTTTTGGTTTTTTACTCCTTTTCCTCAATTTCTTGTTTTCTTCCTTGTGTTTATTCTCCCATTTTCTCTGAAGCAATATAATAGCTTAAATAAATGTATGTAGTCCTGTTGTACCCTCCTAGGTAGCAAAAAGATGTACCCAATCTAGTATAAAGGCTCTATATAGCACGAATCCGCTTATAGTGCGGGGCTTCCGGCAGCGGGTGGTGCTTTGATGTAGCATAACCCCGCAATACCCTGACCCCGTGTTTACCGCGGTTGATATTTTTGGACCCCGATCGTCGTGATATTGTGGGGTTCCACTGTAGTTGTAAATCAACATGTTGAATGGATATATTGACTAATGAGAAGGCACCTTTATCAGACAACTGAAGTACAAATGGAAAAGTTAATCAAAATCCATGATTTAAGTGAATGATTTAAATCAATCCATCCTCTTTGATCCTCATATATATTTCTGTTTCTTGGCTGTTTCACTCTTCTTTGTCTCACCTCTGCTTATGTAGTTTTCCCACTTCTTTCCTCTTTAAATATGTCTACTCCCCTAAGTAGTTGTACCACACAGCTCTTATTCTGTATGCCACAGCATAAGTCTACACTAGCAAATTTTGTAGTCTTCGGACTTCATTGGTGTAACTCCACTGGTAGTACCTACATTGGAAGCACTAACCCAGATACGTCTGAGGGTTTTTTACCACTGTCATCTAACCTTTCTCTGTACTAAAGCTTCCATTATTGCTACCTCCAGTTGTGAATTATGGCTACGAAGTTTGCTAGCCTAGAGGAAGTATCAGGGTCTTACTATTCTAGTCCGATTCTGTTTGCTTCCAGCCCTGCTACACTGCCTCCTTTCAAAGAAATGTATTGTGGATTATTGTGCTTCCTGCCACTTGAGAAAGAGAGAACCATCCCCTTGGCACAGTGTTAGGGCTTGTCTATGTGGGGAAGTTGACTAGGATAGCTATTCTGGAATATCTACAGCAGAACAAATCCCCCTGTGGACATTTTTCCAAAATAAAAGTGACCTTATTCCAGAATCATTACTCCACTTACAAAGCAGAGTAATTATACTTAAGTGACATTGCAGAATCCACATGGGAGAGGTATTTCAGAATACCTTTGCAGAACAGTGATGCTGGTCTATTTCCCGCAAACAGACAAGGTCTTACTGTACAAGATGACCCATCTGTTGTAATTGATTATAGGATACTACTATTTTGGAAAATTACAAAGTAAATTTTAAAATGAATACACAGAGTTGTTGGAGATGCTACAGTGAAATTAGACCACCTTTCAGTTGGTGGATTGATTTGCATCAAGGTGATTTAACATGGATTTTGATCAGTTTTTCCATCTGTACTTCAGTTATCTGCTAAAGAAAGGTGTCTTCTCATTGATTAATATAACCATTGAAACATGCTGATTTACAACCAAATAGAGCCTTTACCCTAGTTTTGGTACATCTTTTTGCTACCTAGGAGTGTACACTATAACGTCATACATTTATTTAAACAATTATATAGCTTTATTATTTTCAGATTCTTATTAATTGTGCAATAGTATATTCAAAAGGGTGAATGATATATTGCTTATTTACTAGATAATTAACATTGGTCTCGTGATTTGTGTTAAGCTGCATTAAGATGGTAATTTAAATTTAATTAAAAACACTACTTTTTTTATTAAACAAAACAAGCTCTTAATGTAGTACATGACCTATTGTGACCAATGTTTTTCTTCCAGTTCTTTCTTATATAGAAAGCCTTCACAACATCCCCTGATACTCAGTGCAGGTATCTAGATGGGCATTGCAGGATTAGGGCTTAAAACAGTTGATACCTGCTGAGTTCATAGAGGAAGAGGGCTTACAACAAACTCGTATGCACAAACAAGTGGAAAAATTTTAAGTTAGTTTTCACTCAAAACAGTGGTGATTATTTTAAAGTATTTAGATAAATGGAATGCTCTTTTAATTGTATTTTTAAAAGATATATTGTATAGTACTTTCAGTAAATTGTATCAAAGTCAGTCCTACACACACTATTCAGGGGTTCACCATGAGCCTGCTATATTTTTAACCACTCCTCTCTATTCTGAAAGTTGTAGAACAGGAGAATAAAGCAAAGGGAGGTCATGTTTGTGCTTCCTGTCATAGCAACTGTAGCAGAAGGAAAATGAAACAGACAAGAATCATGCAGTTCTCATCAGTTTCACTCTCTTATTACAAGCATCACCAGAAATGTACTATGTGCAGGAGTTCTCTGCAGGGAGCACTCACCCAGAGGCACAAATGAAACGGAAAGAGAACAAACCAGGAATGAAAGAGAGACAACAACAAAAACAAGTGAGGAGATAACAGACAAGGGAGGAGGCTCATTTGAATTCAGAACCAAATATTCTCTCTCCAGATCATCGGATGTCTAGCAATCACTTTGAGACAACTAAATAAACAGTATAGACAGGCCCTATTGCCACCACTTTTTAGCTGGAGGGTGAGTGCCCTAACTTTAAGGTGTGAGAAAAGTGGGGAAGATGGTCTTTTGACTAGTGCACCAAGTCAGGAAATCTGGATTCTATTTCCACGTCTGTCAGACTTAGTATGCATAACCTTAGGCAAATTACTTCCATGTCTGCTTTCTCATCTTAAACTTGAGATGAGGTGTAATGTTTGCAAAGCATCTTGAAAACATTGGATGGAAAGTGTTACAAAAGGAAAAAGGAATTAATACTATAAAAGTAGTCAAAGCAGGATAGTATTCCACCAGTTAAAAAATAAAATTTTATAAAGGGACATGCTCTCCTCTTACCTTCTGTCATGATCTTAACTCATATTAGGTTAGTAATTCTTTCCCTACTTCTGTAGCCCTCCCACTTCCCAAATTGGCTTTTCTAGAGGCAGTGGGGTTCTTGTGATGAACAAATGATGCTTTTCTTATTGACCTACATAAAACTGTGTCCCTTTCATGTATCTACCCCTGATGTTCTGCATCCTCTTTCTTCTGTTCCTTTTCACATTATTCCTTCCTATTATTCCTCTTGCTACTTTCTTCTTATCCCCAACCTCCATCATCCTTCTTATTCCCATCCCATTGCCACCCCTTTATCAACTCACAGAAATAAAGAAAATGGAAAGGACTGAAGTTTTTTTTAAAAATCCACAGGAATATAATTGTTTGGGATACATTATCTGGACTGTAGCACAGGGATGGGCAAACTATGGCCTGTGGGACTGTCCTGCCCAGCCCATGAGCTCCCGGCTGGGGAGGCTGCTCCCAGCCCCTCCCCAAGCCTCAATGTGCCGCACAATCAGTGCTCTGGCGGGGGCAGGGCTGCACGCTCCTGTGGGGCAGCGCAGTAGCATGTCTAGCTCCATCTGGGCTGCCGCTCTGAGCGGCAAGGTAAGAGGACGGGACATGGGGAGGTTAGATAAGGGACAGTGAGTCCTGGGGGGCAGTCAGGCAGCACGGGGGTCTCTGGAAAGCACAGTCGGGACAAGGAGCAGAGGGGTCAGGGATTTTAAGTGGGAGCGGGTTGGATGGGGTCAGGCTGTTTGGAGAGGCACAGCCTTCCCTACCCCGCCCTCCATACAGTTTTGCAACCCCCATGTTGCCCTCGGGCCAAAATGTTTGCCCACCCCTGCTGTAGCAAAGTGTCCCAGTATAATTTTCCAACATATTGGAAAATGGAAAAGCACCCCATCATCATGCTCAGATTCTTGCTAACAAAGTCACACCGCCCAAAAAAACCCAAACAAAAAAACAACCCAACACCCCACCTTTTAACCTCAAAGCTAACAATTTACCCCAGAACGTGTCTAAAAAAGATGTCACAGTGGTTTAATATCTAGTTCCATCCACCTTCACTAGGAACCCTAATAAGGCTGAATGTGCCAATACCTCTGACACAGAGAATTCCAATCACTGATCATTTTTTGAAAGAAAAATCCCCTTTGTTGGATTTTATCCCACAGCACGGTCCAATATTGCTCCACCAGCTTTGGAATCTCATTGTCAACTACAGAACCTATTCTCCCTCCCCAGCTGAAGCACTGTAAGAACCAGAGTCTGATACAATGACGACTGGTAATACTGCTAGTAAGTATTGTTTCTAAAAATTCCCAATTAGAAAGTATATCATAATGCCCAAGGGAGACCTCTCTGATCAGGGCTGTACATCCAAGGGTGCAATCTCACAACCTGAAATTTGATTTGTTAAATATATCAACATATTCTTCACTTTATGCTGCCATAATCTAACCTTTGAAAATAAAGGAGCAAAGAATATACTAGAATGTGTGGCACACAGAGCTGCAAAGTACTAAGTAGAATATGCAATGTTAAAAAAAAGGTCATGCAACAAAAGGATGAAAAGAGTGGTTATAGCTCAACAATAAATGTCAGAAGAAAAGAGTTTCAGCAAAACAGATGAAAGGGCAAGAATCACCATCTTAATTAAGATTTGAGTTACATACAGGATGCCACATACAACATTCAAGAGGAGCTCTGTGGCACTGTTATGCCTGAGACTACAGATGTTTTGCTTCCCGGCACCTGTGTGGTTTCAGTTTGCAGCTGGGACATGCCTGGAGCGGTGATCTTCAGGACAGATTTTTTCATGGGGGCGTTTGCTGTTGATCAATGGAGGCTTTGACATTGACACTCTGCGGTGGATTCACCTGTTAGGGCTCCAGTAGCACAGAAGGCCCGGGGAGATCTGTATAGCTTAGACTGTGATCGAGATAAGCCAAACGGACTGATTTGAAGCCCGAAGCTCCCCAGATCCTCGACTCGTCCCTCTCATCCGCAGCCCCGAACCCCGTGCAGGCAGGAGCCTCAGCGCTTCGCGCTCCCGCAGCCACCCAGCCCGTGCGGAGCAGGGCGCCCTGCGCTTCCCGGGGAAGCTGTAAACTCGGGGCTCCGTGTGCTCGACGGGGACATCGACAGCAGCAGGGCGGCTCCTGCCGATGGGCCAGCCGCCCCGCGCGCTTATGATCACTGAAGGGGCGATAGCTCCTTGCGCAGCCAGCGGCGGATCGCAGCCGCCTCTCGGAGCGGGGCTAGGTCAGGCCCGGCGCCGGATGCAGCGGGCGGCGGCGTAGCCAGTGCCAGTCTCTCGACTCTGCCCCATCTCCCTTCCGCCCCCTCCCCCCGCAGCGCGGCTGGGTCACGTGATCGCTCTCACGCCCCTCCCGGCGCCTGCTGTTCGCGTGCTCGCGGTAACCGTTTCCCGGGGGCTGAGGAGGGGCCCAGGCTGCGCGGGAGCCGCCACTCCTCACCGCGCCCCCTCCCACCGCCCGGGGAGCAGCCCACCTCGCTCTCGCTTCAAAAGCGCCCCTGAGATTGGGAGGCCGAGCCGCCGCGGGCAGGCGCAGGGAACAGCGACCCCCTGTGATTGGGCCGCTCAGCTCACGTGACACCCCTACCTCACGCCATCTCCTCGAATAAAACTTCAAAATGGGGGCGAAAATACCGGGCGGGTCTCGTCGCGCGCGCCGAGCTCCTACCTGCTTCCCGCCGCCAGCTCCACGCGGCGCAGGGCCACACCGCAACCCACGAACCCCGCTCGCAGCGCGTGAGGCCTTCGCGTGCCACGCGCAGCCTCTTCTATCATTGGTTGTCGGCCCTGTCACGTGCTATCACCCACCCCCCCGCCTGGTGGGCCCGCCCACACACCGTGGGTGCTGAGCCTTCCGGCGCGAGGCAGCAGCCTGGAAGCAGGGGATGTTCGGCGCGCGGGCTGAGGCGAGAGAGGTCGCTGCGAACAGGCAAAGCAAGCGGGCCTCGCGACGGCCGCACAAGCACCCTGCTGATTGGTTGTGTGACCAGTGTACGTAGTTTCCGTTTCTCTCTCGACCACGCCCTTCCTGCCCCTCCCCTGCGCGAGGGAAACACGCTATTCTCGCGTGGGCCAAACAGAACTCGTTCTTCATTGGTTGCCTGTCGGGCTTACGTGATTCTCTCCTTCCCGGGCACGCTCTGCCACAAATCACGGCCTCGCCCCGTCACGTGGTCGCCCGGCGGGTGAGGCGGGGGAAGGCTCGGCGTGGGACGAGCTGGCGGGGAGACACCGGAATGCCTCGGGTCATTCCCCTCTCGGGCTCGTGCCCCGCCCGAGTCCCGCCTTTCATTGGCCCCCCGCCTGCCCGTCTCTGGAGCGCCAGACCCCTGGGTCTCCCCGAGCGCCGCTCCCCCACACCCCGGCGGTCCAGACTCTGCACCCCGGGAACGGGCATGACCCCTCCCCTAAAGCCGGAGGTGACAGAAGACTCTCCTGGTGTCTCAGACACCTTCCCGCTCCCCCCGCCATGTGGATTTGTGGCACCAGAATTCGCGGTGCTGCTCTGCAGCCCATAGGGATGAACACTGCAGAAGACCGGCAGTCGGCTCCGGGACTCCACTATCCGCGGCAAAAACCAGTTTCAGGGAGTAAGGAAGCGGGCTGCTGCTGCTGAGCAGTGGATACACCTCTACACAGCAGACTAGCTGGGGCTTTGCAAGAGAAGGACAACTTTCTGTTGTAGCTTCTGTACATTTATCAGATGTGTAATATTACTGAGGAATCTCTTAACTTTTTCAAACACTTTATATATTGCATATGATTACATCATTTACACCAGTAGTTACCTGTCCAGTAAGAAACAGAATGATCACAAATTGGGGGGATTGTTCATAAAATACCTCAGTTCTTTGGCTATAAAAATAGTTTGGTTGTAAAGGATATAGGACAAAGGATGAGATGAAAAAATGCTATCATTCACCCACTACATTAAAGACTTTTCAGTGTAAAGAAACACTTTAAGAAATGCCAGGTTGTCCTGTGCGTTCCTCACCAAATGTATGTTGCCATACAAGCATGAGCAAACTCAATGTAAGACTCCATAGTGAATGCATAAACATTAATAGCTACGTATAAGTGAATTTTCACATGATTTGAGCAGTTAATTTTCATTTGATTGTGCACTTGACTTTCAGTGGGAGTAAGGCTATCTGAAAATGGGATACAGCATGGTCTATACTACACAGGTTGACTTATGTTAAACTCTGCATGCATGTATCTACACTCAAATCTGTTTCCAGTCAGCAACCCCCTCACAGGACATAGTAAAACCACCTCCTTAACAGCACAGAGCCATGGTCAATCTATTGAGGTTGATACACTGTGAGTGTAGACACTGCATGTCCTGTGCCAACCCTAACAGTCCTCCAGCAGCTGTCCCAAAATGCCTCATTTCCTGAGACATCTGCCAATCTGGAAACAATTTTAAACTCCACTGCCCGGGGGTCAGAGAGACCAGAAGCCACACACCACATTAAAAATCTGTATGTGGTTTTGAAACGTGTATTCCCAATCACCCACCTTAGGGTACATCTGGTAGTTCTTCCTTTTTGTGTGCAACTTCCCAACCGTCCATACAGATTCCACACACCAGATGCACTCCTGCCTGGCACAAACAGGAAGTACTGGATCTCTTGGGCCTGTGGGAAGAAGTGGCTGTGCAAGCACAGCTACAGATAAGTCATAGAAATGGATATCAACAGCAGTGTTGCATGAAAGCAAAACAACTTCACTAGGGATACAACAAGGCCAGGAAGTCAACAATAGATCTGGTTCTGCCGCATAGATCTGCTGCTTTTACAGCAAACTTCATGTCACACTTGGCAGAGACCCCAGCAGCACCCCATGGACAACTCTGGATACCTTGGAGCAGCCTGAGACCAAGATCTCTGCCAAGAACTGTGAGGAGAAGGAGGGAGGGGGAAGACATGAGCGGGGACTCCACACATGCCATGAGGCAGGGTCTATTTGCAACTCTACCACAGTCTAGCATGTCCCAAGCATGGATGAGCCTGATGAAGGTGAATTGAACTCTGGTAAGTGTGTGCATGCATTTTAACTTACAGTGGTTAAACTTAAAGATGACACCCAGCTCACCCCCCAAGTTAACAAGACAGAGGTATCCACTTTTCAGTGTTTTATTTGTATGAGAAGAGCTAGAGATCCAACAAACAGAGGTAGAGTTGGCATCTGTTTTTCATTCCCCTGTTGGAATAGGTGGGGAAGGGAGGCATGCGAGGCACTTTATGTACATGGGGATGTCCCTTTTATATTCCAGAGAGATATCAATAATACTTTAATGGAGGATCTCTGTAGTCCTCTCTCCTGTAGGTTTCTAGACATGGCTCTGTATTTCTTTCTCTGCAGTAGGACACTTTCCCATGCCACTCTGCAATGAGTTCGGGTGACACCATTGCAGTAAACAGGCTAGCAGCATACAGGCCTGGGTGGCTTTGGGATGTCAGTAGCAACTGTGTTCTTTGTACTTTTGTGACCCACAGGAGAGAGAGAGAGATCAGCTAAAATCACCACTGCCTATGGAAAATAGTGCCGATAGTCCGTGCTCTTGCCTTATACTTTTACCTTGAAATAGGGACCAAAATTTTATAGCTTTGTGCAACAGAAAATCCTTCTCCAACCTTGCCCCTGGTGGGCCCTATTCACCATGACGGCTGCTGGTGCTGTGCAGAGGTCCTTCAAAGCTGAAGTGTTACCATGTGTGTCTTATTAAAAGCATTTATGGAAATAAGGAAAGAGATTTTTGAAACTTACCTTTCACTTGTAACTATAATCCAATAGTACATCTGTCTGGTTTTATCAACAGCTTCTGACATGGAGGGCTTGAGGGGTATACCTGACCACAATAAGGAGAAAGAAGAGGACTGGGAAGCTCATGTTCTGCAAAATCCTGCAAATCAGTGCTGTATCGGACTGTGAACAAAGGTCTTGAAGGGCGAATGTGATCAACAGAATGGAGAAGGACAGAGAGAACAGGGAAGAGGACAGGAGTCCCAGCGAGACAAAGAAAGGGAAATACATACGGACATAGTGGATCTTCAGAGGCAGTAAACCCAAATGCTACAGACCTTTGTTGAGCTACAGGTCCAAAAATCCGCAATTCTCTGCCTTTCGTAGTCTTTGGAGAACTGCATGGTCACTACTCCCTAGACCAGTCAACCAGATGGCAACACGGTGCCTATAAGTACCCCCACTACTCCATGTTTGGGGGACAGCACGGAAAACCATTGCTTCACATACACTGACCTGTGAAAACCTCAGTTGGTGTATGATTAGCCACAATGGACTACATTTGTACCCCTAGATAGACATAAATGTTTCCTCTCTTTCTAGTTTAAAATTTTCATCCAGTTAATTTATGTTAAAAATTTGTATAACCGTGCCTGTGGGTTTTTCTGCACATTGATTTTCTGCACTGTTTTCTCGCACTCAAAAAAGATCAGATTCTTTATTAATTCACAATGAATTTTGCAGAATTCATAGTGGTATTCAAAGCACCACATATTTCATAGTTTCAGAAAACTCCTAGTCATATTTATAAATGGACAGAAAACACAACAGTTCTGAGAAGCACCCAAAGCTACAGGCTCAGAGCATACTCCAACACAGAACCTACTGTGGCTTACTATTAAAGTGCTCTTTCAAAGTCTCCCTCAACCACATAGCTCCGTGTTAAGCTGTTGTAATGGCCCTTGTGACTGGGTGCTTAAAGTCAGCAGAGAACTGCTCCAAATCTGCTGTCCACCTTGCTGGCAGCTTTTCTCACTTTGCCTCACAGATATTATGCAGGACACAGCATGCCACTATAACTAGGGCACTACTAAATTCATGATCCATTTTGGTCAATTTCAAGGTTGGGATTTTTAAAATCGTAAATTTCATGCTTCCACCAATTAAATCTGAAATTTCACACTGTTGTAATTGTAGAGATTCTTACCCAAAAAAGACTTTGGGGGGTCAGAGAGCTATTGGGGGAGGAGGGCTGCTGTACTATTACTTTTGCACTGCTGCTGGCAGTAGTACTGCCTTCAGAGCTGGGCAGCTGGAGCACGGTGGCTGCTGGGAGGGAGCCCAGCTCTGAAGGCAGATCTGCCATCAGCAGCAGCGCAGAAGTAAGGATGGTATGGTATGGTGTTGCCCCCTTACTTCCATGTTGTTTTCTGCAGAACTGGACCCTCAGTCAGCAGCCGCCAGTCTCTGACCCCCTAGCTCTGAAGGCAGCAGCACAGAAGTAAGGATGACATGGTATGGTGTTGTCACGCTTACTTCTGTGCTGCTGTTGGTGTGGTGCTGCCTTCACAGCTGGGTGCCTGGCCAACAAATACTGCTCTCCAGCCATCCAGCTCTGAAGGCAATGCAGAAGTAAAGGAGGTAACACCATGACCTCTCTAAAATAACCTTGTAACCTCCCTGCAACTCCTAGAATCAGGACCTCTAATTTGAGAAATTCTGATCTCTCCCATGAAATCTGTATAGTATAAGGAAAATGCACACAAAAGACCAGACTTCAGGGTCAGTGACGTGTTTTTCATGGCCGGGCATTTGGTAGCGGCTTAGCTATAACCACTGGGATATTTTTCTCACTGAGATCTAATCTTTTGAGTAAACATTGGCAGCGTCCCTTCAGTCTACCAAAAGCACATTCAGTTGTCATTCTGCATCTGCTGAACCAGTCAGTGAATCTTTCCTTCGTACTGTCAAGGTGGCCATTGTATGGCTTCATGAGCCAGAGGAGCAAGGGTTCACAGTTTTCTGAACAAGCCTGTGTTCTTAAAGATGTAAACATCATGCACCTCCCTGACTGGCCCACAGTCATATCAGGGAAGCGTCCCCAATGATCCTTCAGTGCTTGCATAACTATAGAAAAGTAGCCCTCTCTGCTGATGTACGTGGTGGCAAGGTGGGCTGGTGCCAAAAATCGGGATATACATACTATTGCCCCTCCTCAGGTCGGAAATCCCATTGCCGCAGATCCATCCACTATGTCTTGCACATAGCTGAGAGTCACAGTCCTATGTGGCTGGAGACACTGGCCCTACAGGCTTCCACGATAACAGTCCCACTGTGGATTTCCCACTGACTGGTAGCAAACCAGCATTGCATGTTTCCACACTGCAACCACTACCTGTTTCTCCACTGTCAGTGTAGCTTTCACTCTGGTGTACCTGTGCTGGAGGGCTGAGACAAGCACACAGATCCACGTATGTGGCCTTTTGCATCCAAAAGTTCTGCAACCACTGCTTGTCATCCCAAACCTGCATTCTGATGTGATCATGAGACAAGTCAGCTACTCATTTCTCAGGCCCAGAAGCAGCACTCCACCATCTGCAGCTGCTCTACCACCACCAGAAACCTTGAAATTTTGTTCTGCTATCACCCCCAGTAAACTGCCTTTGAAGACATTCTCATGTCCCTGGTTATTGTGGCATTTCCTGTGGGTCTGAAAATACAGAATATTCATGCATCCTGTATTTGATGAGAAGAGTGCAGGGCTCCATGCTTGTCAGACACCAAAAAGTGCCACGTGAGTTTGTGGGATTTTTTTTTAAGTGCAAAAATTATGGGATATAGTTGGCATCATGGATGGAGAAAGTTCCATGCTAGGAACTTGAGCCCTAGCACCCAGAAATCTCTGGGTGAATAATTTCTATCCCCCGACAAATTGTGAAAATCTCCCAAAAGGTGGTGTGCCAAACGGCGTAGCATGACACACTGGGATACCTACCCATGGTGCGCTTTATACTGACATAAGCACTCCTGGTGTGTCACCACAATGTTGATGCAAGCAGCCAAGTATGCATGCACCCAAGTGATATAAAAACTTTAGCAGCTGTACGCTGATGCAACAGCATCAACCACATTTTGTAGTGTAGACGTGGACTCAAGCTCCTAAATCATCGAGGCATTGTAGAAAATTTTTCCCATCTACACCAGAAAAACAACTGTCTTAGGGAATGTGGCTACAACAGAGCTTTCACATAAAGCTTTTCGAAACATGGTTTAAATGTACAGTATAGATTGGACCTTCACTGGGTTTTGCTATAAGGCTGACGTCTTGGAGGCTTCTTGGTGGGCTTTAGCTTGGTTAGAAAGTTTTGAAGGCTACATTTTTTGAGGTTTTACCTTTATCTACATTGTAAATTGAAACCTTGTTTGTAACCAGGTTAAGGGACAACCATGTTATAACCCATTCCTTGACACACTTGCATCTATATGTAAATGGGGCCCGATTCCAGAATAGATAGATGTTAGATTAAGTTTTATTTAACAAATTCTTTAGTTATCAAGAACAGAGGAAATAGCACATTATTACATTTGCAGATGATACTAAACTGGGAGGAGTTGCAAACACCAGAAAGCAGAGAGAAGTAATACAAAGGGCTCTAAAAAGGTTAAAATTATGGACAGAAATATTTGAATTGGAAAAATGCAAGCTAAAGCATACAGGGGAAATAAAAAAAGTCACAAGTATTTATTGAGAAGGAGACTCTTGGAAAGCTGCAATGCTGAAAGAAATCTAGGGTCAGTCATGGACAGCATATTATAAATGAGCTTGCAATGCAATATGGTTGCAAAAGAAGGTAACATGGGTTTGGTTTGTAAAAGCAGAAGAATCCCTTCTCGGTGAAGGAAAGGTCTTTATACTGCTCGGGTGAAAAAGTTCCTAGAAAACTGCATTCAGTCCTGGGAACCTCAATTCTAGAAATGTATAGATAAATTGATGTTTGCAGTGTTGTTGATCCTAGGATATTGGAGAGACAAGATGAGTGAGGTCATATCTTTTATTGAACCAATAAAAGATATTTCCTTTAGTGAGAGAGACAGGCTTTTGAGATTCAGATAAATTGCAGCTGTGGTGTTGCCCAAAATACACCTGTACTAAAGCCCACAGTCCTCACCAACTCCTTCACTGCCCATTCCTACCCCTGTCACTCACAATCTACCTTCACCCTGTAGCCTGATCAGCTTTTCAAAGCAAAGTGCTAGGAGACTAGTGGGGTTGTCATGGTAAGGTTTTTGGGAGGGACCAAGAAGATGGATAGGACAATGGGACAAAAAAAGTAGACCTCTTGTCCCATTCTCTGCATTTTAGAACAAAGAACTGTACACGCCACAGTAAAGGGAAAGGTAGGACAAAACTGTATTAAGGATTAATTCATAATTAATCAAACATGAGAACACTAACAACTATTTGGGGTTCCTACCATACACACAAAGAATTTTGTTGTGTTGTTCATAGACTGAACAATCCATAGTTCCCCAGAGCATCCCCTGTGGGAGTCTGCAAGGCTGTCAATGTTCTTTTAGCCTATGGGTTGCCCTGACCAGCTAGTAGAGATGGTCCCAGGCACGAGGGATGCATGAGAAAGACATCTCGCATTCCTGTGACATTGCAGATCCTCCTTTGCCCAGCTTGGGGTTCCCAATATAAACTCCAGCTTTTTCTGCTTTTGAGGAAATTAACTCATGTGGCCTAGTATAGTTGCCAAGGAGAAAAAAGGATGCAAGGAGCCTTCCCCCTTCACAAGCTACCCTCCCCCCCCCCCACCCAGCACAGGGGTCAGGGACAACAGTAGGTCCTGAACTCTCCTGAGCACAGGGATTGCCCCCAGCTAGTGTCCCCTGTGGTGCTATCCACCCTATAGAAGGCAAGGAGGAGACAGAACTGCTTGGCCTCTTAGACACTGGTCAAAAGTGAAGCTGGCTGCCCACAGAGAGGACCACATGTAGCACTACCAAGAGGGAGTGGGTTCACTGCCCCTTTGTGCCAGCTTGTTCCTGGAGAGACTGTGCCTACTTGAAGCACAAATCCCTCTCTGGCAGCATGGCTCAGCCAGGCTCCCGCTGTGGGAGTCCCTACCACAGGGGTAGTCAGCCTATAGCCTGTGGACCAGATCTGGCCTGCTGTGTCATTTCATCCAGCCTGCGGCAAGTCTCCAGACCACAGGCTGGAAGCCCCGAGCCTTGGTGCCCACCCCCTCACCCTCCATGGGGCTGGAGACGTGAGCGCCGGGATGCCAAGCCATTAAAAAGTCTGGTTGGCTCTGTGCAGCTCCTGGAAATGATTGGTTTGTCTCTGTGGCCACTAGGCGCGGTGGTGATCAGGGAAGCTCGACATTGCCCCGGCTGATAGTGCTGGCTTTGCAGCTCCCATTAGCTGGGAACCATAGCAAATGGGAGCTGCAGGTGCGAAGCTGCTGAGGGCATGGGCAGCATGCACCGCGCAGAATCCCCCAGCCCCTCTACCTAGGCGCTGGACACGGCAGGGGCTGCTGGAAGCAGCACAGAGCCCCGGCAGACAGCCTTAGCACCACCCACTGGGAACTGCCTGAGATAAGTGCCACCCAGCTGGAGTCTGCACCCCAAACACCCGGCCCCGGGTCAGAACTCCTCCCCACACACCCTAACTCCCTCCCAGACTCCACACCTACACTCCAACCCCCTGCCCCCACTCCCACACCCCAAACTCCTGGGCCCTAGCCCGGAGCTCCCTCTGCACTCCAAACCCTTCAGCCCCAGCCCCACCCCAGAGCCTTCCCCCCCAGCTGGAGCCCTCACTCCCCCCCCCACCCCAATCTCCTGCCCAGAACCCCCACCCCAATCTCCTGCCCAGAACCCCCACCTGAATCCTGAACCCCTCATTTCTGATCCTATCCTGGACCCTAGGGGAAGCCCTGAGCCTCCGTGCCTGCTCCTGAGGGGCTGTGTCTCCTGCAACTGACTTTTCCTGTGGGTCAGTGTCCCCTGATAGGAAAAAGGTTCCCCACCCCTGCCCTAATGGGCATAATCTGCCCTTATTATTTGACTAAAACTGACTGGTCCCTGAGGCAACAATAAAACAAATCTCCAAGCAGTGCCCCCTATTTTGTGCCCATTCCCTAATGGGTGATTTACATCCCCATAGAGTTTGTTTTCCCCCTTTATCAGTTGTATTTAGCACTTTCCCCTCACAGATCAGTTTTCCCCCTGTTCTCCAACTGACATTCCCTAACTGCCACAGGACCTTCCTATCCCAATCTCCTGTCCTTTTTCCAATAGAAGGGGCATCAGGCAAACCTTCTGTTGCTGTCTGAATAGCAAGAGAGAGGGATAATATAGCACAGGTATCCCATCATACTACCCTTTAGTTAACATAAAGGATGGATCTTACATTTGTGAGTGAAACATTCCTTCCCTACCAGAATAAATAACACAGCTTTATAAAAAATCATGTTTGATTGCAAGCATGTTACCTGCAGGAAGACCATTATTCCATGGTGACATGAAGAGAACTGGCTAAATCTGAGATCAGTGAAAAATTGCCTCTCTAGTAACATATTGCAGCGACTTTCAATGCCTCATAGGCTGGAGGAATTCCAAGCCAACCATTCTGCTTTCACACAGGATGCTTAAAGTACATACATGCCCTTTAAGTTAAATCTGCCTCACTGTTGCCACTTTTTAAAAATTGCTTTACCATTCCATTATTTTGCTATACGCAGACCGACACACTCCGAAAAGCAATCCGGAAGCTTTTCTCGGCTTCTCCACACCAACACCAGCAGTTCCCTGACAAGCACTGTTCTAGGAGCTATGCACATTCCCATTCACACTGCGGCACACAAACAGATGGGCAAACATACAGTGTTATCTACTGAAAAAAAGAGATACAGCGCAAAGTGACCTCTCAGTTATATTAGTGCATCTCCAATGAAGTGAGTAGAATTACATCGGTGTAGGTGAGAGAATGTGGCTGTGAAAGTCTGGGCTACAAGCATCTCTCCTTTCTCAGCTGCCCTGGATTTTTTGATCTGTACTTATCCTCCCACCATTCAGGAACACATGAAAAGCATCTGAATATTTGTTTAGGATTATATGTGGTGGTGTCGTGTGACGTGTGAAAGATTCTGACTAATAAAATGTCTGGCTCCAACTGTGGATGATTATTTTTTTTAAACGCTGGCTTCCGAGTCCTAGATCATAATTGTCTTGAATGATTGTGCAGGCTTCCAGCATGCAGCTCTTTGCCTCTTCCACCAGCAATTCTCTTTGCTTTTGTAAATACCACATATATGCCACTGGGGGCATTCACACTACCTGGCTGGCAGCTTCTCTTCTTTACAGTGATGGCTGCTTAAGCCTCTAAGAATTCTCTTCCTTGGTGCTGATGTAATTTTTCAAAAAAAACCCACCTTTGCAGCCCATTTATAGAAACTTGAACGCAGTTAACTTACGTTGCTGACATTTTGGTGGCAACCCAAGAGAATGTCTCTTTGAGCGTTCTCTGGTGACGCATGCTTCCTGTAGCTGCAGCACCTTATGCAGACTGGTACATCTGGATGAGCCAATCTTTGTTTGCAGCCAGGAAGTGTGCTGAACAGACTGCTACTGTATTTATAGGCAGAATCCTGAAGAATCCAGAATTTCAGCAAAGCCTGACATTTCTGCCCCTCGCAGCGAGCTCTTTCTTTGTCAAAGGCACACAGAGACAACATTTCATTGTTTAAGGACAGCCAAACGGGCAAAAATGTAAACATTTCCCTCACCCTTTGCTTTTCTTCCAAAGGCAATGAGCAGACACACTGGAGAGCTGGTTTGAAGGAGCTATTAGTAAAATAATGTGAAAGTATTTATATTAGCCTCTGTTAATTTTAGTGCAAAAAGAAGCTGCCTACATACATATCAGTGTATCTTATTTTCATGCTCCTAGCTGGCCTCTGCTTGCAGTCCAAAACTGCTGGCTTGGTGCTAGAAATAATTGCTGTAAATGCTTTTTTTGGTGTATGCTGATTTCTGAGATTTGTGAAAAATTATTTTATAGCAAATATTTTTAATTCTATAATCATCATGTTTTAAAATAATACTAAGAGCTCTGGAGCCCTGTATAAATTATAGGGTTGTTTAAAGACAAGATTCAACCCTGGCTGCACTGGTACAATGCGGCCTTAGGTCTGGCATAACCCTCTTCTGTCAGAAATATCCCTAGCACATGGCACCCTCTGTCGGAGTCATAGTTCTGTGCTTTCACGGTCCCCAGTGCAGCCCCTGCCCTGGAGGCATTGTGCAGGAGGGCAGGCAGAAGGGGCAGTGGCCATCACATTCTCACAACCCAGAAATTCTGTGCATCTGCAATGGCCCATTTACTGAGTGGATTTGCCCTCAAATCTTCCATAACCTGTGCCAGGGGCTAAGGTGGCCCCTGACAGCCTCAAAATAAGGGAGGCACCAGGGCTGGTGTGGGGATGGAATCTATTCCTGTATCAGCCCATCTTCTGGATATCCTTTGCTGGTGGATCTCAGTTCCCCTGGTTGAGATTTAAATCTGCCATCTACAGGTAGAATTCCCAGCACCACTCTGCTGCAGCTCCCACTGTAAGTGCAGGGAGATGCAGTTTGCATCATACACCTACAGAGGTGATGTGGAGATAAATTAAGGATTGTTAGGGGCTCAGATGTTATTGGTAGCGGGGCCCAGGTAAGTAAATCAGATAGATATTCTACACAAGGTGTGTATCAGTGGAGGATCAGGCTTTCAGGCTTTCGCTTGAGGAGTTTGTGATGGCAAATGTATTCTAGCGAGTCAACTTAGAGCTGACATTAGTCAGCGTATTGTGTATTTTGTTTTAAAATTGTGTAAATGCACCAGATAATTTTTGATGGTTCCAGTCAATACATCTATAAGAAATGAAATGAAATTAAGTGAAATTAGTAAATAAAGAGGCTGCTGAATAGACAGTACTGAAAGGGAACAAAGGAATCACATCATCATCACAAACATTTCTAAAAACATCCTTTGTTGTCTGTACTGTTGCTGTAGCCGTATTGGTCCCAAGATAGGAAGGAGACAAGGTGGGTGAGGTAATATCTTTTATTTGGTCAACCTCTGTTGGGGTGAAAAAGACACACTTTTGAGCACCATAAAGACCCGAAGAAGAGCTCTGTGGAGCTTGAGTACTTGTCTCTTTCACCAATAGAAGATGGTCCAATAAAAGATATTACCTCACCCACCTTCTGTCACTACAGCCATCCTGAAAGACAAATAACCAGCAAAAACTGCAAAGAATAAAAAGTGACAGTCGTAGAATGTGTTTGGTAATTGCTGCTTTTCCTTCCCTATTTCGGTGGTGACCTTATAAATGAATCTTTTAATAGTTTACATATGGCTGTCTCTCTAGGCTTTTCATGCAAAAAGTTTAATGCAAAACAGAATGGCAAATTCTGCTCTCTGTTACACCCTATAGCTCCATAGAAGGTAACAGAGTAACAGAGCAGAATTCCATTTAATGCCATTGAAATCTCCCTGATTCAACATTCCATGAATATGGAGAACAGGGTTTTCTCTCTGACAACAAATTATTACATCTTCTTTACAATTAACCTTGATAAATATACAGATGGAGTTAAGTATATTAATAGTGTTGTTATTATTATTACTAGTCTCAAACAAATTTATTATACAGATTAAAGCATTCAGATGGTAAAATTGACTTGGACAGCATGCACTCTGCTATGTTGAACCAAGAAGTGGGCGATCTGTGTAGACAAAACAGTACAGATAGATTAGTATGGGAAAGTTATTTGATCAGTCAGAGTGATGAACACTCCATCTGGTCTTGAACAGCCTCCTATCAGAACAGCTTAAAGGGCCTGATTTGAAAGCTCCCTGAAGTCAATGGGAATCTTTTCATTGACTTTAATAGGCATTGGATCAGGCCCAATGAAAGCCATTTTCCCCTTGACTTATACAGGTGCGTCCTCACTGAAGTAACAGAGTTGCAGTCACATCACAGAGGTGAGCAAGGCCCATGGAAAAGTGTTCAGATTACCCAGAAAATGTTAAACGGGATTTTAGGGATAGAAAGCTTGGAAGGACAAAATTAAGCCTGAAGGCAGGTTCAAAAGAAAACCTCTGGCAAATTTTGTGAAGGATTTTGCCTGTATAGCTATGGACCATTAAATTAACATCTTCTATTTTTTAAAAGGCCCAAATTTAAATGCTTTTACAGGCATACTTGTGAGGAATGTAAATAATGAAACGTGAAAGATTTGAAAACTGGGGGCCAAATTCTGCTCTCAGTGAAATCAGTACCACCCCACTAACTTCTGTTATCAGAGCGGGGGAAAACATTTAAATAAATCCTTTTTCTTCAGGGCAGAAGCCAATCACTAACAGCCTGGGGTTAGGAGGAAATTTCCCGTCTGGGCATATTATCCCATAGTTGTCCATTACCAGGTTTCTTGCAAGTGGAAAATAAAAAAAAAATATCGTGTGGCTGCAGTGAGAACTTCCAAACTATCAAACACATCATAACGCAGTGCCCCAAATATGGATTCAAAGGTGAAATGGAGGATATCATCAGTGTCACAGGGGCAGCCTTGAATGGCTTCTGGACCTGCAACTACATCTAACTGCAGATGCTATATGCGCACATGAGACAGAATGGAATTACTACTGATTGACACTGATGGGATATCAAAATCAGACCTCAGTGATACTAAGTTATGTTTGATTAGGTGAAAAAGCATGAGGCTGATTCAATTCTTACAGGTCATCTTCATACAAGAGAACTCTGAATGTGATTTCAGGGAAGTCTATTTGAATGGTAGATTATGGGTTTGATTTCCCCTCTCACTTATGTTGGTATTACACCAGAGTATCGCCTGTGACGTCAGTGGAGCTACTTCTTATTTACAGCAGTGTGACAGGAGAATCAGCAGGCTGTAAAAGATCCTGTTATGTAAGTCACGCTTCAGTAACATAATGATTCAATGATTCTCTAGTGCGAGTACCATACGCCCTGAGAAGTCTCTGTGGGCCAAATTATTTTCTTTAATTACAATAGTGCAGCCTCACTGACTTCAAAATTGCAGAATTCAGCAGACAAGGAGTGTTTGCCCATGTATATTTAGTTAGAAAAAAAGAAAACTTTGATCCAAATTCTCTGCTTGTAGAATGGAGTTTTGCCCATTTCTGCCAACAGAAAATGTGGCCCCCTGGCAGTGCAACAGTCCCAGGAAACTTTAGTGATGTCCCACATAGACGTCATTAATAGATGTATTTGAGGCTGGAAAATATTTCAGGTAAAGAATCAAATTTTTCTCTCAGGAACACTTGTGCAACCCAGTGTATTAACTTCAATGGAGCTGCACTGGCATAACTAAGATCAGAATTTAGCACAATACCTTTAAACCACACAGCAGCCTTTTGAGCATAGCTGAAGCCAGCATCTGAACCATTATATTTGTAGATATTTAAATGACAGAGGAAAAAATGTTTTTCTGGGAGTTCAGTTCAGATCCTTCATATGTTTACTGTGTCCCCCTTATTCAAATTTGCACTTTTTATCTCAGTAAGATATTGCATCTTAGGCATACATTCCATGATCACTGAAGAGCTGTTAGAGCACCTTCAGAGTTCAAATTGGTAAGTAATCTGAGCACTGATGGTGGATTTAATCTCCAAATTAATTATTTGTATTATTCTGCGCATATTGCACGTAGCTGGCCAAATTCTGCTTTCATCTGCACTGCTGTAGAATAACCCAGATGAAATTGGGGAATTTCACTGTTTTACTAGAGTTACACTAGTATAACTGAGTAGAGTTGGGTCCAGTTGTGAATCATACTCCTCATTGTCACTTTATGTTACTAAAATGTGAAGAAGAATAAAGAACCTGTATCCACAGTGAAGAAAGATATTTGGAAAGGTACATTGCACCCTGCATTTTTATCTCAACACTCTAAAATCCGGGGTCCTCAAATGTTTCCATGGCGTAGTCTAGATCTTAAAGCAATTCTCCCATGTACATCTTCCTCCCATACACAAATGTGCACACTACCTCCCCTCCCATTCATGTTTATGGAATATCCCTGTGGAAACTACAACAATTGCTTACATGGAGAAATAGTATTAGGAAAATACTTATTTAATAGGCCAGTTCCTCGACTGATGTCAATGGAGCTCTGCCTACTTACACCAGCCCAGAATTTGGCCCAAACTATTTTGAGCTTCTTTTAACAATTAGAGACGAGAGCCACCCTCATGTAACCAAACAGCTCTCTGAAAACCACCAGAAAGTGCTCCATGAACCACCAGTGCTCCACAAGGCAAAACCACAGTTATAAATGAACACAAGAGAAACACCATAGCAGTCTACAGTCCAGTTAATAACAAGGTAGCAGTCAGAAACCATGTCTTATATGTCAGCTAAGTGTGCAGTAACATGCTGAATCCAGTGTATTAGTTATGTTATAGAACGTTATTTTCTTAAGTGCCCTTCAAGTTGACTCAAGGCTTTCAGAGCTGTTAGTTTTGTTTCTTTGGTGAAATTCTCTGAGCATTATTTAGCATCATGTCGTATATTTCCAGCAAGATTTTCCACATACAAACCAACCCCCTCCCTGCTCCTAATTCCCATTTATTCATATAGTAGATTGGCAACAGTCCCTAAAACGGTTTTTTAAAAAAACTAGACCAACCCCTTTAAATCCCTATCCTAGCTGTGAGTTCTTCAATTAGCAGGTGCAACACATTTCCTAAGATCAAATATTTCTGGTAGTAACTTCTCAGTTAGAAAACAGAAGCTTGCAAAAACAAACCTCAAAAACATTTACATCGTTTTCATGTTACAGCTGGAAACAAGCTAGTTGTAGCCATGTTTGGAAAGCTCTCAGAATAGCAGTCAGAGACGCTATGCTACAGCCAGGTGAGCAGCAATGGTGTTCAAATACACAGCCCCTCTGCAATTTTGGTGGTACTGTGGGCAGAGCAGAGAATATCCCATTTCCCCAGCCCACACAGATTTAGGAATGGAACATCTTATATTCTCTCAAGATTGAGGCTACATGGAATAGGAGACTGTGCCAAAGCAGAATCACTGCCATTTTACCACTGTAAGGCTAAAAACCTACAGTCATTACGGTCTTAATGCTCATTGCCACTAAGGTCCTTTTACAGAGAGAACAAGTAAATGAGAAGCAGGGCCATTTGTCTTTTCTGCTCTTTGATTGGCTGATTGATTTTTTTTTTAAACAGGAGCATAATTAATGTTGACTAACAAATTATGATCAATCCCTGAATGTGGGTCTCAGATACTGACGATGAGAGTCATAGGAAAGCTAATAAACAAACTTCAGCAATGGATTCTTGAAACGCTGGTGATTAGCAAGTGCTGGAAGTTGGCTGAAAATTAACACAAAATGAATAGTGTGAATAACAGCCAAATGGAGTTCAAGTAATTTATTCAGGAATATATTTGCAAACATGCTTTTTTTCATTATTTGACCATCTCAAGATTTTAACCAGGCAACTGTGGCTGATGTCAGTCAGAGCTTTTACCGAGGAAGGCCTGTGAGACTTGGCTAAGTGGATGGCAAGAAAAAAGCGGGTGGCAGTGGTGGTGGTGGGGAGAATGTTTCAATTGATTGGTTAATTTATTCTCACATTGCAGAGATGTCTGGCCACACCATTAAGTGTCTATTCACATCAGTAAGTGTCCCATCAAACGTGTGGCCCAAATTCAGACTTTAGTTACACTAGTGCAGTTCTATCCAAGTCAATAGTACTGATGCCAGTGGGGTTGCAATGAGTGCAGGATCAGTCCCTATGTATAAACAAGCTGCACAAGAGACCAGGGCTGTACTACAAGACTCCATAGGCGCCTTTACTAGACACAACAGCATGGCAATGTTTCAAAAGGGGGCCTATTCTGCCCCTAGTGTTACAAGAAGGTACTACAGGAAGAAGGTGAAAGAATCATCCCAGCTTGCCCAAAACTGTAGGTGCTGGCATAAAAAACCCACAATCATGCATGGTAAGTGACAGGCTGAGGTCACTCCCCCTTGGTGAGATGACACAGGGATAAGTGATTCCATTGAGATTTAGAAATAAATCAACATGTTAAATAAGACAGCCTCCCAAAACGACGGCAGAAATGGCAAAATCAGAAGTATTAGGCTATGTGGGCATTATTCAGAGTCTTGCTGAGAGTGGCCCAGATCTCACTGCCAGGGAAATCAATGGAAAAGCTCCCCCTGGCTTTAATGGAAGCAGGAACAAGCCAAGTATATGAAGCCCCTAAACCTTAACCTACAAGGCAATTATTGTCTGGGATATCTCTGCTGTCTGTCCCAAAGATCCCCTGCAGCCATCTGGGGCAGAATCTTCTCTGATCAGGTCCCCTGTATACGGAAGGTTCTCCCTGAGTCTGTCCTTCTAAGTCACTCAGCTGCTATTTCCAGAGCATGGAACAATGTCTGTCTTAAGGTATTAACCCGCCGGGACTGTTTTTACCCTCCTTCCTCTTTTGGCCCCAGCTCTTCCTGGTCAGGAATCAGGTCCCGCAGCAGAGCCACAGCCAGAGCTAGAGCCAGTCTCCACAGCGGGCCAGTAGTAGGCTGCCTAACTAGCTGATTGATTGGAAGAGTCCATAGGTGGGCTCTTAAGCCCAGGAACCGCAGTTCAGTGGCTACTCAAAGCATTTCCCAATGGCTCCTGCACCTGCTTGTTACTAGCCCTGCTCCTGCCTTGCCTCACTTGAGGTAACCCAGTTCTGCCCCTTGGCTCCGATTTCTGACCTCTGACTTCCAGTCTGACCCTCAGCTCTGGCACTTGACCTCTGACCCTTGGCTCTGATTCCTGTGCTAACCACAAAGCCCGACTCCTGCGCTGACCGTTAGGAACGATCACCCACATCCCAGTCACCGACATTCTTTATAGATCATCCCCCACAGGGGCTCCCTCTGAGCTCCTTCCCAGTGGATTTGGAAGGCTCAAGCAG
Organism: Sternotherus odoratus; assembly: GCA_032164245.1. Taxonomy (NCBI): domain Eukaryota; kingdom Metazoa; phylum Chordata; order Testudines; family Kinosternidae; genus Sternotherus; species Sternotherus odoratus. Next base: position 52,531,720 of record JAVMKO010000006.1, on the reverse strand, counting down.
CTGGGCTGGAACACTCTTTACCCCACCAGCCCTTGCCATCATAGGCTGGGGCACGGCAGTAGGGGTAGCGACAGTCTCAAGCCAGCAGTAGTGACACAGAGAGATTCTGCAGTCTAGGAAGGCTGGGAATTTCCTTCATCCCCACCCCTCTCCCAGGAATCCCCCTGCCCTGAGCTCAGCTCAGGCTTGGTGAGGGCAGAAAGATTTGGCTCATTGTGTGTTCATGTGAAGAGCTGGGGGATATCGTATGAGGCCAACCAATTTGTTCAGTGCCTCATCCAAATGAGAAGGCCCTTAAAGAACAACATCACCAGTTGTGAGATGGAGTGGACACAAGGCTGGGGCTAAGACACCGTATACGTTTTATTATTTAAAAAAGAATAAAAATGAATGAGATGCTTCCAGAAGTTAGATTCTATAGGTACAGCTCCACTTCCCAGCTGGCTGCAGGGAACGTGGCCTTTAGCTCTCACAATAAACACACGTACGTACCTGCACAGGTACTGTGGTACAACAATACTCATTGTTAGGTGTTATTTGCTCACTTATAACCTGTGTTTTCTGTATACCAGTTAAATCAAGATGAAAAATCCTACATTTCCTGGTCTATAAGATGGTGCAGTCTATCGTGTGGGACTTCTGGAAGGCAGCGTTAGGACATTGTTGTTTTGAGTTTCAAAACCCCAGCTCCAACTACACCAGCCTTTGTTCTAAATTAAGACTCGAATGTGGTTCTGAAGTTTGCCATCAGCACCTCTCTACAATAGGTAAAATGAAAATCATAGTCGGCAGTTTGGATATTCATATTGCAGATCTGGATTGGAATTTTGCAGCTTGGTCCCATCTTTGCCACTTAATTTCAAAGTATAAACACTGAATTTTACAGCATTTGCTGTGAGGGGAGTGCAACCTGGAAATCGCGTAATCCTGCAAAGTTCTTCAGGGCACAGGAAATCAAATGAGATAGATCCTGGTCTTGTAAACATTCAGACAACTGGGTAAGGTGTACTGCACGTCTCTGCGAGTGCTGGGAACCGCCATATAAAACACCTGCCCATTTACATTAAAGTATTAAATTATTTAAAAAAACAAGACACATGCCCATTTGCAGTTATAATATATCAGACATGCTGATTCCGGGGTGGAGGAGAGAGCTGAAATCTGAATCTCTCCCTCGCTGGAAGGCTGCAGTGGTAAACAGAATATGTTCCAATGCGGTTGATCTTTTGCACACACCTGAAGAGCTCCTAATCAGCAAGGCCCCTGGTTCTCATATTTTGTCCAAAGTGAGGACTGCTTTTTTTAGACAGATACCCCTTATTGACATTGGTGCTGGAACTAAGGGTGCTACCACACTCCCTGGCTTGAAGTGGTTTCCATCATATACAGGGTTTTCAGTTGGGTTCAATTGCTCCCACGACCCCCACTATACAAATTGTTCCAGCCCCCCTGCTTGTTGATCCCTTTGCTCCCAACAATTCCACGCCTTTTCAGTGGCACCTACGGTGTCTGGTGTTGCATGAAAAAGGTAAGAAAGGGACAGTTAAGGGAGAAGATTAAAATAAACTTGTTCTAAAGCAAATGCTGGATCCTGCTGCTGAAGTCAATGCGTGGTTACAGGACTTCATTTCGGCCTTCTGGCTAAGAAAGCATTATCTAAAAAGTTATATCTGTGCTGTTCTTTTCCTCTCCACTTTATGTTATTGAAGAGGGGTTCCCCGCATTGCTGCCAGCCCCCATTGCCGTGCTCAATTTACTTCCCTGCGAAGTATGGTTCTGTCCTCTTGCATGGTTGCTCCCCCAACTCATTTTACAACAGCGGCATTCATATCAAACAGAAGACAACGAAAGACACAAAACAGGCGCACAGGAAGGAGAAGGGTGTTGGATTTTCGTTGGTTTCAGTTTCGTTGTTCAACAAAAGCATCCGGAAATTCTAAGAGGCCTGGACTGGGCTACTTCTAGCAACACGCATCCTTGCTTGAAAAAACACTGGCTGTTTTATCACTGTATGTAAGCAGCTCCGTAGATCACAGATTGAGAACCACTGAGGTAGGCAACAGGTCTAGGCAGTACTGCTGAGTGAACACAAGGGGGCTTTCCTTCCCCTATGTCCTGAATGCCAGCGTAAATATTTGCCAGTCTTTCCAGTCCAAAAGTCACACAGCCAGAATTAAAAAAGCATCCACAAAATAGCGAGCACTGATGGACTAGTATGTGCATTCAACTCTATGGGGACAACCAATGAGAATTAGCTGAGCAAACAAACACTCATTGGTTGCGCTAGCTTTGAACCTACTCCCGTTGGGTGCGATCGGCCTTTAATCCTACCCCCCAAAAATCCAAGGGGTTATGATGATTTGGGATCTTTCTGAGCTGTCCGCAACAGCAGCCCACACAGATGGTGCTAGCTACAAAAGTAGCCTTAATTATAGCTACCCATGCGCCTTTAAAAAATCCTCCAACTGGCTTTGGAAAGCAGTGTGACATGGCAGTACAACTGCACACACCCCATTGCAGAAAACTGGAGCATCTTTTTCTTGCAGGCTAACAACTTCTCTCTCCTTCTGACTCCAGCTCCTGCAGAAGGCTCCTGGCCTCCCCTTCCGCTGCATTGGGATGCCTTTCACGTCCAACATCATTTCCAAGGCACAAGGGGCTCATGATGTAGCGATAGTCACTAGTGACAGCAGCAGCTGCTCCAGCAATGTTCTCTCCGCTGTCCAAATTTCTAAATGAAGTGTACGGGGCAGGGTCGCTCCCAGAAGTCTCTTTTGCCTCCCCAATGTTGACATATAAAGGATCCTGACTGGACGAGAGCATGGACATTCTCCCCTGAATCATTTTCAGCTGTAATTTCAGCATTCCAAAGCTAGGGCGTAGCTTGGGCTCCGAATGCCAGCATCTGCACATGAGATCATAGCTGCAATGCAAACAGAGTAAAGAGAGCTGAAAAACATAGAGGGCCTGTGTGCAAAGTAACCCTGCCCGTTAGTCATGTGGCAAAGCCACTAACAACAAAACAGGACCCAATTCTTCACTCAGCGACATGGTACAACCATCAGTTTAGGGGTCAATTGTGCTGACATGCCATTGGGGGAGGAGGGGGGAGAGATGCAATTCCACCTTATCCCAATGGAAGTTCAGGGAGTAATTCTGTTATACCACCCCAAAATCTCTGTGTACAGAAGCAATCCAAGCAGCCAGATCTGCAGAGAAGTCACCTACAGCCCTAGGTGAATATTCCTAGGATTTCGCTGGGGTGGGTTGAGTGGGGAAAAAGCAGCGTGATGGGGAGGGGAGAGTTCTAGTTTTGGTGTGCTGGAGAATCAACAAGGGCATTTGTCAAATCTGAATTCTGGATGCTTATTTTTTGGTTCAGTTACACGTGTCACTAGAACATTTCAGAAGCAGTTAGATGCTTTTTTGGGGGAGTAAATGGACATAGCTACAATACAAAAAAATAAAAAGCACACATCCCTCTCCAGAACTCACTGTCACAAAGGCCGTTTGCTCAGGCTTGGCACAGGGTGAGAGGATTTGCCTTCAGTATGTTCAAAAGGATCAAATTCCTAGTCTCCTCACATTTTCCAGAGGATTTTCACTTTGGTTAGAATGACTGTTGCCAAGAAGCAGGTTTTTCAGGAGGCCCACACACAAAAAATCCTAAGGCCAGTCAGCCAAAGCTGATGCTGCTTGGCATGACTAGAAGCCTGAATAAATGCAATGGTTAATAATAGATTTTTATTCTCTTTACAGGAGTTCTCAACCTTTTTCTTGCTGAGGCCCCCTTCAACATGTTATAAAAACTCCAGGGCCCAGTGGAGGGGAGGGAGGGTCTCAGGGCTCCGGGCTGAGGGACCCAGTAGTTTTCCTTGTACTTTGGGAGGCAAGGGCTGGCAGGGCTCAAGCCAGCTCCGCACAGCGGGGTCCATGGAGGGAGTAGCACCTCCAGCCCCGACTCACTCAACCTGTCTGGGCTGTGGGGGGACGCAACCAAAAAATATCACTCAAAGGGGGGGGACTCAGATCAAAAAGTTTGAAAACTGCTCAGGGTGCAGGGACGGGGTAGCTAGGGGCTGTGTGAAGGGAGGAGTGTAGCTCAGGGTATAGGGAGAGGGTAGCTATGGGCTGTGTACAGGCAGGGGAGCAGCTCAGGGTGGAGGCAGGGGGTAGCTAGGGGCTGTGTATGGGCAGGAGGGTCTCCCAGTGTGGGTCCTAGCTTCAGTGGCTGGGGCACTGGGGTTTCTGGCTTCAGCCCCTCGCTGCTCCTGGCTGTAGTGTCAGGGATCAGGACACCAGGTTTCAGCCAGGGGATCCCGCAGTCCCCCTGAAAGGGCTCCTAGACCCCCGATTCAGAACCGCTGCTTTTTGTTCAATAGTGTGTATTTTATACTCAACAGCAGTCCAGAGATTTTATTGTTCCAGATTCTAATCAAACGATAGATAAAACTGCGAGGAAGAAAATAAAAAAAACAAAAACAGAAGCCAGATTTTTAGGAGCAACAATTTCGGGTCAGAATTCTAAAAGGTTCTATCTAAACTTTGTTATCTCCGCTCCTCGGGCATAATGGAACCCACTATTCATGGGCAGAGGGTATCGAAGGCCGGGGGATGCTGGGCCTCCCCGATTGGCCTTGCGTGGCCCTGCCCACACTTCGCCCCCAGGTCCCTTCCTGCTTCTTGGGCTGTGCTGCTGCAGGCTCCTCCCGCCCTGTGGACAGGACCCCAGGCTAGGGCTGGGAGGGTAACGGGGGACAGCCTGCACTCCACGGCTTGGAGTGAGAGGCGGCGCTGCCCATTCACCTGGCATTCCAGGGCTGGGGTCATACCAACCACTCACTGGCCTGGTGTTCCAGGTTGGGAGGAGGGAAGAGAGGGGGGGGTGCCGCCCACTCACCCTCCTGGCATTCTGGGACTGGGGGCACTCGGGCAGCCTGGGAGTGGGGATGGGGATAGCTGCTGCACCAGGAGGTGGGGGAACTCTGGGTTCAGGAAGAAGGTGTGGTCCAGGCTAGCCTCCCCGAGCCCAGGGTTCACCAACCACACCATGCTATTACTACTACGTCAACTTGACTGGTAAAGGGCATCATCCCCATGTAACATGGGCACTATTCTTCTGGTTCAGAGGGCTGTAAAGAAACAGATAAAGTCTCCGTTGCTTGAATAACTGAACTTAAAATGGCCTTGTCTGCTCTGGAAAAATGTACCAAGATTACTGTGCGTTTCCCCTAGAATGGCGGTGACACACTCCAGCTCTACACACACAGCTCTATCCGTCATGTCTCAGCCGTGGTACCAGTCATGCTACACAGACTTTTTTCTGAGGTCAAGTATCAACTGAGCTTCATTCATTACAGGTAAAGTTGTAGGAGTTCCAGAGTGGATGAAGGTCAGAAGCAGGAGCAGGAGTAGAGCTATTAGCTCTGCTCCTGTCTGTGGCTCAGCAGGAGAACCTCTTACACCTCACCGGCTAACACCACCACTTCCACACACACACCCCGTCTCCCTCCACGCAGGCACTGTAGATCTTGATCAGGTGTGCTAGGTCATGTTCGAAGAGCAGAGAAGGTGAGGAGAGAAGAGGAGATCCATGAAATGGGATAAAGAAAGTCCATGAAGGTTCTTAAACAAAAGCCTGGCTTTTGAACTGGGTCCTGAAACGGACTGGGAGCCAACAGAGTTGGAGGAGGGAGATCACATGGTTGCTCCTCTTTATTTAATTAAACCGTGACCTACTATCCTGAGTTTGTGAACTTTTAGAAAGACCTGGTGCTAGTCAAACTGACCAGGCAATCAGGTAGATACCAAGACTGACCATCCACCTTGGGGCTAGTAAATAACCTCCTACAACCGGTACATGCTGCGGACATGGCACACACATGCTTCCCTACTCTCCAGAGAACATCTTCTCACTTAGCGCAAGACGTGCCTGGGAAACATCTGCTGCAGTGGTCAGAAACAGATCTCCAGCGAGGCCTACTCAGCACTTAATTTGCGATGAAAGTGGTGCCGGGGCTCAAACCATTTTTTTACTTTCAGAACCGCCACAGCAAACCCAGAGGTGCCGGGGCGATGAACTGGCACAAATTAAGCACTGGGCCTACCGCAAAGCTGACAAAGGAAGACGGCCAGGAAGGAGCGCTTCCCTCTTACAATGCAGCTCAAGAGAACCAGGGCCAAACTCAGACATTAGTGCAGAGAGGCATACATCAAACCTCCCAGAGCTAGGCTGGCCCTTTGTGCCAGGCAGAATTCACCCTCCAGAGGGCAGGCAACGGTGGTATTGCCCCTTCTTGTGGAGATTTTACTGGGGAAGGCACCTTTAGCTTACCCCCAGATACTCCAATGGTTTGATCCTGTGGGGTGGCCAGGATGACAATATAGTCTGAAAAATGGGGTCTTTGTCACATATCTGCTTCAGGTGGATCATAGCCCACAGTTCTCAATCAGACCAATCTCTCCCTGACTTCAGTGCACGTTTTATTTAGGTAAGGAGTGAAGAACCAGGTCCTATGTGTTTTATACTTAACTCAGCTCTGGGAACAAAACAAGTTCTTAGTGTCGTCGGCACAGCAGAACTCATTTAGCTGGAAAAAAGCCAGATCTCTTGTATTCTTCTTTGTGCGTCACCCACCAAGTTGGCAACTAAATTCCTATTCCACAATCTTTACTGTTGCTGATTCTGCCGGGAGAGTGTGATCTTACAGTTCTGGCAGTGAAAAGCACCCCAACACAAATAGACCTGTAAACTTGTAAACTGAACAATCTGATAAGGGTCGGTAGTGGGGCAGCTGCCCCACTCCAGTATAAAAGGAGTTAAAACAGCCCTGCAAAGGGCTGTAGCTACGGAAAGGCAGCCCTGCTGAGGGCTGCAACAGAAAGTGGCTGGGGCAGAGCAACCACAGCTGTGGCTGGGTCAATTAGGGCCCAGCTGGCCCTGATAAAAAGGGCCTAGAGTTTGAAGAGGGAGAGTCTCCTCTATATGCAGAGGCAGACAGGCCTGGCTGCTAGGAGCTTGACAAGATACCCAGAGTGAAGCAGGGCTGGGGCAAGGTACAAGGAGCTGGGGAAGCTCCTGCCTGGAAACCCCCAGGCTGCAGGGCCATGGGGAAGGCCCAACAAGGGGTACTTGGGTTGCAGGGGGCAGCCCATGGCTAGAGGTAGAGGCAGCAGGCCAAACCCTCCTTGCCAGAGATGAGTGGCAATGATACTGCACTATGCCCCAATGAATGGGGACAAGTGGTGACTGGCAGTTGCCTAGACTGAGACAAGGTGGGGCTAGAGGGAGGGGGCTCCCCAGGGAGGGGAAAACCGTAAGACCTGAGGGGATACTGCAGGGGTCCAATACCCAGAGGAAGAGGGCACTAAGGTCCAGGGAGGGACTCTGGGCCAGCAATAAGCGAGACATCGGCCTGCAGAGGGCGCTCCGGAGGCTGGAGCGCTAATTCCCGGATGGACCAGCAGGAGGCTCCACAGGGGTGAGTCACTGCCCTGCTACAGGGTCTTACTGAGAAACACAGGATACAGAATTGCATCGTCCCACTGTAGCTAGAGAACTTTATTGAGCCTGTTACTAATTTTGCACTGAGCAGTTGGTTTCCATGGCATTACTCCGGATTTACACCAATCAGAAGCAGGCCCACGTGCTACACAAACACTCTGTACAAAAGAGTTGACCAAAGCCTGGTTACTCTGACTTGCTCGCTACTCTGCAGCGCCACATTCACTGTATATTTTGGCTTCATTGCCAGAGTCAAACAATGGGTTGACAAAAAGGTACTGTATACAAATGCTAGGAAACAGTCAAAACGTGATCTGACATGAAGACTAAGGTGAATGACTTACTAACAAGAGCCTAGATCATTCCCTTAAGTGGAACAGCCGCCATGGGGGACAAGCAATTCTATGAAATAGGGATTCCTCCAGATCATTCTAGAAGCACCACTTTACAGATGGGAAAAGCGAAACAGAGAGGGGAAAGCCAACATTTTCAAAAGCATCCCCTGAGCCGGGCTATGTAATGGAGTGACCTGCCACAGAGCACATAGGAACCTTTTAGGGCAGCTAGTGAAAGGTTTAAATGGAAAATATATTATTTGTACTAAGATACTCAAGGAAAAACGGGAAAGTAGAAACCAGCGGCTGGAAGTGCTCAGCATGGATAGCTTCTCATTTCCTCTTCTGAAATGCCTTTGTCCATAATGAAAAGGCTTTTACCTCAGGAAATGCACTGGAGTGATCCTCTTGGAGCTGAGAAAGATGGCAGTGTTTGTTACCAGCTTTGAGATTCCTTTTTGAGTCAGGTGGAGGGCACTGACTGGTGCATTGGGGAGGAGCTAAGGAACTATAAAGACCGCTTCAGCCCCAAGAGATTTACTCCATCTTATAGCTCCATCTAGGCAGAAGTCTGTTCCAGCACCAGGGGGGCTTATGCCAGCATCTACAGAGTGAGTGAAAGATCCGGATACACACATTCCATGTCATTTTACAAAGAGGAAACACTTCATCACCCAGCAATGCAGTGTGGAGATGGCCATTCAGAAGCTACAGCTAGTGCAGAATGTGGCTGCCCAGTGGCATTAGCTGCAGGGTCTGAGGATATATTGCACCAATACTCCAAACACTGGCTTGGCTTGGCTTCCTTGTCATTTCCAGCCATTGTGTAAGATGTGGACACTGATCTATAAAGCCTTACATGGCTCAGGTTCTGGCTTCCGGAGAGGCCCCTCAGTCTTCCTATATATTCTGCCACCTGCAGCCGAGATGCTTTTGATGACCGTGCCTCGTTTTGAAGGGAAAATGCAATAAGCTCTGCTCTGAGATATGCTTCCCCCACAGTTCTGACGGATTATTAATTTCCTGACCTTCAGGGCATGGCACGAGGCCCATCTCTTTGCTTAGGCTTTGGCCTGGAGGAGGTGGGGAGCAGTGAGTTTCAAGGAGCACGGATATAGTTTCGCAAGGGGGGCAGAAGTCTCTAGTGCTGATGCCGTCCAAGCTCTCAGGCCAAGTTAGCTGCCAGTGTAACTACCCTGACTTCGGTGGAGTGATGCCAGCAGAGAAACTGGTCCCTTGTTTTTATAGTTTGTACCAACCCCAATGACTGTCTCTAGCAGGTGCCTTCAAATGTTGAAAAGAAATAGACTATGAACAGAAGCCATGCCAACTGTTTCCTTTTAATGGAGACCGAGAGAGACAGAGTCTCCATGGGGGTCAAAACAAAGCAAGGGCCAAGTTACTCACATGTCTTCCAGGCACTCTGGGGGCTGCTTCAACCTGTTGCCGCTGATGAGGTAGTTGTAGATTTCTGCATTTTCAATACCTGTGTAAGGGGTTTGTCCTCGGGTCACAATCTCCCACATCGTCACACCAAATGCCCACTGAAACAGAAGAGCAAACAGAGCTGGCAAATTGTAGGTTTCCTGTTTGCCAGGGCAGGGGCATTATTTTTTCCAACTGGTTGCTGTGAGCTAATTGTGCGGCACCAGATTTGGGATGACTGGGGGATGTGCAGCGTTTGTCCACGATGTCTAGGGCAGTGCAGGGAATGAGCCACTGTTGACATAGTATGTTCTGACACGTATCTTTGGGAAATGCCAGGGGAAGTCTCACCAGCAGGATTGGCTGTGTGCAAAGAGGACTGTTTCTCATAATCAGCAACACATGCAGGTGTGTAACCAGTCACTCATTGGGCGCCCTGAGCAGCATGGTCGAGGACAGTACCTCATGCAATATTGCAGCCAGGGCATACGGTGCGGTTCTCACGCTTCATTGCTCCGCGACCCCCTTCTGACAATAAAAGTTACCACACGACCCCAGGGAAGTGGGGGGACCCCAAACCTGAGCCTGCCTGAGCACCCCCGCTCTGGGCGGGGAAGGGGGCCATGGCCAAAGCTCAAGGGCTTCAGGTCCCGGCAAGGGGCCTGTAACCTGAGCCCCACGACCCAGGACTGAAGCTCTCTAGCTTTGGCCCTGAGCGGTGGGACTCGGGCTTTGGTCCCAGACCCCAGGAAGTCTAATGCCAGCCCTGGCGACCCCCCAGTTTGAGAACTGCAGCTGTACGGTATCACCAGCCGCCTCTTCAGAGGCAGCATCAGCAACTGGTAATTGGCAGTGCTGGTCCACAGGTAAAGGAAGGAGCCAACGGGAAGCCAGATCAGAAGGCAGCAAGTGAGAGAGGAGGGAACCAAAAGGCAGACCCAGAGGAGAGGAAGAGGAGGTCCGGGGGCATGTGCTGGTCCTCACTTCCTTCGTGAAGCGTAATAAGGAAGAGCACATGTAAGGAGTGAATGGCCTTTTAATCCACAGAACAATATGGCAGGGATGTGTGGCGTCCTCCTCAACACAGCCCTCTGCTGGATGAAACAGCATTGCCAGAGCGGCTCCAGTGTGTGCGTGTGAGATCATGACGAAGACAGAGAAAAAGGGTGAGACGGGAAAGGTGAAATTGGAGGAATAGAAAGGATGGGGTGGGGGAACGAGAGAGGCAGAGAGGTGAGGGAAGGAGGCCAGGGATGAGAAAGGACGAGGGGGCCAGGAGAGAGGGATTCATCGCTTTCACATCTGCGCCACAAACGGCTCTTTTCTGCTTCAAAGCACTTCCCACATTCCCCAGTTCTAATATCATGGTCCAAGCCAGGAGGCAGAGATGCGCCTATCCCTTCACACCAGGCATCAGCCATTCACACGGTCCTCCTCTGTGTCACTAAGAGCCTGATTCACTCTCTGCTGAAGTCAACGGAAAAATCCCCACTGGCTTCTCGGGGAGTTGGACCCGGCTCCAAACAGCAGAGCAAAAAAACTTACCACATCGCTGTGTGTTGTGTACAGATTGTCTGCAAGGCTTTCTAGAGCAAGCCACTTCACGGGCAGCCTGGAGGCGCAGCCCTGGCGGTAATAGTCCCCACTGTAGATTTTCTTAGAAAGCCCAAAGTCTGCAACGCAGACGTTCATATCCTCATCCAACCTAAGGGAAAACGTGAACGAGTAAGAGGTCAACTACGGGCTACATTCAGGCCGCTAGAAATGTGTCCTGGCCAGCTCAGTGCAGTGGTAATGAGGTAGAGCGCCTTTCAGCCTCAGCTCACCAACTCAAACAGGGCCCAGAGTTGGTAGTGTCCCCAAGTTATCCCCGTTTGGTGGCCAAAGTGAAATAGGCTGGAGGTCTCGGGGACTAACAGGGGAGTCACTATGACCCTGCAAGTGTGGGAGCAGAGTGACTTCCACCTAAAGGGGTCCAGAGAGAATCGCCTCCCCTCCCCACAGGGTTTGTGCAAAATGGTGGACTTAAGCTTCCACTGCCTGGACCAAATTTTCAAAGCTATTTCAATGCCTAAAGCTGCAGACAGGTGCCTAGTGGGTTGGAAGTGGTTTTATTTAGGTGTACACCAGTTCTACTAATTCAAAGAGAGTTTGGTTCCTTCCCTTGCTCTGTATCAAGTAGCCAGGGGAGGAGGAGGGATGAGAAACAAACTCCTCTCCTTCCTCCCAGCAAGGCAGGTGGTTGGGAGAGAGAAGCCGCAATGCTGCATCATGCACAGTTGTCAAGAATTTAATTATTTCAAGAGAAAATCCTCCACGTGAGCCACGGTCCACGTGTCACCAGAAGGTTCCATGTGCACTCTGGGGCATCCCAGATTCATTTTTACATCTTCATTATCAAGCCCTCAGAGCGGATACAGTTTTCTGGCAGTTCTAAAAGCTCCTCTCTCTTATCACCTCCCAAATCCACTCTCTGTACTGTATGTTGATCTCACATCAATACCCGACGATGTCTCATCGGAATGACACAATGCTGCAAAAACATAACATGAGCCCCACCAAACATCAACCCTTCAAAATACACACACAACCCGATGACAGGAGTGCTGGAGATGGGGTTCAATTTGGGTGCTTCGCTGAATCGTAGGAGTCAGCTGTGAAGACAGGCCACTCCTCCGACGGGAAAGAACGCTGAGAGTGATTAATCACTGCAATAATTTCCCAAGGGTTGTGGTAGAGTTTCCATTTGTAAATCAAGATTGGATGCTTTTCTAAAAGCTCCACAGTGGGAGAAGGTCTCTGGCCTGTGTTACACAGGAGGTCAGACTAGATTATCACAATGGTCCCTGCTGGCCTTGGAATCTATGAATCCCTTACCCAGCAAATAGGTTTTAGCTTCCCCATATCTGTTGCCACTTTCTTGGAGGGAAGGACTGTATCCTCCTAACCCTTCAAGAGAAGGCAGGCTACTTCCCCCTCCAGTGACTTCATGGGGCTTCTCACCCCTTTCTTCCTTATCTCTCTCTTATGAAGGCTTTGCCTCCTTCCCTCCCTAGCCTTTGTTAGGTCTGAAAGCACCTGGCCCACTTACATGCAGTTCCGAGTAGCAAGGTCCCTGTGGATGAAGTTTCTCGAGCTCAGGTATTCCATCCCACTGGCAATATCAATCATGAACTTGAGTAGTGTCTGAAGAGGCAAATTCTGCAAGAAAGCATAGTTCTAGATTGGTCCCTGGAACATTCCAGTAACTCAGGGCCAAACTGGGGCATTTACCCCCTGGTCCACACTGGGAGCGGTGGAGAGGCGGCTTGTCCTCAACACAAGCATGACAAAGTAAAGTCATTTCAGAACCGTGTGAGCCTGGAGTCTCCAGTGAGATCAGATCCTTCTAGCCCCTTGCAAGTACCTTTGGGAGATAAAAACCTGCACCAGTGTAAATGTGATCTTCCCAAACCCACCCCCTCCTGGGAGGGATTGTACAAAGAGAAAGACTTACAAAGGGGTTTTCTCCAATCCGGGACATCAGCAGAAAAGCGTGGAGGTCTCCGTGCTTCATAAAGGGCAGGATGACCATGGGAATTGGGAGCCGACCCTTAGGACGACTCCGCAGGCTGACTCCTGGGGGGAGAGAGCACACAGCAAAGAGCAGTTTGCAAACAAATCCATCCTGAGCAGGGTGTTACACTTGCCTCTTCCTCTTCTTAACAGTCTGGGGGGAAACAGGGTCACCCACATTTCTGGAGGGTTGAAATCCATGGGCCACCCTCCCCTCTCAGGGCCTGACCCTATGAGGTGCAGAGACACCTACTTCAGGGGGAATTGCAGGTGCTCAACACAACTCAGCTCCTTCCAGGCCTGGGCCCTAAAGTTCCTAGGATCCCTCCAAAGGGGGTGGTGACCTGCACCACAGTGTTTTGCTTGCATTGCCCCATGCCGCACAATGTCTTAGAGCAAGACAGGAAATGTCCTGCTGTCGTCTTCCTCACTGTTTAGGAGTTTCTAAGCTGAGGGATAACAAAGTTTTAATGTTTCCCTCTTTTTCCACTGACCCCTCCAACAGATCCCTTTCACCAGCCATTTCTCAGCCAGGCTATCCGTGTTGAATGCACTCCCAAAAGCCCATGAAGAACGGAGAAATGATTTAAGAGAAATCAGTCACAGCGGCACTACCAATATATGTGTACGTGCACACACGTCTATAATTACACACACTAACTCCTGCTAGTCCTGAAACGAGCAACATCCACACTCCGCACAATGGGGCAGGCCCATTGAACGCTGCTTCCCACCACTCCAGAAGGTGGCTGCATCTCAGTGCCGTTGCATAGTCTGCATACGTTTAAGTGAATAGTTTAGGAAGCAGTTTGGGATCCAGCAAGGCAGGAGGAACGACATTGTGCCATAGAACTCTGCTGCTGGCTCACCGATCAGTTTAGTAACATGGGGGTGGTCAAACTCCTTCATGCAGGCAGCCTCTCGCAGGAATTCTTCAATGTCACTTGAGGTGAAGATATCAGCTGAAAGGCAGAAGCACGAGATCTTTCCTCAGTGACTCAGAGGAGCATTAAGAGACATGATTATCACAAGCTTGCTTTGTGAGGCATAACACATTGTCTCAGACACACAATTAGATAACATTTCACAACAAAGCCTAGCCTGCCACATTCTCCTGGGATGGGGGTGGGGATGGGGGGGGGGGAACAGAAGTTGGAACCGGGAGAGCGGCTCAAGCATACATCAGGGACATCTGGTGACTTCATTCTTGGCAGAGCAAAGACCCGTCGATTAGCAGCTCTTTTCTCAGCAACAGCTTTCATTGGAAGCCACAGAAATCATGAGTGGGGCTTAAAGACGTGGGAATTAATTAGCTAAAAAGGAACTGAATTCTAATGGGGAGGGGGGAAGGTGATAGCCTGGCAGAAGAGATTAAAAATGTTGCCAACCAACCAGATAGTCTGGAATCCCAGTCCAAAATGGGGGAGACAATTTAATACATGACCTTGGTGGCACAAAAGATCAATGCTCTTATGCCTCTTAGCAGTATTGCTGCTTTTAATTTGTAGGAGTGAGGATTTCTTTGGCACCAGCAGCCTTGGAGATCTTGGACCAAATTCAGCAGTGACATTAAAGGGTGTGAAAGTTACTCATGGACCCGTTTCTGATCTGAGCACAGCTGTATAAATCTGAAGCCACTTCCTAGAGTTTTCTGCTGTTATTCCAGACTGTAAAGTGAGCTAAGGGTTCAGTGCAGCATGTAGTTTCCCTTTCCTTTATGTCACTGCTGAATTTGGTGGGAGTTCTTAAGACCTGCTGGGAGATCAGATTCAGACCCAGAGGTTTGCAAGCTGGTCAAAAAGGCTTATAAATGGCAAAGCCGTGTAACTTGCACTAACCTGGCATTAAATAAATGCAAAGTGAGTGTAGTTTACAGTCTTGTATTCAGCAGGGACCAAACTCAGCTCCAAGCATAAGCAAGCATCACTTCTGTTTAAGTCAATGGCAGCTGCACCCATTTACACCACATCCGACTTTGGCACCAGGAGTGAGAGGGATGAAGTGGCACAGGTGAGTGTGAGAAAAGGTCCTGCTTTATTTTATCTGCTTTATCTGGTAGTTGCTTTTCCAGCTACAACCCCACTTCCCAGCTAACAAAGTTGGGCTTCTTTCATACATCCACTGAATGTCAAATCAATGGGCGTTCAGCTATTTTATCGCTTACACCCAGCATATAACTTATGTGCCTATTTACTTCACCTGCTGAATTTGGCCCAGAGACTTTCATCCATTTACTTCAGGATATATTTGGATGGATTTGGCCCTTCATTGCTACCTGTGTAGAGCCAAGGAGACTTGACGGAATTGTCCACGCCATAGGACTTAGTATGGTGCAGAATTGAGGAATGGTGTAGCATTCTCTGTACTTAGTAATAATATTTACTATTTGCTTCTGGTGGTGCCCAGGATGTGCTAGGTTCTATGCAAACCATAAGGAGGCATGGTCCCTGTCCTGAAGAGCTTATATCTTTTAAGAGACGAAATGGACAGAGATGAAAGGGGGGAGGGGAGGGAGGGAGGGATCAGCAAACAAGGGAGGTGGCTCAGTGGGAGCGTGTATGGTGAAATCAATATTGACAGGCATTTACCAAGCAAAATCGAATCCTTCCAAGCCCAAATGTAATCTTTCCACGCGATTCTATTTTAAGCGTTTCAAGTGGCCCCGCTTTTACCCACCTTTCAACATCTTTACGGCAACCTTCTGGAAAGAGCCATCCTCCAGCTTCAGTAGAGCCTCTCTCACCGACCCAAACTCGCCTGTGGAATAATCAGAGCAGGCAGTAAGGAGACAACGCTAGCACAGATGATTCACATCACGTTTAAATCCAGGGATCCCACAGAGAGGAGCTGAAGTGCTATAAGAAATATAGTTACCAGCTCCATTTCTCCTACAGCAGCCTCATTCAGGGGAGTGGGAGGGGGGAGAAAAGAGAGAGAGAGAGAGAGAGAGACACACACACACACACACACACACACCGGAGCAAGACCCAGGGAAAGAAAATACCATCATGGAGGTAGGCAAGGGGGTGGACAGTTTCAACTGGTGATCCTTTGCTGACTGAGGACGTGCAGAGCTGGAGGGAGGGTCATGGATCATAGCTGAGGAGTATTTCTGGAAAGGGGATATTGCAAGGGGCATGGCTGAAGCAGGCTTGGCTGGGGCAGAGAGAGGTCTCTCAGATGAAGAACTAAGGAAGCTTTCATCTGAGGAAGCTCTCCAAGGTGACAGCTGTCAGAGATGACAGCCCAATGACTGTGCCAGTGGGACTCAATCAACTGAGACACAATGAGGCCTTATCTCTGAAAATTCAGGGATTAGCATCCATTGGCTATAGCTGGCCTGACAATCTATTCAGGCACTTGTGTGTGGACAGGAGGCACATGTCAGTCGATTGAGGGGGTATTTGCCCCAGAAAATTTCTCCAGTGGAAACTAAGCCCCGGTGTAGTCAAAGTATGGCTGACTACACCACGTTAAAATTGTTTTGGCCTGAAGTGGTATCAAAGCATAACACAGATTTAAGAACAAATAGAATGCATCCATTTGCATTAGTTTCAGTCTAGCTTTGATTTGCCTGATAGGATAAGTTCCAGCTGCTAAATCCACACGATTTCATAACCACTTATCTTGTAGACGAATGCACTTGGTGTGAGGTATATTGCTTCAGATCAGAATGCTGCCAAGAGTGAGAGTGGAGCAAGAGTGAGAAAGTGGAGCAAGGTTGTTCTGGCATCTACACCACAAGCGAAAGGACCTGATAGAAGTTGGTTTCTTTCTGCTAGCTTTCCTCCAGTGCCATGCTCAGTGCTATAGGTGGTCATTCCACAATCACAATACGCAAAAGATCAGGTCACAGGACCCAAAGCGGGAGGGGGTGGGGGTTAAAGACCGTTGAAAGCCACCTTTATGCTGTCCCTAAGGGCAACCAAAGGCTGGTAAAAAGATCACCAGAGCACAAGGCACTCCACCCACGGCACCCATGCCTTCTCCTACCCTCACAACCCCCCTGTGCTGAGAAGTGGGATTGGGGTCCTGGAGCAGATGTTGCAGAACTGGAAGCACCAGACCTATGCCACCTAGGGATTCTCTCTGACTAAGGGAATGTCCAAGTGTCTTGTTAGGGCAACTTTCCAGCTCATTTGTAGCACGGAAGCATCAGCTGAGGATCTGGCCAGATGGGTCAACAGTGGGATGATCCTCTGTACCTGTCAATGAAATCCAGACACAAGAGGCAGGCACATGTTGCCTCCACACCAATTCTACCCAAGTTCTATTGTCTAGCGGCATCAAGATCTGAGCCCTTTTCTTCTGTGGGAAGATCATCCTCCTACCACGAAAGTGACTTTCAGAAGCACATTTTTTGGAGGCAGGGGAGGTGGGTGTTTGGGGGGCGGAACAGTCTCACTGGAGCCGAATTGAAGGGAATTGCATAAAAGCTAATCTTAGAAACCTATTGTTTATGTCAAAATGAAAACCAGCTCCCTTTTTCATTGCCTATGCCACCTGACATTGGTTTCCCTTTGGATGAATGGCCTTTTGATTAAATGCTTTACTTTTTTCTAGCGATTAACCTGAACTAAAATGCTGAACACCCTCACATTCTGATCCAGCTGCAGACGTATCCCTATAATGCTCAACACCAGGGGTGGGGAACCTCCGGGCCGTATACGGCCCGCCAAGTCATTTGGTCCGGCCCGCAGCAGGCCGGGCGCGGCTGAGGGGAAGGCGGCAGCGTCTCCCCCCTCGCAGCAGGCCGGGCGCGGCGGCGGCAGCAGCAGGTGCAGCTGAGGGGAAGGCGGCGGCGCCTTCCCCCTCGCAGCAGGCTGGGCGCGGCGGCGGCAGCAGCAGGCGCAGCTGAGGGGAAGGCGGCGGTGGCGGCGGCGCCTTCCCCCTTGCAGCAGGCCGGGCGCGGGGAACCAGCAGGCTGCGGGCGGAGGGAGGGCGGTGGCCTGCGCGCCGCAAGTGAGCGGGCCCAGGGAGAAGAAGCGCCGCTCCGCCGGCCAGGTATGCGCGCTGCTCCGCGCTGAGCAAAGGGGCCGGGAAGCTGCATGGGGTGGGGGAGCGGCCGGTGAAGGGGGGGGAGGCCAGGCTGGACGGGGATGGGTGGGGAGGAGGTAAGGTTTGGTGGCATGGGCTGGGCCAGGCAGGGGTGGGGGAGGGAACGCAGTTAGATTGGGGGGAGGCTGGGCAGGGGTAAAGCAAGATTACCCCTACACCCAGGCTGACAGCGGGAGCTGACTGGGGCAGGTGGCAGGACCCCCCCCGGTTGGCAAGGGGTCAGTGGGGGAAACCCTAAAGCAGTGCAGGGCTAAGCACTCCGCCTGCCACTGCTTTGGGGTTCCCCCACTGGCCCCTTGCCAGCTGGGGTCTCAGCTCCCATTGCCAGCCTGGGCTTCCTCGGGGGGCGGGGGGGGTGGGAGGAGTGGCCCGCGAAGGACATTATAAATGTCCAAATGGCCCTTGGAACAAAAAAGGTTCCCCACCCCTGCTCTAAACCCAAACCCTGCATTCAAATATCCCGTCAGTGAACATTTGAATCTGGATCCATATAATTTTTTTGGTAAAGTGCCTCATTTTCTCTGTGCTGTCTTATTTCGTTTAAGTCTCTAAAGCATATTGGGATACAATTTTTATAGAACTACTTCCATACTATTTAGTTGCATTGTATACATTTGTAAGTTGAAGGCATGGCTGAAATCTAAGCAACTATTCCTTAGCTTAAAACACCTGGGAAGTTTGCATACTGGTGGACCAGAAGTACTGTGTAAAACCTTATGTGTGCGATAGGTATAATGGAGTCTCGTGACCTGATTAAAAAACTCTTAACAGCTGTAGTGTAGATGCGGCCTAATCACATCCCCATAATCAAGCCAAAGCTTTGAATTGTTTTAACCCAGGAGATGGTTAGTGCCCACCTAACTACAACGTTTAACCATGTTCAATAGGATCAAGGGACAAACGGGTCATAACCACGTCTTCAGACTTGGTGATGGTTGAAATAGATGGGATGTTAATCAGAGTGTCTTAGCTCTTGTTCAGGTTTTGGTACAGACTCACCCTTGCCTAGCATCCTTCCCAGAGTGAACTGCTGCTCCTGGATTAGAACATCCTTGAGTTTGGTCTTCAGCTCATCGCTGATCCCGATGCTGTCCACTGGAAAAATGAAAGGAGGAGGGATCGAAAGAGGGATGCATGACAAAAGGAACTATGAGAATATCCAGTGAGTCCAGCCTTTTAGCACGCTACCGTTATCCAGCCCTTCAGTCCTACTCCCACATTATAAGCTGGTGACCTGGGAAAAGGGAGGGCTCCTCCCACATCCTTGAGCCTCATGCAAGACAAGAAGCCAATAACTCTTAGGCACGTGAAAATTGGTCTTTCAGTGCAAATGAGGCAGTGATGGAAATGCTATAACAACACTGCTCTTGGTAACTCCAAAAGCAAGTGGGACACAAGAGAACAGTAAACAACACTGAGGAGCCAGACTTGCATCTGTTTCCCAGAGGGTGTTTGGAGCTCAGTTGGTGTAAATCAGAATATCTCCACTGATGTCTGTGAAGCTTCACCAGTTTACAATGGTTGAGGATCTGGCCCTTAGCTGTTATTACACACTGTGCAAGTCTCCCTGTGCCTGAAGAGGATGGATAAGATAATACACAATATGTGATGGGCAATAGAGCAATTCCTGACCCCACAGGAACAGACTCAAAGGAATGACCCCTTGGCAGAATCTCGTCTAGAGCATGGAACACAGAACTGGAAGATGGAATTTCTAATCCGGGATCTGACTCTTGCACAAATCACTTAACTGTGACTCAGCTCCTCATCTGTAAACAGCAGCCTAATATTTCTTCCTTGCTGCATACTGATTAATGGAGCGTTCTATTATTATTAGGACAGATTGATCTCCATTAAACCACTGACATTAAATTCAGTGGAGTCACACCAGTGGAACACTGGTGCAATGAAGCGGCAAATCAGACCCATTGAGACTTGCACTGTAGTATGGAATGACAGTGGCCAGAAGATGTTCTCTTAGTGTAAAATCAAATGCTAGAAGCTATGTAACTAAGTAGGTTAATACACTAGCCTTTCATCTCTGTAGACTTTGTTTCGAATCCAACATGGTGGCCTCAACCCAGACTCTTGTGGAGATTTGTGCACAAGACAGTCCATTCCTACTGACAGCCTTTCCCCAGAGTTGGATTAGACAAAGGTTTAGCATTTAAATAGTTATGAGAACTGTATAGGGAAACATGCTCAGGACCTGCTCACACTATGTCTGAAGCCTCATTTGAGTTAATCCCAGATTTTCATCCTAAAGAGTAAGTTTTAGGGAAAGGTGAGTGAGACCAAGATATACACGTGAACGAGACTTGTTGGAAAGAGTCACTCAGACCATTTTACCTACATGTTGCCTCAATCTGCTCTGGGCCTTCCCTGTTGAAAGACCTGGCTGCTCTGAAATGGACCACTGGCTCTCCCCTGCCGATCACAGTGCCAAAGACATGTCTAGGAGGCAAACAGAAGCACAAAATTACAATGAACAGGCCATTCCTTGGTACAGGGTTTTCTCCAACCAAATCTATCAGACAATGCAGTGGGTCCAAACAAGAAGCAGAAATCTTCAATCTGCCACATGTCTTCATTAAAAAAAATGAAAAGCCAGAGGGAGCTGAAGACCACCATCTTCAGCATCCATAACCATGAAAAGAATCTCTCTTACCCAAACCGAGTTTCTTTTCTTCTTTTTCGAAGGAGAATGAGTGCCAGGGAAACAGCTGTAACCAGGGCAGTGAGAATACCCAAAGCCACAGGGACCCAGGATGTCCCATAAGGCGGTTGTCTCTGGCCATCTAGGTGGAAGACAAGACACTGGTTAGAAAGTAGGAGACCATCTATGCTTGACAAACAAAAGATGAATTAATCCACCTGACCAAGACATTTTCCCCTACAAGTTAATAGAAAAATCTTGCTGTACTTTGTGTGCCTTGGGGAATCTTATCAACACCGAGACTTGGCTTAAGCAACTACTCAGCTGATCATCTAAAAACTGCTTGCTTAACTGAGATGATTTTCTAGCAAAGGTGGAGGAGACCTGTATCATGTGGGTGGACTCTATTCTTAGTTACACCCATAGCAATTAAGTAAATGGAGTTGTTTCTGATTACCAGATTGTAAGTGAGACCAGAAATTCATTCAGTATGTATTGGGGTAGATTCTTAAGACAAGAGATTGCTTAACAAGGGTGGTCTTGCATACAGGTTTCATTCTGTTTTCTCTCTGAAGTGAATAGTCTTCTACAGGCCAAGATATCTATACATAATGCCAAGCATACCTCACTGGCTTGGTGACCATCTGAAAGATAGTAAAGTAAAGCATTAACTGTGACTCTGATGTTCTTTGTAAGCGAAACTGAGTAAGCTGACTTTTTGAAAGCCCACCATGAATCCATTCTTGGAGGAAACTAATCTTAACACTGGTTCCAGCTTCTGTTTTTACAGTGCCCTTTGCTGTGTGCTGTCCAGAAAAGGATGGATATGAGGCCCTTTCTGATTGAATGCTGCCTCCAGAACAAATCTTTGTGAATATACTTGGGAAAGGGGTGAGGCCAAAGGATAGGCCCTATATTGCAAATATCCCTAGGCACAGGAGAACCTTAGAACCTGTCTGATCAGGAAGTGTATGATGGAGTGGCTGCAGCAGCAAGATATGAGTGCTGATACATGGTCTCTAAATACACACTGCTGTCTCAATGGGAATTGCAATATTTTTACTAATTTATTTTAGTTCTTCAAATCCAGGATAACCTTAATGCTTCCCACCTATTTGGGGATGGGAGAAGAATGTGGAACATGTCCCTGGGCATCTCTCCAGCCTTGGCACTGGCTTAATAAACTCCATCATCCAAACTCATCTGACTGTGGCTTTACAAAGATCTGGGAGAGGGAGCCCGAGGGGAGTAATCTGTGAGGGGCCTGAGGAATTCTAGGGAATTCTTGCAGACTACTCCAGTCACCACTAGTTGGAAAAAGCAGCCCAATGAGCTGAGAACAGGAGGAACCTCTCTCCATGGGTCCCATCTGTTCTGATGGGTGCCGGGGGAAGGAAGTCCAACATTCTTATATACCTGGTGGGCCTTCGGTATTGGTTGAATTGTATACCCCAGGGTGGAATTTTTAATGGAGTGAAGAATAATTAATGCAACAAACTTGGGAAATGTGAGGAGACAGTGTAAACTCCTGAGCTCGAATAAATCCAGAAAACGGAGGCGAATACCCCTATGGTTGTGTAAAAGCTTTCAGACCTTTAGTTGCACCAGTGTAAACAAGATTTGGTGTCCATTTATCAGCACTCACCTCTTCTTAATCGCCTTCTGGCCATCTCTAGAACCTAATGATAATGTCACATTGAGTCAAAGGAGGGCAGTTCACACCTCTCTCAAAGCTATTGTTTCAGTCTGTTTGAAGGTATCACTTTTGGTCACATGCAGAAAAGTCTCCTTCAAACCCAGAAAGGCTAGAAACTTCCTCTTTTGGTCTTTTAAAAAAGGAAAACTAAATTCTACAGAAACTTCTAAGGACCAGCAGAGACACATTGGAATGGTGCATCACCAGGTACCAGCCCAGTCTGGCCTCCGTGCATGATGGAAGGGGTCAGTGCTGCAGCGTGACTATCCCCTTAGCTCTGACCCCTCCTGCACAATTTATCCATAGGGTTGGAGGGAAGGGCATGTCCTAGAGCTTTTGGACCCCACTTCAGATGTTCCCAGTTACATCTCTTCTTTCTGTTGAACTAGAGGGAAGCATTGCAGCCTGAGTAAAGACGGCAAGAGATGCTTCCTCACCAGAGGTGATGCATGCCGAGGGGGCATGAGGGTCACGTCCCCCCAGATTTGCTGCTTGGCTTGTACCGAGCACATTCACCCGGACTGAGCATGCTCAGTAACACTGCTCAAGCTGGATGCTCTGACTCCTCTCCCGTAATATTGGCTGGCACGGATCGTGTCTGCTCCTCACCCTCCAGCCCCTGTCTCTGTCTGTCGTAGGTGTCTTATTGACAGCAATGTGTGAGGCAGAAGTATATATTTGCTTATGTGAGCACTGAGGAACATTCTGGTGTTATGAGAGCACTGGTTTTTATTAGCTTCACAGTTCTTTCACCCCAAGGATGTACAAAGTGTACATCCTAAGGGTCCCCCTGAGTATATGATCATAAACACTAGAGATAGAAAACCTATTAGATCATTCTGCCCATATCCTGGCAATATTTATGCCAGGTGCTTCTATCCGAACAAGAGATTCCTATGCGTAGAAAACAGAGCTCCAGCTGGCTCTCTGCGATATGACACGATCGAAAGTTTTTATAAGCTTAGCTGCCCCTACCACAGCCCAGGGAGATGTTAATGACCCACGCTTGCCGTTTTGCACACAGAGCACCTACGCAAAGCATATCCAGTGCCAGCGAGCTATTTTTGGAAAGTCAGCCACTTTTCTTTTCTCTCAGGCACAGGCCTGGAACAAAATGACATTAGTTCTGCAATTCTATAGTTTAGGGCCCATCAGCATTTCTATAAATAACCCCTTTCCCCTGCTTTTGTGCCCTTGGTCATGAGCCAACTCTTGGACACAACAAGCATCAGTCCAGAGATTTTTTTAAAAAAAACAACAACAATTTTTGAGACAAAAACGAACAAAAAACTGTTTTGTTCTTTTATGGTGATCTTATTCTGATTTAAAGGGACACCATCCCCTGAATCTAGTCCGCTATGAGAATGGGCTAAACACTGCTTCAGGCACAATACATGATACCTGCCCCAGAGGTCCCTGCCAGTTATTTTCCAGTCACATTTTCCAGTTCTTGAAGATGACTTTCTCGTTGTAGCTGCCCTGGGGAAGACACACAGGGGACGCTGCCTGACTGAAGGTAACACTCACCCTGTGCGGGGAGCCAGCCCTTCAGTCCCACCTAAGCCCTACGGTGAAGGCATAGCACCAATCCTGTCATGAACGCTGCGTGGCACAGATGACCACCATTGCTGACCTCGCTGCAAGCAGGGGGCTTTAGAGGGCTATGTGGCTGGCTTAATCATCAAAAGCATCATTAGCAAAAACAGAGAGGGTGGTGGTTGGTGAAACCTAGCTGGGGTCTCCCCACCACTGCCCAGCTACTCTGCTCCACCCTCTCACCCAGGGTGCCAGGGCTCATGCTTCTCCCTCAAATCTTTGTCACATGGGCTGGGGGAGAAAGAAACCACAGGTGAAGACATCCCCTTGGGAGCAAAGAGTCTCCATTCCCCAGCTGGAGCTGGGAGCAGCAATTCTGAAGACTCTCCCCACCGCTACACACCCTGATGCTGGACATTTTTCTTCCCTTCTGATTGGTTGGGTCCTTCATGTCCCCCCTCCACCACAGTGAGAGTCTCTGCCCTCCATCTGTCCCCCCAACGTATTGCCCTTCTTTTTCCCACACCCAGGCCCCTATTAACCCCTCCCTTACTGTGACAGATCGCCTTCTCACCCCTCTTCAAACACAGGCAGGAAACTCTTCTTTGGCTCAAAACAGTGCTCTTTATTTCACAGTGCAAGGCCCCACCACCAATATACACAGCTCTATAGCTAGCTCTATAGCTTACAGCTCTAACACAACTCTATATAGTTCAGCTCTACACACAGCTCTTTCTCTATCCTTCTCTCTCACTCCTCCACACTACCATACCACCACCACCCTGGGCTTCCTGCCTGGCAGGCTTTTATCCCTCCTGAGGAGGCTGCCAGGTGCAGTTCATCCAGCCTGAGCCTTCTGCAGCCCAGGTGGCTAATTAGGCTTTCTGCAATGGAGGTTTGCAGAGGGCTTTTCTCCCTCTTAAAGGGGCGGCAGGCTGGGTCAGGCCCACCCTGCCACACTTACCCATTCCCCAGCTCACACCAGGGTATATCATTAAAACAAATCCCAAACCAAATGGAAAAAATAAATGCAGTGCTAACAGGACACGTGCCACCCATCATCCTGGCAGCACTGCTTTCATCCTTCGTCCAAAAGCCAACTACAAGCTCCTCTATCTGGAGCTAATGTCATAGACCTGGCAAAAATCTGGATTCATGCGAGGACACGGAACTGAAACCGCTTTAGTGGCATTAATGGATGATCTCCTCCTGTCAGTGGATAGAAACATTCTCATTCTCCAGGACCTCTCTGCAGCGTTTAATGCTTTTAACAATAAGATTGTGCTGTCTTGCACGAGAGAGTTGGCTGGGGTCCAAAGTACTGTACAAAATTGGTCTGAGTCCTTCTGGAGGGACATACCCAAAGAGTAGTGATGGAAAACTGTACTTCCATCACTTGTGGAGTCCTTGGAATCTGACAAGGATCGAGTCTCTTCTCCGCTTCTTTTCACCATCCGCACGCAGCCATTAGGTGAACCGTTCAGATGATACAGACTCAAAGGCCAGCAATATGCAGATGACACACAACTCTACCAATCCTTTACCACATTGAAACACACTGCTACTGCCAAAGCAGACCAGTGCTTGGACGAGATCAGCTCATGGATGAGGAACAGCTGGTTGAAGCGGAACTTGACCAAGACACAGGTGATGCTGGTCAGAAGAGGAAAGGCTCCACAAAACTGGCCAGTTTAGTCTGTAGTTTAGGAGTCTTCTTGGATTCCTCACAGATGCTAAGCACTCTCCTAGTAGCATCTGTGCATAACACATTCTATCTTCTCCATTTGGCTTGGAGATTATCACATCCTGGTGAACCATGACCTGCCCTCAGTTATTCACACCTTCATCACCTCTCAGCTGGACTACAGCTATCGGATATACTTGGGCACAAAGCCTTCAGCATTTAGGAAACGCCAACTAGTACAGAATGCTGCAGCATGTCTCCTCAGCAAAACAGGCTTCTGCAAGCACATCAGACCTATCCTCCATTCTCCATAGTGGCTTCCCACCAAACTTTGAATCAAGTTCAAGGTCTTGGTCCTTATTTCCAAGGAGTTCTATGGCTTGGGCCCCGATATCTGAAAGACCACCTGCTGTTCTGGGATGATTGTGGTGGACATTTTCACTTCCCTGACCCAACAGAACTATCAGTAATATGGATAAAACTCGTCTATGTAGGAGACAGAACTTTCTTGAGGGCCACCTCAGGGCTGTGGAATCAACTCCCCCAAGAACTAAGTGCAAGTTGCATTTCTTTGACCTTGTCTTCCTGTTGCAGGGGGCTTATCTCGTTGCCAGGAGAAACGAGGCCTCACACAGGTGGCTAGTTGGAAAGTGGTGAGTTTATTGGAGGGAGCGGCATTTCGTGCTGGGGGGCTTATCTGCCAGCATGTCCGCGATACAAGATGACTGACACGCTCAGGCGATGTTCAGAGTGCCCAAAGAGGAAGCCCAACCCAAAGAGGTGTGTCAGCACAGATATACTCATGCTCATTTGCATCTCATACATACTCATCTCATTAATAGCAAGCAATAAACTGATTGGTTAACACTTGTTGGTTACGCAGTCCAGCCTTAGTTTCCCCATTTGGTTTCCCACGCATTCATTCTCACACAGACGGGGTAAACACTCATGCAGCTGGGAACTGGTTCCCAAACACACAGATAACAGCAAGGTCATTCTCAGATAATACCACCATTATGCACTCTCCTGGAGTTGACTTAGAAGCGTAACTGCACTTCCTAGTGATTGCCCGTTACAATGTCTTCCGGTCCCAACACTTCCCAATTATAAATACACTGCAACATGTATATGTAAAAAACATAACCCTCCCTCCCTCAAATCCTACCAAGATAAATTGCTCCACTGCACACACTTCTCCCCCAGTGGAGAGAATGAGAGGACAAACAACTCATGACAGATGAACGGCTCGCCAATTACAAAACCAGTTTCTCCTCTCTGGGCATTCACACCTCTAGATCACCTGCTGGAAGAGGGCTTGCACCATTGTAACTCCACAGTGCCATGTCCTCAGCTGGTATAAATGGGCATGGCTCCATTCCAGTGATAGGCTGAGGTAAACTAGCCATAGATCTGGCCCACTGACTCCAGTGAAATAACCCCAGACTGACTCCTGTATAAGGACGTGTCTACATGCAGGGTTGCTCCAGTGTAACACAAGGTGTGATTTTAAACTGATTTAGTTCAGCCAGGCTGTGTGGGGACTCAGTTTAAACCTGAATGACTTTGCTTTAAACTAAACCAAAGTGAAGAGACTCCACACACGGGACTGCACTGGTTTCACTAAATCCGGGCAAATGTGTGTGGACGCTGCCTAAGTGAGAAGAGAATCGGGCCTTGGCCTTTATTTCTTGAATTGTATCTGCCTCCCCCTCCATGTGCGATCCGTTGCAGCATCAGCTAAAACACAACAGCTGCAGGTGGGAATTGTTTTGCTCATGCCAGGTCTTTAAAGGTTATTTCAATTCTCTTTTTGTTCAATGAAATGTACTGTGTATGTAGCTGTGCTGCTTGGGCAGCTGTGTGCACTGAAAGGCACCAGGCCAGCAAGATACGGCGGTACCAGCAGCAATCACTGTTTCCCAGCTTATGAGAGAGCATTGCCAGAGCAAAACTCAACGAAAATCATCCTGCTACTCACCTACGACCTCCTGGGCTGCAACCAATAAGGTGTCACTCCAGGGTCCACAGCCAGCGGAGTTCAGCACGCACACTCTGATTATAAGGTCTTTCTGGGGATTCCATGTGGTAAGATTGGCTTTTGTCTCTTGTACAGTCATTTCCCCCTGACAGCAGACAAGAACAAAGGAATCAGGGGAAAACTGAGCCTTTTTGATCATTATTAAAATAGATTATTGTGTTCAGAACCTACAGCAAGGCCTGGAGTCAGGACTTCTGGATTTGTCTCCTGTTTCGGTCACTGACTGGCTGTGTTCCCTTAGACTTCATCTCCTCTGTGTTTTAGCTTCCCCATCTCTAATATGGGTAACACTTATATCTTTCTAGCTCGTAAGAATGTTGTGAGGCTTAATTAGCGAATACTTTGAGGTCTTTGGATGAAAATAGCTACAGAAATGTATTCTTTTGTCCTTTTCAAATACGCAGTTCCTCCTGCTTCAGACACATAAAGCTTCTGTAACACGCTGCAAAGCCACTGCCAGTTTAATCAGAAAAATTAATTCTATTTGTTTTAACGCGTTGCCAAATTCCAATCACCATTCACCCCTCATAGCCAAGTTTCACTGAAGAGCACATGGCCTAGGTATTTGCTATAATTTTTAAGATCCTTTTTACATGCCTCATTTACAACAGACCCTTGAAACTTTTTGGCTACCAATATGGGGCTAGATTTTCCTCTCCCACTAATATAATTCAGGAGGAATTCCACCAAAGTCAGTGGACCTGTACTGGTGTGAAATTGGTGCATGTGGAATTTCACCCCCCTTCCTCCTTTATCTGTCATTGCAGGTTTGCTCATAGTGAGAGGGTCACTGGCAAAGCATTTGTATGGAAGTGGAAAACCCCCATAAAGAATCACATAAACTTCAAAAGCAGGTATCAGGGAAAATTAAGTACTGATGTTCAAACTTAAAGAGTCCAGACCCTTGGCAGTGCCCTTTTACACTCCCTTAATCACTGAACGAAATAAAGGATTTTAACCCACTTTCACATCATTTGCAGCTGTTAATACTACTACTGTATCGCTGGCATTTGAAAAACAAACAAGCCACAGGAGATAGAAGGCCCATAGCCAACACACTGGCCAAATAGCTTGGTGCAGGACCTTAAGAGGGCAAGGGGCAGGGCCAGCGCAAGCACTAGGAGACCTAGGTGGTCGCCATGGGCAGCAGGATTTGCGGGGTGGCTTTTTGCTACCCTCGGCAGCATTTCGGCGGTAGCTCCTCCAGTGAACCCTGGAGGGGCGGCCCGGGTGGCAGTCAGGCGTCCTTCGGCGGCGTTTCTGTGGGAGGCCTGCCTGTCCCGCGGCTTTGGCAGCGGGTAGCCGAAGCCGTGGGACCGATGGACCCCCACAGAAATGTCACCGAAATGGTGGGACCAGTGGACCTCCCACAGCCATGCCACCGAAGGCCGCCTAGGGTGGAAAAAAAGCCGGCACTGCCCCTGGCAAGGGGGGTGGTTTTCCTTCCCATGTCTCTGATACAGGGGGCAGCTGGGAATTGGGCCTCAGTGTGATCAGAGCTCAGGCCTGCGCCAACTTACTCTGGCCTTCTAGAGGTAGTTATGCTGCTGGGGATGCACAGTGCATTCAGCCATACACTGACACATGCTGTCAGGGGGCGGGGGGAAAAGGAGGCTTGAGGGGGTGATAAGAATCCCCAGCTGTCCCAGTAGAAAAGCTCTGGGGTGCAAAGGGGACATGGTGGGGGCCTAAGGAAATGTGGAAATACACACATTGTAATAATGCTTTGCACTTACACGCCACTTTCTATTTTCAGTGCTTCAGGACCTGATTCTCCAGTGCCCTGCACCCACCGCTGTGATAGCTGAGCACAGTCAATCGTACCTAAAATAGGTGATCAAACTAAAGGGACAACTTGGCTTGTGATGCAGCCACTGTGTGTGGTTTAGATAGACCCCCCCACACACACACTCAGAGGTTGCAGATTTTGAACACCCAGAACTCATTCATTTCAAGAGACTGTGTTCACAGATTTACTGATGGCATTTAATTGCTATGAACAGGAGAATGCAGAATTTGGCCAGATCCTCAGGTGGAGTAAATCAGAGTAACTCCACTGAAACCAAGGGAGCGATGCTGATCTACACCAGCTGGGGATCAAGCCCCGAGACAACAGCACATAGGAGAGGCAGCGGGGTCTAGAAGACTCTATTTTAACATTCCATAACTCTGTCCTGAAGGAGTCACCGTCAACCTCCCCAGGGTAGATTTCTGGGCATGTTACCTGCGTGACGTTATCCTGACTCCACTCCAGCCTGTATCCCAGTAGATTTTCTTTCAGCATGTCCGGAGCCACTCCTTCCCACTCCAGCACCAGGCTAGCGTCTCTCTGGATGACGTGGATGTTTTGTGGAGTGCTGCCTGGAGCTGGAGATAAAGGGTGATACCTAGTCAATTGCACTGCAGAACGAGAACTCCTGTCCGCCAAGGCGCGAGAGTCACCAAAAGGCTCAGATCACCCGCTCTCGGGGGAAAACCCAAAGGAGAGAGTACGGGGAGCAAAATAAAAATCTCTGCAAGGTTCCTTTCTCTATGTTTGCTTCCAGTTCTTCCCTTGGGCAGTGTGGGGGGTTTGCCCCCACCTCCTCACTCCTACAGAAGAAGTTAGCCCCCTATATCCTGCAGATCTCTACCCCCTCTACTCTCAAGGGCCACATGGCTCTCAGAGATCCACCAGGGCACAGGCACATGCAAACAGTAGCCTTGTGCCTGTACACTGGCTTTGGGCCCTCAACATATCTTCCACTAGCACAAAGGGAGCTCCACAAGAAAGCCGCTAAGCCTGTTAGGTCTGCCCAGCTAATATAGCTATGGGGAGAGGGAGGTGGTTAGTTTCCATTCTGTCTTGCCCATCAGTGTTGCCAGCTATTTTCCAACTGCAGAATTTTTATTACTGGGGATGATGCAAGAGGAGGAATGAATGGGCCAAATTCATCCCTGGAGAGAGTCCAGGAAGTTACACCAGCAATGAGTTTCCAGATGTACCTTTGGCTGATTTTATACTGATTTTATTTTAAGATCCTAAGTGGGGTTTGTAGCTTCCCCATTTGACTTATAAGCTTGCAAACATGATCTGGAAACTAGTGGGCGAGGATAAATATGGAACCACCTCCCCCAAAACATCTCATTTACCATCATTTTTCTGACAATAGCATCACTCACAGTAAAACAAATAATAGGAGCAGGACTTCAGGAGGCTTCAGAGTGGATTCACAAACTGATGACCTCTCGGTTCCTTGTCTTTCTGACTCAGTGAGGAGTTCAATGAAATTGATCAGTGGTTTGTCCCAAGCTTCCCCTTCCCGCCCCCGATCAGAACAGACTCATTATATAGTAACACTTCTTTTAACTTTTCCAATCTCTGTCTGACATCTGCTTACCTGCCTCCAAGGTCTGAAAATAAACCCAGTCCGTGAAAGGGGAGGTGCCCATCTCATTAGTGCACTGAACCCGCACGCTGTAATTGGTGGAGTGCTTTAATCCTAGTAACCCACAGGTAAAAGGAGGGACAGGGACAACTTCTGTAGAGCCTTCGTGCTCTTCGGCTGACTCAGCAACCTGTTTTGTGAGGGGAAGCAAGCAGATATATTAGGATGAGCAGAGTGAACAACAAGACCATGCTGTACAATGAGGCATTTGTTTCATGCAAATGGCTATTTTCGGAACCAGTTCAGGACCAAGCAGCAACAAATGCTGACTCAGCGGCATAACACCATATTTAAAATCATGGGCCACCCGCTCCATTGACTTCAATGCAGCTACAAAGATTTACACCTGATGCCCTGGCGCCACATTTACAGAGGTTTCCTCACCTGCATTACAAATCACAACTGGGTTCTTAACAGCGAACGGCATTTTTAAAATCAAAATGTACTTGATACTCCCGACGCTGCTGGTTGGCATTTCTCTCAGCTTAGACAAAGAAAACAGCCCAGCCAGCGCCCTTCTTGTTCACGGTCAGTTTCCAATCAATGTCACTTTCAGGATCTCTTGCATTAGGACAATGCTACAGCGTTTGGGTTGCAAACACGGCAGAAAAAACATTTTTCTTTCAAAACCGAAAAGCTTTTGACCGGAATTAAAAAGAAAGAGACTCTTGGCATTATTTCTACAGGCCTTAGTTTCTCTAAAACTGAAGTTTTACCAGAACTGACTTTTGGATCCCATTTGCTCTCACTGTGTCCCTTTTGTAGGCAGACAGGTTCAACGCTAGCACTCCCTGATGGCCTGAGAATAGTCGGACTCCCCCAGGCAGCTCCAACTCGGCACATCTTACTCAAACGCACGCAGCAGGAGTCAGCAGCGATGCTGGGGACGAGCCCAGGAGTCTTGACAAAGGGGAACATCTTTGCTAACTTTATCTCCCCTGAGAATACAACAGCCTTCCCCACGGCCCCATTTTGATCCATTAATTTATTTTGCTAATAATAATGACGCTCAGGCTGTGTACAGTATAGAACAGGCTGACTTGCTGTTCCTGTTGCCAATCAATGTCATCCTGAGCTGGGTGGGAGCCATCAGACTTTTACATTTAAATTCTGTCATTCTGCTTATGCTTCTGGAGAGTCAGCACGGCTGCTTTCATTTCCCACCCCCGCCCTCGGAAATACCTCTTGCATTGAAGTGAGGAGAAGTGGCACTATTTTAGCCTTTTCTATGAGAAGCTCCCTGCCCATCTGAGCCAAGGGTGCACTGACCCATAGTGTATCCAAGGTGCCCCCCTTTTCTGCACCCTCCTAGCAGGAGGACAATCGTTTATTCACGGGGAGCCAGAGACGCGCATTCTCACATGGAAATGTGGGTCAACGGCTCTCACAAAATCAGAGCTGTGGGGTGAGGAGGGAGGGGAAATGAATCATGAGATCGCCCAGGCCAAAACCACTGCGGGAAGCCCAGCTCCCTCGGTCTAACAATTTCCTGTAAAGGGAGTATTATTGTCCAGTTCATCAGAGCAGAGATGCAAACATGGGCACAGAGAGGGCTGGGAGGCTTAAGAAATGCTACAGCCTGGTGAGTGGATGGAATCTGAGCTGTTTTGATTCTGCTCCCTTTCTGCCTCTCTCCCCCCCTCCAAAGCAGAGAGGAGGAGCTCAAAGCCCAGAAAGATTAGCATTGTTGAGGCTGATGAGCGTGCACACTGGGAAGAATGGGCTGTACCAACTGGGGCAAACTCAGCCTTGCACAACACAGGAAGAAATTCATTCTGAGCTGCAAACAACGGCAGCTGCAAAATACTCCCAGAGCTAGAGAGAGCTAGTTACATCCAGGCATCATTCCTGCCGGGAGGGGGGGGGGGGTGTTAAAAGAAATGTCTCTGCTATGATGGTTTATTTTATTTAGGAAAGGGAATAAGAATCAGAGCATGGACTCTCCTACTTCCTTGCCCCCTCCCCGAAGGGGACAGGAGGGAAAGCAGGTTAGCAAATGCTGCATTTGTGCTCCAGGTTTACCTTTGTGCTTCTAATCCCCTCCTTCCCATGAAAGAGCCCTAGCATCCCATCAAGCTGTGGCAGGGGAGGGGAGTCAAAGGGGGCTGTGTGCACACCACCCAATATTCATAGCCGCTAGACGCACGAGCTGAGGGAATGTGCGTGGTCTGACTGGCCTGGTTGTTCTGGGATTGACTCTCTCCCCCCTCCCCCCCCCCCCCGGGGCACACTGGCACCAAACGTGCAGCTCAGCTTCCAAGTGACACCAGGGCCAAATGTTGCAAACTTGGATACCTAAAGCTAGGCACCTATGTAAGTGGGCTGATCGTTAGGGGTGCTGAGCGCTCACTATTTCTACAGTCTTCAACTGGAGCGACAGGAGCTCAGCACCTCTGAAAAATCAGGCCACCTGTTTCAGTGCTCAGACCAGACCCAGGCTCCCAAGGGTCGGCCTACAAATTCTAATGCTCCCACAGAAGATTCGAGTGAGAAGGGGGGCCTAGCTGCAAGCCCAATCAGAGGTGTCCCATTGCACATGCAGAGCAGAGGAGAGTCCCCAGGACCATACCTGAACTGCACAAGAACGAAGGGGGGAGCGGCCATCAAATCCCGGGACCCACCTCACGCTGGCATTGCTGCTGGTGACCCGGGTTACGGTCACGTTGAAAGGGAGGAGAGGCCTGGCTACAGAAAAAAACCAAGGAAACGCCTTAGTATACACAGAACTGAGCCGAAGGTCACATGGAAGCAGGCAGTAGATAGTCTGGGGATTTGGGGCCTGAGCACGGGCAATGGTTGAAAATATTCTATGGGGGTGCTGAGCCTGCCCCACACTCACCCTGCAGCAGCAGCTGCTTTCCCACGGGGCTGAGCCCCGCTCCCTGCTCTGGCCCACTGCTCTCAGATCCAGAGGAACCCACCACGGCATCACTTGATGCACGTACCTAAAAATCTAGGTTCTTTTCGGGGGTCTCATTAATTTGTGTGAAATTTGGTGAACCATTTAACATTTTGGTGGCAAAGTATAATTATTATAAAATATATGAGAACTCTAGATCTATTAAGGCTATGTGCCAGTCTTCAGCCAGCCTAATTATTGACATGGTAATTTACTGTTAAAGATGTAGGTCAAGTATATTTTTTCAATTATGGCTGGTCTACAACTTGAAAGTTATTTCAGATGAAGATAGGAGGTGAAGTTATAGCACAATAGCTTTGTGGCGTGAGCTAGGTAGGACAAAGGCACTATTATTCTGGAATCCGAGTGTCCAAGAAGGAGTTCTTCCAGAAGAGCTATTGTGGGATACCTATTCTTCACTAGCTAGTCCAGTTAATTTCCCCATGTATACAAGCCCTTAGGCTGACAACACTCAATGCTTTCTAAGTCGGTCATAAATCACAACAGAACAAAGTGTTAAATTCTTAGCCTGCATCTTGCAGATACAAGTGTCAACATAAAGAAAAACACACTCCATGAAGAGTATGGTCTATAGTTGGATTTAAAGGGGTATTTTAGCACATTAACTACGACAATGGTAAAGTCTAGTATAGACACAAACATTTGCTCTTCGTTGCATTCTACTCTAGGCTGCAACCTGGAACAAATGTCTGTGACATGTCTATACTAGAATTTACAACCGCGCCGTTAACGCATGTTCAAACACAACCAAAAACTCAAGGGCAGATAGGACCTAAGATGAAGGGGGAAAGCTGGTCACTCCTGGGTCTCTATTGTTTCAGTCTGTCCAAAAAGAAAACATGACAAGGGCTCAGGGATTCACAGAATGTCAGATGTTCACAGAAGGGCTAGAAATGATGTATTTTAAATTTGATTCTAAAGGGTATAGAACACAGATATCCATAAAATCAGTGTCCATCTGTTGATTTTAATGGTCCTGATGATCTCTGACTTTGGCCTCTCTCTTTTCAGCATCTAATGAGAGGCCAATGCATTGGCACAAGAGGAAAAGGCATCTTCAGCTCCAAAGAGACCCCTCTATCTCCAGAAAGGGACTATTTCCCCATTTACACTTTAGATTACGTCTAGCCACATCGCATGCGAACAACTCCGCTGCCCTGACTCTCCACTTTATGAGGAAAACCTGTTATCTGACATCATGTTTCCAGTTGTGGTTTGTTCTCAGTTGCCAATTTCATTGCTGGGGTAGGGGCCCGCATATCAAGCAGTGAGAAGCCATTACAGCACAGTGTGCCATTCCGAGCTGAGAGGAGCTCCCAGCAGATGGTTCTAAGGCAGTTCAGCGACAACTCCCACCCCCGCCCAATTCTCCTCCGCTGGGGCTCTCTCACCTTTAATCCGAACAGTGGCTGTCCGAGAAGACGACAGTCCCTTCACGTTGTGGGCTTCGCAGGAGAAAACCGTGCTCTGGTTAATACCTGGATATCCGCCAAGGCAAGGGGGGAAAAAGCACCACAAACTGCTGTAGAGTCCAGCTTCAACCACGGTTACGTTGGACATCCAGCTCACACTATATGTGCAATTGGGGACCAACCAAAAGCAGGTGGATTTTAGTGTAATTCATGTGTCAATTGCTCATTATAAAAAGGAGAGGAGTGTGGCACTGTAGATTAGTCCATATCAGCACTTTGCAGGACAACAAAGGAAAGAGAGGGACCTTGGGAAGAAGGAGATCAAAGCGCTAGGCTGGCAGTTTTCTCGTCATGGTTGCCATCTCACCATTGTTAACCTCAACCTTCTGCCCCACCCCGTCCCTCCTACTGTTTGTGGCACTCACTGGTTGGGAGCTCTTTGGGGCAAGGACCAGGCCTGGAACAACAGGGCCCTGATCTTCATCAAGACCCTGGGGCATTATCACAATCCAAATCATAATCTGCTTCAAGACAGGCAGGAATCCAGTTTGGGCCATGAGTAAACAAAGTTGTGTACTGTCAATTTAGGGCCCAATTGTCCCTTGTCTTACACCATAGTTGGCCATTAGTCCCAATGCAAAACGAGGACAAAGTGCATGTAAATGCTACTAAATCAGAATGGAGGTGTTTGACACGCCTTTGCACTGGGGTAAATGACTACACCAGGGCAGGGCAAGGGAGGATTAAGGCCCTTTGTCTCCAATGACCGTCTGTCCACATCTCAAAGCCAAAATATAAGGCAGTACTATTGGCAAGCTTCTATGGGGAAGCCCAGGATTGATGCTTTCAGATTAATCAGGATTGAGAGGCATTGGCAAAGCTGCCTGGAGAAGTGGATCCAGCCCTTGCCCTTGCTACACATGGCGGTAGGCTGCTGTACAGGTCCTGTTCAAGCGAGGTCAATGACTACTGCAGCAGCTGTGCCTGCAAGTGAGGATGGAGACGCCATCTCAAAGCTGTGTGGAGTGGCTTGCATAGTGCCTGCCCTCCCTGTGCTTGACTCATCTTCACGGGGACTGAAACTGACAGGGATTGAAAAGGAGGAGGTGTGGCAAAGGAGGCGGAGGAGGAAAGGAGAGACTACAATGAGTGATAGAGAGAATGACACATTGTAATACCTTTCACTGATCCCACCTAACCACAGCTAAAGGGATTCCAGCTGGCAACAAAGCAGGCACTATTATTATTGTTATTATTTGGATCACAGCAGCAACACCCAAAACATAGCAGGTAATTTCCCCAACATAGAAGGAAACACAGTTCTTGCCCAGAAGAAGACTGTGAACCAAGCCCCCATCACACTCTGTCGAACAGTCCTTTCCCTATTCAATCAGGGGCCGACTGTTGATTTAGATCTCAAGACATTCGCTTTTAGTTACAGCTTTATTCTTATTTTCCTGTGATTTGATACTTTCTTCTGCCAACACAAGCCTGTCCTCCTGCTACCACAGAACTGCTGTTTTGACATGCCTGGGAACTCTGACCACCTGGTGTCATCTTACACAGCTTCACGCAGGGAAACCTGTTTTCTGTTTCAAAGGCAAGAGCCAACAGGCAAAGGCCGAAGGACGCTGGGGAGTTAACTTTTGTAAGTAACCACTTGTTGGGTTTACAAGAGGATTATTTTCTTAAGACTCCTCATAGTTTAAAAATATATATAGAATAATACCCAGAGTGCTCAGTATTTTTGCATGGAGCACTGCTCTGCCTGGCAGGGGGAGCTGTGTCCCAAGGGTGAGAGCAGACACCAGCTACCTCCACTGAGGCTCTCCACAAGGACAGAAGGTGCTGGATCTTCAGTCTTAACATCCTCGATCCAACTTAACTCAGAACACTGCTGCCCTAAACCAGGAAAAGCTGGCCTCTTGGTGTGTGCGTATCTGGGGGTGGAGGAGGGGCAAATGAGGCCACCTGTGATGAATGAATGTACTAAGAATGCGGCTGGAGACTGCTCCACACCTGGTGTTCTGAGGACTAGACAGCCCTCCACTGTGGCCTCAAGTCACTTTCCCCTAGAGATTATAGCTCTGTCAGGTGTCATGAGATTGGGATACCGGGCATAGAGAGCCTGTTTCCTTGGCCTCTCTCCCTTCTGATGGTCTGTCACTCACTCCTGCTTCCATTTTGACTGGCAGATTATACCATCCAGGAGAATTTACATTTCCTTCTCAGAGCAGCACAAAACAGCAACCCAAGAGAGGGTACAGCAGAGAAAACCATCATGAACTGCAGCCCTTATTTTGATTTGCATATAAGTCAGGCACTATGGAAGAGTTAATATGACTGGTGGTTAGATAGCCCAAGGCATGGTCAATGGCATAGAGAACCAAATTAATCCCTAGTGCAACTGCACAAATTTGAATGGGTTTCACCAGGGATACATTTGGCACATAGAACTTTTTGTCCCTCAGGTGCTCGTTCAAATCTGGCCCAGGGCTGTGTTCCTCTCTGCTGGCTGGCTGGCGCGGTGTGAAGGGTGGATAGCTGCAGTGTGGACAGGTGTTCTCTTCTACGTTGGAGCCCCTTGTGGGCCATCTCAGCAGAGAGGCCAAACCTCCCTTTCACCCTAGAGTTTTTCCCTCCAGCTCAGAGCTCATGCACATCAGTGGGGAGGCCTGTGGGACGGTGGCCCTTACTGGACCTGTTCTGGGGCGGACAGAGGACTCTGGTCTCCGGGGCTGTCAGTCTGCCACCTTCAGCAGCAATCCGTTCACTCCACATTGTCCCAACAACTCAACTGAGTGACAATGGTTAGTTGGGCAGGTGTCCAGCATGGCTGGGGCAGAGGGGAGCGTGCAGCAGGGTTGGAGGGGTGAGAGGTGGGTGGGCCAGTGTCCAGCCTGGCTACATGGGAATGGAGGGAAGAGCAGCGTCTGGCATAGCTGTGGGGGGGAAATGTCCAGCAGGGCTATGGGGGGGGGGGGGGCGGCACTGGCTGTAGGCATCTGGATTCATAAGACAAATGTTACAAGCGGAATAATGTAATTAAACCAAGAACACACCCAAGAGGTGACGCTACAGTAGAGGCTTCCAACATGTCGTTTTCCAGCAGCATGTGAAGCCACACCACTCCAAGCGCTGCAGGGCCTGTGCCTTGTATTCCTATGGAAGATGTGCTGGGGAACAATTACCCCTTTGGGTGACCAGTGCCGTATACATGTATGTCCTAATCTCCAGCTTTTAGCATCAGAGCGCGGCCAAGGCCCGGTCTCATATTACACGGGTCTCTGGTGTCGCTGCACATCTTGTCACATGGCAGCGATAGGGCTCTCTTCTCCTCTTCCCCCCACCCTCCTTGCACTGCAGGGGACATTAATCTTGGAGGCAGACTTACCTGACACATTTAGGATGGAGGGGGAGATGTCCGGAAGCCCCACTCTGGAGTCTCCCATCCACCAGACAATTGTCACTGGCTCAGGAGGGCCAATGGCAGCACAGGCCATGTGGAATGGGGCATTAGGGGACACAGACAAATCTTCCGGCTCCACAGTAAAGTAGGGCACACCTAGTAATAATGGAAACACGAAGGTATAGTAGCAGGAGAGTTTCCAGTGAGCCACCCCCTGGAGATCTCAGATCACTCCACAAACAGCCAGGGTTACACTTCCAAAAGCACCTCAGGGCATTAAGGCCTCCAGCTCTCATTGAAAGTCAGGAGGACCTGAGCACCTGTTCCCTGAGAGGTTTTTGAAAGTCCCCCTGTGACTGAATACACCCCTGTATTCATGCCCAACACACGACTATGATAATCTTTGGCCAAAATGTGCCTTGTGAGGTATTGTTTGAAAACTAATGACTCACTGGTAAATAATTTCATGGTGAACTGTATGTAGCAACAATATGTGCAACGCTAAGAAATCTCCCCTGTACGATGCGAAAGGCACATGTTCAAACTCATATAGCTCCAGTAGAACTGGTCAGGCAGGTCTGTCTTAAACAAAGGAATGTGCCTTCACCTCACTTTGCATATAAGCTGTAAACAGAGTCCTCAGACAATGAGGGGGGAAGAAGACAAAGGGAAGCTGCATTTCAGCATGCAGAGCTGAAAAGAAACAGCAAGAAGCCCCCTCCCTCCAGTCTCCTTGCTCTCAGCTGGAAAGAACTTTAAGTAGAGGTTATGCTGAGAAAAACATTTTCAAAGGATGACTGAGCTATAAAAATAAGGTGCAAACCACCCCAAGTTCTCTCTCCCTCCCAACCTCTCTCTGTCCATTCATAACAGCTATAGTGGCTCTTGTAACTTCCAAGATTTCACTACTGAAATGTGATCTACATTGGGCTGCACCATAAATCAATCTAGAAACTGTAGCGGATGCAGAATGTGGCAGCCATCTTTTTAAGCTCGTCTCCTAGCTGGACAAAAGCCACACTCTCCCAGCTGGACAAAATTGAAAAAAGGCTGCTCTGGAACCTGCTACAGTGTGATTCTGTAAGATCGGTTAGGAGCCAGTGAGAGCCACAGGCAGAACTTACATGCTTAAATGAAAGCACTGAAATCTGATTTAAATAAATGGCCTGACTGACTTCAGCAGGAGCTGCCTGTGTTCAGCACCTCGGAAAAGCACATTCATTTTTGACAAGGTGCTTACGTATGGATTGAGATGTTTAGCTTCAGAGCCATGCAAGTTTGGAAATTGGGGTTTAAAGTCTTTTCACGCCAGCGCTTGTAGGGGAGATATATCCTTACAGTGGCGCAGCTATGCCACTGGAGTGTAGACACTGACTACAGCGCCGACAGGGGTCACAGAGTCATTTCAAAGTGACGAAGTGCTAGAGGAACCTTAGCAGTCACATTTACCACAGTGCACCTATCCTGTTACCTCCCCAGGTATCACATAGGATCATGTTTTACATAAGACAGACTCTGCTTTCTAAACTGGAACCAGTTTCAAAGTCATTTTGCTTTCTTAAATTCTTGGATAAAGAGTTTCTCAAAAGGCCAAATCCTGTAGTCCTAATTTAGGCTAAATCCCCACTACAGGCAATAAGATTTCTGCCTGAATATAGCCTGAGATTTGGCCTTAGATTTTAGATAAATAAATGCATATGAACATGTTCACGTTCACCTGGGCTAGATAATTCTTAATAACTTAGATTTGTTTAGTTAGTGTTCGCTCCTGAAGGATGCCAAAGTTCACCAAAACTGTATATATAGGGATCATACACACACCATTCTACTGCAGCCACCTCTGGAGTAAAACATGGTAACTGTTGTGAACTAGCAACACTACACAATTGGGGAGATCTTTAACATTTTTTCTCCAACTGAAGCTGTAGACAAAATGTTACCTTGACAAAACACTGGAACTGAGTCAGGACAGATAGCAGGATGAACACCCTATTCTTGAGCAGACCACTACGAAAGCTTTAATGGATTATGAATGACTAGGACCCTGGCTTCACAATTCCGTCCAAAACACAGCAGCACAATGCCCCCTGGGATTATGCAGGGACACCCATTCAGCTCTGGCCTAGAGAGACGAGTACCACCTACTAACCCAGCAATACAACTTCTTAGTGGAAACTGGCTGTTCTTGCAGATCTCCTGT
This sequence comes from Sternotherus odoratus, assembly GCA_032164245.1. Taxonomy (NCBI): domain Eukaryota; kingdom Metazoa; phylum Chordata; order Testudines; family Kinosternidae; genus Sternotherus; species Sternotherus odoratus. The sequence continues at coordinate 52,490,864 of JAVMKO010000006.1, read as the reverse complement.
TCAAATACGAAGCAGCCTTAATAGTTGAGGCCTAATATGATCGTAGCCTAAGGAGGTATAGCTGCAGGCTATATGGCACCACCTATCCACTCTGGCTTGGGTAACTATTGGAAAAATGTGTAGAAGCTTGACATTTATCAGGTCAGATTGCTGGGCAAAATGCAACAAAGATTATACACTTAACTTGAGTAAACTCTGCTGTAGTCCAAAAAAAGCTTCCGTTTGAAGCAACACTGGTTGTGGAAATTCTGAAGGAAAGTGCTTCTCGTGGAACTAAGAGAATGGTACTAAAACTATGGCCTGTGGATAAGCAATGGTCCATTGAACTCTTCCTGGTGACCTGCAGAATGAGCCATTTGAAGACCGGAGCAACGCGGGATTAGGAGGTTGGAGGGGATGTTTGTCCATGAGATGATCCTTCACTTATTTCCTGGTCTGCAGAATTAAAACCGGAGAACCTGTGAACTAATACACACGTTTCCAGTGCAGCTGCCGCCACTATCACTTTCTACTCCTGAACCTTAATTAGTTCTTTTTACTGTCGCCATCTGTGAAAACACTGGAGAACCTGGCACAATCTCCTCTGAGCACTTCTACTAGTGTGATCCCAACATGAGAGATGGAGGGAAGCGAGCACGCCTCCTCCTTACCTTCCACTATGAGCCACACTTCTTGTGATTCTTCTTTCTTCCCCTTGTTCTCAATCTGGCACCAGTACTTCCCAGAATCCGTCCGCTCAATGGATTTCAAACTGAAAAGAATGAAAAACCATATTGAGGTTTTACATTTATAAAGCAACTTTCATCCCACAGAATCCTAAAGCACTAGGAAAACTAGACGCACACACACCACCACTGATATGTAGCCACCTCTGGGGAGAAAGGCAGTAGCTAAACAGCACAAAGCATGCGGCACAACAGTGGACAGAGAACAGAGATACTTTGGGCTGAGCCCTACTTCCATGAAAGGTGTTGGGGGATTTTTAATACCCACACAGAGCAGAGAGGCCCTCATCTGAAATATCTATAAACAGGAAACAGCATGGCACTTAATTCACCTATCTTGAAAATATAAAGGGGCTAGATAACCCACTGGATTCTGCACTTGTGATTCTTCTACTTGAACTACTAAACCATCCCTAGCCAGGTTCTAGAATAGCAGCCGTGCTAGCCAGCAGCTCCAATCGTGCACCTGCTGAGAATGTAAACGTGCTTTTGTTAGGGACAGGATTGATTGCACAAACCCTCACACAATGACGGACAGCTCAGAACGGACACTCCTTCACTCTGCCCCCACCCCACACTGTTCTTATCTGAGGAACACTTCTAGCTAACTGATCTGCTCATACTACAGACCACCTAAGGCCAGATCCTCGACTAGTGTTTTCAGTGGAGCCGTGCTGATTTACACCAGCTGAGGATCTGACCCGGATAGCCCATGTCTGGTTTCACTCACTCAGGTGCAGCAGTCCCTTTGACTTCCAAGAGAGTTGACCCATGCACGTGAGAGCAGAACTGAGGCCTAAGCAGCATCAGAGTTTTAGGGCTTGTCTTCACTAGCGCTGCCGGAGATCGATCTTCTGGCGATCGATTTATCGCGTCTCACTAAGACGCGATAAATCGATCGCCCGGAGCTCCCCCGTTGACTCCAGCTCGCCGGGAGGCGCAAGCTAGAGTCGACAGGGGAGCGTGCCACCGACTGCCGCTGCTGTGGGGACGAGCGGTAAGTCGGCGGCAGATACGCAAATTCAGCTACGTGATTCACGTAGCTGAAGTTGCGTATCTGCCGTCGATCTCCCGCCCCCTTCCTCCCCCCCCCCCCCCCCAGTGAGGACAAGCCCCTAGACTTCAAGGGGGAAATTCTATCCTCAGTTATAGGGCAGAATTTGCTCCAGGAGTTGAGGTTTCAGGATCTCAGGTACCAAAGACCTCAGAGAATGTGAGAGTGCCCTTTGATTATACAAATGCAAAATGCACCCTTGTGATGTTGCAGCCATGCATCTGCTGCCATGCAGGGACCCCGAGCAGATCTGATGCTCCCTTTTTCTATGCCAACAACTGGTCTTGATGATGGGGTGAATGTGCAGGGGGGAAGAGAGGGAGGGGAGAGTGCTTGCTGAAATGCACAAAATGCTCCCACTACAGCCTGATTTTCAGAGCTGTACCTTCAGATGAAACCAGCTGGCCTGCCCGTCCAGCCGAATGTTCTGAAACACAGTGACTGTAGGAGAAAGTCATAAAAATGCGGTGGGGGGTAGGTGAGGGGGGGGGGCTGGGGGTTGAAATGATCACTTTAGGAGGAAGAAGGAAACAGAAAAAGAAAATGGCCATATCTAGATCCAGCATCCAGCCAGCTCTGATGCTGTGGAGCTATTGTCAGTGGAGGAGAATGGGGGGGTGAGAAAGGGCAAGGGAGATCAGAGCAGAACAAGGGAGTGTCGGGAGACAAAAAAAGTCCTTAATCTGGGGATGGGGTATAGAATGGAGATGGTATATGATGCAGTGCTGCGGGGTGGATTACTACACACAGATTTTTCCTATAAGAGGAAAGTTTATTGCAGCCTGTTCATCTATAATCAAAAGTCTCATGCGTCAAAGTTTCAGAAAGTTCACTGCAGGGGCCAGGAAGAAATTGTCTCCCCACCCACCCCCATGCATAACTGGCTAGATGTACGGTATTTTGTTTGGGGGGTTTTTAGCACCAGGAGATTGACCATAGCTGAAGATGGGACACTGGATGGGGCAGATGACTGCTGTGAAGTGGTACAGAGAATCCTGTGTCTAGATGCCTGGCTGGTGGGGTCTTGCTCAGATGCTCCGGGTCAGACTGGTTACCAGGTATGGGATCAGGAAGGAATTTTCCCCTAGATCAGATTACTTGGGACATCAGGGTTTTTGTTTTGCTGTCCTCTGCAGCATGATGCATGGTTCACTTGCTGGGATCATCTGGGCATATCCTACCTAATCACTCCCCTGGCATTACAGGGGCATTGGTGGCAGCTTGGTCTCTCCTGTTCTCTGTTTGTGGCACACTGTAGCTTAGTCTTCTGAGAACTGAAATGCTTTAGCCTATTGGGCTCACTCAGCCTAGGGGCAGCTGGGTGAAATGTGATGGCCTGTCTTCCACAAGAAGTCAGACTAGATGATCTACTGGTCCCATTTGTACGAATCTCTGAAATCCCAAGGTCTCGTGTAGGGTTGCCAACTCTCCTGGTTTCATCGTGAGTCTCCCAGAGGCTACTGAAGCCAAACTGGAAAATTTTAAGCCGCTAAAAGTCTGGCCCCAAGCGCAGACTCCACAGGTCCCATTGGCCAGCAACTGTGGCCAACGGGAGCTGCGGGGGCAGTGCCTGCAGGAAGGGGCAGTGCGTGGAGTCCTGGCTCCACCCCCAGGGGCAACAGGGACGTGCTGGCTGCTTCTGGGAGTGGTGCGGGGCCAGGGAAGGTAGGGAATCTGCCTTAGCCCCACTGCATTGCCGACTGGGAGCAACCAGAGGTAAGCGCTGCCCAGCCGTAGCCTGCACCCCTCACCCCTTCCTGAACCGCAACCTGCTTCCCCAGCCCTGAGCCCCCCCTGCACCCAAACTCCCTTCTAAAGCCTGCACCCCCCCCCCACCACCACCACCACACCCTCCCCAACCTCCTGTTCCAACCTGGTGAAAATGAGAGAGGGTGAAGGAGAACAAGCAGCAAAGGGAGAGGGGTGGGGCCTCCGAGAAGGGGCGGGGTCTCGGGGCAGGGGCAGGGGCAGGGCAAAGGTGTTTGGGTTTATGTGATTAGACAGTTGGCAACCCTATTAGTGACAGGTATTAAACCCCAAAACATGCTAATCCAAAGGAGGCGAGGAGGCTTGTGTTCGCGAATGGGTGATCCTAGACTGAGCCTGGCAGTTCCAAGTACATACTCTCTCAGAGTGCTCTTTGTACCAAGCTCCCTTTATGCATGAGAAAGGGGTCTCAGACGAAGCATGGGCCCTCGCTTAACCCAGTACTACCCCCCAGGACACACGAGAGGCCACCTTCAGCTGAAGAAAAGGAATAAAAGGCTGGCTCTACACGCAGCTTTTTGGACCTCTGACAAGAGCAGGCCTGATATAAAGGCTGGAGTAAATGTGCTGGAATGACTAAGGGATGGTGTGTGTGACAAATCCTCCTCTCCACACAGGATTGAAATCTGGTCCCAGGAGTCTAATTTTAATTAGGACACCTAACCGTTTTAGTCAGAGAGAGGGAGGGGAAGAGAATTAATGATTGTAAGAGACAGAACTTATTTATCCAGGTCAGGACGTAAGCTTCCAGCTGCACTGCGGAGCTTATTAGAACAAACAAGGTGAAAGCATCCTACCGTGCTGCTTTTCGTTTTGTTCATTTTCCAGTGCTGGACTGAGAGCACCCTATTGATTACCCAGATACAGCCTGGACAGAACCAGCTAAAGCTTCCCTTGCCCACCCGGGCACTGATCTTTAGCTCTGGCCTAGTGGGACTCCCAGGAAGAATTTGATGAGGTAATTCAGTCTCCAGGTCTAGTCAGTCCTCTGCTGAGACTAGCAGCCAGGCTACCAACTGTGGTGGAGAAGAACTGGGCTGAGACCACTAACCCATCTCTGTGACCACTGAAGAGACTTCAGATGACAGTGACCCTTAGACACAACTGACTGAGGTTGGATTTGCACTGGAGATTTAAAGTGAGAGGCTCTGCCTCCCCTTTAATAATCCTTTGAGCCATTCTGTTCCAACGATATCACTCAGGTGCACATACAACACAGAATGGGAGAAAAGTTTTAAATTTCTTTTAAAAGGGAGAGGACAGAAATACGACTAAGTATCTCTTCACGATTTCAGTATAGATTCCACAGGACTGGATTGCGTAAAGAACTGCCGATAGGATAAGCAATATCTTTCACCTCTTGGCCACCTGTCCATCTATCACAGGCATTTCCAAAGCAATCATCACCATAGTATCTAGGAGCCTTGTCAGATTCCCCCAGCTACAATCCAACCCTTCCTTAGTGACTTAAACACAGGGGATCAAATTCTGCTCTCACTTATGCCCAGGCACAATCACATGGTGGTCAGTGGGGTCCACTGAGATATCTGAGAACAGAACTTGGCCCAGTAGCTTCCATGATAGTCTATCTCCTCCACAGCTGTTGTACCTGAGGAAACCGATCCAGTGTTCTTCATCTACTGGAATGTACACTTGGTCTACACTCTGCACCACCGCTCCATCCTTGATCCACAACATCTCTGGGTCCTCCATTCCCTCCAGGCTGCAATTTAGTTTCACCGGCTGACCCTGGGACACCTTCAATTTGATTGGAGATCCCGTCAATTTCATACCTAAAAAATAATAATAATAATAATAAAAATACTCCTCCTCCTCCCCAGCCCCAAAAGAAGTGGGGATTGGAGTACAGCAAATGAATCTAGGTTGGTGGTCTGTAAGGACATACAGTACAAGAACACACGGCACAGTTTTCTAACTGCCTCGCCAGAGCCTTATTATGTTTGTTTCACGATTATAAGATGAGAGCACTGACATTTTAAATTACTTGAAAATGGCAGAGGCTTCATCTATACAGGGCTTCTTCAAAGCCAGTGCCAATTTGGCTAGCAGCAGGACGAGCTTCCACACAACAGCACCCAGTTATAGCTAGATAGGAGTGCTGTACGCTTCTTCACAGCAGTGCTCTGACAGTGGTGATGTGTGTGTTCCCTCAGAACAGTATCATGCCGCCCCAGGCCCTCTTCTCAGCTGCTATGGTATGTTCCTATACTGCTAATAAGTCATCACTTCTATTCCACTGTGCGCATTTGTAAAGAACTGGGATTTTAGACTCAATCACAGCAGGTTACTCAGTTACACTGCATTACAAAAGCGCCAATGTAATTTATAAACCCAGTGAAAGTAAAGCCTACTTTAAAGGATTCCTATCAGAGGAAAAAAACTGTTTCCAGAACACATTTTTCCAGAGTATGTGGTGGGGGAATACTTCGGCCAGCCACTGGTGTATCTCCAGAACAGAGACAAAAGGCCTAATGTGGATCTGTTACATCAGTGCAAGTCTCCGCTGAAATCAATGGAGTTCCTGTGACTGACATTGGTGTAAAAGTGATCAGCGTTTGGCCCAAAGCACAGTTGCGTGTGGGTGGGAAGCACTCCCCTCACTGAGAGATGAATGTGTGGAATATGTCACCTTGTAAAAACACAGAAACCTACTGGATAAGTACATTTTAAAAAGATGGGCATCTATATAAGGAATGTGGGGAGTAAAGGAGACCTTGGATAAAACAGAAAGGTGGAAGACAAAGGTAAATATCCAGTCCTGCTGGGGAAAGTAGCCTTTTCCTTTCCATCAGCACAGGGACTGGCAGACTAGAACAGACCAATGGTTCAGTCTAGTCTGGTATCCTACTGCTGTTAGTGGCCTACTCCGGATCCTTCAGAGAAAGGTTAACCTGTCCAGCACTATATTGTCCTTAACCAGCTGTGCAGAATTATGACCCTAGCTCTGCTCCTCTATCACCAGATGATATTCCAGCCCACCGCACCCTGATAGAAAAACACTGTGAAGTCAAGACTGCCCTTAATTAAGCATGTAGCCATTCTGGTCTCAAACTTTTTCATCGCATGAATTGTATTTGAATACAGAAATAATTTAGTGCCCCATTTCCCGTTTGCCATAACATGGCATTCCCCGGTAACCGTGGTAAATGCTTCCATGGTATAGTGATATCAGAAAAATATTTTCTGTATTTGCAGCTATGTTTTAGCCACTGTAAACAAAGATGAAGAGCTGTTAATTTAGCAAATTTACTAAGAACACAGAAACTAGTAGAGTGATCATTGAATTTTAGATGCAGCAATGGATGTTGGGCAAAGGAATTAATCACCTAACTGAGTGAGGATGATCTAACCTCAGATTACTTAATGTGAAAGTGGCATAAATGACATGTCCCAGTGCATCCCAGAAAGCATCCTCCTTCTCACCACGCAGAATATTGAAACAGAGCATTACAGTTTCACAATACATCCATCTGTTTTATGTAAACCTAATGTAGCCAGGTATCCAAATGCACACACAAATTAGCAGACACTCTTCCATTATAGGTTTAAGAATAGCAGCTGTGTTAGTCTGTATCCGTAAAGAAAGCAAGGAATCCTTGTAGCACCTTAGAGACTAGTTTATTTCAGCATAAGCTTTCATGGGCTATAGCTCACTTCATCGGATGCATAGAATGGAATAGAAGTAAGATGCATTTATACACACAGAAAGAAAGAAAGAAAAAAAAAGTTGTACATTAGCATACCAATTCTAAGAGGCTGTTAAATATAGATGGGCCAGTATCAATAGGAGAAGACAATACCTTTTTAAATGGATTTCTGTCAGGCAGGATTTAACACCTGAAGGTAAATTTACATTGAAGGTAAATTAACAAGGAAAATGCAATCAATTACTGTAATGAGAGAACCATTCACAAGTTCTGTTAAGCCCTTGGTTTATTGTGTCCAATATGAAAATTAATTCCAGTTCCTCAGTTTCTCATTGGAGTCTGTTTTGGAAGTTTTTCTGTTTCAAAACTGACACCATCAAGTCCTTAATGGAATGGCCAGGAAGATTGAAGTGTTCTCCTACTGGTTTTTGAATGTTATGATTCCTGATGTCAGATTTGTGTCCATTTATTCTTTTGCATAGAGACTGGCTGGTTTGGCCAATGTACATAGCAGAGAGGCATTGCTGGCACATGATGGCATATATCACATTGGTCGATGTGCAGGTGAATGAGCCTCTGATGGTGTGGCTGATGTGATTAGGTCCTATGATGGTGTCAGTTGAATGGATATGAGGACAGAGTTGGCATCAGGCTTTGTTACAAGGATAGGTACCTGGGTTAGTGTTAGTGTTAATTTTCAAATTGGACACAATAAACCAAGTGCTTAACAGAACTTGTGAATGGTTCTCTTATTACACTGATTGATTGCATTTTCCTTGTTAATTTCCCTTCAATGTAAATTTACCTTCAGGTGTTAAATCCTGCCTGACAGACATCCCTTTCAAAAGGTATTTTCTTCTCCTATTGATACTGGTCCATCTAAATTTAACAGCCTCTTAGAATTGGTATGCTAATGTACAACTTTTTTTTCTCTTTCTTTCTTTGTGTATAAATGCATCTTACTTCTGTTCCATTCTATGCATCCGATGAAGTGAGCTATAGCCCACGAAAGCTTATGCTGAAATAAACTAGTTAGTCTCTAAGGTTCTACAAGTATTCCTTGCTTTCTTTCATTATAGGTGCTTTACTGCAACAGCAAATGACTTAGCTTGCTACAGTCTGCTTTGCCGAAAGGGTTAATCACAAAGTACAGAACAAGATATCTGGAAGGCCTTTAAAGGCTTCAGTTCCCAGCCAAACTGATTATGCAAGAAATTAAAGGACAGTGCTAACTATACTGTGTTTGGCTATTTTCAACAGCACTTCTGTGTAATCCACAAGTAGAGCTGAACTGAAAAGAAAGGGAAAATAATAACATGGGGATTTTTAACATATACACATTTCTGTCATCCATAAGGGGCAGTTTATCTGCAGCACATTTTTGCTGAAGAGAACGGAATTGTGAACACAGGCTGGCTTAGATTTTTTGTCCATTTGAGAAGTTAAGATTAATGTTCACTTCCCAGTATTCCTCCTCCTACTTTCCCACTCTCCATTTTTACCTCATTACATTTTTACTAGTTCAGAAAATAAAAACTAGTTATTTTTTTATTCAAAATGTGATGACTGTAGAATTAAAGATTCATAACTGATTAGGAAATGAAATCATATTAACTGTGTACTCCTGTCAGACAGAATTGACAACAAATGAGTGCACCAGTTGTCTCTGTGCAGTGTATTTTACTTGTTAACCTATCATCTCTGTACCTTTTGATTACTATTGACAGAAGTTTTATGAAGATGTTTTTGGAGTAGGGGGAGAAACCAATAACTGAAGACTTTTACCTACTAAGGCAAAAAGACCTTCCATTCCTTTGATACCTGAAGTCCCCAATCTAGCAATCAAAATCTAAAAGGCAAACACTTGAAACCAACAATGCTCCACCCATGTGGATCTAAATGTAGGACTGAGACCTATATTCCCAGTGAAGTCAATAGGAAATATGTATGTGGAAGGATTAGGGTATAAAATCAAATCTTTGTATGTCTACTTGTAGGTGAAACTAGGAAAATGTAGGCTAGAAGGAAAACAAACAAAAGCCAGCAATGGATTATCACCTGGCCTTCCTATATAGCAATTTGAGGTCCGCAAATACAGGAACAATGCATTTGCAAACATTCCCACTGACTCACTTAACTGGTATTCAGGACTCTATTTGCCACCATCCAGGTCTCATTCACAAGAATATTCACAGCAAGCATAAGGTTCATAAATGCAAGTGTTGAATCAGTATTTCCCACAAGCATTTGCACTAGAAGTACTTTCTCTTCACCATTTTGGAAAGCTCTTGTTATTAGTCACACATAGTCAAACATTGGAGGATAATTCACAAACAGAAAGGGGACGACGTCTTTATGTTTTTAAAGCTTATAGACAAGATTTTCAAATATGGATGCCTAAAGTTAGGCTCCTTAATCCAAAGAAATGTAAGGCTGGAAGGGATCTCAAGAGGTTATCTAGTCTAGTCCATCCTCAACCACACTGAGGCAGGACTATGTATACGTAGACCCTCCCCAAATATAGGCACATAAAATAAGCAATCTGAATTCCAAAAGAGCTGAATGATCAGCAGGTCCCATTGAAGTCAACCTCCACTACAAAGGAAATCATGTGTGGGAGATAGAAAACTCGAGGGCAACATTTTCAAATGTAGGTGCCTACTGTGGCTCCTCAACCCACATGTAAGCACAGATGGCCTGATCCATAAATGGTCTCATTGTCAGAGGCATCACTTTTGAAAATGAGGCCACTTATTGAGATGCCTAAATAGGTACTGAGAAGTCTAACTTGATCCACTCTTTATGGCCCAGGTCATCCAGTCAGGGGGCAGAAATGTTATCATGCCAGTTGGGTGACCAACCACAGGGTGCAAAGAGCAAATGGTGCATCCCAACCATTTCCAGAAAGTATACCCTAAAAATAGTTCATAAAAACGGTCATGCCCTTTGAAAATAGCAACTAAGTTAGTCAAAATCAAGACTTGTTTATGGGCAATTGGGCAACAATAAAAAAGAAGCTACGTTTTCAGCAAACTAATTTTGTTTTAAACAATCCCTGCAGAGTAACGATCACAGATGGCGCGAGACCCCAGCCCTCCAAAAAGCTAACCGTCCCCTTCCCTCCACTGCAGCGGAGTGTAACTGGTCTCAGCGCCAGCTGATGGGGTGAGGATCTGAGCAGTACACTCAAGACATGTGTACTTGACTTGTGGACTCCGTCAAGTGCAGCGTGCAGGTCTCGACAGGGAGACTCCCCGGGGAACCCCTTCCCCGCCCCGTCTCCCGCGCGCAGTCCGGCCCCAGGAGTGGACTTAGTGCGGCGTCAGCTGGAGCTTGACACACCTGCGAGGTGGGGCGGCCCCGGCTGACGATCAGGGCAAAAGCCAAGCGCCGCTGGCGGGGCGTCAGGGTCAATAACAAGGCGGCAGCAAAGCCGCCGCGGGGCCAAACGTTCCCACGTTACCCCTCGGAAGATCAGCAGAGCCCGCCCGGGTCGGCGCTCAGCCTCCAGCCCGGGGGGGGCCGCGGCAAGTCTCCCTGCGGCGCCCCTGCAGCCTTACCTGCGGCGGCGTCCCGGAGCGCCAGAGCCCATAGTCCCAGCAGCAACAGGAGCCCCGGGATCCCCATGCTCTGCTTCATCTCCATCTCTCCCGCATCTTCATCGTCAGCACCGTCCGCCCCAGCTCCACGCCGGCGGCTGCTTCTGGCTCCGAGAGGAGGAGGAGGAGGAGGAGGAAGGAGCCCCCCTCCCCAAAGCCGTGCCCTTCCCCGAGAAGCGCCCGGGGGAGGCTGCCGTGCAAACTTCTCACGCCGCTCGGCGGGAGCGGGCCCTGCTGCCCCTGCCCCGCGCCAGCCCGGGGAGGAGGAGTGTGGAGGGGAAGTTTCAGGAAGCCCCCAAAATCCCGATCGCTTTTTCCGCCCTCCTCCCAGAGCGGGTCACCCTACACGAGAGGGGACGCAAGGCAGGGCGGTCTCCCTCTGCTGGCCTCGGGCTGCATGGAGTCCCCGCAGCCACGGCTGCTGCTCTCGCTCTGAGCACCCTCGGCTGCTGCTAATTCCTTCGGCGAGTCTTATTCCTGTTCTTCCTCCAGGAAATGGCGCTGTCAGGCAGGCTCCGAGCTGGTTTCCCTCACCCCCCTTCACACACACACCTACCTATGACATCACTCCTCATGAATATTTATAGAATCTATTTCTTATCCAAGCTTCCTGAACTTTTAATAAAGTGGAAAATAACAGATCTGCAGAGTCAGTGTCTCCCCCAGGAATTTCCCGAGAGAAAGGGATATTCGAGGTTGCATGAGTCAAAATGTAACCTACCTTACTGGAGAGAGTTTATTTGCAAGGTCCAGGTAATTATTGGTATGGCTTTTACCCCCCAAGGAAATGCTTTGGGCTATTTATTATTGAAAATCAATGCCAGCAGGCCAGCTCTCTGGTGAGTAATCCTACAACAAGGTGGCATGCTTGTGTGGTGGAGGAAAACCATTTTGCCATTAGCTTGTCAACTACACACTGGAGAAAAAAACGTTCAGGAGAAGAAGGAGAGCAAAATAAAATTCGAATTTGGGTTCTTGTTTGGGTCCTACACCCATTTATATGCTCTTCAATATGTGGCCTGATATTCAGAGGCGCTGAGCACTCAGACCTCTTAATGAAATCAGTGAGAATCACTGGGGGCTTGGTCAGTGCATGTGAAAATCAGGCCACTTGTTTTGGTGTCTAACTGTGGCTTTAAGAGACTCATTTTACTAGGTAACATTGTCTGAAAGTTTTGGCCTCAGTTTCCTCCTGCAGAAGTGCCTGTGCCTCTGAGTTGACTTGCTCTGCCTGGGAGCGAGGGATTGGATTGTGCTGACACAAACACAACTAGGAAATTCAGACCCAAGCCCAGAAGATCTCCCAAACACTGATCCACACTGTGCCTTTGTACTTCCGCACTGCTGTTGGGACCTGCACCTCCTCATACCAAAGCCCTCATCCCACCTAGGATGACCAGACAGCAAGTGTGAAAAATTGGGACAGTGGGTGGAGGGTAATAGAAGCCTATTTAAGAAAAAGACCCCAAAATCAAGACTGTCCCTATAAAATCAGAACATCTGGTCACCCTAATCCCGCCCCTCTAGGAGTGCCTGAAGCAGTGAGGCTCGGAAGGTAATGCTGACTGATGAGGCATTAGGCTAGAGAGGTATTTCCCCACAAGACTTATGGTGGGGAAATGACACAATTGGGGGATATTCTGTGTCCCCCAGACCTAGTCATCTGGATTTGGACCCCCCTCTGCTTGTCAAAATGTAGCCAATGAATGGGGAACAGATTTTAGCTTCCAGTTTCCATGGAGCTATTTTTGTGAGGGGGAAAAGAACCCTGTAAAGGTTATAACAAATAGCCTGACACATAGGCGCTAAAACTAGGGATACTGAGGTGCTGCCTCACCCTGTGGCTTAGGGTGACCAGATGTCCTGATTTTATAGGGACAGTCCCAAATTTTGGGTCTTTTTCTTATATAGGCTCCTATTACCCTCAACCCCCTGTCCCAATTTTTCACATTTGCTGTCTGGTCACCTTACTGTGGCTTGAAGTGGCTTCCATCCTGCCCAGACTTCTGTCCTGCCCAGCCATTTGGTTCAATGGCTCTCAGTACCTCCAGTCTACAAATTGTTCCATCAGCCCTGCCCTGATACTGTCCTTTCATCATAACCACCCTGTGAACCATAGGGGAAAGGCACCATAAGTATCATTATAGCACAGTGCAATTTTCAATTTGTAACCATAGTTAATATGTGTGGCACTTATATGGTGCCTTCCATCTCAGACTCCCCCCCACAAGTATTTGTGAATTAAGTCCTCTGTGAGGAAGGGAGGTCTTGCTATCCTCATTCTACAGATGAGGAAACTGAGGCACAACAGGGTTACATAATTTATGTCAGTGTTTCCCAAGCCCCAGGCTCTGGTCTCTGCACTCATACTAATCCTCATCCATTTGCATTTCTCTTAGAAATCCCTGTGGTGTTGGAACAATGCCAAGTGGGGGTGCATGATTGTAATAAAAATGTGTTTTCTCTCCTACCTCTGTTTCTACAATCTGAAATGAAAAGGCCAGGAGGACATTGTCAAATTAGGTATATCAAACCACTAGCAGGGAGCCATGGTGCTCTCTGGGTGAGGAATCCATGGCAGATTCTTTGTGGGGACTCTGATGTTCTTTTCAGTTCTTGGGCTATGATGCTCAGTGTATAGGATTGCTAAAAGCATTTCCAGTATAATCACTGTAGCTAATCTCTACCTCTCCTTTAAATCCATATGTACAGAGCTAGCTATATATGCTCTATGTTGAGGCACACATTTATGTGGTAATACTTGTAGCACGTTAGAGACTAACTAGTTTATTTCAGCATAAGCTTTCATGGGATATAGCCCACTTCATCGGATGCATAGAATGGAACAGAAGTAAAATGCATTTATGCACACAGAAAGAAAGAAAAAGAAAAAATTGTACATTAGCATACCAATTCTAAGAGGGCTGTTAAATGTAGATGGTCTATTATCACTAGGAGGGGGAAAAAACACCTTTTGAAATGGATTTCTGTTGTCAGTGAAATTAACTCAGGAAATGCAATCAATTACTGTAATGAGAGAACCAATTGGAAATTCTATTAAGCCCCTGGTTAATTGTGTCCAATTTGAAAATTAATTCCAGTTTCTCAGTTTCTCATTGGAGTCTGTTTTGGAAGTTTTTCTGTTTCAAAACTGAAACCATCAAATCTTTAATGGAATGGCCAGGAAGATTGAAGTGTTCTCCTACTGGTTTTTGAATGTTATGATTCCTGATGTCAAATTTGTGTCCATTTATTTTTTTGCATAGAGACTGGCCAGTTTGGCCAATGTACATAGCAGAGGGGCATTGCAGGCACATGATGGCATATATCACATTGGTCGATGTGCAGGTGAATGAGCCTCTGATGATATGGTCGATGTGATTAGGTCCTATGATGGTGTCAGTTGAATGGATATGAGGACAGAGTTGGCATCAGGCTTTGTTACAAGGATAGGTACCTGGGTTAGTGTTTTTGTTGTGTGGTTGCTGGTGAGTATTTGTTTCAGTTTGGGGGGCTGTCTGTAAGCAAGGACTGGTCTGTCTCCCAAGATCTGTGAGAGTGTGGGATCATCTTTCAGGATAGGTTGTAGGTCTTTGATGATGTGTTGGAGAGGCTTAAGTTGGGGGCTGAAGGTGACAGCTAATGGTGTTCTGTTGTTGTCTTTGTCTGTCCTGTAGTAGGTGGCTTCTGGGTACTCTTCTTGCTCTGTCAATCTGTTTTTTCACTTCCCTAGGTGGGTATTGTAGTTTTAAAAAATGCTTGGTAGAGATCTTGAAGGTGTTTGTCTCTGTCTGAGGACTGGAGCAAATGCAGTTGTATCTTAGGGCTGGTCCTCACTGGCAGAAGTTTGCGTATCTGCCGCCGACTTACCTGCCGTCCCCACGGCGGTGGCAGGCGGCGGCGCGCTCCCCCGTTGACTCCAGCTTGCACCTCCCGGCAAGCTGGAGTTCCGGAGTCGACGGGGGAGCCCGGGGCGATCGATTTATCGCGTCTTAACAAGACGCGATAAATCGATCACCAGAAGATCGATCCCGCGCCACGCGAGTGAAGACCAGCCCTTAGAGCTTGGCTGTAGACAATGGATTGAGTTGTGTGTTCTGGATGGAAGCTGGAGGCATGTAGGTAAGTGTAGCGGTCAGTAGGTTTCTGGTATAGGGTGGTGTGTATGTGCCCATCATTTATTAGCACAGTTGTGTCTAGGAAATGGACCGCTTGTGTGGATTGGTCCAGGCTGAGGGTGATGGTGGGATGGAAATTGTTCAAATCATGGTGGAATTCCTCAAGGGCTTCTTTTCCATGGGTCCAGATGATGAAGATGTCATCAATATACCGCAAGTAGAGTAGGGGCATTAGGGAACGAGAATTAAGGAAGCGTTGTTCTAAGTCTGCCATAAAAATGTTGGCATACTGTGGGGCCATGAGGGTACCCACAGCAGTTCCGCTGACTTGAAGGTATATATTGTCTCCAAATGTGAAATAGTTGTGGGTGAGGACAAAGTCATAAAGTTCAGCCACCAGGTTTGCTGTGACAGTGTCAGGAATAATGTTTTTGATAGCTTGTAGTCCATCTATTCTTGAACATTTATGTGGGTCATTGCTTATAGAAAGTAACTATATTCTCAAGCTTCCATTGTATGCATCTGATGAAGTGGGCCATAGCCCACGAAAGCTTATGCTGAAATAAACTGGTTAGTCTCTAAGGTGCTACAAAGTCTTCCTCATCTTATTTATGGATACAGACTAACATGGTTGCTAATCTTAAATCTATATGCTCAAGGTTTAGCAGCCTTGTGTGAAGAGCAATGGGCATTATATGAACTCTTTGCATTTCTACAGCATCTTTAATCTAAACATTTCAACTGTTGAGGTTCACAATATTCCTCTGATGTAGGTATCAATATTCCCAATTTAGAGAAGGGGGAATTGAAGCAGTGATAAATGGGAAATTCAGGTATAGATAAAGGAAGTGAGTTGATCAAAGTCATACAGTCAGTGGTATAGTAGAGAACTGACCCATATTTCCTGATTCCCAGTTCCATGGGACAATGTTTCACATACAAGTGAAATATATATATAAATTTTTCACCAAAATTTTGAAATTCAAAAAATGTCAACATGCTCGACTGGCACTTTACCCTTTGTAGGGTTGAGCTCTTTCTGCCTTTGCCAACATGCATATAAAGCATCCAGTGTGTCGGGTGAAACATAACACCACAATATATATTCAGGGCTAAACTAATTGAAACAAACTGCAAATGTTTAGAGAACAAGATGGAATAACAGAAAAACTGTCAGAGAGAAAAAGATCTCAGATTTATATCTCCCCCAAAAGATGTATACGAGATATAAACAATTGTACATAAAGATTTTTATCTGATGTGCTATCTTACACACAGCCCTGTCTCATCTTGGCAATGAGTTCAGGTAAAAGCCAGGAACCTGTTGAGACTGCACCTAAGAACTGCTGGGAGATCTGAAATAGGTATTTACTCTTTTATGGTTATTATTTTAAAAGTTTTTGACAGAGTATAGAAAAAAATTGTCACCAGATTTTTTTCCCTGTTTCTCAGCTAGCTCTAATTACCAGTATCCCTAAAAACGAGCCTACAGGAGCAGCTTTATCTGCAAATGTGAGCATGTGATATGGACTTTTTGTTAAGGGCCATTGGCCTGACTCTCAGCTGGAATAACTCGGCCTAGCTCTATTGAATTCAATAGAATTACTCTGATTTACATCAGCTGAGGATCTGGCCTCATATCTTCTCAGAAGTCAGTTATATCTGCAATGATAAGGAGGAAGAACTGTGTGAAAATTGGACTGAAATCCTGGATGCTTTGCCAGTTGGACTCCAGACTGCTGTGGGAAAACTTACGGGGGAGTGCTATTACCATAAAGAAATAAAAAAAACTTGTGACTTTTGAATGCTTTTAAGATTCAGAGGATAATGAACAAACATTCCTTGCTTTTCTGCATCAATGATTTTGGGTACTGGTGCCCTTGTAGTATTGACTCTAGACTACCAATGACAATGTTCATTACACATGGATTTATAAAGGACACACCACAATGACTCATAATTAATCTATCTCCTTCCTTCCTCTATTTTGATATTGTGATGTTATGTTTCACCTGACCTATTGGATGCTTTATATGCATTTTGGCAAAGGCAGAAAGAGCTCAGCCCTACAAAGGGTTAAGTGCCAGTCAAGCATGTTGACATTTTTTGAATTTCAAAATTTTGGTGAAAAAATTAGTGATGAATTTATCATGATTCCCCCCTTCCCCCCCCCTTTTTTTTTAAAGCAATTACATTGCTGATCAAAGTGCTGACAAATTTCTAAAGGCAAGGGGACATTTTTCTTTTAAATATTGGCCAGATTTTTTTGCTCTGTTTTTCAACCAGCTCTAATTACGAGAGTTGCTGAAAAATGAGCCTACAAAAGAAGAACTGGCCAGCAAAAGAGACAGCTTTGTCTTCATTACCATTGCAGCCCCTCTTTGATGACTGCAAAATAAAGGCCTCACTATAGTGTCCCATGGTGTCCCTGTTCGGTGTCAAAAGGGATCAAGTTCTGCAAAGGCTACTAGATTACATCCATCTTTGTCGTTGCTGCCGCTATCCCCCTTCAGTTGTACACAAATTCCCCATACTTTGAATGAGGTGGTCTCCAAAGAGGTGACTTAGTTCTCACTCAAATGTGAACGTCCAGTCCTTTCCATTCTCTGACTTTATCTTCAGAGGGCACACATTGTTCCTACAGTTGGTAGAAGATAGGCCTGTCATCCTGCATTAGTAAATTGAAGTGCTGGCAAGAGTGACAGTGAAGTGACATTCAAGTAGCAGGAGTAGCTCGCCTCTGCGGGGAAGGAGATCCAGGATGACTGTTCAGATGCTTCCTGAGCTGGCTAGGGGATGGCTGAACCAGCATGTTCAGCCCCAGGTCAGAAGGGGAATGGGAGCTGCATCCAGCTTTTTGTTTTGTCAACTAGCATGAATGAGCTTTGGTGGGAATCCTCAGGGCTCTTCAAGCCCTGCCAAGGAGATGGAATATTCTGATGGAGGTAGTGCATATACCTAGTGAACACTTCACTGAAAAGATTAAATTCATTGATTTGGCAACAGTTGCCTCCCACGTTCTGCCAAGCCCATCATAATAATGGATTTGTTACAGCTTGTTTATGTCCTAGAATAACTTTGCACAGCAAGGAAGGAAGAGGAGGAGGAAGAGAGGAGGAGGAAAGTGTGAGCGAGGGTGCTGAGGCAAGGGGAGGTTGGGGTGGCTCATTATAGCGTGAATCTAGATCTGAATTCTTCCTAGGTTTGAGGTTTATCACAACCGAGATTTTCGGTTGAATCCATCTCTGAAAACTCCCCAAACCTAGATCTGGTTCTTCTAAGCATTGGGGGAAGTAACTCTAATAACTTTTTCTTAAGGTAATAAACTAAAAGCATTATGTATGTTTTCTAACTTTTGTAATTAGTGCCTAGCTGTCAAAGTGGTAGGCACTTACATAAAAACAGTTATAGAAATAAATAAATTCCTATAGACAGAGACAATCTTTTAATTGCAATCACCATCATTTACAGATTAACTTTGTGTTGCATATGTGAAAGCAATCCCTATCTCTCCTGTGTTGAAATAAATGCAGTATTACAAAACAGAATAATTAAACCAAAAGGATTTTTACATGATGCAACAGTCAATGCCATAAGAAATCACTGTATATGTATAGATACAGATATGATCTACACATACCAAACAGATAGTACAAATTCCAAATTACAAGTAGTTATATAAGAAACTGATTTGGGAGTAAGCATTTGTTAACAATCCCTTAGTGGACAATGCTTCTTATTTATTTGCCCTGTGGTATTAAAACACCTTGTTTCTGAAAAATACTGTATTGCATTCTGATATCCACTAGTCGTAGAGCAGCCTGTTGTAGATGTGTAATGGGCTGCTGCCGCTGTTTTAACCAGTGTGTCATTTAGACCTGCTCTGAACAGGATTAGATGACACCGGCCAATCTGGCATTACACTAAGGCACCTTTACAATGGTCTGGCAACATAAAGGGGCCTTACGGGGAGGAGAAACAGCACCCTAAGGATACCCCTGCATAAAGGGCCTCCTGGCCAGCATAGAACTAGGATGATACAGGCCCTGTTCCAGCTGTGCTCCCAGCCCCTGATGTTGGGCAATGGAGTGGGAGGCTGAGAATGGAGAAGGAGATATATCTTAGTACACAGTGCTACAGCTATTCTTTGTTTCCCGGGGCCCACAGAAGGCATGGGAAGCTGAGTTTAAGTTAGAGCAGCTCTGAGGTTGCTCTAACTTACACTGAGGGCTGTGGCAACCCCCATCAGCGCCAGAATACAGGGAGCACAAAGGTGACAAAAGGCCACCTTGCCCCTTGGCCACCCCATTCCTGTGCCAGGTGTGAGAATGGAATAACTGAGAATCAGGGTCACAATGCTAAAAATGATGGTGCCAACCAGCATGCAGTCTACATTAGTGCCCCCAACATTGCTAACTCTGAAGAATGGAACTGGGGCTAGCAACAGGAGGAAATGTTTATTGACAAAAGTGTGAGGGGATAGGAGGAAAGGTGGGATGGATCATGTTCTTTCCTTTTACTGGTAAACTTCAGTATTTTGGGGCTTGACCTTTCAGTGAAGCACCTTTCAGTATCAGGCCCTTTGTTTAAACAAATGGTCCATTAAACATGTGCTGTGTAGATACCATTTTTTACCAGTACGAATGGGCTGTACCCTGAAAGCAAGGAAGACACTTTGATTAGGCAAGATCCAGCATTCTTTAAAACCATGCGAAGGAATGACGAGAACTTAGGGAGCAGAACTGGGACAGCCAGTATGAAAGCCTGGCATGGACAGAGAAAAACAGGAGGAAGTAAAAGAGAGAGGGAGTAAATGCGAGGAGGAGGAGGAGGGCAAGTTAAGCCTGGTTTGGTGGTAACAACAGGTGGCTGGGAGACTGCAGATTTGAATTCTGCTTCTGGTTCTGCTGTGTGATCTTGGGCAAACCGCTTAACCTCTCTGGGCCTGTTTGGGAGGCTAAATGCATCAATGTTTGCAAGGCGCTTTGAGATCCTCAGGTGGAAATTGCTGTTGTGGTGTGAAGTATAATGACTGAAATGTGAGGGAAGGATGGAGATGGGAGGTGGAAACAGGGGAAGAAAGGAAAAGGGTGACTGATGAGCGGAAGAAGGGGAGGAAAGAGGAAAAAAGAGAGGGGACCCCCAGTGATGGGGAAGTAATGGAAAGTGGGAGGAAGAGAAACGAGTAGCTGCTTGTTGGAGTGGATATATCTTCTCGCATTGGCAAGGAGGAGAATTAGAACTGGGGAGTTTGCCCTGTGGAGCTAGTGTGTGGTGGCACCATCTTGAAGTGAACAGTTTGCCTGCTGATAACATCTCTGTCAGCAGCACTGGTGCAATGGAGTTGTCCTGGGGAGGGAGGAGCGGTAGAGCCATAAGGCCTGATCACAGAGACGTCTCCAGGCAGGATGAGCGCCGGATGTAGAAGCGCCTCCCCTCGTGCCCTTCAGGCCTGTGCACAATCAACACTGGGAAAAAGCGGGCATCCTGGTAGGTGGGTGGGTTTTCATTGATGTCCAGCTGGCTAGAGTAAGAGCAGCACTGTTCATCCTGGCAGTCACGGTCCGCAATGCTGCTGCTGCAGCTCCTCCAGAGGCCTGTCCTGTGGGAGCCGTGGACCCGGCACAAAGAGAAGCGGCTGGTGTTGAGAGAGAGGCGTGAGTTTCCGCTGCCACTGTGGAAGGCATAGCGGGAGAAGATGGAGGAGGTGCTGGAGGCCTGGTTGCAGCGCTCAGAGCCATGAGCTATTTCATTGTAGCCACACATGGAGTAGCCGTTGTACACAGGGGAGTCTGTCAGGTCCAGGAGCATGGCCTCTGAGTAGCTGGGGATCAACTGACGATTGGTACAAATGTGCCATTCCAGTTCAGTGCTGTCCTGAGTGTTATCCCGGGGCATGCGATACCTATACAGGGGCTCCTCTGCTATGCCAGGCACTGTGTACTCTAGGCCTAGGAGCTTCTCAACATGGTAGTGCACGTACGCAGTCTGATACTCTATCAGCACCCGCAGCGGCCAGGAGATCATCAAGACAGCAGCCACCCAGAATGTATAATGGGACACGTACCATGGGAGATGCTCTGGGTCCCCATAGGCCATCATAAGCTCTTTGAAGTCTATGTTTTTGAGCTGCATGCCTTCCCTGACCTCCAAATAGTCATCCAGCCCCTCAATCTCTGTGAAAAAGTGAGTCCTCTGGGTCAGGTAGGAGTTCTCTGACTCTGTGTTGGCAAAGCTGAAGCACTTGGTGAACTTCAGCTTTGTGGCTGTGTAGCATTCCAGGCCCAGCAGCTCCTTGGAGATGTCCTTGAATCCACAGTGAGAGTAGTCGAACTCAGCTTCAGCCACATGTGTGTTGACCCGCTCATGGTAGACCTGCGTGGTGGTATAGGCATCACCATTGCGGTACCGGGTCACCTGCCGGGTGCGTCGCACAAAGTGGTAGCTGATGGCCTTCCACCAGATACAGGGAGTGGCCTGCTGCATGCGGTTGATACAGTCATAGACGCTGTCCACATCTGCCTTGTACTGGAGTTTGCTTTTGGCATGGCAGTGCCAACACTCCACCATGTAGGCCACATACAGCATGGTGAGGAAGGCTAGGGGGATGTAGACATAGCCATCAGAGCACGGGCTATCGTGGTAGATCATAGACTTGCCTTTGAAGGAGCTATCAAAGCTGAGCTTGGTGACTCGGGCTAGCTGACACCAGGCCACAGCACCCAGGCAACCATACATAAGGATGGAAAGGAGGAGGCATTTCCAGTGGGATTCTCTGCACATGGAGGCACTCAGGGACCGCTTGACAGGGTGTTGCTGAGAAGCAAGAGAAAGAGTAATTTATGTCAATGGCATCATTTTCCATAATACATGCCTCTTACTCTCAAGACTGTGTTTGACTTAACCACTGAGTGCCTTAGGTCTAGCATGGTTTATACACCACACCTCACTGAGGGCTCTGCCTCGCACTGCAGAGCCCTCAGCGAGGTGTGGTGTATAAACTGCAGTCACAGGAGTAGCCCCAGAAGGCATTGTGCCTCAGAAATGTCTCTCCAAGGCACAACACCTTCCCTTTTCTCTCCTTGCTCCACAATGGGAGTGACATGCTGCTGGCCTATACCAACAGCAAATCTACTCCAGACCTCTCTCCTTCTGGTCAAACTAAAATCACAGCCTCTCTCAGACATCTCCTTGTGGATGTCTAGCCTTCAGCTCCTGCCAAATATGGCTAAAATTGATCTTTCTTCCAAAATTCTCCCCGTTAACTCCTTTCAACATCCATGTGGACCAACATCATTCTTCCTGTCACTCAAGCCCATAGCCCGTATGTAATCTTTGATTCAGACCTCTGTCTAGGTGCTCACATCAAGGTTTGTAGTTCTATCTGCTTAACATCTCTAAGATATGGCAGTTCCTATCCATACACACAGCTAAAACTCTCATCCAGTCTTCTCATCATCTCACATCCCAATTACTGCCACATCCTTTTCTCTGGCAAAGGCAATTGTGCCCTCTTCATATCCATTCTGAAAGCAAAGAGCATTTCCTACCCTGTCTCTTGGACCATGTCACCCCTCTCTTCGTATTCCTTCATGGACTCTCTCTTCTCTGTTGTATCAAATGGAACCTGCTTGTCTTCGCTTTTAGGCCCTTCATGACAGAGCCCCACCTAGCGTTTAATTTATAATGAAAGTGCTGCCACGGCTCAAGCAATTTTTTTTACTTTCACAACGGATGCAGCAAGCCCAGAGGCACCGGGGCTATGACCTGCCAAGCCTAGAGGTGCCCGGGCTCAGCCCTGGCACAAATTAAGCACTGTCCCCACCCTACCTATTGTCTCTTATTCAGTGTGGAAAGTCATCTCCTACCTCTGACCACCCCAAGAGGCCAGCCTCCATCACCCATTTGTTAAATTTCAAACAAGCACTTTTTGTGCTTTCTTCCCTGTTGCCCCTCATGCCTGGGAGATGCTCTCTGTAACCATCTGCAAAGCAACCTCATTATCCTCCTTCAAACCCTTCCTTACAAGTTTACTGTGCTGCGGTGCCTGCAAAAGACATGACAATGGTTAGGCTGCTGGTGTGCTGAGACCAGCGATGATCATGCTGACCAATCCTGTCTCATTGTGTCTTTGTACTATCCTCATGTGTTGAGGGGCAGAGCCAACGCTTCACCCATTCTCACCTCACCCAGGCGTTCAGGGGTGAGGATAAGCAGAGGCACAATATCTGCTCACTCCTGTGTGCTTGGGCCCCAGATCTGATAGTTACACCCCCATAAGGACATGTAGTCCAACCTCTGCCTTCATGTACATTCCGTGCGATCCCATTGAAATTGATAGGGTTGCACAGTGTATGAGTGAGAAGACAATTTGGCCGCTGTCTAGGCCCTTACATTCTGCAACTGCTGAATTTCTGAATCCACGGTCTATTGCTGAGTGAGAAGCCTTGGGAGCACTCTTCTTTAGTGGTTTTGCACCCACTCATTCCGGCCACGCCCCAGAGTCGGCAGAGGACTGCCAGAGCAGCATGAAGCCGGAGGAATGTAAACCAGAACCAGGGCCTGTGCTTACAGCAGTGCAGAGCTGACTCAGAGGTAAGAGTGACACCTACCAAATTATCAACACCATGTGTGCTGCAGCATTGTCTTACAGGTCTCTCATCCAGAAACTGCCTGGATTGAACCATGTTTACTTTCAGTTCTGACAGAATCACAGTTCCAGGTGGCATGGTAACAAGCTAAAAACAATATCAGCTAAAAGCAAAAAAAAGGGGGTTAAGCTATGTAGCTAATGGTATATATGTGAATAGTTAAAATCCAGCAGATTCTCCTGCTTTTGGGGCTCAGAAGGTGGGACACAGATCACAAATAAAGGAGATTTCCACTCGTACACTCCCACCTGTGTTCCCTGAGAGGACAGGATTAGCGTCCTCACCCTGATGATGTTGCAATGAATCTGTTGCATGTCATGCTGGGCTGGGCTGTAATAAGAAATAAATCAAGCCGAGCAGCTAGCTACTGAGCTGTTTCTTTATAAAGAGCAGCAGCAGCAGCAGCGAGAGTTCCAGTACCAGCTGGCTCCAGTGTACAGCCTGGGAGGAGCACACTCAGCAAGAACCTTACACCTGATGCATACTGTTGAGGAATATCTCTGCACTGGCCTCCCTCTTGCTACTGATGCCCTGTGCCCCCACTTTGTAGTAAGAGGGTTGCAGCAATAAAAATAGGTTTGTTTGTTTGTTTGACACATACACCATCTCTCTGCTTTTCCACCTCTGATGCAAAATAGAACTAATCCATCTCCCAAGGGGCCACCTCTAACACTCCAAACTTCTTCACAGCTTCCACAGATGCTGATGGTCTGAGCCCAAGTCAAAGCAGGACCCTATCATTGCAGTGTAGATGCAACCCCCCTGGACTCAGGTTCTTGGAGTCCACCAAAAGTATCCACAATGCTGTGGGCAGACTTAATTTATCCTCTCTTTCCTAAGAATCGTCAGTCGAATCCAGGGAAAAGGAAGAACCCACAGTTCAGCATTTTATTCTGATAGCCAACCTGCAAACAAACCATCGGAGAACCTACAGCATTTGCCATGGATACCGACCAGAAGAAGTCCTTTACAAAGCACGCTGCATTGTGGTTACAAGAGCATAGTCTGATTTTGGTTAATCTATGGTGTGAGGCCACGAGAGATGAACCAATCAATTAATTTTATTAGTAAGAGTACCAGAAATGACCACGCTTACCAGCAAATAGCAACGATGTTAGCGGTGCTGGAAATTTACAGTAGCGGTGACTGGTGTAGGAAATGGACTAAGTGGATCAAGACCAAATACTGGAAAACCAGGGATCACAAATGTGCCTCTGGCAACTCACCAGCATTGTACCCATTTATGATGAGTTTGATGAGGCTGGGAATTGCACTGAGCACTGGGCCCTGAGCTGTGCACAATGATCTGATCAGCTGGGATGATGCCTTCCTGACCCCTGTGGCCAGCATGGGAATTGATGGGAGCCAGCAGCAGGCACCGAATGAGGCAAATGAAATGACTCTGCTGATGAAACCAGTCCCAGAGGAGGCTTCATTTGCAGGAGCAACTGCAGCACATCTTGGGGCATACTCAGAGGAGCTTTTTGATGCCTTCCTTCAGGCGTGCCACCAAAGGCCACCTGACTGCTTCCCGCACAGCGACCAGCAAGAATCCCCCTGCAGCTTGCTGCCCCAGGCACGTGCTTGCTGCACTGGTGCCTGGAGCTGTTCCTGCCCTCGGAGCTCCTGCCGGGAGCAGGGTCTGGGGTGGCGGCTTGCCCTGCTTTGCCCCCACCTGGCGCTCCTGCTGGGAAGCAGGGTCAAGGTGAGGGACTTGCCCCCCTTCGCCTTCCTGCCTGGAGCTCCAATCATAGAGTGGGGTTGGGGCCTGGGGGATTCCCGGCCGTGTCTATGGAGTATCAGTGGTGTGAAGCAGCCCTCTGCCAATAAGTTCAATAAGTAACATTTTCTGTCCTTGAAATTCCAAGATTATTTTTTCTGGGCTCCTGCACTGAGCTATTTGAGACTGTAATCCTCTGAGTCTCGTCCTATTCCAAGAGGAAAGACAAGCTGAAAGGCAAGCAGGAAGGCTCAGTCTGGCTGCACAGCTTGAGGACAGGGTAATGATGCAGAAACAGGCATTTGTTTCACAGCTCCTGGAGCAGGAAAGGCAATGAAGGGAGGACGACGGAGTGCAACAGAGAGAACGTTTTGAACTGTGGCTGTCTTGAATGGTTGCAAAAGTCAAGGCTCCATGGGCTTGCATCCCCTCCGTGGTGCCCTGGCCTGCATTCCAGCCCTGGACAATTCCATGGCTAGGTGGGCCAGGCATTCGGGCCCTATCAGTAGCTGGGACAGGCAAATGTGCCCCATTCAGTCTTCAGTACTGAACCCCTCCCCCGTGGTGCCTGCCCCAGCACCAAGTATATGGCAAACGTGAAAGGAGAATGGTGGGCCAGGGGAAACACAACAGTGTGTGTAGACGGTGTCTTGTACATCATTTCATTGTTTGCACATGTTTATGCTCTTTTAAAACTTTTGGTGTTATGGTGGGCTAATGGCAGCTGGCCTGCCAGGCAGTGGTTGAATATTTTACTTTTCCATTAACTGTGTAAAAATAAAGTTTTTTATTTCATAAAGAAGATGTATTGCCATCACTGCAACACATCAGATAATGTGTATTTCAAATAATAAATATAAACAAAGGAGCGGGGGCAAGTGGGGCGTTGTATGCAAAACCCATGTCTCACTACAGCTGTATACGTACATCAGCTATTTACATCAATCCATACTTGTATCTCCACCCCACCCCATTACATAAACAGCCACATCATACAAAAGTATAGTGCATGGCAATGCCCCCTCCCATACAAGCACATAGAAGTACTAGTCTCCCTCTTCAGTTGGCCCATGGAAGTCTATAATGTGGGAGCACAAAGCATCCCTGATTTCTGTTGCCTGGGTGCATCCAGCTCCAGCTGTGGTAGATGCACTTTCTGGTTGAGTGACATGACATGATAATGTGATCCTACTAGTTTGTGCTTGTTCCCTTGCTGTAGAAGTGCTGGTCTATGGAAGGGATATCAGTGGCTATACCAGGTGTCATGAGGAGCATCAGCCAGTTCAAATCTGCCATGTCTATGTCCTCCTCCTCCTCCTCCTCCTCCGTCATTATCTCTGTCAGGTACCTTCGGTGCCTGGCAGAAAACACTGCTGAGCTGCCCAACAGTGCCTCACATTTTGGGAGGGTGCTAGGAAGCCTGAGATAGTTGGTTGGATTCATGTCTGTGTACTCCAGTGTGGATGCCAGAGCTTAAGGTTTGGGCCCGGGTTAAACAATTCTTAACCTAAATTTGGCAATCGTATATACTCAAGCCCTGAGTTTTCAAACCCAGAGTTCACTGACTCAAGTCTCACTCACCTACATTGCAGTGCGGATGTGCCCTGAGTGGGTGGAAAAGTCTTGTGAAACTGCCTCTAGCACCTACCTTTAAACCCTAATCCCATTATCACTTTGCGGAGCATTTCTGCACAGCCCAGCCTTTGGTCTCACCAAAGCCCACAGCCCCAGGCTCTCCTGACATGTGGGAACTATGGTGGGAACCTCATGAAGAATCTCAGACATCTTTTCTATATTTTAAAGTAAGTTTCTAGCTCTCTTCTTTGTGAGGGGATTGTAAATGTCTATAAACCACTCTCTAGGCTTGGACTGAACCAGCAGCTGGGTTTTCCTTCTACAGCAGAAAGCCATGATGGAACTTCAAATCCACATTCATCTGTACACACAAGCACATTTTGTGTAAAATGAGCCCGTTATGCGTGAATTCTGGAGGAGATTTTCAAAGCAGTGCAGGGACTCCAGCCATCTATTGTAATGGAAGATGTGTAGCTAAATCCCCTGTACAGCTTTGAAAATCTTAGCCCTCCTCAGTAGTCCCAACACCTCTCCAAATCCCCAGGCTGGACCTGAGCACAATGCAAGGGTGAATTAGGATTGTTTAAGACTGGCTGTGATACCTGACAGTCTAATATGTTCCCAGTGATACTGCCCCATCCAAATTTAACAGCCTCTTAGAATTGGTATGCTAATGTACAACTTTTTTTTTCTTTCTGTGTATATAAATACATCTTACTTCTGTTCCATTCTATGCATCCGATGAAGTGGGCTATAGCCCATGAAACCTTATCCTGAAATAAACTGGTTAGTCTCTAAGGTGCCACAAGTCTTCCTCATCTTATTTATGGAAATACCAGAATCTCCAAAAAATGGCAGATACTCATGCTGTTTGGCAAACTCATTTTGCCCCTTCCTACATCCTGGGACTATCTCTGTACATTCCCCATACATTCCAATGTCTCCACAGCATCTTATCTGTAATCTCCAATCAAGCCTCCATCTCTTTCCTTGACTATCTACAATTCTGTTCTCTAGGGCCCTCTCTCCACACACCAGCAGTTACAGAGTGCTGCTTTCTCCCCCTCACCCTGCCATCCCCCTGTGACAGAGTGGGAATGTTCTTAATGTTTCCTCTGGATATTGTGTGGGTGCCTCAGTTTCCCCTGTGCATTTCTTGAGTGTCTATGTAGAGGGATAAGGATGTGTAATTGGTGCAGAGCAGAGGACCAGTGTAAGTAAGTGGCCGATGCCCTGTCTTCTGGCAATTGAGGGCCTGGGCCCTTCCCCCTCTGCCAGGTGTTAGCTGGAAGAGTTGGAGAACAAAGGGATCAGGTGACCTGGCCCAGGAAGGAGACAAAGGCAGAGAAGGGCGTGTGAGTTAGTTTGGAGCTGGCTGGGGAAATGGAGTGAAGTGCAGATGGGGCTGTCTGGCTCACTGCTCCCCAAAATGGACCCAGCTGAGGGGTCCGGTTCTTTGTACCTAAAGGATCTGTTTTAAACCATGTTCCTGTCATCTAATAAACCTCTGTTTTACTGGCTGGCTGGGAGTCACATCTGACTATGGAGTTGGGGTGCAGGACCCACTGGCTGTGTGGGCTGTGTGGGCTTGCTGTGGGAGGTACATGGAGAGGAAGGGGATGCTAAATGCTCCAAAGTCAGCCCCAGAAAAGTGGAAGCTGTAAGCTGTGAAGCTCCTTGCCCTGGAGACAGTCTGTTCATAGAAAGGAAGCTTCCCCCCAGAGTCCTGACTGGCTTTGGTGTGGAGCAATTCCCGAGCATCACCCAAGGACTCCGTGACACCCCCACCCCGCCATCCCCTTCTCACAGGCACAAAGAAGTGCAACTATATCATTCCCATCCTAGTAAAACAGCTCCCCTGACTCCTCATTCCCTTCAGAATCCAGTTCAAAATGGTCTTTGTGTTCAAAGCCCTCCATGGAACTGCTCAGGGAACCTTGTCATTATTTCTCTTCTTTTGTTCACTGTCTTATTCCTTCATTTTGTTCCTGTAACAATTCTCTGCAGCTCCCTTGTAGCTTTCTATCTCCTCAGCTGTTCATTTTATGTCAAATCCAAAATATATTTGCTCTTGTCTATACACCTTCATTTCTCCCTTCCTTTGGCATTATAATTATATAATTATAATTGTAATTCTGTTGACATATGAGCATTTTGGCTCAGTTTGTATGAAAGAGGTTAGCTATAATAAAGAACAAAAACAACAATAATAGTAATAAAGTATCACCCACTCTCAAAATCTAATAAAGAAACACATTCTTTTTCATACAAATTCATTATATATTAAACTATAACCTGTGAGCTTCATATGCTGTCATGGTTTGTTTACTATCTGTTGGGGTGAAGCCTTTGGACCACTGCTTTATGTGATAGATATTATTTAATTTGTTCCTATAGTTATTAGAAAATAGTCTGGAAAGTCACAATCTGCAGATTAAGAACTGGAATTTCTGGTACATGTGCCAAACAGGTGTTTCTAGGTTGGCACATGAAGAGATTACCAGAGGTGAGCCAGGTGTGTGAATCTACAATTAGGTTAATTTTCCCCTTCAGGACACACCTAGAGAATCCTGTGTGCAGTTTCATTTGTAAATCATAAAGTATCAAAGCCCCAACTTGATGCACAGTTGCCTTCAAACACACTGTGAGGTGCCCAAAATAAAGAGCTGCTATGGAATGGTTTTGGTTTACCAGGCACACCCAGTGCTTCATGTTCCTTGTTAAACTACAGCTACAGCATGTCAGTGCTTTTACTTCTGCAGCAGTAACTCCGTACCTCCCCCCATCCCACCCCTTTTAAAACAATATTTTGTGTTGTAACAAGCTTGGGGTCAGACTTTGGCTTTTACTCCTAGATACCAATGATGGGAAAGGAAGAGGAGATATACAACCTGGCACATTCTTTGCCTATCAGGAATGGAGTGTACTCTGTTGGCTAGAACAAGGTACTGGGTACCAGGGCACTTGGATTATTTTCCTGATGTCTACTGTCCTTGAGCAAGTAGTTAGGAGCCCAGTTAAGGTGTGCATTGCTACAGTCATTCTGAATGTATTCAGCAGAAATATCTCTAGCATGGCCATGGATTCCAAAAGTATAGCTGTTGTCTCTTTAACAATTACAGTCCAAAGATGAAATGGAAGTTAGAGGTTCAGGAAAAATATTTATTCCAGTCAAGTGTCAAGAGTTTTAATTGAGAGAGTGACAGCCCAGAAGGATGCACACACTTTCATATGCTAGTTGTGTGGTCAGAATCATTGACTTCTGAGGAAAAAAGTAAAAATGTCAGACAATATTTTCAAAAGCTTTCACTGATTTTGAGACCTTTGCTTTTTGGGTGTGTCACGTTACTGAAATTATTTTGGGTAAAGGGGATCATATAAGGTGTCTACGACTGGGTTATGGTCTGCTGATTATGATTAATCTATCTGTATGTGTGTATCTTTTTTGTAGCTAAAATTATGAATATTGGCTATATGATGTCTGTATTGCAAACTTATGCTTGGCTTCTGGGTGAAATCTCAGACAAGCTGGTGTTAACTCCGCTGGCCTGACTGATGTCCCATTAAGGACCATCAGCTACACAATGAACTTTGTAGACACCCGTCCACACCCGAGCTTCTCCAGGAATGTGGCCTGCCTGGTCAGGAACTGAATCTTGGAGAGTCTGGTAATTGGACCATGTGGCTATGAACCTCCATTTTGCAACTGGACTCTGCATAGGAAGGAGGAGGGGGGCCTTCACCCACAAGAGGAAGTCTATAAAACCTGGGAGAAACTCCCTCCATTTTGTCTTCAACCTGCCCTGCTTCCACCTCTGGATGGAATTTTACTACACATGGAAGCTCTGGCCAATGGATTGATGACCCATCCCTGGAGGGGATGCATTCCAGAGACTTTTATTTGAAACTGCAGTTTATTCTACCTTTGCTATAAGCCTGAACCAAGAGATTTGCCATTACTGCATGTAATTGATTTCTTTTAACCATTCCTAACCCTAGCCTATACCTTTTACCTTGTATAATAAACCTTTAGATTTTAGATTCTAAAGGATTGGCAACAGCGTGATTTGTGGGTAAGATCTGATTTGTATATTGACCTGGGTCTGGGGCCTGATTCTTTGGAATTGGGGAGAACCGTTTTCTTTATTTGGGGTATTGGTTTTCATAACCATTGATCCCCAGGACAGGTGGCTGCTGGTGGTGATACAGAGAAACTGGAGTGTCTAAGGGAATTGCTTGTGTGACTTGTGGTTAGCCAGTGGGGCGAAACCAAAGTATTTTCTGTTTGGCTGGTTTGGTTTGCCTTAGAGTGGAAAAACCCCAGCTTTGGGCTGTAGTTGCCCCTTTGGAAGCAATCTGTCCTGATCTGGCACTCACAGTTGGATCCCACCAGGAACTGCACGGTCACAGGGTGCCCAACTTCAACCATTTTGGGCCTGATTTTCAGAAGTGCCGAGGATCCAGAGCTGCCATTGACTTCATTTTGGAGGTAGGAGCACTCAGCACCTTTGAAAACAAGGTCCGCTGTGTGTCAAGTTGGTCATCCAAAATTAGCAGACAACTGCAAATGTTGGTTCATGTGAAAACGTTGACAAAAGACCCATGGGGAAAAAAACAGTGGGTGCTAAGCACCCATCAGCAGCCCTGTGGATCAGCGCCTCCCCCTCCACCAGTGTCTCCCACCTGCCAGAGGCCCCTCTGATCAGCTCCTCCCTCCCAGGGCCTCCCACCCATTGTGGACCAGCTCTTTAGCAACATGCAGGAGACGCTTGGGGAATGGGGAGGAACGAGGGTGTGTGTGCTCATGGGAGGGGACAGAACCAGGTGGAGCAGGGACAGGAAGAGGCAGGGCGGGGGCAGGAAGAGGTGGGGCTGGGGGAAAGGGGTGGAAGGGGAGCAGAGCCTGGAGAGGAGCAGGGGGTCAAGCACTCCCCGGCAACTCATAATTAAACTACGTTTAATTGAATAACTTATTATTTACTTTATGTTCTAAACTATTATTTAATGTTGCTGTTAGACAATAGTAGTGTTCTACTCCAGAAGCAACTGCATTTTGGTGATACATGAAGCAATCGCTCTTTGTATATCTTTTTCTAGCTGAGTGCAGCTTATAGAGAGAGGATAGATAACATTGCAAGCAGCTTCCATTATAAGCCTTATATTTAGTCCAGTTGTACTCTGGCTGGCAAAATGAATTTGACCTGAAATTACCATACTTACTCTGCAGGCTGGGGAGACGTTTTCTGGAAAATTTAAAGGAAACTGAACAAACTGTTTTTGAGTTATAGTTCATTAAATATGCTACCCAAATGTGAAATGATGACCTATGTTTATTTCTTTTTCTCTCTCTAGTTAAAAAATGCTTTGTTACTACCCATTCAAATTTTCCACATCTTAAATCTTGAAAACTCTTGCAGTGGGTCTATTTGCAGAAAATGTATTGAAAGTTAATACAATGATCCATTACATTTCTTTTGTGGATAGTTTGGGGCCCTGTGCTGTACCTGACTTAGGGTGACCAGATGTCCCTATTTTATAGGGACAGTCCCGATATTTGGGGCTTTTTCTTATATAGGCTCCTTTTACCTCCCACCCTCTCTCCCCATTTTTCACAATTGCTATCTGGTCACCCTAACCTGACTCCAAGTCAGATTTGTTGGTTCCCCATTTTCAAAAGCACTAAAACTCACACAATAAAAAAATCATTGCAAAGCATTTCAAAAATAGACCTCTGTTCTTTTTAAAAGCCATGCCTGCCCTTGATGGCTGACCTCAAGAGCTGTAATTTTGCTGAAGCAAACTGCTATCATGTCTAAAATGAAAGACTGAGGGAAAAAACAGAGGGTAACCCAGACGTGGCCTGAATAGAAATAGCAAAAATGACAGAGAAAGGGAAAAGAAAGGAGAGAGAGAGAGAAGTGAGCGAGAGTAGGGAGTGAGGATAACCCAGATGTGGGCAGAATGTAAATGGAACAAAGGCAGGGAAATAGTGAAGACAGACAGTGGAGAGAGAGAGAGCAATTAACCTACACAGGAAGAATCTGGAATATAGCACAGAGATGGGGCCCAGGTAAGAATTAATTGGATGTCAATGAAGATTACAACACTAAAGCATGATATACCCCAGTGATCCTCAATGTGTAGCTGTAATGTTGCATGTGGCCCTTCCAAGTACCACATATGGTTCCTGTGGAATTCGCTGGATGAGAGCTTTGAGAGCAAGAGAAAAAAGAAACTCTTTCCTTCAAATTCAATTTTAGCAGACTTGAGCAGTTGGGAGAGGCTGTGGCAAGTGGAGTCAGAGAGCCTCACAACAATCAGTCATGCTGGGATGCCTCACCATTCCACTGCGATGTTTGCATCACGGCATAGCAGCAATATGAATTGATTGTGTGACCACATCCCCTTCGGAGCCTAATGCAAAGTCAGGATATTACTCTACCAGTGCCTTTATGATGCCATGCAATGATAAAACAACTCAGTAACTCAGCAAGGCTAAGGATTACTCATGTGGGCAATGATTCAGTGTTACCATTTACATGGGTGAGGCTTTATTTTTATATACTGGATAAGGGACAAATAAGTAAAAGACTAAGAACACAGATGAAGGAAATCAGAAAGAAGAAACAGAGCTAGACAGGGAACAAACAAATAAAGAAAAATATGATGGGCTAAATTAATCCCAGGTGTAATTCTACTGACTTTAGTGGGTGTACACCTGGGATGAATGTGGCCCAGAGAATGAGGGCAGTGAGATGAAGAAAGAACACTCAATTACCAAACATTACGCTCTACAGCAGGATGGTGCCATGTCTGGGTGGATTTTTGCTATAATTCTGTGAATCTTTTCACCTTGATCTAAAGAGGACTGTGGAAATGCATCACCTAAGAAGAGAAACATTGTGCAAAGCTACCTGTTGGATGACCAGGGTGTTAATAAAATTATATTGTCCAGCACAGTGGCACTGTACATGCAGCAAGGTGCTGCAGAATTCCAAAGTGTCCCACACTTTAGAGAAATATTCTCAGCTTGCTTTAGTTGGGCTTTGGAAAAGAGAGACAGAAAACTCCCTGTGAAGCTGCCAATGAGAATTGCATTACAACCCACTTTTCTTCTGACCATTTGGAAGTTGGCATAACCATGGTCTAATACTGTGGAGGTGGAGATGTCTAGAGAAGAAAATTAACTGACTGTGAACCATTCAAAATCAGTGCACATGCTGCTTTTTCAATCTAGTTCCAGTTGAACCCTTATATCAGGTCTTATTTGATATCCATATAACTAGAGAAGGTCCTGAACCAAAATTCTAGCTTCCAACATCCCTGAATTAGGAAGCTGACCACCCCTAAATTTCAAGGTGTGGACCCATACGTCATAACTTTTGGCCAACAGGAAGTGCTGAAAACATGGCTGTCGAAGTGTATAGAGAGGTAAATATAAGGGGAGAATTTCATGGAAAGAGTCAGTTAGCATCCTGGAGGATTTCCCCACAGCACCTGTTTGTTATTTGGTATATGTTACAAATGCTCTGTTTGCTCTTCTGGGATGGAATTCCAATCAAAGTGAAATCTTTGTTAAACAACTCTCCTTTTAAAACAGGGGTCTCAAACATGCGGCCCGGGGGCCACATGTGGCCCGCGAAGCCCTTCCCTGCGGCCCGCCAAGCTTCCTGTCGTCCCCCCCCCATAGCAGTTTGCGGGAGGGAGGGGCCAGAAGCAGAGGCTTCTCTGCTGCCTGGCTGGGCCACGCGTGTTTCTAGCTCTGGACTTCCTATATTGCTCTTGCTTTGTTTGCCAAACAGCTGTTGGTGGTGCCTAGCGCTTTCCAGGAGGGAATGGGGAGCTGCGTGCTCAGAGGAGGAGGTGGGGCAGGGGTGGGACCTCTTGGAAGGGGTGGAGTGGGGGCGGAGCTGGGGCAGCAAGGGCGGGGTGTGTGTCAGTAGTGCGGCCCTCGGGCCAGTGCACTAGTCCTCATGCGGCCCTCATGGTCATTTGAGTTTGAGACCCCTGTTTTAAAAGCTGTGGTGTCAAATACTGCTCAGAAATGATCTTTCCTTTAGTCTAAAAAAAAATAATCTTCACACACTCCATGCCTTTGTAGTGTCACAAACCTAGAGGTATTTATTTCTCCAGAAGATTTAATCCTTATCACTCCCATCTGCTTCTTGTGCACCTGAATCTCATTTGGTTTTAAATCTCTGCAGCTTCTGTTTTCCTCTCATTAAATCAAGTTATCAGACTGGTTGTTTAGAGAGAGAAGGCCATGCAAAATGGAGGGGGGCAAATTCTCTCCTCAGTAATGGCCTGTAGCAGGATGACAGGTGTTTATGCAAGGTCCAAGAGCCTGTCACTAAGACCAATCAGCAGGAAAGCTCTGACTCTCTCTGCTGGACCATTAAGACCAATACCCAGCAGAGAGAGTCAGAGCTTTCCTGCTGATTGGTCTTAGTGGCAGGGTCTAGGACCTTGCATAAACACACAAAGCTGTTCCATTGACTCACACTGATCCCCATCCCAGATGGGTCCTATTGGCTTCAATCTAGTTTATAAAAACATTTGACCCTCTCTCTGAAGAAGAGTGAGCCAGAGACAGGGGCAGAAGGAGCCTCCAATCCTGAAAGCAGTCAAGTGAATGGGCAAGCTCTTGTGGGATGCTTGTTTGTTCTTCAAGTTAGAAGTAAAGGAAACCCCAGGAGAGAAGTAAATTTGGACCTTAGTCAATGTATGTAATATATTAAGAACAGGTCGGGTGGGAATGCCCCCTACTTCAACACCAATGGCAGGAAGAGAAGAATTTGGTCCAAAATCCATTTATGAGTTTAAGGCATTCAGAGTCTACAGTGGTAAGGGCCAAAAAATTAGGTAGCTCTCTAAGCAAAGGATCCTGATCAATAAGTGACTGTGATTTTCAGAATTTTATAAAAGGCCCACTTTTGTGGCAACTTTTTACATGGTCACAAAACATTAGTGCACAGAAAAGTACCATCTTTTAAAACATGTGCTGATGTTGCTGCTGCAACACATATATTTCTAGGAGAGGAGGACTTTTTCCAGTAATTCTCTGTTCTGAATGAATTCATCATCCAATGCTGAATAAGTGTTAGAGCTGCTCTTTTATTCAAGGTAGATGCTAATAGTCACCACACTCATTTAAATTTTCAGTCCAAATTCTGCTCACCAGACTGAACTCTCATTCCACGGGACTGTTTGTTATCTCTGATAAGCAGAGAGCAAGTTTTACTTAGTATAGCAGTGTGTCTTGAACAAAGATTTTGCATTCACAAAGGTTTGATTGATGAAATAAAAAAAGAAAAAGAAAATGTAAGATGCCCTAAAAGAAATTCCTGTGACACCAGGATGTTATATGAAAAATGAGGACTATACCACTAAAACTGGGATGCATGGTCTCTTCACCTGTCAGTGTCATACATATCTGTTCAAGACTATCATTATAGCTTTCAAAGGAAGTGAAATTGGCTAGTGGGTTTCACAGGGGTGTGGAAAATACAACTGCAAGGCTTTGTGCCTGACCTTACCATCAATTCACTATCCTCAGCCCAGTCATTTGACCCCTAGTGCCTCAATTTACCTAGATGCTTAGAATAAATAATAATCATCATAATAATCCCTTTCTATGTCATAGGGATCCTGTAGGACTTAATTTGTGAATATAAAGCTCTGTGAAATCCTCAGAAGAAGTATTCTATGGGACTGATCCACATCCCACTGAAGTTAGTTAGTATATGCATTGATTTCAGTGATCTTTGGCACAGGCCCTATAAGAATAATTGTTCTGTTTTCATGTAGTTTTTATTCACACCTCTGTAGTTATTTCCTCCTTTCTTTTTAACTAGACAGTTTTCAATTTTTATCCTATGTGATGACTCTCTGGTTAGTTTCCACGTGCACCTGCTTTGTGAATCCATGTAACAGCTTCCTAACAGTAATAACCTGTTTGTGGCAGCTAACGCTACTGTCAGGGAACTTCTATCGCTGAAGTATCTACAAGGGTCAGGCATCAGCTGTGGTAGCTTCCCCACAGTGCTAGCAGTGTGCGATCCTCTGCTGCCAGGGAAAAGTGGGGTTTAAGGAATATGTTTCCTTGCATCCACACCTTGTCAAATGTAGCAAGGACCCTGGCAGTGTGGAGATTATAACTGCCCCTGTTAATACAAGCTAGAATCTGTGCAGTGAACACTTCCCTGGGAGAAAAGAGAATTGAAGGTAAAGATTGTCTCCCAAAGGAAGGTCACACAGACAAGTTCTGCCAAAGATTGTGACAGCATAGCACTTAGAGGACTTCAACTGAAGCATACCCACTTATCAGTTTAATTTTATCCAGGGGCCAGGAGCCAGGAGTCTTGGGTTTTGTTGCCGCTGACTCATTGTGTCCTCAGTTAATCTTGCTGTGACTGAATGTACCCATCCATAAAATAGAAAACACACTACCTGCCTCAAAGGGACATTGATAATTCATGTTTGTGAAGCGATTTAAAATCACCTTATTAAAGGCACCCTGAAAATGTAAAGCAGCAGCCAGGGAGCTGGCTATGAAGAGAAGGCCAGGCAGTGTGGGAGCAGTTATATTCTGCAATGAGGTCAGTTAGAAACTTGTGGTAGCTATGAAATTCCAACCCACACCCCCAAAGCCACAGGACCTTGTTGTGGGGCCAGCACACTGTTATAAACCATTTTTCTTTGATGTTGAAATCCCAGTAGGATCCACTGTATTATATACCTTGAGGATGGAGGTAGGGTGTCATTCTCCCACTCCTAGGACACACAACTCTTACACTGCTGTCTCATTTCCATCCAAAGAACAGTCCTCCAGAGGTCTGCTTCCTGTACCTGGTACTTGCACTTCTGGACAAACATTCAACCTCTTGTCAAATGGGTTTCTTCTCCTCTCTTTTGGGCTATTGGTGGGATCCCATTGCTTCCACCTGTTTGTTGGGGTTACACCAGCTCCTAGGTGGCTGGTGGCGGGTTCCACATGGTCAGGGGCAACTGTTGTAGGTGCTCCACGCATTAGGTTTTTCCAGCTCTAACCCCTGAGAACACTGATGGTAACAGGGGATTTCTTTATTAGAGCTGCTGGAAATAGGATGCAGGTTACCTAGCGCCATTGCTTTAGGTTACAGCACAAACGAGATGGTACTCCACAGGTCTTAATTCAGCCCCTAGGTGCAGTCCAGTGGCATCAAAGTAGGGCTTCTCATGCCAGGAGTAATCACTCCAGCCCTCCCCTTTCCTGGAGACAAGCACACACTGGCCTGCACATCCTCCAGCCAGAGTCCAGTCCCATTGTTCAGTGCCTGTGGTCTCATTCAGGCCACTCCACATAGCTGTCCCAATCTGCAGGCTCCTCCTGGCTGGCCACCAGCTGTAGCTACCACTAGTACCTTTGCCTGCAAATGGCTGCTTTCCAGCTTGATTCTGAGACCTTCAGTCCCAGTTCCCAGGCTGCTGCTTCCAGCCCACTGCTCTAGCTCCCATGCAGCCTCTGCTCCCTCCTCTCTGAACTCAGATGTCACTTCCCTTTCCTGTTCTTTGGAGATTATGGAGCACTCAGAGGGCTGGATGTTGAATTGGGGATTAACATAGTGCCCTGTAATGAGCCAGCAGGTATTGTATTAATACCCAGAACCACAACGTTGTGTGTGAGTTAGGTTGCTCTTTACATAACATACCTAATCCAAAAATCACAAAAGCAAAAAATAGAAAGTCAAGGCACCTAATAGTACATCCCTTCTACTCTTCCTCACAGACACCCACTCACCACCGGAACTACCACCATACACCACAGACTACACATCACAACCTTAATTCTGCCCTAGTAGGGGTGTCAACCTTCTAGCACTCCCTTCCCCAAACCCATCACCAGCTTTCTCCCAGCCCTCACCCCTTACTACATTCTGCATATTTCTGGAACATCACACTCTCTCATGATTGGGGAATGGAGGGCTGGGATCCCTACTGGGGTGGTGTGAAGGTTGTGATGTGTGGTATCGGTGGCGTATGTTGATTGTTCCAATGGTGGAGTGTGTGTCTTTGCATGGAGGAGGAGGAATAGAAGGTGTGTACTGTTAGGGACCTTCACTTTTAATTTCCATGCTTATGTGGTTTTATGTTGGGTATGTTATATACAGAACAAACTTGACTGACACACAACAGCGTGTATTAATTTCCCAGGGATATTCAGATTGAAAGTAGCCATTGCTCCATTACATAAAGCCCAGACGACATGGTGATACCACTCCAGACTTGGATGACCACTGTGACAGAGCTCCTGGTTCAAGATGTACCAACAGCTACTGCTTGATAGAATCAGAGAGGTAGCCGTGTTAGTCTGGAATTGCAGAAGTGACAAAGAGTCCTGTGGCACTTTAAAGACTAACTAAAGTATTGACGCATAAGCTTTCGTGGGCTAATGCTTGATAGAAGATCCTAGTCATCATAAACTATGAGCTCACTCAGCTTATGGCTAGGTAAACCAATAGTTTTAATATAAAACTAAATTTTTCCTTTTAAATTAATAAAATTATTACATAACCCAGAGACCTCACTGAACTCTATGTATATTTTTTAAAATTTACTTTCTACGCTCCCCCCCCCCACACACACACTTTATATTTTATTGCTTGGAAAAATGTGGAGAGTCAATTAGAAGGGCACAATGAACTTTAGACCTAAATAAACCAGAAAGATGAAGCATTTAATATTGTTTATTACATTAATGAAGTTTTCAGAGGCTAGTGCAATTTTGATCATGTAGTTCCATCAGATGGTTTCCCATGTTTTTTTCTTCTGAGTGATATCCATAGCAGAGCATTATTGAAAAGAAATCCAAACTGATGGAATTTCATAGGTACTAAAAACCCACACTGCTAGAGTCCTACGGAAGGACACTACTGTTAAAATGCACATGCTGCTGGAGTCATAGCTGCCCTTTGAAGCTCAAACACAGGCAAGTGAAGTTTCTTGATTACTTTTTCACCGTCATAAGTTTTTGGTGAGGAGGACAGAGTACAGATTCAACCCCAGAACACAGGATGTAGACACATGATTAGAAAACGAAGCAGGACAAAAATACAGACATAAGAAAAGAAAAGAACAGAAACTCTGAGTGAAGATGTGAAAAGACACAATGGCAAGCTAGGAGTTCTGGCAAAGAAATCAAGTAAGGGAATTGGAGTTGGATGTTTGGTAGATCTTGCTAATGGGATTCAGCAGAGGCCAGGGAGGATATGGTTCTTCCCTGGCATCAGCACTCCCAGCCCCTGATCTGGGAACCCCCAAAAGCTTCTCTGCCAGAACTCTGTGGGGATGGTGCTTCATGGAATTTTGGAGAGGGCAAGGATGAGAAAGACATCAACTGCTCTCTGCAAAATTGTCACCTACTGACCCTCATGATACCTGCTTGAGAGCAGCATGAGTCTCCTCCCCCCCCCTCTCTCAGCACTGTTTCTACTGAGCAGAGAATCTAGCACAGCTCTTTCCTTCAGAAGGAGGAGGACAAGAGGGGAGCATGGAGGAAATGTCTCTCTATGGGATTAAGAGGATTCCTATCCCTGCATATTCTGGAGATCTACAGTGTTGTGAGGCTGCACTCCCTGTTTACTCCACAAGGCCCATAAACCTTTCCCCAAAAGGGAAGATTTGATTAAAATACCATGAGTTTCCTGGGCCTCTTGACACCTTCCATTGAGTATGATTCAGTCCATAAATAGACAATTTAGAACATGATAATTTTAGGTCTACATCGAAGTCATGAAGAAAGGTAAAGGGAGTTGATCCAATTCTTAGCATTGACAAGGCTGTGAAATGGGATTGTTAATATTAACATTAAATGTGACTGAAAATTTAGGGCATTTAACCTAAAATTTAGTAAACAGCATAAATAACGAATTCAGAACTTCATGCAAACAGTGATACACAAGGGACTATGATATGACAGAGGAAGAAGTGGGCAAATAGATATTATAAGTGCATTTGAGATGCATAGACTTATGTCAGAGAGGGCCTCTTATGCAAAATCAGGAGGCTGTGCTTAAAATAAACTCCCAAATGGAAAATGTATTGTATTGTATGGCCTTTTGTGTGTGAGAGAGAAAAGAGTCACGCAACATGCTGGCTGCCTTAGAGAGAGCCAGAAGCTCACAAATAAGCAATATTTTTAAAAATTGCAATACTAAATGGTGCCATTGTGACCATAAATGGCACTCTTTGATGATATAAGAAATAAGCTCTCCATGTGACTGCACTGGCAACAGGAGATGGATGAGATGACTTAAGAGGTCTCTTATCTGTAATGTCATGATCATGTCACACAGCCTCAAGTCTGTGGATTTCAGTAACATTGCCAATGGCTTCTTGTACTTTTCTCTTTCATCCGGAGAGCTTAACTGATTACATCGTATCACACTCAATTAAAGTTTTCTAATACAAAGGACAAGTTAAAAGCAGCAACAGACAAGCACTATTCAAATCTACAGGAATGGATGAGACAAAGAAATATTTCAGACTGACAGTTACCTGCTGGTATCCTGTTTGCTGATTCCTTGGCAATTATTTAGCTATGGAAGGTTATAAATGACTTTTTATTCATTAAGTTTAATTGGCTAAAATAAAAATTCCAATTAAGCTTCTAAAATTAAGATATTTAAGGCCAAATCTGGAGCTGGTGTAAATTGACATAGCTACATTGAAATCAGTGGAAATACATTGATTTGCACCAGTTATGGGTCTGGACCTCACGGTAATTTCAAGTCTGGGAAACCTGGCCAGCCAGCAGTTAAAACGTATCAGTGGAGGAGGGTGGGTTAGAGTAGGAAAAGAAGTCAAGAAAAAAGGTGAACGAGAAGGAAAATATTTCTGGAGAATCCATGTAGGTATGGAAACACCTTCTGAAATACCTGGAAAATCATTTCTCCTTCCCTTCCCTACCAAAATCTTTGTTAATGAGTCTGTGTTTCTTTTGCAACAGCTGTTGGCCTTACTAAACAATGCAGACTGCCAGCTCTAGGTCTTGCTTTAATTGTCAGTACCATGCAGGCAAACCACAGAACATTGGTCTTAAGTCCTAGGGCTTTTTTCTACACTCATTGAAGTCAATGGTGAAGATCCACTGACTTAAATAATGCATGATTAAGGTCATAGCAGGTAACTGAAAACAAATTGTTCTTCAAAGGGTCTTTTTTAAATTGTATTTTTTTAGACTCAGCTGTATTTTTTTAGACTCAGCTCAAATATCTATTAATAGCTTGGGAGTTTACCAGTTTTGTTTTCTTTTTCAATTAAAAGCTTTTCTAGTCACTGTTAAGATTTTCTTTCATGATTTATAAAGAAACTGGAACACACAAATTGTGTAAATAATAGATAAGCACCCATGTTATACCAGACACTTAAGGGGCTGTGGGGGACCTAAGAAAATTACACAGAAACTTTGTGTGCAGGGAAAAGGGGGTGGAAAAGACTCATTACATAAGGCTAAAATAATGAGAGAAGGAGTTAGTGTAAAATTAAATATGGAAACATTTGTTTTGGATCAGAGGAAATATTTAAGAGTGGGGACCATTTAGTCTTGGTATAAGTATGGAGATCAAGTACTCTCATCTTCAGCAATGTCCAGTAAGAGTCTAGATATTTTTGTGGTGGGATTAATATAGTGAAAACTCTCTGTGATTCAGGAGCACAGACTGGCTAGATTAAGAATTCCTTCCCATCTCTACCCAGTTATTGATCTCCTATTAGGCTGTAATTGCACTGGGGAGTTCCAGTGATATCAGCAATTGTAGAACGATACTAATTGAAGTTTACAGTTGTGAACTATGCCTCACAAGTTGAAAAGTGACTGACTATGGGGATAAAATACTTGAAGTCACTGACTGATGACATTATTGTCCTCCTGTTGTAATTTTTTCAACTTAAGCTGAAAAGTCAGTTTTATACTCTTTAAAAAATGTTGGGTTTTTGGTGGTGGTGGTTTACTCTAAATATACCTGAACTAAATGTAGCATTTGTGGAGGCTGCTCTATTTAAACTTACAAGCTCATGTGGCACTCTGAATCAGTGACAAAGCCCCACCAGTAATAGCAGGAGCGATCCTGAATAAAAGTGGAAATGTTCCTTGGTTGATAGTTTATGCCCCTCATATTCATTTCCTTTGGGGGAGAGGGTAGCATCTAAATTTGTTTTTAACTTAATATTACTTTAA
The DNA here is from genome assembly GCA_032164245.1 of Sternotherus odoratus. NCBI lineage: Eukaryota > Metazoa > Chordata > Testudines > Kinosternidae > Sternotherus > Sternotherus odoratus. The sequence continues at coordinate 52,447,771 of JAVMKO010000006.1, read as the reverse complement.
AACTTCCTCTCCCTCCTATGGTTTATGTCCCATAATGGGGACAACAAGCTTATGAAACTGCAGAAGAGCAAAAAAGTGTACACCAAATGCTGCATTAAGTTGTGACAAAAAGCTTAAATATCTCTTTGCTCTGAATGTATTCTAACACAGGATGATGCTCTGGTGCTTATATTTACAATAATTGACTCATGTGATTCTCTCTCAGCCAGTGGGTTATGGGTCAAGATGTTTTATGTCAACCTTCAAATTGACAACACAAGTTGATTAGAGGTGATCATCTTGGAGGGCAATAGTACAAAGCTATTTTAAGTCACTTGAGTGCCTCAGCCAATTGGATTGTTGCTTGGAAGTTGAAAAAATGTGTGTGTGTGGGGGGGGGAGGGGAGTATGTTTTTATAAACCAAATCCTGAAATCCTTACTTAAGCAAAATTTCCAGTGAAATTGGCGAGTTTCGCCATAATAAGGACTTCAGGATTTTGTTCTGTATTACATTGTTAAATATTTAAATACAAAGCTTAAATGTTTCTATCTGAAACTTTCCAGTTTGCATTCCACATACCCAGTACATTATATTGCATCACTGTAATGTTATAACAATAATCATGTGAGAGTGTAGTATGAGGATGACTTTTGATATTGTTTGATCTTCAGAAATGTTTTAGAACACTCGTAGTTTTAGTACTTGCCTAAAGGTGCCATTTACTGTAATTGTGTAGAGGCTCATTAAAAATGCAAATGTTAGTGATTAGGGTCAGCAAGCATTAAAGTTAACCAGTGCTTGTTCTGCGGGGTGTCCATGTTTCAGTGAGATCGCAGCAAGAGGCACTGAAACGTCTGGAGACAGTTTCACGATTCTGTCCGGAGACAGTGATTTGTTCAGGACAGTCTATAAATCCGCAGCAGCCAATGGTTAGGAAAGAAAGAAGCGGTAATGTCACCCAGACAACCGCAAAGCCCTTCTTGTGACTCCCTTGCAGGAGAAGCAGGGCGAGACTCCAATAATCCCTTCTCGGGACCCGGTGCTTGGGTCTGCAAAGGAGCACTGGGGGATCCTGCCTTGTCTTTTGGAGCGGGTGGTGGGGAAAGCACAGCCCCTTCCTCCGCTCTCTCGCCCTGCAGGGGTGTGGTGCAGGGTAAATCCGATGCGGCCAGGGGGAGAACTCCAGCACCATGGAGAGCTCCCGGAGCCCGCTGGAGCCATGGGGGGATATAGGGTGGGATTAAATCTCCCTGCACCGGCTGGGCCATTGATTCCGGCTGACCGGTCACTGCCTCAGTAAAGGGGCTGCAAGAAGCCCAGCGAGGCTGCATTACAAACACTTATTTTTTCTCTCTCCTTTGCATTACAAGCCACATCCAGGTCCCCAAATTCCCGTCTAGCTGGCTAGACTGAAGCAGCGACAGCTCCTCGCAGTCGCTCCCTAAGACTGTTTTCCTTGCACTGAAATCCCCCCTCCCATTGCCTCCCGCCGTTTCATGGGAGCCCTGCCCGCGGTCCGGGTTTCCCCGCCGAGTTCGGGACCCCAGACCAATTCCCGACCCCCTTTCTCTCGGGGTGGTGCACAGGGGTGTCTCCCTCCGCACAGCTGGGGCGGGCACCCACCCGCCTGTCTCTCCACCCCCCGCACACGGGCCCGCCAGCTGCGTCCCCGGGGCGCTCACCTCCTCTCGGACCTCCGCCGGGGCGGCCGGGCTCCGCTCGGGGCGGCTCCAAGTTGTGTCCGCGGCGGGTTCGCTTTCCGCCTCCGCAGACATTTCTCTGCCATTCCCGTCGCCTCAGACCCACCCGGGGGCCGCGGGGCTTCCAAGTCCCCCCTCCCGGCACCACAGGCGGGTTTTACCCCGGGACTGCGGGTTTCGCCCCATCGCCAAAGCGGGGTCCTGCTCCCGCCGAAGCCACGAGATCCAGAGCCGCTCCCCACACGCGCGCCCGCCGCCACAAGCCGACTGGAGGGTGGGGGGAGGGGAGGGGCACTGCCTCCCGGAGTCTGCAGCGGAGCGTCTCCCGGCCAACTTCGGAGCGTCCTTTCCCAAGCCCACCCTTGGCTCCCCGGAGGCGGCCCGTCCGCCGCTCCTCTGGTCGCTGGTTGCCAAGCGGGGTGTGTCTCTCTTGGGCAGACTCCCTGCTTTTGAAAAACAACCGTGTGGCCCCCCGGAGGAACAAGCCCCAGCTCCTGTTTGCCCGGAGCCCAATGCGCGGGAATCTCCCCCACGCCCGGAAATCCCAGTGTCCCCGCCTGACCCGGGAATATTCCGGGCCGCCTTGGTCCGAGCGCAGCAGCCTGTTTGTTTGTAGTCTCGTTCCCTCCTGGCCCGGGGTCCGGAGCTCGAGGGGGCGGTACTAACACTCCCCGCGAAAGATCCCGTGCACAACTCTGGGGTCACACACCTGCGCCCCCTGCAAAAACCAGCCCAGTCCTGGGCTTGTTCTCCTCCTTCTCCCCACGGCGGCGTTCTGCCTCACGAGCGCTTCTACCATCGCCCAGCGCCTCTGCTCTGCCTCCTGACGTGCGAACCTGCGAAGAAAGGCCCCAGGCTCGCTCCTGCCTCCTCCCTTCCCCCACTACGCACCTCACTGCTTCCTTAGCCCCTCTTTTGTTGGCATGAGTTTCCAACAGATTCCCGGCCCCGCATTCCCCTCCTGCAAACTGGCTGCCCTGTCATGCCTGGCCTGTAAGACTGGGATCCCTTTGCGCCCTGGAGGTTTATATTTTGAAAAATGCTTTTTAAAGTCTCATGAGTAGGCAAGTGAGCACACAGGAAGCATCTCTATTGGCTTTAGTATTCCCTCACCCTGGCCGGCAATATCATGTTACTTTTTTAAAGCTGGCCCCCTTTCTGATAAATTCCAGCCCAGTTTAAAGAATCTGACTGCTCCATGGGGTGGTGATCCAGGGTCAGGAGATGCTTGGCACATGAGTTCACTTGCACAACCAAAAGCAATATGTAATATTTCTTCTCATATTACAGCAGTGAACTGTGCTGGGATTTAGAAGAACTGGTCTGAATGAACTAAATGGGTTAAGGGTACTCTTTCATTTAATGTGGGTCAAGTACTAGCTGTACACTCCTTGCATATCTAACGGGAGGCTGCTTGAAGGGCAATTGTGAGGCAGAGAACTGCTGCAGCTAACTCTGGAGACCTGGCTATGGACGCTTGATCCAAGATAATAGAATAATAGAACTGGAAGGGACCTTGAGAGGTCATCTAGTCCAGTCCCCTGCACTCATGGCAGGACTAAGTGTTACCTAGACCAGGAGTTGGCAACCTTTCAGAAGTGACGAATCAGAGAGGTAGCCGTGTTAGTCTGGAATTGCAGAAGTGACAAAGAGTCCTGTGGCACCTTAAAGACTAACTAAAGTATTGAAGCATAAGCTTTTGTGGGCTAATACCCAGTGTGCTGAGTCTTCATTTATTCACTCTAATTTAAGGTTTCGTGTAACAGTAATACATTTTAACGTTTTTAGAAGGCGTCTTTCCATAAGTCTATATAATACATAACTAAACTGTTATTGTATGTAAGGTAAATAAGATTTTAAAAATGTTTAAGAAGCTTCATTTAAAACTAAATTAAAATGCCGAGTCCCCAGGACCAGGACCCAGGCAGTGTGAGTGCCACTGAAAATCAGCTCGCATGCCGCCTTTGGCACCCGTGCCATAGGTTGCCTACCCCTTATCTAGACCATCCTTGAGAGGTGTTTGTCCAACCTGCTCTTAAAAATCTTCAGTGATGGAGATTCCACAACCTCCCTAGGCAATTTATTTGTTTTTTACCCCTTTTATCCTTACTCAGAGACTTTCAGCAAGTCTGTCTCTCATTTCTATTTCAACCTTAGCCCAGTCCAAGTATATACATTTTTAATATATAAGGCAGCACTTCCTCCCTTTTTTCATTGCCTGTCCTTCCAGAGCAAACGGTACCCTTCTACACCAATATTCCAGTCATGCATATTATCCCACGAAGAAGGGGAGGTCCACTGTTTTCAGGTCTGGTCACAGCCTATGGAAGTCAAGGGAAGGACTCTTCTTTAGTTCTGTGGACTTTGGATCAGAGCTGCAGTGCACACACCCCTGACATAGTTGAAAGGCATCAGCCCAGGTGAGCCGAGCGGCATAGAGGTTCCAAGCTGAGTCAGACTGAAAGGAAAAACAAGGACCTTGATGAGTTCCGAATGTAAGATATATTTCCCCCCAACTTACTGAATATTCATTCACCTGTACTAAGCAAGAACCTACCCAATGAGGGCTGGGGCAGCCTTGGACAATGGTATGAAGTGTAGTGATTTGCTTTCATTTCCATAAATTCTCTCATATAGTTTTGTATGTTGAATAAACTTTGATTTGCTTAAATTAACCTGGGGGTTTCTAGGATTATTGCTGCCAGCTGACCCCAAGGGTTGGTAACCAAAGGGACTGAGTGTGGAAGAGGTAGAGATTCTGTGCCTAAGCCCAGCTGGGGCTCTTTGTTTGAGGCACAGACGTGGGCATCCTGGCACACTAGGTACTGTCAGTGCTCTGGCTGTAGTTGAACCAAAGCATGGAAAAAGCCTAGAGACAAGAGGAAAACTGAGGTGGGGGTGGGGGTGGGGGTGCAGGGGAGGAATGGCTATTACTGTACCTGATAATTAAGCATCAGAAAGTGGTCACATCTCACTTGCTATTGCTTCAGTCTTGCTAGCTGCAGACTCAGTGCATCAGTTTGTTATCAAGGTTGTCTTCATAACCAGAAGGGACAGAAAAAAAGCCAAAGTTAAATTCTAGAGAGGACAGCAAAATCCATGCAAAGAAGCTCATTTTGCAATTCCATAAATGCATAGGATCAGTGCCACTGGCGCTATCTGCCTGAAGGAGCTATTTTTTCCCTTTATAAGCTCCTCTCTCTATTCTAACACATATTAAATATGCATAATTATGTATATGGTGCTTAAAGTATGATAAGCACTTTACAGGCAGACACACAAAACTCAGCTGTCCTACCCTAAAGTTCCTCCCCCCCCCCCCCCAAATCAGGGCTTGGTGCATAGTCTTGTTCTCTTTACATGGCTAGCAAAACAGGAAACAAAATACATTCTCAGTGACACCTCCTCTCTGCAGAGAAGTAAAAGGTGGGTGCAGTCAGTATCTGCAGCTACTGTAAGGTCAGACTCAACCACTCAGAGAGGGAGCATGAGTTCATTAAAGTTTTGATGACCCTTGACCCTTGTGACCCTTGATGTTTGTTGTCTGCCTTTCAGATGAGACAGAAAACAGAGGTCCTGACCACTTCTGATTACTAGAGATCTAAAACTTCATCAAAAGAGAGATATTAAACCTTCTGTCCTGATCCAGTTCCAATTTGGGTAATTAAATTATGACTAATTCCTCCCCCCCCCCCCGCCACTCCCCGAACACTAGTGTGAACTTGTGTACTGTTAAACAGCTACCACATTCTGTTCCAGAAGTAGCTGCATTTCAGTAGGGGGCAGAGTGATTCCTATAGGTGTGGTCTGTAAATTGACATGTTTACAGGTATATTGGGATCATCCTGGATGAGAGGTGCTATTATTACAAGTGGATTACATCACAGTGTCCTAAAAGTGTTGCATTACCGGTCATAGGAACTGTGGGGCCTGATCTGCAGTCTGTTAAAGTCAGTGAGAGTCTTTCCATTAACTTCAACAGGCTTTAGATCAGGGCCTTAGTGTAGGGATGAGTATCTGGTCTTAATTCATTTAAAGCAATATCTTTGGGTGACAGTGAAGCTGCCTTTAATCTATGTCTCTTTATCAGAGCATAACCCAGAACATGTCTCTTACTATTTTCGAAAACAGTGAAATTGCTGCAATGCTAACACTTAGGCCCAGAGCCTCAAACGCGTTTTGGCACCAAACTCCTATTGAAATCAATGTGAGTTAGGCACCTACATACCATAATGCAATCTCTGTTAATCACATTGTGAATATGTCCAAAGAAAATGTGTCTGGACCATTTACAAAATGAGCTTTAATATTCTTTTTTAAGTAAGAAGTGGAAGGGGGCATGAATAATTTATCAGCACTTGGATTGCATCCTCTATTGCTTTTACTTTGCTGCCTCTTTGGAGCAAAAAGAGACAAGTGCAAAATTCCTTCTTAGTTTGTAAGGACTTCCTATTTTCTAATGGACTGGCGCTGGGAAAGGATGCATCTCTTATGAGGGGTCTTCTGAGCCAATATTAACTGAATATTGAGGAGCTGTATAGTTGAAGGGATTGATAATTGAATATGTTCATTGAGTTGGTTGTTGTCATAGGATGACTTCAATGAACTTTGTAAAATGCACTTGAGGGTAGGGGAGCTCAGTCCAGTTTCCAGTGGACAGGTATCCTTATCCCAAATGCCACTAAGTGGAACCCTGTTGGAAGTCTCAGTAGAGAGACCTGGGATTTAACAGCAAGTGTGACAGGATATATTCTCTGTGTGGATCCCACAAAGCCCTGAGTGGCTGCGCTCCAGGCAGGGGATAGAATTGTATAGGTGAGCCAGCATGAGGAATCTTGAACAGTCATTGCCCATATACCACCTGCTCTCTGCAAAGAGGACTTTGTTCTTGTCACGTTACAGGAATTATTTGGGATCATATAGATCATTGGAGCAACCAAGGTCCGACCTATGGTGACACCAAATCTTATGTGAAGGGGGTCATAACAGGTGTCTATGACCAGGTTATGGAGGGCTAATTATGAATATGCCATTAATATGTGTGTATCTTTTTGAAACTAAAGTTATGAATACTAAATATATGGTGCCTGTACTTCAAACTTATGCTTGGCTTCTGATGGCGTGCCTGATGGCCCATTATAGGGCCATCAATTGCACAATGAACTTTGTCCACACCCGAGGAGCTTTGCCAGGAATGGGACATGCCTGGGCAAAAACTGAATTGTGGAGAGTCGGGTGATTGGACCATGTGGCTATGGACCTCCATTTTGCAACTGGACTCTGCATAAGGAGGAGGGGCTGCGCCCACAGGAGGAAGTCTATAAAGCCTGGAAGAACGTCCTCCATTTTGTCTTCTATCTTCAGCCTGCAGCCTGCCTTGCTTCCAGCTCTGAATGGACTTTGCTACACAGGTGAACTCTGGTCAAAGGTGCTGACCCATCCCTGGAGGGGATGCTTTCTAAAGACTTTTATCTGAGCCTAAAGTTTATTCTACAGCTGCAAGACTGAACCAAGAGACTTGCCATCACTGCATGTAACTGATTTCTTTTAACCTTTCTTAACCCTCACCTATACCTTTTCCCTTGTACAATAAACCTTTAGATTTTAGATTCTAAAGGATTGGCATCAGCGTGATTTGTGGGAAGATCTGATTGGTATATTGACCTGGGTCTGGGGCCTGATTCTTTGGAATTGGGGAGAACCGTTTTCTTTATTTGGGGCATTGGTTTTCATAACCATTGGTCCCCAGGACAGGTGGCTGATGGTGGTGATACTGGGAATCTGGAGTGTCTAAAGGAATTGCTTGTGTGACTTGTGGTTAGCCAGTGGGGTGAAACCAAAGTCTGTTCTATTCGGCTGGTTTGGTTTGCCTTAGTGTGGAAAAACCCCAGCTTTGGGCTGTAGTTGCCCCTTTGGAAGCAATCTGTCCTGATCTGGCACTCACAGTTGGATCCCACCAGGAACAGCACCGTCACAGTGGCGTAGTCGTGCTAGGATCCACAGATCCAGGTCAATTGAGCTTTGGGTCATAACCCCACGCTGTCCAAATTTGAATTTGGGTGTTAGGGGTTGGGTTGGTTAAAGAGTAGTTTATAATGAGTGAGCAAAGAGCATTTGAGGGCTTGGACAAAAGAGCCCTGAAAGATTTGTGTGCAGAAAAGGGAATAAGCTTTAAAAAGAGCGCTACAAATCAAGAACTAAGGGATTTGTTAATGGCCAGTGATCAGGATGCAGGAGCACAGCCATTACCTGATACTGCAGAGATTAGAAATCAGCAAGCAGCACATAAGCTGCGAATGGAGAATGAAAGGGAACTAGCAGAGCTTCGATTGTGGGAGAAGCAACGAATGGATGAGAGAGAGACAAAGACCAGGGAAAGGAATGCTCAGTTACAGAGGGAAGCTGCTGACCGAGAGAAGGAAGCATGGGAGAGAGAGAAGGAAACGTTGGAGAGACGGGAGAGCCTTCAAAAAATGGAACAAGAGACAGCCAAACTTCAGTTCCAAATACAGGAAGGTAAGAGGACGTCATCGCCACCTGGTAGTCCACGTCCCCCCCCCCCCCCCCTCGCCATGAGAAAAACTGGGAAAAGATGTGTCCCATTTACAATGATTCTGAGGATATAGAGGATTTTTTGTCAACCTTTGAATGCCTCTGCAAGGTGCATCGGATCCCTGATGAGCAGCGAATGCTTGTCCTGATGACCAAACTGTCTGGAAAAGCCAGGGAGGTATTTAATGAACTGGGAGATGAGGAAGCAGTAGAGTCACATGTAGTGAAACCAAGTTGAAACTTAGGGGCATAGGAGTGGGACAAACATGGTGCTATGGAATCTTCAGACTACTGTATTGTGTTAATTGTATAAATATTATATGTATCTTTACGAGCTGGCTAGTAATTGTATTCCTGGCTAAATGGATAAGATAAAGAATGTATTCTGCTGGAACTAAAGATAATGGGGGCTGATAATTAATGCAAATTCCCTATACTGAAACAATGCAGGTAATAAGCTTTTTTTAAAAAAAGTTTTGTCTCCCTTGGGGAATCAAACACAGACTGGTTTGACCTGGTTCAAAGGCCTTGTCAGACTAATGACTTGAAACTATAAAAACAGCCCTGACCTGAGGGAAGGGTTGCTCTCACTCCATCTAAGAACTGATGAGATTGTCTAGCAAAATCAGGCCCTGCAGAAGTACCTGAAGTATTTTAGACCTTTCAGGATGTGATGTGGAAGATGACTGACCACCTGATAACCCAGGCATGCATATAAGGTGATTATAGTTTTGAAGATGTGTTTTAGCTGAAATTCTTTTCTTCTGAATAAACAGAAAGCTGGCTGGCCACTGGATAACCCTGTCATTGCCTCTGAGAAAACAGGACTGTAAGTGCTCAACTGCCATCAGAGTTGCTGAGGCAATTACAGTGAATGACAAGAGTCTGCAGTGTAAGGCCTTGGTCTAGGAGGCAGAAGACTGTGGGATTCTGTTCCGAGAAAGGGGATGGCCGGAGGCCTGAGACTAGAATTGGGGGCCCATATGGAGACAAAAAGGAAGTGTGGGGTCAGAGGTATAGTAACTCAGGGAGTGTGACAGAGGAGCTGGGAAGAGCCAACAGCACAACTAAATAACAGAGCAGTCAAGCCAAAAGTCTCACCAGAGGAGCAGCCAAAGAGGTAGATGAACTGCCAGTGGGAGTGAGACACTGGAGCAGACACTAAAAAGCAGTGGACTTCACCAGTTAAGTGTGAATATTTATCCTGTTTTGCATCTCTGAGGAGGGATGCTGAATTGTGGTTCATACCAGGTATTGTTTGGCCAAACACCATCCTAGACTAAACTCCAAAGGCCAAATCCACCTTTAGACCTCAGCAGAGTTACACCAGTGATAACCCAGTCCCAAGGTTTCTGATCCAGAAAGAGCAATCTGGACAATGCCATCCTGTAGCCAAGCTGATAGCTCGGAGGGTTCCCAAGATTGTCCCCCAGGGAAAAAAGCAGTTGCTGCTGCTTTTATTTCTCTCAAAGGCAACATGCCAGCACTCAGAGTATCCACTGCCAAACAGACTTTGGTTTTAAAATAGACTCTCCCTCAGTAATAAGATGAGACTAAAAGGTACTACTTAATTTAACTGTTAACACACACAACAATCAAGGCTCTAACAGAATTATGGAGAGCAACATGGGGTTAGAAGGACTGTACTCCCTACTGCTCCTTGTTACACTCCTTCCTCCTTATCCTCTTCGCTCCTGGTGGAGCATAAGGCGCCAACCATTCTTCTCCATTCGCTGAAGATTTGGTTGACGTTTCTGTAGCATTTGTTTTTTACATGGTGGGTTGCTAGCCCAACGCAAAACCCTCCTCCTTTCACATCTTGGGCTTGGGACCAAGCAATGGTGGAGTTCCTTGTTACACTGGAGCCTTATAATTTTAATTTTGTTTGTGACTGGGTTATCTTTGATGATTAACTTGAGGGAAGCATTGCTAGGCCATTCTCCAGTGTTATTGTTAATAGCAAAGAGACAAGATGTACCTTGAACTCTGAAGGTGTCAAGAGTTGGTGTCAATCTGATTTCTGGAGGAAGGGCATTATACATCTGTAGGTAAGAACACCTAGTCCAAGCCTCTGTGAGTTTCTCTCTGGACACTATCTGCTCCATAGTTTCTGATAGATGCAGCTGTCATGATGAGTCACTAAGCTAGTCATGGCTTTGAAAATTAAGAACTGAGCTTTGAAGTGTCTCTGGAATTGGACAGGAGGCTAATGTAGCAAGCAGAGCACTGGAAGAATGTACTCCCATCAACCTGTGTGGCTTGGTAGATGATTTACTGTGTTTTGGATTACCTGGAGCTTTCCTATGACTTTCATTTTCCTCCTCAGGTATAGTGCATGGCAATAGTGCAGTCTGGATGTGATGAATATGTAGATCACCATGACTAGGTTTGCATCTAACAGAAAGAGTTTTATGTCCTACACAGTACAAGATGGAGACGGGCATTTATCGTTGCTATTTAGGTATCCCAGAGGCAGCCAAGAACACAGCAGTATCCTGAGACTGTGTAACAGACGTGAGAGTAGACACTCTTTAAGGTAATGACAATTTCAAGGGCTTTCCCTCTTCTAACCATCACCTCCATCTTACCTGGGTTTCATTTTAGCCAGCTATTTTTTTCACACAACTGCTTATCTCTTCTAGGCCTAGAGGTCTGGGTGATGGCTCTGTGTGCAGCTGACATAAAGAAGTACAGATGCCTATCACCATGTGTATTGCTGGAGGAGGCTATAGCATCTCATGGTTTCCCCATGGGGACTAACATATATGTAAACAGAAGAGGAGACCAGCTTGAGCCTTGTGGGACAACATGGGTGAGAAGACATGACACAGTTGCTTATCACAACCCTCTGAGTTCTCAAAGATGACTAGGCAAAGCCCATTGATTCCACAGTCAGTTTTGTGAGGTCGCTTAAGTCAGCCCTTCATGATCAGCAGTGTCAGTGGCTCTTGCCAGATCTAGCACCATTAGCGTAGTTGTACAGTATTAAATACTTTCTGATGGCTTGATCCTAGTCCCAATACAATATAGCTGTCATACAGGGGATCTACATTCATTACTGAGTTTTCTGCACTGAGAGTGTTGCAAAGGCAATGCAATTTTACTCTGTGTGTATGTGTTCGCCGCCTCTTAAGCTGCTCCCTCTGTCTTAAACTCTGAGTAGCATTGATGGGTTATGTAGGAGCACCATTTAGACCATTGGTTCTCAAACAGGGGATCGCAACCCCTCTGGGGGTTGCGGCCCGTTTTTGTGGGGGTCGCAAGCCCCAATCCCTGGGGCGGGCTGCCCGCCCATGCCCCGATCCCCCGGTGGGCTGCGGGATCCGACCCCGAGCCCCGGGGTGGCGGGGCGGCTGAGCCGCGAGTGGCGGGGCGGCTGAGCCTGAGCCCCGACCCCGGGGCTGAGAGCCCTGAGGTCCCATCCCAGGCAGAGTGGCGCGGCGAGCCCCGACCCCGGGCGCCAGAGCGGTGGGGCTGAGAGCCCTGAGCTCCGACCCCGGGGCGGCGGGTGGCTGGGCTGCGAGCCCTGGGCAGATTGGCAGGGATGCCAGCCCCGGCTTCGGAGTGGCGGGGTGGGGAGCCCCAATCCTGGGGTGGCAGGTTGGCGGTGCTGCAAGCCCCAACCCCAGCGCAGCAGTGGGGCTGCGAGCCAGAGCCCGACCCCCAGACTTCAGTGCCCGCAGGCGGCTATGAGCCTGAGCCCCAAGATTACTGTAAGTAATCCCTGACCCCAAACCCTGCTGGGCTGAGAGCCCCTGCACTCCCCAATCCTGATCTCTATACCAGGCTGTGAACCCTGACCCCCGATTGTTTCAGGTCATTAATTACTGTCAAGTACTAAAATAAAGATTTACTTGAAAATAACTTTTCTAAAAATGTTTCACTCTTGATTGAAAAGCAGTGACAAAATTCATTTTAAGCAATAGGGTTTAAATCTAGTGTTTAACAATGTTAAATATCAAAAATGTGCTTTTAATTTCTAATGGGGGGTCACACTCAGAGGTTTGGTGCTCAAAAGGGGCCGCCAATACAAAAAGTTTGAGAACCACTGATTTAGACCTCTATCACCCTTATCAGCCAGAGAATGGATAGCTATGATGTGGAGACAAAGTAACAGAAGGAGAATGGGAAGAATCCTTGAGTACCTCTAAAATGAAAAGTCCTTCCAGAGATCCCCAAGGATAATTTGATACAGGGAGCAAGCCCAGTGCATTCAACTATTTTAAGTTGTGTGAAATGTCAGGCTTAGGCATTTTGACAGGATTCCTTTAAAATCTGCCACAGTAGACTTAAATACATCCGTTATATTACTCAGACTTTGGCAGACAGGTCCAACGGCAGTAGCAATGAGGGAAAACCTCCTGTGCACAAGAGGATGAAATTTAGAAGCATCTATTTCATTAGTGGTATTTTGGGGTGTGATGCCAGTAAAAAAAAGTGACTCAACCGTCAGTTCAGATATTTTTCCTTTAGTCATTCTGTGTATTGATGAGGATGTGTTTGCCATCTGTACAAATGTAGAATTTCACCTATAGTTCTCTCCAAATCAAGTGCTTGACTTATGATGTACAATACAATAGAAGTATATCTACTTTGACTACACCTTCCCATTTGCAAGGGAGTCAACCCTCAGGAGTGTCAGCGGTAGGCTGATATTTGGAGGAAAAATCTTTCCTAACTGGGAGTTATTTTGGGATTGGGATGGAGATGAGACAATGAAGATACCTTAGTCTGTTAAAAGTAAATTATATCAACTTCTCCAGAAATATTATTTTTAGTTGTTGAAGGCTTGTATTATTTCAGAGTCTGTCTTCATAGCCTGATAACATTATATACAGGAATCCAATAAAACAAACAACTAAGAGGAAATCCCACACTAATTCTCAGAAGCCAACATACTGCTTGGCAGATGCATTGCTAGATATAATGAGCAAATATTGTTTAAAAAAAAATCCACACATCCCCATTCATATGTTTACACTTTGGCCACAGATTTTTTTTTAAAACGAGTAAGTAGAAGTTTTACTGTAAACATCCCTGGCTTATAAAGGCCTGTAAATCCACAACAGTCTATTCAGTGAGTTGTACCTGTTGAGATTAGTACAGTAGGCCTGGGTTCAAATCCCCAAAGGCTGGAAATCTAAAAGAAAAGCCATCCAGAACTCTGTAGGTGGATCTCTGGGTACATATGGACATGCACACTGGCTTTGCTTGCCTCTCAATTTGTTCCACTTGCAACAAAGCTGTCATTGACTCCAGCTGTGCTCATACGGATGTGTGCGATGGGGCACCTGCCCTGCATTGGTCCTGATAGGGTTAAAATACCCTGGAGGGCTGCCAGGACAGAGCCAATTAGGGCAGCAGCTGGATGAGCCAATCAGGGCTCAACTGGCCTATATAAAAGGAAGTTGTGGACTAGACCAACTGACTATGCTGCAGGAAGCCCAAAGGAGGAGACTATCCTTGTGAAAAGGGCTAGGACTTGCAGGCACAAGGTGTTAAACTGGGGGCTTGTGGTGAGCTATAACTGGGAATGAAGATGATTATCCAGGTTCGTGACTGAGGGGAAGGAGTCCATAGAGTCTAATACAATGTCTGTCTTTAATTCTATGTAAAAAGTATTGCAGTTCACCTCTTATGACTCCTGGAACTGGACTAGGAACATTTTGTTAGCTGAATAATTTAACAGATGCACACAAGTAAGTTGGTATTTATAAATTATAGGACAAATATGAAGATGCATAGGTATGATTTATTGATAGAGCATAGACTATATATAGCATCTTTGATTGTAGTATTAAAACTGATAAAAGGGGGGGGAAGATGAATACAACTGGCAGCTCTGACATGAAGGTGTCTTGTCTGGGAGAAATTTTATAATTTAATACTGAGTATTTTTATACCTATCTGACAGAAAATATTATGGATACTTCCCTATTTCATGCCTACAGTACATGTCATATACCATGCAGACCTCAGAACTTGTACAGAAGATTTGAGCTCAATCAGAGATTAAAAATACCTATTCCTGTTAGGTCACCTTGTCCATCCCTCTTACAATGTAGCATTGCTCTCTGTAGATTTGTTAGTCATGCTTTGGCCAGTCTATTCTAGAGATTAACTAAATCCTTATAACAAACTGAAACGCAGCCTCCTTACTTGAAAGAAACTAGGGGCATAATCCAAACCCAGTGAAGTCAAGGGGTATATATTTTTGGCCATAGAAGTCCAATACAAAGTAACTTAAATAATTATTTCAAACTCCACCTATATACGTGCCCCATCCCCCCCCCCCCCCCCCAAAAAAAAAACCTGCTTTCTTATCGGTTTCCCCTAACCCCAGAACAGCAGAAACTGGGAACTACAAACTAAAGGTAAGAGTCTGATCGTTCACTCAGTTTTACACTGGTGTAACTAGCAAGGTTTCAATGAAGTGCAGAAGGAGGCATTAAGTCTCACAGGGTGTAACTAGGAGCATGCCTCCCAGCTGGGTACACGGACATACACAAGCTGTGCTCAAGCTAGCATGCTAAAACTCGTAGCAGTGTGTACACCATGGCATGAGCAACAGTCCAACCCTCTGGGTTTGTATGCAGGGGGCTAGACTGTGCTGCACTGTCCATACTTCTAGAAGCAACACGGTTCTGTGTGAGCTAGCATCATCTTTCATTCTCTTCTAGTTCCTTTAGCAAACGCAAAGCACAGCTCTGCCAGCAGAAGAGCTGCACTCTTACCCTGAAAGGGCAGCCTCAGAGGATCTCCAAAAACTCTAGGGTTTCCTTTTCTGGGAACCCACAGAGGTAGTTAGGTGTTCCTAACATGAGGGATAACTATAGCAGCTCCTAAGTGCTCAACATGCAAAGGCCAACAGCCCTGATGGCCTTAATCAGAATCAGGAAACATTAGTACATACCTGAATCAGGAACTAGAAGGGCATCATTGGGTCAGAATTGTTCCTGTGGTCTCTCTGCCTAGCTGATGGTTTGGACTGCACATCTATAGGATATTTTCTGTGCTGGCCACTCTTTTAGGGTCTTTTTGTTTTGTTTTAAATAAGAACCACAATGGAGGGGTTCTTAACTTTGCATTCCTAGAAGCAGCATGGCCTGTTGGAGGACTTTTAATGTCTGAAGAGAGGGAAGCTCTCTGTTAAGTGTTTTTGGTGTAGAATGGAATTTCTCCCTTTTTGACACTTTAAATTAGTTTATCATGGCTTAGGTTTTAAGCCGTGAGCATCCCAAATCTGCAACATTGGCTGTCACGCTGGTTGCAGGGCCAGGAGACTATGGGCTGGTCCTAATTTGCATATATATATTTACATTTTAGTAATTAATAAACAAACACCAAATATTTGCTTTTATTTTTTATCCTCCTTTATGAGATTAAAATAATGTCTGTTAAAATCCTGCAATCAATTTGGTTCAGACACTGGAGGGACAGGGTGGCTAAGAGGAACAAATTAGCATTCCATAGCCTGCATTAATTTGCCCCCTGGCCACAGTATCGGGATTCCAGATCTAAATCCTTTGACATTTATAATCCCACCCCCACACAATACATCTACAAAGTGGAAAAAGATTAAATAAGCCTTAGCTCTCATGGCAGTTACTACTTTTCTGTAGGTAACAGCTTTTCTATCATTTCCCCCCCTCCCCTCAAAAGAAGCTGGTCCAATAAAAGATATTGCCTCACTCACCTTCTCTAATATGCTGGGACCAACACACCCACACCACCACTGCAAAAAGCAATGGAAGTTCTACAAATGGTCAGGTACACTCATATTGCTATCAACACCTTTTCTCCTTTAGTGTTTCCAGTCTCCCACATGCAAACAACTCATAACATAAAAAGCAAGATTGTAAATTTGAATAATTTTTGAAATTTTGTAAATTTGAATAAGTATTTACATAAATCCCTGCTCAAGTATTAAAATCCTCTGTTCTTAAGATTCATGTCTGTCCCCAATTCAGGTTCTTGGTATTCAAATCTACATCATGAGAGGATTTCAGGGAAATATTTGAGTGGCAATGATTATTAGTGCCAATGTCTCTCAAGAATCAGGGAGGTAGCCGTCTTAGTCTGGAATAGCAGAGGTAACAAAGTCCTGTGGCACCTTAAAGACTAACTATAAAGTTTTGAAGTGGGTATTAGCCCACGAAAGCTCAATGTCTCTCACTGAACCTGCTGGCCAGCACAGCAGAGTGGATGGTTTTTGCCAGTAGGCCAGGCCCAAAAGCAGCTGTCTGCTGGGAGAAGCAGAAGCCTTGGCAGCTCTTCGGGGCACACCTAGGAGATCACCTTCAATTGGTATTCCTTACCACTACCTGCTGCGAGTCCCACACCTTGCAAGGGGAGATTCGGCCCCTTTACGCCCCCTGCCTCGGCTCTAAGTGTTCGCAGATTCATGCACTGGCTTAACTCTAGGCAGAGGAGCAGCCGGCCGACCTCCCACGCGCAGCAAGTGAAGCACCTTCTCCGGGGTTTGCAGGCTGGCTGGGGCCACAGTGGCGGGTGTCTCCTCTCTTGGGGCTCGGGCACCCTGGGAGCGCAGGAACCGCCCCGTACAGCAGCCAAGGGGGTGGTGGCGGGGAATGGCCCTGCTGGTCTCGTGCAGGGCAGGGGAAGGAGCCAGGCACGCGCTGCAGGGCAGCGGCGGGGGAAGGCGGGGCCTAACCACGTGCAAGTCTCCCTCGCGGGCGGTGACTGACAGCCTCTCGTCAGGGAGGCGGGGCTCCCGGAGACATACGCCGCTTGCGTCACACATTCGAACCCCACAGCCACATCTCGGCCCACGTGAGCCGCCGCCTTGCCCGGGGCTAGTCTTCTCTCACGGCTCCAATATGGCGGCGGTGGGCGGAGACAAGAGCTTTGGAAACCGCTCTAGCCAGGGGGGAAAGGGCGCGGCCAAGGGGCGGAAGTGACGCACTCTGAGGGGCGGAAGTGCTGCGGCTGGCGGGACGGCAGGGGCGGTCCACCTGCGCAGGTCAGTGTCAGCCGGTGGCTGGGGCTTGTCCCGTTCCCCTCGGGGTGGCGGGAGCCGCGTTTGCCCAGGAGGCGAAGGACGGGCTGAGTGGGAACGGGCAGCAGGGGCAGATCTCCCGCTCCCGGCCTGGGTCACTGGTGCGTGGGCAGCAGTAGCCCCCCCCCCCCCCGGGTGTCTGTCCCTCCGTCCTGCGCCCGGGGAGCGTCTGTCAGACGGAGACAGGAAGTTTGGCTTCGTTCCTCGCTAGAAAATCCCCCTGGCTCACTCCGGAGCGGGATGCCCCAGTGCTGCCCGTGTCCTTACTTCCCTGCCCCCCGGCCCTGCCCCCCGCCCCCCGGAGACACCCACGTGCCTAGCAACCACCCGGAAACACAGTGGGTCTCAGTCTTTGTGTGGCAGGAGGCTGGTGGGTGCAAGCCGGGAAAAGTCTGAGAATTGGGGTTATCTATTCAGAGATGAAGGGGAGGTGAACCGCAAAGGGAAGGACAAATTCTACCCTCACCTGGGGACTCTTTAAGGGACATTAAAGTGCTAGTGGAGATTATATAGGCACTCTCTGCTATATCTGAAGAATTGGAGTTGCTTAGGGTATGTCCCAGGATATTTGGATACCTATACTGTTGATTACAGGCTACAATTACCACCCCCTTCCCAGGGCAAGGATATTTTGTGCCCTAGGTGAAAGTTCCACCTCCCTTCCCCCAACCATTGCTTATTATAAACTTTCAAAATACTTTCAAAAATATACCCTTTTTAGTCACATCTACTTCCTTCCTTCCTTCTTTCATATCAAAATCTGCTACATTTTATTCTACCTTTAGACTATCCCAGGGATCTGCAAACCTTTTCTACTTATCATCGACAGCAGAGATACATGTATCTGTGTCAAATATGGCTCCTACTAGTCCTCTCCACTCACATGCTTGATGATCCTAACAGAAGAGACAGGGGTGACTGAGTTCAACACCTGTAACAAAACATGATTAATCTCCCACACCTGTTCCCATCCCCCTCTCTCACATCTAGTATAAAACACTGGTCTCCAGGATGTCTATAGACCATTACTTTCTATCCATAGTGTTGGTGATATTTTACCAAAAAGAATTATAGTACAATTTTTTTTATATATGGACACTATTAGGTTCTTCTTGTAATGCAGAAAGAGGCCCGAGTTGCCAGGTGATTGGGACCAGTCTTTAAGACCCTGCTGCTGGGTTCAGAACTCCACTAGCAGCAATATGGCTATTGCTGGCGATATTCTAGCATCCTTTTTCTGACAGCTGTGAGAAGGGCTTTCTTACTTTCTGACAGCTGTGCAAGCCAAACTGTGTGGCAGTCCTCCCATAGTTAGTCTGGTGAATGGTCTAGAACAGGGGTGGGAAAACTATGGTCCGCAGGCCGTATCCGGCCTGCCAGCCATTTTAATCCGGCCCTCGAGCTCCCGCTGTGGAGCGGGATCTGGGGCTTTCCCTGCTCCGGTGCTCCAGCCATGGGGCAGGGGCTGCTCTATGAGGCTCCTGGAAGGAGCAGCAGTGTTCTCCCTCTGTCTCCTAAGCATAAGGGAAGCTAGGGGGCTCTGCTTCGCACGCTACCCCCGCCCCAAGTGCCACCAGTAGCTCCTATTGGCCAGGAACCACGGTCAATGGGTGCTGCAGTGGCAGCACTTGTGGACGGGGCAGCGTGAAGCAGAGCTGCCTGGCTGCGCCTTTGAATAGGAGCAGGAGGGTGGACATGCCACTGCTTTTGGGAGCTGATTGAGGTAAGCGCTGCCCAGAGCCTGCATCCATCAGCCACCTCTCATGCCTCAACCCCCTGCCGAAGCACTGATCCCCTCCCGCCCACTGAAACCCTCATCCCCAGCTGGATCCCCCACCCCCCTGTGCCGCAACTCCCTGCCCCAGCCCTCATACACCTCCCATACCCTGAACTCATTTCTGGCCCCATCCGAAGCCTGTACCCCTAACCAGAGCCCTTCCCACACCCTAACCCCAATTTTACAAGCATTTATGGCCCGCTGTTGTACTTAAAGTACTGTACAGGATCTTTTCAGGGAGGATAAGGCAAAACGCCACATTTATTGATAATACATGCAATAATTAATACTATCATATGCATATGAGATATATATATAGCACACTCATGCACTCACACAAACAAACACACTCCGTCTTGCTGCTGTTACCGAGTTGCTCCCCTTAACTGCACTGGCCAGGTGAGTTAGATGGAGGAGAGGTGGAGCCAGGCTTCTGCCGATCCAGATCGATGCTCCGATGTTGACATGATGAGACCCGGGGGTCCTTGGCAAGGCACCTCGCTTTTATAGCAGCTTCATCCCTCTCATGCAAATCTGTCCCAGATTCAAAATCCAGGTCTGTGTCAGTTGGTCCTTTGTGTCTCTGGGTGTTGTCCCAATGCTGCAGAGAGGGTGTTTCCAAAAGAAGGTGCTTGCTTCTAACCCCAAGGCAGTCAATATGTCTCCTCTTCTTTAGTCAGCCCACTTGTCACATTTGATTGTCCTTGCATCTGGCTCCCATCCTCTCTTCAAGGGTGCAGCTCTCTGGAGGTGCCTGCCTTCCAGGCCTTCCTCATTCATACCTCGTTCATTCAACAGGGCAATTGATTACAAAGTGGGGGAAAGATCTTATTTTACTTCTAGCAAAAAGACATTTTTCTTCTACCTTAATTATCCTACCTTAGGGGCTATAATATATATTACCAAAAGTTTAACACAGAGTTTCTAACACAGGGTTATATGAAAAGTTAGCACAAAAGTCATACAAGTTACACAAAAATGTTACACAAATTTATCTACACTGCCATACAATTTCTATTCCCAGATGTGGCCCTCACGCCAAAAAGTTTGCCCACCCTGGTCTATAATGAAGGTTTTGGGGGAAAAAATCATCCTATGTAAGCTAGTTAACTACTCCTGCCTATCTGCTAGTAGCAAATGTATTTAAACCATTTCTGACTCATCCACACTTATAAATACACAAAACTGGGGAAGCCGGTTATAACATGTCTGTCTCTCGCTCCAGTTACAACATGGCTGGAATCAGGAATGTGAGTGTTCAAGGCTAAAGCCTGGTTCCAGAACAAGGTTAAATTCCCAACTCTGATGTTTTATTGCAGCGGTTCTCAAACTTAGGGGAGCGGTGGCCCTTTTTCTCGTCCCCACGGGCTGCCGCGAACCTTGTGTGGCCGCCGAGCCAAATGCTTCCGGTTTCAGCGGCATTTTAACAGACATGCCAAGTGCTTCACGGTGTCTGCCGAAAAGCTGCCAAAACCAGAAACTTTCACCTCAGTGGTTTTTCAGGTGGACACTTTGAAGCGCATGGCATGTCCGAAAGCAAAACTGTTCGGCTCAGCGGCACTTCAGCGGCACAGGGAGCTTGTGACCCCGTGGGAATCATTCTGTGACCCTCCAGGGGGTCATGACCCCCAGTTTGAGAACTGCTGTTTTGTTGTAACTCAGCACTTCAAGAGGTGGTAGTTACACCTATGCTGAGGGGAGTGGCTTTCACTTGTTCCAGAAACCCCTCTCTTTCTCAATGTCTTCTGTGTCTGGCTTTCACCCTGCAGTCAGGGCCGGTTCCAGGCGCTAGCCCTCCAAACACATGCTTGGGGCGACCAACACCTGGGGGCGGCGTGCTGTCCATGATCGGGGCGGTGTGCCGCGTCTTTCGGCGGCATTTCGGCGGCCATACTGCTACCACCGCTGTTGCACTTGGCGGCATTTCGGTAGCAGGTCAACGAGCTGCCATTTTTTGTTTGTTTTTTCCCTGCCTGCCTGCAGTATTTCTCTCTGGACTGTTCTAAAGTGCCTATGTGTCCCCATTTATTTTTCGATGTTGTGAGTAATGCACAGAGTAGCCAGGTAGGCGTGTGTAAATCTGAGTGTTGAAGGCAGGGCAAGGATGGAGGAATTGCTGAGGGATTATTTGAAGGGCATCTGCCACACATTTTGATTCTAGCCAGTTTGTTTCTGCTACTCCAGCACCACCATAATTTGGGCTCAGATGGTCTTTGAAGTCCATTATGGTAGAGCATGAAGCTTCTGCTGTCATGTGGTTCTGTTTATGCATATCATAGGGGAAACCAGTCAATCAAAATGAGATTTTTGCAGCCTGTCTGAGGCAGAGAGTCCATAAATAAACTACAGGCAAGTGTGCTTGTGTTGTGAAGCGAAGTGTCTAAATAAGTCACAGGTGTTGCAGTATTGTTGGAAGGAAGCCAGATTGCAAGGCAGCATTCTGCCTTCTCCTTTTAAAGACAAACCAGCACCAATGCAGGCATGTGAGTGTTCAAGGCTAAAGCCTGGTTCTAGAACAAGGTTAAATTCCCAACTCTGATGTTTTATTGCGGCGGTTCTCAAACTTAGGGGAGCGGTGGCCCTTTTTCTCATCCCCACAGGCTGCCGCGAACCTTGTGTGGCCGCCGAGCCAAACGCTTCCGGTTTCAGCGGCATTTTAACAGACATGCCAAGTGCTTCACGGTGTCTGCCGAAAAGCTGCTGAAACCAGAAACTTTCACCCTCTTGTGTTTACTAAGAATACAGCACAGTGTTACCTCCCTATTGCCGAGCACAGGGCCCCAAAAACCTGCCAGCAGCCTCTTGAGGGACCTTTGCTGGCAGTCTCAGGAGAGAAGCCAAGGCATTTCCCTCTTGCTCCTAGACGTGCTTCTGTTGGTAGGGTAGCGTAGGGAAGTTCATCCTGCCGTAGTTTATGCTGTACCTTGGCAAAAATAGAGGATGCCACTCTGTGATTGTGGGGTTGGCAACTGTCACAAGGATTAGGCCATTGTGGTCAAACTTGGGTGTCTAAAATTTGGCACCTAAATTCTCCTTTAGGTGTCAGACAAAGGGATCTGAGAGTCAGAGGTGCACTCTTAAGTACAATTGAAGTTAATGGGATCTGTGGGTCCTCAGCACCTCTGAAAATCTACTTTATTAGGTGCTTAAAGATAGGCAAAAATGTTTAGATTCAAGTGGCTAACTTCCTGTCTTTTTTGAAGATAGAGAGTTTTAACCCCCCATCCTCCCACCCACATAATAGCTGCATTTATATGGGTCTTTGGATAAAGAACAGTGAGAGTATGGGATGGATCTACCCCTAGTCTAATGCCATTGAAGTCAATGGTATTATACCAGGGTTAACTATGTCCCCTATTCTAGCTATTTCCTTCCAATAGATTCAATACAGGTGATCTAAATATTCCAAATACAGATTATTTAGATTGTAAATATAGAGTTATTTCCTATAGCATCCTTTTCCCCCCTCCCCCCCAACATTACATCCCAGGCAGAAGACCAGTGACAGAGGGAAGGCAAAGTTAAGAGGAATAATCAAGGGATAAATCACTTTTCAGGTGAGATTTGGGTAAGATGGAGAGTGAAAGAAGCAGGAAGGTATAGGAAAATAGTTCCAGTTTGCAGAGGAGATGGCTCTTGCACCAAAGGTAGACAGAGAATGGTAAGATTCTGAGAGGAGGTCAATGCTAGATGGGCAGAGAGAGGTGATTGATTCCAAAGAGGGGATTTTATGTTTGTTTGCACCTTCTGAGTGACCTTTCACTAATTTTGGTGCTGAAAGTAGGATACATCCAACTACACCTTGCTGGGCTAAACACTAACAGCCTCACACAGTTAAAGACTGCATGCAAAGTTTGTTTTTAAATATCTTGAAAAAAACAGTGTCTGTTGGCTGGCTGTTCGTTGGACTGATGGTGTATTGCTTCCAAATGTCTGGCAGATCAGGTGTCTGCTTGTCTGGTGGTGCATTGACTGGTAGTGAAGACAAGATAACAGTTCATTTGCGCCATTAATGGGAAGAATGGTGGTGGGGATGATTCACGAGGGTGTGGTACTGCAGTAAGTGTGTGGGAGACCTGTGTGTGTCCAAAGGAAATGTTTGGAGGTTTTCTCCCCAGAATCCAGGTCTCCTAATTTGTTTCCTGTGTTTGTGCCAGGTACCCTGGGAGCGACACACAGCTCTAGGGCAGGCAGCAAGAGTGAGGAAGCAGGATGTTGTCAAGGCCAAAGCCTGGAGAGTCTGAGGCAGATCTGCTGCGATTCCAGAACCAGTTCCTGGCAGCAAGGGCTTCCCCGGCAGTGAAGGTTGTGAAGAAAGCAGACAAGAGGCGAGGAGCTGGTGGCAGTGGAGATGAGGAGAGACCCCTGCTGCAGGACAGAAAGGATGTGGTGATACTAGACGGTAACTTTCTTTATGTTCATATGGACATCTTCCCCCTTTATCTTTTGGTAATCACCCCCACCTCTGCATTTGTATGCTTTGTCTTCTTCCTCCTTGCCCACAACATCCATCTGCTTTTACCCTGCTTTTGTATCCTATTTGTGGCATTCTTCATCCTTACTCCTATATCTAGGGTAAAGTGCTCCTCTTGTGACCTGTGCTTTTGCTGGCACCTGTCCTCCAACAGCATCCATCAGAGTTATCCCTGCCACACACATCTGCCTCAAGTACAATCTTGGCATCATACATCCATTCTCCTTGCAATATCCCATTTGCTTGGACATTTATTTGTAGTAGCTACCTCAGCTGTCTCATGTGCATAGCACCGGCTGTTTTACCCTGCATTTAGACTCTCTCCTCAGCACCTCTATTTAATTCTCCACACAGTCCTGGCAGCGTCCAGCTGTTTTAGTGTGCTATACATTCCTTCCTCTAACATCCATCGGTCTGCCACTGCGCTGATAACTAAACCAGTTCTGTAGTACCTTTGATCATCTATAACCAGTTCTGTAGTACCTTTGATCATCTAAGTTCAAGGTGCTTTTGTAACATCAATGATTTAAACCTCACAGCCAATGGTGAGGTAGGGAAATATTGTTCCCACTTTTACAGATGGAGAGACTGATGCATTGACTTGTTCAAGGTCCCGCAGTGAGTCATTTACAGAGTTGGGTCTAGAAGCTTGGTCTCTGGAATCCTCAGCCTGTGCTCTAATTGCAGAACAGTGCTTCCTCTCTGTTTCAGTATGTTGACTTAATGTTTCTGTGTATTGCCCTTGTACCTATAGCTTTCCCTTCTGACCTGTAATCTTGAACTCCGTGCTCTTCCCTGTGCACACAACTCTTTAAAGCCTTTCCCCAGGAGTGATGCTTGTAAATAATCAGCAATAAAACCTTTGAATACATAAGTTCAAACCCTCTGCTTCCTAGAGACGTTGAGAATTCTCAATTTGTTGCTTCGTCATGTTCAATTCTTGCCATGGTAATAGGCACCTTAAAATATCAGAGCAAGATTCCCTAGTACATATCTACCCCCTTGAAGATATGAGTAACTCTGTGCATCATAAATAGCCTCATGGAATGTGCATTGGAATTCTTTTGTTGTTGTTTTTGCCTCTTCAGACTTTCCTGATGTGCTTCCGACCCTAACCCCAGCACCCCCAAAGAAGTCCAAGTTCAAAAATGCCTGTGTCCACTTTGATGATGAGGATCCAGAGGAGAGATTGGAGTGTCATGATCAACACATCACAGCAGTCTTCAGCAAAATCATTGTGCGTTATGTGCTTGTGTGTTGTAATAGTCTGCTGGGTCACTGTGAGTAGAGCACTGGGGAGGAGAGAGAGTGTTATCAGATGGGAGGAAGCCCTTGCTGTCCTAGAGTGTGGTGAATCCAGTAGCTGTGGCACTGCAATATCCTGGAGCACCTTGAGGAGAGTGAACAGTTTGTGTGTGCACATATGCAAGAAGTAGTTTGTTTAGTTCCTTGTGTTTCTCTTGTCTTCAGGAACGAGACACGAGCACGGCAGCTGTGACCCTACCAGTGCCCACTGGGGACCCGTTTCCCAGAGCATTTCACCGGTCTGAAATAAAAAATGAGGTCAGTCAGAAATGCAGCTTCACCTGAGTCTTCCCTCACTTTCTTCTTTAACTACCAGAATTTCCCGCTGTAGAGCAAAATGCCTGGCAACAGTATTGGTGCTTCTCTGTGCTATAAGCAGGCAGCTCAGCATGCTGGAGATCAGGAGCTAACTCGCATATCTACTGAATTTTCTCCTCATCATGAGAAAGGGAGCTGTCCTTCCAAATCAGAGTCAGGGTTTCCCTTGTGCCCTACAACTAAATGAGATTGAATTCCCCTAATCTAGAAAGAGAGAGGTCCCTTCAGAGCTGTTTGCTGAGGAAGCTTGGGAGAATCCAGGTCTCACCGTGTACATGGCCTGTATTGTTTTATTTTTTAACCAGAGAAAACCCCATACTCTATTAATAAAGAATAAAATACTTTAAGGATAGAATTTATACCAATTCTTGTGGGGATGGCACTTCTTCACAAACCCTCTTGTAAGTTAATTTTCATTGGTATCTGTTGCAGCTTTCTGAGTTTTGATTTTGTTTGGCCTGAAATATGCTAGAGAAGCTAGAATCAGACGCAGCAGCTTCTGTCAACCTAGTTTTGCAGTAACAGGAGGTGCGGGCTACGAAAACAAAACTGAGCGAGATCCAGTTTCTGGGACACATGATGGATGTGCTGGTGCATCTGAAGAGATGGCTTTTTAGAAGGAAGATTATTAAAAAGAAGTAGCTTCTATTAAACCTCCAAATTTGTTGTTCTAAATATGGAAGCAACTTTTTAGAGTTTTATTTTAATAGACTCTCATTTTTTAGGCACCCTTCTCATGTCAGTGGGCAAGAAAAGTGCAGGAGTCCTGTTCCCTTAGTGTGCATGGATTCCCTGTATATCCATGGGAATACAGAGCCTTGCCTTCCTTAGCACAAGCAGCGCATTAATTTAGCCAGTATTATTTTAGCATCACTCGCCCACTTATTACAGTGTAAATCTTCTCACCCCACTGCAGTCCATTAATCTTGTAAGAAGCCTGTTCCAAGCATGTGGTGAGTACAGTACAGCCCCCACTTATCCTCAGAAATGCAAAGCATTCAGATAAGCAGGGTTTCAGATTAACCGGAGATCGGGAGCTGTTGTGCTCATTGATATTGAGGTGTACCTGCTTTCTGATTTGCCTGAAATCACCTATAATTAAACCCAGTTGCTTCTAATCAGCAAACAATGAAGGCAATTATTTTTCTCCTTCTGTTCTACCTTCAGACAATATAGTAGAAAACTATCATGCATGCATAGGAGAGAGGGGAGAGACACTGGCATTTATTTCCCTCATAAATGTCCTGTTCCAAACCCCTTGTTTTGGAAACACTTTTGTAGAGTGTATATGCGGTTGCCTGCAATATGGGGGTGGGGGAGTGTGGAGAAGAGGCAGTGTTGATCTGGGAATTTATCTTTCTACAGGTGAAGGTGGAGTCTGGAAGAAAAAGCATCTTTGCACAGAAGATAGCTGCTAAGAGAGCAGCTGAGGAGGCTGTGACAGCTCCACCTGCTGTTGAGACTCGGTATACACACAGAAGATTAGCAGTTCCAGGTGCCATCTGTTCCTTTGGATCAGCAGAGGAGGAGCCACTCCCCAGTGCTAAGGATGGTGAGTCATGAAGCTTCTGTCTGTCTCAACTGTCTTACTGAAATGGCTGCCACTAATGTAGATTGGGTTGTTCTTCTGTGTGTCTAATGTTAAATGGCTGGTGATTCTCAGGTGGTCAGCTGTATTGGTGGGAAGCCTAGGCTTTCTTCTGATAGGCCGTTCTGCCCATACTTGGCTCCTCTCCATCTCTTATACTCAGTACACAAGGGTTTCAGCTGCTGTGGAGACAGTACAAAACATGATCAGTACTATTACAGGGATATTACTTAAAACTGTTTGAAGAGCATTCCAATGCCGGCAGGATTTCCAGTTTACAGTCTTAGGGATGCTCTGGTATTGTATGGAGCAGATGGAATGTATTCTCTTTCCAGACAAAAATAGTTGAAGTCTTGAGACCATGTCCTTGTGGGGTGGACCATGGACTAGCTGAAGAATCTAAGTCATTATCTGATAAAATGAGACTATTATACCATTGTTAGGCTCATTCCATTTAATCCTTATTTTAAGAAGGGAGTTAGATTGGCAGATAAAAAGAGAACAGGGATTTGCTCAGGGCATGATCCTTCTGTATACTCAAAGCTCTCACAGTCAAGGAGAAGAAAATCAGAAGATTAGCAGTGCCCAACCTTTCAAGGCAAATGTGTCTGGTTAGCAGACTTTCACCTGTTAATGCCATTCCCATGCTGTTAGTGCACTTTAAGCTGCAGTGTGGTTTGGGCAGTGCTCCACCTTTTACATCATGAGAGCAGTGTGAGTGGCGGAGATTGCAAATATGGACAAGATGGGGGCAGTGGTGGCATACCAGTGCTTAGCAGAGAGCTAATGTGAAACCTGGAGCAGGAACCTAAAGGGCAGGTAGCAGTGGCTGGGAAAACTGGAATAGGTTTTATTCACTGTTGCCTTGGCTAGTAATCCATTGTTAAGTATTGCTTTTATCTGAAACAATTAGAGAGTTAGATTATAATTAGATTTCTGTGCAGTGGCTTGTTTTTGATCTGTTCAGACTTGATGAATTAATAATGCTATAGACACTTGACTCACTAATGACTTCTGTTGCTGGATCTTCTAGGCAAACCTGATGATGATCTGAGCATTCAGCGATCTCGTATCATAACCGGAGAAGGTCTTGGAAGATTGGAGAGTGAGCGGGAAGCTCTGGCTATCCATGAGGAGAACTTACAGAAGTTGCACTCCATGACCCAGGAGGAGATCCTACAGGAGCAGAGGAAGCTGCTGGTTCAGTTGGGTATGAACAGCAGTATCCTGCACATGAACGCCTTGCTGCTTATTCCAGGCTGGAGGAGGGTGAAGGAGACGTAGAGTGTATTGGATAGGCCACAAAGGGATGGAGTAAAGCAGTTACATCCAGAATCTTGGGGGCACCCTTAATTCAAGAAGCTGCCCTGTCTGAACCCCTGAGATTAAATTAGTCTTTATTTCTATTGCTTTTAACAAGACTGTATAAAAGGAAACCTTTCTTTCTGCACTGTGGAACTCACCCCCACAGAGTATTAGTGAGGCAGAAGACTTAATACATTTCAAAAAGCATTTCACATTTTTTTAAATAAAAACACCTGTAGTATCATCTGTTTACACCAAGCAGGGTAAAATTACCAGGACTTTCAGTCCTCTGGCTTCAGGGAATGAAACTGGTCAGATCTGTGGGTTGAATTTTATGCCCCCCAAATAGTGAATTGTTTATGAAGAATGGCTCACCTGGAGGCAAATCTAAGCCCAGGCTCTAGCCTGAGTATGTGGCCTGATGCTGGGCAGACTCAAAGGAGTGGAGGAAAAGAATCCTCCCCTCCAGCCTCAGGCTGCATAGGGACACTGCGAGGGCTATTGCAGCCCAATATTAAGTTAGCATCTGTGTCCTTGGTGTGGAGGAGATCATAAAGCTTCATGCCCAGCTGCACTGTACCCTGTATAATCCCTTCCGATTGTAGGGATCTTTGCAGGAGGACTATATGGATGCTATCACCAGAGAGACTATGCTGAGGCAGAACATGATTTTGATCACTGTCTCTATATTGCCATAATCAGTGTCTTCAGGATAATATTTATACATATAACTCTAGAATCTATATATATAAAAGTCAAATGGTGTATGTGTGTGTGTATGCGTATATATATGTTCCCTTACTCCTTCCACACCGTTTGAGCTAGAGACTTGAAATTTGGTACAGTAATAGGCTTTAGGGTCCTAATCAGGGTAAGAATCGAAAATTTTTCAAATCTCACCTCTTACACTCCCTAGGGGTGAAATTCTTTAAAGCTCATTAACCTCAACTACATAGCTCACATAACATCATCCGGGCAGCAGGTTGACACATGCTGTTGTCTGTGACATAGTTATGATGTAATAATACAGATAACCAGAGAGCTTAGTGTTGTGTAGCGCAAACATGATTAAATACACTGGTTTTTTTTTCTTAAAAAGGACCCTATTCGTTATGCCGCGTAAAAAGCAAAAATGTATCGGAGAAACCACATCTAAATGCAAGAGAATTAAATTAATTAGACAAAATGAGACTTCTGAACAAAATATGTATTAATAAAAAACATTGTAGTCTTTTTACATCCCAGTTTCCAATTACAAATACCCCGAGCAACACCGGGTATTTTTGCTAGTGATTAATAAAACCTCTTTTTCTGTGCAGTGAAGTACAGGAAAGCACAACTCTTATTTGCATGAATAGAAATAATGGGTGTTTTAAGGCAGTCATCCCCGACACAGAATGTTTGATCTAGTGGGATCCCTTGCTGGGGGAGGATTAGATTGACTTGTGGGGTGTGAGAGACAGAGAGAGAGACGTAGACAGGGGCATAGGGTGGCTTGTTGTGTCCCAATTTAGTTTGTTCCTTTCGATAAACTGATTTCAAAACATGGAGTACATTTACCAAAGTGAAATTTCCACAAGCCAATGTTAATCTAACAGCATAACCCCCTGCAGAGTTGCAGAAGATTTCCTAACACCTTGTGCCTCCTCTCCCGGAGTAGTAATGAGTGTGATTGTTGTTGTCTCCAGTAACATTTCACTTCTGTTACCATCTATTGGAGAATGTCTGTGCACTTGATAAACACTTAATGAACTCTCACCGGGCCCTGACCAGGGATGTAATTTTCACTGTCCCCACTTGACAGATGTGGAATCTTTCACATAGAGAGGTTATGGGCCTGGCACAAGATTATATGATGTCAGTGGCAGAGCTAGGGGCAAAATGCAGATCACTTGACTCTGACCTGTGTCTTAGTCACAAGAATATTCTCTCCCCTCCAATCACCTTCCTCTTTCAAGCACCCTTTGCCCCCAATCATGAAGAGAGCTGCCAGTGTTTATATGTGGTATACCTTGACTTTAGTAAGGCTTTTGATACAGTCTTGCATGACCTTCTCATAAACAAACTAGGGAAATGCAACCTAGATGAGCTATATGAGGTGATTTCATAACTGGTTGGAAAACCATTCCCAGAAAATAGTTATCAGTAGTTCACAGTCAAGCTAGAATGGCATATCAAGAGGGGCCCTACCGGGATCAGTCCTGGGTCCAGTTCTGTTCAATATCTTCACCAGTGATTTAGATAATGACTTGGAGAGTACACCTATAAAGTTTGTGGACAATACTAAGATGGGAGGGGTTGCAAGTGCTTTGGAGGATAGGATTAAAATTCAAAATGATCTGGAGAAATGGTCTGAAGTAAAAAAGATGAAATTCAATAAGGACAATGCAAAGTACTCCACTTAGGAAGGAACAATTAGTTGCACACATACAAAATGGGAAATGACTGCCTAGGAAGGAGTACTGCAGAAAGAGATGTGGGGTTCATAGAGGATCATAAGGTAAATATGTGTCAACGGTGTAACACTGTTGTAAAACAAAAAAACCCAAAAGGCATATAATTCTGGGATGTATTAGCAGGGGCGTTTTGAGTAAGACATAAGAAGTAATTCTTCCGCTGTATTCTGCGCTGATTAGGCCTCACCTGGAGTATTGTGTCCAGTTCTGGACACCACGTTTCAGGAAAGATGTGGACATATTGGAGAAAGTCCAGAGAAGAGCAACAAAAATGATTAAAGCTCTAGAAAACATGACATATGAGGGAAGATTGAAAATAATTGGGTTTGTTTAGTCTGGAGAAGAGAAGACTGAGAAGGGACATAACCATTTTCAAGTACCTAAAAGGTTGTTACAGGGAGGAGGGAGAAAAATTGTTCTCCTTAGCCTTTGAGGGTAGGACAAGAAGCAATGGGCTTAAATTGCAGCAGGGAGGTTTAAGATGGACATTGGGATAAAATTCTCAACTGTTAAGGTAGTTAAGCACTGGGGTAAATTGCCTAGGGAGGTTGTGAAATCTCCATTCATTGGAGATTTTTAAGAGCAGGTTAGACAAGCATCTGTCAGGGATGGTAGACAGTACTTAGTCTTGCCTTGAGTACAGGGGCTGGGTTAGATGACCTCTTGAGCTCCCTTTCATTCCTATGATTCTCTGGGTGTGAAGTCCATGGCTGATACTAGGGATGATAATCCAGCTCAGCTAAAGAGAATTCCCTTCAACTTGTATCCAGAACTTGAAC
This sequence comes from Sternotherus odoratus, assembly GCA_032164245.1. Classification (NCBI taxonomy): domain Eukaryota; kingdom Metazoa; phylum Chordata; order Testudines; family Kinosternidae; genus Sternotherus; species Sternotherus odoratus. The sequence goes on along the minus strand of JAVMKO010000006.1, from coordinate 52,416,517 downwards.
TGAAACTTTGTTGTGGTTCAATAAAATGTGAATAATTCTTCTTACTACGTTCTGGGCTTCCTAGTCATGTGGAACTCAGATCGATGTCGATGAGAAATCCATATATATGGGAGAGCAGAATGTCAGAACTGAGATTACCAGGTGGATCTGAGAGCAGAGTTTTCTCCGTAATGAATAGTATGACCTGTATGTGCCTTTTTTGGAATATGGGGGGAAATTACTTTGTTTATATTTGTGAAGTGGGAGAATTAATATAAATTTGAGTCTTCTCCCTGCCTTGAAAGACATTTATCAGATCAGTCCTTCCTGTCATTTTAACAACCAATTGTCCCCATCTTACATGATCAAGAGGTCATAAAGCAGTAAGTGCCTTAGAGAGGATCACCAAAAACATTTTGGACTGGAGTAAAAAAAAACCTGAAGCATAAACGGTAGGAGTTGGACCAAGAAGCATTTTGATGATGCAGTCTTACCATTCTATTTGTCTGTCATTACTTTCAGATCCCAGTTTAGCTGCTTTCTTAAAGTCACGGCATGGTGTTGACGAAGGCCAGGAGGGACGAAAGAAGCCTGAACATCCAGAGCCTGGAACTGAATCCCAGCATGGTGCAGAGGAGACTGTGAAGAATGTCTCTGTAGGGAGATCAGGCATGGAGGAGTCTGTGTGGACTGAAAAAGATACAAGAATGGAAATCACAGGTAACAAAATTCATACTTGGTGGCATGCTAGACCTAATTCTGTGCCAAGATTGTCTGTTTTCTGAATCATTCCAGTGCTGAATTCTGCAGCAATTTGTTAAATACAGATGCTCCCTGACTTGCGCGAGCGTTCTCTTCCGGAATGCCTTGCGTAAGTCGAATTTTGCGTAAGTCTGAAATGTATCTCCTACTATTACGCCAAAAAAAAAAAAAAAAAAGCCTATTTTTCCCTTACAGAACTTTTTCCATAAGTACAGATTTGCGTAAGTCGGGTCTTTTGTAACCCAGGGAGCATCTATACCTAAATTAGCCTTTGGTCAGAAGTTTTTGAATCAATCAAATTTTGGGTCCTAGTGGAACGACGATGCTTAGTTTTATTTGAGCTCCATGCATTGTAAGGGTGCTTTTTTATTTTTTAATACAATGTGGCCTGAAATGGGGAGAACCAATTAATCTCCATAACTCATTCAGACATGCATTGGGAGGAAATGCATTTTATAGTGGTGAGCCTCATTGATCTTCTGAGCAGGGAAAGAAAAGGACAGATTGTGGCTAAAAGAAACAGAGAGGCAGCTGCTGCTGGAATAGCTTCCTTCAAATGGCCCCGCCACTTCGCAAAGAGCTGCTTTCTTGGGAGTGACTGATGCCCTTTGCTGCTGATTCATTTGCAGCGTGGCCCGGGGATGTCAGCAACCACTGTTCAATTGCAATGAATCCACATACCTACAGCATGGGTATTTACAGCCCTTGGAGCTTGGCTTCTGCCTTCAAGAATTCAGCTCTCGAGGAAGGTGCTGGCCCATTATAAGACAAGATGTTAGTGGGAATTCTGCAGTAAACAGTCTTGGTCAAGTTGGGTGACCTAGGGCTGGTCCTCACTAGGGGGGGCGGGGGAAATCGACGGCAGATACGCAACTTCAGCTACGTGAATCACCCAGGGAGCATCTATACGTGAATCACGTAGCTGAAGTTTGCGTATCTGCCGCCGACTTACCTCTCGTCCCCATAGCGGCGGCAGTTGGTGGCGCGCTCCCCCGTCGACTCCAGCTTGCGCCTCCCGGCGAGCTGGAGTTCTGGAGTTGACAGGGGAGCTCCGGGCGATCGATTTATCGCGTCTTAACAAGACGCGATAAATCGATCGCCAGAAGATCGCCGCGCGAGTGAAGACCAGCCCCTAGTTGGTCTTTTCTTACCTTGCTTCCTGTGGCTTGGATGTGAGAACCAACTGAGTGGATTTCAAGCGGATACCTACCTGGTGCTCACACAAGGCTGCTTGTGGTCGGGGTGCTCCCCCACTCTTTGGTTGACAGAGTAGTACAAAGCAGCGAGGGAACAATTGTGCTGTAGAATTGTCATTTACAGAGTGAAACTTTCCAAGATAATCCTAGTAAATTCTCCGTGGTGTTTCCTGTATTTTACTTACCCAGGGCTGGTCTTTGAAGTTCAGACAGAGAGGAGGCCGAGTGGGTGGGAAAATGCCAGGTTCTTGACAATTAATATCTTGGCTCCCAGGTCAGAAACAGTCCCCTCAGCTCCTTGAGTTCCCTCTCCAGTGTCTCGTACCCTGGCTCAGCAGATGTTTTGTTGTCAAGTTATCAAGCCTTGTTTCTGACTCCCTCTGAGCAGTGCTTCAGGGGCACCCTATAGTGCTCCCTTGGGTCTTATTCTCCCCAAACTCTACTAGCAACCCTCTTTCCTCCCCTCCCCCACCCCCGATCTGTCCCTAAGGTCTTCTACTTTTTCTCCTGTCCATGGAGATGAGGGGAGCACCAGTCAAGGCTCAGTTTTTTCCCTCTCTCAGAACGGATGAGGGGTGGGAAGGGGGTGTCTCCTTTTCTCACCAAACCCAATAGAAGGAAAACAGGGGAACCGGGGGCAGGAGTAAGTCTCCACTCTTTCTGCTCTCCCAAAAGGAGGCTAATTTCTATCCACTGTGCATAAAAGAGGCTGTGGCCTTCCAGGTTGGGAGAAAGGTGAGATACTGGGAGCTACAGTGCTGCCAGTCCAGAATAAGTGCCCACTGAACCTGGCCTCAGTCTAGCCAGAGTCCTATTCCCAGCAGAGCCACAGGGCAGATCACAGGCATGGCTACTGAATTTGCTGAGCTCACCAATCTGTGTGTCACCTGCATACTTTAATGCCTATTCTTATTTCCCTTTTTTAAAAGGGAAATGAACTGATGGGTCTCAGTTGAGCTGCTAGTGGTCCTCACCAAAGTACCAATGAAACTGGTTCTAATTGTCCCCTTATTTCTAGTTTCAGCAGAGAGGCCAAGGAGAGAATGGACATGGAGACAGAAACACCCTCATGTTGTAGATCCTTGTTGAGGCACCATGGGGAGGGCACTGTGGGAAAGCCAGCACTGCTGCTGTCTCTGTCCTCTTGACAACAAGATCGCTGTCTCCAGGCGTCTTACATCAGCATTGAATTCGCTTAGAGAACAGGCGTACTTCTCCCTTACGTTTCTGTTCCCAGTCCCGCTTTCCTCCCTGTTGTTTTGTTTGTTTCTTTTCCATTTCTCCATCTTGTTGCCTGTTTCTTGCCCCACACTGTGCCTTTGTTGTTTACATCTCTCCCTCGCTGGTGTACCTCTCCCCAATTTCACACTGTTCCTTTACTGTCTCCATCCTCTCTTCTGATGTGTTCTCTGGGTCACAGTGCAGCGTGCAGACTGCCTAATGAGATCTTTGAATTGCTCCTGGATTTCAGCGGTGTGTTTTGGGGAGATAACAACGGTGTTTACCATTTCCTTGGTGAGAGAGAAGCTTGTATGTGTGGAAGGGAAGGAAAGCAGTTTTAGCATCTATTGAAGAAAACGCCTCGCCAAACAATCTTTCTGCTGTTTCTCCCCAACAGTTTTCTCCCTCTCTGATTCTTTATCTCCGTCAACTTTAATATAAAGGTTCTTTTTAGCTCTTCAGTTCTAGAACAGTGGAGTGCACAAGCTGCATCCTAGTAAGTGACACTTACTTGCCCCACCCACTACAGGCACCAGCACAAATTAGTTGTTCAGGAGAAGTGGTCTTTAAAGGGTGGGGCGGGGTTGTACTGGAGCTCTTGGGAAGAGTATGTTGGTTGGGGGAGGGTGCTTTGCTCCCCCGAGAAGCCTGTGTTGGAACAGGAAAAGGGGACTTTCTAAGGGAGACTTAATACTTCAGGGAGGAGAGGAACAGGAGAACAATTTACAGAAAGAAGCAATTCTAAAACTCAGTGAGGCATTTCCAACCGCATGAGGTTACGCGTGCAATGCACCGTGCCTGGCAGGAGATGTGATATTAATTTTACATTAGCACTTAACATTGGGAAGCTGTCACTGCTGATGTCAAGGAGTGTATTCATCATAAGTAAACTCGCAGAAATGGTAACCCTGAATCCCACAGGAGAAAGAGCAGCTCGGTTCAACAGCACTAGGGGAGCCATTCGTTCAGTAATGGAAACTTCCTTCTTAATGAAAATAAGGCTTCAGTTTCTGATAAACGAGGTCCCAAGTCCTTTGCCCAAAGGCTGTACTCTCATCAGAGGAAAGAAGTGCCTCCAGGCTCTGGGAAGGAGCGTGGAGAGGGAGAGGGTTGGGTTTGTAACCCTTAAAGCAATGGAAGCCCTATAAAGTTTGATACATATGTTGCATTCAGGCTACCAGCTTGTGTTTCTGTAAAGGGATTTCTCAGTAATTGAACAATCTGCCAATGGCTTGGAATATGTATCTGTCTTTTCCTGTTGACAAGATTGTAATGCACGGGCCACCAGTAACATTCATAATTCTGTTCATGATTAAATTAGCCCTATCCATTTAGTGATTAATGGAGAGGGGAAAAACAACTTGTTGAATTAGAAATGTCAATAGATTTCAGTTTTCTGGTGATTTTGCTTCCTCTTGTTTCACACCCACCACCCACAAACACGCCACCTTCTTTCATTTCAGATGCTTTTTTTCTTTAATTAAAACGTGCACTGGGTTTTTGGCTGAAGTTCTGTGGAACAGTTTTCTGGCTGGTGTAGACAACTCTGCACGTGGTTCCTTGCCTGATTCAATACTACACTAATCATGAGTCTGTGGCTATGTCTCAAAAATTATGGGGGCCCTTTATGAAGATTAAAGGGCTAACTGGAGACATGAGCCAGGAAAAGGTTAGACTTCAGGCCGGGCTAGTTATTTGCAGGGGGGGAAAGGACTGATTAGGAAAAAGGATTCCTGTGTATCCATTGTTCCTTGCAAGGGTGCTTCAGTGCACAGATTACAGCAGTAATTTAAACATCGCCATGTCCTGCTCTTGTTTTGTTCAATCAGAAACAAGGCTGCTACTCTTCAGTTCCCTCTGATCACAGCAGCCAGTCCTGGGCCAGGCTACCTTGAGCTAATGGGGACAGATTTCCACTGTACCTTTGCTAGTGTTTAGCTGGCTCCAGTGACATGTCCCAAGCACCCCTTCCATTTGGAGATCAACTTGCAGCTTAATTCATCTCTCTTAACAAAAAGTTTTCCATGATGTTGAGCCTAAATTTCCTCTCTCTCAATTTCTTCTAGTTTAAAGCTCTGTTTATGATGCTAAATAATTGATCTTCCTCCGTGGTGTTCACATCTTTCAAATACTTGTCAGCAGTTGTCGTGCTTCTCCACTGAGTCGTGGCTCAGCCACACACTCTCTCTCTCTATGTATTTAGCTCTGTGAAGGGTGTTCGCTTGCCTCAGGATCACCTCTTCGTGGCCAGGCGTGGCATAGCAGTGGTTTTCCACACATGGTGCCCTACTCTGGTGGCTTTTCTTCCTATAACTCAGTCTTCTGGCCAGGTCATGATTTCGTCCACCCCTTCCGGGGTAACAGAAAGTCTGACACAGAACAGTTCAGTGCCTTCACTAGAAGGTATTTTGGCCCCAGCTCCAGGCTCCTGCCACCTTCGCAAGGGCTGGGAGGGGAAACCAAGCCCTCCCACCACACCAGGTTCCAGCCCAGGGACACTGTAACCAGCAGCCAAGGTCTGTGCACTCCCACTCCTTGCTGCTGTTTCCCTGGGCTCCTTTCTATCCAGCCTGTCTCAGCCTTTCCCTTTTACGCCTCTTACACGATTACTCTGTTCCTCCTCAGAACACTCCCAGAGCTCTCTCTTCTTGGCAGTCCAAATCCTGCCCTTCTTTCAGGGTGCAGCACTAGGGCCTGCTCCACCCCAGTGGCTGCTTTATGCCTCCCCAGCTGCTTACCAGCCTTCTCTAGTCAGGCTAGGATCCCAGGGTTTATCCCCACCCCGACTCTCTCCCTGCAGCTCTCTTCTGCTACCGATTTCTGCTCTGTATACTAATCAGCCTGCTATTGCCCAACTGGGCCTCATGATCAGTTAAGCCTGGCTCTCCCTCCAGGAGCAGCCAGGTAATGTAACTGGCCTCTCAGGCGCACATTGACCCAGTCAGGGCCTGTGTGGGATCTGAACACCATCACAAGCTCTTTTAATCTTCTCTCAGAAGTCAATCGCTTCAGCTTCTGACTAGGTAGCCAGAACTGAATACAGCGTTACAGGGTGGGATGTGTCAGATCTGTGTAGTGAGTAACTATTCCCTCTCTGTCCTGTGACATGTCTCTAGGCAGCTCAATATTGCACTGACCTTTTTGTTACCATAATTCACTGCAGGCTAATAATTTACTGTCCGTGCTCATCTGTTTTCTTTCACATGACTACTTCCTAATTTTCTACCTCTTTGTTTCAGATTATTTCCCTCCAGATGTTGCTATTTTGCAGTTCTCAAATTTGAATCTATTTTTTCTGTCCATCTTTCTAATGTCTTTGTTTGTATCCTGTCTGGTGTTCAGCTCCTCCCAAATTAGCATTGTCTGTGGATTTCATTACAGTGCTGTTTATTTCCTCTTCTAGAGTTTGTGAAAGATTAAAACAGTAGTACATTTTTGATATTTATGCACCAGCTATGAGTCAATTTGAAGATAGTTTTCTTGTTACTTTACATGAAAACTGCACATGAAATACTCTCAAAGCCAAATATTTGGCTGTCTCTCTCTATGCCCAGGAAAGATAATTCTTCTGATGCTTTCTCTCCTTCCTCAAAGAAGTTGACCTTCCCATCAAGCCCCAGAAGGAATGGATCCACATGAACAATGTGGAGTTTGAGAAACTGGAGTGGATAAAGAATCTGCCCCATCCACGGCAGAGGAGAACCAAAAAGGTTTGGAAAGTAGAAACTGAGTTTCTCCCTTTTTGTTTGTTGGTGGGAAGTGTGGTTCATGTAGGTGAAGTCTTCAGAGACTGATGTTGCTTGAAAATGAGCCTTCTCTTCTTCAAACTAATAAATGATGCCAACAATGGCATCTCTCCGGGTCCCTGTCCTCTCTTAGCATGTGATGAGACTCCAGTTACCATGTTCATCCAGTCTTAGCCTTTTCCATAATACTGTGAAGGGTAGATCTGGAATTAGAAGGGACCAGGGATTGAGATGGGAATTTAGTGTCTAGTGACTGAGAGATCTAAGAACTTGAAGTTTGCAACTGGAATATATGGGGGAAATAGCTCTGGAACTTAAGAAACCAAAGCAATGGAAATATAAGTTCTAGAGAACTGGGGACTTAGTGAGATAAGAGCTTGGAACTGTATTGAAGAAGTAAGATATAAAAGCTGAATGGAGTGGAGTAAAATAACCTTTTTTTTTTTTTTTTTTTTAACTAGGGAATGCAAGCACGATTTAGTTTGAAAGGAGAATTGATTCCCCCAGATGCAGATTTACCTACTCATCTGGGCCTGCACCACCATGGAGAAGAAGCAGAAGTAAGGGAGAAATGGAAAGAGAGTATACCATATTCTGATTTCCATGTTTAATTCTTCGTGTCTGGATATTGTAGTGATGTGCACCTTAGGAATGCATCAGTGATTCTGTGTTGAATTAGGACCCAGGAGAGAAATCAGAACATACTGCACCACTATTTCCTCGCCTTAATCCCATTTTAAAACATATCTACTTGCAAAAGAATACCCCCACACAACTGGTTCACCTATCGAGGTGAAGCCTCTGTTGCAAGGTACTTTGGATTTTGCGAGACAAGGCACACACACGTGGTTGTAAAAGTAGATGAGTTTATTAGAAGGCCTCAGTCCCTCGAATAGGCGTTGAGGGGCTCAGGTCTATCAACGCGACCGCAGGAGGGGTGCCTAGCACTCTGGAGCCATTGCTAGGAAGGAAGAGCCCACGAGCAAACTACTGGAGTGGGCTTAAATACACTTATACATTTGCATCTCATACATACACATATCTCATTTGCAAGCAACAAGCTGATTGGTTACACGCTGTCCTGCCTCAGTTTCCCCCTTTTGTTTCCCACGCATTCGTTCTCACACAGACGGGGTAAACACTCACACAGCTGGGAACGGTTCCGTTCCCAAACACACAGATAGCAGAAGCTCAAGGCTATTCTCACATCTGATGATACCATTACGCCCTCTCCTGGAGTTGACTCAGAAGCGTAACTACACCTCCTAGTGGTTGCCCGTCACAATTTCTTCCGGTCACTACACCTCCCTTTAGCCAGTCTCTCAGTGAAGTAGAATCTCTTTAGTCATTTGCATAAAGCAGCACCCACAACTCTTTTGCAATGCAGTTTATCCCTTGTGCTGCGTAGTATTTTGTAACTACTCTAAGGATCCTGTTTTATCTGTCTTTTTTTTTTTTTTTTCTTTTTTCTTTCCCCTCCCCGTCTGTGTAGAGGGCTGGTTACTCCCTCCAAGAGCTCTTCCACTTGTGCCGCAGTCAAATCATTCAGCAGAGGACATTGGCACTTCAGGTGCTAGGCCATGTTGTCCAGAAGGTGAGTGACCTTTGTATAGAAGTTCTTCCTCCTAGTTTACACTGTTGGCAATATTAGGGCCCAGATACTCTAATGCAATGATTTCATTTTGCACTGCTCAGGCAGCACAAAGTGGATGGATTCCAGCCAGAAGTCACCAGCAGAAAATTCCCCCTATTAAGGAGAACGCCTCACGGGTGTGAAGCTGGCAGAGTCAACTCCTATATCACCTGTCCCTGCTGCCTTGGCAAAGGGGCAGGGTGTGTGCATGCGTATGTCGGGTGTGAGCCTGTGTGAATCCAAGTGAACCTGATTAAACAATAATAGAAGACCATTTATTTAAATATTTGTGGATGTTTTCTACATATTCAAATGTATTGATTTCAATTACAACACAGAATACAAAGTGTACAGTGCTCACTTTATAATTATTTTTTATTACAAGTATTTGCACTGTATGAAACAGAAATCATATTTTTCAATTCACCTAGTGCAAGTACTGTAGTGCAATCTCTTTATCATGAAAGATGAACTTAGAATGTAGAATTATATACAAATTGTAAAAAACCTGCACTCAAAAATAAAACAGTGTAAAATTTTAGAGCCTGCATATCCACTCAGTCCTACTTTTTGTTAAGCCAATGGCTCAGACAAACAAGTTTGTGTACATTTGTGGGAGATAATACTGTGCAGTTCTTGTTTCCAATGTTGCCTGACAGTGAGAACAGGCATTCTCATGGCACTGTTGTATCTGGTTTCACAAGGTATTTATGTACCAGATGGGCTAAAGATTCATATGTCCCTTCATGCTTCAACCACCATTCCAGGGGACATGCACCCATGCTGATGACGGGCTGTGCTCGATAACCATCCAAAGCAGTGCAGACCAACGCATGTTCATTTTCATTATCTGAGTCAGATGCCGTCAACACAAGGTTGATTTTCTTTTTTGGTGGTTCGGGTTCTGTAGTTTCCACAGCGGAGTGTTGCTCTTTTAAGATGTCTGAAAGCATGCCCCACACCTCCTCCCTCTCAGATTTTGGAAGGCACTTCAGATTCTTAAACCTTGGGTCGAGTGCTGTAGCTATCTTTAGAAATCTCACATTGGTACCTTCTCTGCATTTTGTGAAATCTGCTGTGAAAGTGTTCTTAAAATGAACAACATGCGTTGGGTCATCATCCGAGACTGCTATAACATGAAATATATGGCAGAATGCGGGTAAAACAGAGCAGGGGACATATAATTCTTCCCCAAGGAGTTCAGTCACAAATTTAAGTAATGCATTATTTTTTTTAATGAGCATCATCAGCATGGAAGCATGTCCTCTGGAATGGTGGCCAAGCATGAAGGGGCATATGAATGTTTAGCATATCTGGCATGTAAATACACCTCTACCCCGATATAACGCGGTTCTCAGGAGCCAAAAAATTGTGCTGCGGTATAGGTGAAACCGCATTATATTGAGGTGCGCAACTACGCCCCCCGGAGCACTCCTTTACTGTGTTATATCAGAATTTTCCTTATATCAGACCGCATTATGTTGGGGCAGAGGTGTACCTTGCAGTGCTGGCTACAGAAGTGCCATGCAAATGCCTGTTCTCACTTTCTGATGACATTGTAAATAAGAAGAAGGCAGCATTATCCCCTGTAAATGCAAATTTGTTTCTTAGTGATTGGCTGAACAAGTAGGACTAAGTGGACTTAGACTCTGAGGTTTTACGTTATTTTGTTTTTGAGTGCAGTTATGTAACAAAAATCTACATTTGTAAGTTGCACTTTCATGAGAAAGAAGATTGCACTACAGTACTTGTATGAGGTGAATTGAAAAATACTATTTCTTTTATTTTTACAATTCAAATATTTGTAATAAAAATAATGTACACTTTGATTTCAATTACAGCACAGAATATAATGTATATGAAAATATAGAAAAACATCCAAAATATTTAATACATTTCCATTGGTATTCTATTCTATTGTTTAACGGTGCAGTTAAAACTGCGATTAATTTTTGAGTTAATTGCATGAATTAACTGCAATTGATTTACAGCCTTACATCGGACATGAGCTGTTTTATTACTCTTCCTCTTCCGTTGGCTGAGCCAGTTATGTGACATGCTTGTTCTTATAGCAGATGAGAATAAACCATCCTACTCCTAAAGATAAGCACCAGCACTGGTGGCAGAATGAATTGTCTGCCTCAGTGGAAAGCAGCACAACATCCTATCTGGCTCACAGGGAATGTCAGCAATGAATGATGCAGAGAGGACTTAATGTGAAGAACTTTGTGGGTTGGGCTGAGGAGCAGGAGTTTGGTCCAGAATTAAAAAGTCTGATCTCCGAGGTGAGGGAATTGGAGCCATTCACATACAGAAAACAAAAGGAAAAGAATAGAAACCAAGGGATGAAGAGTCTTCCTACTCCTGCTGTACTTGCTTTTCACTTTCTCTGCCCCACACATTGATAGGGTTAGTGCAGAGGGACTAGACCACAGTGGGAGAGGGATAGTTTGTCATGCTTGAATAAGAAGGGAGTTGTGATCCCTCAAACTAAGTGTGAAATGTCAGCAAATGGCAGAATGGCATGAGGAACGTGGGACCGCTCCCCTCTAGTGGAGGTACAAAAGGAGTATTCTGGGGGGACTGTGGGTCATAAAGCCACAAGCAGTCTAGTGTTCATGATGTGCCATGGCAGCACGGCCTTCCTCATGGGTTCCCGTGAGTTTTCAGTGTTATTGCTCATGTACATTTATCCCGTCGGGGCATGTCGGTGACCCTCTGTGTAGAGAGGGGAGTAGAGAGGGAGGTTCACATGAAGCCGTGTCAGATTGTTTGTTAGAAACATTCCCAAAGTGCACAGCATTGTGGGTATCTGAACTGAGTATGGCCCTACTGAATTTCTCTGCATCTTGCATGTCCATTGGAGTCCAGGATGCCTGTTGGATTCCCTTTTTAATTGGTCTCCTTGTGGCCAACTGCTAGGGTCATTCTCGAGTTAGTCAGCTTTTGATTAAATAGTTTAAAAATGTGTAGCCACTATGTAATGTTCCAGCTTTGCTACGCAGCTCCCCCTGGACAGGGTGCCCATCATTGTAACTGACCAAACACAGCTCTCTTAGCTGCTTTACATTTAACATAGGCAACAGCAAGTGTGGTGCATGTTAATACACATCTGGCTTTAATGGGGTGACCTGTTGATGCTGAGGATGTGGGTGGCATTTCTTTCAGGCCAAGGCTGGGGAGTTTGCCTCCTCCCTGAAGGGTAGTGTCCTGCGCTTGCTGCTCGATGCCGGATTCCTCTTCTTGTTGCGCTTCTCCTTGGATGATGCAGTGGATAATGTTATTGCGGCATCTGTCCGGGCTCTCCATGTGCTGCTGGTGTCCCCTGAAGATGAGGTGAGAGAGTGGTGCTGAGTGTAATACTGATTTGGGTGTGGGAATCAGAAGGAAGGGACCTATTAAGTGATTTGAACTAAGCAATATGGTGGTCAGTGTCACATTATTCTCCAAAGAACACTATTTTCAATCTCACCGTAAGCAATGGGGCTTCCACCACCCCTTTTCCGTGGCCTAATTACTCTGCTAGATCTCACTATTCAGAATTTGTTTCTGCTGTTCAGACTAACTCTGCCTTGCCCTAAATTCATCTTGGAGCTGCTGAACTTCTTAACTTTCTTAGTGTTCACGTACACTGTATTATTTCATAGCCCCATTTTCAAGCTAGATGTATTTAGTTCTTTTAATCTAGCCTCTTACATGAGTGATTTCCAGCCCTTTATTGTGGTGCCTCCCTTCCAGTGGACTGGCAGCTGGATGATCTCCCTGTCATGCCTTATCCCAGCACAGTTGCCGCTCTCTCTCCATTCATCTGTCCATTGTCTCTGGTTCCCCCTCCTGGGCTCTTTTGCTCTGTTTTCTTGGTCTTGTTTCTCATTCTTCCCTGCCTGTGTCCCCCTTTCACCAGAAGACGACAGGTCCCTTTTTTTTGAGATGCAGATCTCATTGATAGTCTTCTGGGAGCAAAGACCCCCGTGCCCTCCTAGCTATGCTTAGCTCTGCAGTAGGAGCATGGGTTTGCCCTGCCGTCTGAATCTGCAGCCTTTTGACCAGGAGCTGCTCCCCTGGGGGGCTGCAGTAGGACTGCACTAAAGTAGGCAAGGAAAGCAGGTTGCTTTCAAGCAGTCCCCTGCAACGTCCTCCAATCACAGGAACATAGTCACAGAGGAGGAGTGGAGGTGAATGGAGGGTCATGTAGCTTTGCTTGTGCTACTGTTTCTTTCGTCTGTGCCATCATCCCTTGGTCTAATTGTGTTCTCCTGGGTGGGCCTGCCCCCTGCATTGGAAGCAGTGCCATAAGCCAATCCTTCCAGCCTCCTAATGATTTTTTTCTTTGACTCCCTTTTGAATTGTCTGCATGTTTCTGGTAACTAGGTGGCCAGAGCAAAATGCAGTGGTCAAGGTGCTCTCTGCTGGAGCCATAAAGAAGGAATGTTGCTCTCTTGACTTGTGGTATGATGTCTTTGCATAGGGAAGGCCAGAAACTCTACCAGCAAGTGCACTATAAAGGCATCTGTCTGTATTGTGATTTCTCATTTTGAACATCCTCACTGTGTCGCTAATGTCATCAGGCTTTGGAGCGTGGCTCCAGACCTACGAGGGAAGGATGGTCTTGTGTGTAGAGCTCTGGACTGGGCATCTGCCATCATGTTCTTGGCTCTGCCACGGACACATGGCATGATTTTTGACGAGTCTCACAGTCCCAGTCTGCCTGTGTCAAATGGGGATAAGCAATACTGCCTTGTCTCACAGGGATGTTTGGAGGCTCCATTTATTAATAATTGTCAAGCACTCTGAAATCGTTAGCTGGAAGATAATTTACATATTCAAAGTACTTGTTATCCAAGGGGAATGCTCCACAAATATATCATCATTAACTGGTCTCACCTTCGTCTGTGCATGACCTCACTCTTGAGGAGTGCTCCAGCTTTTCCAGGTGTGTCCAGTTTCTGCCTCGTTAAGGATCTGTTAATACATCTGTTATCTCTGTTATAATTTCAAGTCATTCTAGCTAAATCTTCCCTTCATCCATAAATTAGGTCTGACCTAAGAGAGGTGACTTATTTCGTATTCAATATTTGAAGACTGAGATAATCTATCTAGAGGTTTTTGACTTCTAGGTTTAAAAGAGTGGATCCCAATTTCAGGGCTTCCAGCTGGAATCCCAGCCTTCTCTCTGAGCCCTTGACTTCATAGTTTACCCTTCATCTTGTCAGCATTGCCTTTTGTGCCTAATAAGAGTTCAAACTTCTATAACACCTTTCATCCAAGATTGTTCAAGAACTTTAAAAGCATTAACTAAGCATCACTACACCCTTGTGTGGCAGGCAGCTAGTAGAATACGTGTTTTACTAATTGGTAGACCAAGTAATAAGAGTTTAAAAGGGACTCTGTCAAGTAGTTGATGCCTCAGATTTAGTTTTCATTTAAAAAAAGAAAATATATTTTTTTTCCGCAGTTAAAAATATTCACTGGCAAACAGGTCTGATTTGGATGGAAACATTTATCTGAAGTGGTAGAAGCTCAAATATTTACAGCCTTGTTCTAGAGCAGGAGAACCTGAATGTGAAATGGGATAGAAACAAAAGTAAAGCTGTCTAGTCTATATGTTCATTGCCCAAGCTGAGGAAGGTGCAAAAAAGTAAACAAAGTTTAATATAGAAGAAAAGAGATAATACTTATTTTAATGTACGTTTTAACTTGAGTGCCCCTCTAATTGATGCATTTGAGGTCAACAGTGAGACAGTGGTAGAAACCAGAATAGAACCCAAGAATCTCACCTTCCAGGTAACCACTAGATAAACAGTTACTACCTATTCTGCATATCTGTTTAGAATACTTTTGTCTTAGTGGAATTTAGACTGGTCTGAGATTGGCATCCTCCCCAGGTCCCTTCAGCTTAGACTTGGGCTTTGTGAATGCACCATGATTTCTTGTTCCTGTTTTGGGCTGAACTGGCTTGTTGTATTCAAAAGCATTTTTTAAATGCTTCCCTTTCCACCCTCCATTTGCCATAATTTATATATGTGCTTTTCTTTTCCTTACAGGAATACCTTGACCAGACTTTCTCATGGTACCAGGGGATGGCTGTGTTTCCCTTCACCCCCAACAGTGAAGAGGAGGAGGAGGAAGAGGAAGAATTGACTCTAATGGAAAAGACACAGGGAAAAAAATCAAAGGATGAAAACAAGCCAGATCCAGAGGTGGCCCGGTATGATGTCATAAAGGTAAACCATAGCTACGTCTGGAATCTCTCCAGCAAAACCATATCTGCATGAAGGCTGTATGTGCTGTTAAACCTAACTAGATGGACCTGTACATTGAAATGCCAGTCTGATTTCTGGAACATTGGTGACTTTGATGTCACCATCATTTATGGCATGTCACTTAAGTGAGACCACCTAATCATTCATCCACCTCCCTCTTATGCTTACGTCTTGAAATTCAACTCTTATAACTTTATTGTGAATTCTCAATGTGCTTTTCTTCATCCCTGTCCCCCTGATATGAGACCTAGAAACACAGTCATTTTTGTTATCTCAGCCAGCCTTCTAAGTAATGATAGTATGGCCACCATTACTCTCTGTGATATATAAATCCTCAATTGTAGCATTTTGACACCAGTGCTTAAGGCTGTGTTTGTCTGTCACCATGTTACTCCGTTTCCCTGGGATACTCCAGCTGAGCAGCTCAGAGATAGCTAGATCTCTGTTCTACTCAGAGATACTCGCAGTGTGTTTAAAGGAGTAGTAAAGGAAACCTGGGGTGCTGAATCAAAAGTTTGCCATTCTCAGATCAATATAACTGCCAGATCCTGCTGATGTGATTTGTTGTCTTCAAGTGGTGCAATGACTAATCTGAACGGACATGAATTTTAATGAGTTAATGCCCACAAGATGTTAGCTACAACCTCAATCCAAAAATGAACCCAGCAGAAACAGGCCGGTGACATTAGAGGAAATGCTGTTTGCGATCCAACAGTTACAAAATAATAAAGTACCTGGTCTTAACAATATTTCATCCGAACTGCTCAAGAGTGCAGGTCCAGCTTTTAGTTGTCTTAAACGTTTGGGAAACCAATCACATTCCAGAAGATTGGAAAAAGGGGCTGCTTCATCCCTTTTTAAAAAAAGGGAGAGCTATCAGCTTGTGCAGAATGAGACACAACCACCGTGGTTTCCATACCGGTCAATCCATGCTATATGTGCTTTGTGGAGTGACAAGGGGAAGTTCAGATTGTGTTTACAGATTCTGTGGCCACTCTTGACTCAGCCCATTCATCAGCACTGTGGGTACTGCTATGCTAATACGGGATGCCTGAGGATTTAGTATGCCTAGTGGTGGAGTTGTACCACACACTAAGTTTAGATGTATGAGAGTCAATAGATGAATTAGTCTGATTTTTCGGTAGAATCAGGGGTGTGCCAGGTGTGCGTTTGCTCCCCAACATTATTTACTGTTCTAATAGACTCTCCTGATGACAAAGCTGGTTGAGGCCAAAGTAGGAGGTCCGAAATTTTCAAGATTCATCTTTAGAAGATCTAGTATGTGGATGATGATGCCTTAACTATAGTTGGTCAGTATTCTCTCCAAATAATGCTGGAAGAGCTGTGAAAAACTGGAGGATCTATGGATTTAAGACCAATGGTGATAAAAACAAAACTATGCGTGCTTCCTATAAAACAGAAATGAATGACCTGCCGACACTGTATGGGTGAATTGTTTTATCTGTACAGGTAGTTGATTGACAGCAGGAGGTTCTGTAACCAAAGAAGTCTTGATTGGTCTTGTCATTGGCATTTTAGCAACTTCAGAGGTCTGTTTGGCTGGCTGGATGTCTTTGTGACAACTAAGAGAGGAGTGTTTAACATGATATTGACGACAACTGATGAACGCAAACATGGCTGTTAAAACAGCGGAGAAGAGGAAGCTAAATTGTTTTCAGTTTTTCATTTAGCAATTTTCAGTGCCAAAAATTATGGCAGCTTCTTAACATCTGTTGATTTGATTTTTGTAATGAACTAGGAGATACTTAGATAATCCCAGCAAGTTGCAGGCTTGCACTAGTTGGGAAGAAGATGACTGCAGTGGCAGGGTCACGTCCAACATGCATAAGAAGGTGCATATAGAACGTTTATAGAGCGGTCACAAGAAGTAGAGCATGATGATGACCATGAATTAAATTGGAAGGTGCAATTTTGAGGGAATTAAGAAGCCTATATCCTCCCATACTGACTCTTCGGAAAGGAAGATGATTTTCAAGGGACCTTTCAAGGGACAAGTCCATTCTGTGCACCTATACAGCTAGGTCATAGCCATATGAAGCTGCTGCTGCTTTGAAATTCAATTCCCTCTATTTTATTGCAAGTGCATTTCATATTAAATGCCAGAACAGATCACCAAGATGTTACCATAAAACAGGAGTAGTAAATCCATATGTTTTTGGAAATGCCTGCTTGCCAGGTCCAAAAATAAATAAATATCACTTGACTTTCAGATTCTGTTCCCACCTTTGACATTGAATCTGATCTCCCACTGTTTAATCCTAAAAAAGTCCTCTCATCTTTCTGTGCCTCAGTTTTCCTACCTATAAAATGGGATTAGCTGTCCATTCTCAGTTTCTGGTACTAACCACTGTTCGAGACAGGATACTGGACTAGAAGGGAATCAGTGGCCAGTCTCAACTGAGTCAGAAAAAGGTAGGAGAACCCATACAGGCACATTATTTCATAATTGTCTATTATGGCGGAAATGTCTTTCTATCTGCCGTCAGTCAGTAGTTGGCTTATGCGCTGAAGCATGTGGGTTTGGATCCCTCATACGCTGGTCTGATCCCATATGGAAGGTTGGTGGCTCTTTCTCTCTCTATTCCAACTTATACTAGTTTGTCTTCACACTGGCAGCTCTTAGCAGAGAGTTCTTTAAAACAAAGGATAGTTGGAAATCCTGTTCATATAAATAAATACCTGTTTCATAGGGCTTTCTCTACAGCAGCTGTAGCATGAATACTGTGTGTAGAGCTAATGTTAGGAATGTGATGGGTTTGTTTTTGTTTTCATTGGCTTGCAGGGGCTTCTGAAGACACAGTTTCTTCATCGGCTGAGGTACATACTTGAGGTGGTGCGACCAGTCCCCGCTGTAGTTCTGGACATCCTGGATATTCTCACCCGGGTAGCAAGGCACTCCTCTGAAGCATGCAGTCAGGTACCTACCTGTGCAGAAAGTTAGAGAGAAGGGGGTGATGGGTGAGAAGGGGGAACGGTGAGGAAGAAGATGGAGAAATGGGGAGGGGACAAGGAGTACAACAGTATTATTGTGCTATTGCTCCTGCTGAAAGTCAAACTACCGGAGTTGCTTTCCTACCCTGAGAGTCAATGTCTGTGTTGCTTGCTTTTCTACAGCTCCTGGCCTGTCCTCGGCTGATTGAGACAATCGTTAGAGAGTTTCTTCCTATCCAGTGGGATCCCCGGGTAGCTGAACCAGGGCACTTGCTCACCAGCCTCCATGGAGTTGCATGTGCCACCGCCATGAAGTTAATCAGAGTCCTGGCATCTGGGGGAAGGAATGCAACAGCCAGACTGGTAAGCAGTGTGATTCAGCGTGACCGTTCTGGTCCCAAGGGGCAGAAGTGAAAGCACTGGTTTTAATATGCCTTGTTTTCTAAATAACGGAGGGAATTGAATAGAGATGGGTCTGAGCTGCAGAGCTGGACCCAGAGTTCATGTGGAGAGAAGGTTGGATCTGGGTTCTGTTTTGGCTCCATCTCTGGAATGAAGAAAAGCAACTGGCTTCCAAACACTTAAATATTAGCAGTGTAACTCCCAGCCTCTCCATCTCAGTGTCTCTCAGCTGTATGCTGCCAAATGCATATGTTCTACATAATTTGATTGATTGTTAAGAGGTGTCTCTGAAGGTTAGACAGTCCTCATAGGAGGCCAAAAGTGTGTGTGTTGGTCTTGTGTTGGGAAAGTGGTGGCAGAATCTCTGTAGAGGTGCCCTCTTACAGCTGGTTCTTTCTCGACTCCTCCTTGAGTCCATTACTTAATGAACCCACATAAAGAGGATGAAGGTGGCTTGATACTCGGCAGGTAATCTGCCTTCAGAAAGAGTTGTTCTTCCTTTACACTATCCCTGCCCATCAAACTGATGACCTCATTTCCAACAACCCATCAGAAAAACATACGTTGCCTTGCATAACTGACTTCATTTGAAGTCAGCGTGGCTGGCAGGTACCCATCATAATAGAGCAGGCACCTCTTGGAGTTTTCAGTTCAGTATTTATAGAGGCTCCTAATAGATTGGAAACTAAATAAGAAACTAAATTAAAACCTGAATGTTTCCAAGAGAGCAAGAGTCCATCATCAAATAAAGCACCTGAACAGACGAGAGACCCCATTTTGAAAGAGGAAAACCTATTAAACAACCACCAAATATAATAAATGTCACACTTTTATATTAAGGTTCCATTTATAAATGGCTTATAAAAATTAGTAAGCTTTTAATAAAAGTTTTATTATTGGGTTGCTTATAACATCTATGACATGTTTGTAACATGCTTGTAACATCTACTGATCATTTATTAACCCCTTCTAAATGGAACTTTAATGTAACACAGACTAAACCAATAGTTTGAATGTTACAGTGAGCTGTATGATTATAAAGAGTTTAGAATGGGCTAAATTAAAATTAGCATTGCACTACATTAAATGAGTAAGAAACTGGCTAACTGATAGGTGTCAAAATGTAATTGTAAACAGGAAATCATCATAGAATAATGTATTTCTAGTGGGGTTCCACAGTGATCTGTTCTTGGCCCTATGCTATTTAACATTTTGTTTAGTGACCTGGAAAAAAACACACAATAATCACTGATAAAATTAGCAGATGACACAAATTGAGGGAATGGGAAATAATAAACAGGACAGGCCACTGATAGAGAGTGATCTACATCTCTCTATGGTAACCTGGGCACAAGCAAACAATATGTGTTTTAATATGGCTAAATGTAAATGTATGCATCTAGGAACTAAGATTGGGGGCCATCTTTACAGAATGGGCGACCTATCCCGAGAAGCGGTGACTCTGAAAAAGATTTTGAGATCATGGTGGATAATCAGCTGAATGTGAGCTCCCAGTGTGACGCTGTGGCCAACAGGGATTAGTGCAGTTCTTGGATACTTAAATGGGCAAATCGAGTAAGAGCAGAGAGGTTATTTTACATTTGTGTTTGGCACCAGTGTATCTGCTGCTCAAATACTGTGTCCAGTTCTGATGCCCACAGTTCAAGGAGGATGTTGATGATAAGTTGGAGAGGGTACAGAAGAGCCATGAGAATGATCAAAAGAATAGAAAACATGCCTTAGAGTGACAGACTCAAGGAATTGGATATATTTATTTTAAAGAGGAGATTAATGGGTAATCTGATTGTGGTCTATAAGAAGGTAGGTGAGGAACAAATATTTGATAATGGGCTCTTCAGTCAAGCAGAGAAAGGTATAACATGGTCCCATGGCTAGAAGTTGAAGCTAAACAAATTCAGACTGGTAATAAGGCATACATTTTTAATGGTGAGGGTAATTAACCACTGGAACAAAGAGTCATGGTAGATTCCCCATCACCAATAACTTTTAAATCAAGATTGCATGTTTTTTTAAAAGGTTGTTCTCAGAATTATTTTGGAGAAGTTCCGTATAATACAAGCCATAAAACATCAGACTAGGGGCTTGTCTTCACTACGTGTGGGAAGGATTGATCTTCTGGTGATCGATTTATCGCGTCTCATTAAGACGCGATAAATTGATCGTCAGCGGCTCCCCCGTCGACTCCAGAAGTCCAGCTCCTCAAGAGGCGCAAGCTGGAGTCGACGGGGGACCGTGCCGCCGCCGCCGCCGTGAGGACGGGAGGTAAGTTGGCTGTAGAGACGTTGATTTCAGCTACGTTATTAACGTAGCTGAAATTGCGTATCTACAGTCGATTTCCGTCCCTAGATGGGGACAAGCCCTAGATGATTACAATAGTCTCTTCTGGCCTTCGAATCTCTGAATGGAGGCCACAGCTGTATCAGTGCATGAGGCTCTAGTGATAAGACCCAGAGAAGACACACCTCTTAATTTGTCCCCTTATACTTTCCAGATTCATAAATTTGAGCTGAAGAGTCGACTGAGTCGGTATATCGCTGAAGATCCCCAGGACCTGCCTCTGCGTAGGGAAGAAGCCATAAGGCTGAGCACTGAGGCTTTCCGGCTGTGGGCTGTGGCTGCTAGCTATGGTCAGTCCTGTGATCTCTACAGGTATGGCCCAAAACCTGGAGAAATGGGGACTCAGTGTCTGTGTAATGAAGAGAATGAGCTTCCTGTTCCAGGGCAGGTAATTGCAGGGATCTGTGGAGCCTCCCCAGGGTGCTGTAAAAACTACCTTCCATTAATTTCCATGTTGTGACCTCATCTTCTGTCCTTTCATGATCTCCCTCGTTCAAATGAGCATTAGCACCAGCACCATGCTGCTCCTTCTCCACACGACGAGAAATTCCCGCTCTCCCAGCAGTTCACAACTGGATTCAGCTCTTTCATGTGATATGGGTGGCCTGTGCATTTATGACCTCCAGGCTCAGTTGTTGCAACACACCTAGGAATGACCCTGACATCTGTAAAAGATCTCTGAATGGTCCGAGAAGCAGCAACATACCTGCTAAACTTTAGTGGGCGGGGTCCAGGCTACCTTAGGGATCAACCCTTCCTCTTCATCTACAGTCTTCTTCTGATAACTGTGCTATCCTGCAGCCATAGACTTGTTCCCCAGAGAAACGCGGTTCGTAGGAGTGGAGGACAGAGCTTTTTCAGTGGCAGGGCTTTGGCTGTGGAGCTCCCTTTCAGAAGAGATTAGGATGATGGGAAATTTCACTGTCTTCAGGCCCAGATGGGAGCCTTGTCGCTTCATATAGGACTTCCATAACATCCATCCCCCAATACGCCAAACCTGCTGACTAAGATCAGGATGTTTAGGATTTTCTTTTAAAAAAACAAAAATCTTAATGCCAAAGAGGAGTGGGGAGAGAAATCAAAGACGATTCCTTAAAGCTAAATGTCTGTACATATGTTACTTTGGGCAGGTGATTGAATATGAGAGCAGTGAGTGTGGTATAAATACTTGTGTTATGCTAGGGCATTGCCCTATTTATCAGGAAGAATTTTGCACTGGTTGAACATTTCCTTTCTGCTGAGCTTGGAATGACGTTCTCCTGGTTTTTTCACTCGTCCTTCCGCGCCCCCCCACCCCCAACCCTGGTCACAAACTGCAGGGATCTCTACCCCGTGCTGGTGAAGATTCTCCAGTCCCTGCCCCACTTGCAAAGTGATTGCCAGGAAAATCCTACATTTCCACTTTCCATCCAGCGAGCTACAGCTGTGGTCACCCTGCTGACCCACGTGACTCAAACTGCAGGCTGCACGGCAGAGCTGCGGGCCCGGCTCAAGAGGTAGGCATCACTTTGTCAGCTGTGGTTTTAAAGGGACACTGTTTAGTTCTCTCCAGGGCATTGTCTGCAGTACCCTTACAAAAGCATGAATGTAGAATGACTTACCCGCCCATTTTGTTTAACCTTCACTTTAGATAGTTTAAGCTATGCGACAGTGTCCTCTTAACAGTGATGTTTTCCAGAGGTACTATCAGTGTGCTCAACAGTATGTAATACATAGAAGAAAGCAGGATCCTTGTTCTGGGTTTTATAGAAATTCTGCAAAGGGATATGTTTTAAGAGTACTGAAGTAGGTTATCGAGTGCATTGCTGTGACCAGGAGGAACAAGACAGTGACTAGAGATGGGGATGTACATGGAGATTAGAGACACCATTGATCTATCCTGTACCTGCTACTTCTGTGTAATTAAAGTGATGGTCAATTGAAAGTAAAAAGTGCATCATTGCAGCAGTTTCCCAGGAACACTAGTTTCTCCCATTGGGGACCTGGTTATTGTCCTCCCATCACTCCACAGGTGAGAGAGCTGCTCATGCATCCTGAAAGTCACCTGTGCAGGAGTGGTTAAAAGACCAGAAACAAAGGGTAGGAATAAATGGGCAGTTTTCAGAATGGAGAGAGGTAAAGAGTGGTGTCCCCCAGGGGTCTGTACTAGGACCAGTCCTATTCAGCCTATTCATAAGTGATCTAGAAAAAAGGGGTAAACAGTGTGGTGGCAAAATTTGCAGATGATACAGAATTACTCAAGATAGTACCACGCACTCCTGTAGTAAACCCCTAACCTATGTCTGAGCTATTGAAGTCCTCAAATCTTGGTTTAAAGATTTGCGTGTATTCACCACAGCTTTCCCTTATTTTACTGAATATCAGATTGTTCCTGTCTATCTCCTTCCCTTTATTTCTCTGAGGATGAGTGGGAGTAAATCGCTAAATCTCATAGTGGAAAAAAATTAATAATGGGTTCCCCCAGGAAATCGATATTGAGTCCAGTGTTTTAATATTTATTAGTGCTGTAAAAGAGGAGTAGATGGTGAAGCAGTAGAATTTCCTGAATATGGTTGGTTGGAAGAAAGCAAGGCGCTCCAGAGTGATCTCCCCAAATTGGGTGATTAAATTTATCTGCCACGCTAACCCAAAGTAGATAAGTAGAAGGGAATGCAGGTAGGGGGCAGTAGGGTTGGGTGAGAATATTATCACATACTGGTTTGTTCAGAGTTAACTTAAGAGAGATCTGAAGTTGTTACAGATCATTCCACGAAGGCATCTGCTCAAGGCGCACCAGCAGTTAAAAAGTAAGGAGACAGACAGACACACAATGTTGTCACGATGTACATCCATGAGGCAGACCGGGCAGGTTTGTGGTGGCTCAGACCTGGTACCTTTCCCTAGTGTCTGCCAGTCTTTAAGACTGCACATAACTGGAAAGTTTATTTTTAGCTGTGATGTTTCAAGGATAAGATTCTTGCTGAGAAATTCCCCTTTGCCATGTCATCCTTCTGTTACATTGCAGCAGTGGTCCAGGAGGTGGAGAGCAGATTCCTCCTCCACCAGTCACCTGGAATCAGGTGTCAGGCCTGAGACCCTTCCTGGAGACCAGTCTGAGGAGGTCTGTCCAGGAGATAGCCCAGCTGGAAACCTGGCAAGCTCTTCAGCCTCTTACAACAACATACGTCATCTACTTGGGGGTTTACTACAGCGTTTGCAGCCAACAGGTAAGGCCTGTTAAAGAATCAGGACATCCTTTCATGTCTCCACAGTTCAAGGAGGATGTTGATGATAAGTTGGAGAGGGTACAGAAGAGGAAAAAGATAAATCTAGCCTTCTCGTCTCCAAGAATAGTTTGTTCACTTCATTTGAATGTCTTCAGACACGCCCTTTTTTCAATGATTTCTGCAGCCATCACTAAATCCAATTGACTGCCTGGAGGAAGTGGAGCGTTTGACATCCGAGGTGCTGCTGCCTCTCCTCAGCCACCCCACCATGCACAGCATGTGGGATCTGCTCAGGTAAAACCACTCCAAGCCAGACTGCTGCTGCAGCTTGACAAGTTGGGTGCAGTCCCATTTCTGACCTGTTTGAGCAGCAGTGCAGGGAGAGGCACAGTTGTGTGACAGAACATTTCTGATAAAAATAAAGAAACCCCCTAGGATGTGCCTTGAATATGTGAAAAGTGTAGTTTTAAGAACATTACAAATTTCTACTCTGCTGAAAGTGCAGAGCTTAGCAGTTCTGTGTCACGAGTGTGCCCTGGTGATTCATCAGTTTGGAAGGCGGGTGATGTGCAAACAGCTGCCTTAAACAAAATTCTGCAGATGAAGATGTATTTCAAAGGGACGAGAGAATGCTGAAGCACTCACTTCCCACGCACCAGAGATGTGTGAGGAGGCACTCTGAAAAATCCAGCCTATTTTCCAATTCCTAGGCTGGGGCTGGCTTCCACAGCCTTTGTGCGTAGGATTTTCTTTGGCAATCTGGGTCACCTTTATTTGTGGGAAAATGTTAGTCTGTTTGGGTATCTATGGTCCAGTAGTTCTGAATGCACAACATAAGAGATGGGGTTTTGTGTTCTGTGTTCCTGGACTCTGTGAAGAGTTCAGCAAAAGTCTGGAATCCATTAGAACCAACATGTTACATTATTTGCTGTTGCAGTACTGCCTAACCGCTCCAGTTAGGTATTGTACATGCGCACAATCCCGGGGATTCTCCGTTTGGATGCAGTTTATTATATGGCTGTTGCTGAGATGTGGGATTCTGTCTGCAACTTGCTACCAAAGCGGTCAGTGAAATGAGTGCCCATGACCTGATCTCCATGTCTCTCGTCACACAGGCCGTGTTCTGCTCTATGCAATCCCCTGTCCTGTTTCCCGGCACCGGAGTCTGTCCCCAGCATTGTGTCTTTGGGTTGCACTGGAGGGAAATCCCTGATGAGTTTAGCTGGCTCCAAGTCACCTTTCCCCTTCCTCACTGCCCTCCTCTTCCTCATCAACAACATCACCCATATCCACAAAGGGCTGGTCAGCAAGGTGAGTGTTGGCTTCTGGCTATGAATGCTGCATGAGTGATAGCCCAGCAAGGGGGTAGGAACTTCACACATGATTCAAGGATAACAGTGCAGGGTTACTTATGCTGAACAATAGTTTTTTTGCTGAAGAGAAAACAAAGTAGCTAGTGGCAAGGAGTCCCCTCTCTATTCAGATCCTGTGAGGCAACACCTCAAATAGCATGTTCAGTCACGAGATCCTCAGTACTTAGAGATGCTGGAAATAACTCAGCGAAAAAATGATCACAGTGCTCAAAGGACTGATTTATAGGAAAAGATCAGAACAGATAAATATTTATAGTTCAGCTAAGTGATGGCTAATGTGTGAGAGATACCTGAATATTTGAAAAATCTAAACACTGTGGAGTAGGGGTAGAGAATAATAGTTTATGGTTTTCAAAGTAGATATAACTAGAGTAACGTGAAGAAATTAAACAAAGAGACACTTAGGTTTTCTTGATACCCATCCTTTCTGCCAGCTAAACCACTACATTGTGGAATAATCTATTTAAAGAAGCAGAAGTTCATGGCCAGAGACATCTAAAAGTAGCATAAAGCACTAGAGAATATATTGTGTTGAGATTTATTCTGTATTAACTCTCTGGGGATGAACGATGTGACCTAATAGGATTCTTCTAACTCTGATTTCTGTGAATGAAAAGAGAGTGGCAGTGAATAAATTGAAATGCATGTGAGCAGGCAATGACAGAAACCCCCCAAAACATACTCTGTACTTCGCTGGAGAGAAAGTGACTGGTACAGGCCCACCTCAAATCTGTTTTCTGGTCTTCTGCTAAAGTGACTTTGCTTAGACCCAGCCAGCTGCATCCTGCTCATATAACAACAGAAGCCACGTAAACCATTGTGCCGATTTTCCCCATGTGCCTTCTTTTGAAGCACTGTGGGATCTGATACAGATGATTCTGATGTTCACACAAGGAGGCCTGGTTGCAATTGGATGTATGCATGGTAAAGAAATCAAAATACTGGGAATCTCTGAAGTAGAGCCTCACTGCAGTGAAGAGTTCACTGCAGTGAAGAGGCAGGTTCCCTCAGGTCATCTGAGTGCATATGAATACCCTTGTCTGAAGTAGCCTACAGCTATTCTCTGTGGAGGACGAGGTGACAGATATGGGAGAGGATTCTCTCCCTGAGTGGGTTGTTGTTAATGGTATTTGCTCCATTTCTGGTTCTACAGTACACCTCTGTGCTAGACTTCAAAGGTCTGAAGGACTACCTGCTCCAGAGCTGGCCCACCAGACCTCTCTCCATAACCCCTTCATCTGCCTGGATCCTGCGGCATGAATACCATCTGCAGTACTTTGTGCTAGCATTGGCTCAGAAAATGGTAAACCCCCAGCACTTAATCATTCTTACCCTGACAGCTAACCTCACCTTTGGCTCCCTTACCAGCTAACATACCAGGCATATTACTTCTGTTCCCCTAAAAACCAACCCAGGGTCACACTTGTATTAATTTTGTTACAGTGCTGCTGTTAGGTCAGACAGGAAAGGGAAGGAGCTTATTCATACCTGCACACATTCACCACATTCATACCCCCATGCACCCACACACTTCCACAGGCGGAGAGTTACCAGAGACAGCATGGGAAGCCGAGAAGCCAAAGCTTGGTAGATCTGGTGTGTCTGCCTGTGGTCACGGATCCGGGCTGGTGAGCAGGTGAAGGAGCAGAAGCTTCTGTGTGTGGCTGCTTCCTTTTATTTTGGAACTGGGCCGCTCCTGTCACGTATACTAAGGTTTTTCTTCTGTGTCCGTCATGGAGAAGCATTTCCAGTACCTGGTCCTTTCATGTATCTTTTCTTTACAGCCCTCCTTCTCAGGGCAGATTATATCAGACACACCTGGCTCCTGGCTCTTTTCTCCTTGCAGTTCCTCTCTGCCCAGTCCCACATACACTTCCTCATTCACACTCCCTTGTCTTACACACACACTCCCTTGTTCATACTCTCTCTGATTGCGTGATGGGATATTACAGAGCTTGGAAGTTCATACAAGTAACTTGAAAAGGTTACAGAGCTTGCAAAGCTTACAAAACTTAAAAGGCTATTGTAACAGTAAATGAAGTGACAAAGTCTGCAAAAAGGTTGCAGAACATAATGTTATAAGTTACAGATTTTACAATAGCATTTGAGCGGAGGCTTTACATAACAAGGCAGGCCACTGATTCTGAATCAGCTGGTCTCTGTCTTGCCTCTGACTGCCCAACTCACCTATCATAATTTTGCAGTTAATTATACAGAGCTTTAGATCCCAACTCACTTTGCTGACTGTAACTACAGGAATCCTTTCACCCACTATTGAAAGACAGCTGCCTCTGGACATGAACACAGAGGTGGTCTTATTAATGTACAGAAACACTACCTAAAGGTCAAGGACAAAAAGGGAAGGAAAACTATCTCCATAAGAAAACTGTCTGTTCCCGTGTCCTGACTCAACATCTAATATCTCTTTCATCCATTGATGCCCCCCGGCCAGCTAATGGCCCCACTGACTCAGTGCAACTGCATCCTTGAGACATGCTGCAATGTTCTTATCTGTTGGGTTTTTGTTTCCTGTGCAGGCAGGCACTTGTCCGGATTACACCCAGCATGCCTCGCTCCATCACTGTGTTGCCATGGCATTGTTAAGCCGTCTGTTGCCAGGGAGTGAGCATCTGGCTCATGAGCTCCTTTTGGGTCTCGTCTTTAATCCAGAATTCATTCCGTAAGCTTTACATTTTTTCTCCCTTAACCTCATTCCTTGCCTGTAGTTTGGGATGTGGGAAATCTCTTGGAAAAGAAGGGAAAAATGGATTTTTACATTAGATCATAGTTATGATTTTCAGCCTTTATGGGTGTGACTGCCCTGCAATTAAAAACTCATAGCCCGTGCCAGCTGACTCCGGCTAAGGGGCTGTTGAATTGCAGCGTACACATTCAGGCTCGGGCTGGCACCCAGCCTCTAGGTGGGAAGGTCCGAGAGCTTAAGCTACAGCCCAAGCCCAGATGTCTACCCCGTAGTTAAACAGCCCCCTAGCCTAAGTCTCATGAGCCTGAGTTGGCTAGCAGGGAGCAGCCACAGGTGTCTAATTGCAGTGTAGACATGTAAGGCCTGAGTGAAGACCAACACCATAGTGCATTCCTCTGCAACGGGACCTGTTGGTGAGGGCTGGAGGCATAACCTTCAGGTGTCTCTCCAGCACGCTGCTAATGACAGAGACATGATGGTTTGCTTTCCTCCTCCTCTTAGTGGCAGGTGTCCTTCCCTCCCCATCTAGTGGTCTCACCTTCCTGACAGCTGCAAGGCACTCATGCTGAGTCAAGATTTGGTTAGATCAGTGAAGCAGGTGGAAATCTTGCCCACTGCTGTTGGAAGACCTTTCTAAATCTCCCTTTCGTCCTTAATGTTTAGCTACCCGCACAATTTGCTCCAGTGTGGTAAAGCTGAAGGTTTAAGAGGTAACCAAAGATATTTTCTCCCTCAAACTAGTGGAGACTGAGCATCACAGATGTAAAGCTTTCAGTGTTTGGCAATGGGGACAGTTGTATTGCTTCTGAGTGTCTCCTTGAAGCTTGCTATGGAGCAATGGTACATCCCTGGAAGAGGCTGGATGAACCCACCATAAAAATTCTTCAGACTTCTCTAGTTCTTTCCATGTTCAAAGCGCTTTACAAACACTATCTAATCCTCCACAACAGCCTTTCCAGCAGTCTCCATCTAACGCTTAATGGAGTTGTTGGAATCAGTGACTGAGCTGAGATTAGCTGTTTGGGGGTTGATTTCTCTGTCTTGTAGTCTAAGCACTAGATCACATACTGTATCTTTCCCAATCCCTTATCAAAACCAGCAGAATGAGTATTGCCCTGTCAATGCAAATGGGGCTCCTGCAGTGTGTGTTTTCTCACATCAGTGCCCTGACAGCACTGCGTAGCCAAGCGTGTTATTTACCTAGACAGAGAACACTTGCTGGCACTTCATCCGGCACTGCGAGTTTCCAAAGATCAGTGCTTCCCTTCAGGGGAGGGAGAACTGTACCTGTGTGTGTGTGTCTTTATGGCAATGGGCTGTGCTCTTGCCAGCTGAGGGTGTGTGATCTTCCTCACAGCAGCGACCTGCCAGTGTCATCTAGGATGCTAGAAGTGTCATGTCATGCTAGCTGGGGGCCATAGATGGGTTGAGTACTGCCTGGTTCCTGACTGTGGAAAGAAAATATAGAGGCACAGAGTCTGATTTTTGTGCACCCGGGCAGGGGTTAAGTACCAGTATTTGTTATGTTTGTCTGTATTTTACAGAGAAGGGAAAACTGGAGGGCCAGAAGCGGCTGATTTCTCCGACATCCTACATCTGGGCACAGGCACAAAGCTGGCACAGCCTGGCTCAGTGGCATCAGGTTTCTCCAAACCCCGGCGCGGTGTGTTGCTGGGAGAATCGTACCAGCATCTCCCTTTCATTCGTGCTTGTTACCTCTCTCAGTTTGTTCTCTTGGAGCCCGCTCTTGCCCGTTCCCAGGTAGCCTACCATGGCCGAACTTACCTCGTCCAATCGTTGCTGCTTCCTGAAGTCAAAGGACCCATCCTACCTTCTGACTGGCCATTCTTTCCTCTGATCAACCTCTACACCAAAGTGACTGGTGCAGAGACCCGGGGGGCTGTACTGAGCTCTCTTCCACCTGATCTAGTGAACACCGTGACCCGGAATCTGCAGTGGGTCCTGCTCCTGGAAACCTGGCGTGCCAGAATACTTCAGAACATCCCAGCTGCTGCCAAACTGGCACGGCTTATGTGTGTGTTCCTCACAGGCGGTGACCTGTTCCTGGAAGGACCTGTTCATTGCTACACAGCTTCCCTTCTCGCTCTCTATTGCCAACCCACGTTCCTGGACTCCCTGGAATTGGATGCTCCTCTCCCTGGCTTAGCATCATTCCATGACCTCTATATAAGCATCTTGGAGCAGTTTGAAGGAGTCTCCTTTGGTGACCCCCTTTTTGGAGCCTTTGTTCTCCTCCCTTTGCAGAGGCGGTTCAGTGTGCAGCTGCGGCTGGCAGTTTTCGGGGAACACGTGACCACCTTGAGAACCCTGGGAGTGCCACTCAAACAGGTACTTCTAGGCACATTCCTTGGCAGTCACTTTATTCCCCGAACTGGGTTATTGTCACTGTCATGATTCTTTCCTTTCTGCGTTGGGCATTCTAGCGGTGTCTTTCCTATGGGGCAGTTTATTTTCTTGTTTGGCAAGTTCTTTGTTCCTGCTGAAGAAATCAGATACGTGGAACGTAAAACGTCACCTGGACTGACAGCGATACTTCTTCAGTTCAGGACTGTTAGCGGTTGCTGGCAGTGCCTGCTGTAGTCAAAATCCTCGGTATTCTCTGCCAAACTGAACCCCACCTCAAGGTGGGAGGAGAGGGTGAAGGGGCGGTTCCTGGAGTCTGTGGCACTCTGTTGCGGGAGTGCTGGGAATTCTGCAGCAGTTTCAGTTGTATAACCAAATCAGAGGTTTTTACTGAAGTCAGTGGGGAAATTGAATAATACAACCTGCATAGGAGGTTGCATTAATTAATACAGTACAACCTGTGTTAATTTCAGTGTCTTTTACACTCTCCCCATATCTTCAGTATTTTATATGCCAAAAAAAAATCTGTTGACAACTCCGCTTTCTTGATTAAGTTTATTGAGGGCTGTTGGAGGTTTTAGCCACTAGGTAGGGATCATTTGGGGGTTTAGGAATAGGAAGGAGCTGGAAAGGTGTTAGGATTCTGGGCTGAGCACACTCGCTGGTTCTTTTAATAAAATGATTAGGAGTGCAATAGCAACATGGTGGCATTTAAATTGGCATCCATTTTAAATGGCGGCTTTAATTCTGGAGCACAGTGCTATGGTCTGGCATGGATTCCACAGCCACAAAACCATGGAATACGTGGACTTCTGATTAGCGATGGTTACAGAAAAATTTCAATTCTGATCCCTTGTTTTCACATGCTCATACATTTATGGAACACAAAATATGTAGGCTGATATTTTCCATCCTTTGTTACTGCTCGAAAATTAATTTTGTTTTGGAAAGTTTGAACAAAATCCCTCCTTTTTGTAAGTCATTGGAGAGTGGTGGAAAAAAATACTTTAAACAAGGGGGAAAATTCCAGTGACACTGTTGCTACAACAAAGACTGAAGTTTGAAACTTGGCACAGACCTCCTTTTGTCAGTGAGGACTGTTACCTTTACTTGATTTGAAAAGTAATTGGAATTGATTTAACAGAGATGATCCTCCTAAGATTACATACTTGAGGAAAATCAGCTGAAAATTATATTTTTGAAGACCCTAGGAAGTTAGGTCAAAAAGGTTTGTTAGTACTTTTTTAAGGTGGTCAGGAAATGCAAAGGTAAAGCTTCCAACAGTAGACTAGACTCTGCCCCGTTGTCTGCTTGCCCCTTTCTGGTCAGATGCATATATCAATATACTAATCTCACTGTCACATTAGCATCACTGCATCCCACTAACGTCACTCTCCTGCATAACGTGAATGTGCTTCACCTGCCAACTCCTCACTGTTTCATTCGCTACCCACGAGCATAAAGTCAACCAAAATTTTGTATCCAATAGAATGTTCTAGCGGATGAAGGTATAACATGATCCAATAGCTAGAACTGGAAGCTAGATGAATTCAGGCTGGATATAAAGGGTGCATTTTTAACAGTGAAGGTATTTAACCATTGAAACAACTGGAATTGTGCTGCAATTTTAAATCAAGTTTGGATGTTTTTCTAAATGGTCCTTTTTCTTCTTGGAATCTCTGACTATTTTGTCTGTGAGCCGAGGAGGTATTTGAGGAGGAGCTTGTCCTGTGGGTCAGTGACACACCGTCTTCAGGAAGGGTGATGGTGCTTTTTTGGCTTTGTTGCAGTTTCCTGTGCCGCTGGAGCGGTACACTTCACCTCCTGAGGACAACCTCAACCTCCTGAGACTGTACTTCCGAACACTGGTCACTGGTGCTCTGCGTCAGACCTGGTGCCCTGTTCTTTATGCTGTGGCTGTGGCTCATGTGAATTGCTTCATTTTCTCTCAGGATAGCACAACACAGGTATGTCCTGGGTAATCTTGGGGGTCAGCTACAGGGCTAGGAGCTGTGCAGTGCATGCTCCTGGTCCCTTGCTCTAAGCACTAGATTGCTCCTCTCCATTATATAATGTATGAGGCCTGAGAGTTGAAATGCCAAGAGGCAAGAGTAGCGTTTCAGCTGTGGCAATTTGAGAGCGACTCTATTGATCCCACTGCCTCCAAAATCTTCCTCACTTGGGGAAGAAGAGGACGGGTGGCGGAGTCACAGCTACTGCATATTCAGCTGTCTGCTCTAGAACAAATTGTTGTCTGATGCAGCGTAACAATAGGCAGAACTCCCTTAGGAGTGTTGCATCGTCTGAAGGACAAATACGAACACATCAGGCTTTGCTGCTTTGAGCTGAGCATCTCTGTTTTGCTCCCAGGAGGCTGATGCTGCTCGGAAAAGCATGCTGAGGAAGACCTGGCTGTTGGTGGATGAGGTAGGCACCCAGATGTCGTACTCAAAGCAGAATTATACTGGTGTTGAACCATTTGGTGTTGGCTATCGGACTCCCTGTCTATCCACCCTTGGTAGATTAAAGATCAGTGACTGCTGTCTTGAGCAAGTGAGAATGTAGTGACAATATTTTGGCTTCTAATGCCTAAACCGGAGCTCTGACAGCTCTATGCCGACCTCCCTACAAATGAATGAATGACAGATGCCTTTTGAGTGTGAGATGGGTTTCCTGTTCTCTTGTTCCATGAAACTGGCTTGAGCAGTAATATATCTGGATACTTCGAGATCTGGGGGGAGGTTCCATTCTAGCTCAGCCGTGAGCGGGGGGCCAGCGTGGGCTTTCATAGCCCATCCTCCTCTGCTAACCTTCTCAACTAGACTTTAAAAAAAAAAAAAAAAAAGTATAAAATAAGTTCACATGTTCTTCCCCCTTCCCAGCAGTCATCTTTTCAAAGAAACAAAACCTCTTTCTTCTCAACCCGACTTGTCATGAGGCACTGTGCCAGTTTGTGGTGCTATATTTTTTATTACACAAATGATAAATGTATCCATGGTTAGTATCCATTGTCTCAGGTGGGCGCCCTGCGTGTCAGTCAGACCCCATCTCTGAGAGCTGACAGGTGCCAGGATGTGGGGTGGGCGTTGTGGTTGTATGCAAATGGGGTAACTTCAGGCAAATAGAGCAGAGAGGAAGGAAGTGAATCTTCCTCAGAGACGGCTAACACCCCACAGATTTTAGATTCTCACTTGCTCCCACTACACTTAATGGCTGCTTCTCTCTTTCTTCAGGTATTGAAAAAGTATCTTCTCTACTACAAAGCGCCCAACCCGGAGAGCCTGATGGGCATTGACCTTTATGAGCAGCTCCCTCCCATTCGACTGAAGTACCTGCAAATGGTGACCAAGAAAGAGCCCAAAGAGAACATGCAGATGTCCGACCCAGAGTGAAACGTCTCAGCGACTGAAGGACTGAGGGCTGAGAGAGATCATTTTAGACAAGTTGATGAAAAAATTGAAGTGAACTCCATGGGGTGCAATGTTGCCTGGGCATCCTTGCCATATTGGCAAAGGGAAAGGCAAATAAACCCTTCAGCACTGTGGCGCATCACATGACTTCTAAGGATGTGAATAATCTGTACGTAGCCTGGGTATGTCTAGTGCTGGAACATCCTTTTGGATTCTCTCTGACTTGCTGCTGCTTGGGACTGGAGAGCGTGAAAGAAACATGTCTGCGTAGTGGAATGTGAGTGCAGACTGAAGTGAAATAAAGTTTGATTTTCTGACGGAATTCTGATTTTCTTAATGTGATTTCCATGCCCCCCCTTCTTTCTGAAATCTAGCCTCTCCCTCACTTTTCTGCAGCCTGAGCTTTGCAGGGTTTTTTCTATACGCTCGCAGTGTGAGGGAAAGAAGCTGGTTCTGTGGAAGTGTCCTTTTCTCCAGCAGTCTCTCTCAGAAAGTGCTGCGTGAACTCAGTAAGCCACACAGCTGTACTGTGTCAAACCACTAAGAAACCTGGGCTCTGCGCACATCCTCTTGAATGGACCATGAGATGCTTTTTCTTCCCTTATTTTTTAATCTTGTTACAGTTAAAAAAAAAAAATTCTCTCTCTGCAGGACAGGATGTTTCACAGCTTCTACCACTCCCCCTAAGAAAAAATAGATATCTGATTGTTTGACTACAATGCACATTGATTGTTTTTTGGTGAATAGAATTTTAAGGCTTGCAGCAGAAGTTACTAGGCTAAAGGATCAGTATGTTTAATAATGAAACTCCCAACCCTCGACTAGCCTCCCTGTCCTAATCCTGTATTTTAACCTTAGCTACCAGCGTAGTGACGAAAATAACTCAGCTCATTGCCAGGCACAGCACTTTCTACCGTGAGCAGTCACCCTGGAGTCCGTGCTTACTGCTCTGAACGATCCACTCCCTTGCAGGCAACTAACTCATTTCGTGTAGGCCCCTGACCTGCTCTCAGATGGTAATGACTTGGTAACTTGCTGCCAGCCTGGACTGACTTTGAACTAGTGACCTATAAGTGAAAGGTTGTACACCTCTCTTCCCAGTCCCAAGGTCCCCAGAAGGGTAAAAAATCTCAGATTCTCCTGCAACAGTTTCCCCCTCTTTTATTTCAAGCAGGTTCTGGGCAGTGCTAGTGTTTTTTTTAATCCTTTTTCTATCCTTATCTTTTTTCTGTTGCAGTTTCTGATCTGAGGTCTTTCACAGCTGAAAATCAATAGCTCATAAAGCCAGACATGCAAGAAGTAGTCAGTATTGATTTTTTTTCTTTAAAAAGTGCTAAAACTTTTACTGAAACCTCTTCCACTTTCTGTGTCTCACATGACAAGAGACCCAGCTGTACTCTTCCAGGAAAAATATGGAGAAAGGTTTAAGGGCTGCTGGTTGCCCATTAGATAATTGTGTTAGCTAATGACATAACTTGATATCACGTTCCTTTTCCAACCTCCTTTGCCAAAACCCTTCCAGTCTTTTGTTCTTTGCAAAGTGGAATGTTCATACATGGTAAATAAACATTTTATAGTTCTGTAGCTTTTTTGGAATGAAGGGAATTCTCATTCCCTCTCTTTATTTAACCTCTTATGTGGGGGTGGCTGGCCCTATCACGGGCAGTTGGTTAATACATTGGGAATACCATACAATATGGGAAATAATGGTGGCATTCCATGGATTCCTCTTCAGGTCAGAGGTTTGGAGTCCCCTGTGCTGGTATGTGGCACTTACCTTTCCTAAAGGTGGGGAGTTTGAATCCTGGTACTCAGAAACCTGGGTACTGAACCTGGGGCGCACATACAGTGGAGGGTTGTGTACCTGTGACTCGCTGGAAGACCATGGCTTATTGTTGGGAAGCACTGCTTGTTCTAGTGACCTCTCACCATTCCAAGAGCCAGTAATATTGCAGCAGCCTCACTTTTTAATGCAGTATCTTGACTTTCATACTTTTAATAGGCGTTTGAATTCAAATCACAATGTTTGCCCCACTGGAATGATACCACTTAGGTGACATGTGAATGATAGTGGAAGAGGATGGGTGGCAGGTATTGGTGCACTCACAAACACGCCTGAAGTCTTCCGGGGGTCCTTGTTGCAAACCATGGATCAGGCTATTTTCTGGCTTCCTCTGCCTCCAGTGGTTCCTTAAATCACCAGCGATTGCTGTCTCCCTGCCTTCCTCCTCCCCATCTTCATCTTTTTATGGGGATTTGGATTGCATAGCAACCATGAAGTGGGAAACAGTAGCTGGCTTTAGAGGCCACATTGTGGTACAGAATATACTGACAATCTACATCTCTATCGTAACTGTAAAAAGTTTGATCATGCCTTGGTATTGGCCATGGCACAAACGTAACAAAACTTCACAGCTTCAATTTTATAAGGCTTTGGGTAGGTGCCACAGGACTCTTTGTAACTTCTGTATTCCCTCTGCAGAGCACCAGAGGGCACTGCTTAACCTACTTTAAATCCAATCTTTCTGGGCGGCTGCTTATGCTGGGTATGGGGAAGGTGGTTTAAAATTGTTTCTGTTTCTTGGGTTGCTGCAAACTTTCCTTAAATTTTCTTTATAAGTCTTTGAAAGCTTTTGTGTTTTGGTTTTAGTTTTTAAGTGGTTGCTAAGGATCAATCAATGCTTTGCCAGCAGAGAGAGAGAGAGAGAACACTTCTGAAAGACCCGTTGGTACAGTAAATGTAAATTGCCATTTTAAGCAGGGACAAAATGTGCTAGTTATGGTAATCCAGTTTAATCCTCATCAAAATAAGATGTTAGAGGGGTTTGGTTATTGTGTTGGCGTCTTTCGTTGGATCAATATACAAAGTAAAAACAAACAAGTCAACCACTGGGCAGGGTTTGATATTTTAACTCCTTCTACACACACTGTTGTTGCCAGAAATTTAAAGGTGCTCCAAAAAGAGGCTCATCTTGATGCTTCTGCTTATCCATTTAATATAAGGCCTTAATTTCAGATCCCGTTTTTGGGGTTGAAGTCATTCTAACTCAAGCACTGTACAGTAAAACCTCCATTTAATGGACTAATTCGGGCGAGGGGGTGTCCGTTAAATCAAAAAGTCCGTTATTTAATAATAATTTTAAAAAAAGCTGTCGGAGCAGCAGCCCGCCCGCCACAGGGTCGGGGCGACAGCCTGGACCCTGGCGGCAGCCAGGAGCCGGCAGCCAGCCCGCCAGAAATGGATCAGGAATGCATCAGACTTGCTCAGAAATTTTGTCCGTTGCATCCGAAGTCCGTTAAATCGAGGGTTTACTGTATGTTGCTTGGTAATTCTGATCAGAGGACAAAGGGAAAACTAGTGCTACCTTCTACTTCAAGGGGAGGATAAAAACACCTGGCTGAGACTGGCTGGAAGATACTTGGGGTCGTCCCAGTAAGAGCCAATCCTGGGAGTGGTGAGGTGTGGCTCTTGATGTAGACAGCAACAAAGATGCTAAAATACCTTAATTTAAGATTTGGGGGGAGGGGAGGAGGGAAATGAGGCTAGTGCTTATTTCTGCTTCTGTGTGAGATTATAGTTTGTTTTATATTAGGAAATCCTGGTTTGGGTTAGGCCAGAAGACTCATTACTGAAGAGCTAGTGACGTGATGTCATCAGGGGAGGTAGAAAAGACAAAGTTGAGGAGCAGGGATTTTATTCAAACATGTAGAACTGTGGGCTTGATTTTTATCGTTACCACGGATGTAGTTAATCACTAAGCTTTTGAATAAAGGAAGAGCTTAAAGATTCAGCACTTTTCCTCCTTCAGTGAAGCGTTAAAAAGCTCCTAATAAATATCCCTGTGACTGTCAACAAGTCCTCAAAAAGCTGGGGAAGACCAGATTTGCATTTCCTGTTATTGCTAAGGTAAGGAGCACGCAAAGGGTGAGGAGAAAAACAAAATTTCTAGGCTTGAATATTTGAGCCTAAAGATTGGGGGGCGGAAAACTCAGTTTTTCCAAAATTCTTTGTGGGTGACCTTTAAGAGTTGGCAGCATACATGCTGCTCTGTGACTGACCAGCTCTGCTGACTGGGGCTAAGAGACCCTCTATAACAGGTATACAGCTGTTTATGGTCAAATAAACCCAAAGGGGTGGTTGCGCAACCTTAAGGACTTGGCTGGCGTTTTCGGAGAGTGAATATTGACGTTCGCATTTCTGCAGGGGGAGAAGTAGCCTCCCATGCGTGGGGAAAAGTCTGGTTCTCTTTTTTTGGTCATTTCTCTTCTACTACTGCAGCAGTACCTGTGGCAGGTGTTGCCCTTCTCCACAGAGCCTCCATTTCCGTCCCCAAGGATAGAATCTACCTTAGTGACTCTGTCCTTCATTTGCATGCCTGACAGTTCCCAGGGAGGGCAGAAGTGCCCATCTGAGCTGGTGGCAGGTCTATGCCACGTGCCTGGACTTAGCATGACAGAAAATCAGGGAGGGATCAAAATAAGGCAGAAACCACAATGTGAAAAGTCTAAGAATCGGAATTTCATTGCAAGAATGTACATATTGGGCATTATCAATGCTTATGTTATATTGTATCTGGTGACCATATGGTGGACTGGGGCAGTTCATTGACTAATTCTCTACAGTCACATGTCATTCCAGCTTGATATTTCATGTGAAAATAGTCCAAGACACATATTTGTGAAGTGATGTGCAAATAACACAGGCCATGAGAGCTGGGGAAATAATTACCCTGCATATTCTCCTCCACTGTCAGATATGAAACAATTCCCCCAGTTTTTGAGAGCCCTCTCCACAAATCTATCATACAGGAAGTGATGCACCCTCATCAATTTTTAGGGCAAAACCTTTTTCTCTTCAGCCCCCCAGAAGCTCACATATAAACTCTCTGCTCCCGGAGCGGGTCTGCCGATACTCCTCCTGCAAATAGTGCGATGAAAATTTCTCAGCCTTCATCCTGGTTCTCAAAAGTTGCTGTTCTGTTCTGCCGCCTGTGCTGTCTCTTTGCTGCTATTGTTATTTGATCTAAATCAAAGCTGATCTAGCTCAGGTACATCTGCATGTGGTGTAGTCACACTTCTGACTGCAGTGTAAACATACCCTGAGAAAACACCAGATATCTCCCCTCTAACTTGCTCTGTCAACTCTCTTTAAAAAATGGAGGCTGCCCGTGCAGCAGAAACAGACCCCAGGGGACAGCTCTGGTTTTTGTCATCTTTGCTGGTCCTCTTCCACTAGCATGGACGTCAATAGGCCCCCCCAATTTCATGGTGCTCAGGTCACTGGAGCCACTTGGCATTGTTTCCCCGCTTTCTGTTTGCTCTTCAAAGTGGTGCAGGAAAAGGGGAAGATGTGAGGGAGCGGGAAGATTGACTATAGTCTGTTCGTTTAATCTCTTTCCTATATTTAAAATATTTATCCAGGGAAGTTTGGCTTGCTGACTGTGCTGGCTTGCAATGAAATCTTATCAGCAACTCGCATACTTTCAATGGTATGCGAAGCTCAGCAAAAAAAAGAAAAAAAGTTCTAAGTTTAAAGTAGAGCACCCGAGAAGTAGGGCACCCGGATATTTGGTTCAGTTTGTAGTCCCAAGATAATGGGAAGAACCCTCACGGCGGGGCGGGGGGGGGGGGGGGAGGAGATCAGAGATGGAGAGTTTCATGCAGGGAGTACCCCTGATACCACCAGCTCTCAGAATAATAGAAATGTAGGGCTGGATGGGACCTCAAGAGGTTATTTAGTCTAGGCCCTGGTACTGAGGGCAGGACCAAGTGTTAACCTAGACCATCTTCAACAGGGGTTTGTCCAACCTGTTCTTAAAAATGTCCAGTGATGGGAATTCCACCACCTCCCAGTGCTTAACCATCCTTAGAGTTAGATTTTCCGAATATCTAACTCAATTCTCCCTTTCTGGAGATTAAGTCCATTGCTTCTGATCTTACTTTCAGTGGAATGGAGAACAATTGATCACCATTAAGAACATAAGAACGGCCGTACTGGGTCAGACAAAAGGTCCATCCAGCCCAGTATCCTGTCTACTGACAGTGGCCAATGCCAGGTGCCCCGGAGTGAGTGAACCTAACAGGTAATGATCAAGTGATCTCTCTCCTGCCATCCATCACCTCCCCTCTGACATTAGATATTAGCCTTTTTCAACTATATCACATTGTTGACTTGTATTCAATTTGTGATCCACTGTAAACCCAGATGCTTTTCAGCAGTACTATTGCCTAGTGAGCTATTTCCCATTTTGTAGCTGTGCTTTTAATTTTTCCTTCTAAAGTGTACTACTTTGCACTTGTCTTAATGAATTTTTTTCTTGTTGATTTCAGACTAGTTGTCCAATTTGTCAAGGTGGTTTTGAGTTCTAATCCTGTCCTGCAAAGTGCTTGAGACCCCTCTCAGCTTGGTGTCACCTACAGATTTTATAATTATACTCTCCATTCCATTATCCACGTCATTATGAAAATATTGAATAGTACCTGACCCAGGAGTGACCCCTGTGGGAGTCCACTAGATACACCCTCCTGATTTGACAGTGAACCCCGATAACTACTTTTTGAGTATGATCTTTCAACCAGTTGTGCACCAGCCTTGTAGTAATTTAATCGAGACCACATTTCCCTAGTTTGCTTATGGGAATATCATGTGGGACAGTGTCAGAAGCCTTACTAAAATCAAGAGCTATCACATCTACTGCTTTCCCTCCCTTTTCACAGGCCTGTAATTCTGTCAAAAAAGACAATTAGGTTAGTTTGGCATGATTTGTTCTTGATAAATGCAATCTATTCTCCTTTATGTGCTTACCTCATAGTTGACAGGGCCTGAAGAGACCACTCGATGGGTCATCCACTCTGATCATATGTAAGGAGCTATGGGACTAAAACTCAGGTCAGGAAGCGCCTGGGACTCCTGATGTTCCTACTTCGCCCCCAGGAGGCTATGCAGAGCCTCAGCCAGGAAGCACTGTGACGATTAGGCACCACTAGAAGTACTGCCCAAAGGGTCCAGAGTGACAGCACCCTGTGTCCCTCTGATTGGCCCATGCTCACTCTTTAGCTAGGTAGGGTGGCTCAGGAAGTTGTTTGGACAATGGCACAGATTTCGGGGTCTGCCGAGACTCGAAGCTTAACCTCACCTCACTTTCTGACCTCCAGCCGCCAACCGCAGCCTGACTCGGATCCCAACTCTTGCCTTCCTGATTCCACCCTGGTACCACCTCTGATCTACAGTGTCCAACCCCTGCCTGAATCTGATCCTGGCTCCAGCGGCTGCTCTGATCCTTACTTGCTGTCTACTGTCACGTGGCCATTGTTGCTCTGTGGACATTAGCCCACCTGTGACCGCTAGGCCAGACTTCCTATGCCATAGTCCCTCACACCATGTGCATTTTGCGGGGACTCCTCTGCAATCAGCACATTATTCTCACTAGTGTCTTATGGATGGTGCCTCAACCACCTCCCTTGGAGGTCCCTTCCACTGCCAAGTTGCTCTGACTGTGAAGGAACAGTTTTCTCAATGTGGAAGCTAAGCTGTTTCCTTCCTTAACTTCAAGCTCCTTATCCTAGGATCTTCTGCAGCTGCTTGCTTTGACTGCTTCTAAGGCTGGCTGCAGATGAAAGGCGTATACAATAGGCCGCTGCAGCCAACTGCACCAAATCAGTAGCTCGGAGCTCATGCAGACACTTTCTTACTGGTTGCTGTAAGTTAGACTTTCCTGGGTGTCATTTTGGCATGTTTTCTTTGCCAGTCTTTGTAGCACCCTGTCAATTTCATTTCACTTCATGCATGAAATTGACCAGGAAGACTGAGCATGACAGGATCCTAGCTGGGTTGGGTTCCCCTAGCCTGCAAAGGGAGGATGGAATTTCTACCAATGAGTCCCATCGGGAAAAATCAGTGTTTTAGTGAAGTCCAAATGTTCTAGTCCTACATACCTGTAGCAGGGTGCTCCCCGCTCCCTGCTGGCCAGGGCTGGGAAAGCCCCAGGAAGGGGTTTGTAGCAGCCCAGGACAGGGGTTGTGGCTGAGAGCCTGCTTGCAGGTTTAAGTGGAAAGCAGGCTCAGCTGTGTGGCCACGCCCCAAACATTCCAGGCTGTATAAAAGCCTGGGAGGCAGGAGCCAGTAGAAGGAGTTGTACTCTGTAGCCAGAGGGAGACAGGGCCTGGCTGCAGGGAGCCATCAAGAGAATACCTGGACTGAGACAGGGCGAGGGCAAAGCAGCTGGGAGCCAGGGAGCGATTAGCTCTAGCTGGAGGGCCCCAGCTTGCTGAGCCTAGGGAAGGCCCGACCCACGGGGTACTGGGGGTTGCAAGGGGGTGGCCCAGGGCTAGGAATAGAAGCAGCAGGCCAACCCCTTCTTGCCGGTGATGAGTAGCCATGAGACTGCAGTCAGCCTCAGAGGAACTGAGGCAGTGGTGACTGGCAGTGGCCGTATCTGAGGCAAGTTGGAGATAGTGGGTGGTGGGTTCCCCCAGGGAGGGGAGACCCTGAGACAAGGGGGGTACTGCAGGGGTGCAGCACCCTCAGCAAGGGGGTCCGGGGTCTGGGAGGGGCACGGGGCCAGTGTGGAGAAGCGGACGTCGGCCGGCAGAGGGCGCTCCGGGGTCAAAAGAGGTAATTCCCCAGACGACCAGACGGGGGCGCTGCCGGGTGAGTGACCGACCCCGTTACAATACCCTTTACTGAACAAGTTTCAAATTGGTAAACAGCGTCTTTCTTGGATCCCTCTGGCTCAGCTACTCTTGGTTCTCCTGGCTTTCCTCTAGCCTATGTCAGAAATGGCTCTATAATTGTGACAATAGATGAACAAGAATCTATCCTAATATTATTCTCTCAGTGTGGGCTTGATCTTGCTCCCAAGGACATCAGTGACAAAACCTCCCATAGGCTACAAATGGAGTGGAATTAGGCCCTCTGTATAGTGAGGGTTCAAATGGCCACATAAGAAAGGCACACTTGAACATTTCTCCAGAAATGAACGCCTCTCTTCATCTGACGCTCAGACAGTAAGTTAAGAGAATGTATTTGTTTCTGCAGGTTGTGACAGGAGAGCTTAATTTCGAATACCGGTCTCTTGCTCAACTGCTAGCCAAGTGAATGCTTAGGACCAGGAAAATGTGAGTCGATGGATATCCAGTGTCTGTAAAGGGTTAATACTTTCAGTGATGGATCCGGATAATCTTTTGCACTTTGAATGGAGTCAAAGACTCTCTGCTTTATTTCACTGGTATTTCATGTCTTCTGTAAATCAGGCAGTGACTCTCCAGGAGATTTTATTGCTGCTTAATAGCTTGAGGTTCTGCACACTCCTGTGGGTGGATTATTCCACATGCTAAGGTCTCACTTCTTCCTAAGCAGTCCAATTAAATGAATATTCAGTCTCTCTTAAGTTATTTAGTTTTCTTCTCTCTCCCTCTTTGAACATTTTCAGGTGGGATTATTTAGTGGAAATGGCATAAACGTTTTACTTTTTGAGGCTGCAGTTTCTCATTAACCGATGATGGAAGATTGGGGGAAAAATGGTTTGTTTAGATTGGAGAAAAGAAGACTGGGAAGGGGACATTACAGTTTTCAAGCACATAAAAGGTTGTTACAAGGAAGAGGGAGAAAAATTGTTCTTCTTAACCTCTGAGGATAGGACAAGAAGCAATAGGCTTAAATTGCAGCAAGGACAGTTTAAATTGGACATTAGGAAAAACTTTCTAACTGTCAGGGTGATTAAACACGGGAATAAATTGCCTAA
Source organism: Sternotherus odoratus (assembly GCA_032164245.1). Taxonomy (NCBI): domain Eukaryota; kingdom Metazoa; phylum Chordata; order Testudines; family Kinosternidae; genus Sternotherus; species Sternotherus odoratus. The sequence continues at coordinate 52,373,205 of JAVMKO010000006.1, read as the reverse complement.
ATAATACTTAGTCCTGCCTTGAGTGCAGGGGACTAGACTAGAAGACTTCTCAAGGTCCCTTCCAGTCCTACAATTCTATGATTGCTCAGCACTCTACACTTCAGAAATCCCAATTACTGACCCCCGTACGAAGAGAAGGTTCACACATATGTAACCATGTTAAAGTCTATAATTCCCTCCTCATCCATAGCACCTCAAAGCCCTTTACAAATATTAAGCCTCCTAACACAGTGGCAAGGAAGGCAGAGGATATGCATACAGAGATCACTTCATCTAGTACTGAAATAGAGAAGGGTAATGTAGCAGTCTATAGAAATACCATACAATACTTTAGCTCTGAAAGTAGAGAAGAGGATCATATTCAGTTGATGATTTAAGTGACTATCTAAACTGGAATGTTTCCAGGTCACTGGGGTTAACAGTCCTGTTTTTGCAAAAAATTGCCATGAGATCCTTAATGCTCACCAGAGGTCAGGACCTCAGTTTTATGTCTCATCTGAAAGACTATGAATTTATAACTGTTAACACCGTCACCATCTATTCTGGCCACCCATTTCAGAGACTGCTTTATTGCTGATGCTAGGAATATAAATGGCCAGCAGGGCTTCCCCCCCACCCAGTCATCCTTGTCTGAGGGAATTTCCCTCTGTTCCTTTTTATCCTTTCCATGGTAGTCTTGTCTGAAATACTGAGGCACATTTCCCAGTTTGTAGTAATATGTGACGGTCATTACACAGGGTTTCACAGCACTTTATTGCTACATCCCACACACACATTCTCCTATCCAGGGCTGAAAATAAATGAATTTCTGGGTTAAGTGTAGTGATTTTACAGAAGCACGAGGATTGTTGGCAACCAGTGGTAGATGCATACAAATCACTCACAGAGGTATAAACCAGATGCACACAGATTGAGAAGGAGGTTTTAGTAATATTGTTTGCCTGTGAGAGATTCAAGCAGTATATTTATGACCAGACAGTGAAAGTTGAAATGGACCACAAACCCTTGTTCGTGTTATTTAGCAAAGCACAAAATGATTGTACTTTAAGGATTCAAAGAATGGTGAGAAAGCTATAAAATTATGATTTGGTTTTGACCTACACACCCAGTAAACTTGTGTTCACTGATGATGTATTTTCCAGAGCAGTGGGGCCCATGAAACCAGAGAAGACTTGAGACAGAGATACAAGCCTATGTAGATCTGATTGTAAAAAAAATTACCATAGCTAACAGGAAACTGCAGCAAATAAAGAGAGGAAATGGGGAAAGATGAATCGTTGGGAATCCTTAAAGAAGTGCTAATTAAGGGGTGGCCCTAAGAAATAAGCAGTTGCTGTCCAAGTATAAGTGACAGTTGGAACTGCAGACATGAACTTACTGTGATAGATGGGGTCATTTTCAAGGGTAGTAAGGTTGTAATTCCAATGAGCCTATGAAAAGAAATGATGCAGAAGATCCATGAGAGCTATTTAGGAACTGAGAAGTGGAACAACGAGCATGAGAGAGGTGCTATATTGGCCACGGATCAATCGCGACATTACTACTGTGGTAGAAAACTGCTTTTCATGCTTGAAATACAAGCCATGCCAACAGGCAGAGCCACTGAGACTTCATCCAGTTTCACAAAGGCCTTATGACAAGGTTGGCACTGACGTATTTACCTGGCAATCAAAGGGTTATTTAATAGTCACAGATTATTATGCTCTGTATCCAGAAATTTGTTCACTGACCGGTACCAATAGAGGCAGCAGAGGGGGTGGGGAAGGTTCAAGGGCTCAGAGTCCGGTTTTCACAAATTAGAAAGTTAGCCACTCTGCCAGAAAGGCTTTCTCCTTTGTTTTATTCCTTTCTCACTCACAGGTTTATTTAGTGAACCCCAAGATTGCTACGATTCTAATTTTTAATCATTTGTTCTGTAGTGAATGGAGACAGGCATCTGCTTGATGTGTTACTTAGGAAGCTTTCCCGCCAATGTAGCGCTGTCCACACCTGCACTCACGTCAGTGTAACTTATGTCATTCTGGGGAGGAGGGTAGTTTATTCACACCCCTGAGCAACATAAATTATGCCGACATAAGATGTAGTGTAGACATAGCCTCACACTTTTTCTCTGCTGCTTTCCTCACTAACTCCATCACTTATGTGCTCATCTCCCCATCTGGGTCTCCTCTCACATAAACCTCCACCTTTCTCCTCTTCTCTGCCACTATCTCCACAATGACACGGTTTGACAATGCTTTTCATTTGGTTTTTAATGCTGTTGGGTTTTTTCATCTTTATGATCAATCCAAATATTCACGGGAAGGTAACCATTTAACCAGCAGGGCTATGGGGTCCACAGGCTGGGGACAATAGAGGAAGGAAAATAGTCTCCTTTTTCGGAGTGCATAAGGAATTGGAAATGTGCCAGCTCACTCAATCAACTGATTACGAAGCTCCGCTTCATCCCAAATAGGTTACTGCCACACGTCATCTACATTTTGAACCTCTTGATTCAGCAGCAATGGAGATGAAATTGAAATCAGAAGGTCTTAATTTCAGACACACAAAGGGCTTTTCTCTCTCAAGTCAGCAAAATATTATTATTATTGATTCGATTTTGAAGCTATTTAAGATGCTTTAGTCACATGGTCAGCTAGTGGCCCGTATAACGTCATCACTGATGTGAATTTTAAAGTGGACATACTGCTCTGTTTAAATCAAGGGCTGTGAAGTCAGACATTCTGGAAGTCCAACCTATGGATCTTGGAACCAGGCTTTTGTTTGGTTTTGTACCACCAGTTAGTACATTAGTGTTGAGTGGCAGATCAGGTACAGCATGAAGAATTCCTGTGCCCTGGTCATAAAAGAGATCAAGAGACCCACCAGTGGTCATTCTACAATAGGCAAGTTATAATCAGCAAAACTAAATCGCCACAGACTTTTCAAACAGCTGAACTGATGTGACAAAGAATGGGAAGAGAAGACATTTTAAAATGCTTGGATACCAAGGCTAGGAGTCTTGGTAACAAGCAAAAGGAATTGGAAATTCTCACTGATGAGAAGAAATTTGATCTAATTGACATTAGTGAGACCTGATGAAGGTTACAGCAGGTTTGTTAGTCTGACATCAGTCCCAGGCAAAATAATGGAAAATCTGAAACGGGATTCAATTAATAAAGAATTGAAGGATAGGAATATAATTGAATGTTTTTATAGAAAATAAATCTTCTAAAACAAATCTGATTTCTTTGAGGAGATTACAACTTTGGTTGAGGAAGGTGATTGTGCAAATTTAATATAGTTAAACTCTTGTAAAGTGTTGGCCATAGTACTGCATGATCTTCGGAATTAAAAAAAAATAGTACTATCCAAAATTAGGAAAGCACACATTAAATGGATTAAAAACTGGATAACTGGTTCTCAAAAAAAAAAAAAACCAGTTGTCCCTGTGGCATCATCGACTGGAAGTGTTTCTAAATATGATGCAAATTTTCAACAGTGAGGGTGACTGATCATTGCAACAAACTACCGAGGCAAGTTTTGGATTTTCTATCTTTTGTTGTCTTAAAATCAAGACCGGATGCATGTCTGGAGGATATGCTTAGCCCAAAGGACGTCAAACTTTAGCAACCCATTTTGATTTACAATTTTTCATGGATCCCCAAATTCCTTGCTCAGCCCCCAGGGCCTTCACCTCTTCCCCCAAGGCCCCACCCCTGCCCCAGCTCTCCCCACCCTCACTCCACCCTTGCCCTTCCTCTTTCTGCCCCCTCCCCAACCTTGTCTCTGTTCCTCCCCCTTTCTCAGTGCCTCCTGCACAGCTTTTCCCCGGCGTGCAGGAGGTGCTGGGAGAGAGCAGGAGTTGATCAGCAGGGCCCGTGGGCCGCCTAGAGTACCTTCCGCAGACCCCAGTTTGAGAGAGGCTGCTTTAGCCAAACACAAGTTATTGTGCTCATTACAGGGATAACTGGGTGAAATGTAATGGCCTGTGATATACACGAGGTCAGACTGTCACTAGATGATCTACTGTTCCCTTCTGGTCTTAAAGGCTATGAAAACAAACATTTTTATATTCGCCTTTATTAAAGCAGAGCGGCTGCCTGACAGCCTAATTTAAACTGGTCTCCCTGATCTCGCACGGCGCTCCAGTCACATGGCCAGTTCCTCCTATGTGGGGTCCCATTTAAGCCTCTGCACAGGCACCTCCCTTTGCGGGATGTTTTATATTTGTTTAACTGTTGTGATGGCCGCCTGACGCCATAGCAGCAGCTCTGCATAAAAATACAGAAATATCAAGGAAGACATGGTTGCTTAATTTGGCTCTAATTTATTGGAGGAAAGGAATGCAGTAGATGCCACGTATCTGGATTCTATTAAAACATTTGGTGCCCAATGCAAAGATCTTACTAAACTAGGTGACGGGGCACCTAAATGGCAGATGAAATTCAATGTTGTAAATGCATTGCTGCACACTGGAGAAAATAATCCAAACTATACATACAAAATGATGGGGACTAAATTACCTGTTACCACTCAAGAAAGATCTTTGAGGCCTCGTGGATAGTTCTTGGGAAAGATCCGCTCAGTGTGCAGCGGCAGTCAAAAAAGTGAACAGAATATTAGGAACCATTAGGAAAGGAATAGATAATGAAACGGAAAATGTCATTAATGCCACTACACCAATCCACTGAATGCTCACCCCTTGAATACTGCATGCAGTTCTGGTCGCCCAATCTCAAAAAAGATACAATAGAATTGGACAAGATACAGAGGAGGGCAACAAAAATGATTGGGGTATGGAACAGCTTCCAGATGAGAAGGAAGTCCAAAAGTATGACCGGGTTAAAAAAAAAAGAACGAGAGAAGTTTCTGGAGGGTAGGTCTATTAATGGCAATTAGCTAAAATGGTCAGGGATGCTACCCCATGTCTGCGTTGTCCCTAAACCTCCAACTGCCATAAGATTGGAATGGGTGACAGAGGCTGGATCATTTGATGATTGCCCTGTTCTGCTCACTTCCTTTGAAGCATCTGGCATGGGCCCCTGTCAGAGACAGGATATCTGCTAGATGGACCCTTGGTCTGATTTAGTAGGGCCGTTCTTAATGGCTTATAAAATCGAACTTGAAAAACACATTGAAATTAGCGTGGATAATAGCACTGTCACATGGACTAGAAACTGGCTGAAGGATCAGGGACACAAGAAAATGATAAACAGCAACGTGCCAAGCTGAGAGGAGGCATTCTGTGGAGAAGTACAAGGCTCAACTGTGGGTCTATTTTGTTTAAGAATTTAGCTAACCATTTGGAAGAAAGCATGTGAATTTAAGGTCACCGATGCTACTAGTAGGAGAGGCGTTGTAAACATCAGATAAATACAAGGGGGACCAAAGGAGTCTTGAAATTAGCAGAGCGGAATTCTGCCTGGAACAGTAACATGGGGGGATTCAAAGAAATGCAGGTGCAATTGGAAAAATGGTCTTGGAAAACAGTCATGATGAAAGAGACCTTGGGTGACAGGGGACAGCCGGGTGTGAGACACAAGCATCTAATAATGAGATACAGCAGCAAACATCCTTTGATTTTTATGTCAGCTGCACATAGAGAGGCATCCCTTTGCAGACCAAGGTGGTGGCACTAGCCTTTGCCTATATCGCAATAGTGGAACACCACATAAGGTTTGATTCAGCTCCAATTGACGTCACTTTACTTGGGGGGGGGGGAGGTAGTTTATTGGATTGTACAACATGGTCTCCCAAAAAAGAGACCTGAGGCATCTATGACTACACTGGGCAAAGTATCGGCAAATGCACAGCATGGAACTCACAACAGATTGGAAGTCCAAGTAACAATCTGTACAAGTGAATGGATTTTGTTTTGCCTGACCAAGGGTGAGAGAGCCACATCTTCTATCACCCCTTCATAATTGCACTTGAATTTTTTTAGCCCCCTCTTAACAGCCAGTAACAATACCTGCCTCAGCTACAGTTTTAATTTTTGATGAGGCACCCAGTTCAAATGGCATCACACACAGCCGCAGGTGTGCCCAGCTACAACCGAGGGGACGGTTTGCAATCCCAGATCATGTAACCTGGTGTGGTTCTTCAGTACTAACAGAGTGGCTAACACAACCTGGGGCGGCAGGCAGTGGGATTTTCAAGGCAGTGTTCTGCATCCATCCCTTTGCCTTCACAGGCCATGCTGGCTTAATGAGGACACTCACCACTTGGCATGTCTACACTACAGACCTTACAGTGGAACAGCTGTACCACTGCAGCTGCACCACTGTAAGGTCTCCCTTGTAGCTGCTCTATAGTGGCAGGAGAAAGCTCTTCCACCAGCATCATTAAACCATCCCCAGTGAACATCTGAGAGCTTCTCCTGTAGACATGGCGCTGTCCACACCGGCACGTTTGTCAGTGAAACTTAGCTCGGTCAAGGGGGTGTATTTTTCACACCCTGACTGACAAAAGTTTTACTGACAAAAGTGCTAATGTAGACAAAGCCTTTAGTATCTTCCAAGATCTGGACCAATACTAGCTTTTTAATGAATAGTTTTCTCTTTGTTTGACGGGTAACAACATATTTTTTACTGAATGTCTCTGGACCTGTTTCTCATGATCTGATTTTCAGACACTGTCCTATATTAGTTACACAGTCTGCCTTGGGGTTTACTGTCGTCTGTCATCTGTTCTCTGAACAATGCCCACACACATCTTTCATCTATCAGGAGGACCCCCCCCCATCCCAAAATTGTTGCCATTGTTTTGTTTGACGGCATCACTGTGAGTACACTTTGTGTGCTTAAGCGAGAAAAAATATCAATCTTCTATTTAATGAAAAGTCCTACAGACCAAACGACTTGCCCGGAGGATGGGGTGGGCACCTACGGCATTAATGCCCCCTTTTCCCAGCTCAACTGTTGCTAATGAATGAACAGCTTGTTTAGGGCTTTTAATGAGGGTTAAACTGCTGGGTCCCGCAGCAACGGCTGTCACTGAGGGAGGGAGGCCATAAAGAGGAGGGGGAGGGTTTGGGAGAAGAGCAAAGCACTGTCACACAGGGCCGTTATCTAGGGCTAGGCGACCAGTTCGACTTTATGTCCTCAAGCAGCCCCTCCGTCATCAGCAAGGTCAGTATCCTCTGGCTCGATCAGAGAGGATGCTCTTTGACCAATGAGGCGCGAAATGACATTTGGGAAATGGCTTTATAAATATTGATTCAGAAATTGCTCTGGCTGCTGACTCCATGATTGGCCTGTTTATCCAGCAAGGGGTAGAGAAATGGAAAGAAATTGTCCATTTCCCAGAGAAGGTGACACATGCATTTTTCATCAGTGTCCTATTTTCCCCTTGCTGACTTGCTTGCACCCCCTAGTTCTCCTCCCCCCCCACAAATGAACATAGCAGCTAGATGTAGGGAGTGGGAGGAGGAGAAAAAAGTATGGAGCTCAACTCAGAATGGCATTAGACTAGCACAAAGATCATTTCAATACACATTCATTATAATGGGGTAGATTGTGTAACTCTTGATCTCATTGTGGGCCCTAAGTCCCATTGAACCCTTGAGGAAGGGTCACCCACTCTCTGTAAGAGGAGAAATGTCTTCTAAGCAAGCAGGCTTGGTGTTCCCTAGTAGAGAGAGGCAGGGCTGGTGACAGAAATTTGGGGGGTCCCCTACTCTGATCGTTTGGGGGCCCCCCCCAGCCCAGCTGGCACTTCCCCCCTCCAAGCTGACAGCGGCCGGGGGGCCCCCCAGCCCAGCTCCCCCCCCAGCTGACAGCGGCTGGCGGCCGTGCGGGGTCCTGCAGCATGAGTCGCCCTTGCTGCTCCCCCCCGCACTTTCTCCCCTGGACTGAGCCGCTGCCGCCGGCCGGGCTCACTGCTCCTGCTGGGGACACGCGCGCTCGTCCGGAGGAGAGCCGCGCCGCCTCCCCGCCCCTTCCCCGCTCTCCAGGCCCTGCGACAAGGGGGGATGACTACGGGTACTGCTGTGTACTGGGGCCCCCCTAAAGTCCAGGGCCCAGTACAGCTCTACCCGTAGTACCCCCCTGTCGCCGGCCCTGGAGAGAGATCTGAGCCAAGCACCGTAATACACATACCCCAGAACGTTGTGGGCGTTCAAAGCCAGACTTTAGGGCTGGTCTCTATTTTACGCACAGCACCGTTAACTCGACAGCCTTGCACATACATGGCACTTTCTATTCCTGCTCTTCTTGTTAAATGTAAAGTTTAACACATGTATTGTTTTTTAAAAATAGCACAATATAAATCAGGCAAGGTTGGCAAACGTCATTAAGTTAACATTGCAGTTGGAATGTCAATTTTAAAATGTCCTGATTGTTATTTCAAACAGTGCAACTGTAATTTGTATTGACAGGTTGTGGGTTGTTTTCATTTAATATTCCTGGCTTTAAAAAATTATTTGTATTACAGTAATACCTAGAGACTCCAATTAAAATCAGGCCCCCACCGTGTTACACAGAATGAGAGAGTTCTTGCCCTGAAAAGCTTACAATCTAACTAGACAAGACAGAAAAAGAAATATTCTCTCTCCATTTTGCAGATGAATATTGAGGCATCTAGAGGTTGTGATTCATCCAAGGTCAATCAGAAAGTTTCAGAAAGCCACCTCTTAAATTAATCTGGTATAATGAGGCAGCCCAAAAAAAGAATTTGAAGAGCAACTAGCAAAAGGCACAAAAACTAATGGCAAAAATTGTTTTAAGTACATGAGAAGCAGGAAGCCTGCCAAACAATCAGTGGGCCCACTGGACGATCAAAGTGCTAAAGGAGCAGTAAAGGAAGACAAAGCCATTGGGAAAAGTTAAGTGAATTATTTGCATTGGTCTTCACTGCAGAGGATGTGAGTGAGATTCCCACACCTATTATTTTAATAGGTGATGAAACTAAGGAACCGTCCCAGATTGAGGTGCCCATAGAGGAGGTTTTGGAACAAATTGACAAATTAAACAGTAATAAGTCACCAGGACCAGATGATATTCACCCATGAGTAACGAAGAAACAAATATGAAATAGCAGAACTACTAAGTGTAGTAAAGAATCAGAGAGGTAGCCGTGTTAGTCTGGAATAGCAGAGGTAACAAAGTCCTGTGGCACCTTAAAGACTAACTATAAAGTTTTGAAGCATAAGCTTTCGTGGGCTAATACCCACTTCATCGTATCCGACGAAGTGGGTATTAGCCCACGAAAGCTTATGCTTCAAAACTTTATAGTTAGTCTTTAAGGTGCCACAGGACTTTGTTACCTAAGTGTAGTAAGTAACCTATCACTGAAATCATTCTCTGTACAAAATGTCTAGATAGCTAATGGAATGTCAATTTTTTTAAAAAGCTCCCAAGGTGATCCTGGAAATTAGAGGCAAGAAATATGATTAGGGGTATGCAGGGCCGGCGACAGGGGGGTACTACGGGTACAGCTGTACCGGGCCCCGGACTTTAGGGGGGCCCCCTTAAGTCCGGGGCCCGGTACACAGCAGTACCCGTAGTCATCCCCCCTTGTCGCCGGGCCTGGAGAGCGGGGAAGGGGTGGGGAGGCGGCGCGGCTCTCCTCCGGAGCGGACGAGCGCGTGTGTCCCCGGCAGGAGCAGTGAGCCCGGCCGGCGGCAGCGGTGCACCACCGCCTTCAAAAAGGGCGAGGGCGGGGAGGCTCCGCCGCATGGTAGGGCTTCCCCCGCCGGGTCCGGGGGAGAAAGGGCGCGCGGGGGGGAGGGGGGAAGAGAGCAGCAAGGGCGGCTCGCACCGCTCCCGGGCTCCTGCAGGACCCCGCACTGCTGCCAGCCGCTGTCAGCTGTGGGGGGGAGCGCCGGCTGAGCTGGGGGCCCCCCCCCGGCTGGGCTTCCCCCCCCCAGCCACTGTCAGCTGGGGGGGGGGGAGTGCCGGCTGGGCTGGGGCGCCCCCCAGCCGCTGTCAGCTGGGGGGGGGAGTGCCGGCTGGGCTGGGGCGCCCCCCAGTCGCTGTCAGCTGGGGGGGGGGGAAGCACAGGCTGGGCTGGGGGGGGGGGCGGCTGGGCTGGGGGGCCCCCAGCCGCTGTCAGCTGCAAGGGGGGGGGGAGCGCCGGCTGGGCTGGGGGGGCCCCCAAACGATCAGAGTAGGGGGCCCCAAAATTTCTGTCGCCGGCCCTGGGAGTATGGAACAGCTAGGGTTGCCAATTTTGGTTGGACCTATTCCTGGGGGTTTCATCTCATGACATAATCTTTAATTAAAGATTCCTCTTTAATTGCTGGAGACTCCAGGACAATCCTGGAAGGTTGGCCACCCTCTGAACAGCTTCTGTCTGAAGAGAGATTAAAAAGACTGGACAGCTGAGCTTGGAAAAGAGACGCCTAAGGGGGGCTCTGATAGACGTCTATTAAATCCCGGGTGGGGTGGTGAAAGCAACAAGGGAAGTGTTATTTACTCCTTCTCGTAATATAAGAGCCAGTGTCAACCAACAAAATTAACAGGCGACAGGCTTAAAATAAATGAAATGAAGTACTTCTTCACACAATACACAGTCAACCTGTGGACCTGCTATTGTGAAGGCCAAAAATATAACTGGATTAAAAAAAAAAGAAGACGACAAGTTCCTGGAGGATAGGAACTTAGCTAAGATGGTCAGGAATGCAACCTCATTCTCTGGGTGTCTCTAAGCCTCTGATTGCCAAAAGATGGGGCTGGATAACAGGGTGCATCACTTGCTAACTGCCTTGTTCTGTTCTTTCCCTCTGGGGCACCTGGCATTGGCACTGTTGGAAGCAGGATACTGGGCTAGATGGACCTTTGGTCTGACCTAGTATTGCCGTTCTTATGTTCTTAACTTTCTCATGAAGATAAGCCCACAGTGGAACCTGGCTAAGGCTAGTATCCCTAATCTTGCAAAAATTAGCCTGATTTTCTGGGGCACCAGTTTTACCCCTGTGTAACTTTACTGACTTCACTGGAGTTAGGCCAGTTCATAACCGGCGTTGCAGAGAGAGAGCCAGGCCCAGGGTCTCTACAGCCCATAGGCAGGCAGGACCTCAGCAGCGCAGTACTGTACCTCTTAGCGCCATGCTGGAGCACTGGCTCAGTGCCATTTACTGGATCACTAACATGACTTCATGAAGCACCAGGGCCTGGTGTTGCTCACTTTGTAAGATTTGATTAAATTGCAGCCTACAGTGGTACATTTACAGGCCAGCTCAAATCTTCTTTTTTAAAGATAATCATCAGGATACGTGCACTAGGACCAGTTGCAGTCTGATCTGCCCCACCAATGCCTCCATCTTGGCCTGTAGAAAACAATTGCTACAGAGGCAGTAAGTAATGCACAGTCCATACCAACTCATGCTGTGCCCTCTCCTGAACAAAGTCTGCTTAAAAACACAATGTGGTTCTCTTGTGATATAGATTGCACTCTTTGGGGGACAGAATTGAGATAACATTCGTATTTCCCCTTAAGACGTCTGGATAGAGTTGAGGTCTAGCCCCAGAAATGGCATTAGTTAACCACTTTGTCACAAAACATGGACATTTCATCCAACCACTATAGCATGTCTTCTTGTTAGCAATTAGCATCAACAAGTCCTGTGTCCTGACCCCGCCCTTCCATTTCCTATGAAACTTGCCTCTCGGCACTGTTTGCTGTGTGGCCTTTATAAGCTTCACACACAAAATGGCAGCCGTTTCCAGTTTGCTTAGGTGGAAATAAAAATCAAGGTACAGACTTATTCTGAAAATCGGATGTTAATCCCACACAGACAGATGTTTGTATCCAGACACTGGGTGTCTTCTCACGCATAAATCTCCCTTCTTGGAGCACAACCTTCACAGGTCATTGTGCAGAAATATACTGCCCTGTCTGATAACCTCCTTCAAGTAGAGTGGTAATGAGTTGCTTCTGGAGAAGGAAACCAGTTTATTATCTGATTAGAGGGAAGGAGGCTTCAGTAGAGAGAGATAGAGCTGTGGGAAGGAGGGAGGCACATAGAACACACAGACAGACTCAAGTCTGATGGTCTGAATTTCAGAAATGCTGGGCAAACTCAGATGCCCTGAAATAACCAGGGATGTGCATGTGGGTTTTTTGTTGTGTGTGTGTCAATATATTGGAAAAATTAGGCCACTAACAACAGAACATTTGTGATACTGCACCACCCGCTAGCCTATTTGAAAGAATTGTCATTGTTCTCATTGCCCTATTGCCCAGAGTTCTGGACATCAAAACTACCCTATCTAATCTATCATTTATAGCTGGGCTTGCTGATGTAACTTAAAAGAGGCACAGTCCTAGCAGATTTTAGCAGTATCCTAATGGGTAGCAGCCAATGCTGCAGAATTCTCAGCTGGCGCTGGTTGTGAAGGCCATGTTGTGATATAGTGTGTAATGGTGGTCTCTCAGCATGGGACATTCCTGGTCCTGCTGTGCAATGATAAAACAGAGGGGGTGCAGTTGTGTTTTCATGCTGGAGATTCCAAAAATTTTTGTACAATGGAAGTCATGCACTCATATCTCAGTGGAAGTCATGCACTCATATCTCAGTGCTGGTGGTTCTTGGGTACCATATAGTAATACAGAAGGAGTCATTTAAATAATGAGGAGTCTGGTTGCACCTTAAAGACTAGCAAATTTATGTGGGCATAAGCTTTTGTGGGTAAAAAACTCACTTCTTCAGATGTATGGAGGGAAAATTACGGATGCAGGCATCATAATACTGACACATGAAGAGAAGGGAGTTACCTCACAAGTGGAGAACCAGTGTTGACAGGGCCAACTCAATACTCCCAAAAATTGATGATGAGGTGTCAATTCTAGGAGAGGCAAACTTGTTTTTGTAGTGAGCCAGCCACTCCCAGTCCCTATTCAAGCCCAAATTAATGGTGTTAAATTTGCAAATGAATTTTCATTGTGCAGTTTCTCTTTGAAATCTGTTTCTAAAGTTTTTTTGTTCAAGTATGGCTACTTTAAATCTGTTATAGAGTGTCCAGAAGATTGAAGATCTGTCCAGAAGATCTTCTACTGGCTTTTGTATGTTACCGTATCTGATGTTCGATTTGTGTCCACTTATTCTTTTATATAGCAACTGTCCGCTTTGGCCAATGTACATGGCAGAGGGGCATCGCTGGCACATGATGGCATGTATCACATTAGTAGATGTATTGTCCCGAAATCTGAAATGGTTTTATGTGAGGACAAAGTCACAAAGCTCAGCCACCAGGTGTGCTGTGGCCTCATCAGGAATAATGTTCTTGACCGCTTGTAGTCCATCCTCATGTGGAATATTGGAACATTCTACATCCACGGTGGCCAGGATGGTGTTTTCAGGAGGATCAACAATGCATTGCTTACCCTGTGGTCCCTCATGCCAAGGTTGCTGATCCCTGAGCTAGAGAAATGAGGGGAAATGACTGGCCCAAGGCCACCCAGCAGCAGAGCCAGGATTGGAACCCACATTTTCTGTGTCCTAGTCCAGGGCTCAATCCACTAGGTCACACTGCTATAACTGATTTCTATATGTTGCTGAATCTTGACCATCTGCATTATGATGTGAGGATGTAAATCCTCTGCCTCAGTAACAGGACATCGTGATTATTGTTAATATTTTTCAGTTACAGCTGCTTTTCACCCAAGGATCTCAAAACGCTAATGACTAAACTCTCACAAGTACCTGTGCAGCATTATCCTCTTCACTCTTATAGACTGGGAAACTGAGGCAGACATGTGACATGTGACTTACCAAGGTGACATGGCAAGTCAGTAGCAGAGCTGAGCACATTAAGCTGTGCTCCCTCAAGCCTTGCATATATTTCTTAGAATTTAAAAGCTCACCACTACTGACAAGCCAGGACTCAGTAATTGTAGCAGAGAACTTCAAATGTTGTTGTAATACACATGCACTCTGGCATTTCCCCATTGCTCCCAGAGACAAGGTGGGATAGTGGGAGAAGGCAGAAAGGAAAGACTGAAATAGAATGGGAGAGCTAAAATATTAGCTTTAAAACATTAGGATGTTTTAAAACAATAAGGAAGAAGAGATGGGGAAGGGGAGAGGGAAACAGAGGCAGAAGAACCTGACCTATCCTGATTATCTGTATCCCCGCTCTGGCAGGGGTTTTGCACTTGCCAAAAAGTGCAGCAGCTGGTTCAATTTGGACCATTTCTTGCCTGGGGCTCTGGAGCCACTGATGCGTGTGGGTGTTTGCATGCAGCCTAATTAGTTCCATTAGCATCATTGTTAACTGCTTTTAATGAAGAACAGATGGTTCATTAAGGTCTCAGGCGGTGAAGACCACTGACCCGTTGGTGCTAAAAGCCGGGAGGAACCCTTCATCAGAGTCAAACAAGTAGTGCCTGTAGGTTGGAAGCATTAGATTCCGCTGTGCGACTGGTTACCCAGACATGACAGATCCTCGCACCCCACCCTCATGGCAATTTGCACCTCACTCCACCCCAGCAGTCAATGACTCCTGCAGCAAGACATTGGTACTAAAATTCAAATGTTTTATACATAAATGCCTCTTTGTGGTAAGCAACCACAGTGCCAATAGATGGGAGACAAGCAATGGAGACACACAAGCACCATGGCCTGGCCTAGCCTCACAATCACTTGGGCAAGGAAAGGTACAATGGCAAGGCCCTCTAACATACCCCTTTAAGGGCTAGGGAGTTGGGGCCAGCCCACTGTGTACACTAATCAGATCCTGCTGAGCAGAGGACAGGTCTTCCTTATAGAGTCACTGGAAAAAAGGTGTGTGGAGCTGGACAGTCCTCTGCAGTAGTCTCCGGGGCAGGGAAATGACTCCAGAAAGGAAGGTCCAGGAGAGTAAACCTGTGGACACTGTTCTGTATAAGGGAAGGGGAATTGGGATAAAACAGGCTGAAGAAAACCAGAGGCCTGCAGAATAGGCAAGGGGATGTTTCCTGCTGATCTCAGTGACTGCTGGGTTGAAGGATGGCCTACGGGAGGGGCCACTGCCCCATACAAGGGTCATGGGAGTTGAGAAAGGACCCAGGAAGACTTTTCTTAAGCCAAGGGTGGGTGGACATTGGTTATGTTGTTGCTTTCTTTGAAGGAAGAATGGGGACTGGAGAAGAGTTGAGTGACAAAAAGTGGCAGAGCCCAGGGTGTTGTGAGTGAAAGTCTGGGACTTTAGTTTATACCTTTGAGACGTGTAAGAATAAATTATCCCATGACTCTGGAGATCTGTGGTTGGCGGCCCATACCCCGACTGGGGTGACGGGCAAAAGTAAGTAAGTAAGTAAGGGGTCCTTAACCCAAGACAGTGTTGGAAGAATGTTGGAATGAGGCTGAGAAGGGGGAAACTGAGGCTGGGCACCTGTGGGGCATGTTCCTGGATTAGGGGGCACTAGAGAGGGGCCTATCCTGTAACAGGCCCAGTTTCAAAGTAAATTTTAGAGCTTCTCTCACCCTAGCGAAAGCCGCACTAGTAACTGGCCTAGCATCTGGCTGCTTGAAATTAGCAGTCAGCTGCCCCCCTCATTTTCCCAGCCAGGCAGAAGCATTTCTCCACATGTTTCACAAATATTATGCAGTGCACAGGTATGACAGATTGGATATTTTCCTTGCTGAGATCAAATTATGTCACAAAATTCTTCCACCTGTCCTTCAGCCTTCCAAAGGCACCCTCCACATTCATTCTGTCCTGCTTGGGTAATAGCTAAATAGTTCTTTCTTTGGGCTAGTCTTCACTAGGCTGGTCCGGGACCAATCTTTTGGCGATCGATTTATCGCATCTTGTCAAGACACGATAAATCGATCGCCAGCGGCACCCCCGTCGACTCCGGAACTCCAGCTCGCCAAAAGGCGCAAGCTGGAGTCGACAGGGGAGCGCGCCGCTGACCGCCGCTGCTGTGAGGACAGCAGGTAAGTCGGCTGTAAATACACCGTTATTAACGTAGCTGAAATTGCGTATCTACAGCTGATCTTCCCCCCTAGTGAAGACCAGCCCTTTTTGTCCAGCCTACAGGTATATGGCTTCATCCAATAGGAAAACAAAGGGGAGGTAGGGTCAGTGAAAATCACAACTGGTCCCTACCATCCCGATTTTTCACATTTGCTGTCTGGTCTCCCTCTTCAACTCTGTCATGTAGAGAAGCCCTTTTAGAGGTGAGCTTAAATCCACCTACCTTGAAACTGCCAGGAGAATGTCCTTACACAGAGCTGCTCTGGTTTCACATCACACCTGCGGGCCAGGTCTCCACGACAAAATTATGTCGACCTAACTTACATTATCATATAGCCACCAGGTGTTATGTCGCTTCTGTGTGTTCTCCCTTGACATCCTCACCAGGAGCGCTCGTATTGATTGTAATGCCAGTGTGGGGCATTGTGGGATGGTTTCTGAAAACCAGTGACAGTCGCTGTGAGCAACGCAGTGTCTATACTGACACTGGGCTGGCCTAATTACATGGTCCATGACTCTATGCCACCTGGGGAGGTGGTGTTACTAAGTCATCAGAGAGAGGCACAGATGTCGGCAGGAGCCAAATTTAAATGAAGACACTTCCACAGCTAAGTTGATGAAAGGCAGCTTACATCTACCCAACCGTGTAGCTTAGAGCAGGCCTTAGTAAAACCAGGGCAGTGTGTGTGTGTGTGTAGATTATAAGGCATAAGCCTCAAACCACTCTTGTTGTTGTACCAGTAGACTAGAGGATGGGGTGGGGCCCTCCTAGGTTATGGGCTATGCAATTATCTGCCTTATTTGATCTTTGCTACGCCATTCCCACTGATAGCTGTAACACTGATTGCATTCATATGGTTAAATTGCTAACACACAATAAACAAGACATGACCGGTTCATAAGAGAGTGAGAGTATAACAAGCCACAAAGTTTCTAAAGGGGTTGGATTGGAGCCGCCTTAAAATCTGCTGCTTTTCTGTCAACAACAACATAACCCATCCAAAAGCAATGACATAGGCACAGAACTGAAAAACAAAGTGTAACAGGAGAAAACAATTGAGAGTGGAGTATGTTGTAATTCTCCACTAGGGGAAGCTAGAGGGTAGTCAGGCAGATTCTGGTAAGAGGATCAAGCTGCGTAATTAAGAGGGTCAGGGGGGGCTCAGCACTGGAACTTTCTTTTTAAGAGCTCCTACTTGGATGCTAGAACAAGTCGTTTCTGCTTTAATTTCAGGGCCCTGTCTGTGTTCTCACGTATTCTCACTTGTTTGTGTCCATATTTTGTACGTTTCAGACCAACACATTAAAAAAAAACAAGCTGAGTAGAGAGAGAGGCTGGTCTGGTAGCTACTGGACTAGGAATCTGGACATCTGGTTTCAATTTCTGGCTTTGTCTTAGACTCTTCGTGCAATGCTGGGCAATCTTTGTGCCTCGGTTCCCCTTCTGTAAAACAGGGCTAATACATCCTTTATCCCTCTCTGTCCTGTTCCTTTATACTGTAAGTTCTTCAGGGCAGACATGGTCTCTTCTCGTCAGTTTTGTACAGTACCTAGCACAAACGGGCCCTGATCTTGGTTGGAATCAATCACTAGGCTCTATTATAATGCAAATAATAAGAGCAGACAGGGGAAGTTGCATGCATATAATGTGCCCATGGCTCTCCCCCAACTCCCAGAGCTCCTCATCAAACTCTGGACTGAAACCACAATGTTATGGACAGATTAAACTGTTTGGCTATACACATTTAGGCAGATTATTGTTGAGATGTACTTGTGGCACCTTAGAGACAAATTTATTTGGGCATAAGCTTGCATGGGCTAAAACCCGCTTCAACAGATGCATAGAGTGGAATGTACAGTAGGTAGATAGATAGATATTCAGAGAACATGAAAAGGTGGAGGTTGTCATACCAACTTTAAGAGACCAATTATTATCAGCAGGAGAAAAAAAACTTTTGTAGTGCTAATCAGGATGGCCCGTTTTCAAATGGGCCGTCCTGATTATCTGTACAAAAGCTTTTTTTTCTTCTGCTGATCATTTTGAAATGGGCCATCCTGATTATGATTACAAAAGTTTTTTTTCTCCTCCTGATAATAGCTCACCTTAATTGATTAGTCTCTTAGAGTTGGTATGGCAACCTTCATCTTTTCATGTTCTCTGTATATATACATATATCTTCCTAATGTATGTTTCACTCTATGCATCTGATGAAGTGGGTTTTAGCCTAAGAAAGCTTATGCCCAAATAAATGTGTTAGTCTCTAAGGTGCCTCCTCGTTCCTTTTGTGGATACAGACTAACACGGCTACCACGCTGAAACCTGTTGTTGAGATGGTGCACTTTTGTGTCCTCCCTCCCCCCGGCTCCCTGTTCCACTGTCAGCCAATGAACATCCATCCACTTCCCCATTCGGCACGTGCACACATACACACAGCATCCCAGCAGACAACAGTTCAAACTAGTCGTGGACAAAAGCTTCCTCTTGGATAACCACCTAGAAAGGGGGATGGTGTATAAATCAGTGTGGAAATCTCTGAGGCGCTAGGCTTTCCACCAATGTTTCAGTGCTGTAGCTTCCAGACAATGCTAGGAAGCGGAGCAGCATGAAAATAATAAAAACCAGACCAAGTGGTAATGAGAGCTGGGCCCAATCTGGAACAGTGGATTCCAACCCCACTGAACTATGGGAGCTTCAGTTCTGAATCTGAACAACTTCACGACTCGGCCACGAGTAGCCAAACTTTGCCGAGTCCTTCCAAAGCTTGGGTTTGAATTTCAGACAAAGGTTCAAGTCAATTCTCATTTGACCCAATCAGACTCACCCATCCTTTGTTTAAGCCCCAACTTTCAGCAGCCAAAGCTGCTCCTGCAGTGGTCTGGGCTACCTAAAGCTGCCCAGTATCAACCAGCTCATTCTCTGTCACTTCTCTTTTAGTCTTATTTCTCCTTCACTCCCGCCTCTCTCCTTGTGCAGTTCCCAGAAATCCAATTCCAAAAGCGTTTCACACCTCTTGCCAAGTTAAACTTCCTATCAACATTTTAATTGGTTTCATTTGCATGAGTGGCTGACAGCACTGGTGCAGTCCCTCTGGGTCTGGCTCCGGCTGCTTGGATCCCTCCATGCGAAATGGCAACAAACTCTCTGCTTTATTCCCCACAGTTCTCTCTCCAGCCAGCGTCTGTTTGCATAACCAGCAGACGCCAGCTTGTCGTTTGTATGCGCATATCCGACTGCTAATTGTGCAGTGCCCCTGCTGGCCCAGTGTTATTACTCTTGCTTTCAGTGATAGCGGGGCAGGAAAAAGTGGCAGCAGAGAAATAATTGAAATAAATGAATCTGGATGACACCTCATTTTGGCACATACGTTAAGAGGTAATGTTCAGCCTGAAATGTAGATCTTTTTCACAAACTATGATAGTCACCATTTCTAGGGGAGAGAGAAGTGAGAGCAAAGAACATGAACAAGGGGATATTCTTTCTTCCTTGTTGGGTTGTTGCCATTCCAGACTTGACAAAAGTTTAACCCTCTATTGGATCTTTCTAGTGCTGGTTCTGCCATTGCTGAGTGTCACCTGGAAATAATCCACTGAGCGAGGCTGACCAAAGTGGCTCTGCCTAAGGTTAAAAGCTCCCAGACTGCATGTGCAGGTACTCACATATTTTTGGCCCCCTGGGGATTGCAAAGATGGTGAAAGAGAAAGAGTTATTCCCCGCTGGTAGCAATAGGAGAACTAAGGTTCAACAGATTCTACAGCTTGAGCAGACATACCCAGGCCAGCTCTGATCCAGTGAGCATGCTAAAAATGAAGTGTAGCTGGCATGGTGTGAATGCTGGGACAGGCTAGCCCACGTGTACAATCCAATTTGAAACCCTAAATACATACTTACGTAGCTTGCTTGTCCCAATGCTTGCTCCAAAGTGGATACATTGCTATTTTTAGCACACTAGCTCAATCAGAGCTAGTGCAGGTGTGTCTACTGGAGCTGGAAATTACACTTCTATAATGCACATGCCCACAGGCCATGCATTTGTCGTCCCAAAAGACCTCAGTCAACATAAACCGCTCAGTACTGTATGTGAATTTGTTTTTACAGGCTTCTTTCCAACCCCGCTTTTCATGAGCCTACTTAAGGAGCCAAAACCAATACTTTGTATTTCTGTAACACCCCTAAGATGGAGGCAAGTGTTATAATGTTCATGTGACAGATGAGGAAACTAAAACCCAGGGAGGGAAAGTGACTTGCTCAAGGCTACGTGCCACTAAGAACAGAATCCAAATCCTCTGACGAGAAGGCAAATTAAACGAACCCCAAATTTATTATTTTGAAAGATTTTATTAAATTTAAGCCAAACTCATGATTTGGGGAGCCTGACTTCTTTGAAGAATAAAGGTCAGTGCTTAAAGCTCCTGAGACCCAGGAGATTTGAGATCTGCTTCTGGCTTTGACCCTATTTGGTTGGTAACACTGGAACAGTAAATCTAATCTTCAAATTTCACCATGTACAAATGTGCATTTAAAAAGGCTTGCTCAGCAATATGTCTAATTTGAATTGGCATTACAACTGCAAGTGCAAAATGAGTATTTGCACATGCAAATAACCAGTTGCACATCCGTAGTGAGGTGGACTGGCCTCCCACTGAGCCAGAGGGAGCCACTCTCAGATGGGGTGGACAGAGCCAGGCTGGGCCTGCCCCTCCTGCCAGAAGCTAAGGGGTGGTATCCTCCCCTATTTTAGACAAGAGGCCTGCATTTGTCTGCCGTCTGCCTGAGCTAAGGCGACAGGCGATTGACTGCTTGGTTGCTTGTCCCTGGCTGAGGGTCTGAGCCATTTAAGTGACTTGTTAAGTTACCCCTTAAGTGTTTGTTTTCCCTGCCCTGCCTGAGGGCCTGTGCCCCCTAACACTGTTTGTTTTTTCTGCCCTGGCCTAAGGTCTGAGGGGCCTAGACTCTGTTATTGCTCGGCCCTGCCGTGCCACCCGGGCCGCAGACCCTTCTGCCCAATTTGCTAATTCCCTGCTAGTGGGCAGCACCCCAGTGACATAGTGAGGCACAGTAGCCTGCTACTGAGCCAGAGAGGGAGGGACAATTGTTAACCCACTACAACATCTAACTGGGACAAAGAGTCCCGTGGCACCTTATAGACTAACAAACATATTGGAGCATAAGTTGCCACAGGACTCTTTGTCGCTTTTGCAGATCCAGACTAACACAGCTACCTCTCTGATTGTTAACATCCAGCTAGTAACTTGCACACACAGTTACCCAGGTTGTGCACAAAATTATGGTAACTTTAAGTGCATTAGGAGTGTAATTGTGCAACATAAGATTCTGCAAACCTAATTTGGAAAAATCAGGCTCTTACTCATGCCATGCTTCATTGTTCCAGTCTATAAAATAGGTATAATAATACTTGGGTGGGGTACCTTGTAGAAGTGTTGTGAGATCAGGTTTGTAAAGCACTTTGGCATTCGCAGATAGAAGGTGGTATAGAAAGGCAAGTACTGTTATTTTCAAAAAGGTGGGTCTTTGTTTCCTCACTGCTTCATACTTTCGATGACTGGTCCCAATTTCCTTTGGGGCTTAGTAAATGGCAATCCAGCTGGATCAGCAGTCTTGCCTTCCCCAGGATTTGAACTGGCTGCTTCCAATGAGTAGGCCCAGCCTTTTGCAGCTTGGGGAGTGAGTTAACAGGTTTATAGTTAGTCTTTAAGGTGCCACAGGACTTTGTTACCTCTGCTATTCCAGACTAACATGGCTACCTCTGATTCTTAACAGGTTCAGGCACCAAATGGGGTTTGTTTGATTACCTGTCGGTTGTACAGGAGGTCCCAGAGGCTAGTCAAGCAATATGAGAATGGGAATGCTGCCTGCTGCAAATTTTACTTGTAGAAAAATCCTGTAATGTCTGCCTCCATGCCATTAATATCTGACTGCCCACTTCACAGAGGCAGAATAAGCAAAGCATGGGCTCTCGCTTAGACATGAACCACAGACTTGATGTCAGTAACCAAGGTAAGTAATGTAATGGACCCTGCTGCAGGGTATTGCTGTGAATGTCATGGTACGCCAGTCCCCTCTGGATGCCTGTACCACACTCTGTGTACCACAGACTTGGAGACAAGCGCTGTCAGCACTCTGAGCACTAGCGCCCAGATCCACAAAGTTACTTAGGTTCCTTGCTCCCAATAAAATCAATGAGAATTGGGCGTCTAAATGCCTTTGAGCACCAGGGCGTAGGGTCGTCAGGCTCCAGGCCTTTGCGGGTTCCCATAAACTGTCTCATGCAGTGTGGAACTGAGGATTTCTTTGGCAGGGCTGCCAGAAACCAAAAGGTGCAAATCGCTTAGTCCCGATGATTTAACTACTTTGATTTTCATTGTTACTGCAACAGCTCCTAATCCAGCCCTTAGGGGCAGTATAACACAGCCAGGGTCTAATGATAAAAGTCTCATAACCCTTCCATAGTGGCTCGCCCGCCTGCAGGCTGCTACCCTATATCCACCTGCTGTAGGCCCTGCGGGTCCCCAGCAACCAATAGGGTGCGTCTGCCAAGCTCTCAGTTTTCCAGCCCCAGCACTCAGGCCACTTGCTGCCTACAGTTAGCTCCCAAGCTCCTGACTTGGGCTACTACTTTTACTCCCATGTGGCAGTCAGCTCCCTCCAGACATGGCACCCTCTGACCTCGGGATATTACTTTGTGTTCCTGTGCTCTGGGGATTATGACGCCCTCTATTGGTTGGATGTTGAACTCGGCAACACAGTCCCCTCCGCTGGTTAGAGCCTTTTCCTCCAGCGCAGCCAGGGCGGAGGGAAGGTGCCAGCAAATGAGCCAGCAAATTCTCTACAGAATTATCCATCACCGAGACAGAGTGAAAAGCTGTATGTTTTCCTCTGGTGTGCGAGCTTTCAGGCAGCGCCCGCAGCCAAGCCTGTGTTGGGAACAGTGCCAGGTTCAGTCTCATGCCAACACTGGGCTGACATTTTAGCCTCCACTCTAATGGAAACCACAGCGGATCCATCTAACTCCCAAAGCCATTAATTAGAGCTTAATGACCTCTCTTCAAGCAAAGGCCTCGGAAATGAGCTTCAGAGAATTTCCTACTAGTAATGTGCACTGCGCACCAGCCTGACCTGCTTTGGCTCAGACTCTAACTGTATATTGTAAAGCCTGTCTGTTGGTTTACAGAGTCTGCCCCGGTTTTAAAGGGATCCATTTTATTGTCTCTCTTCTCCAAACGTACAAAAGAATGAGACAATAACGCGTCTCCCCCTGCTCCACCCCCCTTGGGTCCTCTTCTAAAGCCATCAATCTGCCCTCTTAGAAAGATAACATCTTATACCAATAAAGGCATCTCACATTCAGGACCTGATGGATTTAAACTTTGTTAACAGCCCCTGAGGCTGTTGAGGACTAAAACTCCATTTACATCCAAAACTCTTTTGGGTATTAAACCTATTTACAGTGCCAGTCCCCTGCTGCATTGGACTGGGGGCAATTTCTGCTATACCTGAGCTTTGCAGAAAAGCTGGTTGAAAAAAGGACCCATTTTTTGTGAAACCTACTTAATAAAATGTCCTTTTTTTGGTTTAAAAATGTTGAATTTTGACATTTTTCAGTCAGCTCAGTTTTTGCATTTTTCACACTTCCTGTGCTCCCAAGAAACCTAGATTGAGAGGCCTCCACCAGGCACCTCGGGCAGCTGCCAACTTTCCCTCGTCTTTGGTTGTGTCCATTTTCCCTTTTGGTTACAGCTCAAGGGTTGGGGGAAAACCTTTCCAGAAAAGTGTGTCTGGTAAGAGTCTGAGGCTTTAACCTCGAACAGTGTAGCTCTTATATGTATTTGTGTGGGTCTTTGGTGGAGTATCTGTCATTCATGTTTGTCATTCACAAAGTGTGTGAGATGGCATTTGTGTGATGAAGGAGTGGGCAGATACATGGTGGTGAATGGCTCTATAAGCCTACATATTTATTTAGAGTGTCTTAGCAGGTGACTGAGCCCATGCGATAGATGGGGACCATGAATGGCTGTGTAATGTGGTAGCAGTCAAATGTATTGTGTTGATGATTTGTTTGAAACTAGTTATGTACTATTCTATTTAATAACGTTGTGTATATGCAGGTCTTTCATGGTTTCTTTGCATTAATATTTCTATTATTGAGATGTATCATGCCAGGACATGCTTTTCAATTTCATAAACCAGGGTGAACCTTATTTAAAGTCCATAGTTAAATATACATTAGATATTTATGTGTGCACATGTACAAAAATAAAATAGTGTATGCTCTTATAAGGATACTTACTCTTAAGCTTCTGTACCTCAGCTTTCATTTTAAGACACTTTGCCTAAAAACAAAGCTAGGATTTCCACAGGAGCCTAATGGACCTGAATTTCAATGGAAAGGGAGCCTAACTTCTTTAGCTAAGACGAGGAATACTTGTGGCACCTTAGAGACAAATAAACAGGTTAGCGTCTACGGTGCCACAAGTATTCTTCGTCTTATTTACGGATACAGACTAACACGGCTGCCAATCTTAAACCTGTTACTTCTTTAGAGCCTTTGAAAACCCCAGCATAAACATAGACTGGGAAAGAAGAAAAACAGTGAGTTCCCCTTTCATAATATATTTACAACCAGAAGCAAGAGCTAAAAATAAATAAAACTCAGAGTGAGAAAAAAAAAAATCAGTGGAGAAGCCATGAAGTGTGTGCACATAAGGAATGGGAGGAGGCTCGATTAGTTTGAGGCAGAACGAGAGCCTTTAACTAGAGTTGGAGGAGAGGAGGGCTGGAAGATCTCAGAAAGGGTGTGGAATGGTTCCAAATAGGACGACCATCTCCATGATCCTTGAGGAGAGATGCCATATGTACAAACACTCAGTCAAACAAGTGGTGTCCATAGCCGAGCAGTTCGCCGTGTGCGATACTAAACGTTCTCCCTGCTTTTGGACATAGACTTACAAAGTGGGTGTCTCAGTGGAGCTGTCATCTTTGCCTCTCTCACCCATTTCTTTTCCTTTTAAATTAATTAGCCTCCCACTTTTGAGTCTCAGACCCTATAAATTTACCAGTGTGACTCACAGAATTAAATTCCCTCAGCACTTTAAGAAAAAGAAAATAGCATCCACAGCTCCAAGGCAAAAGGCTAATCGGACATGACTTCATGGTGTGTTTGACAGTACATTTTGATCATCCTTCTCCAGTGACAGCCGATCACATGCTGACCGAGGAAGGAATTTTTAACAGTACTGATTCAATAAAGGCCTTCAATTTCAGGCTTAGGAGCGGACAAAGAGAAGAGAAATATCTACAAAAAATGCAACATCTGGAGGGGAGTAGGAAAGCGAGTGCTATAGATGCTTATTTTTCCTCACATGAGCATTACGAATTTACATTAAACCATTTCGATAGCTATGTCTTTTCCTTACAGAAGAACCACTATTTCTTAATTACTTAGGATAGAACTCCAAAGGGTGAATTCTGGAATTAGAACAAAACTGAGCTTTTGACATTTGAGCTGTATTTGCTTCTGGCAATGCATGAGTTCTGATCTGAGACGTGTGCTATGCAATATAGTATTGTGTTCCATGGGCAGTAGAAGTGTGTCCTGGTCACTGGGAAAGCTCCGATCTGAATTTTCTGGCTTGGGCCCAGCTTTATCTGGTAGCCTTCAAAGCAGGACATGCTTTGCTTGCACAGCACAGGTGTCAATTTACCTAGAAATGCAATTTTTAAATTATATTTCTCTTGGGGGAGGGTTACATTTTGTTTAAAGTAAGTGCAGGAGAGGCACTTGTGTGAACCACAAAGTTTTAAATTAAAAATATTGACAATTCTTTAGGTTTTACACAACACCAGGCCCCCCGTCCTCTGATTTCCCCCAACCCCAAAAAATTACACGTACCATTTTGGAGCCTCCTGCATACAACCCACTTGAAGCCCTTTAGAAATGTTTATCTGACTCTTAAACAAAGCTTCACGTACCTAACATTCTTCCTTCAACTACTTGATTGCTGAATTCTGATACCTGAGATATAGGGCAAATCACCCATAAGGCAATGCCCTCTGGACTGGGAGCATCACTCTGAAGTGCTGACATTACAGGGGAAGATCTACAGAACTTAGATATTGCCAGGGTGCTCACCACCATAGTACCTAGACTCGAATCTTGAGGTTGGCACTTCAAAGGAATGTGGCTTGCATAGGGGTTTAAAAAAAGCCTGAGTCCTGGCTACCATGGAACTGGGGAGAGGGATTTTGGGTTGCAGGCCCTTATCTGTTTATCTGTTTTCTCACTTGCCATCTTCTTTGTTATGCCCCTGAATATAAATTAGAGATCACAGATAATGGGGAAGTGGGCAGCTTTGTCACCTGCTACAATTGCTAGAAATGGGCCCATGCTAAGCCCCCAGATCAGATCATGCTCAAACGTTGTGGAAATATGGATCCAGATCTGGACATTGTGCTCGCCTTCCCACCACTTCTTTTTGACAATGGACCAAATGAAAGTAATGGATCCAAACTCCCCTGGACGGTGTGAAAGTTCTGACATGGCAAATAGTTCAGATCCTTGGGCCATCTCTACTCTTTCCCCCTCTTCCTGTGAAGGTCTGTTCATCCTTTAGTGATGGGGTGTAAACCATACCCGGGCACTGAAATGGTTAAGGGGAGCTGCACACTTCATTCGAGCACCTGGTTGCTGGTGGGTCAGGCCCAATTAAAGATGAGCCCCAGCTGGGTGTTACTGTAAAGAGAGGAAGCTTGGCTGAAAGAGCTGAGTGGGGAAGATTATCTGAGCCCAAGTGAATATGGGAATAATGATCCTTTCCTATGGCTTCACCCTTACAGAGTCTGAGCGAAGAGGATGGTGGATTTTTTTCAATTGGATGAGAATGGGAGAAGGGGCTTCCTAGCAAGTCCAAGAGATGGTGGGAGGAAGGGGGAAACACTGACCTTATTCCACGGAGTACAGGGGCAGGACTCTAACTCTCAGTCTTTCCAGTCCCTTGAGCTGACGGGAGAGTTGCCCATTCACAGGAACACTCCCTAGGGAGCCATCTGTGAAAAAAGAAGCAGGTTGTTAATGCCCATTTTATTTGTGGGGGGAGGAGAGAAAAGTGCTGAGGACAGGGGGATGGCATCAGAACGAGGTGAAAGATTCACCCAGTCAGCACTTTCCCACCTCCAGGGACTGCTTTATGCACATCCCTCCCATGCAGCGGCAACTTCACTTCCGGAAGAAAGAACAAGCCAAGTGGTAAAGAGCAGATAGGAGCTGACAGCTCTTGGGTCTCATAGTCTTCCCTCTGCACTGGGCCACAAGCAGGACAAAACTCTCCTCCACGTCTGCTACATTTCCCACTGAGCAGCGCTGCTGGAGCCAATGCAAAGTGTGAGGAGCGAGAGGAGCTGATGGAACTGTGACCCTTCCAGCTGCCAGAGTGAGTTAGGCTTCAGCCTTGCTCTGTGGCATATGTGCTGATGCCAAACCTCTTCCCGCATGGGGCTGGAAGTTCTCCAGAATGGCAGATAAAGGGGAGATGGCACCAGCCACTCCTTAGCCCCTGGAAAAATAAATGACAGTTGTGAATCTGCTGACATTTTGGTTCCAGTGGCTCTGCCATTAGCAGCCAGGCATGTGGACTTTCAGCTGATGCAGCATCCCAGCAGTGCTATCTTTTTCCTCAGCCCCATGTTCAGCTATGTCATGTCTTTGTATAAAACTCTAACATGAAGCAGAAGCAATTTTGCCCCACTGCAGGTGACCGGGAGGGAAAAGCAAAACCCTCATTATGCCCAAAGACTGGCGGCTTCCTAAATCTGCTTCTTTCCCTCTCGATTGCCCTTACTGAACATATCACCAAGCTGATGTGCTTGGAAAGACTGTCCACCATCTGCCCCTTTGTTCTCCTCCTTGTGAACCCCTCCTTTAAAACCTGCTTCCAGAAATGTCTTTCACCTTGCTATCCTCACTGATAATCTCTCCATTTCCCTGGATTGTTTTAGGTTTTGTCTTGGGTTTGCTCTCATTGTCTGTCTTAAACTAACAATCTAGTTAGGGCAGGGATCACGTCTCTCTCTGTAAATTGATGGCACTGCATACAAGATTTTAATCATCATAATTCAAAATCCATAGATTCAGTTCTAGGAGAGAGAAAAAAACTGGACCAAGGCAGCAGAAATGGAGGGTGTTGTCTTGTTTCTAAGGCATGTCTCTAGATGGTGCGTGTTTGTAAGGGAGCATGGCTGACCTGGAACAACGCTTCCTCAACTCTCGTCCACTCACACCCCTTCTCTATCTACGCTACATTGATGACATCTTCATCATCTGGACCCATGGGGAAGAAACTCTGGAAGAATTCCACCATGATTTCAACAGCTTCCACCCCACCATCCACCTCAGTCTGGACCAGTCTACACAGGAAGTCCACTTCCTAGACACCACGGTGCAAATTAATGATGGCCACATCAACACCACCCTATACCAAAAACCTACCGACAGCTATGCCTACCTTCATGCCACCAGCTCCCATCCCGGACATACCACACGATCCGTTGTCTACAGCCAAGCACTGAGGTACAATCGTATTTGCTCCAACCCCTCAGACAGAGACCAACACCTACAAGATCTTCACCAGGCTTTCTCAAAACTACAATACCCGCACAAGGAAATAAGGACACAGATCAACAGAGCCAGATGTGTACCCAGAAGCCTGCTGTTGCAAGACAAGCCCAAGAAAGAAAACAATAGAACACCACTGGCCATCACCTACAGTCCTCAGTTAAAACCTCTCCAACGCATCATCAGTGATCTACAACCCATCCTGGACAATAATCCCTCACTTTCACAGGCCTTGGGAGGCAGGCCAATCCTGGCACACAGACAACCCGCCAACCTTAAGCAGATTCTCACCAGCAACAGCACACCGCGCCATAATAACTCCAACTCAGGAACCAATCCATGCAACAAAGCTCGATGCCAACTCTGCCCACATATCTACACCAGCAACACCATCACAGGACCTAACCAGATCAGGCACACCATCACTGGTTCATTCACCTGCACATCAACCAATGTCATATATGCCATTATATGCCACCAATGTCCCTCTGCTATGTACATTGGCCAAACTGGACAGTCCCTACGAAAAAGGATAAATGGACACAAATCAGATATCAGGAATGGCAATATACAAAAACCTGTAGGAGAACACTTCAATCTGCCTGGACACACAATTACAGATTTAAAAGTCACCATACTGCAGCAAAAAAACTTCAAGACCAGACTGCAAAGAGAAACTGCAGAGCTGCAGTTCATTTGCAAGTTTGACACAATCAATCTAGGATTGAACAAGGATCTTGAATGGCTTGCTAATTACAAAAACAGCTTCTCCTCTCTCCGAGTTCACACCTCCAATTCAGCTGCTAGAAGAATAACCCACCCTCCCTGATTTGAGTTAACAAGCTGGTTCAGCCTGATTGGACTAACCTTGTTACCTCCTACCTGGTTCTTGCCTACTTATCTATACCTGCCCCTGGACACTTCCACTGCTTGCATCCGACGAAGTGGGTATTAGCCCACGAAAGCTTATGCTTCAAAACTTTATAGTTAGTCTTTAAGGTGCCACAGGACTCTTTGTTACCTCTGCTATTCCAGACTAACACGGCTACCTCTCTGATTCTACTCCCTTACACGTAGTTAGATTTCCCTAGTCTTACAATCGCAGTAAGGTGTGCAAGGGAGGCTAAATTGATATGATTTACATGTTGAGGAGCCCTGAAGGCTTCTTTAACATGTATCTTGGTACATCTTCTAGTTTGTCATATAGCTGACTCCAGCCAAGACTCCTTACGTATCTATAGAGAGGGGGCTAAGTAAGTTTAGGGGGAATCTAACTGTAGTGTAAGGGACTGTAACTTTTCTATCACCTTTCACATCACCTGTGAATTTGGTTCCCCATATTAAAGCTGTGGAGTACCTTGGATCAGAGGCTTGCATGGGCGTTTATGTCCAAAAGCCGTTTGTTAGCACAAACTCGTCTAACAATAGGACAAGGCATAACATTCTGGGTATCTGAGCTGTGTGAGTACAGGGGGGAAAGGTTTCATGCTGTCCTGCTAATAACCCTTAGCCTTATTTTGGAGGGACTATTTCTATGGATGAAAGGCTCATTCAAGCTCCGTCCCATTCAGCTTTGGCGGCTGCTGTCACCTCCCAGTTTTTGTGATGTGGACACTTGTGTACTGGGAACTGGGATGAGATGCCCAAACTTATTTCACATGAGCCACAGAATAGCTGCAGATGGAACTGACTTTTGGCTGTTACTGGTCTGTGCTGGATTGAAATCAATAACAGGGAAGTGAGAGAGGGTTTGTAGCCCTTGAGCAGTCCCTGAGCCACCCATTTGTCTAATGTGGTATTTTCCTCTGTGAGCATCACGAAACAAGAAGTACGGAACGTGACACTGGAACTGGTAGGAGATGCAGCATGATGGGATCTGGAAAGTACTGCGGCATTTGAAGACCAGTTATTGTGACCTAATCCCATGGCAACATGAGTCATTTTAAAGGACACATCAGTTGGAACTAAACCCCTACCATCTGGTCTGCCCTATCATTACACCTGCCAAATAAAGGAGCATTACTCCAAATGGTACCATTGAAATTCCATATACAGCAAATGCCTGAAATGCCATTGTTGGGTTGTCCTTCCAAGCACAGTGCATTCACCTCCTGTACAGACATTCATGGAGGCAGGAGAGACACTGTTATGAATGCCCTGCTCAAGTGACTTTCTTTCCTGACAAAATAATAATTCCCTTTCTGAGTCTTTTGATGTCACTGGGGAGAGAGAAACTGAACTGCGTGGGGCTTCAAAGTGCTAAAACCATGCTGAATGACTTGAGATTCCAAGAGCCACAGCTTCTCTTCAATGAATCAGTCTTTTCTGCTTCATTACATCTCTCACCTCAACGGCTGCTGCAGCAGCAAACCTGAAGCAAACCTGATTAATTATGCTTCACTGCTGTATTTAGGGGGCTTTAAAATTGGAGTTAATAAAAGCTGGGTGCTCAAGCAGTTTGAGTAGTTAACGCTGCGCTGATGGACATGGGGTTCAGGAGGCGAGAGTAGAGCCAGGATGGAGGCCTTGAGAGGGGAAAGAAATGGAAAATTAACAAGCAGAATTCTACAGAGCTTTTTGGTGGTGGTTCTCTGTGTACTGATGAGCTGTTTTTAAAAAAAGCTACCTCCTGCATTAGAAGAGGGAGCAGGAGCTTTGATCATGGGAAGAGGAGGAGGCAAACTGTGCACTGTTAATGCATCTCAATTCACTTTATCTCAAATAATAAGGGCTCCCACTAAGAAAAAGAATTGTGGGGCTCAGTCTGGCTTGCAGTGGACAAGTGTCTAGACAGCCATTATCTTAAACTGATTCTAATTGATACTCAAATTGCTAATCTCACCACAGAGGCCAATGACTGAATGGGCCTTGAAAACTGAACTTCTCTATTGCCCCCAGAAGCATTTTCTCCATATAAGGGCCAAGGCCCTTGGCAGGACAGTGAGAGGGAAGCTTGCTCTGTGCTGCCCATTGCTGTGCGAGCGTAGAGCTGTCAAGATGGCATTTGAGCACTAAGCTCATATATAATATGAACGTTTTTATAGATAAGAGTTGATGGGGGTGAGAATGGGAACCTTTAAGATAGGAATTGCATAACCAGATCTCCTCAGAGGTGTTACTCAGGGTGGTGACTTGGTTAAAAAGAATGTAGTTTGCTCAAGAAAGCAAAAATTTTCTAGAGTTTCTAGATGGTTCTAAGAAGACATGAGTAGCATAACTCCAATCGATGTATCTTAGATTTACTTACCACGGGGTCCACACTACGCAATGTCAACAGGAGACACACTCCCATTGACTCCTCTTACTCTTCTTGATCCGGTGGAGTACAGGAGTTGACAGAGAGTGATCTATGGTAGATTTAGCAGGTCTAGACCCGCTAAATCAAGTTGATGCATCAATTGCTGCAGCATTGATCCTCCAGTATGTGTAGACACGCCCTAAGACTCAGTCATAAGGTAAAGAATTAGAAACTTTTATTACTCCTAGCTTAGCCTGCAGCCTACAGGGAACTAACTAGAACTACTGTCCCACCTTGCATTGGATCTGACCAAAGCTAGTTTCCTCAGGGGAAGTCTCTGTGCCTGTTGTTTCATGGTCAGGAACAATGCAAGGATCTTTTCAAGACACTGTAACTTGGAAGCAGACATTCCCAGTTTTGAAGACTGTCCTCCTTAAACTGGGATAAATACAGGGAACACCAAGCCAGGAACAAGATGGGCGTTGGGTTGGGCTTCTTTATCTATTAATACTAAAAATTGGCCGGCCAAGGGATTAATGCATTACATTTTGCTAGAGCCCTTTGGCTTCACCTAATTTTTCTAAAATGGAAGAGATTTCATTCACCTTCTTAATAAGAATTGCAGGCTGTGAAAAGTACAGGTGCCAGAGTGCAGTTCTCTAGAGGAATCCATGAGTCAGGGTGAGACTCCAAGTATGCATCATACTGGGATACATACTTGGAGTCTCTGTGGCTATCTGTGGCGGGGTGACCACCCGCCCCCTACTGGAAGGGGCTTGGAAAAGCCCCAAAAGGGGTTTGAAATAGTCCAGAAGGGGGTTAAGGCTGGGAGCCAGCAGGCTTTGCCTGATTGGGCATGAGGCCCAGCTGGGCGGCCACGCCCCAAACACTCCCAGCCAGGATATAAGGGCTGGGAGGCAGAGAGGCAAGAAAACAGTCTCCTCTGCATTCAGAGGGAGACAGGCCTAGCTGTAGGAGCTGAGCCAGGTACCTGGGTTAGGGCAGAGCTGGGGCAGGGCAGAAGGAGCTGGGTGGGCTCTAGCCACGAGCCCCAGGCCTCCGGGCCTGATACAAGGTCCGACCCAGGACTACCAGGGTTGCAGGGGGCAGCCTAGGGCTGGAGATAGCAGCAGCAGGCCAACCCTCCTTGCCTGTGATGAGAAGCCATGATACTGCAGTCCGCCCCAGTGAGCGGGGGCAAGTGGTGACTGACAGTGGCACACTCTGAGGCGAGGTGGGGATAGGGGGTAGAGGGTTCCCCTGGGGAGGGGAGACCCTCACACCAAGGGGGTACTGCAGGGTTGCTGCACCCACAGCTGGAGGGCACCGGGGTCCAGGAGGGACACGGGGCCAACAAAGGAGCGGGGCATCAACCTGCGGAGGGCGCTCTGGACGCTATACGAGCTGATTCCCCAGACGACCAGCGGGAGGCGCCGCGGGGGTGAGTGGTGACCCCGTTACACTATCCTTTTGTATTTGAGAGAAACGTGGCAACAGGCTGGGTTATAGAATTCCTGAGGGATAATGGCGACAACATAAAGTTATAAATCACCCACTTGTGCCCACATTTAGTAGCATTAAAAATTACTCTTGGGTGAATTGATTATATTTAAATGCTAAGTTTTAAGTATTATCATAATCAAATATTATATTTATGTGTGTCCAGAATATCAGCTTTAAAAGAAATTTCTGATTCTAAAGTGATTATTGGGAAATGTCCCATGATTTTGTTTTTAAAGGGGAATTCCTTCTTAACATTTTTCACTGTTGTAATGTTTAACCCAGGTTGCATGAGTTCAGTTTTTCTCCATTCTGTCCTCGTCTCCTTTTCGCTAGACACCTCCCCCACACAAAAAAATCATTAGGCTGGGGTCTGCTGGCAAGGAGGACCCCTATACAGCTTCAGTTCCTTCCCCTTCCTCCTTAAGGTTTCATAAAACTGGCATCAGTTTGTCAGCTGCTAGGAAAATAAAGAAACCTTGATTGAATCTGTCTGAATAGAGCTGTTTGTTAGTTTATGTTGTGGTCTGGCCTCTTACTTATTGAGTTAAGGAGCTCCGTGAAGGATCTGACAGTT
Source organism: Sternotherus odoratus (assembly GCA_032164245.1). Taxonomy (NCBI): domain Eukaryota; kingdom Metazoa; phylum Chordata; order Testudines; family Kinosternidae; genus Sternotherus; species Sternotherus odoratus. The sequence continues at coordinate 52,339,380 of JAVMKO010000006.1, read as the reverse complement.
TATAAAGCTGTTCTAGGCAGTATTAAGTAAACCCATGATTAAGAAAAATTACATTTGCTTTAATTGAATAAAATCCAGCAGGAATGTCTCTAATCATCCCCATTAGCGACTACCATATGTCTAAGAAGTTGGAGTACGAAGAGGAAGACCCTCCAATAGTTTAGTATCTATTGAGGCATGTCGCCTTGAGCATAGAAGGCCTACGGTATGTGGTTAATTTTGAAATGCACCAAAGAGCACATTTCAAAGGAGTATACGACACAATATTTTTAATATTTTCTGGAAATCTTTGACATTTCAAGCCCGCAGGAGCCAGACTTTTACTGTAATGGCCCAAGCAAAATCATGCATAAATCTTTCAGGAAACAAACTAATTGAACACAGCAGCCTCTTAGAAATACCATTTAAGGGAGAACCAGTCTTCTAAAATAGTTTTGCTTTTTTATATGTATATACAGCTGCACTTTCAAGCCAGGAGTGATGAACACGAGATATTCCCAGGCAGAGTATAAGGAGAGCCCAGAGATAATTGATTCAGTCCTCAAATGACAAACGTGTCAAGATAGGACGATCCTTTTCCTTAAAAATGAAGGGGAAAATTCTTCTCTTAAAACTATACTTGGAATCTGTTACCCACAATGCAAATCACTATTGCACTCATTAGACTCCTTCCAATTACTGAACTCCCTTTGAGGGCCACAGAAGGTTCATGCATGGAAGGTGTGTTCAGGACATGCACCAGCAATAATTGGAGAGGACCGACATTGCTCATGGTGAAGTTTGATTGGAAATTATATGCTTTGGATGTATAAGCAATAGTCTCTTGACTTCTTTTCTCCCAATGAAATATTTGCATTTAGGAGGGAGGTAGTGCAATGCATTGAATAGAGCATAAGCTTAGGAGACAAGAGACCTGTTCTCTTCTTGCTTCTGACTCTGGCTTGCTATGTACCATTGAGGAGAACTCTGGGGCAGTGAAAAACATGAAGTGCTCAGCACTATTAGTTGAAAACAGACAAGCTGAAAACTTGTTTAAATATTCCAAAGAAACATCTTGGATTTTTTCATACAGAACATGTACTCCTGATGTACTCTTGTTGCAGATTTAGGAATATTTGACTTCTATACTGAGTGTGCAGTGTAAAACACTTGTACACACTAAAAGGGAGTTTAGAGGAATGCTTATGGCATTTGTATCTGGAGTGTACAATTATTAAGCTCAGGAGACACATAATTGGAAAGATACCTAAAAAGATGCTGGGCCAAATTATTAAATAATCAATTTATAAGCAGCTGGAGGATGATAGGATTATAAGGAATATTCCACATGGATTTGTCAAGAACAAATCATGCCAAACCAATTTCCTCCTTTGATGTAATTTCTGGCCTAGAGGATTGAGGGAAGCAGGAGATGTAATATATCTTGATTTTTAGTAAGGCTTGTGACACAGTCCCTCATGACATTCTCATAAGCAAACTAGGAAAATGTGGTCTAGATGAAATTACTATAAGGTAAGTGCACAGCTGGTTGAAAGACCGTACTGAAAGAGTAGTTATCAATGGCTCACTGTCAAACTGGGAGAGTGTATCCAGTGGTGTCCCACAGGAATCAGTCCTTGATTTGTTACTATTTAATATTTTCATTAATGACTAGAATAAGGGAGTGGAGAAGAAGAATTTTATAGAATTTGTGGATGACACCAAACTGGGAGGGGTTGCAAGCATTTTGAAGGATAGGATTAGAATTCAAAAAAACTGTGACAAATTGGAGACTTGGTCTGAAAGCAACAAGATGAAATTCAGTAAAGACAAGTGCAAAGTACTACTCTTAAAAAGGAAAAGTCAAATGCACAGCTACAAAATGGGGAATAACTGGCTAGGTGGTAATACTGCTGAAAAGGATCTGGGAGTTACAGTGGAGAACAAATTGAGTCAACAATATGATGCAGTTGGAAAAAAAGACATATCTTTCTGGGGTGTATTAACAGGAGTTCTGTAGGTAAGACACAGGACATAATTGTTCTGGTTTACTCAGCACTGGTGAGACCTCAGCTTAATTGTCCAGTTCTGGGTGCCACACTTTAGGGAAGATGTGGGAAAACTAGAGAGTCCAGAAGAGCAACGAAAATGATAAAAGGTGTTTAAAAACTGGATGTGAGCTTAATCTTGACAAAAGAAGACTGAGGAGGGACCAGATATGTCTTCCAGGCTGTTACAAAGAATGGGGATCAATAGTTCCGTGTCCACTGAAGGTAGGAAGTAATGAAGTAATGGGCTTAATCTACAGTAAAAGAGATTTAGATTAGATATTAGGATAAACTTTCTAACTGTAAGGGTAATTAAGATCTTGACTAGGTTTCCAAGGAAGGATGTGGAATCCCTGTCACTGGAGGCTTTTAAGAACAAAACATTTGTCAGAGATGGTGTAGGTTTACTTGATTGTGTCTCAGCTCAGGGGGCTGGACTTGATGACCTTTCTAGGTCCCTTCCAGCCCTGTGATTCTGACTATCTACTAGAAATCTGCAAAAATCATTTGAAACCTGGCCAGAAATGTCTGATCATTAGTATAACCAGAAGGCAGGTAGCTCGTTACACATTTCAGTTATTTTATTCTTTGAATTTTATTGTGTTTTTTTTTGTCTGCAGATAATTTGTACTTGAGCAACACACTTAGCCAATACTAGCTAACCACAATCACTTTCAAGGGACTTCTTGCACTAAACCAGAGGTGAAGCAGCATCAGCAGTCTGTTCTCTTACTGTCTCTGAGGCTGCTTGCCCCTCGATCTCTAACCACATACTGACATGTGTTTCTCATAGGAACGTTTCCATTTTGTTTTCATATAAATTTGCATAATTTATATAACTCCACAGATTTCACTCATGTATCAGTTTTGCTGGTAGGCAGCTTTGCACAACAGATCCCTAACTCAGTGTCCAGGTACTGGGGAGACTGGGAACTCTTCTCTTGCTGCCACAAGACACTGAGAGTAGCCAGCAGCAAGAAAGCCAAAGATGAAGAAATCCTATGTTAAAGGTTATTAATATTTGAGATAAAGCTGATCTATCCCCTAGGTTTTGATTCTGAATTCCCTAGCTTTGGTGGGCAGGAAGGTGGTCTTTTACCCCTGGTAACTCTTTCAGATATAGACATCTAAGGCTTGATTCTCCAAATTCTTACTGACACAAGTAATCCCCCTGAAATCACTATTTGCATTAATATAGGCTTGTGGAATTGGGATTTAGATTTTAAGTTAATTTATGTTTATCTTTGTTGCTGTTTCCTTTAGTGCACTGTTAATATTGGGCCAGATACTCAATGCACCCATGCTGATTGACAGCAGCTGAGGATCTGGCCAATTGTATTTAATCAATACAGAGTGATACCTTCATCTATAGGTTGATCAAACAAGGGAATCCCAGCCTCAGGCAAAAGGAAATCAAAGGAGAAACACAAAACTACTGCCGTCGCCAGTTCCTTTTCAAAAAAGAAATCTTTACATATGTCCACATTTGGAATCAGATGTTTGTGAAAGATCATAAAAGATGCAGTGACAGTTCTCAGGGTACCCAGGAATGTGAGTCATTTTGTTATCCCCCTGCCTGCAGAAAGCGGGGAACACGATTATGCTTAATTGGCTGTCAGCTCCATGACATCAGCCTGGTAGCCATCAACGCACTCTCTTCTCAGCTACGCCAGCCTTTCCTTTCCCCAGCAGTTTAATAGGTGCACCCCAATCCCTGAGTCCCTTTGAAGCATTCACTTGTGGTGTTTAGCCCCCTTATCCACTGACCAGTCACCAAAATACCAGGACTGCTGTCCCCAAGGGAACAATGTACACACCAGCTTGCATGAGTCAAGTCAGGATCAGTGCCTTGCTGAGTATTGCAGCACTGAGATATACTAATCGTGAAAACAGCAAGTTTATTATCAAAGACTTAAGAGATAATGAGTGAGGATATCAAAATGAAAGGTTACATATAAAAAAAACATGTTTTCAAGACACTTAACAGGTTAAAATCCTTTGCAGTGTTTCCGCCAATGTCGGCTGTGATTCTTTTTTCATGAGTGGAATCATGTTGCCCAACTACTTCTTAGGTGTAGGATAAAGTGGCATCTTCCTTGTCTTCTCATATCCCTCAAACTTCATTTCAGAGGCAAGATGATGTCCCCCATGACTTATTCTCCAGTGTGCTGCCTCCCTGTTGATTTCATATCCCCTCGTTAATTTCACATGTAAAAGACTCTCCACTGTGTTAACTTGCAATGCTTGATTTCCATACTGAGAGGCAGACAGGTAAATAAACATTTTTTTATCTGACAAAAGACTTGTTTATCAACAATTCCTTCCCCTAAAACACTTGTACACACTAACAGACTTTAGGAAAATATTTTCAGCATATATAGGTAGCTCCTTCGATAGTATCTACACACACATTTCACAGTGATATTAATGACTAATGTGACCCTGGCTTTCATTTAAGACCTCACATGACATTCTTTGGTAAACAAGAATGTACAGACCAGAATCAGGATATTCTTCTAACCTCCTTGACAGTTGGCATTGAAGGGTTTTTGCATCACAGATGTGTTAAAAGTGATATCTTAGCCTCAAGTAAAAATTATACATCTAAGCTTTTATTGTCGAATAATAGAATACTTTCCCTTTCTATCCAAAGGTCTTAGAACTCTTTACAAACATGAATGAATTAAGTGTCACATCACTGCTTGGCTGCAGGAACATCAGCGAGCTGTGGGAATCTTGCATAATATTATGCAGGTGAGTTTAATAATGAATTCAGGTTTGCTATGATTCCTTTTTGTGAATGTGCCGGTGATGGAGTTTTGCTTGGAGAAAGCTAATTTTAAGCACAACACATGTACATTCAGAGATGGAAAACTTTAAACTGGCAGTCGTCTGCTTTTTATGGCCCAGGATACAGCTTGATTCAGCAGTGTGGTGTGATCCCCAGAGCCCTGGCACAGAAATAATTAAATGAATGCACCCTTCACATTGAGGATCCTGAGAGTACACAATTATTTTGCATGACAGTAACAGGACCAATTGACAGTGGAAGTCTGCCTCTGGCCATTAAATCTTACATTAGCTTCATATTTTAGTAATTATGCTTCAAACAAGGCCTGTCTGGGCCAGAAAAGAAAAGGTTTAAAAATGTGTAAAGGTCCTAGATATGCAGTGTTGTTGTAGCTATGGTGGTGCCAGGATATTGGAGAGAGAAGGTGGGTGAGATAATCTCTTTCGTTAGCGAAAGTACGGGCCAACTCAAGTCTGCAGCTGCAGAATGACCTTTTTAAACCACCTGCTGCACGTTTGCCTTCACATTGCCCATTATGGTCTCATCTGCCCCGCCAGGATGTTAGGGCGGAAACACTCTGGTGAGAGGAATGGATATCTGTCATAATCCCCAACCAGTCCGCGTCGCTGACCCCACAATTTGCCTCCCTGGTTTTGACTTGTCCCTCACCGACGGTCCCTGTTGAACAGGTTCCGGACCAGGCAAGGTCTTTGGGCAGCCAACCAGTATCGCTGGGGCCTTCGTGACAGCCCTTTGTGCCTCTGTGGCACAACACAGTCAATGAATGCCTGCTGACTGGGTTTAGCGGTGGCCCCTCCCCCTGGGATTTTTTTTGTTGCTGACCCCCATTACTCAGGGTTTGATGCTTAACTGTTAGGAAAGGTTTATCTGCCTGGGAAATATCGGTCTTCACCCCTTCCTCAGGTGATTCATTAGCATTTTCACTGACAGTGGAGTGCTTGGAAAAAAGCCCACCCTGCCTTAAAGAGACAGTTTTCACAAGTGCCTCAGGAAAAACATTTTGCGTAAGTGCAGGGGTGAAAGTAACATTCAACATTTACCAATACAGGGACCAGCTCTGGCCCCCAGAAGAGGCAGAGCCTTGGGTGGAAGGGGCAGGGCTGGGAGTCAGCATCCTCCAGCTAGCCCATCCATGCTGCCTGGCCCACGCCGCCCAGGGCTCCAACGAGGTTTTAAAGGAGCCAGGGTTCTGGCCACTGCAGCAGAGGTTGGAGCCCCAGGCCCTTTTAAATCACCAGCCCTGGGGCAGCTGCTCCTTTTGCCCCTACCCTCCCATCAGTGGCCCGGGAATGGGGGAAAAAGGGGCAACAACTTTAAAGAGTTTGTCCAGGAGCATTTTGCTGCCTCGGTCTATTCCCAGGTCACACCTCTTTAGCCCCAGTACCTGCCTTGGGCCTTTAACAAGGCCTGCAGCCTAGAGAGTTGCTAGGCTGGAGCTCCCAGCTTCTCTTCCCTTTCCCCAGCTCTGCTCTGCTTCAGGTACCCTTTTCTCCCCAGCAGCTAGATCCTTCTCTCTCCAAGGCTGGAGGAAGACTGACTCAGCTTTTGGCTTTTTATAGGGCCAGCTGTGGCCTGATTAGCTGTGGCCACACCTGTGGCTGCCTCCCCAGTCAGCCCTGTCTTTTGCCCTGCTACAAAGTCCAAGATAGTTTTTAGTACCAGGTGACAGGACCACCTGACCTAGTAGTGTCAGAGCTCCATCCCATCCCAGAATGCCTCTCAAGGGGCAGAGATAGTAGTATCTTGAAAGTCTTATTGTTTCTTCCTAATGGCCCATCAAGGCTGATGACTTGTTGTTTGGTGGGTGTCTCCCGAATATCTAATTGTTACATAGTTCATATTTTTAACTTTAAATACAGAAATGATACATGCATACAAACCCAGGTAATCACATTCAGTAACATATAACCTTTTCAATGATACCTTACAAGATACATTTTGCATAAAATATATCTGTTATACCATCTTGATATCATAAGCATATTTCCATAAAGAATATGTGGTGTAATGTCACAACTGGATCCATGGAGCTCAATCCCCTGACAAAATCCAGGAAGTGTGACTTTGCTGGTTTGAACACCTAGAGAAGATGAATAAAGAGAATCTGGTGAAGATGGCAGGAGATGGTGGTAGGAAAAAGACCCTGAGGAAAGCTGAGGAAGCAACAGATGAATTGCATCAAAGAAGACGGTAAACAGATAGACCAGTTCTCAAACTTGTGAGAACCGCGACCCTTTTTTTACTTGCGGCTTCTCGTCGCGACCCTTGTGTGTCCGCCAAAAAGCCGCCGAATTGATTATTTCCGCATTCCGCGGCTTTTCAAAGGATGTTCCGCTCACTCCTGACTCTCGGCCAAAGGGATTGCTTCCGCTTTCGCAAGTGCTTCGGTGGAGGATTGGGAGAGTGGGTATGTCTGCCGAAAAGCCACCGAATTCGGAAATAATCAATTCGGCGGCTTCACGGCGGCCATGGGGGCTTGCGACCCCTCGGGAATCACTCGGCTACCCCCTGAGGTCGCGACCCCCACTTTGAGAACCGCTGAGATAGAGTTTCATGCCACCTTGGGCAGATGAAAATGGCAGATGCTTGCATGATGCTTTGACCCCAGATGCTAGAATAGGGGGAAGAAGAAAACTTTAATCCCAAAGTTCTAAGCATTTCAGAAGTGAAGTTTATATGGGAAATACTGTGGAAGGAAAGCTTCAGACAGCATTGCACTACTCTAACATTGACCTTTAAAAGTGTCATTCCCCTCTCCAAGAGACAACACTGATTCCTTTTGTGTGAAGATATCATGTCTACACAGACTCTTCCCTGCTGACTCTCCAGTAAAATTTGACAGGAAACAGGAATTGTGCCCATTTGTGAGCCTTTAAAACGGACAGTATCTGCATTGTCACTCAAAGACAGAATATGAGATTGTTTCTTTGTTTTTAAAAGATCATTTCTGACATCCAGACGTGTCATAACAGCTGGTAGAGCTCCCCCTGTTGGACACTCACCAGGCTGCTGTATTTGGGTCTCGACACACTGGACCTGTGTCCTCTTAAACCTCCCTTGGTCTGAGGATGCTGCAACACTCTTTCTTTCCTTGGCCCCTCTGGTGTATATCCTGGGTACAAGCTTTCTATCTTTTACCACCACCAGGAAATGGTACCACATAGTCCAGTTGCTTTTGGCCCTCAGGACCAGAGCTGACGCCCCTGGACTCTACAGTAGCTCAAGGCTTAATGTTGTTTGGGCAACCACCTGCTTTGTCCACTGCTTGCAGAAAGAGCAGCCCATTGGAGCTAGCTGGTGGGGGGTTGGAACCAGACCCCCCCCCCATCAGCTCCCTGCTCCCCTAAGTTCCCTGTGTGGCAGCAGCCCAGCCCAACAGGTTATCAATTGCCCAGAAGTTCAGCTGTCCTACCCCCACTGCCATGTGCTCTGCTGCCCTCCGTCTTGGAGCTGCTCCTGGGAGCCTCCTGCTGGCTATGTGGGGAGGAGGGAGAAAGAAGGGTGATAATGTTAGGGTGTCCCCCTCCCCCTGCTCTGTCCCCCCTTTACCTTATCTCCACAGAGAATGAGGGGGGGCACGACAGGGCTTAGGATGGAGGAAGCTTGCTGGCAGCAGCTGCTAGCTCAGGGGTGGGCAAACTACAGCCTGCGGGCCACATGTGGCCAGCCAGCCATTTTCATCTGGCCCGGCTCCTGGCCCAAGGGCCAGGCCTGCATACTGCAGGTCCCCGCGCTTCGGGGTCAGGGGTCGGGCCAAGCAAGGGAAGTGGCCCCGCGCTCCCTGACCGAGGGCCAGGCCAAGCGCGGCGTGCCGCGGCTCCCTGTGCTGCCGGGCCGGGCCGGATGAAGGAGTGCCGGGCTCAATATGGTAAGTGAGGGCTGGGGGGTTAGGTGTTGGGGTCCTGCAAGGGACAAAGCAAGGGGGCTTAGATGAGGGGTGGGGCCTCAGGGGGTGGTTGTTAGGATGGGGGATCTCAGGAAGGGGTATTCAGGGAACAAAGCAAGGGGGCTTAGATGAGGGGTGGGGCCTCAGGAGGTGGTTGTTGGGGGGGGGATCTCAGGAAGGGGTATTCAGGGAACAAAGCAAGGGGGCTTAGTGGGGGGTGGGGTCCCAGGGATGATGGTTGGGGTGTTGGCGAATCTCAGGAGGAGGCAGTCAGGAAAATAAGAACAGGGGGCTTAGGTAGGAGGTGGGGTTCTGGGACAGCAGTTAGCATGAGGGGGTCTCCGGCAGGGGCGATCAGGGGACAAGGAGTGGGGGGGGGGAATGGGTCGGGAGTTCTGAGGCGGGCAGTCAGGGGGCAGGAAGTGTGGGAGGTTGGATAAGGGGTGAGGTCAGGCTGTTTGGGGAGGCACAACCTTCCCTACCCGCCCCTCCACACAATTTTTAACTCCAATGTGGCCCTCCGGCCAAAACGTTTGCCCACCCCTGTGCTAGCTCAACCTGCTGATCTACTTAAAAAGGCAATGTACTTAGAGTGGGGCCAGCATACTTAAAGGGGCAATGCACAACTCTCTCACACACACATGGTGTGTGTCTCTGTCTCTCTCTGCCATGCTCATAGATTTTAAGGTCAGAAGGGACCATTATGATCATCTAGTCTGACCTCCTGCAAACACAGGCCACAGAATCTCACCCACCCACTCCTGCAATAAACCTCTAACCTATTTCTGAGCTACTGAAGTCCTCAAATCATGATTTAAAGACTTCAAGTTGCAGAGAATCCTCCAGCAAGTGACCCATGCCCCATACTGAAGAGGAGGGTGAAAACCCCCCATGGCCTCTGCCAGTCTGCCCTGGGGGGAAATTCTTCCTAACCCCAAATATGCTGATTAGCTAAACCATGAGCAGGTGGGCACGACTCACCAGCCAGACACCCAGGAAAGCATTCTCTGTAGTAATTCAGATCCCAACCCATCTAACATCCCTTCACAGGCCATTGGGCATATTTACCGCCAATAGTCAGATCAATTAATTGCCTAAATTACTATCTCCCCTCCCTCCATTCCTGCAGCCTTGTAGAGTGTGAGGCTACATGAACAACGTATTAATCCTTGATGGCTCAGCCAAGTGCTAGTTCATCATTTAGCAGTAAGGCATTCCCTGGGAAATATCCCAGCCTCTGACTCCACCATCTCAACCACGCTTCGCAATCATCATCGCTGTGTACAATATTAAATAGTTTGTTTTAAACATATACTCTGTATATGTGTATATAGGGAAATTGGATTCGCTTAACATTTCAAAAGAACAAGGAAGGAAGATGGCAAAGGGTGTGAAAGAGGTACCAGTGGAAACAAAAATGGCAGAGGGTTAAGGAAGTGCAAAGAAAAGGCGGACAAACAATGCCACACAAGTGAGAACAAAATCAAGGAAATAGGAAGATAGCTTATTTGTACAAAGCTTAGCAAAATGGCCTCCTGGTCCATAACCAAGGCTTCTTAGGGCAGATCTACACTGGCACAGCTGCACCACTGTAGCACGTCTGTGAAGATGCTCTATGCTGATAAAAGAGCACTCTCCATGAGAGGTGGAAGCTATGTTGGTGGGAGAGCATCTCCTATCAATGTAGCGCCAACATGGACAATGCTTAGGTCGCTGTAGCTTGTGTTGGTTGGGGGGTGGGAAGGAGTTGTCTTTTTCATACCCCTGAGTGACGCAAGTTAGATTGACTTAAGTGGCAGTATAGACCTGCCATCAGTGTTACAGAATACGAAGAAAAAATAGGAAAAAGTGGAAGGACAAGAAAGAAATAGAAAGGAGGGATGCTGTGAGTAAAAGAATAGGAGACAGAAAAAAAGGCAACTAGATTGCGTGAGGGTCAGTTTATCAGTGTTCAGGCCAGTTCCATCTCATTTCATGCAGAATGGTTCAAAGGTTTTCATTGTTATTGTATGTTCTGAGCTAATTAATTAGAAGCATGTTGAGTGAAAAGGGAAAGATCAGTGCAGATAAATCCCCAGAAAATATCTGTTTGGGGGAGTGCTTTTTACCCCTCCATAAATAATATCTGGGCCCACGAAAGCTCATGCTTCAAAACTTTATAGTTAGTCTTTAAGGTGCCACAGGACTTTGTTACCTCTGTAAAATAAAGCACTTCACATCAGCAGGATCCTATTTTGCTGCTTGCCTGCGCTACTGGAGTTGAGATATTTTGGGATTTCGTCTTGTCACGAGTCAGAAATGGAAAACAGATTTGAAAATTAATTAAATTGGTCAGATCAGTTGGCTTAAGGAAAAACAACTTTGTGCTAGGACACCAGCACAAAGGTGCCTTAATGAACTGAAGAAATGGTCCCAGATCAATTCTATCTTACAGAAGATCTATAACATGTACATGCAGCATACATTGTGGCGTACATGCAGCATCCATGCAGCAACATAACATGTATTTTAGCTTTCTAGAGCAGTGGTCGCCAACCTTTCGGACCTCACGGACCACTAAACTCACAATTTTGAATCCCGCGGACCACTAACATGAATTTTTTTAAAAAGGTACAAACATCTATAAAATAATGATCATAAAAGTTCCATTTCATTAATATGAAATGCACTTGTTTAATTATAACAAAATTATTAAAGCTTGTTTAATTATAACAAAATTATTAGTGTGATATTTGTTGCTGCTTGTTTGAAATAAGTTTGTGGATTCTTGGCTCCAATGACGTCACTGCAACACAGAGAGCCGTTTGTATTTCAAGCCAACAGCGGTACTTGTTTTTGATTGCCGTAACAGATGAGAATGTCTTTTCACACAGATAGGTTGTTGCAAATGGAATCAAAATTTTGATGGCTTTTTCACTCAGCACTGGGTACTCACTTTTTACGGAGGGCCAAAAATGATGTCTTGATGAGGATGAGTGGAATTTAGCTTTGAGACTGTCGTCGGATGATAGATCGATTAGGCTTTCTTTTTCTTTCATGCTCAAATTGCTATCTTCAATTTTCGCCGAAAATGGATCCATTACCCACATATTGCCATGTCTGGGGTCCTCTTCCTTTGGGTAATAACAGCCAAAAGATTCTGTGAGCGACCATAAGTGCTGGCGAACAATGGTCATTACCTGTCCGTTGACATCCTCCTCTTTCATATACTCATCAAGATTCGGGAACATTTGCAGATCTTCTTCAGCCAACCACATTTGCCATAGCAATATTTTCTTTTGAAATGCATCCATTTTACCTCGCAGTGTGAACACGTCCATAAGCTGTCCTTGCAAGGACGTGTTTAGCTCATTTAACAGTGAAAAAATATCTGCCAGGTATGCAAGCTTGGCTAGCCAATCATCGTTGAACAAGAGATCTTGGAATTTTGAATTATTTTGCTGCTGGAAGAATAACTTGACTTCTTGGCGCAGGTCGAACAATCGGGTTAGTATTTTGCCCCTCGACAGCCATCTCACCTCTGCGTGAAGAAGAAGATGAGTATATTGAGAGCCCATTTCTTCACAAAGTGCCTCAAATATTCGAGAATTGAGCGCTTTGTGCCGAATTTCATTTACAACTTTAATTACATCAGAGAGTACTTCATGCAGTTCTGGAGACATTCTTTTCGCCACAAGTTGCTCGTGATGTACCGTATAATACAATGAGTAAACAAGATGTCTGGGTGTCCAACATCTTTCACTTCTGTAACAACTCCTAAACGATGCCCGGTCATGCTTGCAGCACCGTATGTGCATATCCCAACACATTTCTTCCATTCAATACCTCAGAGCCGGTTGTTCTCTGTTTGCTCAACTTGCTGGGTAGGAGTTCTTCCTTGAGCTCTCCTTGACACTCAAACCTCACAAAACAAAGGAGAACTGCCTTGTTAGTTATGTCTGTTGATTCATCGAGTTAAATTCAACTTTTTATTCAATTCTTCACCATTTCAATCACTTGATTTTCAATATCTTCGGCCATGTCTTCAATTCTGCGCTTCACAGTGTTAGCGGACATAGGAATTACTTTCAGTTTCTGGACAGCCTGTTTCCCCAAAACCTCTTCACAGGCTTGTAACAAGCAAGGCTTAATTAATTCTTCTCCAGTCGTATATGGCTTTCTACTTTTCGCGATTTGAAGTGCTATCAAATAAGAAGCCTTTACTAGGGACTTATCTTCCTAAAAATTGCAAATAATGTCCAAATTTCTCCAGGGACCACCAAAATTTTCTCGCGGACCACCAGTGGTCCACGGACCACTGGTTGGCGACCGCTGTTCTAGAGTGAATGCATACGGCTCAAATGACTACTAAAGGAGATGAAGCCTTTCATCTCCATCTCATTGGATTGAGCCCATTTCAAGTCAGTAGTGACTGAAAGTCATTAACAACTGATGGTTGTTCAGTGACAGGAAATGAGTTTGGTGGTGTCAGTGTTATTCTATTCTATATAGGTTCTTATACTGGCTTATGCATCACTCTTGTATCTGAACACCTTCCAATAAAGCATTAAGCAATGTGACTAACCACTGGATATGAGTCAACAATGTGCCCTTGTTGCCAAGAAGTCTAATGGCATTTTAGGTTTGTATAAATAGGGGCATTGCCAGCAGCTCGAGGGACGTGATTGTTCCCCTCTATTCGGCATTGGTGAGGCCTCATCTGGAGTACTGTGTCCAGTTTTGGGCCCCACACTACAAGAAGGATGTGGACAAATTTGAAAGAGTCCAGCAGAGGGAAACAAAAATGATTAGGGGGCTGGAGCACATGACATGAGGAGAGGCTGAGAGAACTGGGATTGTTTAGTCTGCAGAAGAGAAGAATGAGGAGGGATCTGATAGCTGTTTTCAACTACCTCAAAGGGGGGTATAAAGAGGACAGATCTAAACTGTTCCAGTGCCGCCCAGAGGATTCAGGGGGCCTGGGGAAAAGCAATTTTGGGGGCTCGTTCCATAAAAAAGTTGCAATGCTATAGTAACATATTCTCGTGGGGACCTGGGGAAAATTGCCCCACTCGCCCCCGCCCCCACCCCCACTCTGGGTGGCTCTGGACTGTTCTCAGTGGTACTAGATGACAGAACAAGGAATAACGGTCTCAAGTTGCAGTGTGGGAGGTTTAGGTTGGATATTAGGAAAAACTTTTTCACTAGGAGGGTGGTGAAGCACTGGAATGGGTTACCTAGGGAGGTGGTGGAATCTCTTTCCTTAAAGGTTTTTAAGATCTGGCTTGACAAAACCCTGGCTGGGATGATTTAGTTGGGGATTGATCCTGCTTTGAGCAGGGGTTGAATTGGATGACCTCCTGAGGTCCCTTCCAGCCCTGATATTCTATGGTTCTCTGACTGTCATGTGTGGTTTGTTCTTTCTCTCATCCTCTTCCCTGAGGGAAATTATATGTACCATGTAGTGTTTTGGTCTGACAGGGTGTTTGTAAAAAAATTATTTATTGGTTTTGTAACAGTGTTTAATGTACATGTTACCTTGCATTCAGATTAGAGAAGGCAAGGTTGAAGATGTGCCTTCCACTTGGCATGGAAGGTAGTGACAGAAGGTATTAAATAAATATGTGGCTCTTAATGAAAAAACACCACCATAAATAGAATTAATTGGCCTGGTCAGCAGAGAGGCCAAGGGCCACAAGGTTCTGGAGACTGAACTCTCCTCCCACTCTTGAGGCATCTCTCCTCAGGAGGGCTTAGGCGGGCTGATGAAATGCAAATGTGGGCAAAGCTTGTATGCCCCTGCCCAACCTATACTTGTTCCATTGGTTAATAGAGGACTTAATTTTTCAGGGTTGCCAGCGAAACACCCCGATCACAAAATTCACTCAATAAATACACTGCTCTCAAATTTTGAACCTGGTAGTTAAAGAGCAGTCTTATATAGGAGAAACCATAGGGGTTCTTCACTTTGACAGCAGGTAGCAAATCCTGGAAGGTCTCTCCTTGTCAGCATTTCCTGCCTTTTCTGAAGGAAATGTAAGTGCGGGAAAGTCTAAGGATGAAGAGATGTTGGTCAAAATTGGTACACAGAGAGGTTCTTCCACGAACTCCTGTTCTAGTGGTGTGTGACTGAAGAGACCACACACCAGAGAAGAGGAAGGTTTGTCCACTGGTTAGAGCAGTAGTCTGCCACTTGAGAGACCCAGGTTAAGTCCTCGCTCCTGCCTCAGACTTCTTGTGTGCCCTTGGTCAAGTAATTTAGGGTGTCTGCACTGCATCCTCTACACATGTCCATGTGTATGGATGTGCCCAACCCCTCCTCTTCCCCACCCCATTTTCCACACTGAAATGTGCATCTTAGGCTGAATAGATCCCAAGCTAGCTACCTCATCTGAGGGGTGTAGATATGTGCTTGGATGAGCTGTGACCTGCCCCTGTACAAGGAGACTTTGCAGGGTGGCTATTTCAAAGGTGCTAGTAGCTGATCTCGAATCTGACTCATCCTCTACTCCCATTCCCACAATTCCCTGTACTCATATCTTCCGGCCTGTCTGTAACGTTCCTCCTCTCCCTGTATGCACCGGAAGTTACATGCTGCAGCCTACAACATTTACATCAACTGAAAATGGCTACAAGCCAGCGAGCAGCTAGTTGGCCAGAGGACACTTCATTTTAATTAATATATGCCAGGAGTATAGCCCGGAGCACAATTTTACTCTGAGCAGCAGTCCCAGAAACATCCTTCTATATATGTATACATTTAGAAGGCTGGTGGAGTTGAGCATGGATAGG
This sequence comes from Sternotherus odoratus, assembly GCA_032164245.1. Lineage (NCBI taxonomy): Eukaryota > Metazoa > Chordata > Testudines > Kinosternidae > Sternotherus > Sternotherus odoratus. The sequence goes on along the minus strand of JAVMKO010000006.1, from coordinate 52,323,884 downwards.
TTACTGCTGTTCAGTACCGAGCAAATGAAGCACTTGGAGCAGCAGTACTGTACTGGAGGGCCGGAACTCAGTCAGGGAACATGCTCTCCACCTGCACATTTTATTCTGAACTGACTGGGCACTCTCAAGAGCCCCCAGCACTGAGACCACTGTCACTCATGTCTTGAACATTGGTAAGCTCATTATGGGACAGGATAGCAGGGGTGATGCCAGAGCTGGAACAATGAAGATCCCATGGATGAGGCCATGACATGGTTCTCCATTTATATCTGGAGGATCAATTTGAATAAGTCGTTACTAATGATACTGGAGAGGAAGTTGTGCCTGACTAGGGATTGGAAGCCCAGGCTGGTAAGTTTTGCCTTGTGGTGTCCATCCCCCAGGTTCCCCCAACCTCCCACTTTTTTTTCTGGAGAAATTTTACTTTTAGAACTAAGGGCACTGGAAATTACTGTTGGATAACTTTCTTTCATGGATAATAGACTGTATGGCGAGAAGTGTAGTACAGAAACCACATCATTTGCATGGCCTGTCTCACTATCTCCCTCTCCACCTTCCCACCCCTCCAACTACCTCTGCAATTTTTCTGAGGGAAAAATTATTAAATTCTAACATTACTATTTACTAAAGAACCATGAGTACAGGCTGTGCTAAACGGAACAATCCTTAGAAAGTTGGACAAGTGAGTTCAGTATCCCTCTGAATCTGTCCATTTTATGGTGGGTGTGCAGGCAAATGGGGATGGAGGGCGAAGGGGGTTAAACTCTGCTTGGATCAGTGCTAGCCATCCTACTTCAGCATGGGCTTAAACTCCTTTAGCAGCAACACTTGTGCTGAAGTCCACAGTCCTTTATTTATTTACTTCTTTACAGTATGATCTTCAGCTATAATTTTTGGGTGTAAATCTCCATTGTACTATTGATCTTTTAAAATGACTTATTCAAGCTAGATGGGTAAATTGTTTCTTTTAGTCTTGTCTTTAATGTATTGATTTCATCTCCATACACAACAGTGTAGGGAAATTGAATCAACACACTAAGGTACAGAAATAAAATAAAAAAATAAATAATTAACCTTAATTTATTGATGTCATTTCCCTACACTGTCATCTACGGAAATTCAATCAATACATTTAAGGTACATGAATGAATTAATTAATTTACTCATTTACACCTTGTATAAATTATTTTAAAATAATTTATACAAGGTTATATGGACAGTTACATCCATAATTCTAGCAGAGCTCCTCATTCTGTCACAGATCATATTTAATGATTTATACAAAGTGAATGAATAAATTATCTAGTTTAGTCATGTACCTTTAAATATTGATTTCCTTTCCATACACAACAGTGTAGGAAAAGTAAATCAATAAATTTAAGGTACATGAATAATTAAATAATTAATTTGCCCTAATTTATTGATAAATTAAAGTTAGTGAATAAATTCAATAATTTATTCATGTGCCTCAATGTGTTGATTTAATTGCACTAGACGGTTGGGTACATTTTTTGTAAGGGCAAAAGGGTAGTGAAAGTTTAATGGAATAAACTCATTGTGCCATTGTCATGCAGGGACTATTCTGGGCATTCTGAGTTTCTGTACATACTCCATCCACCCCTCGGTGACTGAAGGTTTTCTGGGGGCATTTGAAGGTGACATGTATGTTCTGCCTCATGTCATTGCATTGAGTAAGTTTGCTGGGATTCATTTAAAGATATTTTGACTCAGCCTCACTGTCCTGTAATTGCTGCAGTTGTGTGACACAAAATACTTTCATGGTGAAAGATTTTAAAGTTGAATAAATTGTTTATTTTTGAGAGGAGCAGTTTTCGCGATGACTCAAACAAATTGCAAAAGTTCATGGTTTTCCCCTTTGTTTATTATACTTGGGGTAAATCACAAACACAATGAAAATTCAATCAATCACATTATACAACTGACCAACATCAAACCTTCATCACCACCATCCCACAACAATAAAACATGTTCTAGGAATCCTGTTAGTGTGGGATTCATACAGGTATACAATGTCACAAGCAAATGCACAGAAAATCCTGGCAAGTGGAAAATCAGATAAAACAACTAAAAAAGCATGTAAGCCTGATACCTATTTTGGCATGTACATTTTATTACAGTAAAAGCAGATTTATAAAAGTACCTGCCCTTCCAGCACAACTCAGATGTTGCTTCCAATCTCTCTGGAGTTATTTGTGCCTTGTGACTGACAATGTAGGGCAGTGGGTCCAACTTTGTCAGCCACTAGTCCAACATATTATTTCAATGTGTCAAGGAACCACAGCTCAGCTTCAAGCTGCCTTTCCCATCCCACCCTGCACCCTCTCTAGCCCTCTCTCTCTCAAGTTCTTATGAAATGGAACAGGGAGCCTAAAAACAGTTCCTAACTCCACACTGTGGGCTCAGAACAGCAGCGGAGAGGTTGCTTTGGACTTCATTCCTCTTGTAATCAAATGTGGATTTTCTTCTTAACACAGTCTCCCTTGAGGGCCCCAAGGGGCTTTTGGTCCAGAGGTTGGACACTTCTGATCTAGGGTAAGTTGCTCAGATAATGGGATAAATAAAGTACTAAAATATCTGAATCTCTGCTTCCAACAGGGGTCACATTGAAGAGCCCAAAAGCTAGGGTCATGGGCCTGGAATACTTTGACCCCTAAGAGGCCAGGAATCAAAACACACAACTACCTCACTGCTGCTTTCTCCGCTATTGAAGTTTTCGCTAACAACAGAAAAAACAGGAGGTTTTGTTTCCATGACCTGGCACACTCTCTGTTTCTTTATTTTTTTAATTGCATCATAAAACCCATTTGTAGTTAAACAGAGCACCGTAGGTTTGTCAATACACAAACCAACCTTCCCGTTTATTATTAAATCTAAGCAAATAATTTGAGACTAAATCCTTGGCCTTTGAGAGACATCTGGAGGGAAGGAAAATCATGAATCAGTTACAGCTTTTTAAAATGACAGTGACAAGTCTATGAGTTTCAGCCACTGCAACCTCACTCAGGAAGTGACACCAGCATAAACCTGATGAATGCAGTATAGATGGAATTATATTTGTGTGAAACTGGAGGAATGCAGTGATGAATCAGCCACACTCCTTCCCATCCCTAAAATGCCCTCTTTCTGTCCCAGCATATCTCTTGAGTCCTGCACTAGGAGCACTTGCAGTAGGGGGATAAAAAGGAGCTCCTTGTGGTCTCCCTCTGCAGCCACAATTATGGTGTGTGGTTACCCTGGGAGAAGGGAATCTTAATTCTGTGTTTCCTGGTTTGCTATATGTGAGGGGTTTTTTTTGTTTGTTTGTTTTTTAAACTTTTACATCATTGTGATGTAGAAGGCAGGGAGTGAGTGTGAGGCAGCAGCAACTTTACCTCATGCTTTATCAAAGCTTTTTTTGTGGGGGAATGAGTGTCTAAGTAATGCGCTTGTAACAGCTGATCTAAAAGGTGTTAAACCTAAGTACTGATTCAAATCTACTTTATGAATGTGTCATGAGGAACACTGTTCCCTCATCCACCGCAATAGTCCCCTTACATTAAAGATGGGTGATAAGGAAAAACTACTGCCTTTTCTGGACATAAGAGGATTTCAGTGTTCAGGGCTATCTATTTACCTTGGTTACTTACATGTGATGATGGGATGTCTAACTTGGTCTACTTACATGCGATGATGGGATGTTTAACAGGAGTCTAACAGCTCAATGACACAGCCTGGCTGCACCTGGAGAGTGTTTCAGGCTTAATTTGTTAGTAGGCCCACCTGAGGAAGGAGTGGTCTTCAAAAAGGAAAGAAGTGAGAGTGATTAGGGAATCTGATAGAAGAATCCAAAATAGAGCAACCTGGGAGATTCCCCCCCCCCCCCTCTGTGTGGGGGAAGGCAGGCTGAAGAAAGCCACAGGGATAAAATTAATCCCTGTAAAGGAGGCAAGGCACAGAGAGGCAGTCCTGAGGGCAGTGTTCTAGTAAGAAAGGAGCAGGGAGAATCTAGGGAAAATCCTAACAGGGAATCAGAGGTGGCTGTGTTAAGTATGGGTTGCAAGGAAGCAGTCCCACAGGCTCAGAGGTAGGAAAGGGCCCACAAAATAGCAATGCATCTCAAGGAGCAGACCTGGCTGCTTAATACAGGGTGCCAGGCTGGAGCCCAGAGTGCAGGGTGGGATGGGGTTCCTGTACCAGCCTGAGGAAGGGGCATACTAGCTTTACATAAGAACTATGAGCTGAGCACAAGGCTGAAGACTGAGTCTCAAAGATAAGTTGAGAACTAGCTGAAGAAGGCTCTTTTGTTTGGGGATTATTTGTTGGGCTTTTTATTACACCAGAAGGCATGAGACTAAAATGTCACCTGGCCGGAGGGTTACACTGGAAGAAGAGGTACACCATCACAGCAATTACCAGCAGAGTGTGTTAGAGAAGACAGCACTACTATGCTCCACCTAGCCATGAAAGGGCACACCTGCGGTGAGTTTACTCTTCCACAGGCTCCCATTACCAGAGTATCTCCACCCCTCACAGTCTTTAATATATTTATCCCTGGGTGAAAGTGAGGTGGTATAGGCCGGTATGGTATTCCAGCAAAAGTGGCTGTCTGTATCGGTCCCTACTGCCTTAGTTACATCCCTTCCCCTTTTGCTTCCCCCTCCCCCCCCAGTCACTGATGGGGGGGGGGGGGCAAGCAAATGGAGCAGCTACCCCAAGGCTGGAGCTGTGGCAGACTGGCACAGACCCCCGCCCCAACCCTGCCCCTTCTGCCTGAGGCCCTGCCCCTTGGGTGGGTAGGACAAAGCTGCCCCCGTACTGGTAAGAGGAAAAAATTTACTTTCACTCCTGTATTTATCACCCTAGCACCACCCCTGTGTAGTTGAACCCTGCTATTATCCCCTTTTAGAGGTGGGGGGCCTGAGATGGAGAGGCTAAGCAATTTGCCTGGTCATGCTGGAAGCCTGTAGAAAACAAGGAGTTGATCCAGGGTCTCCAAAGTCCTAGCCTAGTGCTTTTGCCAGCTGACCATCTTTTCTCTCATTAACCATGCTTAATCCAGTGAGGGAGAGATTTCCATAGACATGAGAGAACTGGTTGTAATTACATAACAATCCTGTTTTCATATGATTCCCTCCATAAGAGAATTTAGAGAAGCATACAGGTGCTGTGAATCTTTTGAGGTTCCCTTCTCCCTTTGCACCAGTTGGAGAAACAATAGCAACTGTGTCAAGACCAGATCTACCTGGATTTGTACAAACTTCCTATTGACATCACCAGTGGAGGATTCATTGTGGCTTGAGGGGGGCTATGGAGTTTTGCATTTATAACCCACTCCATGAATCATAATTTAAAGATGGAATTATGGGCTCTCCACTGAAGGAGTTTGACACTCCTGGGGTTGAGGGAGTCTGAACAGGTGTAAACTCTGCCTTTCTCCACCCCCTTCAACAGGTATGGTGTTCATTTTAGACTCCCTTAATGTTAATTTAGACTCCCACCCACTTACCACTGTGTAAGTCATATCTTCTTCTTACACATACATGCCCATGTCACTGGAGGTTTTTAAGAACAGATTAGACAAACACCTGTCTGGGATGGTTTTGGTTTACTTGGCCCTGCCTCAGTGCAAGGGGCTGGACTAGAGGATCTTTTGAGGTCCCTTCCAGCTCTACATTTCTATGATTTCATCCCTCTGAATTAGGTTCTCTGAATGTAAGTGAATCTAAGGGAGTGTAAATTGATGTAACTCATGCCTGAGGAGCCAGAGGGAAACAAGAAGTTAAACAGTACACAGAGGGTATCCGAAGGTAGAAGCTAAAGCACACGCATCCTATTGTAACCTGCACCTGCTGCTCCATGTAACCCAAGTTAGATGTAAGTGGATCTTCTAGGGAAGTCTAGCTGAGTGTAAGGAAATCTAAATTAGTGTCAGGAGATCGGGTTCCCCTCCCATACCCGTCAGCCAGAGGAGACGCACACCTAGGGGAATCTATTTTACAATCACCTTACACTCATCACCTGAATTTGACCCACAAACTGTGTTCGTTGGGGAGAGGAATGGAGCAGTTCTATCAAGGCAGCTGCAGCGTGAGGCAGGTTAGGAGCGGGAAAACACGGAATAAGATGCTGAATTCAGCTCTTCCCACTGAATGCCAGTGTTTACAGACTGTATTGACGGATGCGTTACTAATCGATGGGAGCGAGCTTTGCTTCTGGATTCGCTGCTCCACACAGTTGCTGACCGTACTAGGGTGAGGGGAACGCCGAGGGTTTTAGGACCCAGGAGAACCTTCTTGAGCAGGCGGTGGGAATTCACTAAGCCAGCAAGAGTCCCAGCCTATCCCTCAGAACCTCCGCGGAGCCGGCGCGAGAGACCCGCGCGGGGAGAAGCACCAGGACCCGGCAGAGCCATGGCGCGTCTCCCGCATCTGGCCAGCCCTCTCCAGCGGTGGCTCTGGCTCTCCACGCTGGGTGAGCGAAGGAACCCCCCCCCCCGCGCCCTGAGTCCCTCAGACTGATCCCCGGGCCCCGTTTTCTGGGCACTGCTCGCCGGGGGGAGAAGTCAAAAGGGGACAGAAGCCGCCGGTGCCAAGCCGGTCTCCCGTTGCATCGCTCCCGGCGGCAAGCGACGGACATGCCGGGGGGCTGCGGCGGAGCGGGGTGAAGTGAAGAGCGCCCCCTGCCCCAGTAGTGGGAGGAAAGGGGGGGGGGAGACGGACACCCTGGGGGCGATGCGGTGTGGACGGGAGCGGCGTTGGGACTCCCCACTCCCCGCGGTGCCCAGGCTGAGTTTCGCCGGGAGTCTCTGTTTCGTGGCCGACTTTGGTACCGACCGGGGGCAGGAGGGATCCAGCCAGGGTAGGGGGGGGCAGAGAATCGGGGGTCTCCCCCTTGGCAGGCTCGTGTCTCTAACGCTGCCCCGGGGCAGCGCGCCACGCCGCGGAAGCCGGGAGGAAAAGGCTCCGCGTGTCCGGCCCGCGGGCAGGAGAGAACAGCCGGGACTGGCCACCACCGACGGCGGCTGCCAAGCGAAGTAGTTGCGCTAACCCGGCTAGGACCTGATCTGCCTCCCCCTGCAGGGGGCTGGGTTGGGGCTCTGCTGGCTCTGGCTAGGTGCTGAAAGGATGTTGCGTTTTGATTTGCATCGGGCCATTCCCGGTCAGCAGCTTGGGAGCAGGTCTCAGCATTGATAGAAATGGAGACTTCTGCTCCCCAGTGGATGGCCCGGCCCCAGGCTAGCTGGTGTGTTTCTGGCTGTGTGCCCCGGTTGTTCCCATTGGGAAGACACTCTAAATTGGCACATCCCTTGTAAGCAGAGCTGCTGCCTGTTTCCCTCCTCTTTGGAAAGCCCCGGTTCTTTGGTTGCCCGGGGTCTGATTCAGAGCCACTGAGCCTTGTTTTGGCGGAGTGGTTTTCAAACTGCTACCTGTGATGAGATTATAACTGAGTTTTCTTATCGTGCCTGTGGGTAGGCCTGTCATTTGAAGGGTGGCTGTCCTAGAAAGAGGCAGATAAGGAAGGTGTGTTGTAGACAGTACAAGAAAGGAACTAAAGGAAAACAAACATACAGTTTGCAGGCTCTGTCCTGCCCTATGCCAAAAATATTCTAAGTCCAAAAAGTGACTGGGACACAGAGAGGTTTAACCCCCTAAGATGCTTTTATGGGCTTCAAAAGGGTGTAACTTGCCTTGAAGAAGGAAGATCCTGAGACTCAGCCCTCGTTTCTTTTAGGGACTGATCCTGCTCCCAAGGGAGTCCAGGGGAGTTTTGTTGATGACTTAAATTGAAGCAGGATCGGGCTGTTCATGGCCATTTGTTTTTTGCTGGAGTTAATTGCCCTAAGCCCTGGCAGTGAAAACAGCTCCAGCCCCATGCTGATCTTCTGCTGCCTGCCTGGTGAAATGCACATTCCTACTGGGCTGTGTCCTAAATGGGCTATTCCAGTGTCCCTCTCTTCTGCTGGGTCAAACTTTCAAAGTGCTGGTGCTTATTGGGGGAAAGGGGACCAAAAACCTACAAAAAAGCCCAGAAAATCATATGGAGGAAAGAAGCCCAAACCAGGGTGTTACTGGGGAGGCACATTAGGGAGAGTGGGAGGGGGAAGAGACCTTTGTTGCTTCTTCAGGGGCCAAAGTGGAGGCTGTTGCCCCAAAATACTGCTGGGAAGGGCAAGAGGAAACCAGACAGAGAATGATTGCCTAGAAAAGAGACTAGTTTTTCATCATCCGTGTTGCTCTGAATCCTCCCTGTTAGCAGGTTTCCCGTTGGTCAATACCCTAAGGAAGATTGGGTGCTGATGTGCCCTCTTGATAGCTGAAACTCCCTGTCAACAGAATTACAGATAAACATATGCCCTAGCAGAGCCTCCCATTTCTAACACACTGTTTGTTTATGACTGTACAATGTACCACGCTGTGATTTTACTGACGGAGAAGGAAGTGTTGACTTACTGGTTATGGCCACCAGCTAAGGTTGCCGGAACTCTTCTGTTCAAACACCTGTTTTCAACCCTTTCTATTATCTGCAGTGAAATTTGTATGGGATGGGATTTCTCAGGCTTCATCTCAGGCGAGAGAAGATGATTTTTTGTGAGGAAGAGTTTCAGAATAACCTGGCCAGATGCTTTAGACTTGTGCATCATTAGGGCAGTGTTGGAATGAAATGTGCTGTTTCTAGGCATCTCCTATCAACTTTCATTTCATAGTAACCTTCTGCTGGCAGCAGCCAAGGAGCTTTTCATGCTCGGTCTTCAGGTTTTGTCTAGACAAGAAAGTTGCAGTGGTTTAATTTAAGGTGGGAAATAAAACTAGTTTCCTTAAATCAGTGCAAACCTCCGTGTGCACACTTATTTCAGTTTGAGTAGCTTATTTCAGTTTTACTTAAATCGCCTGAGAACAAGTTTTAGCACCTGAAATTATCTCTGTGAGAAAGTTATACTGGTTTAAGTCCTTTTTCTGACATCTGAGGCATCCAGGCATATAGGTGTCTCTTTCCAGCCCTTTGTCCACCTGGATGTGAACATGCTATTCCTTCTCCTTATTGTGGAATAGTCTTCCTTTGTGCCACCCATCACAAAGACAGGTTTGTGATTTCATTAGACTACTCCACTAGTTCCAGGCCAGGCCAGCACCAAGTGATCCTTGAAAACTGTCTAAGAGCAGGAGGATCCAAGCTCCCATACTAAATAACAGCCTGTCTCTGGATATGATGTCTACCGTGGGATGCATGGTACCAGGCACTGCTAACAGCACTAAAGGTCAAAGCAGCTGAGGGAAGAGTGCCAGTTGGGATGCCTTGAAATGAAAAGGAACAGATTTTTAGGCATGAACATTGGGGAAGTGAAGGGAATCTTTAAAGTACAATGGCACTGGTCAGGCTAAGTGGAGAACAACTTAGGAAGGCATGAAAACTGGATTTTCAGCCTCAGATGCAGGGAGGACACATCATGTAAAGGCTGGAAGGAGGGCTCACATGCACTATTATTTTAAAGTCTGTCTTCTGACCTGGAAGACACAGCCGTTCAACGATTATGGGAGGCAAAGTCCAACCATTGGTTCATGCTCTTCTGTTCATTACAGTGCTACAACACCGTGCTTGCAGCCTGCTTAGAAATGGGGAGATTGAATCAGAGCAATGGATGTACCAGTTCAGTGACATCACTCTGACTGCATACTGTATGTGCTTAAGTGCAGGTGTTTGCAAGCTATTTGTATATGTACCTCACTATGCAAGGTGTGCTTGTATATGTATGTGCATCTACATGCTGTGTGTGGGACTACTTGTTTAGATGTGCTCTATTCTGTACTATGTAGGTGCATTTGTGTTCAAGTTTCTGTCTTCAGATTGTAGGGTGTGTAGCAATGATATTAGTGGTTGTTTTCTTTCCTGGAAGGGAAACTCCTGCTTGGAATTCCATGTTGGATCATGGCAACATTCCTTCTGGCCCCAGAAAAATAATAATAGAAACAAAGATAACTTGAACTATTCTTATACTTTCAATGAAAGGGCGGGAGGGAGAGGAGACAGATAAGCTCCCTGGAAACAGAAATAAACAGAGGGAAAATTAGAGGCTAAATTCTGATCTGATGTAAATTGATGTAGCTCCATTGACTTGAGTGGAGTTACACTGACTTATACCAGCTGAGAATCTGATCCTAGATATTTAAAGACCCTTGATCCAAAACTAAAACCTTAGCACAGCTAAGATTCCTGACCCAAGTGCCTGTTTTCCTGCTGTGATTCAATCTCATTGTTTACTGAACTAGACACGTTTTCAGAGGGGTAGCCATGTTGCCTTGTATCAGCAAAAACAATGAGGAGTCCTTGTGGGACCTTGGAGACTAACAAATTTATTTGGGTATAATGAGCCTTACCAACTGGGGGTTAGTGCTAACAAGCCCAATTCAATCAGGGTGGATGTGGCACATTCCCAAGTGTTGACAAGAAGGGGTGAATATCCACAGAGGGAAAATTTATTTTTTGTAGTGACCCAGCCGCTCCCAGTCTTTATCCAGGCCTAATTTGATGGTGTCAAGTTTTCAAATTAATTCCACTTTTGCAGTTTCTCGTTGAAGTTTGTTTTTGAAGTTTTTTTTTGTTGAAGAATAGTCACTTTTAGGTCTGTTGTGGAGTGTCCAGGGGGATTGAAGTGCTCTCCTACTGGTTTTTGAATCTTACAATTTTTGATGTCTGATTTGTGTCCATTTATTCTTTTGCATAGAGACGGTCTGGTTTGGCCAATGTACATGGCAGAGGGCACTGCTGGCACATGATGGCATATATCGCATGGGTAAATGTGCAGGTGAATGAGCCCCTGATAGTGTGACTGATGTGGTTAGGTCCTAAGACGGTGTCCCTTGAATAGATATGCAGGTAGAGTTGGCAATGGGGTTTGTTGCAGGGATTGGTTCCTGGGTTAGTGTTTCTGTTATGTAATGATAGTTGTTGGTAAGTAATTGCTTCAGGTTGGGAGGCTGTCTAAGTGAGGACTGGCCTGCCTCCCAAGGTCTGAGAGTGAGGATTTTCCAGGATAGGTTGTAGATCCTTTATGATGCGCTAGAGAGGTTTTAGTGGGGGGCTGCAGGTGATGGCTAGTGGCGTTCTATTACTTTCTTTGTTGGGTCTGTCCTGTAGTGGGTAACTTCTGGGTACCCTTCTGGCTCTGTCAATCTGTTTCTTCATTTCACCAGGTGGGTATTGTAGTTTTAAGAATGCTTGACAGAGATCCTGTAGATCTTTCTCTGTCTGAGGGATTGGAGCAAATGTGGTTGTATCTTGGGGTGTGGCTGTAGACAATGGATCATGTGATGTGTTCTGGATGAAAGCTGGAGGCATGTAGGTAAGTACAGCAGTTAGTAGGTTTCTGGTATAAGGTGGTTTTTATGTGACCATCACTTATTTGCACTGTAATGTCCAGTGTCTCTTGTGTGGACTGGTCCAGGCTGAAGTTGATGATGGGGTAGAAACTGTTGAACTACACCAGGCTTCCCTGCATCAGTTTCTCCTCTGGAAATTCCTCTTCGTCTCATTCATCTTTTACTTGCTTCCCTCTATTTGAGCCTTGAAGGTAGAGTTAGTTGAAAAACATGAAACTCTTCATGACCATTTTTGTCAATATATTTTCCCCACTTTTCATTAAACATTTTGGATGTAAAGTTTCCAACCAGATTTACTTAAGGGAAAGAAACCTTAATGTCCTAGATTGTAACAAATAATAATAAATGCATCTATTAGAAAAGGAGGACATTCAGAGTTAAGGTTAATATTTTTTTAAAATAGGGGAAACATGGAAATATAAAATTGAAGTAACGCAAACAACCTGGAACCCAGATCCTGACTCAGCTTCCATGTAGAGGTAGATCCATATCTGTCATAAGCACCACAGATTTACAGCTAGTCAGTGTCTGAAATCCCTTATCCCTTGGCATTTCACCCAGGAATTATGCTTGTGTATGCATTCATCTACATAGTTGTAGCATAGTATGTGTATCAAAATAAGAAGAATAAGACTGTGAGGGTATATGTGGCTTAAGATATCCACAGCTATTCACTGTTTATATTAAAAATTTGAAATGGTCAAATTCCCACTCCCTGGCAGAAGGGAATAAGATTGGGATAGGTGCTGGGTGGGTTTTCTGTGTGTGTGTGTGTGTGTGTGTGTGTGTGTGTGTGTGTGTGTGTGTGTAAAAGGTGAGTTTGTATTCTTCTCTTGTGAAGAAGAACAGTCTCTGATAGTATAGTTTGCATAAACATAGATGTTGGGTGATGCATTGACTAGTATACTGAGTAAGGTACAGAGAATAGTGGGTTAGACTTAATCAGTTTAGGATGTCCGTGTTGAAAATGAATACTGTGCAGGCATAAGACTGTCCCATGATTTAGTTGAGGATGTTTGGTTACCTTGACTTTGCATATCTGTCCTTTCCTGGGTTTGTTTTTGTTGTATTTAAGTTTAATCTTTGTTTTTCCTAGGTTTCCATTATTTGTGGTTTTCCTTAATTTTTTGCACTACAACATTCTTTAGGTCCCCCCCCCTTAAGTGGTTAATGCATATTTGCTATTGTCATATAAGTTTAACAAACTTCTTTCTTAGGAATTTCCTTAGGCTTTTTTAAAAGGTATTTTAAGGTTTGTCCTCTGACATTTGGATGTGTGTTATTGGTTTATGGAATCCATGTCTCTGCATTTGTAACAATTTTAAAGCACATAATTTGCCACATGAATATTTTCATGCTTTATAAACCCTTCAGAATTGCTTCACATGTTTCATAAGCTCTGCAAAACTGTGGGTTTGTAATCACCATAGAAGCCTGGGCAGCATTTAAAATTTCAGATAAGGAACTGGCATAAAGATTGGCACTTCAGTTATAGATTGTAAGTCATAGTAGATCCTAAAGTCTACAAGCCATGATGCAATATTCACACCTGGCAACAAAGTGTTTGGAACTGTTGACCTACGATTGTGGTGGAGTCTCTATCACTGACAACTTGTAAATCAAGATTGGATGTTTTTCTAAAACATCTCTTCTAGGAATTATTCTGGAGAAGTTCCATGGGGAGGTCAGACTAGGTGGGATTTTCCACCTTTGGAATCTAGGAATCCGCCTCTACCTTCTCTCATTCAATATATCCCACTCCACTCTGAGGACTAGGAATAGAACACAAGAATCCTCACTCTCATCCCTGGCTTTCACTCACTCATGAGACCCAACTCCACTTCCAGGAACAAAGTCATGAATAGTTTTGTTCAGCCAAAATAAGCATTTTTCAGAAAAAAATTATTTGCCACAATAAATAAATAAAAAGAAATGAAAACATTCCTCAGCTCTAGTTGTAAATGAATAAAAAGTGTTATGAGAATATTCCCTCAAAAAGTAGTTCTAATTTTTTTGGGTCTGATATCTCAGAAAGTTTGTCCAACTCACCTCAAAAATAGAACCCATCCCCCTCCCCCCACATTTCTGGCTACAGACACTTCAGACTCTCTCTAGTAATGGGTACAAAGTGAAGATTTGAATGTTCCTCCCCACCACCCTCAAAATTAGCTCTTTGTTATCATTTTTGCGTTTATTATTTTTGCAGACTGTTGCTTGGGCTGTCCAGGTAGTTTTAAAATACATCCAGTGCAATGAAAATTCAGCTCTTAGCACCTAGTTAGGAGCTGTAATTCATTCACTTCCTCCTACCAAACATACACACTCACCCTTTCCTTTCCATGCTGTTCTTGCTGCTTCAAGGCTCTTAGAAAGTACTTTCTGTTCAGTTATCTATTTTCGTCTTTGATATGCTGTTCATTTTCTTTGTCTGTGAGATCGGGGGCAGCTTTTCCACTGCAATCCCAAAATATTCTTATCTTTTCCAGGTCACTGTAAAGAACAAAATCTGTTTAATTTTTTATACTATTGCCAACTTCTTTTGGATCCCATTTCTGCACTGGTATTGGGAGCTGGAAAGATGTGGAGGGAATTTATAGGAAATCATTTATTTCTTGTTCCATATTTTTCTTCCAAAATCTCTAAGACTCAGAAAACTCCACATATACAGTTAACAACAATAATTTGACTAATCCGCTCATTATTACTTGAGTACAGATGTGAGTAACATTTATGTTAATATCAGAAATGGTTACCTCCACCTTACCGTTTCATAGCTACTGACATGAATACCATTAAAATGTAGAATTGCTCACTTTTCAATTGGACTTTTTAGGGATCATGAGGGTAAGATTAGTGGTGAGTGAATATGAAGAGATTTAAAGTTCAAGCTACAGTTAGTTAAACTCTCAAACATTCAGATGCTTAGAACTACTTGAACCTTTTGACTCTGCAAAACTAACTGGAAATCTGAGAAGGGGCTCCTTCATTGGATCTCCAGGACTTCCCTGGGTGACTATAGGCAGAAATGACCCAAGGAGCATCTTTTTAGTGGAATTCTTCTGATTTTGCTCCAAGCCAGAGTTTGGATATTTAAAAGAGTAGGAAAACGAAAGCGAAAAGTTATTCAAACACTTCAAAAATCTTAGCAGTGGTTCAGATCACATTTGATTTGAGACCTGTCGGATGACATGGGAAGGGCGTGACTCTTATTTTTCATGAACAGGTTCACCAAGCTCTAGGGTAGGATTAAAAAGGAAGGGCTGAATTGGAATAGCCAATTGGGCACTTCCATTCCACTGTGGGGAAACAAATTCCAGATATGAAACTTGTCAACAAGCACACTAACCTCCCAACATCAATTTGTAACATCACAAAGACAATTAAAAAACCCAGCAGTAGATATTTTTCTTACTACTGGGACCTGAATTTGTTTCCATGGGAGTTGATAGCAAAACTCCCATCAGTTTCAGTGGGTGTAAAATCAGGCTGTTGCCTTTAAGTTTATATTGAATTTTAATTAATGTTAAAGAAATACTGCGAAACAATGGATTCACCAGACCCCATAGAGACGTAAAATAAGAAATCACTCTCCTTTTACCCTGATGGCTGAAATAGGTAGCTGCTTTCAGATTTGATCAAGCCAGAGAGAGGCTTTTCGCTGAGTAAAGAAACCTTTATGCAGCTGGGGAGTGGATTGAAGTTGTTCTGAAGAGGGAAAAAAAGTGCAGGACTAGATTTATATCCTTAAAGAGAGGCAGCCAAATAGTTTAGGGCCTAGGCTTAGGTTTTGTAAACAGAAGGTTTTATAGACTCTGTTACAGAAATGTTTTCATGATTTTTGAAAAACCTGTCAACCATATATATTTTTTTAAACAGCCCTTAAACATTCCTCTCCAGAGATCCCAATTCCAAAGGTTTAGGCTAGTGTTTGAGAACTAGGGAGTGACGCTCACTAGAAGCAGGAAGTGGAACTGAAGACTTAGTTTCTCTTGATGAGCTCAGTGAAATACAAAGGGTTAATAAGTAGCCTAAATGGTGGTGGGAAAAGCAGTACTGGCCAGCCCCCAAGCATTCCAGAAGTCATAAACCAGTCCCTCAAACCACCACCTGTCCCCAAAATATCATGAGTGGCTTGAAAATCATGAGACTAAAAATTGTTCTTTTTATCTGCTTTCTGGGGTTTGAGGCTTTACAGTTTTTGGTTTCAAGCTTTTCTCAACAACCCTGAAGCCCGAAACTTTTTTAAAAATGAGGGCTGTGATTTTCATGTAATCACCTGACTCCAGGAACCGGCCCTTTTAGAAAAACATCAAATGTCATGAGAATAGTGTGAGAATTGTGAGTGTTGGCAGCACTGAGGTGATTGTAATTCTTTCAGTTTTACTAACCATACAGTCTTACTTAAAAGCACATGTAGGGAAGACTTTTAAATCAGTCTTTCCTTGCTGACATCACCTAAAGCAGGTGAATTGGGAAGCAGCACGATCTAACATCTAGATCAAACAGCACTGGATGCACTTTCAAAAACATGGGTGTTTTGTTGGTGCTGATTGTTCCTCCTTTAAGGAAGCACCCTGCTCTGGTGAGAGAGCCAAACTCTGGGAATCCTCATTCTTCAGTGAATTCAATGTTGGGTCTTGGAAGCCTTCTACTAAACCTCTGCTTTGTCCCTCACTGCAGCACATGGCTTTACAGTTCTCCTATTTCCCCTGCACCCTGCTTATTGCCTTCTGCTGTAGCCTGTTCTCCCACTGCTAGTTTGGTGTTTCTGTAACATGTGCACATGAGTATCTGGCAAGTCTTCAGTGGTTAAACTTATGTGACCATGCCCAGTTATCACCACCTTTCCTCAGCTCGTGTGAGGGCACACACCTTTCCTCCCTCTTGCTTCATGCGATCACAGCTGGCTGGATCTTTAAAAGAAAGCAAGGCAATTACTTAGTGTCTTCATGCCTTAAGCCCAGATTCTTGGCAGCAAGAAGAAAAACAGTGTATTTAAGAAAGGGTACAATCTGCTCCCTATGTGAATGTTTGCAGACACTGCTCATGCCAGCACAGGGCTCTAGCTGTGATGCAAGGGAGAAGTCGAAATCTTGGCTGCTAAATTGTTAAACTCCCTGCTGAAAATTTTGTTCAGTTTTTACATTCCAGCATCTTAGCCTCCTCTGAGTGCTTGTTTGATTGTTTTACTGCATTGGAATCCAGCTGGCATCGACAGGCACAGCTGTCACGAAGCCCACACTGGGAGTCTCGGCGGGATATTATGGATAGGAACACACGTTGCTGGAGTTTTGACTGGCACTGTTAAGGGCACTCCTCTGGGGCAGCTTACAGTGAGATTCCAGCTCATGTTGTGAGGAAGATCCGAGTGTTTGACACCTGCGATTGACAAGGCACTGCTGTGCAGTACTGTGATCTTCCTCATATTTGGCCACCTTCAATTGGCAAGGAAACTATATATCCCTTTCTCACAGACAGACCTGGCCACTGAAATGATGCCTTTGGTGGCTCCAAGATGGATTATAGCAGGGCACTCCAATTAAGTCTGATTGAAAAGCCACATTGAAACTTCATCAGCACTAGCATGCCGTAGCTTTCCACCTGAGAAGGCCATGTCAGCAGAAGCATACCACACCCTGTCGAGCTATGAAGCAGTCATGGACAGAGCTCTGGTGACCTCAAGAACTATTGCTGTCTATACAGCCCTCCCGAAATACACTGATCCACAGGGATACTGTTACTCTTTTGGGTGCCAAGGAAAGGGCATTTCTAAAGAGAACTCTTGGCCATGGCCAGCGCTTGAAGTGGTCTGAAAAAGGTAGGGAAGCGGAAATAAATTTTCATATACTCTTTGTACACCAGTCACAATTTCTTGTATACATGTATTGCATAAACGGATTTAATGTTTAGCTCATTAAGCTAGTTCTACTTATTTTTAAATACGGCAACAGACCTCCTACAAATTATTAAACTGAAATACGTCCTGGGAATTTGGAGGATGGGGGTCTAGGGGATGCAATGAGATACAGTGGGGTTGTGGGGACTCTTTGGGAATAGGGGACCTGGCAGGTGCAGTAAAATGCATTGAGGTTGGGGAGTAGGGGTGCAGTGGGATTTGGGTCTTTCAGGACCTTTAATGCAGTGTCATTCAGTGAGGTTGGGGGTCTCTGGAGACTGAGATTCAGTGGGGGTGGGAGTCTTGGGCTACTGGTGCAGTGACAGTCAGTGGGGATGGGTGGGGGCTGTCCTAGATGTGCTGCCTCTTCCATTCCATCCTTCCCCTATTCCTTTCTGCTGGACTGGCTCACGGCCTGTCCCTTCTAGATGCTAGGCAGCCAGCAGGGGAGGGTTCAGGTCTCTTGTGGCTTGTCCATGTCCCCTCATGGCTACTCCCTGCCCCTCCCCAGTTTCTAAGTTGTCACTCTCCCATTTGCTGCTCCCCAGAGACAAAGGCTCTCCTGTGCATATGATGGACAGGTGGGTGGGCCAGTAAGCAGGCAGTGGCTTCCCAAAGGGGAGTGAAATGGAGCTCTGGGAGCTGTCAAGACTACAGCTCTGGTAGAAGTTCTGCACCCCTCAGTGATCCCAACTGTGAACTCTGAGCACTAGCTGTGGCATTTCTCCGCCCCTCCCCCATCTCTTACCCTGAGGTGACCAGGCTGAGCCCATGGCTCTCCTGGTGCACCACACACACTGCACCTCTTGGCAAAGGCTGTTCCTAAACAAAGGATATTTCAAATATGCCAACACCCCTTCCTCAAAGAAAAAAAGACCTCCTTCAGACTGCTCCCATCCCCCCAAATACGTGTCCCCTACATCTTCCATAATATTCCCTCCAGCCTGTGGAGGGAGAGGCATTAATGGTCTTGTGATGGGTATGTACTGCCCACAGATGACAAAAGAATTGACTGGAACCAGAGAGCAATTAGTGCATCTGGTTGCCTTTGGCCCAACTGAAGATGAAACCCAGCTGGGTGGTGAGCATACTGGGAGGAATGCCTGATGAGAAGGCAGCAGGGAGAGAAGGGAACAGCTCCCAGGTCCATCTGTGGTTGTTAGAGAATGCAAGAAAGGCCTAGAGATACAGATGTACAGTAACAGCAGGGTGGGACTGAGGGAAAGAGCCTGAAGGGCAGGAAGAAGTCTGAGGGAGCAGGCCTTAGCTGCTCGCCGCAGAGTCTGGACTGGAACCCAGAGAAGAGGGAAGGCCTGGATTTCCCTACTGGTGGTATGGAAACACCATGACACACACGGAAGAAGGATGACTGAGTTTGGAGCCAGGCCTCTAGGGAAGACAGCCCTGACAGGTTTGCTCTGCAGAAGGGAGGGAGGATAACCCCTCAGAACCGGGAAGAGGTGAAGAGTCTGCAGAGGACTGAGCCTGGGTACGTGTGAAGAGTGATGTCTAGTTTTAGATAGTCCCTGCCTCCCAGCATAAAAGACTATGTGTAACCTGGGGGGTGGGGCGCAAGTCATGAGAACACGAAGATCATCACAGTGACTGTTGGCAATAAGTACTGGAAGATGAGAATGTGTTACACCATATCCATCCGGAAGTCCATTCCTCAACAGGGCTGTTTGCAGTCAAGCTATGTGTTATCCTTTTTAATTATTGTACCAGGCTCCTGGATATCACCCTCATAAGTGCTGTACAAAGTCCTTGACTCCCACCTGGTGTTTACAGGACAGTGCTATAAGCAAGCTCATGCTGCTTAAGATGAAGCTCCCATTGCAATGGCAGCACTTTGAGCTGTGGTGTTCTAGGAAAGCCCTTGTCCTGCTGAAAGCCATGGTTAGCCCTGCTAAGAGACCAAAGTGGAAGTGGTTACCATTACGTCAGCTTCCTTTTCCCTGGAAGGAACTGTAGCATGCTGGAGCAAGGGTTATAACTAGGATAGTGGAAGATCTTGGCTAGAGTATCCAAAGGCACTGTTGACTTTGAAATATGGATCCAGATATCTCTTTCAGACACACATTTGCTAATTATAGCCCCGTTTCAGATTTGTTATGATTGAAGAGGCAAAATCCAGGTGTTGGGTGAGCAGCCAAAGTCCAAACATGATCAAAAAGCACAGGAGTTGGAAGATGAGACTCCTTTAGATATACTGAAGTTAGCAGGACAAGGAAGCCATGATTGTTCAGCTAATTCATTTCCGTCTCTCTAGTGTGTGCAGGGAAGAGTTTGGGACTCTCGGGTTAAGGAAACCTCCCCATCATGCCTATTTGCTGATGGACACCTTTTCACCTTGCAGTCTGCCTTTGGGAAGTGGCACCGCAGAGCTGTGCTGCCCCCAAAGCAGAGCAGGGCCCAAATTAGCTCAGTCTACACTCCCACCTAGAGGTATGATTCCCCATCTCTCTGCAATCTAGCACAGGTATAAATAGCACAAGAGTAGTTGCAGTTGCATGGGTAGCAGAAGCATGATATAGCCATGCCTGGTACAAACCTGCCTGAAACTGCTGGGGATGTACTTGGCACAGCTCAGCTGTCCTTCTGCTGCAGCTACACTGCTATTTATACTTGCACTGACTTGGTGAGAGCTAGCATATGTGGATGTGAGAAGAGGAATTACATCCCTAGCTCCTAGTATAGACCTACCCAAAGTAAGTTTAGTCTCTGCTTTCCCCTTTCCTCTGTGAGAAGCAAGCAGTGCCAGTCTTTCCCCTGGCATAGCTTATTTCCCTCTGTAGTCTGGCTCTGCTTACGCTAGTGGTGCACTGGGAGGCCGAACCAAGGCTCCACCCACCAGGGATGCTGGAACAATTTGTACAGTGGTGGGTGCTGAGAGCCATTAAACCAAACTGTCAACCCTGTATATGACGGAAGCCACTTCAAGCCCGGGAGTGAGGCAGCACCCTTAGTTCTGACACCTATGCCACGCACTCCGTCTCAGCCTGCCCACCTATTTGGGTTAGGGAGTAGCAGCCAGTGCTAGTTTCTCCCTCATACTGTGACCTGCGATGCAGATGAGTCCACACGGGGGAGCAAAGGGAACCTTCACATCTTTTCTGTCCTATTTCTGTTGCATCTTTTCCATCCAGCTTGAGAGCCCCAGTATGTCGGTTCAGACCTACTGCTGCTTAAGCTAAAGAATCAAGTCTCTGAAGCCAGGGGCTGTAACAACTCATCTGCTGTGATCAGCAGGGAGTGGGACCTGTAATGCACACTCAGTAGTGGATTACCTGGGCCCATAGGCTAGCTCACACTTAAGCCCAAAGGAGTCTATCAAGTTCTAACTTCATATACCCCAAACATATTTTATAAAGAGATGGCATCCTTCTTTTTAAATGTCCAGTTCTGCGTCACGGGGATTGCTGGGGCTTCTTCACCAGTAGGGGACACCTTTCTGGACCTAGCTGAAAGAGTCTGAGAAGGGACAACATTTTGCAGGGAACAATGGGATGATATGCAGCGTCTCACATAAGTCCCCACTTAAAACATTGCTCAAGCCGGCAATGACTGAAAGCCAATTACCCATGTAAAGAAGTTGGTAGCCTCAGACCATTTCCTTGCAAGCTATTTCCACAAAGCATGGAGTGTGTTCTCATGCAATCTGCCTTGTCAGTCCTCATATCCTGATGATTCTAAACAGGCTTAGGAAACAATTAAGAGGCTGAGGAATCAGCAGCGAAACTGATCTGGACTGCAGCAACCACTGTTTCATGTCATGCAGTTCTGTGCTCTAATAAATGTTTGGTTGGTTTCTTGGAAGAAACAGTGCTGAGTTGAGCTGTTCAGAAAGTTGAACAGTAATTCTATCTTTCTCTTATTGTTTTGGTATCTCTCTTTACACAGCAGCACATGGTTACAAAATACCTCCAGAAAAACAGTCAATTAGCAGCAGCATTTTTCTAGTGCAGGGGTGGGCAAACTACGGCCCATGGGCCACATCTGGCCCACGAGCTATATTTTGCCCGGCCCCCCAAGCTCCCGGCTGAGGAGGCAACCCCCGGCCCCTCCTCCGCCTTCCCCGCTCTCCCAGAGCTTCAGCACTCTGTGTCCAGAAGCAGCTCTGGACAGCACTGCAGTGGCGTCGGTCCTGGGTGGGGGAGAGGGTGAGCTCCTGCTGCGTGGAGGGGGTGGATAGGGGTTGGGGCAGTCCAGGGAACAGGGAGTGGGGAGGTTGGGTGGGGTGGGGGATTCAGGAGGGGGTGTTCAGGGGACAAGGAGCAGGATGGGTTGGGTATTCTGAGAGGGGCGGGTGGGGGTTGGATACAGAGTGGGACCTTCCCTACCCAGCCCTTTATACAATTTTGGAACCCGATGTGGCCCTTGGGCCAAAAAATTTGCCAACCCCTGCTCTAGTGCTTGCAAATAGAGCTGTTCAGTCCTGGTGGGAGGGGTTGTTTCCAATACTCTTTCTTTTTGGTGCCATTTTGCTTTTTAAGAGCTAATCAATTCAGCCATGGTCTAAAAGAGAGAAGGAAAGTTTACCAAGAATCTTTGTTTCTCAAAGACACTCATCCTGTGTTCCTTGCTCTTTGATGCTCTCTCCCTGATTTCATGCTGGGCTTGAGGCTTTGACGTGGCATGCTCAGTGTTATGGACTCCAGCGTCTTCAAGGCAAATGACACAAGCGAGGGGCCCATGTTTTGAAATGGATCGGATCAGCACGGGTGCGGTCCAGTTTACAGTTGGTTCTCACTAAATTATTGAGTTACCCACAGATATTCCTTTCCATAAAAATTTTGAATGTGAGACTCGGAGGTTGTACAGGCAGGCTGCAGTGTATGGTCTAAAGAACAGAAAGAGGTTGATCATACTGCAATCCCCATGTGTCTGTGCGGAGAGATCTAATTGGAATCCACTGTTAAACTTTTTGAAGTCTGAAGCTCATCCTTGGGCTGTGGGGAACTAGAGGCAATAAACCTGAGGCGCTCATCCTGGGGAGCAAAGAAGGCCCTAACTTCAAAGGTACCCTTTTCACGAAGGGATAGGTATTGACCCTGACATGGTTCTTCAGAGAAAAAGAAATGTTACACCCAAGAATTTCCTTCAAAGAGGAGAATAAAGTTTTCACACCAAATATCTCCTTTCTGGAGATCTCCGATTTGCTGGGTGGTAGTCCCAAACACTGCCCATTGATTTTGGCTTCTCGGGGGAGGGGCAGGGCATAAAGTGTCAAAATGGTACTCACAGTAGACTCTGTAGCTGTTCATAGTCCCTCACCTATCTTGCACATTCTGTGAGCAATGATGTCAGCTGAACATCATCTCTTTCTTACATGTTTCTTCAGGAGTGAAATAATCAACAAGGCTGACATGTAAATGCCCATCATTCAGCTTCACAGTCACTACCTTATTTGAAATGCATAGGGGCAATTCTTTCCCCTGGGAACTATTGTTTCAGGCCACCTGCAGACTTGGGTTCACATTTTGAAATTTATCATTGCAATCACAAGGGCTAGAGATTTAATATTTTTTTAAAAAAATTCAAGTTTAGATCCTGGAGCGTATGACAGTAGCTTCTTAACGAACTAAGTACCAGCTTGCCAAGCTGCCATGAGCTAGTCCAATTTAATCCCTGCCTTTTGGTGTGTGCAGAAAGCCTTAATACCAAGGCTCTGTGAATCCGTATGACTTACACAGGATTCTTTTCCCACCATGCTAATCACCCTCCTAGTTTGAAGTGAATTCTCTGTTTCTACTGTGGAGCACACTCAATCCTGGGAACTTCCATAATACTGTAGGTGTGCCTCAACCCCAGGGTGGCGAGGGTAGTGCCCTCAGCTTGTAAACATCTAGGACCAGTATAAACAGGCTGATTCCTTCCCATTGGTCCCAATAGAGCACACAGACCCTGAGTAAGGCCCTGTCTACACTAGCAAGTATCTGCACAGTAAAGCAGCTTTGAGTGCTGTAACTCCCGAGGTGTACACACTGTCAAGCCACTTAGTGCACAGAAACGGCACAGTTGTAACGCTCTTAACAAAAAACACACACACCCCACCTTGACGAGAGGTGTAGAGCTTTCTGTGCCAGGGCTACAGTGCTGCAGTGCCGGTGTAGACACTGTGGTGATTACAGTGCTGCACTCCAGTCTGGTCTGTACCCACGGAATTCCAATCCTCTGCCCTCACAGTCCAGCCCTGTAGACTCCCAGTACCCACTGCACTCAAAACCCATCCCCCTGCAGCCTGGCCCTGCTGAAGTACAGTACCCGCTGCATTGTACTCCAAAGGAGAAGGTTGGATATGATCCTTGGACACACACAAATCTTCAGCCGTCCCAGCACTTCACCTCCTCCCAGGACCTTCCCTTCCCCCAGTCCCCTCAGTGCTGATTGTGTGTGTTTGACTCTCTCCTCCGGTTGTTGTTTTTTAATAAAATAATTGTGTTGGTTTGAAAGCAATCTTTATTCTATTAATTGAAAGCAAACAGAGCCCTGCAAAGCAACAGACATTTGTTAAACCTTCATATTGCATTGTCTTCACCAGTCACAATCCCCTCCTAGCATTACAGGCACTGCACTCCTGAGGATAGCAACAAATATTAGTGGCTTTCAGCTTCAAATTGCTGCTGCAAGGCATGCCTGATCCTTATGGCCCCACGCTGCACCCCTCCAATAGCCCTGATCTCTGACTGTTCAAACGTAGCTTCCAGGTGCTGAGCCTCAGTGGTCCAGTCCAGCTCTGAGTGAAGCTTTCACCCTTCCCTTCACAAATATTATGGAGGGTATAGCATGCAGCTATAAGCATTGGCATATTGTCACTGGTCAGGTCCAGTTTCCCATAGAGGTAGCGCCAGAGTGCCTTTAAACAGCCAAAAGCACATTCAACAGTCATTCTGCACTTGCTCAGTCTGTTGTTGAACCACTCCTTTCTGCTGTCAAGTTGCCCCATATATGGATTCATAAGCCATGGCATTAAGGGGTAGGCAGGGTCTTCCAGGATCACAATGGGCATTTAGACTTCCCCTACGGTGATCTTCTGGTCTGGGAAGAAAGTTCCTTCTTGCAGCTTCCTGAAAAGGCCAGTATTCTGAAAGATGCGTGCATCATGCACCTTTCCAGGCCAGCCTGCATTAATGTCTGTGAAACGCCCATGGTGATCCACAAGTGCCTGGAGAACCATTGAGAAATACCCCTTCCGATTAATGCACTCAGTGGATAGATGGTCTGGTGCCAGAATTGGAATATCACCCCTCTGCAGTTAGGGAAGCCCATTTGTGCAAAGTCATCCACAATGTCGTGCACATTGCCCAGAGTCAGTCTTTTGAAGCAGGATATAATTAATGGCCCTGCACGCATCCGTCAACACGAGTCCAACGGTCAATTTTCCCACTTTGAACTGGTCAGTGACCGATTGGTAGCAGTCTGGAGTAGCCAACTTCACAGTGCAATCGCCATGCGCTTCTCCAACGGCAGGGCAGTTCTCATTCTCGTGTCCTTGTGCCACAGGGCTGGGGTGAGCTCATCACACAGTCCCATGAATTTGGCTTTCCTCTTCTAAAAGTTCTGCAGCCACTGCTCGTCATCCCAGATGTGCATGATGACATGATCCCACCACTCTGCTTGTTGCCTGAGCCCAAAAGCAGTGTTCCATTGTGGTCAGCACCTCCATGAATGCCACAAGCAATCTTGTGTCATAGCTACTACTCATGTTGAGATCAATGGAGCACTCCTCTTGCCTTTGTAGTTTAAGGAATAGCTCTACTGCATTCATGACACGATGGTCAGAGTGAGCAGTATACTGGTCAACTGTTCGGGATCCATTCCTGCAGACTGAAGAGGCAGGGCGTGCAGTGCACGAACCATTGAAAGATAGTGCCAAATGTGGACGGAAGCACAGGGATTGCTGGGATGCAAAGCAATGCATCACGGGGCATTGGGACAGGACCCAGGATGTCCTGTGACCCCACCCCATCTTCCCACAATTCTTAGAGGCAGAAGAGAAAGAGATGCTCTATGGGATAGCTGCCCAGAGTGCACCGCTCTGAATACCACTGCAAGTGCCACAAGTGTGAACACGCTATTGCACAGGGAGCCAATAGTGTGAACACACAACAATGGTTTCCCTTCAGCGCTTTCTGAGTGGCGCTGTAACTCAGCCAGTGTAGACATATCCTTAGTATCTAATCTCCCCTCCCTCCTAGAGTTTGGCATTATTGGTAACTCTGAAACCATAAGCAATAAAACCTGCATCTCAAGCTTCTGCTTGGCAGACTCTGCCTAGTTCCCTTTATGTAAAGACCAAATCCATTTCCCTTTATAGCCTGGATGAGGCTAAGTGGATCCACTTGCAAGCCTGACTCAGCAGCTGTATTACTCCAGTAGCAACCTCAGGAGGTATTTATATATAGGCTTGTAGGATTAACTTGTTATCGGTACATGACACTTTCACCATACACGTGGACATGCAAAAAATTCCACCAATGATAAGAGAAACTTACCATAAGCAAAGTAAGAAAAATGCTTCTTGAAAACTTAGTAGTTTGATCTGTTTTGTCTATTTTGAGTATTGGCAATTTGTCTTAGTGGTTATCAACCTTTAATGTTTTTTGAATCTCTATAGCTGTTTAATTGCCTCCTCCCCCAGAATTTTCTGCAACTGTGAAAATTTAAGGGGGGAAAGGCTTAAAAACCATTGATGTTCTGTTTCAAAATGATATAAAAAAATGAATCTGCCAACCCTAATTCTACAAGAAGGCGCAACATGCTCTCCTTGTTCCTGTCCAGCTCTGCCATAGACCGGCCCATTTGTGGGGTATGCACCCCCAGGGAAGCTAGGATTCCTGCAAGCATGACTGGCTCCTGTCTCAGGAATGAAAAGGGAAGGGCTGTGTGCTGCCTTCCACCACAGCGTACCCCAATGCACCTGCACAAGAACCAACAACCACCACCTCTCCATTTGCTGTACATAGCTCTGCAGGGACTTCACCCCTAGTGGGCTGGTAACATGAATATAGAGAGGGATACAAGGGATGGATTAGAAAAGATGGGATGGATTAGATGGCAGAAGTGGTGTGCCGAGTCTTCATTTATTCACTCTCATTTAAGGTTTCGTGTGCCAGTCATACATTTAAACATTTTTTAGAAGGTCTGTTTCTATAAGTCTTTAATATATAATTAAACTATTTTTGTATGTAAAGTAAATAAGGTTTTTAAAATGTTTAAGACGCTTCATTTAAAATTAAATTAAAATGCAGAGCGCCCCCGGACTGGTGGCCAAGGGCGTGGGCAGTGTGAGTGCCACTGAAAATCCGCTCGTGTGCCGCCTTTTGCCTGCGTGCCATAGGTTGCCTACCCCTGGATTAGAAAATAAAGGCCCACTGGGACGTGACATTTAACCTTTGTGATGTTTGTTTGAAGTGATTCCATACCTTCTCCTGGGGTCTCTGATCTGGGAGAGTGTGTTCCTCTTATTCCACTTTATGCTGGGCTGGAAGGCTCTTTTGCTTGCATCTCCTTCCTTTTTTGGCAGTGCTAAGTGATATGCTGTTCTCCAAGCTTCTTCACTTGCCAAAAGAAGTTTCCTGAGTTAATTTAGGAAGATGCTGTTCTGTCAAACCCATTTATATAATATCCTTTAATCAACAAGAAACCCCTCTCTCGGTGAGAGCAATTGGCAAGTCAGAGCTACGTTGACAGAAAGCTGCATTGACAGACCAGTTTTAATGAACTTTCTACTCTTGGACTTCCCTGGCTCCATCAATGACCCTGGCTCTAATTGGGAGGGATATTAGTTAGTATTCATTTGTTTTACAGTAGTACCTGAAGGGAGTCCCACCAAGATCATGACCCTATTGTTCTAGGCACTGTACATATACATAGTCCAGCAAGGAGCTTGGGAGAGCACTAGAGAGCAGCTGGTTGCCGCACTTCACATTTTCCTGGAAGCAAGTGGTACTGAAGAGAAATTGTACATGATCTTCTATCACAAGTAGCAGGTCCCACGTCACTGGTGCTCTGCAATACATCCCATTGCATAAATGAAGCAGACTGAAAACTGATAATTTAAAGTATGCTCCGATCCATGCAAAAGTCATTTGGGAAAGAGATTTTCTTCACAAGAAACCTGTTCCAAGGCACGATTGACCATTCTATTACAGTTGTGATACAGTGATGTGAATTTTAACTGCTCCCAGAAAGGCTAATTAGAGACAGAATTATTTGTGGTGTAACTGATAGCTGGGCCAAAATAAGGTTATTATGATAAACAGGCTTGGTATCGAAAGGAGAGTGGATATTGGCAAGAGCAGTGAATAGTATACGTCCCCAGATATAAGTGTTAACAAGAATTGAAGTGTGTCTAATTAAAAAGGCATACTAAGTTAGAAGGAGACCAAACAAGAGAAAATAAATAGGAGACACTAGAGCTGGTTGTAATTAACACGGAGGCAATCACATTATCACAATATAATGGAAAAGTTTTCAGCACAAAGAGACCAGTGTCGTGCAATAAAAACAATCATTTTGTAAAAGAAAGTGGCCCTCCGTACAAATTGTAAAGAAATGAAAAAGTAAAATAAATTCATGAACGTGAACTTGTAGGAGAAAACTTGGATACAGAAACACAGTTGGGTGTCTCAATGAATTTACAAAGCAAAGTTCGGCACCAGATTGCTTTGTGACACTTGAAATAAATTCACAAAATATGAATTTCAAACTGGATACTGGACATTGGTGATATATAAACATAGCAGGAGTATGCAAAATTACTACTGAGCAGCCAATGTTATCACTGAAAACAAAACTTGTGTCGTGTAGTGTGCACAAAATAAGGTCACACAGCAAGGCTACACCGATTTTGTTTTATAAAGATAGGTACCTCTACACTAAAACTACATGCACAATATAATGTCCCATTATTACTAAAAGATGAAGTAAAAACAAAACCTGACCAGATTACAAAAGTAGTTATTGAGAATAGAGACTAGGTTACCGAACAAGCTAAGGATGATCCACCAGATAAAAATAAGGCTATCAAACCCAGACACTTCCCTTGGGAACACTTGAGGAAGATGGGTCTAAGCTTCTGTAAACAAGAGTCTTTTCAATTTTACATGCAAGCCAAGAGTTTTAGCAGGTTTGACTTGCAACTTCCCTTTTGATCGATGAAGTGAGTTTCCTTTCTGATTGCTTTAAGTCCCAAAGTGCACCAAAGCAGCATGTCCCAGGTCTTTGAGGATCTGGGGGGGGGGAGGGGCTGTTGATCCCTCTTGATTTGGGGAGAAAATAATGAATACAATGTGAGGCTGCATTCTGTTCTACAGTGTGTCAATGGAAAGAGCCTCAAATACCAGATCTGGCTGGATGAGATTTGCCACAAGAACATCTGAACATTCTGAACAGAAATTGACTTTAGCTTAGTTTGTAAAGTGCCGACTAAATTTTCCAAACATTTGTCTTGCATTTCAGCGCTATCCGTGAGAAAGTGAGGTACTAACCATGTGTCTTTCTGCCATTTGCCCTGATTGGTTGAGGCAATGAGAAAATTAGAATTGCCCCCATCTGGTCTGGTTCCTTTGTAACTCAGATACTGGAATGGCTCTTTGAAGAGCTCCTAAGCTCTAAAACAGTGGTTTTCAACCTTTATTTTTATTTGTGGACCCCTACAAAAGGTGGGGATCAATGTTCCATCTAATTTTTGACAGGCCGTGTGCACAAAAAAATTATTTTGTGCAAATGTTTGTGCTTATGTGCAAATTTTTGTGTGCACAGTGTTTCGCCATGTGCGCAGGGGTTGAGGATCTGTGTGTGTGCGCACATGGCATAGAGGGAACAGTGGTGGTGACCTCTCTGGGGGTCTAAGATTTCCAATGGTTAGGACAACCTTTTGCGGATCCCTTTAAGATAGTCTGTGGACCCCCATGGTTCCCAGACTGCAGGTTGAAAACCACTGCTGTAACACCATTACTGAAATCTCCCATAGATCCCACAGCGGTTAAAAGATTAGAACTGGTACAGGTGCTGAGCCTCTTCCATGGAGCTGAGAGTTAACTGGAGAAAGGAGTCAGTGACTGCTTCTCCCCAGCATGAAGAGGCAAATTCCTGGGGATGCTGGAAGATGCCATGGGGAGAAATCAGTTTGATGCGTCTCAGGTTGTGCATTGAACAACAGAGAAAACCAGCGAGACAGGCAAGACATTGTCATTAGCATCCCACATTTGGTGGGCATCACGCTCCTTCCTCTTGTTCACAGTTGATCTAAAGGTGGTTGGGAAATTAATAAAGACATCAGAGATGCACAGGATTGCATGAAACCACCCTGGCCTGCTGCCTTCCAAACTGAACCTTTTCTTCAGGGAGGTTCAAAAAGATTTGATTAGTTTTCCCCTATATATCAATTTTCACATGCCCCTGGATATCCAAATCCTGGCAGGGTCACAAATACCAATCTCATGGGATTTTGGGCCCAGCTGAAAGCGAGAAGTACAAGTAATATCAGGAGAACTAGTTTGTGTGGTTTTTGCCCTCACCCCACTCCCCCAGCTCCTATCCTTTGAGAGACTCAGAGGATTCAGGGTCAGTTGAGCAGCCAAAGCTTGAACTGAGTCTTAATACTGTCACCCATAGGACTTTAAGTTGAGGTCAAAGGATGAGTACATTCAGCTCCCAATTTACTCTCTCTTTCACTTCTTCCTTAACTAGCAGGAACTTGCTTCCCTCAGTGATCCCTCTTGATCATTTCCCCACATCTAATGTGGCCCCTTACATCTCCATAGGTCATTACTGACCTTCCTGGAACAGGTAGCAGAAGAGCCTTTCTCCACCCATAGGCCAGCATTCTCTGCCTGCCTTTGTTCATGAAGCCACTGGGGGCCCATACCAGTTTTTCTATAGCCCCAGCTTGCCGTCCTAAATTGAGCCATCTCCCCACTATTGATTCTTAGCTGGGAACACTGAGCAAGGAAGAGAGGGTTCCTAGCATTCGTAAGATATAGTGAGTTCAGAGTTCTGACCTGGCTCCTTTTCCTATCTACCAAGAAAAACCTCTCTCTTCCTGCCCCGGCCCTCCCTGCTGTCTTTCCCAACCTCGGGAAGCCAGCCAGTCAAGGTGCAAAACTCAAGGAATACCCACTTTCCTCAGAATTAAGTCAGACTAGCAGATGTTAGCATTGCTTTCTGTGTGTGTTTAAGAAGAGACCGAGAGGTGGCTGATAATTTTATATAATTTTTATAATTTTAGATCCTCGAGTGGCTTCAAAATACGTTTAAGAAAAGGAAGGGAGATGGATTGTCAGTCGAAAGTGTTATGGCTTCAGGGGAGGAGGACGGCAGAACAAGGGCTGCCCTTACAATGAAGAGAGAAAAGAGCCTCTCGACCTGTCAGACATGTGATGGACATTAGCAGCAGGAATTACGGACAGAGTCTGAAAGAAAGGCTCTAGTTATCTTTAGAAGAATTGGGGGGGCGGGGACAGGAATGACTTTTTCTTCCCTTCAACAAAATTGACTGCATTCTTCCCTGAGGGCTTCTGGGGTGTTTGATGTACGGGTGCAAACTGGGTACACTTTTTCTCACCAGGCTCAGGAGAATACAGGCCACATGTTCCTTCCCCTTTAATATTCTTAGGGGACTTCTTTGACTAGGCCAGATTACGCTCCCTTTACTCATGTTGAGCAATACACCACGCTACAAGTAGTCCAACTGACTTCTCCAAGGTTGTGTATGGAGAAAGGTGCTACTCAGCATGAGAAAGGGTCCAAGACTCTGGCTCTTTGAAAAGAAGAAGGGAGTAAGATCAGCTCAGTAAATAAGAGGTGGTTTTGTTCTCTCTCCCTGCCTGTTGACAACTTGGGAGAGAGAATATTGCAACACTAGATTGAATTCTCAAATATATGTAAGGATATGAACTGTTTCCTGGCAGGAGGCCAGTCTTCATATTTACTCCCTGGCTTTTCTGCTAGATTTTCCTCTCTCTTGCTTCATAACTTATTTCACTACAGGGGACTGGCCAATTTTCCTTGTAGCTTTAGGATTGTACCTTTTATGTAATAGGACAGTGTGAAAGGGAAAGTTGGGAGTGGAAGAAGATGATATATCTGAAATCTAGAAAGATCTGATAACTGTATGATCATGGGCATTTCAGTATGAGTGACATGCTGTATGTCTTACGATGTCAGTACTAAAACATCCTTGGGATTAACAGAGGACAATTTCTTAGCCCAAAAGTGTTCCATCCAACATGAGGAAATTCTATATTATACCTCTTCTGGTTAGAAGGAGGAATTGATGAGTCTTCTGCGTGGGTAGGCTTACATGCGAGCACCAGAAGTTCCCTGGAAGTTGGGGGAACAGTGGCACCCGGACTGTGACCTCACCTCCCAAGACCATGCCCCCACTCTGCCTCCTCCCATAAGATCCCACCCTCATTCTGCCTCTTCCTGCCCCTGCTCTACCCCCTCCCCCAAAACCTCTTGCTCCTCGCCATTTCTTCCCATGAGGCCCTGCCCACCAGCTTGCTCCTGTCCACAGTAGAGCCCCCGTGGCTATGCCTCCATCTAGGGGCTGCAGGGACATGCCAACTTCTTCCCAGGAGATGCCTGAGATAAGTGTTGCCTGGAACCCACACCCCAAACTTCCTCCCTACCTCAGCCCTGAGCTGCCTTCGATACCCCAACCCCTTACCCCAGCTCGGAACCCTCTCCCATCCTCCATCCTGGAGCCTGCACCCCCTCCTACACCCCAAACCCCTGCCCCAGCCCTGAGCCCCCTCCTACACCCAAAATCCCTCCCAGAGCCTGTACTTCCTCCCTCACCCAAACCCCTCCTCCCTAGCCCCAGATCAGAGCACGCACTCCCAGCCAGTGCTATCACCCCACATGCACCCCAGCCCAGAGCCCCCTCCTGCATCCCAAAACCTGCACACCCAACATTTTGATTAAGAAACTAGAACTGTAAAAAATCAACATGGCATGCATTAAAAATTGATTAAAAATGGCTAATCAGTAGGTCTGAAGATGGAATCATCAAGAGGGTATATTCCTCAGTGGTCGGTTCTTGGCACTACACTACATAGTATTTTTATCAATGACCTGGAAAAGAACATAAAATCATTAATGACAGTGTGCATGTGATGGGGAACACTTACCCCTCTTGTGAGCACCTCCTGTTGGTGGGTGAAAACCTGCACACAAACACACTATCTCTCTCTCTCTTTCCTCCCAGCACCCCGTCCGCTGTTAACCTCATCAGCCACTGGGAGCTGCAATGTTCCTACACCTAAACCAATAAACAATACTCTTATTGTTCAAGCCTGGAATTTCCATCCATAGAGATTCTATAACAGCGGTCGCCAACCAGTGGTCCGCGGACCACTGGTGGTCCGCGAGAAAATTTGGGTGGTCCGCGGAGCCGCAGCCGGAGGAGAGGGGCGGGGTCAGTAAGAGAGGCGAGCCGGGGAGGGGGAGAAGAGCGGAGACGGAGCCGGGGCCAGGAGAGAAGAGGCAAGCGGGGTGGGGAGAAGAGCGGGGCCGGAGACGGAGCCGGGGCCGGGAGAGAAGAGGCGAGGGGGTGGGGAGAAGAGCAGGGCTGGAGACGGAGCCGGGGCCGGGAGAGAAGAGGCGAGGAGGTGGGGGGAAAGAGCGGGGCCGGAGACGGAGCCGGGGCCGGGAGAGAAGAGGCGAGGGGGTGGGGAGAAGAGCAGGGCTGGAGACGGAGCCGGGGCCGGGAGAGAAGAGGCGAGGGGGTGGGGGGGGGAAGAGCGGGGCCGGAGACGGGGCCGGGAGGGGAGAGCAGGGCCGGAGACGGAGCCGGGAGAGAAGAGGCGAGGGGGTGGGGGTGGGGGGGGAAGAGCGGGGCTGGAGACGGAGCCGGGGCCGGGAGAGAAGAGGCGAGGGGGGGGGGAAGAGCGGGGCCGGAGACGGAGCCGGGGCCGGGAGAGAAGAGGCGAGGGGGTGGGGAGAAGAGCGGGGCCGGAGACGGGGCCGGGAGGGGAGAGCAGGGCCGGAGACGGAGCCGGGAGAGAAGAGGCGAGGGGGTGGGGGAGAAGAGCAGGGCCGGAGACGGAGCCGGGGCCGGGAGAGAAGAGGCGAGGGGGTGGGGAGAAGAGCGGGGCCAGAGCCGGGGCCGGGAGAGAAGAGGCGAGGGGGTGGGGGGGGGGGGAAGAGCAGGGCCGGAGACGGAGCCGGGGCCGGGAGAGAAGAGGCGAGGGGGTGGGGAGAAGAGGCGAGGGGGTGGGGTGGAAGAAGAGCGAGAGCGGAGCTGGGAGGGGAGAGGAGGCAAGCCGGAGGGGGGGTGGGGGGGAGGTAAGTGGCGGGAGCCCCGCATGCCTGCCGGGGAACAGGGTGCTTTCCCACTTTGCAGGGAATAGCTACCATCATCTCTATTTTTAAATTAGCAAATTGCATTTTAAATAGTTTTCAGGGTATTTAAAAACTTTTTTCTGTAATAAATGAAAGAGTAGTGATATTTAGATGAGTTGTGTGCCAGGAAGAGAAAACCACCAAACAAGGACCTAAAGTGATTTTGAAAAGGGAATGGGGGGGGGGGGGCAGAGGCACAAGGTAAAAATTTTGCCAAGTTTGCTATTTTATAGCAGCTTCCCTCTCCTGCAAATCTGGGTCTGTTTCCATTGCTCCTTTTTGCTGCTTCTCTCTGGTCTGGTGCTAACCCCTGAGGGTTATGTCTGCTCTTAGCCCACTTGACAAGTTTGATTGTCCTTGATCTGTCTCTCCTTCCTCATTCACACCTCATTCATTCAACAGGGCACTTGATTATAAAGTGTGTGTGTGTGGGGGAGATCTTATTCTACTTCTAGCAGAGACATTTTTCTTTTACCTTAATTATACTACCTTGGGGGCTATAACAGATTACCAAAGTTCAATACAGAGTTTCTAAAACAAGGTTATATGAAAAGGCATAACACAAAAGTCATTTAAAAGTTAAACAACCCCCCCCCGCTCCCCCCCCCCCTGGGCCTTTTTTAAAAAAATTCATGTTAGTGGTCCGTGGGATTCAAAATTGTGAGTTTAGTGGTCCCTGAGGTCCGAAAGGTTGGCGACCACTGTTCTATAATACCGTTGGATTCATATAAGATTTTTACTTGGTTTGACTTTATGCTTTCTTTCACATATAGTGCCAGTCCCTCACCTTCACGACCACCTCATTCCTGTATATTTTATACCCTGATATTACCATATCCCACTGATTATCCTCATTCCATCATGTTTCTACAATGCCTGTTTTATCAATAGCCTCATTTAATGCCAGCCACTCTAGTTCACCTATCTTAATATTTAGACTTCTAATATTTTCTATATAAGCACTTGCATGTTTGGTCAATATTCAGTTGCTTGCCTTCACATGTTATATTTAAATGGGACTTAAATGTTTGATTGTGCCTCACTAGCCTCTATGTGTACTTTCCCAACTTCTTTCCTATTTTGTTTACTAGGCTATAGAGTTCCCCCTTTAATAAATCCTTTCCTAAGGGATGTCTGCACCTGAACCATGTGCACCTGTCAGCTTTTCCCCAGCCCTTAGTGTAAAAAAATCCTCTACAACCTTTTATATTTTTACATGCCAGCAATCTGGTTCCATCTTTTGATTTAGATGGAGTCCATCTTTCCTGCACAGGCTCCTCCTTTCCCAAAAGGTTCCCCAGTTGCTAATAAAGCTAAAACCCTCCTCCCTACATCATTGGCTCATCCATACATTAAGACCCTGCAGTTCTGCCTGTCTTCCTGGCCCTGCATGTGAAACTGGAAGCATTTAAGAGAATGCTACCAGGGAGGTCCAGGCTTTAATCTCTTACCTAGCAGCCTAAATTCACTCACCCCCAAACTAAATGATCTGGATGAGGCTCTATGATTTTTTAAACTCTTGTTGTTAAGCCTTAAAAACTGGGTCCAACGCATTCCTTGTGTTGTAATTCCTTTTCAATCACCTTTATTTGCCTTTGTCACGTGGCGGGGGGGGGGGAGTGGTGGCATTGCTTTTATCTAGGTGCTTATATCAGAGAGGCAAGGTGGGTTGGGTAATATCTTTAATTGAACCAACTTCTGTTGGTGAGCGAAACAAGCTTTTTAGCGACACAGAGCACTGCTTCAGGTTTACGAAAGGTACCCTGAGTGTTACAGCTAAATGCAAGATGGAATAGCTTGTTTACCATAAGTAGTAAGAATATATTGTAAGGGACCTCTCCAGATCGAGTGGCCCATAAACACCTCAGTAGTCATAAAACAAAAAGGGGGATTAAGAGGTTAAAGATTGTTGTAATAAACCATAAATCCGGTGTCTGTTCAGTCCATGATTTTCATCAGAGTTATGAATTTAAGCTCCCAGGCTTGTGTTTTTGAAAGTGTTGTGCATTTTTTCTTAGAGCGATTGCTTTGTGAAAAGTGGTCACCCAGAGGTGATTGGGTGTTCTTGCCTGTTATCATTTTCCTGCATGAATTCATTCAAGAGACTAGTGAGTCTGGTTTCCCCCACATCTCTTTTATTGGGACATTCAGTGCACTGAATGAGGTATGCCACTTGTTGTGATAGGCATGTGTAGGACTCCTGGATCTTGAAAGGTGAATTCTGGGTGATGCTGTTAATCGTTGTAGCAGTAGAGATATGTCTGCAGGTTTTTCATCTGTTGTTCTGGCAGGGTCTGGTGTCATTTTGAGTTGGTGTGTCCTGATCTGTGGGGCGCTTGCTTCCGATGAAGAGCTTGGAGAGGCTGGGGGTTATTTGAAGGCCTGAAGTGGTACTTATATGCACCCTACTAACAAAGAATCTGAATGCCTCCCAATTGTTTAGAAATAAAAATCATCTCTTTCTTCCTTCCTAGCCTGTAGGACAAATAACTTGATGGGTGCTATGCATGTGCACACATGCCTTTGTGTAAGACCTTTTTGAGAAAAAGCCAAGTTGAAGAGTTTTGCACATCGGTCCTATGGCCATTCCTATCTCTGGCAGTGCATTTCACAATCTAGCATTTCACAATCTAGCCTGTGAAAGCTATGTCTCCTGTGCTCATGAGCGTTCCCATATAGGTTGTCAATTGCACGGTCCCAGTGGAACGTAGCTGTTGTGGGAGGTCTCCTCTACTGCTTAGAGCAAAGGAATGGGAATCAGGACTTCTAGGTTCTGTTCCTACCTCTGCCACAGGGTTACTATGTGACTGTCCTCTGAAACATCTTCAGACGGGGCAGGACTACAGGGATAAGTGCTCTGATCCAATATGTTCCTTAGTGACATCACCAAGGCCACCCAGAGGAAATCAGTGTCAGGTGTGGAGTAAGAACTTGCTCTCAGTGTTATGCTTTATCTACCAGTCACGTTATTCTACCAGTCCTGTTATCGAGCAGTCCCTCCTAGTATGGAGAGGCCACACTGGCTGTTCACTAGAGGAGCAGGCACTACTGACTCATGTCTAGGAGAAAGCTGGTAGCACTGTGCTGGGTGGTAATCCTCCTTTGTCAGATGCACACTGATCTAGGATCTCCCCCAAAAGTGAGAAATCCACCAACGTGTTTGTGGATCCCAAATGCCAGCCCTGGGAAGATCTATTGTGAGCCCTGGAAATGAATGGAAGCAATGTGACCAAATCCTTTAGCTGGCTTTGAAAATCTTAACCCAGATTAAGAAAGCACCGTGAGAGACTTTCAACCCTGGTGATCAGTGCATATTTTCAGGGCTATCTCCACAACAAAAAGGCTGGGAACATGTTTTTTATTTAAAATAAAAGCCAAGATTGCCTTAACATTTTCAGATCTGTGAAGCACACAGCCACAGTCTTTGGGAGCCTTGTCTGCCTGCTTGTCAGATTGTACAGATACACAGGAAACAGGCTTTCATTCCCTGCAGTGAGACACCCTAGATCACAGGGTAATAGGGTGAGGGGTGAAATTATATCTGAGACCTTATTCAGTGCCATCTGGCTATTACGAAAGATGGAAGGATGAATTCAGGGAAGATTTGTCACTGGTCTCTCATGCAGGGAAGCAAGACTGTAAAGTACCAAAGGGTGGTGACTTTGAACATACATCTTTCTCCCCTCAAAAGCATAAAGCTGCCTTATCAGCGAAGTTTACATCTCTCCTCCCCCGGAGCATATGCACCTCTATTAAAGACAAATCAAGTCCTTATCTCCCCTTCTACATCCCTTCCTGGTGCTGACACTGAGCTTCTCTTAAAGCCAGAGTGCTCACAGAGTCCTTTGTTATCAGCTCCCGGAGGGGCCAGGATTTGTAACCTCTGGTGAGTGGAAGTTTTTCTCATAGCTAAGCTAAGGCTACCATTTGATTATCCATCAGAGCTATTTAAGCTATTGAAAGGAAATGGGCTTGCTGCCTGATGACTGCATTGATCGGGGTGCTGGGACCAAGGATGCTGGGGTGTGTGACAGCACCCCCTATTTTGTGGTGGTTTCCATCATCTACAGAGTTTACAGCATCCCCACTGTACAAACTGTTCCAGTACCCTTGGCGCTGATCAAACTGTTTGACTGAAGAGGGCTTCCTGCAGGTCAAATATTAGATAGTGTAAGTTCTGCAAGTCCAACAGTGGGTATCAACAACCCTGATTTGGAAGGTGAGTCCACCCCACCTTGCGTGGAGGAGGGAGGTTTTAGTCCCCAAGTTCTTCCATTTCAAATTAAGGGAGACATATAAATCTGCAAGTCAGAAAATAACACAACACATTAAATAACATATACGTTTCTCTTAGAATGGAGTCTCTTGACAGAAAAATCAGCCCAGCTTTATACTTGTGCAAATAGAGGGACGTAATCCAAAGTATCTCTAAGATCCCTATTCATGAGTTAATTAATGTGAATGAATGGATAAGCCATTGGAAGTAATGAATCTCATTATTGGAGGTGCTTCTCCTGGATTTTCATGAAGCTAGGCGCCAAAGACAGAGTTGCCTTTCTCTCAGAGACTGAATAGGTACTAGAGAGAAACCTTGAATGAGGATGTGGTGTACTGAAGATGAAATGCATTAGGTTCTATTAGTATTCTAAAAAGGCCCATCCTCAAGGCTAAGAAGACTAATGAGCTCTTCTGCTTATATTAATTTCCTCCTTCATGTTTTTAGGTTAATGTAGTGCTGGTGAAAGGTGCAAGATTAACAGCCCAGGAAGCTGATGTCTTCTGCCCCTAGAACAGATTACAGGCAGCAACAGTGCAAATTTCCTCACACCACCCAGTAAATATGCTTCCTCTTTAGGTGTAGGGGCGTAGTTCATTCCTAATGAACTTCTGTGGAGACTGCCTCCGGTCTCAAATGTGTGTATTGGTGATGTGGAATGGAATTGACACTACCACTCTGTTTCACATAGAGGCCATGAACCACTGTCGGGTGGTAACAACTTTCCATCACTACCAAAGAGGGGCAAATTGAAATTGGGATTCTGTTATTTTAAAGGTAATGGGGAACCTCAGACTCATTGAAGAAGAGCAATGTCTATGTATATTCTGGTACATCAAAGTGAAGGGTTACATGTTTTGCTCTGTGTCTGTTCAGTGTCTGTGTGTCTGAATATATATCTGATACACTGGAAGGCAGGGAGAGGGGACACTGTTTTTGTCAGATGATCCTATCAATGGGTTTGGTTCTGTGGCTGTTGATGATGCTTGCCCTCCAGTAGAGGGAAAGAATATTGCTCAGATGTGCTATCTGACCACAATAGAATACTATAGAATCCAACAGTCTGAACAGACTCCTTGCTCTGTATCAGTATAGGGTAGGGAAATGTTTTTACCAAGGGAATAGTGCAGTTAGCAGATTGGGCCCCATGCAATCATGTTTTTGTCCTTTCTGTCCATCTCTTCAGTGATCCTTGTGTACACTTAGCCATTCTGTGTGGATTCATATTAACAATAATTACATGTCTGAGGGAAGAAGGAGGACAGCCCAGGTATGGGGGTGAGGAATGGGAGAGGCATTATATAATACATGTATCAGAGGGGTTTTTGTTTTGACTGTCAAAGGAGTTCTAGATCTTGTGATCTGGTAAAACACTAGGTGGCTCTCTGATTTACTCAAAATCTTTCTCTTTTGTTTTACTCATTCTGTATTGACAATACAGTAATGCAATAGACCTTCTGCATTGTATAGTTTTGATACCTTCTGGAAATGTTAGTGTGAGACAAATAATTATGTGTCTTCGTGGCATGAACAGGCAGTTGAAAACACAGAATCAAGCATTAATTTACAAATCAACCAGACGGGACAATATGAAGTCTAGGATATTAAAGGAATTAGCTAGCAAATTCATTGAACTGCTGGCATTTCTTTTTGAAAAGCCAAAGACAGTTGAAGAGGTCCTGGAAGACTGGATGAAAGCAAATGTAGTACCAACTTTCGAAACAGGAAAAACTAGCGATTCTGGCCATTTTTGTCTTGTCAATCTAACTTCTATCCCTTGTAAAATATTGTAACAAACACTTTGAGAAATAAAAGCTTTAGGACAGATTCTCCTGTCTGCTAAATCCACTTGGTGCTCTATGGTGCAAAGTGGATTTAAAATACAGTAGCTAGAGATGACTAGTGGATTGTTGCCCTCATGCAGGGGGACATTCCATTAGTGTCAAGCTGGCAGAGATGCATAGCTGCCTACTGTGCCAGCTACTGCCCTATCTCTGGAGCAAGAAGAGAGAAGGGGGTAAGAACAGTGTGGCAGAACAGAGTTTCACTGTGCCCAGAACTACAAAGATCCCTGAGTAGCCTTATGCCAGTGGCATAAGTGAGCAATGCTCCCTTGTGGCTCTAACAGAGCTCAAGCACAATCGAAAATGTTGCCTTTTTCATCTGCAGCATGACAGAACTATGAGCAATAAATGGCAGGGGATTATAAGAAATAAATCTTTCCAGGCTAATGTGATTGTTCAGATATATATATACATAAAACTACAAAATTAGCAGCCATGGGGCATGCTGTAAACAGAATATACTCTGATTTCAGTAGAGCATTCAACATGGTATTTCTGAAGTCTAATTGGAAAATTTGTTCAAATTGATTTGAGTAGTAACACTGTCATGTGGATTGAAAACTGAATCAAAGATCCTAGATAAATATCATATAAACAGCAATGTGTCCAGTTGGAGAGGCATCCAGTGGAGAACTAGAGAGATCATTGTTAGGTCTTATTCAACATCTTCATTAATTATCCCAACAAGGGAGTCAACAGCTCATTATTGACATTTACAGAGAAAGAGGAGTTTCAAACATCAGGGAGGACAGAGCAGGAACATGTAATGACTGGACAGATTAGAAACATGGCAGAAAGTAATGAGCGAGATTAGTCCTTTCAAAATGCAGGTTAATATAGCTTTGGGAAAAATCATGTGAAATAATACACTTAGAGAGAGAGAATCCTAGCCATCAGTAACAGTACAAAAGACTGATGGGTGATAGTAGGCATCAAATGAGATATGAGTTTACAAGGTGACCTATGAAAAAGATCAATGCCATTTTAGATGGCATAGGCAAAATTAACACCAACAACACATCCTATACAAAAGAAGCACACCATTTCTGATCACCACATGACCAGAAACCTAAAATCAGGATGTAACCCCCAACCCCAAGGACATTACCTAGATTCCTGGGGCTGTCTGCTGGCAGCTCAGGGAGAGAGAAGCACACTGTCCCTGGTAGGGAAGGGGCAGGGGCGGCTCCAGGCATCAGCGTACCAAGCAGGTGCTTGGGATGGCCAAACTGGGGGGAGGGGGGCACTCCGTCCATAATTGGGACAGCGCACGGCTTGTTCTTTTGGTGGCAACTCCCTCTCTGACTCTTCTTCCGTCAGCGGCGTTTTCCGTGGCGGGTCTACGACTTGGTGGGGTTTTTTTTTTGTTAACCGCTTGGCGTGGCAAAAAGGCTGGAGCCAGCCCTGGGAGGGGGAGCCAAGGGAGACTCCGAGTTTGCCTGGCAACCAACAGGGAGTGAAATGCCCTTCCCAGGGAGCTCAGGAAAGGGGAGAAGCCATTTTTGGGTTAGTCTGGAGCCAGCCAGGGCAAGGGCAAGGCTGGCTGTGAGGGAAGCTGGTGAGTCCCAGGCCTGCATGCAGGGTTCCCCTGAGAGTTGGCCTCTAGGGACCTAACAGCAGATCCCTCAGCTGAGTTTTTCCTTCTCCATTGATGACTCCCAGTTTGTAGAGTTTTGCTGGGAAACTTCCCCAGCCAGGCTGTTAGCCCTCCAGCTCCCTAGGTGACACCAGTCACCACATGATCCGCTCTGCTTTGGCTGCTAATCCAGGGCTGCTGCCTGCTGTAAATGTGGCAGGACATCTGCCTTCTGACCTCCATACCCATGGACTCTGATCACCCAGTTTTGACCTTTGGCCTGCATCTGGACTTCAGCTATGGTACTAATTTGGCTGATCTCTGGACACTGGCCATCCGGCTTCGACTTCCTCTCCAGCCTCCGGGCCTGACTGCTTGGACCCAGCCCCTGACAGTCTGCACAGACTGTACTGTACCAGACCCTACCGGCTTTGATTGAGCACCTGGGTGCTACAGTCCCAGAGACAGCATCCCTACTCCAGAGCCTCCAGGATCAAATTGCCCAGCTGCAGTTCGAGAATGCCTCTCTCCGAGTGCAGGTCTAGACATCTCCAGGACCCTTGAGCCCACGCATCGTGGCGGCCCTGGAGCATGGTCTGAAAATCCTCTTGCCAGAGTAGTTTGATGATGATCACCATAAGTTTTGAGGGTTTGTTAACCAATGCCATTTGCTATTGCTGATACAGCCATCTTTGCACCCAGATGATCAAGCAAAGATGGGACCTTTAAACTCAAAGTTCAAATTCCATTACCCTCTGAAACCTATGTATTTGATCATGAAATGACATGGTGGCCTAAGTATAGTTCCTAGGTTGTGTTGGCAGTCTCTACAGAGAAGCCAAGGACTGAATGGGTATTTTGGCTGGTGTGACAGACCGCTTTCTCATCCCTCTCAGGAACACAGGCAGGAAACCCTTCTTTGCGTCAAACAGTGCTCTTTAATTAACAGTGCAGGACCCCACCACCAATATATACAGCTTTGTACAGTTCTTCAACTTACAGCTCTACAGCTCCCAGCTCTACAGACTCTATATAGTCCAGCTTACAGTTTACAACTCTAAATAGTTCCTAACACACAGCTCTGAATAGCTCAAACCACACCACACTCTATACCATCCCCACCACACTGGGCTTGCTTCCTGGCAGGCCTTTTATCCCCCTGAGGAGGCTGCCAGGTGTCACTCATTAAGCCTGAGCCCAGGTGGCTAATTAGGCTTCTCTGCAGGGAGGTTTGCAGAGGGCTTTTCTCCCTCTTAAAGGGGCGACAGGCTGGGTCAGGCCCACCCTGCCACACACCTCCCCCCTTAGCCTAGCCCCATCGGGCTGGCTCGGACCCTTCAATATTTCCCCTTTCACAGGCGCCGCCCGGTCCGGGGTTGTGGATTATTGCCCCCCTGCTTTTCGGGGCTAGGGCCAGCCTCTTCTGCCTCAGCTTCCCTTGCGGCTGAGGCAGAGAGCCCTACCTCCAGCCTTGCACAATAAAGGCAGGGTATCGGCCGCCCCTGTGCCCTCCGGCGCTCACACCACTCACATGGCGCCTCACCACACAGGGCAACTTCCCCGGCCTCAATTTCCTCCTGGCTCTCACAGGAGCTCGGGGCTTCATCTGTGGAGCTCCCCTCCTGTTCTGGCCTCAGCCCTTCCTGGCTGTCTAGGTCCTTCGCTGGATTAGTGGGCTGAGACCCGCCCCTTCGCTTGACCGAGCCCCCCCCCCCCGTTTGGGTTCTCACGCCCGGCCTTGGGGCAGCCCGGGGCCTCATACCTCCCACTGGGCCCCAGTCCCGCCCAATGATTACGGGGCATGGCAACCCCTCCGGCACCCCGACCCGCTTCCAGCGGAATCGTCCGCTGATTTCTAGGGGGACCTGGGCCACCCGACAGGTCTTCCTGTCCCCCCACTGTAGGTCCATGGTAGCCCCCGGAATTAACCACTCGGGGCGTACCAACGCCCTGCGGACGAGCGTACAGGGGGAGGCTGAATCCACTACCCCCGGTTGGGACTTCCTTCCCACCTGTACCCGCAGAGTGGGTATCCCCTTATGCGGTTTCCGCCCCCAAACCTCGGTCCACCCACACCAGTTAGTGTAATCACAGTCCATGGCAGGGCAGTCCCTCTTAATGTGCCCTGGCTTCCCACACTGCCAGCAGGTAAGCCGGGCAGTTCTCTCGGGCGCCCCTTTGGGCTCCCCATCAGTCCCTTTTCCCTTAGTTGGGGGGGAGTCCATGGGCCGACGCCCCAAATCCCGGACCCGTCGTGGTCGTTCTTCTCCCCGAGGTCCCTCTGCCTCCACGTATTCCTCGGTCAGGCGCACCGCAGACTCCACCGTCTCCGGCTGGTGCCTCCTGACCCAGGTACGGACAGTCTCGGGGAGGCTGAGCAAAAACTGCTCCAA
Organism: Sternotherus odoratus; assembly: GCA_032164245.1. Lineage (NCBI taxonomy): Eukaryota > Metazoa > Chordata > Testudines > Kinosternidae > Sternotherus > Sternotherus odoratus. The sequence goes on along the minus strand of JAVMKO010000006.1, from coordinate 52,280,171 downwards.
GATCAGGGAGTCCATAATTTCCTCCCCTGACCGGGCCTCCGGCCTCAGCCAACGCGTCGCCCAGTCTCTCAGCCTCTGGGAAAACGCCCGGGGCTGCACCGCCTGCGTCCAGCGGGCCGCCCGGAACTTCTGCCGGTATTTCTCGGCAGACAAGCCGACCCGGTCCAAGATGGCCACTCTTACAGTTTCAAAGTCTTGGGCCTCTGCATTCCCCAGGGCCATGTAGGCCACCTGGGCTTCGCCCGTAAGGTAGGGAGCAAGCCGGAGGGCCCAGGTGGTCCGTTCTCACCCGGCTGTGGTGGCCACCCTCTCGAAAGTCCCCAGGAAGGCATCAGGGTCATCCGCCGGGCTCATCTTACAGAGTCCCCAGCCCGGCGGCCGCATGCCTTCTCCTGCCCCTGGACTCACCAGCAGCTGCAGGAGTTTCGCCTGGGTACTTGCTTGCTCCTGGATGAATTCTCGCAGCGTCTTCTGCTGCTCTGCTTGAGCCTGTTGCATCTCCCGGTGGGTTTGTTGCAAGGCGTGCATGGCCTGCTGGGTCTGCTTCTGTTTCTCTATGAGCCACTGCAGGGTTCCCTCCATCTTTGGGCCACCAGTTGGGTTGCTGGTGTAGCGATCCCACTTCTGACACCACATGTGACAGACCACTCTCTCACCCCTCGCAGGAACACAGGCAGGAAACCCTTCTTTGCGTCAAACAGTGCTCTTTAATTAACAGTGCAGGACCCCACCACCAATATATACAGCTTTGTACAGTTCTTCAACTTACAGCTCTACAGCTCCCAGCTCTACAGACTCTATATAGTCCAGCTTACAGTTTACAACTCTAAATAGTTCCTAACACACAGCTCTGAATAGCTCAAACCACACCACACTCTATACCATCCCCACCACACTGGGCTTGCTTCCTGGCAGGCCTTTTATCCCCCTGAGGAGGCTGCCAGGTGTCACTCATCAAGCCTGAGCCCAGGTGGCTAATTAGGCTTCTCTGCAGGGAGGTTTGCAGAGGGCTTTTCTCCCTCTTAAAGGGGCGACAGGCTGGGTCAGGCCCACCCTGCCACACTGGGTACTAGCCTTTTCTCTTTCCAGGGAAGTGGATTTTAGCCTCCCTCTACTGTGTACACAAGTAACTCCTGAGAGTCAGAGTTGCAACCTGAGAGAAATGCCTGCCCTAGCAAGTTGCTGCTGACTTTGTACAGTGTGATATTAGAGTTGTGTGCAGGTTTGCTGCCTTCTCCTTATGTCCTAACTCTGTGGCCACAGAAAGATCTTTTTACCAACCATGAGGGAAGTTTTCAGTTATCACTAGGGGATCAAGGACTGAAAAACTACTTATCAAAGGGTCAGATTTTTTAAACGTGCTTTAGAGATTTGAGCACCCAGTTCCATTGACTTTCAAAGAGCGAGATGAGAGAGATGCACACCTAACTTCCTTAGGTACTTACGAGAATCTCACCCATGGCCCATAGAATCAGGTAGAGCATGTAATATAGCAAGTTAGATAAAACATGTCCTTTGTCCTTCAGCTCTTAAACAGCACGGAAGAATAACTTTTCTGAAGAAAGAAAGTTATTGTTATGTTCCAAAAATTCCACTGGTGCCATTGAGTAGTTGACTCTCCGGAGTGAATCAAAATAAAAAGGTGATGACATCGGAGTTCTTTTTTCAACATAAAGACTTCAAAATGGGCTAGACAAAGGCAGAAGCAGTCCTCATCAGCTGTAATGTTGAGTTTTATCAGAAGCAAGCTTTCCAAACAGATCCTCTTTACTGCCTACATGTGCCTCACCACAGGCAGAACCATGTCAACTACATCTGCAGGTTTCCTCTCCAGCTCTGGGCCCATGCCACACCCAAAGCAAGTTATATTTGGGTAGGCTGACCAGATAGGAAGTGTGAAAATTTGGGATGGGGTTGGGGTGGTAATAGGAGCTTATATAAGAAAAAGCCCTAAATATTGGGATTGTCCCTATAAAATCGGGACATCTGGTCACCCTAAGACTGGGCTTGCCCTCCACAATCCAAACATATAATGGGTGGCATGGGAGGTATGGTTCATCTCTGGGTTTTGATGGCTGCAATGCTTAGGAACACCCAGCAAGGAGAAGATGGAACCCCACCCCTAGAAAGACATCCTCCCTCCTTGGTACTATCTCAGCTTCAGACAATATTGGTTCATCAATTCCAGCCAAGTATAGTGATTTTGTGGACGTCTTTGATAAAAGGAAGGCCAATGTCCTACCCTCACACCAACCTACAACTGCCCTATGGACCTCCATCCAGGGGCAAAGATCCCCTTTGAGCACATTTACCCTTTATTGGAACCTGTGCTCAAGGCCTGTGCGATTACCTGGATGAAAATCTAGCTAAGAACTTCATCCAGCCCTCCAAATCCCTGGAAGGAACCCACCTTCCTGTCTGTTAAACAGAAAGGTGGGACACTGCTCCTCTGTGTTGATTATCATGCCCTGAATAATACTACCATCAAGAACAAGTATCCTGTTCCACCGCTCAGTGAGTTCCTGGAATAGATTGGCATAGCTAAGGTCCTCACTAACCTTGACCTGCAGGGTGCATACAACTTGGTCTATATTTGGGAGGGTGACAAGTGGAAGACAGCCTTCTGTTCCACACATGGCCATTATGGGTACCTGGTTCTGCCCTTCGGCTTCTCTAACTCCCCAACCACATTCCAGTGTTTGGGGAATGTGCTTTAGACATTCCTCCTGATAATTCTTTATCACATATCACAGGCTCAGATCGTAACGAATCAAGGTCCTTGCATATTTTGGGCATATCATGAAAATCATGAGACCTTTGGCTGTTGGTATGTGGCGACCAAGGCTCTGGCTCCTGTATGACAAGAGTCAGCTGCAGTATGAGAGCCCCTCTGTTCAAAACTTATCACACTATGGACTGCAAAGCATTCCCTGGGGGACGATGGAGACTAAGGCTCACCTTGAGTATGACAAGAATATGATCCAGTAGGACAACACTTCTGCTCAAAACAGGTCACTTTTACCATTGTGTTTTGGTTATTTTCTCTAAATCATGGGAAAATGAAGGTTATTCAGGGTACAGAATAATTCTTATGTCCTTTGACATTTTCTAAGTCTTGGTCTTTTCACCACAATTACCAAAGCCGCCCCTACAAATCTGCCTAAAATTTGATGTGAATAAAAAATGCAGTCCAAGCCAGGAGCGAAAGGAAGAGTCATCACTGCAGTGGCTGCAGATAACAAAGACATCCCACAAATAGACACAGTACAAGGGAATTCCTAATATGAATCAATATAACGCTGTTTTCACTGGAGAAGGGAGAGCACCTACAACTAGGACATGAGTTAAAATTGACATCTGACAAATACAAGAACATTGTTTGATTTCAGCCTTTGTGAAAGGCAATAAAGAAAGACTCTGGATCTGTACAGTGGTGTAAAGGTTTTATCAGCATGGCATTGTTCATGCTGGGGCATCATTAATGCATGGTGAAGCCATGAGTAAGATATGCAGGTCCCAATTGAATGCTCATAAAGCCTTTATACCATCCTGTCATGTATTCTGTAGATCAGGGATAGGCAACCTATGGCACGGGTGCTGAAGGTAGCACAGGAGCTGATTTTCAGTGGCGCACACACTGCCCGGGTTCGGGGGGGGTTCTGCATTTTAATTTAATTTTAAATGAAGCTCCTTAGACATTTTTAAAACTTTATTTACTTTACAAAGAACAATAGTTTAGTTCTATATTCTAGACCTATAGAAAGAGACCTTCTAAAAATATTAAAATGTATGACTGGCACGTGAGACCTTAAATTAGAGTGAATAAATGAAGACTTGGCATATCACTTCTGAAAGGTTGCTGACCACTGCTGTAGATAACACATGTCACAGTAAAACTATTTTACAAATGTTTTGGAACAGTAGGTCTCAGACTGTAAACTGCAAAGCATTCACTCATGACTGGTGACTCATGAGCTGGTAGATGGTGTTGCCTCCACCTCATTTCCAGCCACTTCTAAAATTGTATATTCCTCCTGTGTATAGAAAAACACACACAACATCACTAGGCAAATAGATGGCTACACTATAAGGAGGGTACCATTGGATGAGGATAGTGCTATAACAATATACCCCCATAGTGCCTATACAATAGCAAGTGCATCTTTGGAGGATATGTTGCGATAAGGCCATAGCTGATTACAATATATATGTACTAAAGAGGACATCATTAGGTGAGTTATGCTGCTATAGTGTGTGCATCTCTGGGAGTCATACTGCTTTAATGAAGACCTCATTGAGGGAGCACTGTATTGGACTGTAGGAAGAGGGGAGATTTTGGTGCAATATACTGCACTAAGATGGGTTATGGTGGGTGGATGTTCCTATTACAATGTAATTGAAGGCCTAAGAATTTTAAGCGTGGATCAATATATATAAACATTTAAATGTTCTTTATTGTTTTGTTACAGTTGCTGTATCCTGCTCTGGATTATATGAGAAAAACCCTTCTTTACTGAGTCCCTCTCCCAGACTGTCTCCAGGCAAAAATGTAATGGTGTCATCTGATCAGTCTTCCAGCCCAGGTACTTCAACTCCTGTCCCTTTAGTCCTTCCTATCTCATAAGCAGGACCCATAGCGAACAGATAAGCTGCCCTCCTTGATAATCAGAAGCCTCCCTCTCCATGTGAGTGTCTGGTTACCAGAAAGCCACACTGATGGCTTTCATAGGATGAATGAAACAGACTCCAACAAGCTAGTGTAGCCTTAAGGCACTGTCTCCATTTCAACACACTATGAAAACAATCAGTGTAGAATATGTGGAGTCCCTGAAGCAAATGGTAATTAATGGACCTGTTTCCTCAGCAAACAAGAAATAAACCCCATGACAGTAATAGACTGAAGTTATTTTCAAAGGAAATTCTTTCTCCACCTGTCTGCAAAAACCCAACAGGACTAAGCAAGTAGCTGCAAGGAAGGTAGGATGAACTGGGCTTCCTGTGGTACCAGGAGTAGTTGAATGAGTGCCCCCATTTGTGAAGGGCTGAAAGAATGAGTCAAGCCCTGGTAGAAAGATAGATAACTGTACAAACCTGTGGTACTCTTGAAGGATTCTGAACATGTGTGTAATGTGTACACAGTTCAATGCCCACAAGGCTTAAGGAAAGCTATCCTTTCTTGTCTGCACTCCTACCATAGCTTTGCTTAAGGCAGGGGTGGGGAACCTTTTTTCTGCCAAGGGCCATTTGGACATTTATAATGTCCTTAGCGGCCCCCCCCACCCCCCCCGCCGCGGGCCGCTCCCCTCCCCCCCGGAGGAAGCTCAGGCTGGCAACGGGAGCTGAGACCCCAGCTGGCAAGAGGCCAGCGGGGAAAACCCCAAAGCAGTGGCAAGCGGCATGCTTAGCCCTGCACTGCTTTGGGGTTTCCCCCGCTGGCCCCTTGCCAGCCGGGGTCCTGCCGCCTGCCCCAGTCAGCTCCCACTATCAGCCTGGGTGTAGGGCAGGGGTGGGGAACCTCCGGCCCGCGGGCCTTATACGGCCCACCAAAACATTCTATCCGGCCCGCGGAGGGGCCGGGGCTGAGTCAGGCACTGGGGCTGGGAAGCGCCTGGGGGAGCCGCCCCCACCGGCGGCGGCTCCCCCAGGCCCGCGTGGCTCCCCCAGGCGCTTCCCGCCCCCTTCGCTGAGCGCGGAGCCGCACCCGGGTCTGGGGGAGCCGCCGCCAGCCAGGGACGCGCGGGGGCGAGCGGCTGGAGGCGTTTCCCGCTTCCGTGGCTCTCGCAGCTGGGCGGGGACGAGAAGTGGCCGGAGGTGGAGCCCGTCGCTCGCTCGAAGGCGGGTGCGCTTGACCTGTGCTGCGAGGGGCCCCAGAGCAGCGTCCCGCGCGGAGCCATGGGGAAAAGTGCTGGTGCTCACCCTGGCAGGGATCCTGGCAGCCCTCTTCGGGGAGAGGCTCGTGGAGTTTCGGTGGGTGGCTCCAGCCCCACCTCTGGGGGGCCGCCCTGAGCCGGGGCACATTCGCGAGCTTTGTCCCATGGAGAGACGTCCTGGCTCTGTCCGTCTAGCCCGTGCTTTCCTTCCCTAGTGGGGGTGAGGCTGGGCGAGCGGGGAGGGGGGTAGGAGACTAGGCTGGATGGGGTGGGCGAGGCATGGGTGGGGGAGGGAAGGAGGTTTGGTGGGGGGGAGGCTGGGCTGGGCGGGTCAGGCATGGGGGGCAGGAGGCTGGGTTGGGAGGGGGGAGGAGGTTAGGTTCGGTGGGATGAGCTGGGACAGGCAGGGGTGGGGGAGGGAAGGCGGTTAGATGGGGGGAGGCTGGGATAAATATATTGTTACTGTACACATACCAGAGAAGTTATTCTCTTATGCAATAGTGCGAGTGCCCTGTAGGGCCAGCTAGGAGTTGGCTTCCTTTAGCCTCGTGGCACTACCCTGTCAATAATCAGAGAGGTAGCCGTGTTAGTCTGGAATTGCAGAAGTGACAAAGAGTCCTGTGGCACCTTAAAGGCTAACTAAAGTCTTGAGCTTTTGTGGGCTAATACCCACTTTGTCGGATGCATGCAGTGGAGGTATCCAGGGGCAGGTACAAATAAGTAGGCAGAATCTTACAAGGTGGAATTCCTCCCTGAAATGGTGTGTCTGCGCTAGCTGGAATCCTATGGAGTATGTGTGTTCATAGCAGTTCCATGGTCACTGAAATTCCCTCTTGTGGTGATTGTGCCAATTTTTCAGTATTTCCACTTCTACTTTAGATTGTTTCCCTTCATTCTTTTTGCATGTATTCCTTGTGCATTCAGCAGTCCTTAACACCATTCCAGGATGTGAAATGCCTAGAAGAAGGTGAACAATTAGCTGTCATTACCTCCCCATTGTAATAAAACCCAGTGTCCTGGAAATCAAATGGGAGGAGGACAGTGAAGAGGCACTTTTATCATGAGATTCCTCACAGAGAAGGAGCAGTATTTGGCAATGAGGGAGAAAACTGGTCTTGTTCAGCCTTAAAAGGAACCACATTTTTATTTCAATAGCATTACAATAATTCCTCTTTAGTTTATACTCCCTCCTTTCCCACCCCGCAGTTTCTAAGACATACACAGAAATATTTCATTAGTGCATCCTTTCAACAAAATTTGCATCCAGCTGGTCATTCACCAAAAAGAGTTCTATTGATTTGAATTGGGTGTGTCATAATTAATAAAACATTCAGCAACTGTACATATCAAAAAAGGACCCTGTATTTTTTTCAAATCAGTAAACTTGATTCCAGCTTGCATAACTCATTTATCATATGAATTTCCTTCCAGGAAGACAGTTTGCTTACTTCACCTGAACATGGGTTTCCATAACAGATAGTGTGATCTGGTTAGCATATATAAACAAACAAAGCTGCCAAATCCTATAAATTAATCAAGCCACCTCTTTTATTGGCTGGGAAGGAAAAAAAAGAGAGATTATTTTGAATCCTTGGGAGTTGCACAGATACTACAGAGAGGGGGCCATGTAAGCACCTGGATAGATGATTGATTGTCTGGAAAGCAGTGCTCTTCATACTATCTCTTTGCACGCTTCACCAACCTACCTGCAGAATTGGTGTAGCAAGGCAGCAGGCGTATGCTGTGTAGTCACAGAATCATGGAAATGTAGGGCTAGAAGGGACCTTCCATTGACTCAACGGGAAAAGGACTGGCCTTAGTCCCCAAGAAGAAAACGAGCCTTTGACAAGCTGGGAGAGAACCAGTTCATAAAAAACAAGTCCTAAGCTTGTGAAAAGTTCCTATTAGTGTTTAACACACAAAATTCAGCATTTATAATCCCCAGGTGCCGGCCTCTGGCTCCCTATCCTCTGGTTTCTGGAGAAATAAGATCCACCTAGATGAAATAGTCCCTGCTCTTGTCCCCGGAATGGTTCCCCAAATCCCATTCCAACCCTAAGGTACTAGCCAAAGAGTTGTATCCCAGCCTCCACTGTCATATGCCACCTGAGGAGCAGATGCACATTTAACCTGGGACAGATATTCCCTAATACTCAGACTATTTGATGTGCACCCAACACTTCCTTGCTCTATAAATGGCCTTAGCCATCCGCTTCCACAGTTGCCGATCGATTCCCTTCATGCCACAGATCAGATTGCCCTCCCCCCATAAGCCCTTGATTTCTCTTTCCAGATGTCAGCCCTGCCCAATTTCCCATTCTGTTGTCAAGCTTATTACTTCTCTCCCAGACATCAGAACCCTCCCAACCTAGAAGTGAAGGGCTTTGTACACCTGGAGCAAGTGGGGAAATCATCTGCTTGTCAATGTGAAAGTGGTGGTTGTATTTACTTGATTAGTGGAGCAGTTTGCTATGTGACTGTATATTCAAGGGATTAGAAATCCATTGCTCTAACATAGGTAACTGCATGCTTAAGACTTGGTTAGACATTTTAAAATGCAATAATTTTTCACAAATATTTATTTTTAAATAAACTTTATGGAAAATTGTTTGGAATTTTTGCTACGGACTTCAGTTTTCTATCTCTGATGTTTGACTGTAGCATTGCAGACATGATTGAGTTTTCTGGCCCTGATGGGGTGTTTGGATGCTACCAGATATAAATATTTACTTAAAACAATAGGGACACATTATAAACTCTATGACTCATGTAGGTGAGAAGTTACTGGCATGAATAGTCCTTCTGATTTCGATGAGTATTCTCATATGAGCAAATTGCTCACCAGTCTGGGTGAGTAAGGAGTTCACATCCTGGCCAGAACTACTAGGACAGAGAACTACATATTTATGTTCTGTGCTTTTCCTGAATTTACCTACTGTGATAATTATATTTTTAATATCCTTACAAATGACTTGTTAAATTACAAATACTTATCTACTCTGGATATTATGGTTAAAAACAATAACCTCTTCCACAGTGACAAGTAGGTGGCAAGTAGGGGGGGAGAGCCAACAGGTGTGGAGGAGCGCACAGCTTGGGTAGAGAGCTCAATGTGCAGCAGTGATCAAAAAATTGAACAGTATGTTAGGAACTATTAGGAAAGGGATAGAAAATAATATCATGTTACTATTTAAAGCCATGGTGCACCCATACCTTGTGTCCAGTTCTTATCATCCCATCTCAGAAAGGGTATAGTGGAATTGGAAAAGGTTTAGAGATGAGCAACAAAGCTGATCAAGGGTATAGATGGCCTCCATATGAGGAGAAGCTAAAAAGATGAGAGCTATTCATCTTAGAAAAGAGACAAATAAGAGGGGCTATGATACAGAGCCATAAAATCATGAATTGTGTGCATAAAGTAAATAGAGAAGTGTTATCCACCTTTTCCCATAACATACAAAACAAAATATAAAATTAATAGGCGGCAGGTTTCATACAAATGAATGGAAGTACTTTTTCACAGAATGCACATTTAACCTGTGGAACTCATTGCCATGGGATGTGGTGATGGCCAAAAGTATAACTGACTTCAAAAAAGAACTGGATAAGTTTATGAAGGATACGCCCATCAGTGGATATTAGTTAAAACAGTCAGGGATGCAAACCCATGTTCTGGGCAACCTTAAACCTCTGTCTGCCAGAAGCTGGGAGGAGAAGATAGGGGTGAATCACTCATGCTTCCGTTTTCTGTACACTCCCCCTGTAGCTCTGGTACTGGCCACTATCGGAGACAGGATACTAGGCTAGGTGCACCATTGATCTGGCCCTATGTGGCATTTCTTATGTTGTTAGTCAAGTAAATTCCCACAAGAAAACCTTAGTATATGTGGATACAGCTGGAAATTTAAACCAACGAAAAGAGTTAGCAGATTCTCACCTAAAGGTACCCAAACATCTTGAATTCTATCCTGCTCTTTGTTGCCCACCTTTCACTTACAGTCCATAAGACTGGCCCGGTTAATTCCCCAACCTTAATTCTCTCCCTAAAGACTGGTTCCTATTGTCCTTCCTTCCTAGGACTGGGTCCCTCATTGGGAAGTAATCAATAGAGTGCAATTCACATTTGTAAGGCCTGAATATCACCCAGACACAAATGCTTAGTCTTCTAGGCCCAGATCTTCAAAGGTATTTAGATACCAAACTCCCATTGCTTTAAATGGGAGTTGGGAGCCTAAATAACTAAGAATCTGGGCCTTACTCTGTATATATATAGAGCCCCTGAGGCCTCTAGATGCTATAATAATTACCACCTGAACAGCAGCCTGAAATACTTTGTCATCTCACTGTGCATATGTGTGAGTGAGAGCATTATACAGCTGATGTCCCTGCAGGGAGCTTGTATCAGATTGATAAGGCAGCAAGGAATTAGTTCTTTGCAGGTTTATAATATGCTAATTATGAAAAATGACTTGGCCAGGATACTGTGCTGCTCTCAGTACTGTGAATGGGCTGTATGGTTCCAGCCAGTAGGAGTTCTCCCCTCCTCATCTTAGGGGTGATGAAACCGTTCTGAAGGATGCCCATCTTACAACCCTTAAGAAATGTCCACACAACAAATGGAAACCTTTGGTTGCAAGTCTCAGAGCTCAGGTCAATTGACTTGGGCTTGTGGGACTCGGGCTGTGGGGCTAGAGCAGCAATGTGGATGTTTCTGCTCAGGCTGGAACTCAGGCTCCAAGACCCTTTCATCTCGCTGGGTTTCAGTGGTGTAAACATACCCTCAGCTATTCTATTTGAGAACTTCATGAGTTCTGTGTCCCACAATGAGAGGGGTCTGTCTCCATCCTCTTTCAGTTCCTTTGCTATGTTAGATGCCACTCTTGTTCAGGATTGTACTTACAAGTGGGCTAGATCCTCCACAGGTGTAAACTGATTTAGCTCCACTGACTTCAGTGGAAGTATATGCTGATTTACACCAGCCAAAGAGGTCCAGGGTGGGAGAATCTCCATCATTATTATCCATGGGCAGCTTCCTCTCTTCCCTCTGACAGTTCCTCTTTAGCTGAGATGTTGCAGACTATTTTGTTGATAAATTGAAGAGGGTTCAGAGAAGAGCCACAAGGATGATTAAAGGATTAGAAAATGTGCCTTATAGTGATAATGCCAGGAGCTCAGTCTATTTAGGTTAACAAAGAGAAGGTCAAGTGGTGATTTGATCACTATAAGTACCTCCATGGAGAACAAATATTTGATAATAGGCTCTTCAAAAGGCACAAAATGACCCAATGACTGGAAGTTGAAGCTAGACAAATTCAGACTGGAAATAAGGCATATATTTTTAACAGTGAGAGTAATTTACCATTGGAACAATTTACCATGGGTCACAGTGGATTTTCCATTCCCGAATATGTTTAAATTAAGGTAGTTTTTCTAAAAGATATGTTCTAGGAATTAGTTTTGTGAAGTTTTCTGGCCTGTGTCATACAGGAGATCAGACCATGTGGGCACTATAGTCACTTAGAATGTATGAATGAATCTATGAATCTAGATCTGCTCATTAACATCCTGGTCTGACACCCTCCTTGGAGCCAGGTGGCACACCAGTGAAAAGTTCTCTCTGTTTCTCATCCCAGAAACCTCTTGTACCTATGGGTCCATCTGCTCCTGGGTAACATCTACAGACACCTCCGGAAAACCAGACTGGGTACCATCTTCAATGAGCGCCTTGGTGTCTCAGCAGCAGCGTCAAGTTCTGGAGAACCATTCATCCAGAGGAGACATAGAAGGTAGACAAACTTCCAGTTCACTCCCAAAGGGATGCACACATAGATGTCTATGGCCATCCTTCCTTGTCTCTCTCAGGCTGCCACATAGACTATACCTGCTTTCATGAAGCCATCATGAAATCCCACTCTAAACTCTAGAGAACACACCACTAAGACTCGTGTGTCTATTAAAAAGACCATTGATTTTTCCATATATGTATCAAACACTAGACTTGAGCACATTGTATAGCTGTGTGGAATATTTACTGTGTGGCAGTCTTGCTTATACTGCAATGTACGATGTGAAAGTTGATGCATATTGAACACAGCCCATTTTTATACAATGCACATACTGTGACATTTGAAATACAAAGGCAACGCTCTCAAAGAACCACAGTTATTGGCAAAGTCACTTCTCTTTCATCAGCAGTGCACAGTGTAGCTACTTCCATAGGCAGCTACTTCCAGACCTTGAGAAAAGCTGGGGAAATTCAACTCCTGACATAGCTAATAGGTTTTGAAGAGGCCCCAGTCTGCAGTATTCCAAGTTCTTTTGGCTTGCTTTGCCTTTAATGGGAATTGAAGATGCTCAGCACTCTTCACCGTTAGGTCCCAGGTATTCATCACCTCTTGGGATTTGGCCCATAATTTTTATGGTCCAGTCCTGCTCCCATTGAAGTGAGAGGTTCATGTCAGCCCTTTGTGAATTAGCTTTATTTCCACCACAGTCAGAAGAATCCACTTTTAACTAAAGAGGGTGGGACTCCCAGGAAATTTGGCCCCATGAAAAGACTAAGCTGATTCTTCATATTTGTGCACTCACTTGTGTCTATGTTATGTTTCTAACCAGTATTAACCAGTATTATATCTATTGCTTCCTCCCTTCTTTTCCCTTCTCCTTCTCTCCTGGGTTTCTTTTCCTCTCTTTTCCCTTCTTCTCTCTCTCTCTTGATCTGTTCTCTGCTTATTTTATTTTTTTATCCCTTCTACTTTTTTCTTGTCTTTTCTTCTCCTCTTCTTTTTCACCGCTGCTTCTTTCAACCCCACTTTCCTCTTGTTTCCTCTTTTTATGCATTCTCCCCTTGTGCTCTTCCCTTCTTTCCTCAGGGGACATTCTCCTCCTGAACACCAGCAGATTCTTGGATAGATGTGAGTTCAGTCTGCATAGCCCTATCCTGCCATGGAGTGTGGAGTCCTGCTTGCTGGAGCTGGCCATATATTCACAGGGCACTGCTCCTCCCCTCCAGGGATTCACAGTTGAAATCCGACATGTGGAGACAAACCGGAACATAATCATCCCGCTGAGAGCCAGGCAAGAGGAGAACACCTGGTAAGGCTAGCTACCTGCAGCCCTTTAAATGTTGCCTGAGGGGCAGTTCCCTTAGGGCACTGCTTGCAACAAAGTCTGCTCTGCTTGTCTCTCCCCAAAGTCACTGATTCTGTGATGACCTACTCTGAGGACTGAACTGAGAACCTCCAGAACTAAACACATGAGTCTCCACAGCTTGATCTAAAGAGCTAGCCTCCATAACGGCTGACTGTAACAGACTCTCATCCTCTCGGGATAAAATGCAGAAGAGGATATATAACATACACTTGACCAGTGGGTTACACTTACATAAGAATCACCCATACTGGGTCAGACCAAAGATCCATCTAGCCCAGTGTCCTGTCTTCCAATGCCAGGTGCCCCAGGGGGGAATGAACAGATCAGGTAATTCTCAAGTGATCCACCCCCTGTCCTCCATTCCCAGCTTCTGGCAAGTAGAGGCTAGGGACATCATCACCGCCCATCCTGGCTAATAGCCACTGATGGATTTATCCTCCATGAACTTACCTAGTTCTTTTTTGAATCCCGTTATGGTCTTGGCCTTCACAACATCCTCTGGCAGGGAGTTTCACAGGTTGACTGTGCGTTGTATGAAAAAATACTTCCTTTTGTTTGTTTTAAACCTGCTGCCTATTCATTTCATTATTAACTTCCTCCCAAACCTTCAGTAGGGTAACGATGTCCCTATTTCATCTGATTCCCTTACTGTTGCTGATTATAGATTATAGGCCACAAATGGGTTATCCTGGTCACAAGAGCTACATTTCACATGGTTTGGCGTAGTTTTAACTATCCTAATTCTTCCCCTCTTGCCACCAGTATCTGCTTGAAAAGGATTGTTAGTGCACATTTCCTGGCAGAGCATGCAGTCTGATACTCCTCAGCCACTATTGGTGTGGGTGAACTTTTGGCAGAGGGAGTGTTACCCCAAAAACAGTCTCCCTAGTTAAAGGAAATACATCCATATTCATCCCCTTGGACCATCAGCAGCAGTTGATACTGTCCGTCGTCGCCACCAAGAAACTTCCAGGGTGAATAGAAATGCTCTGAAAGGCCACAGGTCCTTTGTCACAGATCAAGCACAGTGGGGCCGCTATTCCTCCACCTCCAAAATGCAAAATGTCCCACATGGTTCGAGCCTCATCCCCAAATTGTGGAACATCTACAGAGCTGCTCACCAACTGTCCATCACCCAAAGGCTCCCCAAGTGCTGTGAGAATCATCTGGTATTAGGCCAGTTTTCTGGCTCCTTCACGATGCTAGAGGGTTTAATGGGGGCTGTAGTGGAGCCAAGCATCTGGCCCCTTAATGCTTTGGCCATGAATGAAAAATTCTACGTCTTCTTTCTTTTCAAAGGCTGCTCCTTTCTGAGATGCCTCCCTGGGTGGAGGAGCTAGGTATAACAGTAGAGCCTGAGTCACAAAGTTCAGTTCCCAGTGCTGATCTAGACTTTTCCTGAGTTCAGGGGTATTTGCTTCTGGTCTATCTGTAAAGCTCTGGGCAGGATAGAAGAGATAGCGGTGAAAGAGAGAGGAAGAGAAAGCAGATAAGAAAATCAGGCAATATCAAACCTTGGCCTGGATGTTCCTTACTTTGGTCTTCTCCATAGTTGCTTTTTTGTTCCTGGATGTGTCAGAATGCACATCAGATAAGAACCAAGAGGATGCTTTGAAGTGAGGGAGACTGAGTTCTAACAGTTCTGAGTTCTGAGACTGAGTTCTAACAGAGAAAGAGAGAGAGGGGAGCCCACATGGCAGTTTATTTGCTATCTTCCTTGTTCTTGCTGTCCTTTCCTCCTACCTGCCTTTGAGGGGCATGGATTAAGTACACTGTAAGCTCTTTGTTTATATCACCAACAGATCCTTGCTCTTGTTTTCCTTGAATTCCCGGGCACCACCTTTTTGTTGCTATAGAAATACCCAGACAAGACTCCTGTTCTGGTGAGTCAAAGACAGCAAAGTTTGATTTAAAATTTAGTTCTTAACCCTCAGATCCCTTCTCCTATTTTCGGTTCTCACTCACTTCCTTTCTAGGCAGGCCCTTCCCCTTCCAGATGTCTCCTTGCCAGTGTAGCAGGGGAAAAGTTGCCTTCTGATGTCATTCTTATCCCCAGAGATTGCCCATGCCACTTCAGGCGATTAGTCTCTGCTGGCCGAGGCAGCTAGATTCACAGGTCCATTTATTCTTCTTATTAAATGATAGAGTGAGTGTGTTAACGAGTGCTCCTCACAAGTACCTAGCTGCTCAGTATCAATAGGGATTACTTCACCCATCGCTGACATGCAGCTATCTCTGGAATGGAAAATAGCAGCTGTTTAATAGCCTACCTGCAGACTGCCACAACAGCTTTAGTATATGAAGTTAAGATCATCCTCTCTAATTAAAATTGCAGTGAAATTTAAGTAGGTTGAACCTAATTTTCTCAATTGGAAATTTGTCAGGACATTGGGGTTAATACCTGTGCTCTCATGAAGGAAGTGGAAAGCTGAAAGGGACCTGTAACAATCATAGGTGGTCAGGGGCTTAGTTTTAAAGACATCTAAGATATGTTATATACTTCAGTCATGTTTAAAATATATGGCAGTAGGGGAAAAAAGGTGATGGAATTAGGAACCTTTAGAAAAAATATAATTCTTTTCTTTTTCTTTTACAATGGATTGATTTCAAAAATCTCTACACAAATCCAGGGTGGACAAAAGAAACCTAGTTTAGTGTGTGTAGCAGAACAAATAAGAGTTGCTATTGCATATTGATCTAGCTTCTCCATGGCAGCACATGGCCCAAGACCAGCTTTCTCTTTTATATCTGAAGGTCTTGTGCTATCAATTGACAGGAAGACCAGCCTGAAGTAATTGGATTCTTAGATGGTTTGGGATCTTTAAATGTTTTTGTCTGCTTCTAAACAATACTGTACTATTAGAAGTAGAACAGGAAGTACAATGAGCAAATGATAGTATAAGGATAAGGCCTATGTGCAGCATATCATTAACCTATGGAACTCATTGCCACATGATATTGTTGAGATATGATTAGTAACTTATATGAATAAAAAATTAGCACTCATACCTTTTCAGGTGGGCAGAAACCAACGAAAAGCCTACCTCAGCCCTTCCCCATAATTATCACCCCTGTTGTCAAGCCTTACCCAATCCCCCATTCCAGATAGAACACTTCACTGGGCTCTTCTCTTTCTGGTTCTGGGGGTCTCTTATAATATTCAGCTCTTCCTGGCCTTTCTCTTAGTCTTTCTCTTGCTCCTAATGTACATATAGAACCTCTTCTTACTGCTTTTTATGTCCCTTGTTAGGTGTAACTCATTTTGTGCCTTAGCCTTTCTGATTTTGTCCCTAAATGCTTGTGCTGGTCTTTTGTAATTATCCTTAGCTATTTGTCCCTTTCCATCTTTGTAGGATTTCTTTTTGATTTTCAGGTCATTAAAAGAACTCTGGTGGAGCCATATCAGCCTCTTACAATTCTTCCTGTCTTTCCTTCACATCAGGATAGTTTGCTGTTGTGCCTCTTAATACTGTTTCTTTGAGAAATTGCCAGCTCTCCTGAACTTCTTTTTCCCTTTGATTATCTTTCCATGGAGCTTTACCTACCTGTTCTCTGAGATTGTTAAAGTCTGCTTTTTTGAAGGCCATTGTCCATATTCTGCTGCTCCCCTCCTTCCTTTCCTTAGAATCATCAAGTATATTATTTCATGATTACATTGAATTGCATTCAACCTTCAGATACACAACCAATTCCTCTCTGCTAGTCAGAATCAAGTCTAAAATGGCTGGCCCTCTGGTTATTTCCTCCATCTTCTGAAACAAAAAGTAGTCCCCAGTACATTCCAAAACATTTTGTGTTTTGATGTATTACTTTTCCAACAGATGTCTGGGTAGTTAAATACCCCCACATTAACATTGGGTCTTGTGTTTTGGATATTTCTATTAATTGTTCAATCACCTCATCCATTGCCTCTTCTTAATTTGGTGGTTTACAGTAGATCCCCTACCATGAGACTGTCCCTGTTTTTTACCTTTTTTCTTCACCCAGAGACTGTCACCTTTTCTGCCTCTGACCTCCTTCTGTACCTCAGAACAAGTGTATATATTCTTGATACATAATGCAACATGTCCTCCCCTTTTCCCTGCCTGTCCTTCCTGAACAAGCAATCCCCGCTCCATACCAATATCCCAGTCATGAGATTTATCCCACGTCTCTGTGACACCAATTAAGTTATAATCTAACTCATGTACTAATAATTCCAGTACTTTGTTTATTCCTGATGTGACTTGCATTTATGTATAGCTATCTAAGATGATGAGCAGATTCCATCACTGTTAGATGCTCTTCTGCTTTGTAGTTAGGTGGACCCCATTTCTTCCCAGCAGTCCTCCTTCCTAGAACAGCATCTTTTGGTTGAGGAAACCAAAGCCCTCCCATTGACATCATCTGTTCACCTGAGTGGTCATCTCCAGGATGTCACTGTCCTTGCCTGGGCCCTTACTCTCAACAGGAAGGATTGACAAAAACACCACCTACACCCCTGACTTCTTCAATCTTGCTCCCAGAAACCTGTAGTCACTGTTGATCTGCTCAAGTTTATACTTGACAGCATCATTAGTGCCCATGTGAATGAGCAGCATGGGATTGTGGTAAAAAGAACAGATGATCTTCAGCAACCTTTCTGTAATGTCTTGGATGCAGGCTCCAGGCAGACAGCACACCTGTAAGGACATCAACGCAGGTCGGTAGATGGATGCCTCTATCCCATTCAGAAGGGAATCCTTAATAACCCCACTCTGGGTCTCTTCCTCTTGCTTGTGGTGGCCATGAGCCTCCTGGACTTGGGGGCAGGTGGCTCCTCTTCTTCAGCCACTGGGGTCTGCTCCTCACCTCCTTTTTCCAGTCCCACTTCTTGACTTGTTGCAATGGGGAACTGGATTGGGGGTAAAGTGCTGCCTACAGCTTGAGGTGGGCAGAAACCAGTCTCCTCCCCTTAGAGAGCTGGGTCTCCTTCCTCATTGGGGGCTGCTGTAGCCATCTGTAGCTGGCTAGCATCTTCCATCCTGGATGTCTCCATGTGCGTCCCATTAATCAAATCCTCCTGCTCCTGGATGCCACACCACCGAGCCGCCTCCTCCTGCAGCTTTCTCACTGACTTCCTGAGGGTTCCACCAACAGGCACCTCTCACCCGAGCTGGCTTCTCCTGCCTGGCTTTCTTCATCAGGGACATACAGGACACATGCCCAGCAAGTCAAGACTAGTGCCTGGGCAGAAGGCTGCCAACCTCCTAGTGCAAAGAATATTAATGAACAATAGAAATGACTAGGACCACACACACCTTGCATGGTGTCTAGTATCAGAGGGGTAGCCGTGTTAGTTTGGATCTGCAAAAGCGACAAAGAGTCTTGTAGCACCTTATAGACTGCTACAAGGGATCTTAGGGATCATGAGCTTTCGTGGGCTAAGACCCACTTCCTTGTCGCTAGGGCCACACAATGCATCATGAATTGTCTTGCATTAAACATCAAGATGTTTGCAAGTCCATACTCTTATTCTTTCCTTTCAAATTGCCCAGAGACATGTCAGGCTCTGAAAGGCCCTAAGAGTGTACGCAGCAGTTTCAATGTCTGTATTTAGAAGTGTAGTTATATTAACCAGTTTACTTAGCTCTAGCTTGACGTAAAATCGATAGTAAAGGTATTGCCAGGCTGGGCTTATCTGAAAGCCAGCTTCAATGATCCATCTTCTGCTGTATATACTAAAGGCTTTGTTCCTGATTCCATTAAGAAAATTAAATTGGCTCTGAATAAGCCCTGCTTGGATACCAGGACCAAGCAAAGAAAGTGCAATATTTATGCATTTAGAGAACTTGCTGCAGTTGCATTTTGGACATGAGGGTATGAGGTGCCCCAGGAAATACCTGGGCAGTACTCCTTGGTAACAAGGTGTACACCTAAGCATTCTGGGTGATGCACAGCTATATATCCCCTGCAGTTTCTAGGTGCTGTGCTGTCATACTGTACTGTGGAGTTAATGGAGTCAAGTCTCCATGCTGGAGCTTGTTGGATACAGTACTATAATATACAACGGAGGTCATGCAGTCATGATTCAGTGCTGGAGGTTCTTGGATGATCTGCTGCAATACAGAATGGTGCTAATGTGATTGTGACTTAATATCAGAAGTTCCTGGCTGCTGTGGTGGGATAATGCAGTGGTGACTCAGTTGGAAAATGTGGGCGATGTGCTGTGTTACAGCAGAGTACAACAAAGTACTTTGTGCTGGGGGAACATGGTGGCCGCAGTGTACCAGGGAATATAATGGAAATGGTGGTGCTGTGTTCCAGTACTGAATGGTCTTGGATTTTGTGTGGTGTTATGACAGAAATAAATGTATTTCTGTCTTAGTGCTGAAGATTCCTGGAGGCTCTACTGTAATATAATAAGCAGTAAAACAATCACATCTCTTTGCTGGAGGCTCTTGGTTACTTAGCTCTGTGGCAGATGTAATAGAGTTGTGTTTCAGTGCTGGAGACTTCTGAACCAGAATGAAATGATATTACAATCTTGGGAAAGCTATAATTCTGCATGAAATGCCAAAAGTGTGAAAAGGGGAAATATTTTCATCTTCTATGAGGGCCGAGGGCTGCACTGGTTTTGATTAGGGGTGGGTGAGCCTCCGAAGGGATGGTGGGGGAGAGAAGATGGGGAGGGATAGCTGCACCCTCTGACAGAAAAAGGGTGTGTGGTTGACGTGAAACACTGGCAATGAACTAAGTAGATAATCAGTTAACATAGGCTGATGTAAATGGGAAAGTCCATAAACACTTAAAGCTGCTGACATTCCTACACAATTTTGTGTGCTTATAGCAGGGGCTCTCATGTTTTCAGAGTATGCACCACATCTTAATAGAGTGTCTTGTGCAAACCTGCTATTCACCATTGTGTAGACCACCTCCCCATCCTATTGTGATCCAATAGACCTTTGACAATGACATAACATCTCGGTGGCTAGCACAGAAACTTCTTGCATGGAAATGTAAGATTAGGAGTGTATTTTATGTATTTTTAGTTGTCTTTTAAAGCCATTTAGCAGCTAGAAACAAGGAAAGGAGCCAGCATCCTGGGACAGATATTTAAAGGTATTTAGGTGCCTCATGATGTAGATAGGTATGTAGTGGGGTTTATACAGGTGCCTAAGCAGGTTAGATACTCAGGTGCTCAACATGAGTGTGATTGCTGTTTGTTGTCTTGTTATAGGATCAAGTGGAAAGTATTCATGGCTCAGATCGGTGAAGTGGAGAGGCCTTTTGAGATCTCCCTGCTGTATTCAACCTGCGGAGCACAAGGGGCTGGGCTATTGGCACTGGGTTCCTTGCAATACAGGGACTGCTTCCATGGTAGGTTTCAACACATCTAGTAAGATCTGGAAAATCTAAATGAATGCAGCCCAAAATGAAAAAAGGACACTGATTAAAATGGCTGAGTATGATCCCGGAGAAGACCACAGTAACCTCATCCGACCGCATACCCCTAGTGGTCACTACCACCCCATGCTAAAACCCATCGAGGGTATCACAAAACCATTACAATCCATACTTGATGGTGACTCCATCCTGAAAGAAATCTTTCCTAAACCCACTCTTCTGGCTTTCAAACAACCTCCCAACCTCTCCTAACTCATCAGAAGCAAACTCCCCACACACCAGAACCCACCAACTCGAAGCAGCATCAGACCCTGCCAGAATTACAGATGAAAAACCTGTACACACCTTTCAAGATCCCAGGGTCCCATGCATGCCTATCACAGCAGGTGGTGTGCCTCATCCTTTGCACTATAAATGCCCCAATAACAGCTGCGTAGGTGAAACCAGACAATCACTATGCTCTCGAATAAACTCACCCAGGGAAATAATGAAAGACAAAAACATCACATCACTTGTAGGGTGAACGCTTTTCACAAAGTGATCATTCTTTTTCTGCCCTAACAGTCCCCATCCTCAAAGGAAACCTGCACAACACTTTCAGAAGACAGGCCTGGGAACATAACGTCATAAGTTTCCTAGAAAGACACTGGATTTATGGCTTATTACAACAATCTGCAACCCACTAACCCTGCTTTTTGTCCTAAAGACTACAGGGGTTTTAATGCACCACTTCACCTTTAATGGTCCCTTAGAATACGTGGTAACTGTTTTTGTTAAACTATCTGTTCAATCTTGTAATTAGTGGGGATACTCTTAGTACCTTTCCCGATCTGAGGAAGAGCTCTGTGTAGATCAAAAGCTTGTCTATCTTGCCAACAGAAATTGGTTCAACAAAAGATCTTACCTCACCCAGCTTGTCTCTCTAACAGAGAGTGGGGCTTTATCTACACTAGCACTTTTGTTGGCAAAAAACAAAATGTTTTTGCACCCCTGACCCAACATAAATTTAACCAACAAAAGTGTTGGTGTGGACAGCACGATGTTGGCAGGAAAGGCTCTCTTGCCGACATAGCTAATTCCACTCGTCAGGGGTGGTTTAATTATGCCGGCGGGAGAGCTCTCTCCCGCCGGCAAAGAGCAGCTACACAGGAGACCTTACAGCAGCACAGCTGTAGCAGTTCAACTCTGCTGCTCTATAGTCCGCAATGTAGACATGGTCCTAGAACAGAGGTGGGCAAACTACGGTTCGCAGGACTGTCCTGCCCAGCCCCTGAGCTCCCGGATGGGGTGCTAGCCCCCAGTCCCTCCCCTTCTGTCCCACCTCCCCCGCAACCTCAGCTCGCTGTGCTGTCAGTGATCTGGGCGGTGGTTCTGTGAGTTTCTGATGGGTGGTTGGCTCCGGGTAGTGTGGCTCAGGAAGGGATTTGTCAGTAAACACAGGGTGCCCTGGCATGGGGGCCCCCTGAATAAAAGGGGGTCCCAGGCCGGCCACTTGGGCAGTTCAGCATTGGCGAACCTCCTGCAGGGGGTGGGAGGCTGCACTGCGAGGGTAGGAGAGAACAGGGAGGGAGACTCACCTGCTGCTAGAATCAGGGTGGTAGCCGTGTTAGTCTGGAATAGCAGAGTTAACAAAGTCCTGTGGCACCTTAAAGACTAACTATAAAGTTTTGAAGCATGAGCTTTCGTGGGCTAATACCCACTTCGTCGGATGCAGGCAGTAGAAGTGTTCACATACAGGCAGTTATAGAAAAGTAGGTAAGAGCCAGGGGGGAGGTGAAAAGGTTAGTCCAATTAAGCTGAGCCAGCTTGTTATCTCCGATCAGGGAGTGTGGATTATTCGTCTAGCATTTGAATGGGGTGTGTGGACATGGAGAGATGAGAAACAATGTCTGTAATGAGCCAACCATTGTAGATCCCGGTTCAATCCCAAAGTGTGTGAGCTGAATTTGCAAATGAATTGAAGCTCTGCAGTCTCTCTTTGCAGTCTGGATCGGAAGTTCCCTTTCTGCAGAATGGTGACCTTTAAATCTGTAATAGTGTGTCCAGGCAGGTTGAAGTGTTCCCCTACAGGTTTTTGTATATTGCCATTCCTAATATCTGATTTGTGTGCATTTATCCTTTTTCGTAGGGACTGTCCAGTTTGGCCGATGTACATAGCAGAGGGACACTGGTGGCATATAATGGCATATATGACATTGGTTGATGTACAGGTGAATGAGCCAGTGATGGTATGGTTGATCTGGTTAGGTCCTGTGATGGTGTTGCTGGTGTAGATATGTGGGCAGAGTTGGCATCGAGGTTTGTTGCATGGATTGGTTCCTGAGTTGGAGTTATTGTGGTGCAGTGTGCTGTTGCTGTTGAGAATTTGTTTAAGGTTGGCAGGTTGTCTGTGTGCCAGGACTGGCCTTCCTCCCAAGGCTTTTGAAAGTGAGGGATTATTGTCCAGGATGGGTTGTAGGTCACTGATGATGCGTTGCAAAGGTTTTAACTGAGGACTGTAGGTGATGGCCAGTGGTGTTCTGTTGTTTTTTTTCTTGGGCTTGTCTTGTAGCAGCAGGCTTCTGGGTACACGTCTGGCTCTGTTGATCTGTGTCCTTATTTCCTTGTGTGGGTATTGTAGTTTTGAGAAAGCCTGGTGAAGATCTCGTAGGTGTTGGTCTCTGTCTGAGGGGTTGGAGCAAATCCGATTGTACCTCAGTGCTTGGCTGTAGACAATGGATCGTGTGGTGTGTCCGGGATGGAAGCTGGTGGCATGAAGGTAGGCATAGCTGTCGGTAGGTTTTCGGTATAGGGTGGTGTCGATGTGGCCGTCATTAATTTGCACTGTGGTGTCTAGGAAGTGGATTTCCTGTGTGGACTGGTCCAGACTGAGGTGGATGTTGGGGTGGAAGCTGTTGAAGTCATGGTGGAATTCTTCCAGAGTTTCTTTCCCATGGGTCCAGATGATGAAGATGTCATCAATGTAGCGTAGATAGAGAAGGGGTGTGAGTGGACGAGAGTTGAGGAAGCGTTGTTCCAGGTCTGCCATAAAGATGTTGGCATACTGTGGGGCCATGCGGGTGCCCATAGCAGTCCCGCTGGTCTGGAGGTATATATTGTCACCAAATTTGAAATAGTTGTGTGTGAGGATAAAGTCACAGAGCTCAGCAACCACCTGTGCTGTGGCATCATCAGGGATACTATTCCGGACAGCTTGTATTCCATCTTTGTGTGGGATGTTTGTGTAGAGAGCCTCTACATCCATGGTGGCTAGGATGGTGTTTTCTGGAAGGTCACCAATGCATTGTAGTTTCCTCAGGAAGTCAGTGGTATCACGGAGATAGCTGGGAGTGCTGGTGGCATAGGGTCTGAGTAGAGAGTCTACATATCCAGACAGTCCTTCAGTGAGAGTGCCAATGCCCGAGATGATGGGGCGTCCAGGGTTCCCAGGTTTGTGGATCTTGGGTAGTAGATAGAATAACCCCGGTCGGGGCTCTAAGGGTATATTAATTTGTTCCTGTGTTAGTGCAGGGAGAGTCCTGAGTAGGTGGTGCAGTTTCTTAGTATATTCCTCAGTGGGATCGTAGGGAAGTGGCCTGTAGAAATTGGTATTGGAGAGTTGTCTGGTAGCCTCCTTTTGGTAGTCTGACCTGCTGCTAGAGTGACCAGATGTCCTGATTTTATAGGGACAGTCCTGATTTCTGCATCTTTTTCTTATATAGGCTGCTATTATCCCCAACCCTCCCAATTTTTCACATTTGCTGTCTAGTCACCCTAGCTGCAGCCTCAGGGGAGCAGGCGAGAGGTGTGGGTGGCGGGAGTGCAGCGAATGCAGCCAGAGGATTCATGAGGAGCACCAGGCAGCTGCATAGTCGGCTGGAGAAAAGTATCACTTTGAAGGGAAACCACCACTTCTCTCTGGCTGCATGGCTGCCCCTGCTCCTCTTGAGTCCTCTGCCCATCTTCGCATTCTGAAAGGGGCTTTAGGCGGGGGTTAGAGGAGGGTGGGGTCCCAGGGAGGCAGTCGGGGACAACGAGCAGGGGGGTTGGATGGATCAGGAGTTCTGAGGCGGGCGGTCAGGGGTGGAAAGTGGGAGGATGTGGATAGGGGTGGGGGCCAGGCTGTTTGGGGAGGCACAGCCTTCCCTACCTGGCCCTCCATACAGTTTTGGTACCCCGATGTGGCCCTCGGGCCGAAAGGTTTGCCCACCTCTGCCCTAGAAGCACACATGAATTATTTAAAAAAAAGTCTATGTTGTTTATAAAGGTTTCTTTTTTTTTCTTTAGTTAAAAAGTCATTGTTGAGATTAAAAACCTTTACCTGTGTCACTAATACACGAGAGCAGTAGTTCCCAGTCTTTTCCATACTGTGACCCTACGTTACGACAGAAAAAGGTTTTACTACCTCCCGAACTCCTCCATCATATAGCCACAAAGCGAAGGAGGATGTCATATCTATGTGAAACCTGTTTGGCACTTCCAAGTTAAGAACCTCTGTCTTATATAAATACAAACAGAACAATTAGAATCTAGTTTGTTTTTCACCATGTATGCTGCTTTTTACTTCATATAGTTCATTCAGTCTGGCAGTGAAACTAGTCTGGGCAGTTTCACCTTCTAGTTATAGGCCGATCCTACTAAGTACTACATGCAGACAGACCCCTGAACCTGTGTAAAGCCTCACTGTCTTCAGTGATGCTCCTTACAGGTCCAGGGGTCCATTTGTTCAACACAGTATGTAGGATTAGGACCATATTCAGCTTCATTTTGTGGTTCTCATGTACTAACATAATGCTATTGGTTCTGGATTGCAAACTGCAGAAAAAGCTTTACATAATATCCAACAAAATACGGTTTTCACTGACTTTTTAAAATGTTCTGATCCTATTAGTTTTTTCTGTTTAATTTACTTTAGGTTATTTAAACAAAATCTACATTTTGGATATGATCTTCTTGACTGTTGGAGCATTTATGTGTTTTACGTGTGCGAAGTGTTGTGTGCAAAAAATAAAACCCCCACTGTGGCAGGAAACTTGAGTGATTTAAGCCAGAGAGGATAATTTATACACATGACTCTGGTTTTGAATATCATGCAAGTACAAAGCAACATGAGGAGATGGTGGGAGGGAATTGGGAAAGAACGCAATAAATCAGGTTCATTTGATAACCCGAGTGCCTGAAGGGAATCTTTTTAAAACCAGTGCTAAATCTACTAGCCATAGAGATCATCTATTATCCAGGGAATGCATTTTAAGGTCTCACATTTATTGAAAGCCTTAAATGATATAGAGTCTGTCAAGGGGACTATTTTTAGCAACATCTGGGAACAGCTTCACTGGAACTGCTAACAGTCCCATGACACAGTCTTGAGAGAATAAGGAGCAAGGGCCTTCTCAGTGTGGGGTCTGCACTGTTAGAATGCTGCCCCCTGTTGCCTGTAGATTAATTTTTGGTTTAGGGTGGGCTGTAAGATGTTTATTTACTATTACTAGGGTGGTGCAGGTTTGGTTCAGTTGCAAGCTAGTTCTACTGATTGTTCACCTGACCACATTGCTTTTTCATTAATTTCTTTTTTGGCTACATTTTGTTACTAGCTCAGAGACTTTCTGGCACAAACATTGAAATTAAATGAGTATTTATTATTAATCATTATTATTATATGGACTGATTGTCTTTAAAATGTGGCAAGGAACATGAGTGAGACTGAGGAATCCTGCTCTAGGCCTTCTGCTGAGTCCTCTCCCTGAGCTTCTTTCTTTGTACCCTATAGAAAAAGAAAGCAAGGATCTTTCCACATACGACAAGGGCTCCACTTTCCCCTGCCCACATGGGGGCTGTGTCAGCCACCTGCAGGTCTGTGATTTTCACAGTGATTGCCCTACCAAAGAGGATGAAAAGGCTATATGTGGTGAGTAAGAAACTTGCTCCCCCTTAATGGGTTCCTTCAGTGGTTCCTCATTTTAGTCTTGCTGGAATTCTGTGCCACAGCGCGATGCGGAATTTGCGCAGATTTTTATTTTTTTCACAGCGAACTTGTGATTTACCCCCCCAGCACTCCTGTCCACACCTGTTGTATTCAACTGGGGCTCCCGCAGTTAGCCCTGGGCGGCTGGAGCTCAGGGCTAACAACAGGAGCATGATTATATTGTATTATTTTGACAGATAAATATGCAGAATTTTAAATTATTGTACTCAGAATTTTTAATTTTGGGAGGCAGACATCCCCTAGAAATGTCATTTGTCATCCCAATTGCTTCAGTCAAACCACCCCACCGCAAAAGCCAACTGGCCAAGACAGCTCAGCTAGGCTGGTCATGTGAGCACTTTAAAAAAGGGCATTACACCAAATTTATAGTCAGAATTAGGATGTATTTCTCTGGATCATTATACCATCTACCAACTACTAGCAGAGTATAACTAGTCAAGAAATACACCAGACTCTCACTATAACCCGGGGTTTGGGATTCATGTGTGGTCCTGTGCTAATGCGGGAACCACATTAACTCGGGACATGGTGCCATGGATCCCGATTTAAATATTTAAATTGGGGATCCATCGCCATGACTGCCGTGTACGTGAACCCGCGCTATAGTGACACGGGCTATAGCAGGGAGTCTGTGTATTATCCCTTGAGATATCACGAGAAGTAGACAGCTGGGATTAACCTAACCACTCAATATGTATTCATTTATATAATAAAATATACTTATCCCACACACCAAGTGCATATAGAAATAGTTTTAATCAAAAATACATACCAAAAGCTACAAACCAGGCTGATATTGTTTAAAAAACTCTCTTCTACCTCTTCAGCCCATCAGGAAGAATAATCATTTAGAAAGTGAAATAGATTAATTAAATTGATTACATATAAAAATTACTTAAATATTTTGTCTACCTAGCTTATCTGGGTACCTGGACCTGGGATGTCCATACAGAATGTACTCCTGGGATGAGAAATTTTGGATTTTCTATACAGGATCAAACCACTAGCCTACCAAGTCTGGTATCCTTCCTAGTGCAGTTCCTGCTACTTCAGAGGAAGGCAAAAGCTCTTCTTTTTATACCTGTCTCACTGGGGGGGGGGGGGGGGGGAAATCCCTTCCAGCCCTATCCCGTTCAGCTTGAAGCACTCACCATCCTTAGAATCGTCACAAATGTTATTGGTCAGAAAACTATCCTTTCAAAAATGCAGATACAGTGTTTTACTCATGCACCACGGCAGAGAATTCCACAGACTGACTATACGCCATCTGAGGAAATATCGTTTTATTTTTTCTAAATTTACTCACACTAGCTATAATCAGCCATTGTACCACCTTTACATAGGATATGGGGACCCCTGGGATATCTATTAGTATCCCATAAAGCAGTCACCAAACAGTTATCACATGATGGATTCTCAGGAACCACCGTTTTCCACTGCACTTAAATTAAGAAATAACAGCAGCATCTCTCATACTACTAAGTGACGAGTATTGACTTTTGGATGGTGACTACTATACATGAAAATAAACTAATAAGCCATTTTGTCATTTCTTGGTAGAAGACTAATATATGGTGTTGACCTGAAGAAGAGCTCTGTGTAGTCTCAAAAGCTTTGCTCTTTCACCAACAGAAGTTGGTCCAATAAAATATATTACCTCACACATTTTCTGTCTTGGTAGAAGACTATAACCTTTAGAGCTCCCTCGGAAAACACAGTGAAAGTGACTATAGCTGACTTTACAGTTTTCTTGCTCTTTTGTTCCCTAATCAGATCTGTGTGAAATACCCCCACTTTTTCTAATCCTTTCCAGCAGACAGTCTCCCGGAAGGAGCACACTGTTCTTTTGAGCATGGTCCCTGTGGCTGGATATTGAATGACACTGTCTCCCCCTCCTGGTCCATCAGGGGCTTTGAAAAAATGACGCAAGAAGCTCCATTCATGGGATCTGCCTTGCTAGCCACCAGAGGTATGTTCCTCATGGCGCACACTCTCTCTAGTCTCAAACATGTGTTTTTGGAAATGGTTTTTAAATCTTTGGCCCACCTCACCAAACCACCTTTGTGTTCGTCAGCGTTACCTAGGCCTGTGTTTGAACTGAGCCCAGTGTGGTTTCAGTCCTGGTTCAAAGACCTATATAAAGAAGGTCCAGAAGAAGCCAGCTTGGAAGGAGCACACAGGGAGGCTAGAGCCCCCTATGAACTAGGGCTGAAAACTAGCAAAGGTCAGCTACGAACAATCTCATCCTGGTTCAAGATTCTTTGCCAAGATTAGGGGTGTTCATGGTATAGCATGTTTTTTCTCTTGCTTGCGCGGATAGAAAATTCTTGTGATAACACTGCCATAGCTGTGGCTTAGAACCGTGAATTAGCACAATGCTTTTTGTAACATAGGCCCTAGGATTGCAGCTTCATTGCACCTCTCTCTTAGCCCTTTTCTTTCTCCTGAGAACCTAGCTAGACCTTTCTTTCTGGGGACAAAGGGCCAGAAACAGGTAACTCAGTCCAAGCTGTTCCCAGCACTGGAGAGAATGTGGCTGTGAGGGAGCTCACTGTAAATTCCAGTTTTTGTGCCCACAAACCATTGTATGGAAAGGTGTAGAAGTGCTGTCTGAAGTGCACTCACTGATAGTCCAATGAAAGTCTTGTGATTTCAGCTTCCATGTTGCTAAAATCAATTTTCCATAGGATTTTAGGGCACCATTGTATCCGAGTTTACCACCTCAGTGAGAGATTCATGCTGAAGCCCTAATGTAGTCTCTATCATGCCCTTCTGTCACAGAGGTTTTAGCACAAAGATGTGAAATTATTTTACAGATTCAGGAAAAAGAAAATGCCAGATTTTTTTTTTTTAAACAAGCGTCCTCTCTAATCAGTAGGCTGGGGGTATACAGTAAGCAAACATCCATCAACAAAGATTTCTTGTTGACTGGATGAACGTTCACCATTTTGTTCTAATTCATTTTTATGCTCACAGGGCACTTCCTGTACCTGCGAGCAGACAGCAATCAGACAGGTGATGTTGCGAGGGCTTATAGTGCCAGCCTGCCAGCCAATCTTGCCAGTGGAGACTACCAGGTATAGTGCTCAGTTTTAGTATCCTTGTGGACCTAATCCTCAGTTTACAGGTCCTTATTCCTGTATGATGGCTACCATCCTTATCTTTCTGTATGCCAAACAGCCTGGGAACATTGGACATTAGAGTGGCTGACCACCCAGCCCACCTAACCAAGCATCAGACCCTGGAGCATGGACATGCAGGTGCATCCCATCATGGGAAAGTGGCATCCCCAACCCAACCTCCCAAGAGAGATCTGGGAGGTTTAGCATTGGAATGGGTTACCTAGGGAGGTGGTGGAATCTCTTTTCTTAGAGGTTTTTAAGGTCAGGCTTGACAAAGCCCTGGCTGGGATGACTTAGTTGGGGATTGGTCCTGCTCTGAGCAGGGGGTTGGACTAGATGACCCCCTGAGTCCCCTCCAACCCTAATATTCTATGATTCTATGATCTCAGAGAGCCAAATTGTCTTGATTGTCAGGGAACAAGGCACCAGTGAGCAAACTGCCCAGGTCTCCGATGCCAAGGACCTGGCAATGCACCATGGCTGGCTAACATACAGATCGTCCAGCCTGTGGGGTGGGATCTGCTACTTGTACATCTGGCTGAGCTCACTTCTCAGGCATTAGTACATATGCCTCGCTGTACCCTCATGGGAACAGATTCCCAATTGGAGGTGAAGGCAAAAGTTGATGCAGTGACGTTCCAGGGATGAAGGGACACCAGCACGGCCCACATCCTTGTAAAGCCCCATGTGCTGAAATCTCATCAGGTGTTGGAAGGCAGTCACATGTGGCTACAAGTTCCAAGAGTAAAACCATTTGTCCACCTGTAGGCCAGATCCTTGTAAATACCGAGCAGCGCTAGACTCCATCTGATGCAACATAATTTTCCCTAAAGTAAGTTTGAGCTAGAGTCCAGTTTTGCTACATGGCGACCAGGCGACTTTGATCACTCATGGAAGAGGTGAGTGTCTGTGAGAACACAAATGAAGCTGAGTTGGGAGGAGGGAGAAATGCTGCTCAGTTTCCTACAGGTGGAGTGAGCCAGGCGGGCTCAAGTGCAGGCACAAAGAGGTCAGATTCAGTGGCCAGGGAGCAGGGCCGGCGGCAGGGGGGTACAACGGGTACAGCTGTACCGGGCCCCGGACTTCAGGGGGGGCGCCTGAAGTCCGGGGCGGATACTCAGCTGTACCCCGTTGTCGCCGGGGCTGTGAGCGAGGCGCGGCTCCGTGCAGCCGCTGCCGCGCTCACCAGCCCCCTCCCCCAGCACCCAGCAGCCTCCCCTGCCCCCCTTTGCTTCTCCCGGCCGGCCACGCGGCCGCAGCGCATGCGGGGGTTGGGGCCCGCGGGAGGTAGGAGACCAGCCGAGGCGGGAGATTGGCGGGGGGGGGGGGGAGATCGGCCGGGGGCCGCGGGCGTCGGGAGATCGTCCGGGAGGGGGGGCGGGAGATCGGCCGGGGGCCGCGGGCGTCGGGAGATTGGCCGGGAGGGGGGGCGGGAGATCGTCCAGGGGCCGCGGGCGTCGGGAGATCGGCCGGGAGGGGGGGCGGGAGATCGGCCGGGGGCCGCGGGCGTCGGGAGATCGGCCGGGGCCCGGGGGCGTCGGGAGATCGGCGGGGGGGGGGCGTCGGGAGATCGGCCGGGGGGGGCGGCGTCGGGAGATCGGTGGGGGGGGGGCGTGGGAGACTGGCGGGGGGGGCGCGGGTGGCGGGAGACTGGCGGGGAGGGCTCACGGGCGGCGGGAGACTGGCGGGGGGGGCCCACGGGTGGCGGGAGACTGGCGGGGGGGGGGGGCCCACGGGCGGCGGGAGATGGGGGGGGCGTACGATCTGCCGTACGGGGCCCCAAAATTCCTGTCGCTGGCCCTGCCAGGGAGGCCAGTTCCCTGCCTCCCCTTACCTTTGAAAGGGAGGTATTACCACAGGGAACCCCAGCTCTTAACCCTCATGGAGATGGGGCAGAGAGAGGAAACAGTCCCTGAGGTAGGAAATGGTTTCCTCTCATACACACAGCCCCCAGGTAGACAGCAAGACCCTGGGAAGGAATGCCAGAGCTGGGGAGCCCTGAATCCCTTCCCCACTTGACATGGGGTGCCCAGAGGCCAGGAGTTTCTGCTTGGTGACGACCATCTTCACAGGGGGCTAGGTTTGTCTGGACCACCCAGCCTTTCAAGGGGGTGCTTCATTCATCACTCCAGTGGGAGAGAAACCCCAGCACATATCTTTGGTGGGTGGCACATTAAGGAAGGAAGAAGCACCCACTCCCTAGCAGATGAAGGGAAGAGGAAGAGACAAGTTAAAGTCTCAGCTTCAAACCCAGAAGTTCTGGGGCAATGGGTGTGTGTGTGAACTCCATGTGTTGATCCGTCCAGTGTGCTCTGAAAGGGGAAGAGATATATGACAGATTTGAACCGCTCTGTGATGTTTGATGAATACTATATGTTGGTTTGGTTATTGAGATATTTACTATATGAACATATGGGATGGAGGATTTTGTCTTGACGTATATAGTGTCTTTAATGAGACTTGGAAGGACCATGTTTCCCAACGGAAGGGCTTTAATGCCAAATTGCTAAAATGGAGCCTGGCACAGATGATTTTGATATGGAGGTGATTCAGGTCAAATGGGATGCAAACACAATAGCAGATCCTCTGTCTTGTGAGGAGAAGCGAGAAGATTCCTCGAGTACTCCATCTCCATTCCCCTTCAATGAGGGGGAGAGATTGGGGGTATGTCTTTGTCAAACTGTAAATGCCATATTGTTGTGGGAGCACCATTTTTTATTGTAATCTTCTTGTAACTTTCACTTTGCATTGTAACCTCCTTCTTGGGTTAACACGTCCAGATGGTGTTGAAAACCAGTCAAATCCTAACAATCACTTGATCATTACCTGTTCTGTTCATGCCCTCTGAAACACCTGCCATTGGCCACTGTGGGAAACAGGATACTGAGCTAGATGGAGCTGTATGGCTGTTCTTATGTTCTTAAGAACAGTCTATTCTGGATACTGGGTGCTTATGCCAGGAAGTTGGGACACTGCAAGAGATTAGCAAGGAGAAAACCATCAAGGGCTATCAATTCTGAATGAATCTTCCCTAGTGAAACCATAGGTTTGTTGCCTACAGGGGCCATTGACTTTGAATTGACTCTAGCAGAAACCTGTCTCTGAAGAGGGCGTTGGGATCCCCCAGTCTAAGCACGACTGGAAGAGCTGCAGTTGCCTGGCCTAACCACATGACTAAAGAAGAGAGCTGTTTTTTGAGGTGGGGCCATTCCATCGCTGCAGGCACAGGGAGCTATCTGGCCTAAGGACTCAGACCCAACCTAGCACTCACTGTGGTGGTCAGCACACCGAAGGAGAATGCATTCAGGAGTTTGTTTTCCTAAGAGCTGGAGTCCTAGTGCTGTTTAAGAGTAAAGGTGTCTGTGGTTAAGAAATTCTTTTAAGCCTGTTTCCTTATCTTACTGCTGTGTTGTCCCTGAGGGGTGTAATAGGGAAACCAGACCTCCCATAGAGAGGTAGAGTCTGAGAGAACATCTCCAAGCAACTGGGACTTGGGATGGCTGGGGCACTAGTTCTGGGCTCCAGGCAGCCAGACTGCGTGGTCCCATTGACTCAGAGCTAGAAACAGTGATCAGTCGCTGCCCAGACCCAGCAGGGTTTAGAAGCACATGGGACTCAGAAGCTGGATCCAAGCACAACAGTCTGGTACCCATCCAGGAGAGGGGCCAAGGCCAGAAGGTGACATGCACCATAAAGATTCCCATTTTAAAGGCTGGTTTCCATGGTTATTAAAGACAATCCATCCTTTAAATTGTCCCCCTCCTTTCACCGCAGGATGCCCTTATTTTCCTCTTATTGTATTACAGATCCAGTTCTCAGTGCATATTTTTGGCAGTTACAATGGCACCATCTCGTTCTCTGTCCAGGAAGAGACAGGTGGAGTCAGTATCTCCCCTCTGGTGTGGGAAAGTACAGGGAGCTGGAGCGACCGCTGGTTTCTCATCACACTGCAAATGCCAGTGCTTCAGAACAGGTAGGAATGCCATTGGTTAACACATTTGTTTGCTGCTCAGTTGTGGTGCATGTTTTGCATTCTTGACTTCTACCAGGGCCTCTCCTACAGTCACATGTACTGGGGTTTTGGAATACATCCTTTTAAATCACTGCTCTCATGGATACAGACTGGGGTGGGCAAACTGTTTGGCCCGAGGGCCACATTGGGGTGTGAAACTGTATGGTGGGCTGGGTAGGGAAGGTTGTGCCTCCCCAAACAGCCTGACCCTCACCCCTATACACCCCCTCCCACTTCCCACCCGCTGACTGCCCCCTCAGAACTCCCGACCAATCCAACCCCCCTGCTCCTTATCTCCTAACCACCCACTCTTGGGACCCATGCCCCTAACCACCCCTGGGACCCCATTCCCTATCCAACCCGCTGTGATACTTGTCCCCTGACTGCCTCCTTCTCCCCTTATCCACACCTCTGCTTCCCAACAGGCCCCCCGGATTCCCTTATTCAACCCCCCCATTCCCCATTCTCTGACCACGGACCCCCTGAACCTCTTCCCCATCCAACCCCCCCCCCCCATTCCCTGTTCTCTGACTGCCCCCTGGAATTCTCTGCTGCCTATCCAACCCCTCCCCCTGCTCCCCACTCCCTTACCATGCAGTTTTGAGCAGCAGGACAGCAGGGGAGCGGTACAGCAGAGGAGGGGCTGGGGGCTAGCCTCCCCTGCCAGGAGCTCAAGGGCTGGGCAAGATGGTCCCACAGGCCGGATGTGGCCCGCAGACTGTAGTTTACCTATCTCTGATAGAGACATTCCTATCGCCACCTGATGGTGTCACATAGAACTGCCCCTGCTCCTTTTATAATACCAAAGAGGGGCAATGGATAAAGTAACAAAGAACCTGATCAAATGCCTATTGCAGTCGGTGAGATTCTTCCCATTGATTTCAGTGATCTTTGGAGCAGGGTCTAGAGCAGGGGTGGGCAAACTTTTTGGCCCGAGGGCCACATTGGGGTTCAAAATTGTGTGGAGGGCCAGGTAGGGAAGGCTGTGCCTCGCCAAATAGCCTGCCCCCCCCCATCTGACTCCCACTCACCTCCCACCCCCTGACTGCCCCCTCAGAGCTCCCAAGACATCCAGCCCCCCCGCTCCTTGTCCGATTGCCCCCTCCAGAGATCCCCCCCCTCCCTAACTTCCCCCCGCAGGACCCTACCCCGTACCTAAGCCCTCCTGCTCCTTGTCCCCTGATTGCCCCCTTCCAGCAACCCCCCACTCTAACTGCCCCCCAGAATCCCCAATCTAAGCCCCCTGCACTTAGTTCCCTGACTGCCCTCTCCCGAGACCCCCCCACCCTAACCACCACCCAAGCCCCCCTGAGCGCCCCTCACCCCCGTTCTTGCTTACTTTGCTCAACCGGGCATGGCCCCACGGCTTGCTGCTCTCATCTGGCTCCTCGCCTGGCCCCGGCAGCTCAGCCCGGCACCCCCGGGCGGGAGCGCGGCGCCCCTCACCGCGCTGCTCGGCCCCTGGGCACGGAGGAGGGGGCCACTGGCACCACTCCCCTGCCGAGAGCTCGCAGGCCGGATAAAATTAAAGTGAAATAAAGAGAAATACGCGCCACTCCAACAATGGTCAATGTGTTTTGAGTGCGCCATCTATTGGGGAAACGTGGGCATTGCAGGGAAAGGGGAAAAAAAGGAGGTTTTTACTATAATTTGGACAAGTTCGGCGGGCCGGATTAAAAAGCCTAACGGGCCGTATGTGGCCCGCGGGCCGTAGTTTGCCCATGTCTGGTCTAGAGTTACTGTTTGTTCAAGCTGACATATTGTTTTGCAATAGCTGCATTAGCTAGGCTGCATTATGGAACACTGTGTTAACTTTACAATTCATTCTTATGACATGCAAAGTGTTGGGAAAAGGTAGGATTTTGACTGAGGGTGTGGTAAACAAAGTGACCCATAAAATACTATTAATAAATTCAGGATTGTGAATAGCTGAATCAGTCACAAAGATAGGTGAATAAATATCATTAGATCATTAGGACATAATTCACCTCTATCTGTTCTGTAGATTCACCCATCATTCAAATCACCCCATCTTTCTAACTGTTTGAATGGACTTTTATGTACCCATTGCTGTTTGAGATTAACTGAGACTGGATGCAAAATGAATATGTTAAGGAAAATTCTGTTTTCTAAAAGGAAAAATACCCAGATTTTCAAAAGGCTACACACATGCACAGCTACTAATGCACACACCCCTACTTAGCTCAGCACAACACCCAATGGGCAGCATGCACATGCCAGTGATTCACATGCGCATGGATGCTTGTGTGCAGCATCACTGTGTGCACGTGTATTGGAAACTTCAAGTGTCTAAGACAGGCATGCACAATAGTGCTTGTGTACATTTGTGTTCACCCTTTGTACAGATGGGGCTAACGTTTGTTTGCTTTTCTGAAGAGTCAAGTTTTAAAATCTATAAAAGCTCAAACCAAGTATTTTTTTATCAGACTTTTCTCATCCCCCTCCCAGCCTCAATCAATTTAAAATCAGGAGAAGTAAATTGGCAGCTTATTGTTTTGCACAGAGCGAGTGGTTTTAAATTGCAATGTTCTGTTTTAGATTCTTCCTCAGTAGGGCCTCACCCAAATGACATTTCTGACGACAAAAAAGAGGGGGGAAAAAGAGCTTCCATTTTAATTATTAAACATTACAATGAAAGGAAATATCCCATTTAATATTTACAACAACTTTGAAACATCATTGTCAAGAGAAAAGGGGACTCCATTTAATACAGAGACTGGCATATGGATCCAGATCCAAAGCTTCCCAGAGTTCATATATCTAGGGTTTTGGCTCAAATACAGAAATACAGATCGGTTACAAAGTTTGGAACAAGATCCAAACTCCAGTAAAATTCAGATCCAGGATTTTTGTTCAACCTCATCTCTGGTTTAATATAGGAGTCTCAGGTTTCCCAACCCTTAGACCATAGTACATATCTTAAGTACCGGACCTGTACTTAAATAGAAGGTGGATCCTCATGCTGACAATATGCCCAATGCTTGGACCTGATGTGGAGGAGCACTATGGAACCTTGTTAGTTTCCAGCTCTTTAGTTCTGATCGTGTAAAAGTTTGTTAATGTAACCAAGGGATCGGTTTAGAATGAAACATCTTGCAAGGAGCTCCTCCTTGGCACTAATTGCTTGGAATCCTGGAAAGGAATTCCAGGGGCTGTCCAGATATAGTTAAGACCTTGTGTATTTTGCAACAAGCAGATCCTAACTTCTGTGCCCAGGGTCCCTGGTTTCTGCATCACGGCAGTGCTGACTTTTGAAGCGAAGTGGACATTCTGGGGCAGCATGAGATACATGGGAAGATGCTGAGAAAATGAGGGAGATGTGGAATGATGCATAATATTACACACAAAAAGCCTCCTTAAATGATTATTAAGATTGCAAAGTCAAGAACTCAAAAGATCAGAAATGCCACAATTAAGGTTGCCTGTGCAAACTTAATTTGCCTCCCTTTGTGAGTATGCATTATGATATGGTCTTTAATAACATGTTGCAGGCTATTTTCTCCATAGTACCCCTGCTTCAGTTAGTGCACAAGATGGACGGTGCTCACTTAATGAGCAGCTATTCAATATGTTGTTTTATTCTCATAGTTCAATTTGTGGTACCAGACCTTATTTACTGCACGCCCGTCAAACCCTGCTCGGAAAACAGAATTATTAACTAACTTACGCATTTCTGTGGCACTCATCACTGTAGTGTCTGAGGGCTTCACGAACAATTTTTCTCCCTCCCTCCTCGGGGAGGGATAGCTCAGTGGTTTGAGCATTGGCCTACTAAACCCAGGGTTGTGAGTTCAATCCTTGAGGGGGCCATTTAGGGATCTGGGGCAAAAAAAAAAAAAAAAAAAATCTGTCAGGGGACAGTACTTGGTCCTGCTAGTGTAGGCAGGGGACTGGACTCGATGACCTGAAAGGTTCTAGGAGATTGGTATATCTCCATATATATATATATATATATAATTATATTACAGTAAACCCTCGATTTAACGGACCTCGATTTAACGGACTTCGGATGCAACGGACAAAATTTCTGAGCAAGTCTGATGCATTCCTGATCCATTTCTGGTGGGCTGGCTGCCGGCTCCCGGCTGCCACCCGGGTCCAGGCAGCGGGCGGGCTGGCTGGCTGACGGCTCCTGGCTGCCGCCGGGGTCCCAGCCGCGGGCGGACTGACTGCCGGCTCCCGCCTGCGGGCGGGCGGGCTGGCTGGCTGCCGGGTCCCGCCTGCTGGCTGCTGGGTCCCACCCGAGTCCCGCCAGCGGGCGGGCTGCCGGGTCCCGCCCGGGTCCCGCCAGCGGGCGGGCTGCAGAGCTGCCGCCCCGACCCTGTGGCGGGCGGGATGCTGCTCCGACAGCTCATTTTTAAAAAATTATTAAATAATGGACTTTTTGATTTAACGGACACCCCCTCGCCCAAATTAGTCCATTAAATGGAGGTTTTACTGTATATATAACCTTTTATATACTTGAAAACAGTTACAGAATTCCACAGCAAGAATCCTTTGAGACACAACAATCTTAGATCCCGCATTAAAGTGGAAAGATGGCAGAATCCAGAAATTCATCAAAAAGCAATTCACAGACCGATCTATTTCTCTTCCCCCACTTCCCTGCCCCACTAGTTCTCAGTCTCACTCTCACCGTCCAACCAGCCCCAGTCTCCCACCCCTAGCGCCTGGGTCGATCTCAGTCCTCTCTCACTGGCTTCTAATCCACTCCGAAACCCCCAGTTTCCCTTCCTGGCTTCCAGTCTTAGTCTCCTTGCCCAGCCTGTCCCAGTTTCTCTCGACTCCCAGTCCCAGTTTCCCTCTCCCTTCAGCTGGTTAGTCTCCAGCCCCAGTCTCCTGCATCCCTAATTCCATGTCCCAACCTACTCCCTTCACCCCACCGATCTGTACCTCATCCCCTCTGCATTTGAATCAGTCTGTTTCCTCCTCCATCCTCTTATTTTCATGTATAGCACAGGAAAGACAGACTCCTTGCTGTCAGCTGAGGTTCCTGGATCAGGCTCAATTCATAGCAGCAATTACAGGGAAAAGCCTGCTGGTGCATGCCAAGTATAGATTAAATCTTTGGAGATTTTAGCTGTTCAACTCTAAGAAGACTCTACTGACCACATGCAAATTGCAATTTTTGAAACCTTATAACTTGGCCAAATTTGAGCAGCTTTTCACATGGATGGCAAAAGGCACATCCTTGATACAAAGGCCGTCCTGCCAAATTGCAAATCCTTACTGCAAAGCATGGGGGTTTTAGAGAGTGTCTTCAGAACTTTTTAACAGGGGCAAGACAATGCATTTTCCCCCAGCCTCATTTTCAGAAATGACTGAACCATTTTGGTTGAAGTTTAATAATAATGATTTAAAGATAGTAATGATCAGGCAGGCACCCTGCATGGAAAATTTCAGCCCAAATGGCTAAAATTTGGTAAAGTTATAAACAATTAAAAGCAGGGGCTTATAAAGGCAACCTTAATAAAAAGTGGTGCTACCAGTCCCATCTATACCAACATTTTAGGTATTGTTGTTCATTGTAATTAAATAAAAATCTCTGTTTGTGAATTGCCATTTGATGCATTTCTGGCTGCTGTCCTCTTTCCACTTTAATGCAGGATCCAGTATTGTTGTGTCTCAAAAGGGTTCTTGCTGTGGAATTCTGGGCCAATATGCCATGCCCCTTCTGTCTTCTGCAGCGAGACCTCTAGTCTCCTCCCCCTGCTGTTGAGTAGAGTTCCTGGCTCCCGGGATGGGGAATAACCATGGGTATGGATAGGATAGAAGAAGACAGGAAACAGAAAGGAGCAGTGGGAACTGAGACCCAGATAATCAAGCCTGTGAGGAGTGAAAGTAAGTAAAAAGGCAGAATTCTGCTGGTGGAGGCCAGAAGAAGGGAGTACTAGGTAGCTGAGGGCAGGCAATATGGAGCATGTAAGTAGTTCTTGGCAAGTTCAGCTTCCTGGTTGATTGTTTCTTACTTTTAATGGGGAGAAGAGGATGACAGCCTAGAAGATTCAGTGCTCACTGCCTTGATCAGAAGCTTCACTATCTATAAAGCTCCTTCTGGTTCTCATTATTATGCTGCGCGCCCACTAAAACTAGCTAGAAATCCCCGTTCTGTGGGGAGAGATGGGCCGGCAGAAAACAAGCGAGGCAGGCAAGTAGCCCAAAAAGTCTTGGATTGCAATAGAGTCAGCAAAACTGCCCTAAGAAGCAGGAACATTGTGTTTACAAGGAGGGTTTCTTCAGCAACTGGCTCAAATGGCAAATTCCTCTGCTGATTCTCTGGCTCCGGGGCTGCAAAATTTGACAGTACACTGATGCTGCATCAGCATTGTTCTTCCATCTCCTGTAG